>OX465088.1:108494856-110894856 GCA_949987675.1 Chymomyza fuscimana | reverse complement strand
CGCTCTATCTGCTATAGTTTAGGAGTTATGGCCAGTTAAAGTTTAGAAAATAAAATTTCTTCGATTGGCTTCATTTTTGCACCGAATACAGGTCTCGACGCGACTGACACGAATCTGGGCTTATTTTCTCTGTAGGCCTTTTGGATGAGAAGCTATGGGCATTTAAAGTTGAGAAAAAGTGATCATCGATTAAGCTTATTTTCGCTTTATCTGCTATAGTTTAGGAGTTATGGCCAGTTAAAGTTTAGAAAATAAAATTTCTTCGATTGGCTTCATTTTTGCACCGAATACAGGTCTCGACGCGACTGACACGAATCTGGGCTTATTTTCTCTGTAGGCCTTTTGATGAGAAGCTATGGGCATTTAAAGTTGAGAAAAAGTGATCACCGATTAAGCTTATTTTCGCTCTATCTGCTATAGTTTAGGAGTTATGGCCAGTTAAAGTTTAGAAAATAAAATTTCTTCGATTGGCTTCATTTTTGCACCGAATACAGGTCTCGACGCGACTGACACGAATCTGGGCTTATTTTCTCTGTAGGCCTTTTGGATGAGAAGCTATGGGCATTTAAAGTTGAAAAAAAGTGATCATCGACTAAGCTTATTTTCGCTCTATCTGCTATAGTTTAGGAGTTATGGCCAGTTAAAGTTTAGAAAAAAAAATATCTTCGATTGGCTTCATTTTTGCACCGAATACAGGTCTCGACGCGACTGACACGAATCTGGGCTTATTTTCTCTGTAGGCCTTTTGGCTGAGAAGCTATGGGCATTTAAAGTTGAGAAAAAGTGATCACCGATTAAGCTTATTTTCGCTCTATCTGTTATAGTTTAGGAGTTATGGCCAGTTAAAGTTTAGAAAATAAAATTTCTTCGATTGGCTTCATTTTTGCAACGAATACAGGTCTCGACGCGACTTACACGAATCTGGGCTTATTTTCTCTGTAGGCCTTTTGGATGAGAAGCTATGGGCATTTAAAGTTGAGAAAAAGTGATCATCGATTAAGCTTATTTTCGCTTTATCTGCTATAGTTTAGGAGTTATGGCCAGTTAAAGTTTAGAAAATAAAATTTCTTCGATTGGCTTCATTTTTGCAACGAATACAGGTCTCGACGCGACTTACACGAATCTGGGCTTATTTTCTCTGTAGGCCTTTTGGCTGAGAAGCTATGGGCATTTAAAGTTGAGAAAAAGTGATCACCGATTAAGCTTATTTTCGCTCTATCTGTTATAGTTTAGGAGTTATGGCCAGTTAAAGTTTAGAAAATAAAATTTCTTCGATTGGCTTCATTTTTGCAACGAATACAGGTCTCGACGCGACTGACACGAATCTGGGCTTATTTTCTCTGTAGGCCTTTTGGCTGAGAAGCTATGGGCATTTAAAGTTGAGAAAAAGTGATCACCGATTAAGCTTATTTTCGCTCTATCTGTTAGAGTTTAGGAGTTATGGCCAGTTAAATTTTAGAAAATAAAATTTCTTCGATTGGCTTCATTTTTGCACCGAATACAGGTCTCGACGCGACTGACACGAATCTGGGCTTATTTTCTCTGAAGGCCTTTTGGCTGAGAAGCTATGGGCATTTAAAGTTGAGAAAAAGTGATCACCGATTAAGCTTATTTTCGCTCTATCTGTTATAGTTTAGGAGTTATGGCCAGTTAAAGTTGAGAAGCTATGGGCATTTAAAGTTGAGAAAAAGTGATCACCGATTAAGCTTATTTTCGCTCTATCTGTTATAGTTTAGGAGTTATGGCCAGTTACAGTTTAGAAAAAAAAATTTCTTCGATTGGCTTCATTTTTGCACCGAATACAGGTCTCGACGCGACTGACACGAATCTGGGCTTATTTTCTCTGTAGGCCTTTTGGCCGAGAAGCTATGGGCATTTAAAGTTGAGAAAAAGTGATCACCGATTTAGCTTATTTTCGCTCTATCTGTTATAGTTTAGGAGTTATGGCCAGTTAAAGTTTAAAAAATGAAATTTTGTTGATTGGCTTCATTTTTGCACCGAATACAGGTCTCGACGCAACTGACACGAATCTGGGCTTATTTTCTCTGTAGGCCTTTTGGCTGAGAAGCTATGGGCATTTAAAGTTGAAAAAAAGTGATCACCGATTAAGCTTATTTTCGCTCTATCTGTTATAGTTTAGGAGTTATGGCCAGTTAAAGTTTAGAACATAAAATTTCTTCGATTGGCTTCATTTTTGCACCGAATACAGGTCTCGACGCGACTGACACGAATCTGGTTTTCTCTGAAGGCCTTTTGGCTGAGAAGCTATGGGCATTTAAAGTTGAGAAAAAGTGATCACCGATTAAGCTTATTTTCGCTCTATCTGTTATAGTTTAGGAGTTATGGCCAGTTAAAGTTGAGAAGCTATGGGCATTTAAAGTTGAGAAAAAGTGATCACCGATTAAGCTTATTTTCGCTCTATCTGTTATAGTTTAGGAGTTATGGCCAGTTACAGTTTAGAAAAAAAAATTTCTTCGATTGGCTTCATTTTTGCACCGAATACAGGTCTCGACGCGACTGACACGAATCTGGGCTTATTTTCTCTGTAGGCCTTTTGGCTGAGAAGCTATGGGCATTTAAAGTTGAGAAAAAGTGATCACCGATTAAGCTTATTTTCGCTCTATCTGTTATAGTTTAGGAGTTATGGCCAGTTAAAGTTTAGAAAATAAAATTTCTTCGATTGGCTTCATTTTTGCAACGAATACAGGTCTCGACGCGACTTACACGAATCTGGGCTTATTTTCTCTGTAGGCCTTTTGGATGAGAAGCTATGGTCATTTAAAGTTGAGAAAAAGTGATCATCGATTAAGCTTATTTTCGCTTTATCTGCTATAGTTTAGGAGTTATGGCCAGTTAAAGTTTAGAAAATAAAATTTCTTCGATTGGCTTCATTTTTGCACCGAATACAGGTCTCGACGCGACTGACACGAATCTGGGCTTATTTTCTCTGAAGGCCTTTTGGCTGAGAAGCTATGGGCATTTAAAGTTGAGAAAAAGTGATCACCGATTAAGCTTATTTTCGCTCTATCTGTTATAGTTTAGGAGTTATGGCCAGTTAAAGTTGAGAAGCTATGGGCATTTAAAGTTGAGAAAAAGTGATCACCGATTAAGCTCATTTTCGCTCTATCTGTTATAGTTTAGGAGTTATGGCCAGTTACAGTTTAGAAAAAAAAATTTCTTCGATTGGCTTCATTTTTGCACCGAATACAGGTCTCGACGCGACTGACACGAATCTGGGCTTATTTTCTCTGTAGGCCTTTTGGCCGAGAAGCTATGGGCATTTAAAGTTGAGAAAAAGTGATCTCCGATTAAGCTTATTTTCGCTCTATCTGTTATAGTTTAGGAGTTATGGCCAGATAAAGTTTAGAAAATAAAATTTCTTCGATTGGCTTCATTTTTGCACCGAATACAGGTCTCGACGCGACTGACACGAATCTGGGCTTATTTTCTCTGTAGGCCTTTTGGCCGAGAAGCTATGGGCATTTAAAGTTGAGAAAAAGTGATCACCGATTTAGCTTATTTTCGCTCTATCTGTTATAGTTTAGGAGTTATGGCCAGTTAAAGTTTAAAAAATAAAATTTCGTCGATTGGCTTCATTTTTGCACCGAATACAGGTCTCGACGCGACTGACACGAATCTGGGCTTATTTTCTCTGTAGGCCTTTTGGCTGAGAAGCTATGGCCATTTAAAGTTGAAAAAAAGTGATCACCGATTAAGCTTATTTTCGCTCTATCTGTTATAGTTTAGGAGTTATGGCCAGTTAAAGTTTAGAACATAAAATTTCTTCGATTGGCTTCATTTTTGCACCGAATACAGGTCTCGACGCGACTGACACGAATCTGGTTTTCTCTGAAGGCCTTTTGGCTGAGAAGCTATGGGCATTTAAAGTTGAGAAAAAGTGATCACCGATTAAGCTTATTTTCGCTCTATCTGTTATAGTTTAGGAGTTATGGCCAGTTAAAGTTGAGAAGCTATGGGCATTTAAAGTTGAGAAAAAGTGATCACCGATTAAGCTTATTTTCGCTCTATCTGTTATAGTTTAGGAGTTATGGCCAGATAAAGTTTAGAAAATAAAATTTCTTCGATTGGCTTCATTTTTGCACCGAATACAGGTCTCGACGCGACTGACACGAATCTGGGCTTATTTTCTCTGTAGGTCTTTTCGATGAGAAGCTATGGGCATTTAAAGTTGAGAAAAAGTGATCACCGATTAAGCTTATTTTCGCTCTATCTGTTATAGTTTAGGAGTTATGGCCAGTTACAGTTTAGAAAATAAAATTTCTTCGATTGGCTTCATTTTTGCACCGAATACAGGTCTCGACGCGACTGACACGAATCTGGGCTTATTTTCTCTGTAGGCCTTTTGGCTGAGAAGCTATGGGCATTTAAAGTTGAAAAAAAGTGATCATCGACTAAGCTTATTTTCGCTCTATCTGCTATAGTTTAGGAGTTATGGCCAGTTAAAGTTTAGAAAAAAAAATTTCTTCGATTGGCTTCATTTTTGCACCGAATACAGGTCTCGACGCGACTGACATGAATCTGGGCTTATTTTCTCTGTAGGCCTTTTGGATGAGAAGCTATGGGCATTTAAAACTGAGAAAAAGTGATCTCCGATTAAGCTTATTTTCGCTCTATCTGTTATAGTTTAGGAGTTATGGCCAGATAAAGTTTAGAAAATAAAATTTCTTCGATTGGCTTCATTTTTGCACCGAATACAGGTCTCGACGCGACTGACACGAATCTGGGCTTATTTTCTCTGTAGGCCTTTTGGCCGAGAAGCTATGGGCATTTAAAGTTGAGAAAAAGTGATCTCCGATTAAGCTTATTTTCGCTCTATCTGTTATAGTTTAGGAGTTATGGCCAGATAAAGTTTAGAAAATAAAATTTTTTCGATTGGCTTCATTTTTGCACCGAATACAGGTCTCGACGCGACTGACACGAATCTGGGCTTATTTTCTCTGTAGGCCTTTTCGATGAGAAGGTATGTATGGGCATTTAAAGTTGAGAAAAAGTGATCTCCGATTAAGCTTATTTTCGCTCTATCTGTTATAGTTTAGGAGTTATGGCCAGTTAAAGTTTAAAAAATAAAATTTCGTCGATTGGCTTCATTTTTGCACCGAATACAGGTCTCGACGCGACTGACACGAATCTGGGCTTATTTTCTCTGTAGGCCTTTTCGATGAGAAGCTATGGGCATTTAAAGTTGAGAAAAAGTGATCACCGATTAAGCTTATTTTCGCTCTATCTGTTATAGTTTAGGAGTTATGGCCAGTTACAGTTTAGAAAAAAAAATTTCTTCGATTGGCTTCATTTTTGCACCGAATACAGGTCTCGACGCGACTGACACGAATCTGGGCTTATTTTCTCTGTAGGCCTTTTGGCCGAGAAGCTATGGGCATTTAAAGTTGAGAAAAAGTGATCTCCGATTAAGCTTATTTTCGCTCTATCTGTTATAGTTTAGGAGTTATGGCCAGATAAAGTTTAGAAAATAAAATTTCTTCGATTGGCTTCATTTTTGCACCGAATACAGGTCTCGACGCGACTGACACGAATCTGGGCTTATTTTCTCTGTAGGCCTTTTGGCTGAGAAGCTATGGGCATTTAAAGTTGAAAAAAAGTGATCATCGACTAAGCTTATTTTCGCTCTATCTGCTATAGTTTAGGAGTTATGGCCAGTTACAGTTTAGAAAAAAAAATTTCTTCGATTGGCTTCATTTTTGCACCGAATACAGGTCTCGACGCGACTGACACGAATCTGGGCTTATTTTCTCTGTAGGCCTTTTTGATGAGAAGCTATGGGCATTTAAAGTTGAGAAAAAGTGATCACCGATTAAGCTTATTTTCGCTCTATCTGCTATAGTTTAGGAGTTATGGCCAGTTAAAGTTTAGAAAATAAAATTTCTTCGATTGGCTTCATTTTTGCACCGAATACAGGTCTCGACGCGACTGACACGAATCTGGGCTTATTTTCTCTGTAGGCCTTTTGGATGAGAAGCTATGGGCATTTAAAGTTGAGAAAAAGTGATCATCGATTAAGCTTATTTTCGCTTTATCTGCTATAGTTTAGGAGTTATGGCCAGTTAAAGTTTAGAAAATAAAATTTCTTCGATTGGCTTCATTTTTGCAACGAATACAGGTCTCGACGCGACTTACACGAATCTGGGCTTATTTTCTCTGTAGGCCTTTTGGCTGAGAAGCTATGGGCATTTAAAGTTGAGAAAAAGTGATCACCGATTAAGCTTATTTTCGCTCTATCTGTTATAGTTTAGGAGTTATGGCCAGTTAAAGTTTAGAAAATAAAATTTCTTCGATTGGCTTCATTTTTGCACCGAATACAGGTCTCGACGCGACTGACACGAATCTGGGCTTATTTTCTCTGTAGGCCTTTTGATGAGAAGCTATGGGCATTTAAAGTTGAGAAAAAGTGATCACCGATTAAGCTTATTTTCGCTCTATCTGCTATAGTTTAGGAGTTATGGCCAGTTAAAGTTTAGAAAATAAAATTTCTTCGATTGGCTTCATTTTTGCACCGAATACAGGTCTCGACGCGACTGACACGAATCTGGGCTTATTTTCTCTGTAGGCCTTTTGGATGAGAAGCTATGGGCATTTAAAGTTGAGAAAAAGTGATCTCCGATTAAGCTTATTTTCCCTCTATCTGTTATAGTTTAGGAGTTATGGCCAGATAAAGTTTAGAAAATAAAATTTTTTCGATTGGCTTCATTTTTGCACCGAATACAGGTCTCGACGCGACTGACACGAATCTGGGCTTATTTTCTCTGTAGGCCTTTTCGATGAGAAGGTATGTATGGGCATTTAAAGTTGAGAAAAAGTGATCTCCGATTAAGCTTATTTTCGCTCTATCTGTTATAGTTTAGGAGTTATGGCCAGATAAAGTTTAGAAAATAAAATTTCTTCGATTGGCTTCATTTTTGCACCGAATACAGGTCTCGACGCGACTGACACGAATCTGGGCTTATTTTCTCTGTAGGCCTTTTGGATGAGAAGCTATGGGCATTTAAAGTTGAGAAAAAGTGATCACCGATTAAGCTTATTTTCGCTCTATCTGTTATAGTTTAGGAGTTATGGCCAGTTAAAGTTTAGAAAAAAAAATTTCTTCGATTGGCTTCATTTTTGCACCGAATACAGGTCTCGACGCGACTGACACGAATCTGGGCTTATTTTCTCTGTAGGCCTTTTGGATGAGAAGCTATGGGCATTTAAAACTGAGAAAAAGTGATCTCCGATTAAGCTTATTTTCGCTCTATCTGTTATAGTTTAGGAGTTATGGCCAGATAAAGTTTAGAAAATAAAATTTCTTCGATTGGCTTCATTTTTGCACCGAATACAGGTCTCGACGCGACTGACACGAATCTGGGCTTATTTTCTCTGTAGGCCTTTTGGCCGAGAAGCTATGGGCATTTAAAGTTGAGAAAAAGTGATCTCCGATTAAGCTTATTTTCGCTCTATCTGTTATAGTTTAGGAGTTATGGCCAGATAAAGTTTAGAAAATAAAGTTTTTTCGATTGGCTTCATTTTTGCACCGAATACAGGTCTCGACGCGACTGACACGAATCTGGGCTTATTTTCTCTGTAGGCCTTTTCGATGAGAAGGTATGTATGGGCATTTAAAGTTGAGAAAAAGTGATCTCCGATTAAGCTTATTTTCGCTCTATCTGTTATAGTTTAGGAGTTATGGCCAGTTAAAGTTTAAAAAATAAAATTTCGTCGATTGGCTTCATTTTTGCACCGAATACAGGTCTCGACGCGACTGACACGAATCTGGGCTTATTTTCTCTGTAGGCCTTTTCGATGAGAAGCTATGGGCATTTAAAGTTGAGAAAAAGTGATCACCGATTAAGCTTATTTTCGCTCTATCTGTTATAGTTTAGGAGTTATGGCCAGTTACAGTTTAGAAAAAAAAATTTCTTCGATTGGCTTCATTTTTGCACCGAATACAGGTCTCGACGCGACTGACACGAATCTGGGCTTATTTTCTCTGTAGGCCTTTTGGCCGAGAAGCTATGGGCATTTAAAGTTGAGAAAAAGTGATCTCCGATTAAGCTTATTTTCGCTCTATCTGCTATAGTTTAGGAGTTATGGCCAGTTAAAGTTTAGAAAATAAAATTTCTTCGATTGGCTTCATTTTTGCACCGAATACAGGTCTCGACGCGACTGACACGAATCTGGGCTTATTTTCTCTGTAGGCCTTTTGGATGAGAAGCTATGGGCATTTAAAGTTGAGAAAAAGTGATCATCGATTAAGCTTATTTTCGCTTTATCTGCTATAGTTTAGGAGTTATGGCCAGTTAAAGTTTAGAAAATAAAACTTCTTCGATTGGCTTCATTTTTGCAACGAATACAGGTCTCGACGCGACTTACACGAATCTGGGCTTATTTTCTCTGTAGGCCTTTTGGCTGAGAAGCTATGGGCATTTAAAGTTGAGAAAAAGTGATCACCGATTAAGCTTATTTTCGCTCTATCTGTTATAGTTTAGGAGTTATGGCCAGTTAAAGTTTAGAAAATAAAATTTCTTCGCTTGGCTTCATTTTTGCACCGAATACAGGTCTCGACGCGACTGACACGAATCTGGGCTTATTTTCTCTGTAGGCCTTTTGATGAGAAGCTATGGGCATTTAAAGTTGAGAAAAAGTGATCACCGATTAAGCTTATTTTCGCTCTATCTGCTATAGTTTAGGAGTTATGGCCAGTTAAAGTTTAGAAAATAAAATTTCTTCGATTGGCTTCATTTTTGCACCGAATACAGGTCTCGACGCGACTGACACGAATCTGGGCTTATTTTCTCTGTAGGCCTTTTGGATGAGAAGCTATGGGCATTTAAAGTTGAGAAAAAGTGATCATCGATTAAGCTTATTTTCGCTTTATCTGCTATAGTTTAGGAGTTATGGCCAGTTAAAGTTTAGAAAATGAAATTTCTTCGATTGGCTTCATTTTTGCAACGAATACAGGTCTCGACGCGACTGACACGAATCTGGGCTTATTTTCTCTGTAGGCCTTTTGGCTGAGAAGCTATGGGCATTTAAAGTTGAAAAAAAGTGATCACCGATTAAGCTTATTTTCGCTCTATCTGTTATAGTTTAGGAGTTATGGCCAGTTACAGTTTAGAAAAAAAAATTTCTTCGATTGGCTTCATTTTTGCACCGAATACAGGTCTCGACGCGACTGACACGAATCTGGGCTTATTTTCTCTGTAGGCCTTTTGGCCGAGAAGCTATGGGCATTTAAAGTTGAGAAAAAGTGATCTCCGATTAAGCTTATTTTCGCTCTATCTGTTATAGTTTAGGAGTTATGGCCAGATAAAGTTTAGAAAATAAAATTTCTTCGATTGGCTTCATTTTTGCACCGAATACAGGTCTCGACGCGACTGACACGAATCTGGGCTTATTTTCTCTGTAGGCCTCTTGGCTGAGAAGCTATGGGCATTTAAAGTTGAAAAAAAGTGATCATCGACTAAGCTTATTTTCGCTCTATCTGCTATAGTTTAGGAGTTATGGCCAGTTAAAGTTTAGAAAATAAAATTTCTTCGATTGGCTTCATTTTTGCACCGAATACAGGTCTCGACGCGACTGACACGAATCTGGGCTTATTTTCTCTGTAGGCCTTTTTGATGAGAAGCTATGGGCATTTAAAGTTGAGAAAAAGTGATCACCGATTAAGCTTATTTTCGCTCTATCTGCTATAGTTTAGGAGTTATGGCCAGTTAAAGTTTAGAAAATAAAATTTCTTCGATTGGCTTCATTTTTGCACCGAATACAGGTCTCGACGCGACTGACACGAATCTGGGCTTATTTTCTCTGTAGGCCTTTTGGATGAGAAGCTATGGGCATTTAAAGTTGAGAAAATGTGATCATCGATTAAGCTTATTTTCGCTTTATCTGCTATAGTTTAGGAGTTATGGCCAGTTAAAGTTTAGAAAATAAAATTTCTTCGATTGGCTTCATTTTTGCAACGAATACAGGTCTCGACGCGACTTACACGAATCTGGGCTTATTTTCTCTGTAGGCCTTTTGGCTGAGAAGCTACTATGGGCATTTAAAGTTGAGAAAAAGTGATCACCGATTAAGCTTATTTTCGCTCTATCTGTTATAGTTTAGGAGTTATGGCCAGTTAAAGTTTAGAAAAAAAAATTTCTTCGATTGGCTTCATTTTTGCACCGAATACAGGTCTCGACGCGACTTACACGAATCTGGGCTTATTTTCTCTGTAGGCCTTTTGGCTGAGAAGCTATGGGCATTTAATGTTGAGAAAAAGTGATCACCGATTAAGCTTATTTTCGCTCTATCTGTTATAGTTTAGGAGTTATGGCCAGTTAAAGTTTAAAAAATAAAATTTCGTCGATTGGCTTCATTTTTGCACCGAATACAGGTCTCGACGCGACTGACACGAATCTGGGCTTATTTTCTCTGTAGGCCTTTTGGCTGAGAAGCTATAGGCATTTAAAGTTGAAAAAAAGTGATCACCGATTAAGCTTATTTTCGCTCTATCTGTTATAGTTTAGGAGTTATGGCCAGTTACAGTTTAGAAAAAAAAATGTCTTCGATTGGCTTCATTTTTGCACCGAATACAGGTCTCGACGCGACTGACACGAATCTGGGCTTATTTTCTCTGTAGGCCTTTTGGCCGAGAAGCTATGGGCATTTAAAGTTGAGAAAAAGTGATCACCGATTTAGCTTATTTTCGCTCTATCTGTTGTAGTTTAGGACTTATGGCCAGTTAAAGTTTAAAAAATAAAATTTCGTCGATTGGCTTCATTTTTGCACCGAATACAGGTCTCGACGCGACTGACACGAATCTGGGCTTATTTTCTCTGTAGGCCTTTTGGCTGAGAAGCTATGGGCATTTAAAGTTGAAAAAAAGTGATCACCGATTAAGCTTATTTTCGCTCTATCTGTTATAGTTTAGGAGTTATGGCCAGTTAAAGTTTAGAAAATAAAATTTCTTCGATTGGCTTCATTTTTGCACCGAATACAGGTCTCGACGCGACTGACACGAATCTGGGCTTATTTTCTCTGTAGGCCTTTTGGATGAGAAGCTATGGGCATTTAAAGTTGAGAAAAAGTGATCACATATTAAGCTTATTTTCGCTCTATCTGTTATAGTTTAGGAGTTATGGCCAGTTAAATTTTAGAAAATAAAATTTCTTCGATTGGCTTCATTTTTGCACCGAATACAGGTCTCGACGCGACTGACACGAATCTGGGCTTATTTTCTCTGTAGGCCTTTTCGATGAGAAGCTATGGGCATTTAAAGTTGAGAAAAAGTGATCACCGATTAAGCTTATTTTCGCTCTATCTGTTATAGTTTAGGAGTTATGGCCAGTTAAAGTTTAGAAAATAAAATTTCTTCGATTGGCTTCATTTTTGCAACGAATACAGGTCTCGACGCGACTTACACGAATCTGGGCTTATTTTCTCTGTAGGCCTTTTGGATGAGAAGCTATGGGCATTTAAAGTTGAGAAAAAGTGATCATCGATTAAGCTTATTTTCGCTCTATCTCTCATATTTTAGGAGTTATGGCCAGTTAAAGTTTAGAAAATAAAATTTCTTCGATTGGCTTCATTTTTGCAACGAATACAGGTCTCGACACGACTTACACGAATCTGGGCTTATTTTCTCTGTAGGCCTTTTGGCTGAGAAGCTATGGGCATTTAAAGTTGAGAAAAAGTGATCATCGATTAAGCTTATTTTCGCTCTATCTGTTATAGTTTAAGAGTTATGGCCAGTTAAAGTTTAGAAAATAAAATTTCTTCGATTGGCTTAATTTTTGCAACGAATACAGGTCTCGACGCGACTGACACGAATCTGGGCTTATTTTCTCTGTAGGCCTTTTGGCTGAGAAGCTATGGGCATTTAAAGTTGAAAAAAAGTGATCACCGATTAAGCTTATTTTCGCTCTATCTGTTATAGTTTAGGAGTTATGGCCAGTTAAAGTTTAGAAAATAAAATTTCTTCGATTGGCTTCATTTTTGCACCGAATACAGGTCTCGACGCGACTGACACGAATCTGGGCTTATTTTCTCTGTAGGCCTTTTGGATGAGAAGCTATGGGCATTTAAAGTTGAGAAAAAGTGATCTCCGATTAAGCTTATTTTCGCTCTATCTGCTATAGTTTAGGAGTTATGGCCAGTTAAAGTTTAGAAAATAAAATTTCTTCGATTGGCTTCATTTTTGCACCGAATACAGGTCTCGACGCGACTGACACGAATCTGGGCTTATTTTCTCTGTAGGCCTTTTCGATGAGAAGGTATGTATGGGCATATAAAGTTGAGAAAAAGTGATCTCCGATTAAGCTTATTTTCGCTCTATCTGTTATAGTTTAGGAGTTATGGCCAGTTAAAGTTTAAAAAATAAAATTTCGTCGATTGGCTTCATTTTTGCACCGAATACAGGTCTCGACGCGACTGACACGAATCTGGGCTTATTTTCTCTGTAGGCCTTTTCGATGAGAAGCTATGGGCATTTAAAGTTGAGAAAAAGTGATCACCGATTAAGCTTATTTTCGCTCTATCTGTTATAGTTTAGGAGTTATGGCCAGTTACAGTTTAGAAAAAAAAATTTCGTCGATTGGCTTCATTTTTGCACCGAATACAGGTCTCGACGCGACTGACACGAATCTGGGCTTATTTTCTCTGTAGGCCTTTTGGATGAGAAGCTATGGGCATTTAAAGTTGAGAAAAAGTGATCACATATTAAGCTTATTTTCGCTCTATCTGTTATAGTTTAGGAGTTATGGCCAGTTAAATTTTAGAAAATAAAATTTCTTCGATTGGCTTCATTTTTGCACCGAATACAGGTCTCGACGCGACTGACACGAATCTGGGCTTATTTTCTCTGTAGGCCTTTTCGATGAGAAGGTATGTATGGGCATATAAAGTTGAGAAAAAGTGATCTCCGATTAAGCTTATTTTCGCTCTATCTGTTATAGTTTAGGAGTTATGGCCAGTTAAAGTTTAAAAAATAAAATTTCGTCGATTGGCTTCATTTTTGCACCGAATACAGGTCTCGACGCGACTGACACGAATCTGGGCTTATTTTCTCTGTAGGCCTTTTCGATGAGAAGCTATGGGCATTTAAAGTTGAGAAAAAGTGATCACCGATTAAGCTTATTTTCGCTCTATCTGTTATAGTTTAGGAGTTATGGCCAGTTACAGTTTAGAAAAAAAAATTTCTTCGATTGGCTTCATTTTTGCACCGAATACAGGTCTCGACGCGACTGACACGAATCTGGGCTTATTTTCTCTGTAGGCCTTTTGGCCGAGAAGCTATGGGCATTTAAAGTTGAGAAAAAGTGATCTCCGATTAAGCTTATTTTCGCTCTATCTGCTATAGTTTAGGAGTTATGGCCAGTTAAAGTTTAGAAAATAAAATTTCTTCGATTGGCTTCATTTTTGCACCGAATACAGGTCTCGACGCGACTGACACGAATCTGGGCTTATTTTCTCTGTAGGCCTTTTGGCTGAGAAGCTATGGGCATTTAAAGTTGAGAAAAAGTGATCACCGATTAAGCTTATTTTCGCTCTATCTGTTATAGTTTAGGAGTTATGGCCAGTTAAAGTTTAGAAAATAAAATTTCTTCGCTTGGCTTCATTTTTGCACCGAATACAGGTCTCGACGCGACTGACACGAATCTGGGCTTATTTTCTCTGTAGGCCTTTTGATGAGAAGCTATGGGCATTTAAAGTTGAGAAAAAGTGATCACCGATTAAGCTTATTTTCGCTCTATCTGCTATAGTTTAGGAGTTATGGCCAGTTAAAGTTTAGAAAATAAAATTTCTTCGATTGGCTTCATTTTTGCACCGAATACAGGTCTCGACGCGACTGACACGAATCTGGGCTTATTTTCTCTGTAGGCCTTTTGGATGAGAAGCTATGGGCATTTAAAGTTGAGAAAAAGTGATCATCGATTAAGCTTATTTTCGCTTTATCTGCTATAGTTTAGGAGTTATGGCCAGTTAAAGTTTAGAAAATAAAATTTCTTCGATTGGCTTCATTTTTGCAACGAATACAGGTCTCGACGCGACTGACACGAATCTGGGCTTATTTTCTCTGTAGGCCTTTTGGCTGAGAAGCTATGGGCATTTAAAGTTGAAAAAAAGTGATCACCGATTAAGCTTATTTTCGCTCTATCTGTTATAGTTTAGGAGTTATGGCCAGTTACAGTTTAGAAAAAAAAATTTCTTCGATTGGCTTCATTTTTGCACCGAATACAGGTCTCGACGCGACTGACACGAATCTGGGCTTATTTTCTCTGTAGGCCTTTTGGATGAGAAGCTATGGGCATTTAAAGTTGAGAAAAAGTGATCATCGATTAAGCTTATTTTCGCTTTATCTGCTATAGTTTAGGAGTTATGGCCAGTTAAAGTTTAGAAAATAAAATTTCTTCGATTGGCTTCATTTTTGCAACGAATACAGGTCTCGACGCGACTGACACGAATCTGGGCTTATTTTCTCTGTAGGCCTTTTGGCTGAGAAGCTATGGGCATTTAAAGTTGAAAAAAAGTGATCACCGATTAAGCTTATTTTCGCTCTATCTGTTATAGTTTAGGAGTTATGGCCAGTTACAGTTTAGAAAAAAAAATTTCTTCGATTGGCTTCATTTTTGCACCGAATACAGGTCTCGACGCGACTGACACGAATCTGGGCTTATTTTCTCTGTAGGCCTTTTGGCCGAGAAGCTATGGGCATTTAAAGTTGAGAAAAAGTGATCTCCGATTAAGCTTATTTTCGCTCTATCTGTTATAGTTTAGGAGTTATGGCCAGATAAAGTTTAGAAAATAAAATTTCTTCGATTGGCTTCATTTTTGCACCGAATACAGGTCTCGACGCGACTGACACGAATCTGGGCTTATTTTCTCTGTAGGCCTTTTGGATGAGAAGCTATGGGCATTTAAAGTTGAGAAAAAGTGATCACATATTAAGCTTATTTTCGCTCTATCTGTTATAGTTTAGGAGTTATGGCCAGTTAAATTTTAGAAAATAAAATTTCTTCGATTGGCTTCATTTTTGCACCGAATACAGGTCTCGACGCGACTGACACGAATCTGGGCTTATTTTCTCTGTAGGCCTTTTCGATGAGAAGCTATGGGCATTTAAAGTTGAGAAAAAGTGATCACCGATTAAGCTTATTTTCGCTCTATCTGTTATAGTTTAGGAGTTATGGCCAGTTAAAGTTTAGAAAATAAAATTTCTTCGATTGGCTTCATTTTTGCAACGAATACAGGTCTCGACGCGACTTACACGAATCTGGGCTTATTTTCTCTGTAGGCCTTTTGGATGAGAAGCTATGGGCATTTAAAGTTGAGAAAAAGTGATCATCGATTAAGCTTATTTTCGCTCTATCTCTCATATTTTAGGAGTTATGGCCAGTTAAAGTTTAGAAAATAAAATTTCTTCGATTGGCTTCATTTTTGCAACGAATACAGGTCTCGACACGACTTACACGAATCTGGGCTTATTTTCTCTGTAGGCCTTTTGGCTGAGAAGCTATGGGCATTTAAAGTTGAGAAAAAGTGATCATCGATTAAGCTTATTTTCGCTCTATCTGTTATAGTTTAAGAGTTATGGCCAGTTAAAGTTTAGAAAATAAAATTTCTTCGATTGGCTTAATTTTTGCAACGAATACAGGTCTCGACGCGACTGACACGAATCTGGGCTTATTTTCTCTGTAGGCCTTTTGGCTGAGAAGCTATGGGCATTTAAAGTTGAAAAAAAGTGATCACCGATTAAGCTTATTTTCGCTCTATCTGTTATAGTTTAGGAGTTATGGCCAGTTAAAGTTTAGAAAATAAAATTTCTTCGATTGGCTTCATTTTTGCACCGAATACAGGTCTCGACGCGACTGACACGAATCTGGGCTTATTTTCTCTGTAGGCCTTTTGGCCGAGAAGCTATGGGCATTTAAAGTTGAGAAAAAGTGATCTCCGATTAAGCTTATTTTCGCTCTATCTGTTATAGTTTAGGAGTTATGGCCAGATAAAGTTTAGAAAATAAAATTTCTTCGATTGGCTTCATTTTTGCACCGAATACAGGTCTCGACGCGACTGACACGAATCTGGGCTTATTTTCTCTGTAGGCCTCTTGGCTGAGAAGCTATGGGCATTGAAAGTTGAAAAAAAGTGATCATCGACTAAGCTTATTTTCGCTCTATCTGCTATAGTTTAGGAGTTATGGCCAGTTAAAGTTTAGAAAATAAAATTTCTTCGATTGGCTTCATTTTTGCACCGAATACAGGTCTCGACGCGACTGACACGAATCTGGGCTTATTTTCTCTGTAGGCCTTTTTGATGAGAAGCTATGGGCATTTAAAGTTGAGAAAAAGTGATCACCGATTAAGCTTATTTTCGCTCTATCTGCTATAGTTTAGGAGTTATGGCCAGTTAAAGTTTAGAAAATAAAATTTCTTCGATTGGCTTCATTTTTGCACCGAATACAGGTCTCGACGCGACTGACACGAATCTGGGCTTATTTTCTCTGTAGGCCTTTTGGATGAGAAGCTATGGGCATTTAAAGTTGAGAAAATGTGATCATCGATTAAGCTTATTTTCGCTTTATCTGCTATAGTTTAGGAGTTATGGCCAGTTAAAGTTTAGAAAATAAAATTTCTTCGATTGGCTTCATTTTTGCAACGAATACAGGTCTCGACGCGACTTACACGAATCTGGGCTTATTTTCTCTGTAGGCCTTTTGGCTGAGAAGCTACTATGGGCATTTAAAGTTGAGAAAAAGTGATCACCGATTAAGCTTATTTTCGCTCTATCTGTTATAGTTTAGGAGTTATGGCCAGTTAAAGTTTAGAAAAAAAAATTTCTTCGATTGGCTTCATTTTTGCACCGAATACAGGTCTCGACGCGACTTACACGAATCTGGGCTTATTTTCTCTGTAGGCCTTTTGGCTGAGAAGCTATGGGCATTTAATGTTGAGAAAAAGTGATCACCGATTAAGCTTATTTTCGCTCTATCTGTTATAGTTTAGGAGTTATGGCCAGTTAAAGTTTAAAAAATAAAATTTCGTCGATTGGCTTCATTTTTGCACCGAATACAGGTCTCGACGCGACTGACACGAATCTGGGCTTATTTTCTCTGTAGGCCTTTTGGCTGAGAAGCTATAGGCATTTAAAGTTGAAAAAAAGTGATCACCGATTAAGCTTATTTTCGCTCTATCTGTTATAGTTTAGGAGTTATGGCCAGTTACAGTTTAGAAAAAAAAATGTCTTCGATTGGCTTCATTTTTGCACCGAATACAGGTCTCGACGCGACTGACACGAATCTGGGCTTATTTTCTCTGTAGGCCTTTTGGCCGAGAAGCTATGGGCATTTAAAGTTGAGAAAAAGTGATCACCGATTTAGCTTATTTTCGCTCTATCTGTTGTAGTTTAGGACTTATGGCCAGTTAAAGTTTAAAAAATAAAATTTCGTCGATTGGCTTCATTTTTGCACCGAATACAGGTCTCGACGCGACTGACACGAATCTGGGCTTATTTTCTCTGTAGGCCTTTTGGCTGAGAAGCTATGGGCATTTAAAGTTGAAAAAAAGTGATCACCGATTAAGCTTATTTTCGCTCTATCTGTTATAGTTTAGGAGTTATGGCCAGTTAAAGTTTAGAAAATAAAATTTCTTCGATTGGCTTCATTTTTGCACCGAATACAGGTCTCGACGCGACTGACACGAATCTGGGCTTATTTTCTCTGTAGGCCTTTTGGATGAGAAGCTATGGGCATTTAAAGTTGAGAAAAAGTGATCACATATTAAGCTTATTTTCGCTCTATCTGTTATAGTTTAGGAGTTATGGCCAGTTAAATTTTAGAAAATAAAATTTCTTCGATTGGCTTCATTTTTGCACCGAATACAGGTCTCGACGCGACTGACACGAATCTGGGCTTATTTTCTCTGTAGGCCTTTTCGATGAGAAGCTATGGGCATTTAAAGTTGAGAAAAAGTGATCACCGATTAAGCTTATTTTCGCTCTATCTGTTATAGTTTAGGAGTTATGGCCAGTTAAAGTTTAGAAAATAAAATTTCTTCGATTGGCTTCATTTTTGCAACGAATACAGGTCTCGACGCGACTTACACGAATCTGGGCTTATTTTCTCTGTAGGCCTTTTGGATGAGAAGCTATGGGCATTTAAAGTTGAGAAAAAGTGATCATCGATTAAGCTTATTTTCGCTCTATCTCTCATATTTTAGGAGTTATGGCCAGTTAAAGTTTAGAAAATAAAATTTCTTCGATTGGCTTCATTTTTGCAACGAATACAGGTCTCGACACGACTTACACGAATCTGGGCTTATTTTCTCTGTAGGCCTTTTGGCTGAGAAGCTATGGGCATTTAAAGTTGAGAAAAAGTGATCATCGATTAAGCTTATTTTCGCTCTATCTGTTATAGTTTAAGAGTTATGGCCAGTTAAAGTTTAGAAAATAAAATTTCTTCGATTGGCTTAATTTTTGCAACGAATACAGGTCTCGACGCGACTGACACGAATCTGGGCTTATTTTCTCTGTAGGCCTTTTGGCTGAGAAGCTATGGGCATTTAAAGTTGAAAAAAAGTGATCACCGATTAAGCTTATTTTCGCTCTATCTGTTATAGTTTAGGAGTTATGGCCAGTTAAAGTTTAGAAAATAAAATTTCTTCGATTGGCTTCATTTTTGCACCGAATACAGGTCTCGACGCGACTGACACGAATCTGGGCTTATTTTCTCTGTAGGCCTTTTGGATGAGAAGCTATGGGCATTTAAAGTTGAGAAAAAGTGATCACATATTAAGCTTATTTTCGCTCTATCTGTTATAGTTTAGGAGTTATGGCCAGTTAAATTTTAGAAAATAAAATTTCTTCGATTGGCTTCATTTTTGCACCGAATACAGGTCTCGACGCGACTGACACGAATCTGGGCTTATTTTCTCTGTAGGCCTTTTGGATGAGAAGCTATGGGCATTTAAAGTTGAGAAAAAGTGATCACATATTAAGCTTATTTTCGCTCTATCTGTTATAGTTTAGGAGTTATGGCCAGTTAAATTTTAGAAAATAAAATTTCTTCGATTGGCTTCATTTTTGCACCGAATACAGGTCTCGACGCGACTGACACGAATCTGGGCTTATTTTCTCTGTAGGCCTTTTCGATGAGAAGGTATGTATGGGCATTTAAAGTTGAGAAAAAGTGATCTCCGATTAAGCTTATTTTCGCTCTATCTGTTATAGTTTAGGAGTTATGGCCAGTTAAAGTTTAAAAAATAAAATTTCGTCGATTGGCTTCATTTTTGCACCGAATACAGGTCTCGACGCGACTGACACGAATCTGGGCTTATTTTCTCTGTAGGCCTTTTCGATGAGAAGCTATGGGCATTTAAAGTTGAGAAAAAGTGATCACCGATTAAGCTTATTTTCGCTCTATCTGTTATAGTTTAGGAGTTATGGCCAGTTAAAGTTTAAAAAATAAAATTTCGTCGATTGGCTTCATTTTTGCACCGAATACAGGTCTCGACGCGACTGACACGAATCTGGGCTTATTTTCTCTGTAGGCCTTTTGGCCGAGAAGCTATGGGCATTTAAAGTTGAGAAAAAGTGATCTCCGATTAAGCTTATTTTCGCTCTATCTGCTATAGTTTAGGAGTTATGGCCAGTTAAAGTTTAGAAAATAAAATTTCTTCGATTGGCTTCATTTTTGCACCGAATACAGGTCTCGACGCGACTGACACGAATCTGGGCTTATTTTCTCTGTAGGCCTTTTGGATGAGAAGCTATGGGCATTTAAAGTTGAGAAAAAGTGATCATCGATTAAGCTTATTTTCGCTTTATCTGCTATAGTTTAGGAGTTATGGCCAGTTAAAGTTTAGAAAATAAAACTTCTTCGATTGGCTTCATTTTTGCAACGAATACAGGTCTCGACGCGACTTACACGAATCTGGGCTTATTTTCTCTGTAGGCCTTTTGGCTGAGAAGCTATGGGCATTTAAAGTTGAGAAAAAGTGATCACCGATTAAGCTTATTTTCGCTCTATCTGTTATAGTTTAGGAGTTATGGCCAGTTAAAGTTTAGAAAATAAAATTTCTTCGCTTGGCTTCATTTTTGCACCGAATACAGGTCTCGACGCGACTGACACGAATCTGGGCTTATTTTCTCTGTAGGCCTTTTGATGAGAAGCTATGGGCATTTAAAGTTGAGAAAAAGTGATCACCGATTAAGCTTATTTTCGCTCTATCTGCTATAGTTTAGGAGTTATGGCCAGTTAAAGTTTAGAAAATAAAATTTCTTCGATTGGCTTCATTTTTGCACCGAATACAGGTCTCGACGCGACTGACACGAATCTGGGCTTATTTTCTCTGTAGGCCTTTTGGATGAGAAGCTATGGGCATTTAAAGTTGAGAAAAAGTGATCATCGATTAAGCTTATTTTCGCTTTATCTGCTATAGTTTAGGAGTTATGGCCAGTTAAAGTTTAGAAAATAAAATTTCTTCGATTGGCTTCATTTTTGCAACGAATACAGGTCTCGACGCGACTGACACGAATCTGGGCTTATTTTCTCTGTAGGCCTTTTGGCTGAGAAGCTATGGGCATTTAAAGTTGAAAAAAAGTGATCACCGATTAAGCTTATTTTCGCTCTATCTGTTATAGTTTAGGAGTTATGGCCAGTTACAGTTTAGAAAAAAAAATTTCTTCGATTGGCTTCATTTTTGCACCGAATACAGGTCTCGACGCGACTGACACGAATCTGGGCTTATTTTCTCTGTAGGCCTTTTGGCCGAGAAGCTATGGGCATTTAAAGTTGAGAAAAAGTGATCTCCGATTAAGCTTATTTTCGCTCTATCTGTTATAGTTTAGGAGTTATGGCCAGATAAAGTTTAGAAAATAAAATTTCTTCGATTGGCTTCATTTTTGCACCGAATACAGGTCTCGACGCGACTGACACGAATCTGGGCTTATTTTCTCTGTAGGCCTCTTGGCTGAGAAGCTATGGGCATTTAAAGTTGAAAAAAAGTGATCATCGACTAAGCTTATTTTCGCTCTATCTGCTATAGTTTAGGAGTTATGGCCAGTTAAAGTTTAGAAAATAAAATTTCTTCGATTGGCTTCATTTTTGCACCGAATACAGGTCTCGACGCGACTGACACGAATCTGGGCTTATTTTCTCTGTAGGCCTTTTTGATGAGAAGCTATGGGCATTTAAAGTTGAGAAAAAGTGATCACCGATTAAGCTTATTTTCGCTCTATCTGCTATAGTTTAGGAGTTATGGCCAGTTAAAGTTTAGAAAATAAAATTTCTTCGATTGGCTTCATTTTTGCACCGAATACAGGTCTCGACGCGACTGACACGAATCTGGGCTTATTTTCTCTGTAGGCCTTTTGGATGAGAAGCTATGGGCATTTAAAGTTGAGAAAATGTGATCATCGATTAAGCTTATTTTCGCTTTATCTGCTATAGTTTAGGAGTTATGGCCAGTTAAAGTTTAGAAAATAAAATTTCTTCGATTGGCTTCATTTTTGCAACGAATACAGGTCTCGACGCGACTTACACGAATCTGGGCTTATTTTCTCTGTAGGCCTTTTGGCTGAGAAGCTACTATGGGCATTTAAAGTTGAGAAAAAGTGATCACCGATTAAGCTTATTTTCGCTCTATCTGTTATAGTTTAGGAGTTATGGCCAGTTAAAGTTTAGAAAAAAAAATTTCTTCGATTGGCTTCATTTTTGCACCGAATACAGGTCTCGACGCGACTTACACGAATCTGGGCTTATTTTCTCTGTAGGCCTTTTGGCTGAGAAGCTATGGGCATTTAATGTTGAGAAAAAGTGATCACCGATTAAGCTTATTTTCGCTCTATCTGTTATAGTTTAGGAGTTATGGCCAGTTAAAGTTTAAAAAATAAAATTTCGTCGATTGGCTTCATTTTTGCACCGAATACAGGTCTCGACGCGACTGACACGAATCTGGGCTTATTTTCTCTGTAGGCCTTTTGGCTGAGAAGCTATAGGCATTTAAAGTTGAAAAAAAGTGATCACCGATTAAGCTTATTTTCGCTCTATCTGTTATAGTTTAGGAGTTATGGCCAGTTACAGTTTAGAAAAAAAAATGTCTTCGATTGGCTTCATTTTTGCACCGAATACAGGTCTCGACGCGACTGACACGAATCTGGGCTTATTTTCTCTGTAGGCCTTTTGGCCGAGAAGCTATGGGCATTTAAAGTTGAGAAAAAGTGATCACCGATTTAGCTTATTTTCGCTCTATCTGTTGTAGTTTAGGACTTATGGCCAGTTAAAGTTTAAAAAATAAAATTTCGTCGATTGGCTTCATTTTTGCACCGAATACAGGTCTCGACGCGACTGACACGAATCTGGGCTTATTTTCTCTGTAGGCCTTTTGGATGAGAAGCTATGGGCATTTAAAGTTGAGAAAAAGTGATCACATATTAAGCTTATTTTCGCTCTATCTGTTATAGTTTAGGAGTTATGGCCAGTTAAATTTTAGAAAATAAAATTTCTTCGATTGGCTTCATTTTTGCACCGAATACAGGTCTCGACGCGACTGACACGAATCTGGGCTTATTTTCTCTGTAGGCCTTTTCGATGAGAAGCTATGGGCATTTAAAGTTGAGAAAAAGTGATCACCGATTAAGCTTATTTTCGCTCTATCTGTTATAGTTTAGGAGTTATGGCCAGTTAAAGTTTAGAAAATAAAATTTCTTCGATTGGCTTCATTTTTGCAACGAATACAGGTCTCGACGCGACTTACACGAATCTGGGCTTATTTTCTCTGTAGGCCTTTTGGATGAGAAGCTATGGGCATTTAAAGTTGAGAAAAAGTGATCATCGATTAAGCTTATTTTCGCTCTATCTCTCATATTTTAGGAGTTATGGCCAGTTAAAGTTTAGAAAATAAAATTTCTTCGATTGGCTTCATTTTTGCAACGAATACAGGTCTCGACACGACTTACACGAATCTGGGCTTATTTTCTCTGTAGGCCTTTTGGCTGAGAAGCTATGGGCATTTAAAGTTGAGAAAAAGTGATCATCGATTAAGCTTATTTTCGCTCTATCTGTTATAGTTTAAGAGTTATGGCCAGTTAAAGTTTAGAAAATAAAATTTCTTCGATTGGCTTAATTTTTGCAACGAATACAGGTCTCGACGCGACTGACACGAATCTGGGCTTATTTTCTCTGTAGGCCTTTTGGCTGAGAAGCTATGGGCATTTAAAGTTGAAAAAAAGTGATCACCGATTAAGCTTATTTTCGCTCTATCTGTTATAGTTTAGGAGTTATGGCCAGTTAAAGTTTAGAAAATAAAATTTCTTCGATTGGCTTCATTTTTGCACCGAATACAGGTCTCGACGCGACTGACACGAATCTGGGCTTATTTTCTCTGTAGGCCTTTTGGATGAGAAGCTATGGGCATTTAAAGTTGAGAAAAAGTGATCACATATTAAGCTTATTTTCGCTCTATCTGTTATAGTTTAGGAGTTATGGCCAGTTAAATTTTAGAAAATAAAATTTCTTCGATTGGCTTCATTTTTGCACCGAATACAGGTCTCGACGCGACTGACACGAATCTGGGCTTATTTTCTCTGTAGGCCTTTTGGATGAGAAGCTATGGGCATTTAAAGTTGAGAAAAAGTGATCACATATTAAGCTTATTTTCGCTCTATCTGTTATAGTTTAGGAGTTATGGCCAGTTAAATTTTAGAAAATAAAATTTCTTCGATTGGCTTCATTTTTGCACCGAATACAGGTCTCGACGCGACTGACACGAATCTGGGCTTATTTTCTCTGTAGGCCTTTTTGATGAGAAGCTATGGGCATTTAAAGTTGAGAAAAAGTGATCACCGATTAAGCTTATTTTCGCTCTATCTGCTATAGTTTAGGAGTTATGGCCAGTTAAAGTTTAGAAAATAAAATTTCTTCGATTGGCTTCATTTTTGCACCGAATACAGGTCTCGACGCGACTGACACGAATCTGGGCTTATTTTCTCTGTAGGCCTTTTGGATGAGAAGCTATGGGCATTTAAAGTTGAGAAAATGTGATCATCGATTAAGCTTATTTTCGCTTTATCTGCTATAGTTTAGGAGTTATGGCCAGTTAAAGTTTAGAAAATAAAATTTCTTCGATTGGCTTCATTTTTGCAACGAATACAGGTCTCGACGCGACTTACACGAATCTGGGCTTATTTTCTCTGTAGGCCTTTTGGCTGAGAAGCTACTATGGGCATTTAAAGTTGAGAAAAAGTGATCACCGATTAAGCTTATTTTCGCTCTATCTGTTATAGTTTAGGAGTTATGGCCAGTTAAAGTTTAGAAAAAAAAATTTCTTCGATTGGCTTCATTTTTGCACCGAATACAGGTCTCGACGCGACTGACACGAATCTGGGCTTATTTTCTCTGTAGGCCTTTTGGCTGAGAAGCTATGGGCATTTAATGTTGAGAAAAAGTGATCACCGATTAAGCTTATTTTCGCTCTATCTGTTATAGTTTAGGAGTTATGGCCAGTTAAAGTTTAAAAAATAAAATTTCGTCGATTGGCTTCATTTTTGCACCGAATACAGGTCTCGACGCGACTGACACGAATCTGGGCTTATTTTCTCTGTAGGCCTTTTGGCTGAGAAGCTATAGGCATTTAAAGTTGAAAAAAAGTGATCACCGATTAAGCTTATTTTCGCTCTATCTGTTATAGTTTAGGAGTTATGGCCAGTTACAGTTTAGAAAAAAAAATGTCTTCGATTGGCTTCATTTTTGCACCGAATACAGGTCTCGACGCGACTGACACGAATCTGGGCTTATTTTCTCTGTAGGCCTTTTGGCCGAGAAGCTATGGGCATTTAAAGTTGAGAAAAAGTGATCACCGATTTAGCTTATTTTCGCTCTATCTGTTGTAGTTTAGGACTTATGGCCAGTTAAAGTTTAAAAAATAAAATTTCGTCGATTGGCTTCATTTTTGCACCGAATACAGGTCTCGACGCGACTGACACGAATCTGGGCTTATTTTCTCTGTAGGCCTTTTGGCTGAGAAGCTATGGGCATTTAAAGTTGAAAAAAAGTGATCACCGATTAAGCTTATTTTCGCTCTATCTGTTATAGTTTAGGAGTTATGGCCAGTTAAAGTTTAGAAAATAAAATTTCTTCGATTGGCTTCATTTTTGCACCGAATACAGGTCTCGACGCGACTGACACGAATCTGGGCTTATTTTCTCTGTAGGCCTTTTGGATGAGAAGCTATGGGCATTTAAAGTTGAGAAAAAGTGATCACATATTAAGCTTATTTTCGCTCTATCTGTTATAGTTTAGGAGTTATGGCCAGTTAAATTTTAGAAAATAAAATTTCTTCGATTGGCTTCATTTTTGCACCGAATACAGGTCTCGACGCGACTGACACGAATCTGGGCTTATTTTCTCTGTAGGCCTTTTCGATGAGAAGCTATGGGCATTTAAAGTTGAGAAAAAGTGATCACCGATTAAGCTTATTTTCGCTCTATCTGTTATAGTTTAGGAGTTATGGCCAGTTAAAGTTTAGAAAATAAAATTTCTTCGATTGGCTTCATTTTTGCAACGAATACAGGTCTCGACGCGACTTACACGAATCTGGGCTTATTTTCTCTGTAGGCCTTTTGGATGAGAAGCTATGGGCATTTAAAGTTGAGAAAAAGTGATCATCGATTAAGCTTATTTTCGCTCTATCTCTCATATTTTAGGAGTTATGGCCAGTTAAAGTTTAGAAAATAAAATTTCTTCGATTGGCTTCATTTTTGCAACGAATACAGGTCTCGACACGACTTACACGAATCTGGGCTTATTTTCTCTGTAGGCCTTTTGGCTGAGAAGCTATGGGCATTTAAAGTTGAGAAAAAGTGATCATCGATTAAGCTTATTTTCGCTCTATCTGTTATAGTTTAAGAGTTATGGCCAGTTAAAGTTTAGAAAATAAAATTTCTTCGATTGGCTTAATTTTTGCAACGAATACAGGTCTCGACGCGACTGACACGAATCTGGGCTTATTTTCTCTGTAGGCCTTTTGGCTGAGAAGCTATGGGCATTTAAAGTTGAAAAAAAGTGATCACCGATTAAGCTTATTTTCGCTCTATCTGTTATAGTTTAGGAGTTATGGCCAGTTAAATTTTAGAAAATAAAATTTCTTCGATTGGCTTCATTTTTGCACCGAATACAGGTCTCGACGCGACTGACACGAATCTGGGCTTATTTTCTCTGTAGGCCTTTTGGATGAGAAGCTATGGGCATTTAAAGTTGAGAAAAAGTGATCACATATTAAGCTTATTTTCGCTCTATCTGTTATAGTTTAGGAGTTATGGCCAGTTAAATTTTAGAAAATAAAATTTCTTCGATTGGCTTCATTTTTGCACCGAATACAGGTCTCGACGCGACTGACACGAATCTGGGCTTATTTTCTCTGTAGGCCTTTTTGATGAGAAGCTATGGGCATTTAAAGTTGAGAAAAAGTGATCACCGATTAAGCTTATTTTCGCTCTATCTGCTATAGTTTAGGAGTTATGGCCAGTTAAAGTTTAGAAAATAAAATTTCTTCGATTGGCTTCATTTTTGCACCGAATACAGGTCTCGACGCGACTGACACGAATCTGGGCTTATTTTCTCTGTAGGCCTTTTGGATGAGAAGCTATGGGCATTTAAAGTTGAGAAAAAGTGATCATCGATTAAGCTTATTTTCGCTTTATCTGCTATAGTTTAGGAGTTATGGCCAGTTAAAGTTTAGAAAATAAAACTTCTTCGATTGGCTTCATTTTTGCAACGAATACAGGTCTCGACGCGACTTACACGAATCTGGGCTTATTTTCTCTGTAGGCCTTTTGGCTGAGAAGCTATGGGCATTTAAAGTTGAGAAAAAGTGATCACCGATTAAGCTTATTTTCGCTCTATCTGCTATAGTTTAGGAGTTATGGCCAGTTAAAGTTTAGAAAATAAAATTTCTTCGATTGGCTTCATTTTTGCACCGAATACAGGTCTCGACGCGACTGACACGAATCTGGGCTTATTTTCTCTGTAGGCCTTTTGGATGAGAAGCTATGGGCATTTAAAGTTGAGAAAAAGTGATCATCGATTAAGCTTATTTTCGCTTTATCTGCTATAGTTTAGGAGTTATGGCCAGTTAAAGTTTAGAAAATAAAATTTCTTCGATTGGCTTCATTTTTGCAACGAATACAGGTCTCGACGCGACTGACACGAATCTGGGCTTATTTTCTCTGTAGGCCTTTTGGCTGAGAAGCTATGGGCATTTAAAGTTGAAAAAAAGTGATCACCGATTAAGCTTATTTTCGCTCTATCTGTTATAGTTTAGGAGTTATGGCCAGTTACAGTTTAGAAAAAAAAATGTCTTCGATTGGCTTCATTTTTGCACCGAATACAGGTCTCGACGCGACTGACACGAATCTGGGCTTATTTTCTCTGTAGGCCTTTTGGCCGAGAAGCTATGGGCATTTAAAGTTGAGAAAAAGTGATCTCCGATTAAGCTTATTTTCGCTCTATCTGTTATAGTTTAGGAGTTATGGCCAGATAAAGTTTAGAAAATAAAATTTCTTCGATTGGCTTCATTTTTGCACCGAATACAGGTCTCGACGCGACTGACACGAATCTGGGCTTATTTTCTCTGTAGGCCTCTTGGCTGAGAAGCTATGGGCATTTAAAGTTGAAAAAAAGTGATCATCGACTAAGCTTATTTTCGCTCTATCTGCTATAGTTTAGGAGTTATGGCCAGTTAAAGTTTAGAAAATAAAATTTCTTCGATTGGCTTCATTTTTGCACCGAATACAGGTGGCGACGCGACTGACACGAATCTGGGCTTATTTTCTCTGTAGGCCTTTTTGATGAGAAGCTATGGGCATTTAAAGTTGAGAAAAAGTGATCACCGATTAAGCTTATTTTCGCTTTATCTGCTATAGTTTAGGAGTTATGGCCAGTTAAAGTTTAGAAAATAAAATTTCTTCGATTGGCTTCATTTTTGCAACGAATACAGGTCTCGACGCGACTTACACGAATCTGGGCTTATTTTCTCTGTAGGCCTTTTGGCTGAGAAGCTACTATGGGCATTTAAAGTTGAGAAAAAGTGATCACCGATTAAGCTTATTTTCGCTCTATCTGTTATAGTTTAGGAGTTATGGCCAGTTAAAGTTTAGAAAAAAAAATTTCTTCGATTGGCTTCATTTTTGCACCGAATACAGGTCTCGACGCGACTGACACGAATCTGGGCTTATTTTCTCTGTAGGCCTTTTGGCTGAGAAGCTATGGGCATTTAATGTTGAGAAAAAGTGATCACCGATTAAGCTTATTTTCGCTCTATCTGTTATAGTTTAGGAGTTATGGCCAGTTAAAGTTTAAAAAATAAAATTTCGTCGATTGGCTTCATTTTTGCACCGAATACAGGTCTCGACGCGACTTACACGAATCTGGGCTTATTTTCTCTGTAGGCCTTTTGGCTGAGAAGCTATAGGCATTTAAAGTTGAAAAAAAGTGATCACCGATTAAGCTTATTTTCGCTCTATCTGTTATAGTTTAGGAGTTATGGCCAGTTACAGTTTAGAAAATAAAATTTCTTCGATTGGCTTCATTTTTGCAACGAATATAGGTCTCGACGCGACTTACACGAATCTGGGCTTATTTTCTCTGTAGGCCTTTTGGCTGAGAAGCTACTATGGGCATTTAAAGTTGCGAAAAAGTGATCATCGATTAAGCTTATTTTCGCTCTATCTCTTATATTTTAGGAGTTATGGCCAGTTAAAGTTTAGAAAAAAAAATTTCTTCGATTGGCTTCATTTTTGCACCGAATACAGGTCTCGACGCGACTGACACGAATCTGGGCTTATTTTCTCTGTAGGCCTTTTGGCTGAGAAGCTATGGGCATTTAATGTTGAGAAAAAGTGATCACCGATTAAGCTTATTTTCGCTCTATCTGTTATAGTTTAGGAGTTATGGCCAGTTAAAGTTTAAAAAATAAAATTTCGTCGATTGGCTTCATTTTTGCACCGAATACAGGTCTCGACGCGACTGACACGAATCTGGGCTTATTTTCTCTGTAGGCCTTTTGGCTGAGAAGCTATAGGCATTTAAAGTTGAAAAAAAGTGATCACCGATTAAGCTTATTTTCGCTCTATCTGTTATAGTTTAGGAGTTATGGCCAGTTACAGTTTAGAAAAAAAAATGTCTTCGATTGGCTTCATTTTTGCACCGAATACAGGTCTCGACGCGACTGACACGAATCTGGGCTGATTTTCTCTGTAGGCCTTTTGGCCGAGAATCTATGGGCATTTAAAGTTGAGAAAAAGTGATCACCGATTTAGCTTATTTTCGCTCTATCTGTTGTAGTTTAGGAGTTATGGCCAGTTAAAGTTTAAAAAATAAAATTTCGTCGATTGGCTTCATTTTTGCACCGAATACAGGTCTCGACGCGACTGACACGAATCTGGTCTTATTTTCTCTGTAGGCCTTTTGGCTGAGAAGCTATGGGCATTTAAAGTTGAAAAAAAGTGATCACCGATTAAGCTTATTTTCGCTCTATCTGTTATAGTTTAGGAGTTATGGCCAGTTAAAGTTTAGAAAATAAAATTTCGTCGATTGGCTTCATTTTTGCACCGAATACAGGTCTCGACGCGACTGACACGAATCTGGGCTTATTTTCTCTGTAGGCCTTTTGGATGAGAAGCTATGGGCATTTAAAGTTGAGAAAAAGTGATCACATATTAAGCTTATTTTCGCTCTATCTGTTATAGCTTAGGAGTTATGGCCAGTTAAATTTTAGAAAATAAAATTTCTTCGATTGGCTTCATTTTTGCACCGAATACAGGTCTCGACGCGACTGACACGAATCTGGGCTTATTTTCTCTGTAGGCCTTTTCGATGAGAAGCTATGGGCATTTAAAGTTGAGAAAAAGTGATCACCGATTAAGCTTATTTTCGCTCTATCTGTTATAGTTTAGGAGTTATGGCCAGTTAAAGTTTAGAAAATAAAATTTCTTCGATTGGCTTAATTTTTGCAACGAATACAGGTCTCGACGCGACTTACACGAATCTGGGCTTATTTTCTCTGTAGGCCTTTTGGATGAGAAGCTATGGGCATTTAAAGTTGAGAAAAAGTGATCATCGATTAAGCTTATTTTCGCTCTATCTGTTATAGTTTAGGAGTTATGGCCAGTTAAAGTTTAGAAAATAAAATTTCTTCGATTGGCTTCATTTTTGCAACGAATACAGGTCTCGACGCGACTGACACGAATCTGGGCTTATTTTCTCTGTAGGCCTTTTCGATGAGAAGCTATGGGCATATAAAGTTGAGAAAAAGTGATCACCGATTAAGCTTATTTTCGCTCTATCTGTTATAGTTTAGGAGTTATGGCCAGTTAAAGTTTAGAAAATAAAATTTCTTCGATTGGCTTCATTTTTGCACCGAATACAGGTCTCGACGCGACTGACACGAATCTGGGCTTATTTTCTCTGTAGGCCTTTTGGCCGAGAAGCTATGGGCATTTAAAGTTGAGAAAAAGTGATCACCGATTTAGCTTATTTTCGCTCTATCTGTTATAGTTTAGGAGTTATGGCCAGTTAAAGTTTAAAAAATAAAATTTCGTCGATTGGCTTCATTTTTGCACCGAATACAGGTCTCGACGCGACTGACACGAATCTGGGCTTATTTTCTCTGTAGGCCTTTTGGCTGAGAAGCTATGGGCATTTAAAGTTGAGAAAAAGTGATCACCGATTAAGCTTATTTTCGCTCTATCTGTTATAGTTTAGGAGTTATGGCCAGTTACAGTTTAGAAAAAAAAATTTCTTCGATTGGCTTCATTTTTGCACCGAATACAGGTCTCGACGCGACTGACACGAATCTGGGCTTATTTTCTCTGTAGGCCTTTTCGATGAGAAGCTATGGGCATTTAAAGTTGAGAAAAAGTGATCACCGATTAAGCTTATTTTCGCTCTATCTGTTATAGTTTAGGAGTTATGGCCAGTTACAGTTTAGAAAAAAAAATTTCTTCGATTGGCTTCATTTTTGCACCGAATACAGGTCTCGACGCGACTGACTTGAATCTGGGCTTATTTTCTCTGTAGGCCTTTTGGCCGAGAAGCTATGGGCATTTAAAGTTGAGAAAAAGTGATCACCGATTAAGCTTATTTTCGCTCTATCTGTTATAGTTTAGGAGTTATGGCCAGATAAAGTTTAGAAAATAAAATTTCTTCGATTGGCTTCATTTTTGCACCGAATACAGGTCTCGACGCGACTGACACGAATCTGGGCTTATTTTCTCTGTAGGCCTTTTGGCTGAGAAGCTATGGGCATTTAAAGTTGAAAAAAAGTGATCACCGATTAAGCTAATTTTCGCTCTATCTGTTATAGTTTAGGAGTTATGGCCAGTTAAAGTTTAGAAAATAAAATTTCTTCGATTGGCTTCATTTTTGCAACGAATACAGGTCTCGACACGACTTACACGAATCTGGGCTTATTTTCTCTGTAGGCCTTTTGGCTGAGAAGTTATGGGCATTTAAAGTTGAGAAAAAGTGATCATCGATTAAGCTTATTTTCGCTTTATCTGCTATAGTTTAGGAGTTATGGCCAGTTAAAGTTTAGAAAATAAAACTTCTTCGATTGGCTTCATTTTTGCAACGAATACAGGTCTCGACGCGACTTACACGAATCTGGGCTTATTTTCTCTGTAGGCCTTTTGGCTGAGAAGCTATGGGCATTTAAAGTTGAGAAAAAGTGATCACCGATTAAGCTTATTTTCGCTCTATCTGCTATAGTTTAGGAGTTATGGCCAGTTAAAGTTTAGAAAATAAAATTTCTTCGATTGGCTTCATTTTTGCACCGAATACAGGTCTCGACGCGACTGACACGAATCTGGGCTTATTTTCTCTGTAGGCCTTTTGGATGAGAAGCTATGGGCATTTAAAGTTGAGAAAAAGTGATCATCGATTAAGCTTATTTTCGCTCTATCTGTTATAGTTTAGGAGTTATGGCCAGTTAAAGTTTAGAAAATAAAATTTCTTCGATTGGCTTCATTTTTGCAACGAATACAGGTCTCGACGCGACTGACACGAATCTGGGCTTATTTTCTCTGTAGGCCTTTTCGATGAGAAGCTATGGGCATATAAAGTTGAGAAAAAGTGATCACCGATTAAGCTTATTTTCGCTCTATCTGTTATAGTTTAGGAGTTATGGCCAGTTACAGTTTAGAAAAAAAAATGTCTTCGATTGGCTTCATTTTTGCACCGAATACAGGTCTCGACGCGACTGACACGAATCTGGGCTTATTTTCTCTGTAGGCCTTTTGGCCGAGAAGCTATGGGCATTTAAAGTTGAGAAAAAGTGATCTCCGATTAAGCTTATTTTCGCTCTATCTGTTATAGTTTAGGAGTTATGGCCAGATAAAGTTTAGAAAATAAAATTTCTTCGATTGGCTTCATTTTTGCACCGAATACAGGTCTCGACGCGACTGACACGAATCTGGGCTTATTTTCTCTGTAGGCCTCTTGGCTGAGAAGCTATGGGCATTTAAAGTTGAAAAAAAGTGATCATCGACTAAGCTTATTTTCGCTCTATCTGCTATAGTTTAGGAGTTATGGCCAGTTAAAGTTTAGAAAATAAAATTTCTTCGATTGGCTTCATTTTTGCACCGAATACAGGTGGCGACGCGACTGACACGAATCTGGGCTTATTTTCTCTGTAGGCCTTTTTGATGAGAAGCTATGGGCATTTAAAGTTGAGAAAAAGTGATCACCGATTAAGCTTATTTTCGCTTTATCTGCTATAGTTTAGGAGTTATGGCCAGTTAAAGTTTAGAAAATAAAATTTCTTCGATTGGCTTCATTTTTGCAACGAATACAGGTCTCGACGCGACTTACACGAATCTGGGCTTATTTTCTCTGTAGGCCTTTTGGCTGAGAAGCTACTATGGGCATTTAAAGTTGAGAAAAAGTGATCACCGATTAAGCTTATTTTCGCTCTATCTGTTATAGTTTAGGAGTTATGGCCAGTTAAAGTTTAGAAAAAAAAATTTCTTCGATTGGCTTCATTTTTGCACCGAATACAGGTCTCGACGCGACTGACACGAATCTGGGCTTATTTTCTCTGTAGGCCTTTTGGCTGAGAAGCTATGGGCATTTAATGTTGAGAAAAAGTGATCACCGATTAAGCTTATTTTCGCTCTATCTGTTATAGTTTAGGAGTTATGGCCAGTTAAAGTTTAAAAAATAAAATTTCGTCGATTGGCTTCATTTTTGCACCGAATACAGGTCTCGACGCGACTTACACGAATCTGGGCTTATTTTCTCTGTAGGCCTTTTGGCTGAGAAGCTATAGGCATTTAAAGTTGAAAAAAAGTGATCACCGATTAAGCTTATTTTCGCTCTATCTGTTATAGTTTAGGAGTTATGGCCAGTTACAGTTTAGAAAATAAAATTTCTTCGATTGGCTTCATTTTTGCAACGAATATAGGTCTCGACGCGACTTACACGAATCTGGGCTTATTTTCTCTGTAGGCCTTTTGGCTGAGAAGCTACTATGGGCATTTAAAGTTGCGAAAAAGTGATCATCGATTAAGCTTATTTTCGCTCTATCTCTTATATTTTAGGAGTTATGGCCAGTTAAAGTTTAGAAAAAAAAATTTCTTCGATTGGCTTCATTTTTGCACCGAATACAGGTCTCGACGCGACTGACACGAATCTGGGCTTATTTTCTCTGTAGGCCTTTTGGCTGAGAAGCTATGGGCATTTAATGTTGAGAAAAAGTGATCACCGATTAAGCTTATTTTCGCTCTATCTGTTATAGTTTAGGAGTTATGGCCAGTTAAAGTTTAAAAAATAAAATTTCGTCGATTGGCTTCATTTTTGCACCGAATACAGGTCTCGACGCGACTGACACGAATCTGGGCTTATTTTCTCTGTAGGCCTTTTGGCTGAGAAGCTATAGGCATTTAAAGTTGAAAAAAAGTGATCACCGATTAAGCTTATTTTCGCTCTATCTGTTATAGTTTAGGAGTTATGGCCAGTTACAGTTTAGAAAAAAAAATGTCTTCGATTGGCTTCATTTTTGCACCGAATACAGGTCTCGACGCGACTGACACGAATCTGGGCTGATTTTCTCTGTAGGCCTTTTGGCCGAGAATCTATGGGCATTTAAAGTTGAGAAAAAGTGATCACCGATTTAGCTTATTTTCGCTCTATCTGTTGTAGTTTAGGAGTTATGGCCAGTTAAAGTTTAAAAAATAAAATTTCGTCGATTGGCTTCATTTTTGCACCGAATACAGGTCTCGACGCGACTGACACGAATCTGGTCTTATTTTCTCTGTAGGCCTTTTGGATGAGAAGCTATGGGCATTTAAAGTTGAGAAAAAGTGATCATCGATTAAGCTTATTTTCGCTTTATCTGCTATAGTTTAGGAGTTATGGCCAGTTAAAGTTTAGAAAATAAAATTTCTTCGATTGGCTTCATTTTTGCAACGAATACAGGTCTCGACGCGACTGACACGAATCTGGGCTTATTTTCTCTGTAGGCCTTTTGGCTGAGAAGCTATGGGCATTTAAAGTTGAAAAAAAGTGATCACCGATTAAGCTTATTTTCGCTCTATCTGTTATAGTTTAGGAGTTATGGCCAGTTACAGTTTAGAAAAAAAAATGTCTTCGATTGGCTTCATTTTTGCACCGAATACAGGTCTCGACGCGACTGACACGAATCTGGGCTTATTTTCTCTGTAGGCCTTTTGGCCGAGAAGCTATGGGCATTTAAAGTTGAGAAAAAGTGATCTCCGATTAAGCTTATTTTCGCTCTATCTGTTATAGTTTAGGAGTTATGGCCAGATAAAGTTTAGAAAATAAAATTTCTTCGATTGGCTTCATTTTTGCACCGAATACAGGTCTCGACGCGACTGACACGAATCTGGGCTTATTTTCTCTGTAGGCCTCTTGGCTGAGAAGCTATGGGCATTTAAAGTTGAAAAAAAGTGATCATCGACTAAGCTTATTTTCGCTCTATCTGCTATAGTTTAGGAGTTATGGCCAGTTAAAGTTTAGAAAATAAAATTTCTTCGATTGGCTTCATTTTTGCACCGAATACAGGTGGCGACGCGACTGACACGAATCTGGGCTTATTTTCTCTGTAGGCCTTTTTGATGAGAAGCTATGGGCATTTAAAGTTGAGAAAAAGTGATCACCGATTAAGCTTATTTTCGCTTTATCTGCTATAGTTTAGGAGTTATGGCCAGTTAAAGTTTAGAAAATAAAATTTCTTCGATTGGCTTCATTTTTGCAACGAATACAGGTCTCGACGCGACTTACACGAATCTGGGCTGATTTTCTCTGTAGGCCTTTTGGCCGAGAATCTATGGGCATTTAAAGTTGAGAAAAAGTGATCACCGATTTAGCTTATTTTCGCTCTATCTGTTGTAGTTTAGGAGTTATGGCCAGTTAAAGTTTAAAAAATAAAATTTCGTCGATTGGCTTCATTTTTGCACCGAATACAGGTCTCGACGCGACTGACACGAATCTGGTCTTATTTTCTCTGTAGGCCTTTTGGATGAGAAGCTATGGGCATTTAAAGTTGAGAAAAAGTGATCATCGATTAAGCTTATTTTCGCTTTATCTGCTATAGTTTAGGAGTTATGGCCAGTTAAAGTTTAGAAAATAAAATTTCTTCGATTGGCTTCATTTTTGCAACGAATACAGGTCTCGACGCGACTGACACGAATCTGGGCTTATTTTCTCTGTAGGCCTTTTGGCTGAGAAGCTATGGGCATTTAAAGTTGAAAAAAAGTGATCACCGATTAAGCTTATTTTCGCTCTATCTGTTATAGTTTAGGAGTTATGGCCAGTTACAGTTTAGAAAAAAAAATGTCTTCGATTGGCTTCATTTTTGCACCGAATACAGGTCTCGACGCGACTGACACGAATCTGGGCTTATTTTCTCTGTAGGCCTTTTGGCCGAGAAGCTATGGGCATTTAAAGTTGAGAAAAAGTGATCTCCGATTAAGCTTATTTTCGCTCTATCTGTTATAGTTTAGGAGTTATGGCCAGATAAAGTTTAGAAAATAAAATTTCTTCGATTGGCTTCATTTTTGCACCGAATACAGGTCTCGACGCGACTGACACGAATCTGGGCTTATTTTCTCTGTAGGCCTCTTGGCTGAGAAGCTATGGGCATTTAAAGTTGAAAAAAAGTGATCATCGACTAAGCTTATTTTCGCTCTATCTGCTATAGTTTAGGAGTTATGGCCAGTTAAAGTTTAGAAAATAAAATTTCTTCGATTGGCTTCATTTTTGCACCGAATACAGGTGGCGACGCGACTGACACGAATCTGGGCTTATTTTCTCTGTAGGCCTTTTTGATGAGAAGCTATGGGCATTTAAAGTTGAGAAAAAGTGATCACCGATTAAGCTTATTTTCGCTTTATCTGCTATAGTTTAGGAGTTATGGCCAGTTAAAGTTTAGAAAATAAAATTTCTTCGATTGGCTTCATTTTTGCAACGAATACAGGTCTCGACGCGACTTACACGAATCTGGGCTTATTTTCTCTGTAGGCCTTTTGGCTGAGAAGCTACTATGGGCATTTAAAGTTGAGAAAAAGTGATCACCGATTAAGCTTATTTTCGCTCTATCTGTTATAGTTTAGGAGTTATGGCCAGTTAAAGTTTAGAAAAAAAAATTTCTTCGATTGGCTTCATTTTTGCACCGAATACAGGTCTCGACGCGACTGACACGAATCTGGGCTTATTTTCTCTGTAGGCCTTTTGGCTGAGAAGCTATGGGCATTTAATGTTGAGAAAAAGTGATCACCGATTAAGCTTATTTTCGCTCTATCTGTTATAGTTTAGGAGTTATGGCCAGTTAAAGTTTAAAAAATAAAATTTCGTCGATTGGCTTCATTTTTGCACCGAATACAGGTCTCGACGCGACTTACACGAATCTGGGCTTATTTTCTCTGTAGGCCTTTTGGCTGAGAAGCTATAGGCATTTAAAGTTGAAAAAAAGTGATCACCGATTAAGCTTATTTTCGCTCTATCTGTTATAGTTTAGGAGTTATGGCCAGTTACAGTTTAGAAAATAAAATTTCTTCGATTGGCTTCATTTTTGCAACGAATATAGGTCTCGACGCGACTTACACGAATCTGGGCTTATTTTCTCTGTAGGCCTTTTGGCTGAGAAGCTACTATGGGCATTTAAAGTTGCGAAAAAGTGATCATCGATTAAGCTTATTTTCGCTCTATCTCTTATATTTTAGGAGTTATGGCCAGTTAAAGTTTAGAAAAAAAAATTTCTTCGATTGGCTTCATTTTTGCACCGAATACAGGTCTCGACGCGACTGACACGAATCTGGGCTTATTTTCTCTGTAGGCCTTTTGGATGAGAAGCTATGGGCATTTAAAGTTGAGAAAAAGTGATCACCGATTAAGCTTATTTTCGCTCTATCTGTTATAGTTTAGGAGTTATGGCCAGTTAAAGTTTAAAAAATAAAATTTCGTCGATTGGCTTCATTTTTGCACCGAATACAGGTCTCGACGCGACTGACACGAATCTGGGCTTATTTTCTCTGTAGGCCTTTTGGCTGAGAAGCTATAGGCATTTAAAGTTGAAAAAAAGTGATCACCGATTAAGCTTATTTTCGCTCTATCTGTTATAGTTTAGGAGTTATGGCCAGTTACAGTTTAGAAAAAAAAATGTCTTCGATTGGCTTCATTTTTGCACCGAATACAGGTCTCGACGCGACTGACACGAATCTGGGCTGATTTTCTCTGTAGGCCTTTTGGCCGAGAATCTATGGGCATTTAAAGTTGAGAAAAAGTGATCACCGATTTAGCTTATTTTCGCTCTATCTGTTGTAGTTTAGGAGTTATGGCCAGTTAAAGTTTAAAAAATAAAATTTCGTCGATTGGCTTCATTTTTGCACCGAATACAGGTCTCGACGCGACTGACACGAATCTGGTCTTATTTTCTCTGTAGGCCTTTTGGCTGAGAAGCTATGGGCATTTAAAGTTGAAAAAAAGTGATCACCGATTAAGCTTATTTTCGCTCTATCTGTTATAGTTTAGGAGTTATGGCCAGTTAAAGTTTAGAAAATAAAATTTCGTCGATTGGCTTCATTTTTGCACCGAATACAGGTCTCGACGCGACTGACACGAATCTGGGCTTATTTTCTCTGTAGGCCTTTTGGATGAGAAGCTATGGGCATTTAAAGTTGAGAAAAAGTGATCACATATTAAGCTTATTTTCGCTCTATCTGTTATAGCTTAGGAGTTATGGCCAGTTAAATTTTAGAAAATAAAATTTCTTCGATTGGCTTCATTTTTGCACCGAATACAGGTCTCGACGCGACTGACACGAATCTGGGCTTATTTTCTCTGTAGGCCTTTTCGATGAGAAGCTATGGGCATTTAAAGTTGAGAAAAAGTGATCACCGATTAAGCTTATTTTCGCTCTATCTGTTATAGTTTAGGAGTTATGGCCAGTTAAAGTTTAGAAAAAAAAATTTCTTCGATTGGCTTCATTTTTGCACCGAATACAGGTCTCGACGCGACTGACACGAATCTGGGCTTATTTTCTCTGTAGGCCTTTTGGCTGAGAAGCTATGGGCATTTAATGTTGAGAAAAAGTGATCACCGATTAAGCTTATTTTCGCTCTATCTGTTATAGTTTAGGAGTTATGGCCAGTTAAAGTTTAAAAAATAAAATTTCGTCGATTGGCTTCATTTTTGCACCGAATACAGGTCTCGACGCGACTTACACGAATCTGGGCTTATTTTCTCTGTAGGCCTTTTGGCTGAGAAGCTATAGGCATTTAAAGTTGAAAAAAAGTGATCACCGATTAAGCTTATTTTCGCTCTATCTGTTATAGTTTAGGAGTTATGGCCAGTTACAGTTTAGAAAATAAAATTTCTTCGATTGGCTTCATTTTTGCAACGAATATAGGTCTCGACGCGACTTACACGAATCTGGGCTTATTTTCTCTGTAGGCCTTTTGGCTGAGAAGCTACTATGGGCATTTAAAGTTGCGAAAAAGTGATCATCGATTAAGCTTATTTTCGCTCTATCTCTTATATTTTAGGAGTTATGGCCAGTTAAAGTTTAGAAAAAAAAATTTCTTCGATTGGCTTCATTTTTGCACCGAATACAGGTCTCGACGCGACTGACACGAATCTGGGCTTATTTTCTCTGTAGGCCTTTTGGATGAGAAGCTATGGGCATTTAAAGTTGAGAAAAAGTGATCACCGATTAAGCTTATTTTCGCTCTATCTGTTATAGTTTAGGAGTTATGGCCAGTTAAAGTTTAAAAAATAAAATTTCGTCGATTGGCTTCATTTTTGCACCGAATACAGGTCTCGACGCGACTGACACGAATCTGGGCTTATTTTCTCTGTAGGCCTTTTGGCTGAGAAGCTATAGGCATTTAAAGTTGAAAAAAAGTGATCACCGATTAAGCTTATTTTCGCTCTATCTGTTATAGTTTAGGAGTTATGGCCAGTTACAGTTTAGAAAAAAAAATGTCTTCGATTGGCTTCATTTTTGCACCGAATACAGGTCTCGACGCGACTGACACGAATCTGGGCTGATTTTCTCTGTAGGCCTTTTGGCCGAGAATCTATGGGCATTTAAAGTTGAGAAAAAGTGATCACCGATTTAGCTTATTTTCGCTCTATCTGTTGTAGTTTAGGAGTTATGGCCAGTTAAAGTTTAAAAAATAAAATTTCGTCGATTGGCTTCATTTTTGCACCGAATACAGGTCTCGACGCGACTGACACGAATCTGGTCTTATTTTCTCTGTAGGCCTTTTGGCTGAGAAGCTATGGGCATTTAAAGTTGAAAAAAAGTGATCACCGATTAAGCTTATTTTCGCTCTATCTGTTATAGTTTAGGAGTTATGGCCAGTTAAAGTTTAGAAAATAAAATTTCGTCGATTGGCTTCATTTTTGCACCGAATACAGGTCTCGACGCGACTGACACGAATCTGGGCTTATTTTCTCTGTAGGCCTTTTGGATGAGAAGCTATGGGCATTTAAAGTTGAGAAAAAGTGATCACATATTAAGCTTATTTTCGCTCTATCTGTTATAGCTTAGGAGTTATGGCCAGTTAAATTTTAGAAAATAAAATTTCTTCGATTGGCTTCATTTTTGCACCGAATACAGGTCTCGACGCGACTGACACGAATCTGGGCTTATTTTCTCTGTAGGCCTTTTCGATGAGAAGCTATGGGCATTTAAAGTTGAGAAAAAGTGATCACCGATTAAGCTTATTTTCGCTCTATCTGTTATAGTTTAGGAGTTATGGCCAGTTAAAGTTTAGAAAATAAAATTTCTTCGATTGGCTTAATTTTTGCAACGAATACAGGTCTCGACGCGACTTACACGAATCTGGGCTTATTTTCTCTGTAGGCCTTTTGGATGAGAAGCTATGGGCATTTAAAGTTGAGAAAAAGTGATCATCGATTAAGCTTATTTTCGCTCTATCTGTTATAGTTTAGGAGTTATGGCCAGTTAAAGTTTAGAAAATAAAATTTCTTCGATTGGCTTCATTTTTGCAACGAATACAGGTCTCGACGCGACTGACACGAATCTGGGCTTATTTTCTCTGTAGGCCTTTTCGATGAGAAGCTATGGGCATATAAAGTTGAGAAAAAGTGATCACCGATTAAGCTTATTTTCGCTCTATCTGTTATAGTTTAGGAGTTATGGCCAGTTAAAGTTTAGAAAATAAAATTTCTTCGATTGGCTTCATTTTTGCACCGAATACAGGTCTCGACGCGACTGACACGAATCTGGGCTTATTTTCTCTGTAGGCCTTTTGGCCGAGAAGCTATGGGCATTTAAAGTTGAGAAAAAGTGATCACCGATTTAGCTTATTTTCGCTCTATCTGTTATAGTTTAGGAGTTATGGCCAGTTAAAGTTTAAAAAATAAAATTTCGTCGATTGGCTTCATTTTTGCACCGAATACAGGTCTCGACGCGACTGACACGAATCTGGGCTTATTTTCTCTGTAGGCCTTTTGGCTGAGAAGCTATGGGCATTTAAAGTTGAGAAAAAGTGATCACCGATTAAGCTTATTTTCGCTCTATCTGTTATAGTTTAGGAGTTATGGCCAGTTACAGTTTAGAAAAAAAAATTTCTTCGATTGGCTTCATTTTTGCACCGAATACAGGTCTCGACGCGACTGACACGAATCTGGGCTTATTTTCTCTGTAGGCCTTTTCGATGAGAAGCTATGGGCATTTAAAGTTGAGAAAAAGTGATCACCGATTAAGCTTATTTTCGCTCTATCTGTTATAGTTTAGGAGTTATGGCCAGTTACAGTTTAGAAAAAAAAATTTCTTCGATTGGCTTCATTTTTGCACCGAATACAGGTCTCGACGCGACTGACTTGAATCTGGGCTTATTTTCTCTGTAGGCCTTTTGGCCGAGAAGCTATGGGCATTTAAAGTTGAGAAAAAGTGATCACCGATTAAGCTTATTTTCGCTCTATCTGTTATAGTTTAGGAGTTATGGCCAGATAAAGTTTAGAAAATAAAATTTCTTCGATTGGCTTCATTTTTGCACCGAATACAGGTCTCGACGCGACTGACACGAATCTGGGCTTATTTTCTCTGTAGGCCTTTTGGCTGAGAAGCTATGGGCATTTAAAGTTGAAAAAAAGTGATCACCGATTAAGCTAATTTTCGCTCTATCTGTTATAGTTTAGGAGTTATGGCCAGTTAAAGTTTAGAAAATAAAATTTCTTCGATTGGCTTCATTTTTGCAACGAATACAGGTCTCGACACGACTTACACGAATCTGGGCTTATTTTCTCTGTAGGCCTTTTGGCTGAGAAGTTATGGGCATTTAAAGTTGAGAAAAAGTGATCATCGATTAAGCTTATTTTCGCTCTATCTGTTATAGTTTAAGAGTTATGGCCAGTTAAAGTTTAGAAAATAAAATTTCTTCGATTGGCTTAATTTTTGCAACGAATACAGGTCTCGACGCGACTGACACGAATCTGGGCTTATTTTCTCTGTAGGCCTTTTGGATGAGAAGCTATGGGCATTTAAAGTTGAGAAAAAGTGATCATCGATTAAGCTTATTTTCGCTTTATCTGCTATAGTTTAGGAGTTATGGCCAGTTAAAGTTTAGAAAATAAAATTTCTTCGATTGGCTTCATTTTTGCAACGAATACAGGTCTCGACGCGACTTACACGAATCTGGGCTTATTTTCTCTGTAGGCCTTTTGGCTGAGAAGCTATGGGCATTTAAAGTTGAAAAAAAAGTGATCACCGATTAAGCTTATTTTCGCTCTATCTGTTATAGTTTAGGAGTTATGGCCAGTTACAGTTTAGAAAAAAAAAATTCTTCGATTGGCTTCATTTTTGCACCGAATACAGGTCTCGACGCGACTGACACGAATCTGGGCTTATTTTCTCTGTAGGCCTTTTGGCCGAGAAGCTATGGGCATTTAAAGTTGAGAAAAAGTGATCACCGATTTAGCTTATTTTCGCTCTATCTGTTATAGTTTAGGAGTTATGGCCAGTTAAAGTTTAGAAAATAAAATTTCTTCGATTGGCTTCATTTTTGCAACGAATACAGGTCTCGACGCGACTTACACGAATCTGGGCTTATTTTCTCTGTAGGCCTTTTGGCTGAGAAGCTATGGGCATTTAAAGTTGAGAAAAAGTGATCATCGATTAAGCTTATTTTCGCTCTATCTCTTATATTTTAGGAGTTATGGCCAGTTAAAGTTTAGAAAATAAAATTTCGTCGATTGGCTTCATTTTTGCAACGAATACAGGTCTCGACGCGACTTACACGAATCTGGGCTTATTTTCTCTGTAGGCCTTTTGGCTGAGAAGCTATGGGCATTTAAAGTTGAGAAAAAGTAATCACCGATTAAGCTTATTTTCGCTCTATCTGTTATAGTTTAGGAGTTATGGCCAGTTACAGCTTAGAAAAAAAAATTTCTTCGATTGGCTTCATTTTTGCACCGAATACAGGTCTCGACGCGACTGACACGAATCTGGGCTTATTTTCTCTGTAGGCCTTTTGGCCGAGAAGCTATGGGCATTTAAAGTTGAGAAAAAGTGATCACCGATTTAGCTTATTTTCGCTCTATCTGTTATAGTTTAGGAGTTATGGCCAGTTAAAGTTTAAAAAATAAAATTTCGTCGATTGGCTTCATTTTTGCACCGAATACAGGTCTCGACGCGACTGACACGAATCTGGGCTTATTTTCTCTGTAGGCCTTTTGGATGAGAAGCTATGGGCATTTAAAGTTGAGAAAAAGTGATCACCGATTAAGCTTATTTTCGCTCTATCTGTTATAGTTTAAGAGTTATGGCCAGTTAAAGTTTAGAAAATAAAATTTCTTCGATTGGCTTCATTTTTGCACCGAATACAGGTCTCGACGCGACTGACACGAATCTGGGCTTATTTTCTCTGTAGGCCTTTTGGATGAGAAGCTATGGGCATTTAAAGTTGAGAAAAAGTGATCACCGATTAAGCTTATTTTCGCTCTATCTGTTATAGTTTAAGAGTTATGGCCAGTTAAAGTTTAGAAAATAAAATTTCTTCGATTGGCTTCATTTTTGCACCGAATACAGGTCTCGACGCGACTGACACGAATCTGGGCTTATTTTCTCTGTAGGCCTTTTCGATGAGAAGCTATGGGCATTTAAAGTTGAGAAAAAGTGATCACCGATTAAGCTTATTTTCGCTCTATCTGTTATAGTTTAAGAGTTATGGCCAGTTAAAGTTTAGAAAATAAAATTTCTTCGATTGGCTTCATTTTTGCACCGAATACAGGTCTCGACGCGACTGACACGAATCTGGGCTTATTTTCTCTGTAGGCCTTTTGGCCGAGAAGCTATGGGCATTTAAAGTTGAGAAAAAGTGATCACCGATTTAGCTTATTTTCGCTCTATCTGTTATAGTTTAGGAGTTATGGCCAGTTAAAGTTTAAAAAATAAAATTTCGTCGATTGGCTTCATTTTTGCACCGAATACAGGTCTCGACGCGACTGACACGAATCTGGGCTTATTTTCTCTGTAGGCCTTTTGGCTGAGAAGCTATGGGCATTTAAAGTTGAGAAAAAGTGATCACCGATTAAGCTTATTTTCGCTCTATCTGTTATAGTTTAGGAGTTATGGCCAGTTACAGTTTAGAAAAAAAAATTTCTTCGATTGGCTTCATTTTTGCACCGAATACAGGTCTCGACGCGACTGACACGAATCTGGGCTTATTTTCTCTGTAGGCCTTTTCGATGAGAAGCTATGGGCATTTAAAGTTGAGAAAAAGTGATCACCGATTAAGCTTATTTTCGCTCTATCTGTTATAGTTTAGGAGTTATGGCCAGTTACAGTTTAAAAAAAAAAATTTCTTCGATTGGCTTCATTTTTGCACCGAATACAGGTCTCGACGCGACTGACTGGAATCTGGGCTTATTTTCTCTGTAGGCCTTTTGGCCGAGAAGCTATGGGCATTTAAAGTTGAGAAAAAGTGATCACCGATGAAGCTTATTTTCGCTCTATCTGTTATAGTTTAGGAGTTATGGCCAGATAAAGTTTAGAAAATAAAATTTCTTCGATTGGCTTCATTTTTGCACCGAATACAGGTCTCGACGCGACTGACACGAATCTGGGCTTATTTTCTCTGTAGGCCTTTTGGCTGAGAAGCTATGGGCATTTAAAGTTGAAAAAAAGTGATCACCGATTAAGCTTATTTTCGCTCTATCTGTTATAGTTTAGGAGTTATGGCCAGTTAAAGTTTAGAAAATAAAATTTCTTCGATTGGCTTCATTTTTGCACCGAATACAGGTCTCGACGCGAGTGACACGAATCTGGGCATATTTTCTCTGTAGGCCTTTTCGATGAGAAGCTATGGGCATTTAAAGTTGAGAAAAAGTGATCACCGATTAAGCTTATTTTCGCTCTATCTGTTATAGTTTAGGAGTTATGGCCAGTTAAAGTTTAGAAAATAAAATTTCTTCGATTGGCTTCATTTTTGCAACGAATACAGGTCTCGACGCGACTTACACGAATCTGGGCTTATTTTCTCTGTAGGCCTTTTGGCTGAGAAGCTATGGGCATTTAAAGTTGAAAAAAAGTGATCACCGATTAAGCTTATTTTCGCTCTATCTGTTATAGTTTAGGAATTATGGCCAGTTAAAGTTTAATAAATAAAATTTCGTCTATTGGCTTCATTTTTGCACCGAATACAGGTCTCGACGCGACTGACACGAATCTGGGCTTATTTTCTCTGTAGGCCTTTTGGATGAGAAGCTATGGGCATTTAAAGTTGAGAAAAAGTGATCACCGATTAAGCTTATTTTCGCTCTATCTGTTATAGTTTAGGAGTTATGGCCAGTTAAAGTTTAGAAAATAAAATTTCTTCGATTGGCTTCATTTTTGCACCGAATACAGGTCTCGACGCGACTGACACGAATCTGGGCTTATTTTCTCTGTAGGCCTTTTGGCTGAGAAGCTATGGGCATTTAAAGTTGAGAAAAAGTGATCACCGATTAAGCTTATTTTCGCTCTATCTGTTATAGTTTAGGAGTTATGGCCAGTTAAAGTTTAGAAAATAAAATTTCTTCGATTGGCTTTATTTTTGCAACGAATACAGGTCTCGACGCGACTTACACGAATCTGGGCTTATTTTCTCTGTAGGCCTTTTGGCTGAGAAGCTATGGGCATTTAAAGTTGAGAAAAAGTGATCACCGATTTAGCTTATTTTCGCTCTATCTGTTATAGTTTAGGAGTTATGGCCAGTTAAAGTTTAGAAAATAAAATTTCTTCGATTGGCTTCATTTTTGCAACGAATACAGGTCTCGACGCGACTTACACGAATCTGGGCTTATTTTCTCTGTAGGCCTTTTGGCTGAGAAGCTATGGGCATTTAAAGTTGAGAAAAAGTGATCATCGATTAAGCTTATTTTCGCTCTATCTCTTATATTTTAGGAGTTATGGCCAGTTAAAGTTTAGAAAATAAAATTTCTTCGATTGGCTTCATTTTTGCAACGAATACAGGTCTCGACGCGACTTACACGAATCTGGGCTTATTTTCTCTGTAGGCCTTTTGGCTGAGAAGCTATGGGCATTTAAAGTTGAAAAAAAGTGATCACCGATTAAGCTTATTTTCGCTCTATCTGTTATAGTTTAGGAATTATGGCCAGTTAAAGTTTAATAAATAAAATTTCGTCTATTGGCTTCATTTTTGCACCGAATACAGGTCTCGACGCGACTGACACGAATCTGGGCTTATTTTCTCTGTAGGCCTTTTGGATGAGAAGCTATGGGCATTTAAAGTTGAGAAAAAGTGATCACCGATTAAGCTTATTTTCGCTCTATCTGTTATAGTTTAGGAGTTATGGCCAGTTAAAGTTTAGAAAATAAAATTTCTTCGATTGGCTTCATTTTTGCACCGAATACAGGTCTCGACGCGACTGACACGAATCTGGGCTTATTTTCTCTGTAGGCCTTTTGGCTGAGAAGCTATGGGCATTTAAAGTTGAGAAAAAGTGATCACCGATTAAGCTTATTTTCGCTCTATCTGTTATAGTTTAGGAGTTATGGCCAGTTAAAGTTTAGAAAATAAAATTTCTTCGATTGGCTTTATTTTTGCAACGAATACAGGTCTCGACGCGACTTACACGAATCTGGGCTTATTTTCTCTGTAGGCCTTTTGGATGAGAAGCTATGGGCATTTAAAGTTGCGAAAAAGTGATCATCGATTAAGCTTATTTTCGCTCTATCTCTTATATTTTAGGAGTTATGGCCAGTTAAAGTTTAGAAAATAAAATTTCTTCGATTGGCTTCATTTTTGCAACGAATACAGGTCTCGACGCGACTTACACGAATCTGGGCTTATTTTCTCTGTAGGCCTTTTGGCTGAGAAGCTATGGGCATTTAAAGTTGAAAAAAAGTGATCACCGATTAAGCTTATTTTCGCTCTATCTGTTATAGTTTAGGAGTTATGGCCAGTTAAAGTTTAAAAAATAAAATTTCGTCGATTGTCTTCATTTTTGCACCGAATACAGGTCTCGACGCGACTGACACAAATCTGGGCTTATTTTCTCTGTAGGCCTTTTGGCTGAGAAGCTATGGGCATTTAAAGTTGAGAAAAAGTGATCACCGATTTAGCTTATTTTCGCTCTATCTGTTATAGTTTAGGAGTTATGGCCAGTTAAAGTTTAGAAAATAAAATTTCTTCGATTGGCTTTATTTTTGCAACGAATACAGGTCTCGACGCGACTTACACGAATCTGGGCTTATTTTCTCTGTAGGCCTTTTGGATGAGAAGCTATGGGCATTTAAAGTTGAGAAAAAGTGATCATCGATTAAGCTTATTTTCGCTCTATCTGTTATAGTTTAGGAGTTATGGCCAGTTACAGTTTAAAAAATAAAATTTCGTCGATTGTCTTCATTTTTGCACCGAATACAGGTCTCGACGCGACTGACACAAATCTGGGCTTATTTTCTCTGTAGGCCTTTTGGCTGAGAAGCTATGGGCATTTAAAGTTGAAAAAAAGTGATCACCGATTAAGCTTATTTTCGCTCTATCTGTTATAGTTTAGGAGTTATGGCCAGTTAAAGTTTAGAAAATAAAATTTCTTCGATTGGCTTCATTTTTGCAACGAATACAGGTCTCGACGCGACTTACACGAATCTGGGCTTATTTTCTCTGTAGGCCTTTTGGCTGAGAAGCTATGGGCATTTAAAGTTGAGAAAAAGTGATCATCGATTAAGCTTATTTTCGCTCTATCTGTTATAGTTTAGGAGTTATGGCCAGTTAAAGTTTAGAAAATAAAATTTCTTCGATTGGCTTCATTTTTGCACCGAATACAGGTCTCGACGCGACTGACACGAATCTGGGCTTATTTTCTCTGTAGGCCTTTTGGATGAGAAGCTATGGGCATTTAAAGTTGAGAAAAAGTGATCACCGATTAAGCTTATTTTCGCTCTATCTGTTATAGTTTAGGAGTTATGGCCAGTTAAAGTTTAGAAAATAAAATTTCTTCGATTGGCTTCATTTTTGCAACGAATACAGGTCTCGACGCGACTGACACGAATCTGGGCTTATTTTCTCTGTAGGCCTTTTGGCTGAGAAGCTATGGGCATTTAAAGTTGAGAAAAAGTGATCACCGATTAAGCTTATTTTCGCTCTATCTGTTATAGTTTAGGAGTTATGGCCAGTTAAAGTTTAAAAAATAAAATTTCGTCGATTGGCTTCATTTTTGCAACGAATACAGGTCTCGACACGACTTACACGAATCTGGGCTTATTTTCTCTGTAGGCCTTTTCGATGAGAAGCTATGGGCATTTAAAGTTGAGAAAAAGTGATCACCGATTAAGCTTATTTTCGCTCTATCTGTTATAGTTTAGGAGTTATGGCCAGTTAAAGTTTAGAAAATAAAATTTCGTCGATTGGCTTCATTTTTGCACCGAATACAGGTCTCGACGCGACTGACACGAATCTGGGCTTATTTTCTCTGTAGGCCTTTTGGCTGAGAAGCTATGGGCATTTAAAGTTGAAAAAAAGTGATCACCGATTAAGCTTATTTTCGCTCTATCTGTTATAGTTTAGGAGTTATGGCCAGTTAAAGTTTAAAAAAAAATTTCTTCGATTGGCTTCATTTTTGCACCGAATACAGGTCTCGACGCGACTGACACGAATCTGGGCTTATTTTCTCTGTAGGCCTTTTGGCCGAGAAGCTATGGGCATTTAAAGTTGAGAAAAAGTGATCACCGATTTAGCTTATTTTCGCTCTATCTGTTATAGTTTAGGAGTTATGGCCAGTTAAAGTTTAGAAAATAAAATTTCGTCGATTGGCTTCATTTTTGCACCGAATACAGGTCTCGACGCGACTGACACGAATCTGGGCTTATTTTCTCTGTAGGCCTTTTGGCTGAGAAGCTATGGGCATTTAAAGTTGAGAAAAAGTGATCATCGATTAAGCTTATTTTCGCTCTATCTGTTATAGTTTAGGAGTTATGGCCAGTTAAAGTTTAGAAAATAAAATTTCTTCGATTGGCTTCATTTTTGCAACGAATACAGGTCTCGACGCGACTTACACGAATCTGGGCTTATTTTCTCTGTAGGCCTTTTGGATGAGAAGCTATGGGCATTTAAAGTTGAGAAAAAGTGATCATCGATTAAGCTTATTTTCGCTCTATCTGTTATAGTTTAGGAGTTATGGCCAGTTAAAGTTTAGAAAATAAAATTTCTTTGATTGGCTTTATTTTTGCAACGAATACAGGTCTCGACGCGACTGACACGAATCTGGGCTTATTTTCTCTGTAGGCCTTTTGGCCGAGAAGCTATGGGCATTTGAAGTTGAGAAAAAGTGATCACCGATTTGGCTTATTTTCGCTCTATCTGTTATAGTTTAGGAGTTATGGCCAGTTAAAGTTTAAAAAATAAAATTTCGTCGATTGGCTTCATTTTTGCACCGAATACAGGTCTCGACGCGACTGACACGAATCTGGGCTTATTTTCTCTGTAGGCCTTTTCGATGAGAAGCTATGGGCATTTAAAGTTGAAAAAAATGATCATCGATTAAGCTTATTTTCGCTCTATCTGTTATAGTTTAGGAGTTATGGCCAGTTAAAGTTTAGAAAAAAAAATTTCTTCGATTGGCTTCATTTTTGCAACGAATACAGGTCTCGACGCGACTGACACGAATCTGGGCTTATTTTCTCTGTAGGCCTTTTGGCTGAGAGGCTATGGGGATTTAAAGTTGAGAAAAAGTGATCACCGATTAAGCTTATTTTCGCTCTATCTGTTATAGTTTAGGAGTTATGGCCAGTTAAAGTTTAAAAAATAAAATTTCGTCGATTGGCTTCATTTTTGCACCGAATACAGGTCTCGACGCGACTGACACGAATCTGGGCTTATTTTCTCTGTAGTCCTTTTCGATGAGAAGCTATGGGCATTTAAAGTTGAGAAAAAGTGATCACCGATTAAGCTTATTTTCGCTCTATCTGTTATAGTTTAGGAGTTATGGCCAGTTAAAGTTTAGAAAATAAAATTTCGTCGATTGGCTTAATTTTTGCACCGAATACAGGTCTCGACGCGACTGACACGAATCTGGGCTTATTTTCTCTGTAGGCCTTTTGGCTGAGAAGCTATGGGCATTTAAAGTTGAAAAAAAGTGATCACCGATTAAGCTTATTTTCGCTCTATCGGTTATAGTTTAGGAGTTATGGCCAGTTACAGTTTAAAAAAAAATTTCTTCGATTGGCTTCATTTTTGCACCGAATACAGGTCTCGACGCGACTGACACGAATCTGGGCTTATTTTCTCTGTAGGCCTTTTGGATGAGAAGCTATGGGCATTTAAAGTTGAGAAAAAGTGATCATCGATTAAGCTTATTTTCGCTCTATCTCTTATATTTTAGGAGTTATGGCCAGTTAAAGTTTAGAAAATAAAATTTCTTCGATTGGCTTCATTTTTGCAACGAATACAGGTCTCGACACGACTTACACGAATCTGGGCTTATTTTCTCTGTAGGCCTTTTCGATGAGAAGCTATGGGCATTTAAAGTTGAGAAAAAGTGATCACCGATTAAGCTTATTTTCGCTCTATCTGTTATAGTTTAGGAGTTATGGCCAGTTAAAGTTTAGAAAATAAAATTTCGTCGATTGGCTTCATTTTTGCACCGAATACAGGTCTCGACGCGACTGACACGAATCTGGGCTTATTTTCTCTGTAGGCCTTTTGGCTGAGAAGCTATGGGCATTTAAAGTTGAAAAAAAGTGATCACCGATTAAGCTTATTTTCGCTCTATCTGTTATAGTTTAGGAGTTATGGCCAGTTAAAGTTTAAGAAAAAATTTCTTCGATTGGCTTCATTTTTGCACCGAATACAGGTCTCGACGCGACTGACACGAATCTGGGCTTATTTTCTCTGTAGGCCTTTTGGCCGAGAAGCTATGGGCATTTAAAGTTGAGAAAAAGTGATCACCGATTTAGCTTATTTTCGCTCTATCTGTTATAGTTTAGGAGTTATGGCCAGTTAAAGTTTAGAAAATAAAATTTCGTCGATTGGCTTCATTTTTGCACCGAATGCAGGTCTCGACGCGACTGACACGAATCTGGGCTTATTTTCTCTGTAGGCCTTTTGGCTGAGAAGCTATGGGCATTTAAAGTTGAGAAAAAGTGATCATCGATTAAGCTTATTTTCGCTCTATCTGTTATAGTTTAGGAGTTATGGCCAGTTAAAGTTTAAGAAAAAATTTCTTCGATTGGCTTCATTTTTGCACCGAATACAGGTCTCGACGCGACTGACACGAATCTGGGCTTATTTTCTCTGTAGGCCTTTTGGCCGAGAAGCTATGGGCATTTAAAGTTGAGAAAAAGTGATCACCGATTTAGCTTATTTTCGCTCTATCTGTTATAGTTTAGGAGTTATGGCCAGTTAAAGTTTAGAAAATAAAATTTCGTCGATTGGCTTCATTTTTGCACCGAATGCAGGTCTCGACGCGACTGACACGAATCTGGGCTTATTTTCTCTGTAGGCCTTTTGGCTGAGAAGCTATGGGCATTTAAAGTTGAGAAAAAGTGATCATCGATTAAGCTTATTTTCGCTCTATCTGTTATAGTTTAGGAGTTATGGCCAGTTAAAGTTTAGAAAATAAAATTTCTTCGATTGGCTTCATTTTTGCAACGAATACAGGTCTCGACGCGACTTACACGAATCTGGGCTTATTTTCTCTGTAGGCCTTTTGGATGAGAAGCTATGGGCATTTAAAGTTGAGAAAAAGTGATCATCGATTAAGCTTATTTTCGCTCTATCTCTTATATTTTAGGAGTTATGGCCAGTTACAGTTTAAAAAAAAATTTCTTCGATTGGCTTCATTTTTGCACCGAATACAGGTCTCGACGCGACTGACACGAATCTGGGCTTATTTTCTCTGTAGGCCTTTTGGCCGAGAAGCTATGGGCATTTAAAGTTGAGAAAAAGTTATCACCGATTTAGCTTATTTTCGCTCTATCTGTTATAGTTTAGGAGTTATGGCCAGTTAAAGTTTAGAAAATAAAATTTCGTCGATTGGCTTCATTTTTGCACCGAATACAGGTCTCGACGCGACTGACACGAATCTGGGCTTATTTTCTCTGTAGGCCTTTTGGCTGAGAAGCTATGGGCATTTAAAGTTGAGAAAAAGTGATCATCGATTAAGCTTATTTTCGCTCTATCTGTTATAGTTTAGGAGTTATGGCCAGTTAAAGTTTAGAAAATAAAATTTCTTCGATTGGCTTCATTTTTGCAACGAATACAGGTCTCGACGCGACTGACACGAATCTGGGCTTATTTTCTCTGTAGGCCTTTTGGCCGAGAAGCTATGGGCATTTGAAGTTGAGAAAAAGTGATCACCGATTTGGCTTATTTTCGCTCTATCTGTTATAGTTTAGGAGTTATGGCCAGTTAAAGTTTAAAAAATAAAATTTCGTCGATTGGCTTCATTTTTGCACCGAATACAGGTCTCGACGCGACTGACACGAATCTGGGCTTATTTTCTCTGTAGGCCTTTTCGATGAGAAGCTATGGGCATTTAAAGTTGAGAAAAAGTGATCATCGATTAAGCTTATTTTCGCTCTATCTGTTATAGTTTAGGAGTTATGGCCAGTTAAAGTTTAGAAAATAAAATTTCTTTGATTGGCTTCATTTTTGCACCGAATACAGGTCTCGACGCGACTGACACGAATCTGGGCTTATTTTCTCTGTAGGCCTTTTGGCCGAGAAGCTATGGGCATTTAAAGTTGAGAAAAAGTGATCACCGTTTTGGCTTATTTTCGCTCTATCTGTTATAGTTTAGGAGTTATGGCCAGTTAAAGTTTAAAAAATAAAATTTCGTCGATTGGCTTCATTTTTGCACCGAATACAGGTCTCGACGCGACTGACACGAATCTGGGCTTATTTTCTCTGTAGGCCTTTTCGATGAGAAGCTATGGGCATTTAAAGTTGAGAAAAAGTGATCACCGATTAAGCTTATTTTCGCTCTATCTGTTATAGTTTAGGAGTTATGGCCAGTTAAAGTTTAGAAAAAAAAATTTCTTCGATTGGCTTCATTTTTGCAACGAATACAGGTCTCGACGCGACTGACACGAATCTGGGCTTATTTTCTCTGTAGGCCTTTTGGCTGAGAGGCTATGGGCATTTAAAGTTGAGAAAAAGTGATCATCGATTAAGCTTATTTTCGCTCTATCTGTTATAGTTTAGGAGTTATGGCCAGTTAAAGTTTAGAAAATAAAATTTCTTCGATTGGCTTCATTTTTGCACCGAATACAGGTCTCGACGCGACTGACACGAATCTGGGCTTATTTTCTCTGTAGGCCTTTTGGCTGAGAAGCTATGGGCATTTAAAGTTGAAAAAAAGTGATCATCGATTAAGCTTATTTTCGCTCTATCTGTTATAGTTTAGGAGTTATGGCCAGTTAAAGTTTAGAAAATAAAATTTCTTTGATTGGCTTCATTTTTGCACCGAATACAGGTCTCGACGCGACTGACACGAATCTGGGCTTATTTTCTCTGTAGGCCTTTTGGATGAGAAGCTATGGGCATTTAAAGTTGAGAAAAAGTGATCACCGATTAAGCTTATTTTCGCTCTATCTGTTATAGTTTAGGAGTTATGGCCAGTTAAAGTTTAGAAAATAAAATTTCTTCGATTGGCTTCATTTTTGCAACGAATACAGGTCTCGACGCGACTGACACGAATCTGGGCTTATTTTCTCTGTAGGCCTTTTGGCTGAGAAGCTATGGGCATTTAAAGTTGAGAAAAAGTGATCACCGATTAAGGTTATTTTCGCTCTATCTGTTATAGTTTAGGAGTTATGGCCAGTTAAAGTTTAAAAAATAAAATTTCGTCGATTGGCTTCATTTTTGCACCGAATACAGGTCTCGACGCGACTGACACGAATCTGGGCTTATTTTCTCTGTAGGCCTTTTCGATGAGAAGCTATGGGCATCTAAAGTTGAGAAAAAGTGATCACCGATTAAGCTTATTTTCGCTCTATCTGTTATAGTTTAGGAGTTATGGCCAGTTAAAGTTTAGAAAAAAAAAATTTTTCCATTGGCTTCATTTTTGCAACGAATACAGGTCTCGACGCGACTGACACGAATCTGGGCTTATTTTCTCTGTAGGCCTTTTGGCTAAGAAGCTATGGGCATTTAAAGTTGAGAAAAAGTGATCACCGATTAAGCTTATTTTCGCTCTATCTGTTATAGTTTAGAAGTTATGGCCAGTTAAAGTTTAGAAAAAAAATTTCTTCGATTGGCTTCATTTTTGCACCGAATACAGGTCTCGACGCGACTGACACGAATCTGGGCTTATTTTCTCTGTAGGCCTTTTGGCTGAGAAGCTATGGGCATTTAAAGTTGAGAAAAAGTGATCATCGATTAAGCTTATTTTCGCTCTATCTGTTATAGTTTAGGAGTTATGGCCAGTTAAAGTTTAGAAAATAAAATTTCTTCGATTGGCTTCATTTTTGCACCGAATACAGGTCTCGACGCGACTGACACGAATCTGGGCTTATTTTCTCTGTAGGCCTTTTCGATGAGAAGCTATGGGCATATAAAGTTGAGAAAAAGTGATCTCCGATTAAGCTTATTTTCGCTCTATCTGTTATAGTTTAGGAGTTATGGCCAGTTAAAGTTTAAAAAATAAAATTTCGTCGATTGGCTTCATTTTTGCACCGAATACAGGTCTCGACGCGACTGACACGAATCTGGGCTTATTTTCTCTGTAGGCCTTTTGGCTGAGAAGCTATGGGCATTTAAAGTTGAGAAAAAGTGATCATCGATTAAGCTTATTTTCGCTCTATCTCTTATATTTTAGGAGTTATGGCCAGTTAAAGTTTAGAAAATAAAATTTCTTCGATTGGCTTCATTTTTGCAACGAATACAGGTCTCGACGCGACTTACACGAATCTGGGCTTATTTTCTCTGTAGGCCTTTTGGCTGAGAAGCTATGGGCATTTAAAGTTGAAAAAAAGTGATCACCGATTAAGCTTATTTTCGCTCTATCTGTTATAGTTTAGGAATTATGGCCAGTTAAAGTTTAATAAATAAAATTTCGTCTATTGGCTTCATTTTTGCACCGAATACAGGTCTCGACTGACACGAATCTGGGCTTATTTTCTCTGTAGGCCTTTTGGATGAGAAGCTATGGGCATTTAAAGTTGAGAAAAAGTGATCACCGATTAAGCTTATTTTCGCTCTATCTGTTATAGTTTAGGAGTTATGGCCAGTTAAAGTTTAGAAAATAAAATTTCTTCGATTGGCTTTATTTTTGCAACGAATACAGGTCTCGACGCGACTTACACCAATCTGGGCTTATTTTCTCTGTAGGCCTTTTGGATGAGAAGCTATGGGCATTTAAAGTTGCGAAAAAGTGATCATCGATTAAGCTTATTTTCGCTCTATCTCTTATATTTTAGGAGTTATGGCCAGTTACAGTTTAGAAAAAAAAAATTCTTCGATTGGCTTCATTTTTGCACCGAATACAGGTCTCGACGCGACTGACACGAATCTGGGCTTATTTTCTCTGTAGGCCTTTTGGCTGAGAAGCTATGGGCATTTAAAGTTGAAAAAAAGTGATCACCGATTAAGCTTATTTTCGCTCTATCTGTTATAGTTTAGGAGTTATGGCCAGTTAAAGTTTAAGAAATAAAATTTCGTCGATTGTCTTCATTTTTGCACCGAATACAGGTCTCGACGCGACTGACACAAATCTGGGCTTATTTTCTCTGTAGGCCTTTTGGCTGAGAAGCTATGGGCATTTAAAGTTGAGAAAAAGTGATCACCGATTTAGCTTATTTTCGCTCTATCTGTTATAGTTTAGGAGTTATGGCCAGTTAAAGTTTAGAAAATAAAATTTCTTCGATTGGCTTTATTTTTGCAACGAATACAGGTCTCGACGCGACTTACACGAATCTGGGCTTATTTTCTCTGTAGGCCTTTTGGATGAGAAGCTATGGGCATTTAAAGTTGAGAAAAAGTGATCATCGATTAAGCTTATTTTCGCTCTATCTGTTATAGTTTAGGAGTTATGGCCAGTTACAGTTTAAAAAATAAAATTTCGTCGATTGCCTTCATTTTTGCACCGAATACAGGTCTCGACGCGACTGACACAAATCTGGGCTTATTTTCTCTGTAGGCCTTTTGGCTGAGAAGCTATGGGCATTTAAAGTTGAAAAAAAGTGATCACCGATTAAGCTTATTTTCGCTCTATCTGTTATAGTTTAGGAGTTATGGCCAGTTAAAGTTTAGAAAATAAAATTTCTTCGATTGGCTTCATTTTTGCAACGAATACAGGTCTCGACGCGACTTACACGAATCTGGGCTTATTTTCTCTGTAGGCCTTTTGGCTGAGAAGCTATGGGCATTTAAAGTTGAGAAAAAGTGATCATCGATTAAGCTTATTTTCGCTCTATCTGTTATAGTTTAGGAGTTATGGCCAGTTAAAGTTTAGAAAATAAAATTTCTTCGATTGGCTTCATTTTTGCACCGAATACAGGTCTCGACGCGACTGACACGAATCTGGGCTTATTTTCTCTGTAGGCCTTTTGGATGAGAAGCTATGGGCATTTAAAGTTGAGAAAAAGTGATCACCGATTAAGCTTATTTTCGCTCTATCTGTTATAGTTTAGGAGTTATGGCCAGTTAAAGTTTAGAAAATAAAATTTCTTCGATTGGCTTCATTTTTGCAACGAATACAGGTCTCGACGCGACTGACACGAATCTGGGCTTATTTTCTCTGTAGGCCTTTTGGCTGAGAAGCTATGGGCATTTAAAGTTGAGAAAAAGTGATCACCGATTAAGCTTATTTTCGCTCTATCTGTTATAGTTTAGGAGTTATGGCCAGTTAAAGTTTAAAAAATAAAATTTCGTCGATTGGCTTCATTTTTGCAACGAATACAGGTCTCGACACGACTTACACGAATCTGGGCTTATTTTCTCTGTAGGCCTTTTCGATGAGAAGCTATGGGCATTTAAAGTTGAGAAAAAGTGATCACCGATTAAGCTTATTTTCGCTCTATCTGTTATAGTTTAGGAGTTATGGCCAGTTAAAGTTTAGAAAATAAAATTTCGTCGATTGGCTTCATTTTTGCACCGAATACAGGTCTCGACGCGACTGACACGAATCTGGGCTTATTTTCTCTGTAGGCCTTTTGGCTGAGAAGCTATGGGCATTTAAAGTTGAAAAAAAGTGATCACCGATTAAGCTTATTTTCGCTCTATCTGTTATAGTTTAGGAGTTATGGCCAGTTAAAGTTTAAAAAAAAATTTCTTCGATTGGCTTCATTTTTGCACCGAATACAGGTCTCGACGCGACTGACACGAATCTGGGCTTATTTTCTCTGTAGGCCTTTTGGCCGAGAAGCTATGGGCATTTAAAGTTGAGAAAAAGTGATCACCGATTTAGCTTATTTTCGCTCTATCTGTTATAGTTTAGGAGTTATGGCCAGTTAAAGTTTAGAAAATAAAATTTCGTCGATTGGCTTCATTTTTGCACCGAATACAGGTCTCGACGCGACTGACACGAATCTGGGCTTATTTTCTCTGTAGGCCTTTTGGCTGAGAAGCTATGGGCATTTAAAGTTGAGAAAAAGTGATCATCGATTAAGCTTATTTTCGCTCTATCTGTTATAGTTTAGGAGTTATGGCCAGTTAAAGTTTAGAAAATAAAATTTCTTCGATTGGCTTCATTTTTGCAACGAATACAGGTCTCGACGCGACTGACACGAATCTGGGCTTATTTTCTCTGTAGGCCTTTTCGATGAGAAGCTATGGGCATTTAAAGTTGAGAAAAAGTGATCACCGATTAAGCTTATTTTCGCTCTATCTGTTATAGTTTAGGAGTTATGGCCAGTTAAAGTTTAGAAAATAAAATTTCTTTGATTGGCTTCATTTTTGCACCGAATACAGGTCTCGACGCGACTGACACGAATCTGGGCTTATTTTCTCTGTAGGCCTTTTGGCCGAGAAGCTATGGGCATTTAAAGTTGAGAAAAAGTGATCACCGTTTTGGCTTATTTTCGCTCTATCTGTTATAGTTTAGGAGTTATGGCCAGTTAAAGTTTAAAAAATAAAATTTCGTCGATTGGCTTCATTTTTGCACCGAATACAGGTCTCGACGCGACTGACACGAATCTGGGCTTATTTTCTCTGTAGGCCTTTTCGATGAGAAGCTATGGGCATTTAAAGTTGAGAAAAAGTGATCACCGATTAAGCTTATTTTCGCTCTATCTGTTATAGTTTAGGAGTTATGGCCAGTTAAAGTTTAGAAAAAAAAATTTCTTCGATTGGCTTCATTTTTGCAACGAATACAGGTCTCGACGCGACTGACACGAATCTGGGCTTATTTTCTCTGTAGGCCTTTTGGCTGAGAGGCTATGGGCATTTAAAGTTGAGAAAAAGTGATCATCGATTAAGCTTATTTTCGCTCTATCTGTTATAGTTTAGGAGTTATGGCCAGTTAAAGTTTAGAAAATAAAATTTCTTCGATTGGCTTCATTTTTGCACCGAATACAGGTCTCGACGCGACTGACACGAATCTGGGCTTATTTTCTCTGTAGGCCTTTTGGCTGAGAAGCTATGGGCATTTAAAGTTGAAAAAAAGTGATCATCGATTAAGCTTATTTTCGCTCTATCTGTTATAGTTTAGGAGTTATGGCCAGTTAAAGTTTAGAAAATAAAATTTCTTTGATTGGCTTCATTTTTGCACCGAATACAGGTCTCGACGCGACTGACACGAATCTGGGCTTATTTTCTCTGTAGGCCTTTTGGATGAGAAGCTATGGGCATTTAAAGTTGAGAAAAAGTGATCACCGATTAAGCTTATTTTCGCTCTATCTGTTATAGTTTAGGAGTTATGGCCAGTTAAAGTTTAGAAAATAAAATTTCTTCGATTGGCTTCATTTTTGCAACGAATACAGGTCTCGACGCGACTGACACGAATCTGGGCTTATTTTCTCTGTAGGCCTTTTGGCTGAGAAGCTATGGGCATTTAAAGTTGAGAAAAAGTGATCACCGATTAAGGTTATTTTCGCTCTATCTGTTATAGTTTAGGAGTTATGGCCAGTTAAAGTTTAAAAAATAAAATTTCGTCGATTGGCTTCATTTTTGCACCGAATACAGGTCTCGACGCGACTGACACGAATCTGGGCTTATTTTCTCTGTAGGCCTTTTCGATGAGAAGCTATGGGCATCTAAAGTTGAGAAAAAGTGATCACCGATTAAGCTTATTTTCGCTCTATCTGTTATAGTTTAGGAGTTATGGCCAGTTAAAGTTTAGAAAAAAAAAATTTTTCCATTGGCTTCATTTTTGCAACGAATACAGGTCTCGACGCGACTGACACGAATCTGGGCTTATTTTCTCTGTAGGCCTTTTGGCTAAGAAGCTATGGGCATTTAAAGTTGAGAAAAAGTGATCACCGATTAAGCTTATTTTCGCTCTATCTGTTATAGTTTAGAAGTTATGGCCAGTTAAAGTTTAGAAAAAAAATTTCTTCGATTGGCTTCATTTTTGCACCGAATACAGGTCTCGACGCGACTGACACGAATCTGGGCTTATTTTCTCTGTAGGCCTTTTGGCTGAGAAGCTATGGGCATTTAAAGTTGAGAAAAAGTGTTCATCGATTAAGCTTATTTTCGCTCTATCTGTTATAGTTTAGGAGTTATGGCCAGTTAAAGTTTAGAAAATAAAATTTCTTCGATTGGCTTCATTTTTGCACCGAATACAGGTCTCGACGCGACTGACACGAATCTGGGCTTATTTTCTCTGTAGGCCTTTTCGATGAGAAGCTATGGGCATATAAAGTTGAGAAAAAGTGATCTCCGATTAAGCTTATTTTCGCTCTATCTGTTATAGTTTAGGAGTTATGGCCAGTTAAAGTTTAAAAAATAAAATTTCGTCGATTGGCTTCATTTTTGCACCGAATACAGGTCTCGACGCGACTGACACGAATCTGGGCTTATTTTCTCTGTAGGCCTTTTGGCTGAGAAGCTATGGGCATTTAAAGTTGAGAAAAAGTGATCATCGATTAAGCTTATTTTCGCTCTATCTCTTATATTTTAGGAGTTATGGCCAGTTAAAGTTTAGAAAATAAAATTTCTTCGATTGGCTTCATTTTTGCAACGAATACAGGTCTCGACGCGACTTACACGAATCTGGGCTTATTTTCTCTGTAGGCCTTTTGGCTGAGAAGCTATGGGCATTTAAAGTTGAAAAAAAGTGATCACCGATTAAGCTTATTTTCGCTCTATCTGTTATAGTTTAGGAATTATGGCCAGTTAAAGTTTAATAAATAAAATTTCGTCTATTGGCTTCATTTTTGCACCGAATACAGGTCTCGACTGACACGAATCTGGGCTTATTTTCTCTGTAGGCCTTTTGGATGAGAAGCTATGGGCATTTAAAGTTGAGAAAAAGTGATCACCGATTAAGCTTATTTTCGCTCTATCTGTTATAGTTTAGGAGTTATGGCCAGTTAAAGTTTAGAAAATAAAATTTCTTCGATTGGCTTTATTTTTGCAACGAATACAGGTCTCGACGCGACTTACACGAATCTGGGCTTATTTTCTCTGTAGGCCTTTTGGATGAGAAGCTATGGGCATTTAAAGTTGCGAAAAAGTGATCATCGATTAAGCTTATTTTCGCTCTATCTCTTATATTTTAGGAGTTATGGCCAGTTACAGTTTAGAAAAAAAAAATTCTTCGATTGGCTTCATTTTTGCACCGAATACAGGTCTCGACGCGACTGACACGAATCTGGGCTTATTTTCTCTGTAGGCCTTTTGGCTGAGAAGCTATGGGCATTTAAAGTTGAAAAAAAGTGATCACCGATTAAGCTTATTTTCGCTCTATCTGTTATAGTTTAGGAGTTATGGCCAGTTAAAGTTTAAGAAATAAAATTTCGTCGATTGTCTTCATTTTTGCACCGAATACAGGTCTCGACGCGACTGACACAAATCTGGGCTTATTTTCTCTGTAGGCCTTTTGGCTGAGAAGCTATGGGCATTTAAAGTTGAGAAAAAGTGATCACCGATTTAGCTTATTTTCGCTCTATCTGTTATAGTTTAGGAGTTATGGCCAGTTAAAGTTTAGAAAATAAAATTTCTTCGATTGGCTTTATTTTTGCAACGAATACAGGTCTCGACGCGACTTACACGAATCTGGGCTTATTTTCTCTGTAGGCCTTTTGGATGAGAAGCTATGGGCATTTAAAGTTGAGAAAAAGTGATCATCGATTAAGCTTATTTTCGCTCTATCTGTTATAGTTTAGGAGTTATGGCCAGTTACAGTTTAAAAAATAAAATTTCGTCGATTGCCTTCATTTTTGCACCGAATACAGGTCTCGACGCGACTGACACAAATCTGGGCTTATTTTCTCTGTAGGCCTTTTGGCTGAGAAGCTATGGGCATTTAAAGTTGAAAAAAAGTGATCACCGATTAAGCTTATTTTCGCTCTATCTGTTATAGTTTAGGAGTTATGGCCAGTTAAAGTTTAGAAAATAAAATTTCTTCGATTGGCTTCATTTTTGCAACGAATACAGGTCTCGACGCGACTTACACGAATCTGGGCTTATTTTCTCTGTAGGCCTTTTGGCTGAGAAGCTATGGGCATTTAAAGTTGAGAAAAAGTGATCATCGATTAAGCTTATTTTCGCTCTATCTGTTATAGTTTAGGAGTTATGGCCAGTTAAAGTTTAGAAAATAAAATTTCTTCGATTGGCTTCATTTTTGCACCGAATACAGGTCTCGACGCGACTGACACGAATCTGGGCTTATTTTCTCTGTAGGCCTTTTGGATGAGAAGCTATGGGCATTTAAAGTTGAGAAAAAGTGATCACCGATTAAGCTTATTTTCGCTCTATCTGTTATAGTTTAGGAGTTATGGCCAGTTAAAGTTTAGAAAATAAAATTTCTTCGATTGGCTTCATTTTTGCAACGAATACAGGTCTCGACGCGACTGACACGAATCTGGGCTTATTTTCTCTGTAGGCCTTTTGGCTGAGAAGCTATGGGCATTTAAAGTTGAGAAAAAGTGATCACCGATTAAGCTTATTTTCGCTCTATCTGTTATAGTTTAGGAGTTATGGCCAGTTAAAGTTTAAAAAATAAAATTTCGTCGATTGGCTTAATTTTTGCAACGAATACAGGTCTCGACACGACTTACACGAATCTGGGCTTATTTTCTCTGTAGGCCTTTTCGATGAGAAGCTATGGGCATTTAAAGTTGAGAAAAAGTGATCACCGATTAAGCTTATTTTCGCTCTATCTGTTATAGTTTAGGAGTTATGGCCAGTTAAAGTTTAGAAAATAAAATTTCGTCGATTGGCTTCATTTTTGCACCGAATACAGGTCTCGACGCGACTGACACGAATCTGGGCTTATTTTCTCTGTAGGCCTTTTGGCTGAGAAGCTATGGGCATTTAAAGTTGAAAAAAAGTGATCACCGATTAAGCTTATTTTCGCTCTATCTGTTATAGTTTAGGAGTTATGGCCAGTTAAAGTTTAAAAAAAAATTTCTTCGATTGGCTTCATTTTTGCACCGAATACAGGTCTCGACGCGACTGACACGAATCTGGGCTTATTTTCTCTGTAGGCCTTTTGGCCGAGAAGCTATGGGCATTTAAAGTTGAGAAAAAGTGATCACCGATTTAGCTTATTTTCGCTCTATCTGTTATAGTTTAGGAGTTATGGCCAGTTAAAGTTTAGAAAATAAAATTTCGTCGATTGGCTTCATTTTTGCACCGAATACAGGTCTCGACGCGACTGACACGAATCTGGGCTTATTTTCTCTGTAGGCCTTTTGGCTGAGAAGCTATGGGCATTTAAAGTTGAGAAAAAGTGATCATCGATTAAGCTTATTTTCGCTCTATCTGTTATAGTTTAGGAGTTATGGCCAGTTAAAGTTTAGAAAATAAAATTTCTTCGATTGGCTTCATTTTTGCAACGAATACAGGTCTCGACGCGACTTACACGAATCTGGGCTTATTTTCTCTGTAGGCCTTTTGGATGAGAAGCTATGGGCATTTAAAGTTGAGAAAAAGTGATCATCGATTAAGCTTATTTTCGCTCTATCTGTTATAGTTTAGGAGTTATGGCCAGTTAAAGTTTAGAAAATAAAATTTCTTCGATTGGCTTTATTTTTGCAACGAATACAGGTCTCGACGCGACTGACACGAATCTGGGCTTATTTTCTCTGTAGGCCTTTTGGCCGAGAAGCTATGGGCATTTGAAGTTGAGAAAAAGTGATCACCGATTTGGCTTATTTTCGCTCTATCTGTTATAGTTTAGGAGTTATGGCCAGTTAAAGTTTAAAAAATAAAATTTCGTCGATTGGCTTCATTTTTGCACCGAATACAGGTCTCGACGCGACTGACACGAATCTGGGCTTATTTTCTCTGTAGGCCTTTTCGATGAGAAGCTATGGGCATTTAAAGTTGAAAAAAAGTGATCATCGATTAAGCTTATTTTCGCTCTATCTGTTATAGTTTAGGAGTTATGGCCAGTTAAAGTTTAGAAAAAAAAATTTCTTCGATTGGCTTCATTTTTGCAACGAATACAGGTCTCGACGCGACTGACACGAATCTGGGCTTATTTTCTCTGTAGGCCTTTTGGCTGAGAGGCTATGGGGATTTAAAGTTGAGAAAAAGTGATCACCGATTAAGCTTATTTTCGCTCTATCTGTTATAGTTTAGGAGTTATGGCCAGTTAAAGTTTAAAAAATAAAATTTCGTCGATTGGCTTCATTTTTGCACCGAATACAGGTCTCGACGCGACTGACACGAATCTGGGCTTATTTTCTCTGTAGTCCTTTTCGATGAGAAGCTATGGGCATTTAAAGTTGAGAAAAAGTGATCACCGATTAAGCTTATTTTCGCTCTATCTGTTATAGCTTAGGAGTTATGGCCAGTTAAAGTTTAGAAAATAAAATTTCGTTGATTGGCTTAATTTTTGCACCGAATACAGGTCTCGACGCGACTGACACGAATCTGGGCTTATTTTCTCTGTAGGCCTTTTGGCTGAGAAGCTATGGGCATTTAAAGTTGAAAAAAAGTGATCACCGATTAAGCTTATTTTCGCTCTATCGGTTATAGTTTAGGAGTTATGGCCAGTTACAGTTTAAAAAAAAATTTCTTCGATTGGCTTCATTTTTGCACCGAATACAGGTCTCGACGCGACTGACACGAATCTGGGCTTATTTTCTCTGTAGGCCTTTTGACCGAGAAGCTATGGGCATTTAAAGTTGAGAAAAAGTGATCACCGATTTAGCTTATTTTCGCTCTATCTGTTATAGTTTAGGAGTTATGGCCAGTTAAAGTTTAGAAAATAAAATTTCGTCGATTGGCTTCATTTTTGCACCGAATACAGGTCTCGACGCGACTGACACGAATCTGGGCTTATTTTCTCTGTAGGCCTTTTGGCTGAGAAGCTATGGGCATTTAAAGTTGAGAAAAAGTGATCATCGATTAAGCTTATTTTCGCTCTATCTGTTATAGTTTAGGAGTTATGGCCAGTTAAAGTTTAGAAAATAAAATTTCTTCGATTGGCTTCATTTTTGCAACGAATACAGGTCTCGACGCGACTTACACGAATCTGCGCTTATTTTCTCTGTAGGCCTTTTGGATGAGAAGCTATGGGCATTTAAAGTTGAGAAAAAGTGATCATCGATTAAGCTTATTTTCGGTCTATCTGTTATAGTTTAGGAGTTATGGCCAGTTAAAGTTTAGAAAATAAAATTTCTTCGATTGGCTTTATTTTTGCAACGAATACAGGTCTCGACGCGACTGACACGAATCTGGGCTTATTTTCTCTGTAGGCCTTTTGGCCGAGAAGCTATGGGCATTTGAAGTTGAGAAAAAGTGATCACCGATTTGGCTTATTTTCGCTCTATCTGTTATAGTTTAGGAGTTATGGCCAGTTAAAGTTTAAAAAATAAAATTTCGTCGATTGGCTTCATTTTTGCACCGAATACAGGTCTCGACGCGACTGACACGAATCTGGGCTTATTTTCTCTGTAGGCCTTTTCGATGAGAAGCTATGGGCATTTAAAGTTGAAAAAAAGTGATCATCGATTAAGCTTATTTTCGCTCTATCTGTTATAGTTTAGGAGTTATGGCCAGTTAAAGTTTAGAAAAAAAAATTTCTTCGATTGGCTTCATTTTTGCAACGAATACAGGTCTCGACGCGACTGACACGAATCTGGGCTTATTTTCTCTGTAGGCCTTTTGGCTGAGAGGCTATGGGGATTTAAAGTTGAGAAAAAGTGATCACCGGTTTAAGCTTATTTTCGCTCTATCTGTTATAGTTTAGGAGTTATGGCCAGTTAAAGTTTAAAAAATAAAATTTCGTCGATTGGCTTCATTTTTGCACCGAATACAGGTCTCGACGCGACTGACACGAATCTGGGCTTATTTTCTCTGTAGTCCTTTTCGATGAGAAGCTATGGGCATTTAAAGTTGAGAAAAAGTGATCACCGATTAAGCTTATTTTCGCTCTATCTGTTATAGTTTAGGAGTTATGGCCAGTTAAAGTTTAGAAAATAAAATTTCGTTGATTGGCTTAATTTTTGCACCGAATACAGGTCTCGACGCGACTGACACGAATCTGGGCTTATTTTCTCTGTAGGCCTTTTGGCTGAGAAGCTATGGGCATTTAAAGTTGAAAAAAAGTGATCACCGATTAAGCTTATTTTCGCTCTATCGGTTATAGTTTAGGAGTTATGGCCAGTTACAGTTTAAAAAAAAATTTCTTCGATTGGCTTCATTTTTGCACCGAATACAGGTCTCGACGCGACTGACACGAATCTGGGCTTATTTTCTCTGTAGGCCTTTTGGATGAGAAGCTATGGGCATTTAAAGTTGAGAAAAAGTGATCATCGATTAAGCTTATTTTCGCTCTATCTCTTATATTTTAGGAGTTATGGCCAGTTAAAGTTTAGAAAATAAAATTTCTTCGATTGGCTTCATTTTTGCAACGAATACAGGTCTCGACACGACTTACACGAATCTGGGCTTATTTTCTCTGTAGGCCTTTTCGATGAGAAGCTATGGGCATTTAAAGTTGAGAAAAAGTGATCACCGATTAAGCTTATTTTCGCTCTATCTGTTATAGTTTAGGAGTTATGGCCAGTTAAAGTTTAGAAAATAAAATTTCGTCGATTGGCTTCATTTTTGCACCGAATACAGGTCTCGACGCGACTGACACGAATCTGGGCTTATTTTCTCTGTAGGCCTTTTGGCTGAGAAGCTATGGGCATTTAAAGTTGAAAAAAAGTGATCACCGATTAAGCTTATTTTCGCTCTATCTGTTATAGTTTAGGAGTTATGGCCAGTTAAAGTTTAAGAAAAAATTTCTTCGATTGGCTTCATTTTTGCACCGAATACAGGTCTCGACGCGACTGACACGAATCTGGGCTTATTTTCTCTGTAGGCCTTTTGGCCGAGAAGCTATGGGCATTTAAAGTTGAGAAAAAGTGATCACCGATTTAGCTTATTTTCGCTCTATCTGTTATAGTTTAGGAGTTATGGCCAGTTAAAGTTTAGAAAATAAAATTTCGTCGATTGGCTTCATTTTTGCACCGAATGCAGGTCTCGACGCGACTGACACGAATCTGGGCTTATTTTCTCTGTAGGCCTTTTGGCTGAGAAGCTATGGGCATTTAAAGTTGAGAAAAAGTGATCATCGATTAAGCTTATTTTCGCTCTATCTGTTATAGTTTAGGAGTTATGGCCAGTTAAAGTTTAGAAAATAAAATTTCTTCGATTGGCTTCATTTTTGCAACGAATACAGGTCTCGACGCGACTTACACGAATCTGGGCTTATTTTCTCTGTAGGCCTTTTGGATGAGAAGCTATGGGCATTTAAAGTTGAGAAAAAGTGATCATCGATTAAGCTTATTTTCGCTCTATCTCTTATATTTTAGGAGTTATGGCCAGTTACAGTTTAAAAAAAAATTTCTTCGATTGGCTTCATTTTTGCACCGAATACAGGTCTCGACGCGACTGACACGAATCTGGGCTTATTTTCTCTGTAGGCCTTTTGGCCGAGAAGCTATGGGCATTTAAAGTTGAGAAAAAGTTATCACCGATTTAGCTTATTTTCGCTCTATCTGTTATAGTTTAGGAGTTATGGCCAGTTAAAGTTTAGAAAATAAAATTTCGTCGATTGGCTTCATTTTTGCACCGAATACAGGTCTCGACGCGACTGACACGAATCTGGGCTTATTTTCTCTGTAGGCCTTTTCGATGAGAAGCTATGGGCATTTAAAGTTGAGAAAAAGTGATCATCGATTAAGCTTATTTTCGCTCTATCTCTTATATTTTAGGAGTTATGGCCAGTTAAAGTTTAAAAAATAAAATTTCGTCGATTGGCTTCATTTTTGCACCGAATACAGGTCTCGACGCGACTGACACGAATCTGGGCTTATTTTCTCTGTAGGCCTTTTCGATGAGAAGCTATGGGCATTTAAAGTTGAGAAAAAGTGATCACCGATTAAGCTTATTTTCGCTCTATCTGTTATAGTTTAGGAGTTATGGCCAGTTAAAGTTTAGAAAAAAAAATTTCTTCGATTGGCTTCATTTTTGCAACGAATACAGGTCTCGACGCGACTGACACGAATCTGGGCTTATTTTCTCTGTAGGCCTTTTGGCTGAGAGGCTATGGGCATTTAAAGTTGAGAAAAAGTGATCACCGATTAAGCTTATTTTCGCTCTGTCTGTTATAGTTTAGGAGTTATGGCCAGTTAAAGTTTAAAAAATAAAATTTCGTCGATTGGCTTCATTTTTGCACCGAATACAGGTCTCGACGCGACTGACACGAATCTGGGCTTATTTTCTCTGTAGGCCTTTTCGATGAGAAGCTATGGGCATTTAAAGTTGAGAAAAAGTGATCACCGATTAAGCTTATTTTCGCTCTATCTGTTATAGTTTAGGAGTTATGGCCAGTTAAAGTTTAGAAAAAAAAAATTTCTTCGATTGGCTTCATTTTTGCAACGAATACAGATCTCGACGCGACTGACACGAATCTGGGCTTATTTTCTCTGTAGGCCTTTTGGCTGAGAAGCTATGGGCATTTAAAGTTGAGAAAAAGTGATCACCGATTAAGCTTATTTTCGCTCTATCTGTTATAGTTTAGGAGTTATGGCCAGTTAAAGTTTAGAAAATAAAATTTCTTCGATTGGCTTCATTTTTGCACCGAATACAGGTCTCGACGCGACTGACACGAATCTGGGCTTATTTTCTCTGTAGGCCTTTTGGCTGAGAAGCTATGGGCATTTAAAGTTGAAAAAATGTGATCACCGATTCAGCTTATTTTCGCTCTATCTGTTATAGTTTAGGAGTTATGGCCAGTTAAAGTTTAGAAAATAAAATTTCTTCGATTGGCTTCATTTTTGCAACGAATACAGGTCTCGACGCGACTGACCCGAACCTGGGCTTATTTTCTCTGTATGCCTTTTGGATGAGAAGCTATGGGCATATAAAGTTGAGAAAAAGTGATCATCGATTAAGCTTATTTTCGCTCTATCTGTTATAGTTTAGGAGTTATGGCCAGTTAAAGTTTAGAAAAAAAATTTCTTCGATTGGCTTCATTTTTGCACCGAATACAGGTCTCGACGCGACTGACACGAATCTGGGCTTATTTTCTCTGTAGGCCTTTTGGCTGAGAAGCTATGGGCATTTAAAGTTGAGAAAAAGTGATCACCGATTAAGCTTATTTTCGCTCTATCTGTTATAGTTTAGGAGTTATGGCCAGTTAAAGTTTAGAAAATAAAATTTCGTCGATTGGCTTCATTTTTGCACCGAATACAGGTCTCGACGCGACTTACACGAATCTGGGCTTATTTTCTCTGTAGGCCTTTTGGCTGAGAAGCTATGGGCATTTAAAGTTGAAAAAAAGTGATCATCGATTAAGCTTATTTTCGCTCTATCTGTTATAGTTTAGGAGTTATGGCCAGTTAAAGTTTAGAAAATAAAATTTCTTCGATTGGCTTCATTTTTGCACCGAATACAGGTCTCGACGCGACTGACACGAATCTGTGCTTATTTTCTCTGTAGGCCTTTTGGATGAGAAGCTATGGGCATTTAAAGTTGAGAAAAAGTGATCACCGATTAAGCTTATTTTCGCTCTATCTGTTATAGTTTAGGAGTTATGGCCAGTTAAAGTTTAGAAAATAAAATTTCTTCGATTGGCTTCATTTTTGCAACGAATACAGGTCTCGACGCGACTGACACGAATCTGGGCTTATTTTCTCTGTAGGCCTTTTGGCTGAGAAGCTATGGGCATTTAAAGTTGAGAAAAAGTGATCACCGATTAAGCTTATTTTCGCTCTATCTGTTATAGTTTAGGAGTTATGGCCAGTTAAAGTTTAAAAAATAAAATTTCGTCGATTGGCTTCATTTTTGCACCGAATACAGGTCTCGACGCGACTGACACGAATCTGGGCTTATTTTCTCTGTAGGCCTTTTCGATGAGAAGCTATGGACATTTAAAGTTGAGAAAAGTGATCACCGATTAAGCTTATTTTCGCTCTATCTGTTATAGTTTAGGAGTTATGGCCAGTTAAAGTTTAGAAAATAAAATTTCTTCGATTGGCTTCATTTTTGCAACGAATACAGGTCTCGACGCGACTGACACGAATCTGGGCTTATTTTCTCTGTAGGCCTTTTGGCTAAGAAGCTATGGGCATTTAAAGTTGAGAAAAAGTGATCACCGATTAAGCTTATTTTCGCTCTATCTGTTATAGTTTAGAAGTTATGGCCAGTTAAAGTTTAGAAAAAAAATTTCTTCGATTGGCTTCATTTTTGCACCGAATACAGGTCTCGACGCGACTGACACGAATCTGGGCTTATTTTCTCTGTAGGCCTTTTGGCTGAGAAGCTATGGGCATTTAAAGTTGAGAAAAATTGATCATCGATTAAGCTTATTTTCGCTCTATCTGTTATAGTTTAGGAGTTATGGCCAGTTAAAGTTTAGAAAATAAAATTTCTTCGATTGGCCTCATTTTTGCACCGAATACAGGTCTCGACGCGACTGACACGAATCTGGGCTTATTTTCTCTGTAGGCCTTTTCGATGAGAAGCTATGGGCATTTAAAGTTGAGAAAAAGTGATCACCGATTAAGCTTATTTTCGCTCTATCTGTTATAGTTTAGGAGTTATGGCCAGTTAAAGTTTAGAAAAAAAAATTTCTTCGATTGGCTTCATTTTTGCAACGAATACAGGTCTCGACGCGACTGACACGAATCTGGGCTTATTTTCTCTGTAGGCCTTTTGGCTGAGAAGCTATGGGCATTTAAAGTTGAGAAAAAGTGATCTCCGATTAAGCTTATTTTCGCTCTATCTGTTATAGTTTAGGAGTTATGGCCAGTTAAAGTTTAAAAAATAAAATTTCGTCGATTGGCTTCATTTTTGCACCGAATACAGGTCTCGACGCGACTGACACGAATCTGGGCTTATTTTCTCTGTAGGCCTTTTGGCTGAGAAGCTATGGGCATTTAAAGTTGAAAAAAAGTGATCACCGATTAAGCTTATTTTCGCTCTATCTGTTATAGTTTAGGAGTTATGGCCAGTTAAAGTTTAGAACATAAAATTTCTTCGATTGGCTTCATTTTTGCACCGAATACAGGTCTCGACGCGACTGACACGAATCTGGGCTTATTTTCTCTGTAGGCCTTTTGGATGAGAAGCTATGGGCATATAAAGTTGAGAAAAAGTGATCATCGATTAAGCTTATTTTCGCTCTATCTGTTATAGTTTAGGAGTTATGGCCAGTTAAAGTTTAGAAAATAAAATTTCTTCGATTGGCTTCATTTTTGCACCGAATACAGGTCTCGACGCGACTGACACGAATCTGGGCTTATTTTCTCTGTAGGCCTTTTGGATGAGAAGCTATGGGCATTTAAAGTTGAAAAAAAGTGATCACCGATTAAGCTTATTTTCGCTCTATCTGTTATAGTTTAGGAGTTATGGCCAGTTAAAGTTTAGAACATAAAATTTCTTCGATTGGCTTCATTTTTGCACCGAATACAGGTCTCGACGCGACTGACACGAATCTGGGCTTATTTTCTCTGTAGGCCTTTTGGCTCAGAAGCTATGGGCATTTAAAGTTGAAAAAAAGTGATCATCGACTAAGCTTATTTTCGCTCTATCTGCTATAGTTTAGGAGTTATGGCCAGTTAAAGTTTAGAAAATAAAATTTCTTCGATTGGCTTCATTTTTGCACCGAATACAGGTCTCGACGCGACTGACACGAATCTGGGCTTATTTTCTCTGTAGGCCTTTTTGATGAGAAGCTATGGGCATTTAAAGTTGAGAAAAAGTGATCACCGATTAAGCTTATTTTCGCTCTATCTGCTATAGTTTAGGAGTTATGGCCAGTTAAAGTTTAGAAAATAAAATTTCTTCGATTGGCTTCATTTTTGCACCGAATACAGGTCTCGACGCGACTGACACGAATCTGGGCTTATTTTCTCTGTAGGCCTTTTGGATGAGAAACTATGGGCATTTAAAGTTGAGAAAAAGTGATCATCGATTAAGCTTATTTTCGCTTTATCTGCTATAGTTTAGGAGTTATGGCCAGTTAAAGTTTAGAAAATAAAATTTCTTCGATTGGCTTCATTTTTGCAACGAATACAGGTCTCGACGCGACTTACACGAATCTGGGCTTATTTTCTCTGTAGGCCTTTTGGCTGAGAAGCTACTATGGGCATTTAAAGTTGAGAAAAAGTGATCACCGATTAAGCTTATTTTCGCTCTATCTGTTATAGTTTAGGAGTTATGGCCAGTTAAAGTTTAGAAAAAAAAATTTCTTCGATTGGCTTCATTTTTGCACCGAATACAGGTCTCGACGCGACTGACACGAATCTGGGCTTATTTTCTCTGTAGGCCTTTTGGCTGAGAAGCTATGGGCATTTAATGTTGAGAAAAAGTGATCACCGATTAAGCTTATTTTCGCTCTATCTGTTATAGTTTAGGAGTTATGGCCAGTTAAAGTTTAAAAAATAAAATTTCGTCGATTGGCTTCATTTTTGCACCGAATACAGGTCTCGACGCGACTGACACGAATCTGGGCTTATTTTCTCTGTAGGCCTTTTGGCTGAGAAGCTATAGGCATTTAAAGTTGAAAAAAAGTGATCACCGATTAAGCTTATTTTCGCTCTATCTGTTATAGTTTAGGAGTTATGGCCAGTTACAGTTTAGAAAAAAAAATGTCTTCGATTGGCTTCATTTTTGCACCGAATACAGGTCTCGACGCGACTGACACGAATCTGGGCTTATTTTCTCTGTAGGCCTTTTGGCCGAGAATCTATGGGCATTTAAAGTTGAGAAAAAGTGATCACCGATTTAGCTTATTTTCGCTCTATCTGTTGTAGTTTAGGAGTTATGGCCAGTTAAAGTTTAAAAAATAAAATTTCGTCGATTGGCTTCATTTTTGCACCGAATACAGGTCTCGACGCGACTGACACGAATCTGGGCTTATTTTCTCTGTAGGCCTTTTGGATGAGAAGCTATGGGCATTTAAAGTTGAAAAAAAGTGATCACCGATTAAGCTTATTTTCGCTCTATCTGTTATAGTTTAGGAGTTATGGCCAGTTAAAGTTTAGAACATAAAATTTCTTCGATTGGCTTCATTTTTGCACCGAATACAGGTCTCGACGCGACTGACACGAATCTGGGCTTATTTTCTCTGTAGGCCTTTTGGCTGAGAAGCTGGGCATTTAAAGTTGAAAAAAAGTGATCATCGACTAAGCTTATTTTCGCTCTATCTGCTATAGTTTAGGAGTTATGGCCAGTTAAAGTTTAGAAAATAAAATTTCTTCGATTGGCTTCATTTTTGCACCGAATACAGGTCTCGACGCGACTGACACGAATCTGGGCTTATTTTCTCTGTAGGCCTTTTTGATGAGAAGCTATGGGCTTTTAAAGTTGAGAAAAAGTGATCACCGATTAAGCTTATTTTCGCTCTATCTGCTATAGTTTAGGAGTTATGGCCAGTTAAAGTTTAGAAAATAAAATTTCTTCGATTGGCTTCATTTTTGCACCGAATACAGGTCTCGACGCGACTGACACGAATCTGGGCTTATTTTCTCTGTAGGCCTTTTGGATGAGAAGCTATGGGCATTTAAAGTTGAGAAAAAGTGATCATCGATTAAGCTTATTTTCGCTTTATCTGCTATAGTTTAGGAGTTATGGCCAGTTAAAGTTTAGAAAATAAAATTTCTTCGATTGGCTTCATTTTTGCAACGAATACAGGTCTCGACGCGACTTACACGAATCTGGGCTTATTTTCTCTGTAGGCCTTTTGGCTGGGAAGCTACTATGGGCATTTAAAGTTGAGAAAAAGTGATCACCGATTAAGCTTATTTTCGCTCTATCTGTTATAGTTTAGGAGTTATGGCCAGTTAAAGTTTAGAAAAAAAAATTTCTTCGATTGGCTTCATTTTTGCACCGAATACAGGTCTCGACGCGACTGACACGAATCTGGGCTTATTTTCTCTGTAGGCCTTTTGGCTGAGAAGCTATGGGCATTTAATGTTGAGAAAAAGTGATCACCGATTAAGCTTATTTTCGCTCTATCTGTTATAGTTTAGGAGTTATGGCCAGTTAAAGTTTAAAAAATAAAATTTCGTCGATTGGCTTCATTTTTGCACCGAATACAGGTCTCGACGCGACTGACACGAATCTGGGCTTATTTTCTCTGTAGGCCTTTTGGATGAGAAGCTATGGGCATTTAAAGTTGAAAAAAAGTGATCACCGATTAAGCTTATTTTCGCTCTATCTGTTATAGTTTAGGAGTTATGGCCAGTTAAAGTTTAGAACATAAAATTTCTTCGATTGGCTTCATTTTTGCACCGAATACAGGTCTCGACGCGACTGACACGAATCTGGGCTTATTTTCTCTGTAGGCCTTTTGGCTGAGAAGCTATGGGCATTTAAAGTTGAAAAAAAGTGATCATCGACTAAGCTTATTTTCGCTCTATCTGCTATAGTTTAGGAGTTATGGCCAGTTAAAGTTTAGAACATAAAATTTCTTCGATTGGCTTCATTTTTGCACCGAATACAGGTCTCGACGCGACTGACACGAATCTGGGCTTATTTTCTCTGTAGGCCTTTTGGCTGAGAAGCTATGGGCATTTAAAGTTGAAAAAAAGTGATCATCGACTAAGCTTATTTTCGCTCTATCTGCTATAGTTTAGGAGTTATGGCCAGTTAAAGTTTAGAAAATAAAATTTCTTCGATTGGCTTCATTTTTGCACCGAATACAGGTCTCGACGCGACTGACACGAATCTGGGCTTATTTTCTCTGTAGGCCTTTTTGATGAGAAGCTATGGGCTTTTAAAGTTGAGAAAAAGTGATCACCGATTAAGCTTATTTTCGCTCTATCTGCTATAGTTTAGGAGTTATGGCCAGTTAAAGTTTAAAAAATAAAATTTCTTCGATTGGCTTCATTTTTGCACCGAATACAGGTCTCGACGCGACTGACACGAATCTGGGCTTATTTTCTCTGTAGGCCTTTTGGATGAGAAGCTATGGGCATTTAAAGTTGAGAAAAAGTGATCATCGATTAAGCTTATTTTCGCTTTATCTGCTATAGTTTAGGAGTTATGGCCAGTTAAAGTTTAGAAAATAAAATTTCTTCGATTGGCTTCATTTTTGCAACGAATACAGGTCTCGACGCGACTGACACGAATCTGGGCTTATTTTCTCTGTAGGCCTTTTGGCTGGGAAGCTACTATGGGCATTTAAAGTTGAGAAAAAGTGATCACCGATTAAGCTTATTTTCGCTCTATCTGTTATAGTTTAGGAGTTATGGCCAGTTAAAGTTTAGAAAAAAAAATTTCTTCGATTGGCTTCATTTTTGCACCGAATACAGGTCTCGACGCGACTGACACGAATCTGGGCTTATTTTCTCTGTAGGCCTTTTGGCTGAGAAGCTATGGGCATTTAATGTTGAGAAAAAGTGATCACCGATTAAGCTTATTTTCGCTCTATCTGTTATAGTTTAGGAGTTATGGCCAGTTAAAGTTTAAAAAATAAAATTTCGTCGATTGGCTTCATTTTTGCACCGAATACAGGTCTCGACGCGACTTACACGAATCTGGGCTTATTTTCTCTGTAGGCCTTTTGGCTGAGAAGCTATAGGCATTTAAAGTTGAAAAAAAGTGATCACCGATTAAGCTTATTTTCGCTCTATCTGTTATAGTTTAGGAGTTATGGCCAGTTAAAGTTTAGAAAAAAAAATGTCTTCGATTGGCTTCATTTTTGCACCGAATACAGGTCTCGACGCGACTGACACGAATCTGGGCTTATTTTCTCTGTAGGCCTTTTGGCCGAGAATCTATGGGCATTTAAAGTTGAGAAAAAGTGATCACCGATTTAGCTTATTTTCGCTCTATCTGTTGTAGTTTAGGAGTTATGGCCAGTTAAAGTTTAAAAAATAAAATTTCGTCGATTGGCTTCATTTTTGCACCGAATACAGGTCTCGACGCGACTGACACGAATCTGGTCTTATTTTCTCTGTAGGCCTTTTGGCTGAGAAGCTATGGGCATTTAAAGTTGAAAAAAAGTGATCACCGATTAAGCTTATTTTCGCTCTATCTGTTATAGTTTAGGAGTTATGGCCAGTTAAAGTTTAGAAAATAAAATTTCTTCGATTGGCTTCATTTTTGCACCGAATACAGGTCTCGACGCGACTGACACGAATCTGGGCTTATTTTCTCTGTAGGCCTTTTGGATGAGAAGCTATGGGCATTTAAAGTTGAGAAAAAGTGATCACATATTAAGCTTATTTTCGCTCTATCTGTTATAGCTTAGGAGTTATGGCCAGTTAAATTTTAGAAAATAAAATTTCTTCGATTGGCTTCATTTTTGCACCGAATACAGGTCTCGACGCGACTGACACGAATCTGGGCTTATTTTCTCTGTAGGCCTTTTCGATGAGAAGCTATGGGCATTTAAAGTTGAGAAAAAGTGATCACCGATTAAGCTTATTTTCGCTCTATCTGTTATAGTTTAGGAGTTATGGCCAGTTAAAGTTTAGAAAATAAAATTTCTTCGATTGGCTTAATTTTTGCAACGAATACAGGTCTCGACGCGACTTACACGAATCTGGGCTTATTTTCTCTGTAGGCCTTTTGGATGAGAAGCTATGGGCATTTAAAGTTGAGAAAAAGTGATCATCGATTAAGCTTATTTTCGCTCTATCTGTTATAGTTTAGGAGTTATGGCCAGTTAAAGTTTAGAAAATAAAATTTCTTCGATTGGCTTCATTTTTGCAACGAATACAGGTCTCGACGCGACTGACACGAATCTGGGCTTATTTTCTCTGTAGGCCTTTTCGATGAGAAGCTATGGGCATATAAAGTTGAGAAAAAGTGATCACCGATTAAGCTTATTTTCGCTCTATCTGTTATAGTTTAGGAGTTATGGCCAGTTAAAGTTTAGAAAATAAAATTTCTTCGATTGGCTTCATTTTTGCACCGAATACAGGTCTCGACGCGACTGACACGAATCTGGGCTTATTTTCTCTGTAGGCCTTTTGGCCGAGAAGCTATGGGCATTTAAAGTTGAGAAAAAGTGATCACCGATTTAGCTTATTTTCGCTCTATCTGTTATAGTTTAGGAGTTATGGCCAGTTAAAGTTTAGAAAATAAAATTTCGTCGATTGGCTTCATTTTTGCACCGAATACAGGTCTCGACGCGACTGACACGAATCTGGGCTTATTTTCTCTGTAGGCCTTTTGGCTGAGAAGCTATGGGCATTTAAAGTTGAGAAAAAGTGATCACCGATTAAGCTTATTTTCGCTCTATCTGTTATAGTTTAGGAGTTATGGCCAGTTACAGTTTAGAAAAAAAAATTTCTTCGATTGGCTTCATTTTTGCACCGAATACAGGTCTCGACGCGACTGACACGAATCTGGGCTTATTTTCTCTGTAGGCCTTTTCGATGAGAAGCTATGGGCATTTAAAGTTGAGAAAAAGTGATCACCGATTAAGCTTATTTTCGCTCTATCTGTTATAGTTTAGGAGTTATGGCCAGTTACAGTTTAGAAAAAAAAATTTCTTCGATTGGCTTCATTTTTGCACCGAATACAGGTCTCGACGCGACTGACACGAATCTGGGCTTATTTTCTCTGTAGGCCTTTTGGCCGAGAAGCTATGGGCATTTAAAGTTGAGAAAAAGTGATCACCGATTAAGCTTATTTTCGCTCTATCTGTTATAGTTTAGGAGTTATGGCCAGATAAAGTTTAGAAAATAAAATTTATTCGATTGGCTTCATTTTTGCACCGAATGCAGGTCTCGACGCGACTGACACGAATCTGGGCTTATTTTCTCTGTAGGCCTTTTGGATGAGAAGCTATGGGCATTTAAAGTTGAGAAAAAGTGATCACCGATTAAGCTTATTTTCGCTCTATCTGTTATAGTTTAGGAGTTATGGCCAGTTAAAGTTTAGAAAATAAAATTTCTTCGATTGGCTTCATTTTTGCACCGAATACAGGTCTCGACGCGACTGACACGAATCTGGGCTTATTTTCTCTGTAGGCCTTTTGGCTGAGAAGCTATGGGCATTTAATGTTGAGAAAAAGTGATCACCGATTAAGCTTATTTTCGCTCTATCTGTTATAGTTTAGGAGTTATGGCCAGTTACAGTTTAGAAAAAAAAATTTCTTCGATTGGCTTCATTTTTGCACCGAATACAGGTCTCGACGCGACTGACACGAATCTGGGCTTATTTTCTCTGTAGGCCTTTTGGCCGAGAAGCTATGGGCATTTAAAGTTGAGAAAAAGTGATCACCGATTAAGCTTATTTTCGCTCTATCTGTTATAGTTTAGGAGTTATGGCCAGATAAAGTTTAGAAAATAAAATTTCTTCGATTGGCTTCATTTTTGCACCGAATGCAGGTCTCGACGCGACTGACACGAATCTGGGCTTATTTTCTCTGTAGGCCTTTTGGATGAGAAGCTATGGGCATTTAAAGTTGAGAAAAAGTGATCACCGATTAAGCTTATTTTCGCTCTATCTGTTATAGTTTAGGAGTTATGGCCAGTTAAAGTTTAGAAAATAAAATTTCTTCGATTGGCTTCATTTTTGCACCGAATACAGGTCTCGACGCGACTGACACGAATCTGGGCTTATTTTCTCTGTAGGCCTTTTGGCTGAGAAGCTATGGGCATTTAATGTTGAGAAAAAGTGATCACCGATTAAGCTTATTTTCGCTCTATCTGTTATAGTTTAGGAGTTAAGGCCAGTTAAAGTTTAAAAAATAAAATTTCTTCGATTGGCTTCATTTTTGCACCGAATACAGGTCTCGACGCGACTGACACGAATCTGGGCTTATTTTCTCTGTAGGCCTTTTGGATGACAAGCTATGGGCATTTAAAGTTGAGAAAAAGTGATCACCGATTAAGCTTATTTTCGCTCTATCTGTTATAGTTTAGGAGTTATGGCCAGTTAAAGTTTAGAAAATAAAATTTCTTCGATTGGCTTCATTTTTGCAACGAATACAGGTCTCGACGCGACTTACACGAATCTGGGCTTATTTTCTCTGTAGGCCTTTTGGATGAGAAGCTATGGGCATTTAAAGTTGAGAAAAAGTGATCACCGATTAAGCTTATTTTCGCTCTATCTGTTATAGTTTAGGAGTTATGGCCAGTTAAAGTTTAGAAAATAAAATTTCGTCGATTGGCTTCATTTTTGCACCGAATACAGGTCTCGACGCGACTGACAAGAATCTGGGCTTATTTTCTCTGTAGGCCTTTTGGCTGAGAAGCTATGGGCATTTAAAGTTGAAAAGAAGTGATCACCGATTAAGCTTATTTTCGCTCTATCTGTTATAGTTTAGGAGTTATGGCCAGTTACAGTTTAGAAAAAAAAATTTCTTCGATTGGCTTCATTTTTGCACCGAATTCAGGTCTCGACGCGACTGACACGAATCTGGGCTTATTTTCTCTGTAGGCCTTTTGGCCGAGAAGCTATGGGCATTTAAAGTTGAGAAAAAGTGATCATCGATTAAGCTTATTTTCGCTCTATCTGTGATAGTTTAGGAGTTATGGCCAGTTAAAGTTTAAAAAATAAAATTTCGTCGATTGGCTTCATTTTTGCACCGAATACAGGTCTCGACGCGACTGACACGAATCTGGGCTTATTTTCTCTGTAGGCCTTTTGGCTGAGAAGCTATGGGCATTTAAAGTTGAAAAAAAGTGATCACCGATTAAGCTTATTTTCGCTTTATCTGTTATAGTTTAGGAGTTATGGCCAGTTAAAGTTTAGAAAATAAAATTTCTTCGATTGGCTTCATTTTTGCACCGAATACAGGTCTCGACGCGAGTGACACGAATCTGGGCATATTTTCTCTGTAGGCCTTTTCGATGAGAAGCTATGGGCATTTAAAGTTGAGAAAAAGTGATCACCGATTAAGCTTATTTTCGCTCTATCTGTTATAGTTTAGGAGTTATGGCCAGTTAAAGTTTAGAAAATAAAATTTCTTCGATTGGCTTCATTTTTGCAACGAATACAGGTCTCGGCGCGACTTACACGAATCTGGGCTTATTTTCTCTGTAGGCCTTTTGGATGAGAAGCTATGGGCATTTAAAGTTGAGAAAAAGTGATCATCGATTAAGCTTATTTTCGCTCTATCTCTCATATTTTAGGAGTTATGGCCAGTTAAAGTTTAGAAAATAAAATTTCTTCGATTGGCTTCATTTTTGCACCGAATACAGGTCTCGACGCGACTTACACGAATCTGGGCTTATTTTCTCTGTAGGCCTTTTGGCTGAGAAGCTATGGGCATTTAAAGTTGAGAAAAAGTGATCATCGATTAAGCTTATTTTCGCTTTATCTGCTATAGTTTAGGAGTTATGGCCAGTTAAAGTTTAGAAAATAAAATTTCTTCGATTGGCTTCATTTTTGCAACGAATACAGGTCTCGACGCGAATTACACGAATCTGGGCTTATTTTCTCGGTAGGCCTTTTGGATGAGAAGCTATGGGCATTTAAAGTTGAGAAAAAGTGATCATCGATTAAGCTTATTTTCGCTCTATCTCTTATATTTTAGGAGTTATGGCCAGTTAAAGTTTAGAAAATAAAATTTCTTCGATTGGCTTCATTTTTGCAACGAATACAGGTCTCGACACGACTTACACGAATCTGGGCTTATTTTCTCTGTAGGCCTTTTGGCTGAGAAGCTATGGGCATTTAAAGTTGAGAAAAAGTGATCATCGATTAAGCTTATTTTCGCTCTATCTGTTATAGTTTAGGAGTTATGGCCAGTTAAAGTTTAGAAAATAAAATTTCTTCGATTGGCTTCATTTTTGCAACGAATACAGGTCTCGACGCGACTGACACGAATCTGGGCTTATTTTCTCTGTAGGCCTTTTGGCTGAGAAGCTATGGGCATTTAAAGTTGAAAAAAAGTGATCACCGATTAAGCTTATTTTCGCTCTATCTGTTATAGTTTAGGAGTTATGGCCAGTTACAGTTTAGAAAAAAAAAATTCTTCGATTGGCTTCATTTTTGCACCGAATACAGGTCTCGACGCGACTGACACGAATCTGGGCTTATTTTCTCTGTAGGCCTTTTGGCCGAGAAGCTATGGGCATTTAAAGTTGAGAAAAAGTGATCACCGATTTAGCTTATTTTCGCTTTATCTGCTATAGTTTAGGAGTTATGGCCAGTTAAAGTTTAGAAAATAAAATTTCTTCGATTGGCTTCATTTTTGCAACGAATACAGGTCTCGACGCGACTTACACGAATCTGGGCTTATTTTCTCTGTAGGCCTTTTGGATGAGAAGCTATGGGCATTTAAAGTTGAGAAAAAGTGATCATCGATTAAGCTTATTTTCGCTTTATCTGCTATAGTTTAGGAGTTATGGCCAGTTAAAGTTTAGAAAATAAAATTTCTTCGATTGGCTTCATTTTTGCAACGAATACAGGTCTCGACGCGACTTACACGAATCTGGGCTTATTTTCTCTGTAGGCCTTTTGGCTGGGAAGCTACTATGGGCATTTAAAGTTGAGAAAAAGTGATCACCGATTAAGCTTATTTTCGCTCTATCTGTTATAGTTTAGGAGTTATGGCCAGTTAAAGTTTAGAAAAAAAAATTTCTTCGATTGGCTTCATTTTTGCACCGAATACAGGTCTCGACGCGACTGACACGAATCTGGGCTTATTTTCTCTGTAGGCCTTTTGGCTGAGAAGCTATGGGCATTTAATGTTGAGAAAAAGTGATCACCGATTAAGCTTATTTTCGCTCTATCTGTTATAGTTTAGGAGTTATGGCCAGTTAAAGTTTAGAAAATAAAATTTCTTCGATTGGCTTCATTTTTGCAACGAATACAGGTCTCGACGCGACTGACACGAATCTGGGCTTATTTTCTCTGTAGGCCTTTTGGATGAGAAGCTATGGGCATTTAAAGTTGAGAAAAAGTGATCATCGATTAAGCTTATTTTCGCTTTATCTGCTATAGTTTAGGAGTTATGGCCAGTTAAAGTTTAGAAAATAAAATTTCTTCGATTGGCTTCATTTTTGCAACGAATACAGGTCTCGACGCGACTTACACGAATCTGGGCTTATTTTCTCTGTAGGCCTTTTGGCTGGGAAGCTACTATGGGCATTTAAAGTTGAGAAAAAGTGATCACCGATTAAGCTTATTTTCGCTCTATCTGTTATAGTTTAGGAGTTATGGCCAGTTAAAGTTTAGAAAAAAAAATTTCTTCGATTGGCTTCATTTTTGCACCGAATACAGGTCTCGACGCGACTGACACGAATCTGGGCTTATTTTCTCTGTAGGCCTTTTGGCTGAGAAGCTATGGGCATTTAATGTTGAGAAAAAGTGATCACCGATTAAGCTTATTTTCGCTCTATCTGTTATAGTTTAGGAGTTATGGCCAGTTAAAGTTTAAAAAATAAAATTTCGTCGATTGGCTTCATTTTTGCACCGAATACAGGTCTCGACGCGACTGACACGAATCTGGGCTTATTTTCTCTGTAGGCCTTTTGGATGAGAAGCTATGGGCATTTAAAGTTGAAAAAAAGTGATCACCGATTAAGCTTATTTTCGCTCTATCTGTTATAGTTTAGGAGTTATGGCCAGTTAAAGTTTAGAACATAAAATTTCTTCGATTGGCTTCATTTTTGCACCGAATACAGGTCTCGACGCGACTGACACGAATCTGGGCTTATTTTCTCTGTAGGCCTTTTGGCTGAGAAGCTATGGGCATTTAAAGTTGAAAAAAAGTGATCATCGACTAAGCTTATTTTCGCTCTATCTGCTATAGTTTAGGAGTTATGGCCAGTTAAAGTTTAGAACATAAAATTTCTTCGATTGGCTTCATTTTTGCACCGAATACAGGTCTCGACGCGACTGACACGAATCTGGGCTTATTTTCTCTGTAGGCCTTTTGGCTGAGAAGCTATGGGCATTTAAAGTTGAAAAAAAGTGATCATCGACTAAGCTTATTTTCGCTCTATCTGCTATAGTTTAGGAGTTATGGCCAGTTAAAGTTTAGAAAATAAAATTTCTTCGATTGGCTTCATTTTTGCACCGAATACAGGTCTCGACGCGACTGACACGAATCTGGGCTTATTTTCTCTGTAGGCCTTTTTGATGAGAAGCTATGGGCTTTTAAAGTTGAGAAAAAGTGATCACCGATTAAGCTTATTTTCGCTCTATCTGCTATAGTTTAGGAGTTATGGCCAGTTAAAGTTTAGAAAATAAAATTTCTTCGATTGGCTTCATTTTTGCACCGAATACAGGTCTCGACGCGACTGACACGAATCTGGGCTTATTTTCTCTGTAGGCCTTTTGGATGAGAAGCTATGGGCATTTAAAGTTGAGAAAAAGTGATCATCGATTAAGCTTATTTTCGCTTTATCTGCTATAGTTTAGGAGTTATGGCCAGTTAAAGTTTAGAAAATAAAATTTCTTCGATTGGCTTCATTTTTGCAACGAATACAGGTCTCGACGCGACTTACACGAATCTGGGCTTATTTTCTCTGTAGGCCTTTTGGCTGGGAAGCTACTATGGGCATTTAAAGTTGAGAAAAAGTGATCACCGATTAAGCTTATTTTCGCTCTATCTGTTATAGTTTAGGAGTTATGGCCAGTTAAAGTTTAGAAAAAAAAATTTCTTCGATTGGCTTCATTTTTGCACCGAATACAGGTCTCGACGCGACTGACACGAATCTGGGCTTATTTTCTCTGTAGGCCTTTTGGCTGAGAAGCTATGGGCATTTAATGTTGAGAAAAAGTGATCACCGATTAAGCTTATTTTCGCTCTATCTGTTATAGTTTAGGAGTTATGGCCAGTTAAAGTTTAAAAAATAAAATTTCGTCGATTGGCTTCATTTTTGCACCGAATACAGGTCTCGACGCGACTTACACGAATCTGGGCTTATTTTCTCTGTAGGCCTTTTGGCTGAGAAGCTATAGGCATTTAAAGTTGAAAAAAAGTGATCACCGATTAAGCTTATTTTCGCTCTATCTGTTATAGTTTAGGAGTTATGGCCAGTTAAAGTTTAGAAAAAAAAATGTCTTCGATTGGCTTCATTTTTGCACCGAATACAGGTCTCGACGCGACTGACACGAATCTGGGCTTATTTTCTCTGTAGGCCTTTTGGCCGAGAATCTATGGGCATTTAAAGTTGAGAAAAAGTGATCACCGATTTAGCTTATTTTCGCTCTATCTGTTGTAGTTTAGGAGTTATGGCCAGTTAAAGTTTAAAAAATAAAATTTCGTCGATTGGCTTCATTTTTGCACCGAATACAGGTCTCGACGCGACTGACACGAATCTGGTCTTATTTTCTCTGTAGGCCTTTTGGCTGAGAAGCTATGGGCATTTAAAGTTGAAAAAAAGTGATCACCGATTAAGCTTATTTTCGCTCTATCTGTTATAGTTTAGGAGTTATGGCCAGTTAAAGTTTAGAAAATAAAATTTCTTCGATTGGCTTCATTTTTGCACCGAATACAGGTCTCGACGCGACTGACACGAATCTGGGCTTATTTTCTCTGTAGGCCTTTTGGATGAGAAGCTATGGGCATTTAAAGTTGAGAAAAAGTGATCACATATTAAGCTTATTTTCGCTCTATCTGTTATAGCTTAGGAGTTATGGCCAGTTAAATTTTAGAAAATAAAATTTCTTCGATTGGCTTCATTTTTGCACCGAATACAGGTCTCGACGCGACTGACACGAATCTGGGCTTATTTTCTCTGTAGGCCTTTTCGATGAGAAGCTATGGGCATTTAAAGTTGAGAAAAAGTGATCACCGATTAAGCTTATTTTCGCTCTATCTGTTATAGTTTAGGAGTTATGGCCAGTTAAAGTTTAGAAAATAAAATTTCTTCGATTGGCTTAATTTTTGCAACGAATACAGGTCTCGACGCGACTTACACGAATCTGGGCTTATTTTCTCTGTAGGCCTTTTGGATGAGAAGCTATGGGCATTTAAAGTTGAGAAAAAGTGATCATCGATTAAGCTTATTTTCGCTCTATCTGTTATAGTTTAGGAGTTATGGCCAGTTAAAGTTTAGAAAATAAAATTTCTTCGATTGGCTTCATTTTTGCAACGAATACAGGTCTCGACGCGACTGACACGAATCTGGGCTTATTTTCTCTGTAGGCCTTTTCGATGAGAAGCTATGGGCATATAAAGTTGAGAAAAAGTGATCACCGATTAAGCTTATTTTCGCTCTATCTGTTATAGTTTAGGAGTTATGGCCAGTTAAAGTTTAGAAAATAAAATTTCTTCGATTGGCTTCATTTTTGCACCGAATACAGGTCTCGACGCGACTGACACGAATCTGGGCTTATTTTCTCTGTAGGCCTTTTGGCCGAGAAGCTATGGGCATTTAAAGTTGAGAAAAAGTGATCACCGATTTAGCTTATTTTCGCTCTATCTGTTATAGTTTAGGAGTTATGGCCAGTTAAAGTTTAGAAAATAAAATTTCGTCGATTGGCTTCATTTTTGCACCGAATACAGGTCTCGACGCGACTGACACGAATCTGGGCTTATTTTCTCTGTAGGCCTTTTGGCTGAGAAGCTATGGGCATTTAAAGTTGAGAAAAAGTGATCACCGATTAAGCTTATTTTCGCTCTATCTGTTATAGTTTAGGAGTTATGGCCAGTTACAGTTTAGAAAAAAAAATTTCTTCGATTGGCTTCATTTTTGCACCGAATACAGGTCTCGACGCGACTGACACGAATCTGGGCTTATTTTCTCTGTAGGCCTTTTCGATGAGAAGCTATGGGCATTTAAAGTTGAGAAAAAGTGATCACCGATTAAGCTTATTTTCGCTCTATCTGTTATAGTTTAGGAGTTATGGCCAGTTACAGTTTAGAAAAAAAAATTTCTTCGATTGGCTTCATTTTTGCACCGAATACAGGTCTCGACGCGACTGACACGAATCTGGGCTTATTTTCTCTGTAGGCCTTTTGGCCGAGAAGCTATGGGCATTTAAAGTTGAGAAAAAGTGATCACCGATTAAGCTTATTTTCGCTCTATCTGTTATAGTTTAGGAGTTATGGCCAGATAAAGTTTAGAAAATAAAATTTCTTCGATTGGCTTCATTTTTGCACCGAATGCAGGTCTCGACGCGACTGACACGAATCTGGGCTTATTTTCTCTGTAGGCCTTTTGGATGAGAAGCTATGGGCATTTAAAGTTGAGAAAAAGTGATCACCGATTAAGCTTATTTTCGCTCTATCTGTTATAGTTTAGGAGTTATGGCCAGTTAAAGTTTAGAAAATAAAATTTCTTCGATTGGCTTCATTTTTGCACCGAATACAGGTCTCGACGCGACTGACACGAATCTGGGCTTATTTTCTCTGTAGGCCTTTTGGCTGAGAAGCTATGGGCATTTAATGTTGAGAAAAAGTGATCACCGATTAAGCTTATTTTCGCTCTATCTGTTATAGTTTAGGAGTTAAGGCCAGTTAAAGTTTAAAAAATAAAATTTCTTCGATTGGCTTAATTTTTGCACCGAATACAGGTCTCGACGCGACTGACACGAATCTGGGCTTATTTTCTCTGTAGGCCTTTTGGATGAGAAGCTATGGGCATTTAAAGTTGAGAAAAAGTGATCATCGATTAAGCTTATTTTCGCTCTATCTGTTATAGTTTAGGAGTTATGGCCAGTTAAAGTTTAGAAAATAAAATTTCTTCGATTGGCTTCATTTTTGCAACGAATACAGGTCTCGACGCGACTGACACGAATCTGGGCTTATTTTCTCTGTAGGCCTTTTCGATGAGAAGCTATGGGCATATAAAGTTGAGAAAAAGTGATCACCGATTAAGCTTATTTTCGCTCTATCTGTTATAGTTTAGGAGTTATGGCCAGTTAAAGTTTAGAAAATAAAATTTCTTCGATTGGCTTCATTTTTGCACCGAATACAGGTCTCGACGCGACTGACACGAATCTGGGCTTATTTTCTCTGTAGGCCTTTTGGCCGAGAAGCTATGGGCATTTAAAGTTGAGAAAAAGTGATCACCGATTTAGCTTATTTTCGCTCTATCTGTTATAGTTTAGGAGTTATGGCCAGTTAAAGTTTAGAAAATAAAATTTCGTCGATTGGCTTCATTTTTGCACCGAATACAGGTCTCGACGCGACTGACACGAATCTGGGCTTATTTTCTCTGTAGGCCTTTTGGCTGAGAAGCTATGGGCATTTAAAGTTGAGAAAAAGTGATCACCGATTAAGCTTATTTTCGCTCTATCTGTTATAGTTTAGGAGTTATGGCCAGTTACAGTTTAGAAAAAAAAATTTCTTCGATTGGCTTCATTTTTGCACCGAATACAGGTCTCGACGCGACTGACACGAATCTGGGCTTATTTTCTCTGTAGGCCTTTTCGATGAGAAGCTATGGGCATTTAAAGTTGAGAAAAAGTGATCACCGATTAAGCTTATTTTCGCTCTATCTGTTATAGTTTAGGAGTTATGGCCAGTTACAGTTTAGAAAAAAAAATTTCTTCGATTGGCTTCATTTTTGCACCGAATACAGGTCTCGACGCGACTGACACGAATCTGGGCTTATTTTCTCTGTAGGCCTTTTGGCCGAGAAGCTATGGGCATTTAAAGTTGAGAAAAAGTGATCACCGATTAAGCTTATTTTCGCTCTATCTGTTATAGTTTAGGAGTTATGGCCAGATAAAGTTTAGAAAATAAAATTTCTTCGATTGGCTTCATTTTTGCACCGAATGCAGGTCTCGACGCGACTGACACGAATCTGGGCTTATTTTCTCTGTAGGCCTTTTGGATGAGAAGCTATGGGCATTTAAAGTTGAGAAAAAGTGATCACCGATTAAGCTTATTTTCGCTCTATCTGTTATAGTTTAGGAGTTATGGCCAGTTAAAGTTTAGAAAATAAAATTTCTTCGATTGGCTTCATTTTTGCACCGAATACAGGTCTCGACGCGACTGACACGAATCTGGGCTTATTTTCTCTGTAGGCCTTTTGGCTGAGAAGCTATGGGCATTTAATGTTGAGAAAAAGTGATCACCGATTAAGCTTATTTTCGCTCTATCTGTTATAGTTTAGGAGTTAAGGCCAGTTAAAGTTTAAAAAATAAAATTTCTTCGATTGGCTTCATTTTTGCACCGAATACAGGTCTCGACGCGACTGACACGAATCTGGGCTTATTTTCTCTGTAGGCCTTTTGGATGAGAAGCTATGGGCATTTAAAGTTGAGAAAAAGTGATCACCAATTAAGCTTATTTTCGCTCTATCTGTTATAGTTTAGGAGTTATGGCCAGTTAAAGTTTAGAAAATAAAATTTCTTCGATTGGCTTCATTTTTGCAACGAATACAGGTCTCGACGCGACTTACACGAATCTGGGCTTATTTTCTCTGTAGGCCTTTTGGATGACAAGCTATGGGCATTTAAAGTTGAGAAAAAGTGATCACCGATTAAGCTTATTTTCGCTCTATCTGTTATAGTTTAGGAGTTATGGCCAGTTAAAGTTTAGAAAATAAAATTTCTTCGATTGGCTTCATTTTTGCAACGAATACAGGTCTCGACGCGACTTACACGAATCTGGGCTTATTTTCTCTGTAGGCCTTTTGGATGAGAAGCTATGGGCATTTAAAGTTGAGAAAAAGTGATCACCGATTAAGCTTATTTTCGCTCTATCTGTTATAGTTTAGGAGTTATGGCCAGTTAAAGTTTAGAAAATAAAATTTCGTCGATTGGCTTCATTTTTGCACCGAATACAGGTCTCGACGCGACTGACAAGAATCTGGGCTTATTTTCTCTGTAGGCCTTTTGGCTGAGAAGCTATGGGCATTTAAAGTTGAAAAGAAGTGATCACCGATTAAGCTTATTTTCGCTCTATCTGTTATAGTTTAGGAGTTATGGCCAGTTACAGTTTAGAAAAAAAAATTTCTTCGATTGGCTTCATTTTTGCACCGAATTCAGGTCTCGACGCGACTGACACGAATCTGGGCTTATTTTCTCTGTAGGCCTTTTGGCCGAGAAGCTATGGGCATTTAAAGTTGAGAAAAAGTGATCATCGATTAAGCTTATTTTCGCTCTATCTGTTATAGTTTAGGAGTTATGGCCAGTTAAAGTTTAAAAAATAAAATTTCGTCGATTGGCTTCATTTTTGCACCGAATACAGGTCTCGACGCGACTGACACGAATCTGGGCTTATTTTCTCTGTAGGCCTTTTGGCTGAGAAGCTATGGGCATTTAAAGTTGAAAAAAAGTGATCACCGATTAAGCTTATTTTCGCTTTATCTGTTATAGTTTAGGAGTTATGGCCAGTTAAAGTTTAGAAAATAAAATTTCTTCGATTGGCTTCATTTTTGCACCGAATACAGGTCTCGACGCGAGTGACACGAATCTGGGCATATTTTCTCTGTAGGCCTTTTCGATGAGAAGCTATGGGCATTTAAAGTTGAGAAAAAGTGATCACCGATTAAGCTTATTTTCGCTCTATCTGTTATAGTTTAGGAGTTATGGCCAGTTAAAGTTTAGAAAATAAAATTTCTTCGATTGGCTTCATTTTTGCAACGAATACAGGTCTCGGCGCGACTTACACGAATCTGGGCTTATTTTCTCTGTAGGCCTTTTGGATGAGAAGCTATGGGCATTTAAAGTTGAGAAAAAGTGATCATCGATTAAGCTTATTTTCGCTCTATCTCTCATATTTTAGGAGTTATGGCCAGTTAAAGTTTAGAAAATAAAATTTCTTCGATTGGCTTCATTTTTGCACCGAATACAGGTCTCGACGCGACTTACACGAATCTGGGCTTATTTTCTCTGTAGGCCTTTTGGCTGAGAAGCTATGGGCATTTAAAGTTGAGAAAAAGTGATCATCGATTAAGCTTATTTTCGCTTTATCTGCTATAGTTTAGGAGTTATGGCCAGTTAAAGTTTAGAAAATAAAATTTCTTCGATTGGCTTCATTTTTGCAACGAATACAGGTCTCGACGCGAATTACACGAATCTGGGCTTATTTTCTCGGTAGGCCTTTTGGATGAGAAGCTATGGGCATTTAAAGTTGAGAAAAAGTGATCATCGATTAAGCTTATTTTCGCTCTATCTCTTATATTTTAGGAGTTATGGCCAGTTAAAGTTTAGAAAATAAAATTTCTTCGATTGGCTTCATTTTTGCAACGAATACAGGTCTCGACACGACTTACACGAATCTGGGCTTATTTTCTCTGTAGGCCTTTTGGCTGAGAAGCTATGGGCATTTAAAGTTGAGAAAAAGTGATCATCGATTAAGCTTATTTTCGCTCTATCTGTTATAGTTTAGGAGTTATGGCCAGTTAAAGTTTAGAAAATAAAATTTCTTCGATTGGCTTCATTTTTGCAACGAATACAGGTCTCGACGCGACTGACACGAATCTGGGCTTATTTTCTCTGTAGGCCTTTTGGATGAGAAGCTATGGGCATTTAAAGTTGAGAAAAAGTGATCATCGATTAAGCTTATTTTCGCTTTATCTGCTATAGTTTAGGAGTTATGGCCAGTTAAAGTTTAGAAAATAAAATTTCTTCGATTGGCTTCATTTTTGCAACGAATACAGGTCTCGACGCGACTTACACGAATCTGGGCTTATTTTCTCTGTAGGCCTTTTGGCTGAGAAGCTATGGGCATTTAAAGTTGAAAAAAAGTGATCACCGATTAAGCTTATTTTCGCTCTATCTGTTATAGTTTAGGAGTTATGGCCAGTTACAGTTTAGAAAAAAAAAATTCTTCGATTGGCTTCATTTTTGCACCGAATACAGGTCTCGACGCGACTGACACGAATCTGGGCTTATTTTCTCTGTAGGCCTTTTGGCCGAGAAGCTATGGGCATTTAAAGTTGAGAAAAAGTGATCACCGATTTAGCTTATTTTCGCTCTATCTGTTATAGTTTAGGAGTTATGGCCAGTTAAAGTTTAGAAAATAAAATTTCTTCGATTGGCTTCATTTTTGCAACGAATACAGGTCTCGACGCGACTTACACGAATCTGGGCTTATTTTCTCTGTAGGCCTTTTGGCTGAGAAGCTATGGGCATTTAAAGTTGAGAAAAAGTGATCATCGATTAAGCTTATTTTCGCTCTATCTGTTATAGTTTAAGAGTTATGGCCAGTTAAAGTTTAGAAAATAAAATTTCTTCGATTGGCTTAATTTTTGCAACGAATACAGGTCTCGACGCGACTGACACGAATCTGGGCTTATTTTCTCTGTAGGCCTTTTGGATGAGAAGCTATGGGCATTTAAAGTTGAGAAAAAGTGATCATCGATTAAGCTTATTTTCGCTTTATCTGCTATAGTTTAGGAGTTATGGCCAGTTAAAGCTTAGAAAATAAAATTTCGTCGATTGGCTTCATTTTTGCAACGAATACAGGTCTCGACGCGACTGACACGAATCTGGGCTTATTTTCTCTGTAGGCCTTTTGGATGAGAAGCTATGGGCATTTAAAGTTGAGAAAAAGTGATCACCGATTAAGCTTATTTTCGCTCTATCTGTTATAGTTTAAGAGTTATGGCCAGTTAAAGTTTAGAAAATAAAATTTCTTCGATTGGCTTCATTTTTGCACCGAATACAGGTCTCGACGCGACTGACACGAATCTGGGCTTATTTTCTCTGTAGGCCTTTTGGCCGAGAAGCTATGGGCATTTAAAGTTGAGAAAAAGTGATCACCGATTTAGCTTATTTTCGCTCTATCTGTTATAGTTTAGGAGTTATGGCCAGTTAAAGTTTAAAAAATAAAATTTCGTCGATTGGCTTCATTTTTGCACCGAATACAGGTCTCGACGCGACTGACACGAATCTGGGCTTATTTTCTCTGTAGGCCTTTTGGATGAGAAGCTATGGGCATTTAAAGTTGAGAAAAAGTGATCACCGATTAAGCTTATTTTCGCTCTATCTGTTATAGTTTAAGAGTTATGGCCAGTTAAAGTTTAGAAAATAAAATTTCTTCGATTGGCTTCATTTTTGCAACGAATACAGGTCTCGACGCGACTTACACGAATCTGGGCTTATGGATGAGAAGCTATGGGCATTTAAAGTTGAGAAAAAGTGATCATCGATTAAGCTTATTTTCGCTCTATCTCTTATATTTTAGGAGTTATGGCCAGTTACAGTTTAGAAAAAAAAAATTCTTCGATTGGCTTCATTTTTGCACCGAATACAGGTCTCGACGCGACTGACACGAATCTGGGCTTATTTTCTCTGTAGGCCTTTTGGCCGAGAAGCTATGGGCATTTAAAGTTGAGAAAAAGTGATCACCGATTTAGCTTATTTTCGCTCTATCTGTTATAGTTTAGGAGTTATGGCCAGTTAAAGTTTAAAAAATAAAATTTCGTCGATTGGCTTCATTTTTGCACCGAATACAGGTCTCGACGCGACTGACACGAATCTGGGCTTATTTTCTCTGTAGGCCTTTTGGCTGAGAAGCTATGGGCATTTAAAGTTGAAAAAAAGTGATCACCGATTAAGCTTATTTTCGCTCTATCTGTTATAGTTTAGGAGTTATGGCCAGTTAAAGTTTAGAAAATAAAATTTCTTCGATTGGCTTCATTTTTGCACCGAATACAGGTCTCGACGCGACTGACACGAATCTGGGCTTATTTTCTCTGTAGGCCTTTTGGATGTGAAGCTATGGGCATTTAAAGTTGAGAAAAAGTGATCACCGATTAAGCTTATTTTCGCTCTATCTGTTATAGTTTAGGAGTTATGGCCAGTTAAAGTTTAGAAAATAAAATTTCGTCGATTGGCTTCATTTTTGCACCGAATACAGGTCTCGACGCGACTGACACGAATCTGGGCTTATTTTCTCTGTAGGCCTTTTCGATGAGAAGCTATGGGCATTTAAAGTTGAGAAAAAGTGATCACCGATTAAGCTTATTTTCGCTCTATCTGTTATAGTTTAGGAGTTATGGCCAGTTAAAGTTTAGAAAATAAAATTTCGTCGATTGGCTTCATTTTTGCACCGAATACAGGTCTCGACGCGACTGACACGAATCTGGGCTTATTTTCTCTGTAGGCCTTTTCGATGAGAAGCTATGGGCATTTAAAGTTGAGAAAAAGTGATCACCGATTAAGCTTATTTTCGCTCTATCTGTTATAGTTTAGGAGTTATGGCCAGTTAAAGTTTAGAAAATAAAATTTCTTCGATTGGCTTCATTTTTGCACCGAATACAGGTCTCGACGCGACTGACACGAATCTGGGCTTATTTTCTCTGTAGGCCTTTTGGCCGAGAAGCTATGGGCATTTAAAGTTGAGAAAAAGTGATCACCGATTTAGCTTATTTTCGCTCTATCTGTTATAGTTTAGGAGTTATGGCCAGTTACAGTTTAAAAAATAAAATTTCGTCGATTGTCTTCATTTTTGCACCGAATACAGGTCTCGACGCGACTGACACAAATCTGGGCTTATTTTCTCTGTAGGCCTTTTGGCTGAGAAGCTATGGGCATTTAAAGTTGAGAAAAAGTGATCACCGATTTAGCTTATTTTCGCTCTATCTGTTATAGTTTAGGAGTTATGGCCAGTTAAAGTTTAGAAAATAAAATTTCTTCGATTGGCTTCATTTTTGCAACGAATACAGGTCTCGACGCGACTTACACGAATCTGGGCTTATTTTCTCTGTAGGCCTTTTGGCTGAGAAGCTATGGGCATTTAAAATTGAGAAAAAGTGATCATCGATTAAGCTTATTTTCGCTCTATCTCTTATATTTTAGGAGTTATGGCCAGTTAAAGTTTAGAAAATAAAATTTCTTCGATTGGCTTCATTTTTGCAACGAATACAGGTCTCGACGCGACTTACACGAATCTGGGCTTATTTTCTCTGTAGGCCTTTTGGCTGAGAAGCTATGGGCATTTAAAGTTGAAAAAAAGTGATCACCGATTAAGCTTATTTTCGCTCTATCTGTTATAGTTTAGGAGTTATGGCCAGTTAAAGTTTAAAAAATAAAATTTCGTCTATTGGCTTCATTTTTGCACCGAATACAGGTCTCGACGCGACTGACACGAATCTGGGCTTATTTTCTCTGTAGGCCTTTTCGATGAGAAGCTATGGGCATTTAAAGTTGAGAAAAAGTGATCACCGATTAAGCTTATTTTCGCTCTATCTGTTATAGTTTAGGAGTTATGGCCAGTTAAAGTTTAGAAAATAAAATTTCGTCGATTGGCTTAATTTTTGCACCGAATACAGGTCTCGACGCGACTGACACGAATCTGGGCTTATTTTCTCTGTAGGCCTTTTGGCTGAGAAGCTATGGGCATTTAAAGTTGAAAAAAAGTGATCACCGATTAAGCTTATTTTCGCTCTATCTGTTATAGTTTAGGAGTTATGGCCAGTTACAGTTTAAAAAAAAATTTCTTCGATTGGCTTCATTTTTGCACCGAATACAGGTCTCGACGCGACTGACACGAATCTGGGCTTATTTTCTCTGTAGGCCTTTTGGCTGAGAAGCTATGGGCATTTAAAGTTGAGAAAAAGTGATCATCGATTAAGCTTATTTTCGCTCTATCTGTTATAGTTTAGGAGTTATGGCCAGTTAAAGTTTAGAAAATAAAATTTCTTCGATTGGCTTCATTTTTGCAACGAATACAGGTCTCGACGCGACTTACACGAATCTGGGCTTATTTTCTCTGTAGGCCTTTTGGATGAGAAGCTATGGGCATTTAAAGTTGAGAAAAAGTGATCATCGATTAAGCTTATTTTCGCTCTATCTCTTATATTTTAGGAGTTATGGCCAGTTACAGTTTAAAAAAAAATTTCTTCGATTGGCTTCATTTTTGCACCGAATACAGGTCTCGACGCGACTGACACGAATCTGGGCTTATTTTCTCTGTAGGCCTTTTGGCCGAGAAGCTATGGGCATTTAAAGTTGAGAAAAAGTTATCACCGATTTAGCTTATTTTCGCTCTATCTGTTATAGTTTAGGAGTTATGGCCAGTTAAAGTTTAAAAAATAAAATTTCGTCGATTGGCTTCATTTTTGCACCGAATACAGGTCTCGACGCGACTGACACGAATCTGGGCTTATTTTCTCTGTAGGCCTTTTGGCTGAGAAGCTATGGGCATTTAAAGTTGAGAAAAAGTGATCATCGATTAAGCTTATTTTCGCTCTATCTGTTATAGTTTAGGAGTTATGGCCAGTTAAAGTTTAGAAAATAAAATTTCTTCGATTGGCTTCATTTTTGCAACGAATACAGGTCTTGACGCGACTTACACGAATCTGGGCTTATTTTCTCTGTAGGCCTTTTGGATGAGAAGCTATGGGCATTTAAAGTTGAGAAAAAGTGATCATCGATTAAGCTTATTTTCGCTCTATCTCTTATATTTTAGGAGTTATGGCCAGTTAAAGTTTAGAAAATAAAATTTCTTCGATTGGCTTCATTTTTGCAACGAATACAGGTCTCGACGCGACTGACACGAATCTGGGCTTATTTTCTCTGTAGGCCTTTTGGCCGAGAAGCTATGGGCATTTGAAGTTGAGAAAAAGTGATCACCGATTTGGCTTATTTTCGCTCTATCTGTTATAGTTTAGGAGTTATGGCCAGTTAAAGTTTAAAAAATAAAATTTCGTCGATTGGCTTCATTTTTGCACCGAATACAGGTCTCGACGCGACTGACACGAATCTGGGCTTATTTTCTCTGTAGGCCTTTTCGATGAGAAGCTATGGGCATTTAAAGTTGAGAAAAAGTGATCACCGATTAAGCTTATTTTCGCTCTATCTGTTATAGTTTAGGAGTTATGGCCAGTTAAAGTTTAGAATAAAAAATTTCTTCGATTGGCTTCATTTTTGCAACGAATACAGGTCTCGACGCGACTGACACGAATCTGGGCTTATTTTCTCTGTAGGCCTTTTGGCTGAGAGGCTATGGGCATTTAAAGTTGAGAAAAAGTGATCACAGATTAAGCTTATTTTCGCTCTATCTGTTATAGTTTAGGAGTTATGGCCAGTTAAAGTTTAAAAAATAAAATTTCGTCGATTGGCTTCATTTTTGCACCGAATACAGGTCTCGACGCGACTGACACGAATCTGGGCTTATTTTCTCTGTAGGCCTTTTCGATGAGAAGCTATGGGCATTTAAAGTTGAGAAAAAGTGATCACCGATTAAGCTTATTTTCGCTCTATCTGTTATAGTTTAGGAGTTATGGCCAGTTAAAGTTTAGAAAAAAAAATTTCTTCGATTGGCTTCATTTTTGCAACGAATACAGATCTCGACGCGACTGACACGAATCTGGGCTTATTTTCTCTGTAGGCCTTTTGGCTGAGAAGCTATGGGCATTTAAAGTTGAGAAAAAGTGATCACCGATTAAGCTTATTTTCGCTCTATCTGTTATAGTTTAGGAGTTATGGCCAGTTAAAGTTTAGAAAATAAAATTTCTTCGATTGGCTTCATTTTTGCACCGAATACAGGTCTCGACGCGACTGACACGAATCTGGGCTTATTTTCTCTGTAGGCCTTTTGGCTGAGAAGCTATGGGCATTTAAAGTTGAAAAAATGTGATCACCGATTCAGCTTATTTTCGCTCTATCTGTTATAGTTTAGGAGTTATGGCCAGTTAAAGTTTAGAAAATAAAATTTCTTCGATTGGCTTCATTTTTGCAACGAATACAGGTCTCGACGCGACTGACACGAATCTGGGCTTATTTTCTCTGTAGGCCTTTTGGATGAGAAGCTATGGGCATTTAAAGTTGAGAAAAAGTGATCATCGATTAAGCTTATTTTCGCTCTATCTCTTATATTTTAGGAGTTATGGCCAGTTAAAGTTTAGAAAATAAAATTTCTTCGATTGGCTTCATTTTTGCACCGAATACAGGTCTCGACGCGACTGACACGAATCTGGGCTTATTTTCTCTGTAGGCCTTTTCGATGAGAAGCTATGGGCATTTAAAGTTGAGAAAAAGTGATCATCGATTAAGCTTATTTTCGCTCTATCTGTTATAGTTTAGGAGTTATGGCCAGTTAAAGTTTAGAAAATAAAATTTCTTCGATTGGCTTCATTTTTGCAACGAATACAGGTCTCGACGCGACTTACACGAATCTGGGCTTATTTTCTCTGTAGGCCTTTTGGATGAGAAGCTATGGGCATTTAAAGTTGAGAAAAAGTGATCATCGATTAAGCTTATTTTCGCTCTATCTCTTATATTTTAGGAGTTATGGCCAGTTACAGTTTAAAAAAAAATTTCTTCGATTGGCTTCATTTTTGCACCGAATACAGGTCTCGACGCGACTGACACGAATCTGGGCTTATTTTCTCTGTAGGCCTTTTGGCCGAGAAGCTATGGGCATTTAAAGTTGAGAAAAAGTTATCACCGATTTAGCTTATTTTCGCTCTATCTGTTATAGTTTAGGAGTTATGGCCAGTTAAAGTTTAAAAAATAAAATTTCGTCGATTGGCTTCATTTTTGCACCGAATACAGGTCTCGACGCGACTGACACGAATCTGGGCTTATTTTCTCTGTAGGCCTTTTGGCTGAGAAGCTATGGGCATTTAAAGTTGAGAAAAAGTGATCATCGATTAAGCTTATTTTCGCTCTATCTGTTATAGTTTAGGAGTTATGGCCAGTTAAAGTTTAGAAAATAAAATTTCTTCGATTGGCTTCATTTTTGCAACGAATACAGGTCTTGACGCGACTTACACGAATCTGGGCTTATTTTCTCTGTAGGCCTTTTGGATGAGAAGCTATGGGCATTTAAAGTTGAGAAAAAGTGATCATCGATTAAGCTTATTTTCGCTCTATCTCTTATATTTTAGGAGTTATGGCCAGTTAAAGTTTAGAAAATAAAATTTCTTCGATTGGCTTCATTTTTGCAACGAATACAGGTCTCGACGCGACTGACACGAATCTGGGCTTATTTTCTCTGTAGGCCTTTTGGCCGAGAAGCTATGGGCATTTGAAGTTGAGAAAAAGTGATCACCGATTTGGCTTATTTTCGCTCTATCTGTTATAGTTTAGGAGTTATGGCCAGTTAAAGTTTAAAAAATAAAATTTCGTCGATTGGCTTCATTTTTGCACCGAATACAGGTCTCGACGCGACTGACACGAATCTGGGCTTATTTTCTCTGTAGGCCTTTTCGATGAGAAGCTATGGGCATTTAAAGTTGAGAAAAAGTGATCACCGATTAAGCTTATTTTCGCTCTATCTGTTATAGTTTAGGAGTTATGGCCAGTTAAAGTTTAGAATAAAAAATTTCTTCGATTGGCTTCATTTTTGCAACGAATACAGGTCTCGACGCGACTGACACGAATCTGGGCTTATTTTCTCTGTAGGCCTTTTGGCTGAGAGGCTATGGGCATTTAAAGTTGAGAAAAAGTGATCACAGATTAAGCTTATTTTCGCTCTATCTGTTATAGTTTAGGAGTTATGGCCAGTTAAAGTTTAAAAAATAAAATTTCGTCGATTGGCTTCATTTTTGCACCGAATACAGGTCTCGACGCGACTGACACGAATCTGGGCTTATTTTCTCTGTAGGCCTTTTCGATGAGAAGCTATGGGCATTTAAAGTTGAGAAAAAGTGATCACCGATTAAGCTTATTTTCGCTCTATCTGTTATAGTTTAGGAGTTATGGCCAGTTAAAGTTTAGAAAAAAAAATTTCTTCGATTGGCTTCATTTTTGCAACGAATACAGATCTCGACGCGACTGACACGAATCTGGGCTTATTTTCTCTGTAGGCCTTTTGGCTGAGAAGCTATGGGCATTTAAAGTTGAGAAAAAGTGATCACCGATTAAGCTTATTTTCGCTCTATCTGTTATAGTTTAGGAGTTATGGCCAGTTAAAGTTTAGAAAATAAAATTTCTTCGATTGGCTTCATTTTTGCACCGAATACAGGTCTCGACGCGACTGACACGAATCTGGGCTTATTTTCTCTGTAGGCCTTTTGGCTGAGAAGCTATGGGCATTTAAAGTTGAAAAAATGTGATCACCGATTCAGCTTATTTTCGCTCTATCTGTTATAGTTTAGGAGTTATGGCCAGTTAAAGTTTAGAAAATAAAATTTCTTCGATTGGCTTCATTTTTGCAACGAATACAGGTCTCGACGCGACTGACACGAATCTGGGCTTATTTTCTCTGTAGGCCTTTTGGATGAGAAGCTATGGGCATTTAAAGTTGAGAAAAAGTGATCATCGATTAAGCTTATTTTCGCTCTATCTCTTATATTTTAGGAGTTATGGCCAGTTAAAGTTTAGAAAATAAAATTTCTTCGATTGGCTTCATTTTTGCACCGAATACAGGTCTCGACGCGACTGACACGAATCTGGGCTTATTTTCTCTGTAGGCCTTTTCGATGAGAAGCTATGGGCATTTAAAGTTGAGAAAAAGTGATCACCGATTAAGCTTATTTTCGCTCTATCTGTTATAGTTTAGGAGTTATGGCCAGTTAAAGTTTAGAAAAAAAAAATTTCTTCGATTGGCTTCATTTTTGCAACGAATACAGATCTCGACGCGACTGACACGAATCTGGGCTTATTTTCTCTGTAGGCCTTTTGGCTGAGAAGCTATGGGCATTTAAAGTTGAAAAAAAGTGATCACCGATTAAGCTTATTGTCGCTCTATCTGTTATAGTTTAGGAGTTATGGCCAGTTACAGTTTAGAAAAAAAAATTTCTTCGATTGGCTTCATTTTTGCACCGAATACAGGTCTCGACGCGACTGATACGAATCTGGGCTTATTTTCTCTGTAGGCCTTTTGGCCGAGAAGCTATGGGCATTTGAAGTTGAGAAAAAGTGATCACCGATTTGGCTTATTTTCGCTCTATCTGTTATAGTTTAGGAGTTATGGCCAGTTAATGTTTAAAAAATAAAATTTCGTCGATTGGCTTCATTTTTGCACCGAATACAGGTCTCGACGCGACTGACACGAATCTGGGCTTTTCTCTGTAGGCCTTTTGGCTGAGAAGCTATGGGCATTTAAAGTTGAAAAAAAGTGATCATCGATTAAGCTTATTTTCGCTCTATCTGTTATAGTTTAGGAGTTATGGCCAGTTAAAGTTTAGAAAATAAAATTTCTTCGATTGGCTTCATTTTTGCACCGAATACAGGTCTCGACGCGACTGACACGAATCTGGGCTAATTTTCTCTGTAGGCCTTTTGGATGAGAAGCTATGGGCATTTAAAGTTGAGAAAAAGTGATCACCGATTAAGCTTATTTTCGCTCTATCTGTTATAGTTTAGGAGTTATGGCCAGTTAAAGTTTAGAAAATAAAATTTCTTCGATTGGCTTCATTTTTGCAACGAATACAGGTCTCGACGCGACTGACACGAATCTGGGCTTATTTTCTCTGTAGGCCTTTTGGCTGAGAAGCTATGGGCATTTAAAGTTGAGAAAAAGTGATCACCGATTAAGCTTATTTTCGCTCTATCTGTTATAGTTTAGGAGTTATGGCCAGTTAAAGTTTAAAAAATAAAATTTCGTCGATTGGCTTCATTTTTGCACCGAATACAGGTCTCGACGCGACTGACACGAATCTGGGCTTATTTTCTCTGTAGGCCTTTTGGATGAGAAGCTATGGGCATTTAAAGTTGAGAAAAAGTGATCACCGATTAAGCTTATTTTCGCTCTATCTGTTCTAGTTTAGGAGTTATGGCCAGTTAAAGTTTAGAAAAAAAAATTTCTTCGATTGGCTTCATTTTTGCAACGAATACAGGTCTCGACGCGACTGACACGAATCTGGGCTTATTTTCTCTGTAGGCCTTTTGGCTGAGAAGCTATGGGCATTTAAAGTTGAGAAAAAGTGATCACCGATTAAGCTTATTTTCGCTCTATCTGTTATAGTTTAGAAGTTATGGCCAGTTAAAGTTTAGAAAAAAAATTTCTTCGATTGGCTTCATTTTTGCACCGAATACAGGTCTCGACGCGACTGACACGAATCTGGGCTTATTTTCTCTGTAGGCCTTTTGGCTGAGAAGCTATGGGCATTTAAAGTTGAGAAAAAGTGATCATCGATTAAGCTTATTTTCGCTCTATCTGTTATAGTTTAGGAGTTATGGCCAGTTAAAGTTTAAAAAATAAAATTTCGTCGATTGGCTTCATTTTTGCACCGAATACAGGTCTCGACGCGACTGACACGAATCTGGGCTTATTTTCTCTGTAGGCCTTTTGGATGACAAGCTATGGGCACTTAAAGTTGAGAAAAAGTGATCACCGATTAAGCTTATTTTCGCTCTATCTGTTATAGTTTAGGAGTTATGGCCAGTTAAAGTTTAGAAAATAAAATTTCGTCGATTGGCTTCATTTTTGCACCGAATACAGGTCTCGACGCGACTTACACGAATCTGGGCTTATTTTCTCTGTAGGCCTTTTGGCTGAGAAGCTATGGGCATTTAAAGTTGAAAAAAAGTGATCATCGATTAAGCTTATTTTCGCTCTATCTGTTATAGTTTAGGAGTTATGGCCAGTTAAAGTTTAGAAAATAAAATTTCTTTGATTGGCTTCATTTTTGCACCGAATACAGGTCTCGACGCGACTGACACGAATCTGGGCTTATTTTCTCTGTAGGCCTTTTGGATGAGAAGCTATGGGCATTTAAAGTTGAGAAAAAGTGATCACCGATTAAGCTTATTTTCGCTCTATCTGTTATAGTTTAGGAGTTATGGCCAGTTAAAGTTTAGAAAATAAAATTTCTTCGATTGGCTTAATTTTTGCAACGAATACAGGTCTCGACGCGACTGACACGAATCAGGGCTTATTTTCTCTGTAGGCCTTTTGGCTGAGAAGCTATGGGCATTTAAAGTTGAGAAAAAGTGATCACCGATTAAGCTTATTTTCGCTCTATCTGTTATAGTTTAGGAGTTATGGCCAGTTAAAGTTTAAAAAATAAAATTTCGTCGATTGGCTTCATTTTTGCACCGAATACAGGTCTCGACGCGACTGACACGAATCTGGGCTTATTTTCTCTGTAGGCCTTTTCGATGAGAAGCTATGGGCATTTAAAGTTGAGAAAAAGTGATCACCGATTAAGCTTATTTTCGCTCTATCTGTTATAGTTTAGGAGTTATGGCCAGTTAAAGTTTAGAAAAAAAAATTTCTTCGATTGGCTTCATTTTTGCAACGAATACAGGTCTCGACGCGACTGACACGAATCTGGGCTTATTTTCTCTGTAGGCCTTTTGGCTAAGAAGCTATGGGCATTTAAAGTTGAGAAAAAGTGATCACCGATTAAGCTTATTTTCGCTCTATCTGTTATAGTTTAGAAGTTATGGCCAGTTAAAGTTTAGAAAAAAAATGTCTTCGATTGGCTTCATTTTTGCACCGAATACAGGTCTCGACGCGACTGACACGAATCTGGGCTTATTTTCTCTGTAGGCCTTTTGGCTGAGAAGCTATGGGCATTTAAAGTTGAGAAAAAGTGATCATCGATTAAGCTTATTTTCGCTCTATCTGTTATAGTTTAGGAGTTATGGCCAGTTAAAGTTTAGAAAATAAAATTTCTTCGATTGGCTTCATTTTTGCACCGAATACAGGTCTCGACGCGACTGACACGAATCTGGGCTTATTTTCTCTGTAGGCCTTTTCGATGAGAAGCTATGGGCATTTAAAGTTGAGAAAAAGTGATCACCGATTAAGCTTATTTTCGCTCTATCTGTTATAGTTTAGGAGTTATGGCCAGTTAAAGTTTAGAAAAAAAAATTTCTTCGATTGGCTTCATTTTTGCAACGAATACAGGTCTCGACGCGACTGACACGAATCTGGGCTTATTTTCTCTGTAGGCCTTTTGGCTGAGAAGCTATGGGCATTTAAAGTTGAGAAAAAGTGATCACCGATTAAGCTTATTTTCGCTCTATCTGTTATAGTTTAGAAGTTATGGCCAGTTAAAGTTTAGAAAAAAAATGTCTTCGATTGGCTTCATTTTTGCACCGAATACAGGTCTCGACGCGACTTACACGAATCTGGGCTTATTTTCTCTGTAGGCCTTTTGGCTGAGAAGCTATGGGCATTTAAAGTTGAAAAAAAGTGATCATCGATTAAGCTTATTTTCGCTCTATCTGTTATAGTTTAGGAGTTATGGCCAGTTAAAGTTTAAAAAATAAAATTTCGTCGATTGGCTTCATTTTTGCACCGAATACAGGTCTCGACGCGACTGACACGAATCTGGGCTTATTTTCTCTGTAGGCCTTTTGGATGAGAAGCTATGGGCATTTAAAGTTGAGAAAAAGTGATCACCGATTAAGCTTATTTTCGCTCTATCTGTTATAGTTTAGGAGTTATGGCCAGTTAAAGTTTAGAAAATAAAATTTCGTCGATTGGCTTCATTTTTGCACCGAATACAGGTCTCGACGCGACTTACACGAATCTGGGCTTATTTTCTCTGTAGGCCTTTTGGCTGAGAAGCTATGGGCATTTAAAGTTGAAAAAAAGTGATCATCGATTAAGCTTATTTTCGCTCTATCTGTTATAGTTTAGGAGTAATGGCCAGTTAAAGTTTAGAAAATAAAATTTCTTCGATTGGCTTCATTTTTGCACCGAATACAGGTCTCGACGCGACTGACACGAATCTGGGCTTATTTTCTCTGTAGGCCTTTTGGATGAGAAGCTATGGGCATTTAAAGTTGAGAAAAAGTGATCACCGATTAAGCTTATTTTCGCTCTATCTGTTATAGTTTAGGAGTTATGGCCAGTTAAAGTTTAGAAAATAAAATTTCTTCGATTGGCTTAATTTTTGCAACGAATACAGGTCTCGACGCGACTGACACGAATCTGGGCTTATTTTCTCTGTAGGCCTTTTGGCTGAGAAGCTATGGGCATTTAAAGTTGAGAAAAAGTGATCACCGATTAAGCTTATTTTCGCTCTATCTGTTATAGTTTAGGAGTTATGGCCAGTTAAAGTTTAGAAAATAAAATTTCTTCGATTGGCTTCATTTTTGCAACGAATACAGGTCTCGACGCGACTTACACGAATCTGGGCTTATTTTCTCTGTAGGCCTTTTGGCTGAGAAGCTATGGGCATTTAAAGTTGAAAAAAAGTGATCACCGATTAAGCTTATTTTCGCTCTATCTGTTATAGTTTAGGAGTTATGGCCAGTTACAGTTTAGAAAAAAAAAATTCTTCGATTGGCTTCATTTTTGCACCGAATACAGGTCTCGACGCGACTGACACGAATCTGGGCTTATTTTCTCTGTAGGCCTTTTGGCCGAGAAGCTATGGGCATTTAAAGTTGAGAAAAAGTGATCACCGATTTAGCTTATTTTCGCTCTATCTGTTATAGTTTAGGAGTTATGGCCAGTTAAAGTTTAGAAAATAAAATTTCTTCGATTGGCTTCATTTTTGCAACGAATACAGGTCTCGACGCGACTTACACGAATCTGGGCTTATTTTCTCTGTAGGCCTTTTGGCTGAGAAGCTATGGGCATTTAAAGTTGAGAAAAAGTGATCATCGATTAAGCTTATTTTCGCTCTATCTGTTATAGTTTAAGAGTTATGGCCAGTTAAAGTTTAGAAAATAAAATTTCTTCGATTGGCTTAATTTTTGCAACGAATACAGGTCTCGACGCGACTGACACGAATCTGGGCTTATTTTCTCTGTAGGCCTTTTGGATGAGAAGCTATGGGCATTTAAAGTTGAGAAAAAGTGATCATCGATTAAGCTTATTTTCGCTTTATCTGCTATAGTTTAGGAGTTATGGCCAGTTAAAGTTTAGAACATAAAATTTCTTCGATTGGCTTCATTTTTGCACCGAATACAGGTCTCGACGCGACTGACACGAATCTGGGCTTATTTTCTCTGTAGGCCTTTTGGCTCAGAAGCTATGGGCATTTAAAGTTGAAAAAAAGTGATCATCGACTAAGCTTATTTTCGCTCTATCTGCTATAGTTTAGGAGTTATGGCCAGTTAAAGTTTAGAAAATAAAATTTCTTCGATTGGCTTCATTTTTGCACCGAATACAGGTCTCGACGCGACTGACACGAATCTGGGCTTATTTTCTCTGTAGGCCTTTTTGATGAGAAGCTATGGGCATTTAAAGTTGAGAAAAAGTGATCACCGATTAAGCTTATTTTCGCTCTATCTGCTATAGTTTAGGAGTTATGGCCAGTTAAAGTTTAGAAAATAAAATTTCTTCGATTGGCTTCATTTTTGCACCGAATACAGGTCTCGACGCGACTGACACGAATCTGGGCTTATTTTCTCTGTAGGCCTTTTGGATGAGAAACTATGGGCATTTAAAGTTGAGAAAAAGTGATCATCGATTAAGCTTATTTTCGCTTTATCTGCTATAGTTTAGGAGTTATGGCCAGTTAAAGTTTAGAAAATAAAATTTCTTCGATTGGCTTCATTTTTGCAACGAATACAGGTCTCGACGCGACTTACACGAATCTGGGCTTATTTTCTCTGTAGGCCTTTTGGCTGAGAAGCTACTATGGGCATTTAAAGTTGAGAAAAAGTGATCATCGATTAAGCTTATTTTCGCTTTATCTGTTATAGTTTAGGAGTTATGGCCAGTTAAAGTTTAGAACATAAAATTTCTTCGATTGGCTTCATTTTTGCACCGAATACAGGTCTCGACGCGACTGACACGAATCTGGGCTTATTTTCTCTGTAGGCCTTTTGGATGAGAAGCTATGGGCATATAAAGTTGAGAAAAAGTGATCATCGATTAAGCTTATTTTCGCTCTATCTGTTATAGTTTAGGAGTTATGGCCAGTTAAAGTTTAGAAAATAAAATTTCTTCGATTGGCTTCATTTTTGCACCGAATACAGGTCTCGACGCGACTGACACGAATCTGGGCTTATTTTCTCTGTAGGCCTTTTGGATGAGAAGCTATGGGCATTTAAAGTTGAAAAAAAGTGATCACCGATTAAGCTTATTTTCGCTCTATCTGTTATAGTTTAGGAGTTATGGCCAGTTAAAGTTTAGAACATAAAATTTCTTCGATTGGCTTCATTTTTGCACCGAATACAGGTCTCGACGCGACTGACACGAATCTGGGCTTATTTTCTCTGTAGGCCTTTTGGCTCAGAAGCTATGGGCATTTAAAGTTGAAAAAAAGTGATCATCGACTAAGCTTATTTTCGCTCTATCTGCTATAGTTTAGGAGTTATGGCCAGTTAAAGTTTAGAAAATAAAATTTCTTCGATTGGCTTCATTTTTGCACCGAATACAGGTCTCGACGCGACTGACACGAATCTGGGCTTATTTTCTCTGTAGGCCTTTTTGATGAGAAGCTATGGGCATTTAAAGTTGAGAAAAAGTGATCACCGATTAAGCTTATTTTCGCTCTATCTGCTATAGTTTAGGAGTTATGGCCAGTTAAAGTTTAGAAAATAAAATTTCTTCGATTGGCTTCATTTTTGCACCGAATACAGGTCTCGACGCGACTGACACGAATCTGGGCTTATTTTCTCTGTAGGCCTTTTGGATGAGAAACTATGGGCATTTAAAGTTGAGAAAAAGTGATCATCGATTAAGCTTATTTTCGCTTTATCTGCTATAGTTTAGGAGTTATGGCCAGTTAAAGTTTAGAAAATAAAATTTCTTCGATTGGCTTCATTTTTGCAACGAATACAGGTCTCGACGCGACTTACACGAATCTGGGCTTATTTTCTCTGTAGGCCTTTTGGCTGAGAAGCTACTATGGGCATTTAAAGTTGAGAAAAAGTGATCACCGATTAAGCTTATTTTCGCTCTATCTGTTATAGTTTAGGAGTTATGGCCAGTTAAAGTTTAGAAAAAAAAATTTCTTCGATTGGCTTCATTTTTGCACCGAATACAGGTCTCGACGCGACTGACACGAATCTGGGCTTATTTTCTCTGTAGGCCTTTTGGCTGAGAAGCTATGGGCATTTAATGTTGAGAAAAAGTGATCACCGATTAAGCTTATTTTCGCTCTATCTGTTATAGTTTAGGAGTTATGGCCAGTTAAAGTTTAAAAAATAAAATTTCGTCGATTGGCTTCATTTTTGCACCGAATACAGGTCTCGACGCGACTGACACGAATCTGGGCTTATTTTCTCTGTAGGCCTTTTGGCTGAGAAGCTATAGGCATTTAAAGTTGAAAAAAAGTGATCACCGATTAAGCTTATTTTCGCTCTATCTGTTATAGTTTAGGAGTTATGGCCAGTTACAGTTTAGAAAAAAAAATGTCTTCGATTGGCTTCATTTTTGCACCGAATACAGGTCTCGACGCGACTGACACGAATCTGGGCTTATTTTCTCTGTAGGCCTTTTGGCCGAGAATCTATGGGCATTTAAAGTTGAGAAAAAGTGATCACCGATTTAGCTTATTTTCGCTCTATCTGTTGTAGTTTAGGAGTTATGGCCAGTTAAAGTTTAAAAAATAAAATTTCGTCGATTGGCTTCATTTTTGCACCGAATACAGGTCTCGACGCGACTGACACGAATCTGGGCTTATTTTCTCTGTAGGCCTTTTGGATGAGAAGCTATGGGCATTTAAAGTTGAAAAAAAGTGATCACCGATTAAGCTTATTTTCGCTCTATCTGTTATAGTTTAGGAGTTATGGCCAGTTAAAGTTTAGAACATAAAATTTCTTCGATTGGCTTCATTTTTGCACCGAATACAGGTCTCGACGCGACTGACACGAATCTGGGCTTATTTTCTCTGTAGGCCTTTTGGCTGAGAAGCTGGGCATTTAAAGTTGAAAAAAAGTGATCATCGACTAAGCTTATTTTCGCTCTATCTGCTATAGTTTAGGAGTTATGGCCAGTTAAAGTTTAGAAAATAAAATTTCTTCGATTGGCTTCATTTTTGCACCGAATACAGGTCTCGACGCGACTGACACGAATCTGGGCTTATTTTCTCTGTAGGCCTTTTTGATGAGAAGCTATGGGCTTTTAAAGTTGAGAAAAAGTGATCACCGATTAAGCTTATTTTCGCTCTATCTGCTATAGTTTAGGAGTTATGGCCAGTTAAAGTTTAGAAAATAAAATTTCTTCGATTGGCTTCATTTTTGCACCGAATACAGGTCTCGACGCGACTGACACGAATCTGGGCTTATTTTCTCTGTAGGCCTTTTGGATGAGAAGCTATGGGCATTTAAAGTTGAGAAAAAGTGATCATCGATTAAGCTTATTTTCGCTTTATCTGCTATAGTTTAGGAGTTATGGCCAGTTAAAGTTTAGAAAATAAAATTTCTTCGATTGGCTTCATTTTTGCAACGAATACAGGTCTCGACGCGACTTACACGAATCTGGGCTTATTTTCTCTGTAGGCCTTTTGGCTGGGAAGCTACTATGGGCATTTAAAGTTGAGAAAAAGTGATCACCGATTAAGCTTATTTTCGCTCTATCTGTTATAGTTTAGGAGTTATGGCCAGTTAAAGTTTAGAAAAAAAAATTTCTTCGATTGGCTTCATTTTTGCACCGAATACAGGTCTCGACGCGACTGACACGAATCTGGGCTTATTTTCTCTGTAGGCCTTTTGGCTGAGAAGCTATGGGCATTTAATGTTGAGAAAAAGTGATCACCGATTAAGCTTATTTTCGCTCTATCTGTTATAGTTTAGGAGTTATGGCCAGTTAAAGTTTAAAAAATAAAATTTCGTCGATTGGCTTCATTTTTGCACCGAATACAGGTCTCGACGCGACTGACACGAATCTGGGCTTATTTTCTCTGTAGGCCTTTTGGATGAGAAGCTATGGGCATTTAAAGTTGAAAAAAAGTGATCACCGATTAAGCTTATTTTCGCTCTATCTGTTATAGTTTAGGAGTTATGGCCAGTTAAAGTTTAGAACATAAAATTTCTTCGATTGGCTTCATTTTTGCACCGAATACAGGTCTCGACGCGACTGACACGAATCTGGGCTTATTTTCTCTGTAGGCCTTTTGGCTGAGAAGCTATGGGCATTTAAAGTTGAAAAAAAGTGATCATCGACTAAGCTTATTTTCGCTCTATCTGCTATAGTTTAGGAGTTATGGCCAGTTAAAGTTTAGAACATAAAATTTCTTCGATTGGCTTCATTTTTGCACCGAATACAGGTCTCGACGCGACTGACACGAATCTGGGCTTATTTTCTCTGTAGGCCTTTTGGCTGAGAAGCTATGGGCATTTAAAGTTGAAAAAAAGTGATCATCGACTAAGCTTATTTTCGCTCTATCTGCTATAGTTTAGGAGTTATGGCCAGTTAAAGTTTAGAAAATAAAATTTCTTCGATTGGCTTCATTTTTGCACCGAATACAGGTCTCGACGCGACTGACACGAATCTGGGCTTATTTTCTCTGTAGGCCTTTTTGATGAGAAGCTATGGGCTTTTAAAGTTGAGAAAAAGTGATCACCGATTAAGCTTATTTTCGCTCTATCTGCTATAGTTTAGGAGTTATGGCCAGTTAAAGTTTAAAAAATAAAATTTCTTCGATTGGCTTCATTTTTGCACCGAATACAGGTCTCGACGCGACTGACACGAATCTGGGCTTATTTTCTCTGTAGGCCTTTTGGATGAGAAGCTATGGGCATTTAAAGTTGAGAAAAAGTGATCATCGATTAAGCTTATTTTCGCTTTATCTGCTATAGTTTAGGAGTTATGGCCAGTTAAAGTTTAGAAAATAAAATTTCTTCGATTGGCTTCATTTTTGCAACGAATACAGGTCTCGACGCGACTGACACGAATCTGGGCTTATTTTCTCTGTAGGCCTTTTGGCTGGGAAGCTACTATGGGCATTTAAAGTTGAGAAAAAGTGATCACCGATTAAGCTTATTTTCGCTCTATCTGTTATAGTTTAGGAGTTATGGCCAGTTAAAGTTTAGAAAAAAAAATTTCTTCGATTGGCTTCATTTTTGCACCGAATACAGGTCTCGACGCGACTGACACGAATCTGGGCTTATTTTCTCTGTAGGCCTTTTGGCTGAGAAGCTATGGGCATTTAATGTTGAGAAAAAGTGATCACCGATTAAGCTTATTTTCGCTCTATCTGTTATAGTTTAGGAGTTATGGCCAGTTAAAGTTTAAAAAATAAAATTTCGTCGATTGGCTTCATTTTTGCACCGAATACAGGTCTCGACGCGACTTACACGAATCTGGGCTTATTTTCTCTGTAGGCCTTTTGGCTGAGAAGCTATAGGCATTTAAAGTTGAAAAAAAGTGATCACCGATTAAGCTTATTTTCGCTCTATCTGTTATAGTTTAGGAGTTATGGCCAGTTAAAGTTTAGAAAAAAAAATGTCTTCGATTGGCTTCATTTTTGCACCGAATACAGGTCTCGACGCGACTGACACGAATCTGGGCTTATTTTCTCTGTAGGCCTTTTGGCCGAGAATCTATGGGCATTTAAAGTTGAGAAAAAGTGATCACCGATTTAGCTTATTTTCGCTCTATCTGTTGTAGTTTAGGAGTTATGGCCAGTTAAAGTTTAAAAAATAAAATTTCGTCGATTGGCTTCATTTTTGCACCGAATACAGGTCTCGACGCGACTGACACGAATCTGGTCTTATTTTCTCTGTAGGCCTTTTGGCTGAGAAGCTATGGGCATTTAAAGTTGAAAAAAAGTGATCACCGATTAAGCTTATTTTCGCTCTATCTGTTATAGTTTAGGAGTTATGGCCAGTTAAAGTTTAGAAAATAAAATTTCTTCGATTGGCTTCATTTTTGCACCGAATACAGGTCTCGACGCGACTGACACGAATCTGGGCTTATTTTCTCTGTAGGCCTTTTGGATGAGAAGCTATGGGCATTTAAAGTTGAGAAAAAGTGATCACATATTAAGCTTATTTTCGCTCTATCTGTTATAGCTTAGGAGTTATGGCCAGTTAAATTTTAGAAAATAAAATTTCTTCGATTGGCTTCATTTTTGCACCGAATACAGGTCTCGACGCGACTGACACGAATCTGGGCTTATTTTCTCTGTAGGCCTTTTCGATGAGAAGCTATGGGCATTTAAAGTTGAGAAAAAGTGATCACCGATTAAGCTTATTTTCGCTCTATCTGTTATAGTTTAGGAGTTATGGCCAGTTAAAGTTTAGAAAATAAAATTTCTTCGATTGGCTTAATTTTTGCAACGAATACAGGTCTCGACGCGACTTACACGAATCTGGGCTTATTTTCTCTGTAGGCCTTTTGGATGAGAAGCTATGGGCATTTAAAGTTGAGAAAAAGTGATCATCGATTAAGCTTATTTTCGCTCTATCTGTTATAGTTTAGGAGTTATGGCCAGTTAAAGTTTAGAAAATAAAATTTCTTCGATTGGCTTCATTTTTGCAACGAATACAGGTCTCGACGCGACTGACACGAATCTGGGCTTATTTTCTCTGTAGGCCTTTTCGATGAGAAGCTATGGGCATATAAAGTTGAGAAAAAGTGATCACCGATTAAGCTTATTTTCGCTCTATCTGTTATAGTTTAGGAGTTATGGCCAGTTAAAGTTTAGAAAATAAAATTTCTTCGATTGGCTTCATTTTTGCACCGAATACAGGTCTCGACGCGACTGACACGAATCTGGGCTTATTTTCTCTGTAGGCCTTTTGGCCGAGAAGCTATGGGCATTTAAAGTTGAGAAAAAGTGATCACCGATTTAGCTTATTTTCGCTCTATCTGTTATAGTTTAGGAGTTATGGCCAGTTAAAGTTTAGAAAATAAAATTTCGTCGATTGGCTTCATTTTTGCACCGAATACAGGTCTCGACGCGACTGACACGAATCTGGGCTTATTTTCTCTGTAGGCCTTTTGGCTGAGAAGCTATGGGCATTTAAAGTTGAGAAAAAGTGATCACCGATTAAGCTTATTTTCGCTCTATCTGTTATAGTTTAGGAGTTATGGCCAGTTACAGTTTAGAAAAAAAAATTTCTTCGATTGGCTTCATTTTTGCACCGAATACAGGTCTCGACGCGACTGACACGAATCTGGGCTTATTTTCTCTGTAGGCCTTTTCGATGAGAAGCTATGGGCATTTAAAGTTGAGAAAAAGTGATCACCGATTAAGCTTATTTTCGCTCTATCTGTTATAGTTTAGGAGTTATGGCCAGTTACAGTTTAGAAAATAAAATTTCTTCGATTGGCTTCATTTTTGCACCGAATGCAGGTCTCGACGCGACTGACACGAATCTGGGCTTATTTTCTCTGTAGGCCTTTTGGATGAGAAGCTATGGGCATTTAAAGTTGAGAAAAAGTGATCACCGATTAAGCTTATTTTCGCTCTATCTGTTATAGTTTAGGAGTTATGGCCAGTTAAAGTTTAGAAAATAAAATTTCTTCGATTGGCTTCATTTTTGCACCGAATACAGGTCTCGACGCGACTGACACGAATCTGGGCTTATTTTCTCTGTAGGCCTTTTGGCTGAGAAGCTATGGGCATTTAATGTTGAGAAAAAGTGATCACCGATTAAGCTTATTTTCGCTCTATCTGTTATAGTTTAGGAGTTATGGCCAGTTACAGTTTAGAAAAAAAAATTTCTTCGATTGGCTTCATTTTTGCACCGAATACAGGTCTCGACGCGACTGACACGAATCTGGGCTTATTTTCTCTGTAGGCCTTTTGGCCGAGAAGCTATGGGCATTTAAAGTTGAGAAAAAGTGATCACCGATTAAGCTTATTTTCGCTCTATCTGTTATAGTTTAGGAGTTATGGCCAGATAAAGTTTAGAAAATAAAATTTCTTCGATTGAATTCATTTTTGCACCGAATGCAGGTCTCGACGCGACTGACACGAATCTGGGCTTATTTTCTCTGTAGGCCTTTTGGCTGAGAAGCTATGGGCATTTAATGTTGAGAAAAAGTGATCACCGATTAAGCTTATTTTCGCTCTATCTGTTATAGTTTAGGAGTTAAGGCCAGTTAAAGTTTAAAAAATAAAATTTCTTCGATTGGCTTCATTTTTGCACCGAATACAGGTCTCGACGCGACTGACACGAATCTGGGCTTATTTTCTCTGTAGGCCTTTTGGATGAGAAGCTATGGGCATTTAAAGTTGAGAAAAAGTGATCACCAATTAAGCTTATTTTCGCTCTATCTGTTATAGTTTAGGAGTTATGGCCAGTTAAAGTTTAGAAAATAAAATTTCTTCGATTGGCTTCATTTTTGCAACGAATACAGGTCTCGACGCGACTTACACGAATCTGGGCTTATTTTCTCTGTAGGCCTTTTGGATGACAAGCTATGGGCATTTAAAGTTGAGAAAAAGTGATCACCGATTAAGCTTATTTTCGCTCTATCTGTTATAGTTTAGGAGTTATGGCCAGTTAAAGTTTAGAAAATAAAATTTCTTCGATTGGCTTCATTTTTGCAACGAATACAGGTCTCGACGCGACTTACACGAATCTGGGCTTATTTTCTCTGTAGGCCTTTTGGATGAGAAGCTATGGGCATTTAAAGTTGAGAAAAAGTGATCACCGATTAAGCTTATTTTCGCTCTATCTGTTATAGTTTAGGAGTTATGGCCAGTTAAAGTTTAGAAAATAAAATTTCGTCGATTGGCTTCATTTTTGCACCGAATACAGGTCTCGACGCGACTGACAAGAATCTGGGCTTATTTTCTCTGTAGGCCTTTTGGCTGAGAAGCTATGGGCATTTAAAGTTGAAAAGAAGTGATCACCGATTAAGCTTATTTTCGCTCTATCTGTTATAGTTTAGGAGTTATGGCCAGTTACAGTTTAGAAAAAAAAATTTCTTCGATTGGCTTCATTTTTGCACCGAATTCAGGTCTCGACGCGACTGACACGAATCTGGGCTTATTTTCTCTGTAGGCCTTTTGGCCGAGAAGCTATGGGCATTTAAAGTTGAGAAAAAGTGATCATCGATTAAGCTTATTTTCGCTCTATCTGTGATAGTTTAGGAGTTATGGCCAGTTAAAGTTTAAAAAATAAAATTTCGTCGATTGGCTTCATTTTTGCACCGAATACAGGTCTCGACGCGACTGACACGAATCTGGGCTTATTTTCTCTGTAGGCCTTTTGGCTGAGAAGCTATGGGCATTTAAAGTTGAAAAAAAGTGATCACCGATTAAGCTTATTTTCGCTTTATCTGTTATAGTTTAGGAGTTATGGCCAGTTAAAGTTTAGAAAATAAAATTTCTTCGATTGGCTTCATTTTTGCACCGAATACAGGTCTCGACGCGAGTGACACGAATCTGGGCATATTTTCTCTGTAGGCCTTTTCGATGAGAAGCTATGGGCATTTAAAGTTGAGAAAAAGTGATCACCGATTAAGCTTATTTTCGCTCTATCTGTTATAGTTTAGGAGTTATGGCCAGTTAAAGTTTAGAAAATAAAATTTCTTCGATTGGCTTCATTTTTGCAACGAATACAGGTCTCGGCGCGACTTACACGAATCTGGGCTTATTTTCTCTGTAGGCCTTTTGGATGAGAAGCTATGGGCATTTAAAGTTGAGAAAAAGTGATCATCGATTAAGCTTATTTTCGCTCTATCTCTCATATTTTAGGAGTTATGGCCAGTTAAAGTTTAGAAAATAAAATTTCTTCGATTGGCTTCATTTTTGCACCGAATACAGGTCTCGACGCGACTTACACGAATCTGGGCTTATTTTCTCTGTAGGCCTTTTGGCTGAGAAGCTATGGGCATTTAAAGTTGAGAAAAAGTGATCATCGATTAAGCTTATTTTCGCTTTATCTGCTATAGTTTAGGAGTTATGGCCAGTTAAAGTTTAGAAAATAAAATTTCTTCGATTGGCTTCATTTTTGCAACGAATACAGGTCTCGACGCGAATTACACGAATCTGGGCTTATTTTCTCGGTAGGCCTTTTGGATGAGAAGCTATGGGCATTTAAAGTTGAGAAAAAGTGATCATCGATTAAGCTTATTTTCGCTCTATCTCTTATATTTTAGGAGTTATGGCCAGTTAAAGTTTAGAAAATAAAATTTCTTCGATTGGCTTCATTTTTGCAACGAATACAGGTCTCGACACGACTTACACGAATCTGGGCTTATTTTCTCTGTAGGCCTTTTGGCTGAGAAGCTATGGGCATTTAAAGTTGAGAAAAAGTGATCATCGATTAAGCTTATTTTCGCTCTATCTGTTATAGTTTAGGAGTTATGGCCAGTTAAAGTTTAGAAAATAAAATTTCTTCGATTGGCTTCATTTTTGCAACGAATACAGGTCTCGACGCGACTGACACGAATCTGGGCTTATTTTCTCTGTAGGCCTTTTGGATGAGAAGCTATGGGCATTTAAAGTTGAGAAAAAGTGATCATCGATTAAGCTTATTTTCGCTTTATCTGCTATAGTTTAGGAGTTATGGCCAGTTAAAGTTTAGAAAATAAAATTTCTTCGATTGGCTTCATTTTTGCAACGAATACAGGTCTCGACGCGACTTACACGAATCTGGGCTTATTTTCTCTGTAGGCCTTTTGGCTGAGAAGCTATGGGCATTTAAAGTTGAAAAAAAGTGATCACCGATTAAGCTTATTTTCGCTCTATCTGTTATAGTTTAGGAGTTATGGCCAGTTACAGTTTAGAAAAAAAAAATTCTTCGATTGGCTTCATTTTTGCACCGAATACAGGTCTCGACGCGACTGACACGAATCTGGGCTTATTTTCTCTGTAGGCCTTTTGGCCGAGAAGCTATGGGCATTTAAAGTTGAGAAAAAGTGATCACCGATTTAGCTTATTTTCGCTTTATCTGCTATAGTTTAGGAGTTATGGCCAGTTAAAGTTTAGAAAATAAAATTTCTTCGATTGGCTTCATTTTTGCAACGAATACAGGTCTCGACGCGACTTACACGAATCTGGGCTTATTTTCTCTGTAGGCCTTTTGGATGAGAAGCTATGGGCATTTAAAGTTGAGAAAAAGTGATCATCGATTAAGCTTATTTTCGCTTTATCTGCTATAGTTTAGGAGTTATGGCCAGTTAAAGTTTAGAAAATAAAATTTCTTCGATTGGCTTCATTTTTGCAACGAATACAGGTCTCGACGCGACTTACACGAATCTGGGCTTATTTTCTCTGTAGGCCTTTTGGCTGGGAAGCTACTATGGGCATTTAAAGTTGAGAAAAAGTGATCACCGATTAAGCTTATTTTCGCTCTATCTGTTATAGTTTAGGAGTTATGGCCAGTTAAAGTTTAGAAAAAAAAATTTCTTCGATTGGCTTCATTTTTGCACCGAATACAGGTCTCGACGCGACTGACACGAATCTGGGCTTATTTTCTCTGTAGGCCTTTTGGCTGAGAAGCTATGGGCATTTAATGTTGAGAAAAAGTGATCACCGATTAAGCTTATTTTCGCTCTATCTGTTATAGTTTAGGAGTTATGGCCAGTTAAAGTTTAGAAAATAAAATTTCTTCGATTGGCTTCATTTTTGCAACGAATACAGGTCTCGACGCGACTGACACGAATCTGGGCTTATTTTCTCTGTAGGCCTTTTGGATGAGAAGCTATGGGCATTTAAAGTTGAGAAAAAGTGATCATCGATTAAGCTTATTTTCGCTTTATCTGCTATAGTTTAGGAGTTATGGCCAGTTAAAGTTTAGAAAATAAAATTTCTTCGATTGGCTTCATTTTTGCAACGAATACAGGTCTCGACGCGACTTACACGAATCTGGGCTTATTTTCTCTGTAGGCCTTTTGGCTGGGAAGCTACTATGGGCATTTAAAGTTGAGAAAAAGTGATCACCGATTAAGCTTATTTTCGCTCTATCTGTTATAGTTTAGGAGTTATGGCCAGTTAAAGTTTAGAAAAAAAAATTTCTTCGATTGGCTTCATTTTTGCACCGAATACAGGTCTCGACGCGACTGACACGAATCTGGGCTTATTTTCTCTGTAGGCCTTTTGGCTGAGAAGCTATGGGCATTTAATGTTGAGAAAAAGTGATCACCGATTAAGCTTATTTTCGCTCTATCTGTTATAGTTTAGGAGTTATGGCCAGTTAAAGTTTAAAAAATAAAATTTCGTCGATTGGCTTCATTTTTGCACCGAATACAGGTCTCGACGCGACTGACACGAATCTGGGCTTATTTTCTCTGTAGGCCTTTTGGATGAGAAGCTATGGGCATTTAAAGTTGAAAAAAAGTGATCACCGATTAAGCTTATTTTCGCTCTATCTGTTATAGTTTAGGAGTTATGGCCAGTTAAAGTTTAGAACATAAAATTTCTTCGATTGGCTTCATTTTTGCACCGAATACAGGTCTCGACGCGACTGACACGAATCTGGGCTTATTTTCTCTGTAGGCCTTTTGGCTGAGAAGCTATGGGCATTTAAAGTTGAAAAAAAGTGATCATCGACTAAGCTTATTTTCGCTCTATCTGCTATAGTTTAGGAGTTATGGCCAGTTAAAGTTTAGAACATAAAATTTCTTCGATTGGCTTCATTTTTGCACCGAATACAGGTCTCGACGCGACTGACACGAATCTGGGCTTATTTTCTCTGTAGGCCTTTTGGCTGAGAAGCTATGGGCATTTAAAGTTGAAAAAAAGTGATCATCGACTAAGCTTATTTTCGCTCTATCTGCTATAGTTTAGGAGTTATGGCCAGTTAAAGTTTAGAAAATAAAATTTCTTCGATTGGCTTCATTTTTGCACCGAATACAGGTCTCGACGCGACTGACACGAATCTGGGCTTATTTTCTCTGTAGGCCTTTTTGATGAGAAGCTATGGGCTTTTAAAGTTGAGAAAAAGTGATCACCGATTAAGCTTATTTTCGCTCTATCTGCTATAGTTTAGGAGTTATGGCCAGTTAAAGTTTAGAAAATAAAATTTCTTCGATTGGCTTCATTTTTGCACCGAATACAGGTCTCGACGCGACTGACACGAATCTGGGCTTATTTTCTCTGTAGGCCTTTTGGATGAGAAGCTATGGGCATTTAAAGTTGAGAAAAAGTGATCATCGATTAAGCTTATTTTCGCTTTATCTGCTATAGTTTAGGAGTTATGGCCAGTTAAAGTTTAGAAAATAAAATTTCTTCGATTGGCTTCATTTTTGCAACGAATACAGGTCTCGACGCGACTTACACGAATCTGGGCTTATTTTCTCTGTAGGCCTTTTGGCTGGGAAGCTACTATGGGCATTTAAAGTTGAGAAAAAGTGATCACCGATTAAGCTTATTTTCGCTCTATCTGTTATAGTTTAGGAGTTATGGCCAGTTAAAGTTTAGAAAAAAAAATTTCTTCGATTGGCTTCATTTTTGCACCGAATACAGGTCTCGACGCGACTGACACGAATCTGGGCTTATTTTCTCTGTAGGCCTTTTGGCTGAGAAGCTATGGGCATTTAATGTTGAGAAAAAGTGATCACCGATTAAGCTTATTTTCGCTCTATCTGTTATAGTTTAGGAGTTATGGCCAGTTAAAGTTTAAAAAATAAAATTTCGTCGATTGGCTTCATTTTTGCACCGAATACAGGTCTCGACGCGACTTACACGAATCTGGGCTTATTTTCTCTGTAGGCCTTTTGGCTGAGAAGCTATAGGCATTTAAAGTTGAAAAAAAGTGATCACCGATTAAGCTTATTTTCGCTCTATCTGTTATAGTTTAGGAGTTATGGCCAGTTAAAGTTTAGAAAAAAAAATGTCTTCGATTGGCTTCATTTTTGCACCGAATACAGGTCTCGACGCGACTGACACGAATCTGGGCTTATTTTCTCTGTAGGCCTTTTGGCCGAGAATCTATGGGCATTTAAAGTTGAGAAAAAGTGATCACCGATTTAGCTTATTTTCGCTCTATCTGTTGTAGTTTAGGAGTTATGGCCAGTTAAAGTTTAAAAAATAAAATTTCGTCGATTGGCTTCATTTTTGCACCGAATACAGGTCTCGACGCGACTGACACGAATCTGGTCTTATTTTCTCTGTAGGCCTTTTGGCTGAGAAGCTATGGGCATTTAAAGTTGAAAAAAAGTGATCACCGATTAAGCTTATTTTCGCTCTATCTGTTATAGTTTAGGAGTTATGGCCAGTTAAAGTTTAGAAAATAAAATTTCTTCGATTGGCTTCATTTTTGCACCGAATACAGGTCTCGACGCGACTGACACGAATCTGGGCTTATTTTCTCTGTAGGCCTTTTGGATGAGAAGCTATGGGCATTTAAAGTTGAGAAAAAGTGATCACATATTAAGCTTATTTTCGCTCTATCTGTTATAGCTTAGGAGTTATGGCCAGTTAAATTTTAGAAAATAAAATTTCTTCGATTGGCTTCATTTTTGCACCGAATACAGGTCTCGACGCGACTGACACGAATCTGGGCTTATTTTCTCTGTAGGCCTTTTCGATGAGAAGCTATGGGCATTTAAAGTTGAGAAAAAGTGATCACCGATTAAGCTTATTTTCGCTCTATCTGTTATAGTTTAGGAGTTATGGCCAGTTAAAGTTTAGAAAATAAAATTTCTTCGATTGGCTTAATTTTTGCAACGAATACAGGTCTCGACGCGACTTACACGAATCTGGGCTTATTTTCTCTGTAGGCCTTTTGGATGAGAAGCTATGGGCATTTAAAGTTGAGAAAAAGTGATCATCGATTAAGCTTATTTTCGCTCTATCTGTTATAGTTTAGGAGTTATGGCCAGTTAAAGTTTAGAAAATAAAATTTCTTCGATTGGCTTCATTTTTGCAACGAATACAGGTCTCGACGCGACTGACACGAATCTGGGCTTATTTTCTCTGTAGGCCTTTTCGATGAGAAGCTATGGGCATATAAAGTTGAGAAAAAGTGATCACCGATTAAGCTTATTTTCGCTCTATCTGTTATAGTTTAGGAGTTATGGCCAGTTAAAGTTTAGAAAATAAAATTTCTTCGATTGGCTTCATTTTTGCACCGAATACAGGTCTCGACGCGACTGACACGAATCTGGGCTTATTTTCTCTGTAGGCCTTTTGGCCGAGAAGCTATGGGCATTTAAAGTTGAGAAAAAGTGATCACCGATTTAGCTTATTTTCGCTCTATCTGTTATAGTTTAGGAGTTATGGCCAGTTAAAGTTTAGAAAATAAAATTTCGTCGATTGGCTTCATTTTTGCACCGAATACAGGTCTCGACGCGACTGACACGAATCTGGGCTTATTTTCTCTGTAGGCCTTTTGGCTGAGAAGCTATGGGCATTTAAAGTTGAGAAAAAGTGATCACCGATTAAGCTTATTTTCGCTCTATCTGTTATAGTTTAGGAGTTATGGCCAGTTACAGTTTAGAAAAAAAAATTTCTTCGATTGGCTTCATTTTTGCACCGAATACAGGTCTCGACGCGACTGACACGAATCTGGGCTTATTTTCTCTGTAGGCCTTTTCGATGAGAAGCTATGGGCATTTAAAGTTGAGAAAAAGTGATCACCGATTAAGCTTATTTTCGCTCTATCTGTTATAGTTTAGGAGTTATGGCCAGTTACAGTTTAGAAAAAAAAATTTCTTCGATTGGCTTCATTTTTGCACCGAATACAGGTCTCGACGCGACTGACACGAATCTGGGCTTATTTTCTCTGTAGGCCTTTTGGCCGAGAAGCTATGGGCATTTAAAGTTGAGAAAAAGTGATCACCGATTAAGCTTATTTTCGCTCTATCTGTTATAGTTTAGGAGTTATGGCCAGATAAAGTTTAGAAAATAAAATTTCTTCGATTGGCTTCATTTTTGCACCGAATGCAGGTCTCGACGCGACTGACACGAATCTGGGCTTATTTTCTCTGTAGGCCTTTTGGATGAGAAGCTATGGGCATTTAAAGTTGAGAAAAAGTGATCACCGATTAAGCTTATTTTCGCTCTATCTGTTATAGTTTAGGAGTTATGGCCAGTTAAAGTTTAGAAAATAAAATTTCTTCGATTGGCTTCATTTTTGCACCGAATACAGGTCTCGACGCGACTGACACGAATCTGGGCTTATTTTCTCTGTAGGCCTTTTGGCTGAGAAGCTATGGGCATTTAATGTTGAGAAAAAGTGATCACCGATTAAGCTTATTTTCGCTCTATCTGTTATAGTTTAGGAGTTAAGGCCAGTTAAAGTTTAAAAAATAAAATTTCTTCGATTGGCTTAATTTTTGCACCGAATACAGGTCTCGACGCGACTGACACGAATCTGGGCTTATTTTCTCTGTAGGCCTTTTGGATGAGAAGCTATGGGCATTTAAAGTTGAGAAAAAGTGATCATCGATTAAGCTTATTTTCGCTCTATCTGTTATAGTTTAGGAGTTATGGCCAGTTAAAGTTTAGAAAATAAAATTTCTTCGATTGGCTTCATTTTTGCAACGAATACAGGTCTCGACGCGACTGACACGAATCTGGGCTTATTTTCTCTGTAGGCCTTTTCGATGAGAAGCTATGGGCATATAAAGTTGAGAAAAAGTGATCACCGATTAAGCTTATTTTCGCTCTATCTGTTATAGTTTAGGAGTTATGGCCAGTTAAAGTTTAGAAAATAAAATTTCTTCGATTGGCTTCATTTTTGCACCGAATACAGGTCTCGACGCGACTGACACGAATCTGGGCTTATTTTCTCTGTAGGCCTTTTGGCCGAGAAGCTATGGGCATTTAAAGTTGAGAAAAAGTGATCACCGATTTAGCTTATTTTCGCTCTATCTGTTATAGTTTAGGAGTTATGGCCAGTTAAAGTTTAGAAAATAAAATTTCGTCGATTGGCTTCATTTTTGCACCGAATACAGGTCTCGACGCGACTGACACGAATCTGGGCTTATTTTCTCTGTAGGCCTTTTGGCTGAGAAGCTATGGGCATTTAAAGTTGAGAAAAAGTGATCACCGATTAAGCTTATTTTCGCTCTATCTGTTATAGTTTAGGAGTTATGGCCAGTTACAGTTTAGAAAAAAAAATTTCTTCGATTGGCTTCATTTTTGCACCGAATACAGGTCTCGACGCGACTGACACGAATCTGGGCTTATTTTCTCTGTAGGCCTTTTCGATGAGAAGCTATGGGCATTTAAAGTTGAGAAAAAGTGATCACCGATTAAGCTTATTTTCGCTCTATCTGTTATAGTTTAGGAGTTATGGCCAGTTACAGTTCAGAAAAAAAAATTTCTTCGATTGGCTTCATTTTTGCACCGAATACAGGTCTCGACGCGACTGACACGAATCTGGGCTTATTTTCTCTGTAGGCCTTTTGGCCGAGAAGCTATGGGCATTTAAAGTTGAGAAAAAGTGATCACCGATTAAGCTTATTTTCGCTCTATCTGTTATAGTTTAGGAGTTATGGCCAGATAAAGTTTAGAAAATAAAATTTCTTCGATTGGCTTCATTTTTGCACCGAATGCAGGTCTCGACGCGACTGACACGAATCTGGGCTTATTTTCTCTGTAGGCCTTTTGGATGAGAAGCTATGGGCATTTAAAGTTGAGAAAAAGTGATCACCGATTAAGCTTATTTTCGCTCTATCTGTTATAGTTTAGGAGTTATGGCCAGTTAAAGTTTAGAAAATAAAATTTCTTCGATTGGCTTCATTTTTGCACCGAATACAGGTCTCGACGCGACTGACACGAATCTGGGCTTATTTTCTCTGTAGGCCTTTTGGCTGAGAAGCTATGGGCATTTAATGTTGAGAAAAAGTGATCACCGATTAAGCTTATTTTCGCTCTATCTGTTATAGTTTAGGAGTTAAGGCCAGTTAAAGTTTAAAAAATAAAATTTCTTCGACTGGCTTCATTTTTGCACCGAATACAGGTCTCGACGCGACTGACACGAATCTGGGCTTATTTTCTCTGTAGGCCTTTTGGATGAGAAGCTATGGGCATTTAAAGTTGAGAAAAAGTGATCACCAATTAAGCTTATTTTCGCTCTATCTGTTATAGTTTAGGAGTTATGGCCAGTTAAAGTTTAGAAAATAAAATTTCTTCGATTGGCTTCATTTTTGCAACGAATACAGGTCTCGACGCGACTTACACGAATCTGGGCTTATTTTCTCTGTAGGCCTTTTGGATGACAAGCTATGGGCATTTAAAGTTGAGAAAAAGTGATCACCGATTAAGCTTATTTTCGCTCTATCTGTTATAGTTTAGGAGTTATGGCCAGTTAAAGTTTAGAAAATAAAATTTCTTCGATTGGCTTCATTTTTGCAACGAATACAGGTCTCGACGCGACTTACACGAATCTGGGCTTATTTTCTCTGTAGGCCTTTTGGATGAGAAGCTATGGGCATTTAAAGTTGAGAAAAAGTGATCACCGATTAAGCTTATTTTCGCTCTATCTGTTATAGTTTAGGAGTTATGGCCAGTTAAAGTTTAGAAAATAAAATTTCGTCGATTGGCTTCATTTTTGCACCGAATACAGGTCTCGACGCGACTGACAAGAATCTGGGCTTATTTTCTCTGTAGGCCTTTTGGCTGAGAAGCTATGGGCATTTAAAGTTGAAAAGAAGTGATCACCGATTAAGCTTATTTTCGCTCTATCTGTTATAGTTTAGGAGTTATGGCCAGTTACAGTTTAGAAAAAAAAATTTCTTCGATTGGCTTCATTTTTGCACCGAATTCAGGTCTCGACGCGACTGACACGAATCTGGGCTTATTTTCCGATTAAGCTTATTTTCGCTCTATCTGTTATAGTTTAGGAGTTATGGCCAGTTAAAGTTTAAAAAATAAAATTTCGTCGATTGGCTTCATTTTTGCACCGAATACAGGTCTCGACGCGACTGACACGAATCTGGGCTTATTTTCTCTGTAGGCCTTTTGGCTGAGAAGCTATGGGCATTTAAAGTTGAAAAAAAGTGATCACCGATTAAGCTTATTTTCGCTTTATCTGTTATAGTTTAGGAGTTATGGCCAGTTAAAGTTTAGAAAATAAAATTTCTTCGATTGGCTTCATTTTTGCACCGAATACAGGTCTCGACGCGAGTGACACGAATCTGGGCATATTTTCTCTGTAGGCCTTTTCGATGAGAAGCTATGGGCATTTAAAGTTGAGAAAAAGTGATCACCGATTAAGCTTATTTTCGCTCTATCTGTTATAGTTTAGGAGTTATGGCCAGTTAAAGTTTAGAAAATAAAATTTCTTCGATTGGCTTCATTTTTGCAACGAATACAGGTCTCGGCGCGACTTACACGAATCTGGGCTTATTTTCTCTGTAGGCCTTTTGGATGAGAAGCTATGGGCATTTAAAGTTGAGAAAAAGTGATCATCGATTAAGCTTATTTTCGCTCTATCTCTCATATTTTAGGAGTTATGGCCAGTTAAAGTTTAGAAAATAAAATTTCTTCGATTGGCTTCATTTTTGCACCGAATACAGGTCTCGACGCGACTTACACGAATCTGGGCTTATTTTCTCTGTAGGCCTTTTGGCTGAGAAGCTATGGGCATTTAAAGTTGAGAAAAAGTGATCATCGATTAAGCTTATTTTCGCTTTATCTGCTATAGTTTAGGAGTTATGGCCAGTTAAAGTTTAGAAAATAAAATTTCTTCGATTGGCTTCATTTTTGCAACGAATACAGGTCTCGACGCGAATTACACGAATCTGGGCTTATTTTCTCGGTAGGCCTTTTGGATGAGAAGCTATGGGCATTTAAAGTTGAGAAAAAGTGATCATCGATTAAGCTTATTTTCGCTCTATCTCTTATATTTTAGGAGTTATGGCCAGTTAAAGTTTAGAAAATAAAATTTCTTCGATTGGCTTCATTTTTGCAACGAATACAGGTCTCGACACGACTTACACGAATCTGGGCTTATTTTCTCTGTAGGCCTTTTGGCTGAGAAGCTATGGGCATTTAAAGTTGAGAAAAAGTGATCATCGATTAAGCTTATTTTCGCTCTATCTGTTATAGTTTAGGAGTTATGGCCAGTTAAAGTTTAGAAAATAAAATTTCTTCGATTGGCTTCATTTTTGCAACGAATACAGGTCTCGACGCGACTGACACGAATCTGGGCTTATTTTCTCTGTAGGCCTTTTGGATGAGAAGCTATGGGCATTTAAAGTTGAGAAAAAGTGATCATCGATTAAGCTTATTTTCGCTTTATCTGCTATAGTTTAGGAGTTATGGCCAGTTAAAGTTTAGAAAATAAAATTTCTTCGATTGGCTTCATTTTTGCAACGAATACAGGTCTCGACGCGACTTACACGAATCTGGGCTTATTTTCTCTGTAGGCCTTTTGGCTGAGAAGCTATGGGCATTTAAAGTTGAAAAAAAGTGATCACCGATTAAGCTTATTTTCGCTCTATCTGTTATAGTTTAGGAGTTATGGCCAGTTACAGTTTAGAAAAAAAAAATTCTTCGATTGGCTTCATTTTTGCACCGAATACAGGTCTCGACGCGACTGACACGAATCTGGGCTTATTTTCTCTGTAGGCCTTTTGGCCGAGAAGCTATGGGCATTTAAAGTTGAGAAAAAGTGATCACCGATTTAGCTTATTTTCGCTCTATCTGTTATAGTTTAGGAGTTATGGCCAGTTAAAGTTTAGAAAATAAAATTTCTTCGATTGGCTTCATTTTTGCAACGAATACAGGTCTCGACGCGACTTACACGAATCTGGGCTTATTTTCTCTGTAGGCCTTTTGGCTGAGAAGCTATGGGCATTTAAAGTTGAGAAAAAGTGATCATCGATTAAGCTTATTTTCGCTCTATCTGTTATAGTTTAAGAGTTATGGCCAGTTAAAGTTTAGAAAATAAAATTTCTTCGATTGGCTTAATTTTTGCAACGAATACAGGTCTCGACGCGACTGACACGAATCTGGGCTTATTTTCTCTGTAGGCCTTTTGGATGAGAAGCTATGGGCATTTAAAGTTGAGAAAAAGTGATCATCGATTAAGCTTATTTTCGCTTTATCTGCTATAGTTTAGGAGTTATGGCCAGTTAAAGCTTAGAAAATAAAATTTCGTCGATTGGCTTCATTTTTGCAACGAATACAGGTCTCGACGCGACTGACACGAATCTGGGCTTATTTTCTCTGTAGGCCTTTTGGATGAGAAGCTATGGGCATTTAAAGTTGAGAAAAAGTGATCACCGATTAAGCTTATTTTCGCTCTATCTGTTATAGTTTAAGAGTTATGGCCAGTTAAAGTTTAGAAAATAAAATTTCTTCGATTGGCTTCATTTTTGCACCGAATACAGGTCTCGACGCGACTGACACGAATCTGGGCTTATTTTCTCTGTAGGCCTTTTGGCCGAGAAGCTATGGGCATTTAAAGTTGAGAAAAAGTGATCACCGATTTAGCTTATTTTCGCTCTATCTGTTATAGTTTAGGAGTTATGGCCAGTTAAAGTTTAAAAAATAAAATTTCGTCGATTGGCTTCATTTTTGCACCGAATACAGGTCTCGACGCGACTGACACGAATCTGGGCTTATTTTCTCTGTAGGCCTTTTGGATGAGAAGCTATGGGCATTTAAAGTTGAGAAAAAGTGATCACCGATTAAGCTTATTTTCGCTCTATCTGTTATAGTTTAAGAGTTATGGCCAGTTAAAGTTTAGAAAATAAAATTTCTTCGATTGGCTTCATTTTTGCAACGAATACAGGTCTCGACGCGACTTACACGAATCTGGGCTTATGGATGAGAAGCTATGGGCATTTAAAGTTGAGAAAAAGTGATCATCGATTAAGCTTATTTTCGCTCTATCTCTTATATTTTAGGAGTTATGGCCAGTTACAGTTTAGAAAAAAAAAATTCTTCGATTGGCTTCATTTTTGCACCGAATACAGGTCTCGACGCGACTGACACGAATCTGGGCTTATTTTCTCTGTAGGCCTTTTGGCCGAGAAGCTATGGGCATTTAAAGTTGAGAAAAAGTGATCACCGATTTAGCTTATTTTCGCTCTATCTGTTATAGTTTAGGAGTTATGGCCAGTTAAAGTTTAAAAAATAAAATTTCGTCGATTGGCTTCATTTTTGCACCGAATACAGGTCTCGACGCGACTGACACGAATCTGGGCTTATTTTCTCTGTAGGCCTTTTGGCTGAGAAGCTATGGGCATTTAAAGTTGAAAAAAAGTGATCACCGATTAAGCTTATTTTCGCTCTATCTGTTATAGTTTAGGAGTTATGGCCAGTTAAAGTTTAGAAAATAAAATTTCTTCGATTGGCTTCATTTTTGCACCGAATACAGGTCTCGACGCGACTGACACGAATCTGGGCTTATTTTCTCTGTAGGCCTTTTGGATGTGAAGCTATGGGCATTTAAAGTTGAGAAAAAGTGATCACCGATTAAGCTTATTTTCGCTCTATCTGTTATAGTTTAGGAGTTATGGCCAGTTAAAGTTTAGAAAATAAAATTTCGTCGATTGGCTTCATTTTTGCACCGAATACAGGTCTCGACGCGACTGACACGAATCTGGGCTTATTTTCTCTGTAGGCCTTTTCGATGAGAAGCTATGGGCATTTAAAGTTGAGAAAAAGTGATCACCGATTAAGCTTATTTTCGCTCTATCTGTTATAGTTTAGGAGTTATGGCCAGTTAAAGTTTAGAAAATAAAATTTCGTCGATTGGCTTCATTTTTGCACCGAATACAGGTCTCGACGCGACTGACACGAATCTGGGCTTATTTTCTCTGTAGGCCTTTTCGATGAGAAGCTATGGGCATTTAAAGTTGAGAAAAAGTGATCACCGATTAAGCTTATTTTCGCTCTATCTGTTATAGTTTAGGAGTTATGGCCAGTTAAAGTTTAGAAAATAAAATTTCTTCGATTGGCTTCATTTTTGCACCGAATACAGGTCTCGACGCGACTGACACGAATCTGGGCTTATTTTCTCTGTAGGCCTTTTGGCCGAGAAGCTATGGGCATTTAAAGTTGAGAAAAAGTGATCACCGATTTAGCTTATTTTCGCTCTATCTGTTATAGTTTAGGAGTTATGGCCAGTTACAGTTTAAAAAATAAAATTTCGTCGATTGTCTTCATTTTTGCACCGAATACAGGTCTCGACGCGACTGACACAAATCTGGGCTTATTTTCTCTGTAGGCCTTTTGGCTGAGAAGCTATGGGCATTTAAAGTTGAGAAAAAGTGATCACCGATTTAGCTTATTTTCGCTCTATCTGTTATAGTTTAGGAGTTATGGCCAGTTAAAGTTTAGAAAATAAAATTTCTTCGATTGGCTTCATTTTTGCAACGAATACAGGTCTCGACGCGACTTACACGAATCTGGGCTTATTTTCTCTGTAGGCCTTTTGGCTGAGAAGCTATGGGCATTTAAAATTGAGAAAAAGTGATCATCGATTAAGCTTATTTTCGCTCTATCTCTTATATTTTAGGAGTTATGGCCAGTTAAAGTTTAGAAAATAAAATTTCTTCGATTGGCTTCATTTTTGCAACGAATACAGGTCTCGACGCGACTTACACGAATCTGGGCTTATTTTCTCTGTAGGCCTTTTGGCTGAGAAGCTATGGGCATTTAAAGTTGAAAAAAAGTGATCACCGATTAAGCTTATTTTCGCTCTATCTGTTATAGTTTAGGAGTTATGGCCAGTTAAAGTTTAAAAAATAAAATTTCGTCTATTGGCTTCATTTTTGCACCGAATACAGGTCTCGACGCGACTGACACGAATCTGGGCTTATTTTCTCTGTAGGCCTTTTCGATGAGAAGCTATGGGCATTTAAAGTTGAGAAAAAGTGATCACCGATTAAGCTTATTTTCGCTCTATCTGTTATAGTTTAGGAGTTATGGCCAGTTAAAGTTTAGAAAATAAAATTTCGTCGATTGGCTTAATTTTTGCACCGAATACAGGTCTCGACGCGACTGACACGAATCTGGGCTTATTTTCTCTGTAGGCCTTTTGGCTGAGAAGCTATGGGCATTTAAAGTTGAAAAAAAGTGATCACCGATTAAGCTTATTTTCGCTCTATCTGTTATAGTTTAGGAGTTATGGCCAGTTACAGTTTAAAAAAAAATTTCTTCGATTGGCTTCATTTTTGCACCGAATACAGGTCTCGACGCGACTGACACGAATCTGGGCTTATTTTCTCTGTAGGCCTTTTGGCTGAGAAGCTATGGGCATTTAAAGTTGAGAAAAAGTGATCATCGATTAAGCTTATTTTCGCTCTATCTGTTATAGTTTAGGAGTTATGGCCAGTTAAAGTTTAGAAAATAAAATTTCTTCGATTGGCTTCATTTTTGCAACGAATACAGGTCTCGACGCGACTTACACGAATCTGGGCTTATTTTCTCTGTAGGCCTTTTGGATGAGAAGCTATGGGCATTTAAAGTTGAGAAAAAGTGATCATCGATTAAGCTTATTTTCGCTCTATCTCTTATATTTTAGGAGTTATGGCCAGTTACAGTTTAAAAAAAAATTTCTTCGATTGGCTTCATTTTTGCACCGAATACAGGTCTCGACGCGACTGACACGAATCTGGGCTTATTTTCTCTGTAGGCCTTTTGGCCGAGAAGCTATGGGCATTTAAAGTTGAGAAAAAGTTATCACCGATTTAGCTTATTTTCGCTCTATCTGTTATAGTTTAGGAGTTATGGCCAGTTAAAGTTTAGAAAATAAAATTTCGTCGATTGGCTTAATTTTTGCACCGAATACAGGTCTCGACGCGACTGACACGAATCTGGGCTTATTTTCTCTGTAGGCCTTTTGGATGAGAAGCTATGGGCATTTAAAGTTGAGAAAAAGTGATCATCGATTAAGCTTATTTTCGCTCTATCTCTTATATTTTAGGAGTTATGGCCAGTTAAAGTTTAGAAAATAAAATTTCGTCGATTGGCTTCATTTTTGCACCGAATACAGGTCTCGACGCGACTGACACGAATCTGGGCTTATTTTCTCTGTAGGCCTTTTGGCTGAGAAGCTATGGGCATTTAAAGTTGAGAAAAAGTGATCATCGATTAAGCTTATTTTCGCTCTATCTGTTATAGTTTAGGAGTTATGGCCAGTTAAAGTTTAGAAAATAAAATTTCTTCGATTGGCTTCATTTTTGCAACGAATACAGGTCTCGACGCGACTTACACGAATCTGGGCTTATTTTCTCTGTAGGCCTTTTGGATGAGAAGCTATGGGCATTTAAAGTTGAGAAAAAGTGATCATCGATTAAGCTTATTTTCGCTCTATCTCTTATATTTTAGGAGTTATGGCCAGTTACAGTTTAAAAAAAAATTTCTTCGATTGGCTTCATTTTTGCACCGAATACAGGTCTCGACGCGACTGACACGAATCTGGGCTTATTTTCTCTGTAGGCCTTTTGGCCGAGAAGCTATGGGCATTTAAAGTTGAGAAAAAGTTATCACCGATTTAGCTTATTTTCGCTCTATCTGTTATAGTTTAGGAGTTATGGCCAGTTAAAGTTTAAAAAATAAAATTTCGTCGATTGGCTTCATTTTTGCACCGAATACAGGTCTCGACGCGACTGACACGAATCTGGGCTTATTTTCTCTGTAGGCCTTTTGGCTGAGAAGCTATGGGCATTTAAAGTTGAGAAAAAGTGATCATCGATTAAGCTTATTTTCGCTCTATCTGTTATAGTTTAGGAGTTATGGCCAGTTAAAGTTTAGAAAATAAAATTTCTTCGATTGGCTTCATTTTTGCAACGAATACAGGTCTTGACGCGACTTACACGAATCTGGGCTTATTTTCTCTGTAGGCCTTTTGGATGAGAAGCTATGGGCATTTAAAGTTGAGAAAAAGTGATCATCGATTAAGCTTATTTTCGCTCTATATCTTATATTTTAGGAGTTATGGCCAGTTAAAGTTTAGAAAATAAAATTTCTTCGATTGGCTTCATTTTTGCAACGAATACAGGTCTCGACGCGACTGACACGAATCTGGGCTTATTTTCTCTGTAGGCCTTTTGGCCGAGAAGCTATGGGCATTTGAAGTTGAGAAAAAGTGATCACCGATTTGGCTTATTTTCGCTCTATCTGTTATAGTTTAGGAGTTATGGCCAGTTAAAGTTTAAAAAATAAAATTTCGTCGATTGGCTTCATTTTTGCACCGAATACAGGTCTCGACGCGACTGACACGAATCTGGGCTTATTTTCTCTGTAGGCCTTTTCGATGAGAAGCTATGGGCATTTAAAGTTGAGAAAAAGTGATCACCGATTAAGCTTATTTTCGCTCTATCTGTTATAGTTTAGGAGTTATGGCCAGTTAAAGTTTAGAATAAAAAATTTCTTCGATTGGCTTCATTTTTGCAACGAATACAGGTCTCGACGCGACTGACACGAATCTGGGCTTATTTTCTCTGTAGGCCTTTTGGCTGAGAGGCTATGGGCATTTAAAGTTGAGAAAAAGTGATCACAGATTAAGCTTATTTTCGCTCTATCTGTTATAGTTTAGGAGTTATGGCCAGTTAAAGTTTAAAAAATAAAATTTCGTCGATTGGCTTCATTTTTGCACCGAATACAGGTCTCGACGCGACTGACACGAATCTGGGCTTATTTTCTCTGTAGGCCTTTTCGATGAGAAGCTATGGGCATTTAAAGTTGAGAAAAAGTGATCACCGATTAAGCTTATTTTCGCTCTATCTGTTATAGTTTAGGAGTTATGGCCAGTTAAAGTTTAGAAAAAAAAATTTCTTCGATTGGCTTCATTTTTGCAACGAATACAGATCTCGACGCGACTGACACGAATCTGGGCTTATTTTCTCTGTAGGCCTTTTGGCTGAGAAGCTATGGGCATTTAAAGTTGAGAAAAAGTGATCACCGATTAAGCTTATTTTCGCTCTATCTGTTATAGTTTAGGAGTTATGGCCAGTTAAAGTTTAGAAAATAAAATTTCTTCGATTGGCTTCATTTTTGCACCGAATACAGGTCTCGACGCGACTGACACGAATCTGGGCTTATTTTCTCTGTAGGCCTTTTGGCTGAGAAGCTATGGGCATTTAAAGTTGAAAAAATGTGATCACCGATTCAGCTTATTTTCGCTCTATCTGTTATAGTTTAGGAGTTATGGCCAGTTAAAGTTTAGAAAATAAAATTTCTTCGATTGGCTTCATTTTTGCAACGAATACAGGTCTCGACGCGACTGACACGAATCTGGGCTTATTTTCTCTGTAGGCCTTTTGGATGAGAAGCTATGGGCATTTAAAGTTGAGAAAAAGTGATCATCGATTAAGCTTATTTTCGCTCTATCTCTTATATTTTAGGAGTTATGGCCAGTTAAAGTTTAGAAAATAAAATTTCTTCGATTGGCTTCATTTTTGCACCGAATACAGGTCTCGACGCGACTGACACGAATCTGGGCTTATTTTCTCTGTAGGCCTTTTCGATGAGAAGCTATGGGCATTTAAAGTTGAGAAAAAGTGATCACCGATTAAGCTTATTTTCGCTCTATCTGTTATAGTTTAGGAGTTATGGCCAGTTAAAGTTTAGAAAAAAAAAATTTCTTCGATTGGCTTCATTTTTGCAACGATTACAGATCTCGACGCGACTGACACGAATCTGGGCTTATTTTCTCTGTAGGCCTTTTGGCTGAGAAGCTATGGGCATTTAAAGTTGAAAAAAAGTGATCACCGATTAAGCTTATTGTCGCTCTATCTGTTATAGTTTAGGAGTTATGGCCAGTTACAGTTTAGAAAAAAAAATTTCTTCGATTGGCTTCATTTTTGCACCGAATACAGGTCTCGACGCGACTGATACGAATCTGGGCTTATTTTCTCTGTAGGCCTTTTGGCCGAGAAGCTATGGGCATTTGAAGTTGAGAAAAAGTGATCACCGATTTGGCTTATTTTCGCTCTATCTGTTATAGTTTAGGAGTTATGGCCAGTTAATGTTTAAAAAATAAAATTTCGTCGATTGGCTTCATTTTTGCACCGAATACAGGTCTCGACGCGACTGACACGAATCTGGGCTTTTCTCTGTAGGCCTTTTGGCTGAGAAGCTATGGGCATTTAAAGTTGAAAAAAAGTGATCATCGATTAAGCTTATTTTCGCTCTATCTGTTATAGTTTAGGAGTTATGGCCAGTTAAAGTTTAGAAAATAAAATTTCTTCGATTGGCTTCATTTTTGCACCGAATACAGGTCTCGACGCGACTGACACGAATCTGGGCTAATTTTCTCTGTAGGCCTTTTGGATGAGAAGCTATGGGCATTTAAAGTTGAGAAAAAGTGATCACCGATTAAGCTTATTTTCGCTCTATCTGTTATAGTTTAGGAGTTATGGCCAGTTAAAGTTTAGAAAATAAAATTTCTTCGATTGGCTTCATTTTTGCAACGAATACAGGTCTCGACGCGACTGACACGAATCTGGGCTTATTTTCTCTGTAGGCCTTTTGGCTGAGAAGCTATGGGCATTTAAAGTTGAGAAAAAGTGATCACCGATTAAGCTTATTTTCGCTCTATCTGTTATAGTTTAGGAGTTATGGCCAGTTAAAGTTTAAAAAATAAAATTTCGTCGATTGGCTTCATTTTTGCACCGAATACAGGTCTCGACGCGACTGACACGAATCTGGGCTTATTTTCTCTGTAGGCCTTTTGGATGAGAAGCTATGGGCATTTAAAGTTGAGAAAAAGTGATCACCGATTAAGCTTATTTTCGCTCTATCTGTTCTAGTTTAGGAGTTATGGCCAGTTAAAGTTTAGAAAAAAAAATTTCTTCGATTGGCTTCATTTTTGCAACGAATACAGGTCTCGACGCGACTGACACGAATCTGGGCTTATTTTCTCTGTAGGCCTTTTGGCTGAGAAGCTATGGGCATTTAAAGTTGAGAAAAAGTGATCACCGATTAAGCTTATTTTCGCTCTATCTGTTATAGTTTAGAAGTTATGGCCAGTTAAAGTTTAGAAAAAAAATTTCTTCGATTGGCTTCATTTTTGCACCGAATACAGGTCTCGACGCGACTGACACGAATCTGGGCTTATTTTCTCTGTAGGCCTTTTGGCTGAGAAGCTATGGGCATTTAAAGTTGAGAAAAAGTGATCATCGATTAAGCTTATTTTCGCTCTATCTGTTATAGTTTAGGAGTTATGGCCAGTTAAAGTTTAAAAAATAAAATTTCGTCGATTGGCTTCATTTTTGCACCGAATACAGGTCTCGACGCGACTGACACGAATCTGGGCTTATTTTCTCTGTAGGCCTTTTGGATGAGAAGCTATGGGCACTTAAAGTTGAGAAAAAGTGATCACCGATTAAGCTTATTTTCGCTCTATCTGTTATAGTTTAGGAGTTATGGCCAGTTAAAGTTTAAAAAATAAAATTTCGTCGATTGGCTTCATTTTTGCACCGAATACAGGTCTCGACGCGACTGACACGAATCTGGGCTTATTTTCTCTGTAGGCCTTTTGGATGAGAAGCTATGGGCATTTAAAGTTGAGAAAAAGTGATCACCGATTAAGCTTATTTTCGCTCTATCTGTTCTAGTTTAGGAGTTATGGCCAGTTAAAGTTTAGAAAAAAAAATTTCTTCGATTGGCTTCATTTTTGCAACGAATACAGGTCTCGACGCGACTGACACGAATCTGGGCTTATTTTCTCTGTAGGCCTTTTGGCTGAGAAGCTATGGGCATTTAAAGTTGAGAAAAAGTGATCACCGATTAAGCTTATTTTCGCTCTATCTGTTATAGTTTAGAAGTTATGGCCAGTTAAAGTTTAGAAAAAAAATTTCTTCGATTGGCTTCATTTTTGCACCGAATACAGGTCTCGACGCGACTGACACGAATCTGGGCTTATTTTCTCTGTAGGCCTTTTGGCTGAGAAGCTATGGGCATTTAAAGTTGAGAAAAAGTGATCATCGATTAAGCTTATTTTCGCTCTATCTGTTATAGTTTAGGAGTTATGGCCAGTTAAAGTTTAAAAAATAAAATTTCGTCGATTGGCTTCATTTTTGCACCGAATACAGGTCTCGACGCGACTGACACGAATCTGGGCTTATTTTCTCTGTAGGCCTTTTGGATGAGAAGCTATGGGCACTTAAAGTTGAGAAAAAGTGATCACCGATTAAGCTTATTTTCGCTCTATCTGTTATAGTTTAGGAGTTATGGCCAGTTAAAGTTTAGAAAATAAAATTTCGTCGATTGGCTTCATTTTTGCACCGAATACAGGTCTCGACGCGACTTACACGAATCTGGGCTTATTTTCTCTGTAGGCCTTTTGGCTGAGAAGCTATGGGCATTTAAAGTTGAAAAAAAGTGATCATCGATTAAGCTTATTTTCGCTCTATCTGTTATAGTTTAGGAGTTATGGCCAGTTAAAGTTTAGAAAATAAAATTTCTTTGATTGGCTTCATTTTTGCACCGAATACAGGTCTCGACGCGACTGACACGAATCTGGGCTTATTTTCTCTGTAGGCCTTTTGGATGAGAAGCTATGGGCATTTAAAGTTGAGAAAAAGTGATCACCGATTAAGCTTATTTTCGCTCTATCTGTTATAGTTTAGGAGTTATGGCCAGTTAAAGTTTAGAAAATAAAATTTCTTCGATTGGCTTAATTTTTGCAACGAATACAGGTCTCGACGCGACTGACACGAATCAGGGCTTATTTTCTCTGTAGGCCTTTTGGCTGAGAAGCTATGGGCATTTAAAGTTGAGAAAAAGTGATCACCGATTAAGCTTATTTTCGCTCTATCTGTTATAGTTTAGGAGTTATGGCCAGTTAAAGTTTAAAAAATAAAATTTCGTCGATTGGCTTCATTTTTGCACCGATACAGGTCTCGACGCGACTGACACGAATCTGGGCTTATTTTCTCTGTAGGCCTTTTCGATGAGAAGCTATGGGCATTTAAAGTTGAGAAAAAGTGATCACCGATTAAGCTTATTTTCGCTCTATCTGTTATAGTTTAGGAGTTATGGCCAGTTAAAGTTTAGAAAAAAAAATTTCTTCGATTGGCTTCATTTTTGCAACGAATACAGGTCTCGACGCGACTGACACGAATCTGGGCTTATTTTCTCTGTAGGCCTTTTGGCTAAGAAGCTATGGGCATTTAAAGTTGAGAAAAAGTGATCACCGATTAAGCTTATTTTCGCTCTATCTGTTATAGTTTAGAAGTTATGGCCAGTTAAAGTTTAGAAAAAAAATGTCTTCGATTGGCTTCATTTTTGCACCGAATACAGGTCTCGACGCGACTGACACGAATCTGGGCTTATTTTCTCTGTAGGCCTTTTGGCTGAGAAGCTATGGGCATTTAAAGTTGAGAAAAAGTGATCATCGATTAAGCTTATTTTCGCTCTATCTGTTATAGTTTAGGAGTTATGGCCAGTTAAAGTTTAGAAAATAAAATTTCTTCGATTGGCTTCATTTTTGCACCGAATACAGGTCTCGACGCGACTGACACGAATCTGGGCTTATTTTCTCTGTAGGCCTTTTCGATGAGAAACTATGGGCATTTAAAGTTGAGAAAAAGTGATCACCGATTAAGCTTATTTTCGCTCTATCTGTTATAGTTTAGGAGTTATGGCCAGTTAAAGTTTAGAAAAAAAAATTTCTTCGATTGGCTTCATTTTTGCAACGAATACAGGTCTCGACGCGACTGACACGAATCTGGGCTTATTTTCTCTGTAGGCCTTTTGGCTGAGAAGCTATGGGCATTTAAAGTTGAGAAAAAGTGATCACCGATTAAGCTTATTTTCGCTCTATCTGTTATAGTTTAGAAGTTATGGCCAGTTAAAGTTTAGAAAAAAAATGTCTTCGATTGGCTTCATTTTTGCACCGAATACAGGTCTCGACGCGACTTACACGAATCTGGGCTTATTTTCTCTGTAGGCCTTTTGGCTGAGAAGCTATGGGCATTTAAAGTTGAAAAAAAGTGATCATCGATTAAGCTTATTTTCGCTCTATCTGTTATAGTTTAGGAGTTATGGCCAGTTAAAGTTTAAAAAATAAAATTTCGTCGATTGGCTTCATTTTTGCACCGAATACAGGTCTCGACGCGACTGACACGAATCTGGGCTTATTTTCTCTGTAGGCCTTTTGGATGAGAAGCTATGGGCATTTAAAGTTGAGAAAAAGTGATCACCGATTAAGCTTATTTTCGCTCTATCTGTTATAGTTTAGGAGTTATGGCCAGTTAAAGTTTAGAAAATAAAATTTCGTCGATTGGCTTCATTTTTGCACCGAATACAGGTCTCGACGCGACTTACACGAATCTGGGCTTATTTTCTCTGTAGGCCTTTTGGCTGAGAAGCTATGGGCATTTAAAGTTGAAAAAAAGTGATCATCGATTAAGCTTATTTTCGCTCTATCTGTTATAGTTTAGGAGTAATGGCCAGTTAAAGTTTAGAAAATAAAATTTCTTCGATTGGCTTCATTTTTGCACCGAATACAGGTCTCGACGCGACTGACACGAATCTGGGCTTATTTTCTCTGTAGGCCTTTTGGATGAGAAGCTATGGGCATTTAAAGTTGAGAAAAAGTGATCACCGATTAAGCTTATTTTCGCTCTATCTGTTATAGTTTAGGAGTTATGGCCAGTTAAAGTTTAGAAAATAAAATTTCTTCGATTGGCTTAATTTTTGCAACGAATACAGGTCTCGACGCGACTGACACGAATCTGGGCTTATTTTCTCTGTAGGCCTTTTGGCTGAGAAGCTATGGGCATTTAAAGTTGAGAAAAAGTGATCACCGATTAAGCTTATTTTCGCTCTATCTGTTATAGTTTAGGAGTTATGGCCAGTTAAAGTTTAAAAAATAAAATTTCGTCGATTGGCTTCATTTTTGCACCGAATACAGGTCTCGACGCGACTGACACGAATCTGGGCTTATTTTCTCTGTAGGCCTTTTGGATGAGAAGCTATGGGCATTTAAAGTTGAGAAAAAGTGATCACCGATTAAGCTTATTTTCGCTCTATCTGTTATAGTTTAGGAGTTATGGCCAGTTAAAGTTTAGAAAATAAAATTTCGTCGATTGGCTTCATTTTTGCACCGAATACAGGTCTCGACGCGACTTACACGAATCTGGGCTTATTTTCTCTGTAGGCCTTTTGGCTGAGAAGCTATGGGCATTTAAAGTTGAAAAAAAGTGATCATCGATTAAGCTTATTTTCGCTCTATCTGTTATAGTTTAGGAGTTATGGCCAGTTAAAGTTTAGAAAATAAAATTTCTTTGATTGGCTTCATTTTTGCACCGAATACAGGTCTCGACGCGACTGACACGAATCTGGGCTTATTTTCTCTGTAGGCCTTTTGGATGAGAAGCTATGGGCATTTAAAGTTGAGAAAAAGTGATCACCGATTAAGCTTATTTTCGCTCTATCTGTTATAGTTTAGGAGTTATGGCCAGTTAAAGTTTAGAAAATAAAATTTCTTCGATTGGCTTAATTTTTGCAACGAATACAGGTCTCGACGCGACTGACACGAATCAGGGCTTATTTTCTCTGTAGGCCTTTTGGCTGAGAAGCTATGGGCATTTAAAGTTGAGAAAAAGTGATCACCGATTAAGCTTATTTTCGCTCTATCTGTTATAGTTTAGGAGTTATGGCCAGTTAAAGTTTAAAAAATAAAATTTCGTCGATTGGCTTCATTTTTGCACCGATACAGGTCTCGACGCGACTGACACGAATCTGGGCTTATTTTCTCTGTAGGCCTTTTCGATGAGAAGCTATGGGCATTTAAAGTTGAGAAAAAGTGATCACCGATTAAGCTTATTTTCGCTCTATCTGTTATAGTTTAGGAGTTATGGCCAGTTAAAGTTTAGAAAAAAAAATTTCTTCGATTGGCTTCATTTTTGCAACGAATACAGGTCTCGACGCGACTGACACGAATCTGGGCTTATTTTCTCTGTAGGCCTTTTGGCTAAGAAGCTATGGGCATTTAAAGTTGAGAAAAAGTGATCACCGATTAAGCTTATTTTCGCTCTATCTGTTATAGTTTAGAAGTTATGGCCAGTTAAAGTTTAGAAAAAAAATGTCTTCGATTGGCTTCATTTTTGCACCGAATACAGGTCTCGACGCGACTGACACGAATCTGGGCTTATTTTCTCTGTAGGCCTTTTGGCTGAGAAGCTATGGGCATTTAAAGTTGAGAAAAAGTGATCATCGATTAAGCTTATTTTCGCTCTATCTGTTATAGTTTAGGAGTTATGGCCAGTTAAAGTTTAGAAAATAAAATTTCTTCGATTGGCTTCATTTTTGCACCGAATACAGGTCTCGACGCGACTGACACGAATCTGGGCTTATTTTCTCTGTAGGCCTTTTCGATGAGAAGCTATGGGCATTTAAAGTTGAGAAAAAGTGATCACCGATTAAGCTTATTTTCGCTCTATCTGTTATAGTTTAGGAGTTATGGCCAGTTAAAGTTTAGAAAAAAAAATTTCTTCGATTGGCTTCATTTTTGCAACGAATACAGGTCTCGACGCGACTGACACGAATCTGGGCTTATTTTCTCTGTAGGCCTTTTGGCTGAGAAGCTATGGGCATTTAAAGTTGAGAAAAAGTGATCACCGATTAAGCTTATTTTCGCTCTATCTGTTATAGTTTAGAAGTTATGGCCAGTTAAAGTTTAGAAAAAAAATGTCTTCGATTGGCTTCATTTTTGCACCGAATACAGGTCTCGACGCGACTTACACGAATCTGGGCTTATTTTCTCTGTAGGCCTTTTGGCTGAGAAGCTATGGGCATTTAAAGTTGAAAAAAAGTGATCATCGATTAAGCTTATTTTCGCTCTATCTGTTATAGTTTAGGAGTTATGGCCAGTTAAAGTTTAAAAAATAAAATTTCGTCGATTGGCTTCATTTTTGCACCGAATACAGGTCTCGACGCGACTGACACGAATCTGGGCTTATTTTCTCTGTAGGCCTTTTGGATGAGAAGCTATGGGCATTTAAAGTTGAGAAAAAGTGATCACCGATTAAGCTTATTTTCGCTCTATCTGTTATAGTTTAGGAGTTATGGCCAGTTAAAGTTTAGAAAATAAAATTTCGTCGATTGGCTTCATTTTTGCACCGAATACAGGTCTCGACGCGACTTACACGAATCTGGGCTTATTTTCTCTGTAGGCCTTTTGGCTGAGAAGCTATGGGCATTTAAAGTTGAAAAAAAGTGATCATCGATTAAGCTTATTTTCGCTCTATCTGTTATAGTTTAGGAGTAATGGCCAGTTAAAGTTTAGAAAATAAAATTTCTTCGATTGGCTTCATTTTTGCACCGAATACAGGTCTCGACGCGACTGACACGAATCTGGGCTTATTTTCTCTGTAGGCCTTTTGGATGAGAAGCTATGGGCATTTAAAGTTGAGAAAAAGTGATCACCGATTAAGCTTATTTTCGCTCTATCTGTTATAGTTTAGGAGTTATGGCCAGTTAAAGTTTAGAAAATAAAATTTCTTCGATTGGCTTAATTTTTGCAACGAATACAGGTCTCGACGCGACTGACACGAATCTGGGCTTATTTTCTCTGTAGGCCTTTTGGCTGAGAAGCTATGGGCATTTAAAGTTGAGAAAAAGTGATCACCGATTAAGCTTATTTTCGCTCTATCTGTTATAGTTTAGGAGTTATGGCCAGTTAAAGTTTAAAAAATAAAATTTCGTCGATTGGCTTCATTTTTGCACCGAATACAGGTCTCGACGCGACTGACACGAATCTGGGCTTATTTTCTCTGTAGGCCTTTTGGATGAGAAGCTATGGGCATTTAAAGTTGAGAAAAAGTGATCACCGATTAAGCTTATTTTCGCTCTATCTGTTATAGTTTAGGAGTTATGGCCAGTTAAAGTTTAGAAAATAAAATTTCGTCGATTGGCTTCATTTTTGCACCGAATACAGGTCTCGACGCGACTTACACGAATCTGGGCTTATTTTCTCTGTAGGCCTTTTGGCTGAGAAGCTATGGGCATTTAAAGTTGAGAAAAAGTGATCACCGATTAAGCTTATTTTCGCTCTATCTGTTATAGTTTAGGAGTTATGGCCAGTTAAAGTTTAAAAAATAAAATTTCGTGATTGGCTTCATTTTTGCACCGAATACAGGTCTCGACGCGACTGACACGAATCTGGGCTTATTTTCTCTGTAGGCCTTTTCGATGAGAAGCTATGGGCATTTAAAGTTGAGAAAAAGTGATCACCGATTAAGCTTATTTTCGCTCTATCTGTTATAGTTTAGGAGTTATGGCCAGTTAAAGTTTAGAAAAAAAAATTTCTTCGATTGGCTTCATTTTTGCAACGAATACAGGTCTCGACGCGACTGACACGAATCTGGGCTTATTTTCTCTGTAGGCCTTTTGGCTAAGAAGCTATGGGCATTTAAAGTTGAGAAAAAGTGATCACCGATTAAGCTTATTTTCGCTCTATCTGTTATAGTTTAGAAGTTATAGCCAGTTAAAGTTTAGAAAAAAAATTTCTTCGATTGGCTTCATTTTTGCACCGAATACAGGTCTCGACGCGACTGACACGAATCTGGGCTTATTTTCTCTGTAGGCCTTTTGGCTGAGAAGCTATGGGCATTTAAAGTTGAGAAAAAGTGATCATCGATTAAGCTTATTTTCGCTCTATCTGTTATAGTTTAGGAGTTATGGCCAGTTAAAGTTTAGAAAATAAAATTTCGTCGATTGGCTTCATTTTTGCAACGAATACAGGTCTCGACGCGACTGACACGAATCTGGGCTTATTTTCTCTGTAGGCCTTTTGGCTGAGAAGCTATGGGCATTTAAAGTTGAGAAAAAGTGATCATCGATTAAGCTTATTTTCGCTCTATCTGTTATAGTTTAGGAGTTATGGCCAGTTAAAGTTTAGAAAATAAAATTTCTTCGATTGGCTTAATTTTTGCACCGAATACAGGTCTCGACGCGACTGACACGAATCTGGGCTTATTTTCTCTGTAGGCCTTTTGGCTGAGAAGCTATGGGCATTTAAAGTTGAGAAAAAGTGATCACCGATTAAGCTTATTTTCGCTCTATCTGTTATAGTTTAGGAGTTATGGCCAGTTAAAGTTTAAAAAATAAAATTTCGTCGATTGGCTTCATTTTTGCACCGAATACAGGTCTCTACGCGACTGACACGAATCTGGGCTTATTTTCTCTGTATGCCTTTTGGATGAGAAGCTATGGGCATATAAAGTTGAGAAAAAGTGATCATCGATTAAGCTTATTTTCGCTCTATCTGTTATAGTTTAGGAGTTATGGCCAGTTAAAGTTTAGAAAATAAAATTTCTTCGATTGGCTTCATTTTTGCAACGAATACAGGTCTCGACGCGACTGACACGAATCTGGGCTTATTTTCTCTGTAGGCCTTTTGGATGAGAAGCTATGGGCATTTAAAGTTGAGAAAAAGTGATCATCGATTAAGCTTATTTTCGCTCTATCTCTTATATTTTAGGAGTTATGGCCAGTTAAAGTTTAGAAAATAAAATTTCTTCGATTGGCTTCATTTTTGCAACGAATACAGGTCTCGACGCGACTGACACGAATCTGGGCTTATTTTCTCTGTAGGCCTTTTGGCCGAGAAGCTATGGGCATTTGAAGTTGAGAAAAAGTGATCACCGATTTGGCTTATTTTCGCTCTATCTGTTATAGTTTAGGAGTTATGGCCAGTTAAAGTTTAAAAAATAAAATTTCGTCGATTGGCTTCATTTTTGCACCGAATACAGGTCTCGACGCGACTGACACGAATCTGGGCTTATTTTCTCTGTAGGCCTTTTCGATGAGAAGCTATGGGCATTTAAAGTTGAGAAAAAGTGATCACCGATTAAGCTTATTTTCGCTCTATCTGTTATAGTTTAGGAGTTATGGCCAGTTAAAGTTTAGAAAAAAAAAATTTCTTCGATTGGCTTCATTTTTGCAACGAATACAGATCTCGACGCGACTGACACGAATCTGGGCTTATTTTCTCTGTAGGCCTTTTGGCTGAGAAGCTATGGGCATTTAAAGTTGAAAAAAAGTGATCACCGATTAAGCTTATTGTCGCTCTATCTGTTATAGTTTAGGAGTTATGGCCAGTTAAAGTTTAGAAAATAAAATTTCTTCGATTGGCTTCATTTTTGCAACGAATACAGGTCTCGACGCGACTGACACGAATCTGGGCTTATTTTCTCTGTAGGCCTTTTGGCCGAGAAGCTATGGGCATTTGAAGTTGAGAAAAAGTGATCACCGATTTGGCTTATTTTCGCTCTATCTGTTATAGTTTAGGAGTTATGGCCAGTTAAAGTTTAAAAAATAAAATTTCGTCGATTGGCTTCATTTTTGCACCGAATACAGGTCTCGACGCGACTGACACGAATCTGGGCTTATTTTCTCTGTAGGCCTTTTCGATGAGAAGCTATGGGCATTTAAAGTTGAGAAAAAGTGATCACCGATTAAGCTTATTTTCGCTCTATCTGTTATAGTTTAGGAGTTATGGCCAGTTAAAGTTTAGAAAAAAAAAATTTCTTCGATTGGCTTCATTTTTGCAACGAATACAGATCTCGACGCGACTGACACGAATCTGGGCTTATTTTCTCTGTAGGCCTTTTGGCTGAGAAGCTATGGGCATTTAAAGTTGAGAAAAAGTGATCACCGATTAAGCTTATTTTCGCTCTATCTGTTATAGTTTAGGAGTTATGGCCAGTTAAAGTTTAGAAAAAAAATTTCTTCGATTGGCTTCATTTTTGCACCGAATACAGGTCTCGACGCGACTGACACGAATCTGGGCTTATTTTCTCTGTAGGCCTTTTGGCTGAGAAGCTATGGGCATTTAAAGTTGAAAAAATGTGATCACCGATTCAGCTTATTTTCGCTCTATCTGTTATAGTTTAGGAGTTATGGCCAGTTAAAGTTTAGAAAATAAAATTTCTTCGATTGGCTTCATTTTTGCAACGAATACAGGTCTCGACGCGACTGACACGAATCTGGGCTTATTTTCTCTGTATGCCTTTTGGATGAGAAGCTATGGGCATATAAAGTTGAGAAAAAGTGATCATCGATTAAGCTTATTTTCGCTCTATCTGTTATAGTTTAGGAGTTATGGCCAGTTAAAGTTTAGAAAATAAAATTTCTTCGATTGGCTTCATTTTTGCAACGAATACAGGTCTCGACGCGACTGACACGAATCTGGGCTTATTTTCTCTGTAGGCCTTTTGGCTAAGAAGCTATGGGCATTTAAAGTTGAGAAAAAGTGATCACCGATTAAGCTTATTTTCGCTCTATCTGTTATAGTTTAGAAGTTATGGCCAGTTAAAGTTTAGAAAAAAAATGTCTTCGATTGGCTTCATTTTTGCACCGAATACAGGTCTCGACGCGACTGACACGAATCTGGGCTTATTTTCTCTGTAGGCCTTTTGGCTGAGAAGCTATGGGCATTTAAAGTTGAGAAAAAGTGATCACCGATTAAGCTTATTTTCGCTCTATCTGTTATAGTTTAGGAGTTATGGCCAGTTAAAGTTTAGAAAATAAAATTTCTTCGATTGGCTTCATTTTTGCACCGAATACAGGTCTCGACGCGACTGACACGAATCTGGGCTTATTTTCTCTGTAGGCCTTTTCGATGAGAAGCTATGGGCATTTAAAGTTGAGAAAAAGTGATCACCGATTAAGCTTATTTTCGCTCTATCTGTTATAGTTTAGGAGTTATGGCCAGTTAAAGTTTAGAAAAAAAAATTTCGTCGATTGGCTTCATTTTTGCAACGAATACAGGTCTCGACGCGACTGACACGAATCTGGGCTTATTTTCTCTGTAGGCCTTTTGGCTGAGAAGCTATGGGCATTTAAAGTTGAGAAAAAGTGATCACCGATTAAGCTTATTTTCGCTCTATCTGTTATAGTTTAGAAGTTATGGCCAGTTAAAGTTTAGAAAAAAAATGTCTTCGATTGGCTTCATTTTTGCACCGAATACAGGTCTCGACGCGACTTACACGAATCTGGGCTTATTTTCTCTGTAGGCCTTTTGGCTGAGAAGCTATGGGCATTTAAAGTTGAAAAAAAGTGATCATCGATTAAGCTTATTTTCGCTCTATCTGTTATAGTTTAGGAGTTATGGCCAGTTAAAGTTTAAAAAATAAAATTTCGTCGATTGGCTTCATTTTTGCACCGAATACAGGTCTCGACGCGACTGACACGAATCTGGGCTTATTTTCTCTGTAGGCCTTTTGGATGAGAAGCTATGGGCATTTAAAGTTGAGAAAAAGTGATCACCGATTAAGCTTATTTTCGCTCTATCTGTTATAGTTTAGGAGTTATGGCCAGTTAAAGTTTAGAAAATAAAATTTCGTCGATTGGCTTCATTTTTGCACCGAATACAGGTCTCGACGCGACTTACACGAATCTGGGCTTATTTTCTCTGTAGGCCTTTTGGCTGAGAAGCTATGGGCATTTAAAGTTGAAAAAAAGTGATCATCGATTAAGCTTATTTTCGCTCTATCTGTTATAGTTTAGGAGTTATGGCCAGTTAAAGTTTAGAAAATAAAATTTCTTCGATTGGCTTCATTTTTGCACCGAATACAGGTCTCGACGCGACTGACACGAATCTGGGCTTATTTTCTCTGTAGGCCTTTTGGATGAGAAGCTATGGGCATTTAAAGTTGAGAAAAAGTGATCACCGATTAAGCTTATTTTCGCTCTATCTGTTATAGTTTAGGAGTTATGGCCAGTTAAAGTTTAGAAAATAAAATTTCTTCGATTGGCTTCATTTTTGCAACGAATACAGGTCTCGACGCGACTGACACGAATCTGGGCTTATTTTCTCTGTAGGCCTTTTCGATGAGAAGCTATGGGCATTTAAAGTTGAGAAAAAGTGATCACCGATTAAGCTTATTTTCGCTCTATCTGTTATAGTTTAGGAGTTATGGCCAGTTAAAGTTTAGAAAAAAAAATTTCTTCGATTGGCTTCATTTTTGCAACGAATACAGGTCTCGACGCGACTGACACGAATCTGGGCTTATTTTCTCTGTAGGCCTTTTGGCTAAGAAGCTATGGGCATTTAAAGTTGAGAAAAAGTGATCACCGATTAAGCTTATTTTCGCTCTATCTGTTATAGTTTAGAAGTTATGGCCAGTTAAAGTTTAGAAAAAAAATGTCTTCGATTGGCTTCATTTTTGCACCGAATACAGGTCTCGACGCGACTGACACGAATCTGGGCTTATTTTCTCTGTAGGCCTTTTGGCTGAGAAGCTATGGGCATTTAAAGTTGAGAAAAAGTGATCATCGATTAAGCTTATTTTCGCTCTATCTGTTATAGTTTAGGAGTTATGGCCAGTTAAAGTTTAGAAAATAAAATTTCTTCGATTGGCTTCATTTTTGCACCGAATACAGGTCTCGACGCGACTGACACGAATCTGGGCTTATTTTCTCTGTAGGCCTTTTCGATGAGAAGCTATGGGCATTTAAAGTTGAGAAAAAGTGATCACCGATTAAGCTTATTTTCGCTCTATCTGTTATAGTTTAGGAGTTATGGCCAGTTAAAGTTTAGAAAAAAAAATTTCTTCGATTGGCTTCATTTTTGCAACGAATACAGGTCTCGACGCGACTGACACGAATCTGGGCTTATTTTCTCTGTAGGCCTTTTGGCTGAGAAGCTATGGGCATTTAAAGTTGAGAAAAAGTGATCACCGATTAAGCTTATTTTCGCTCTATCTGTTATAGTTTAGAAGTTATGGCCAGTTAAAGTTTAGAAAAAAAATGTCTTCGATTGGCTTCATTTTTGCACCGAATACAGGTCTCGACGCGACTTACACGAATCTGGGCTTATTTTCTCTGTAGGCCTTTTGGCTGAGAAGCTATGGGCATTTAAAGTTGAAAAAAAGTGATCATCGATTAAGCTTATTTTCGCTCTATCTGTTATAGTTTAGGAGTTATGGCCAGTTAAAGTTTAAAAAATAAAATTTCGTCGATTGGCTTCATTTTTGCACCGAATACAGGTCTCGACGCGACTGACACGAATCTGGGCTTATTTTCTCTGTAGGCCTTTTGGATGAGAAGCTATGGGCATTTAAAGTTGAGAAAAAGTGATCACCGATTAAGCTTATTTTCGCTCTATCTGTTATAGTTTAGGAGTTATGGCCAGTTAAAGTTTAGAAAATAAAATTTCGTCGATTGGCTTCATTTTTGCACCGAATACAGGTCTCGACGCGACTTACACGAATCTGGGCTTATTTTCTCTGTAGGCCTTTTGGCTGAGAAGCTATGGGCATTTAAAGTTGAGAAAAAGTGATCATCGATTAAGCTTATTTTCGCTCTATCTGTTATAGTTTAGGAGTAATGGCCAGTTAAAGTTTAGAAAATAAAATTTCTTCGATTGGCTTCATTTTTGCACCGAATACAGGTCTCGACGCGACTGACACGAATCTGGGCTTATTTTCTCTGTAGGCCTTTTGGATGAGAAGCTATGGGCATTTAAAGTTGAGAAAAAGTGATCACCGATTAAGCTTATTTTCGCTCTATCTGTTATAGTTTAGGAGTTATGGCCAGTTAAAGTTTAGAAAATAAAATTTCTTCGATTGGCTTAATTTTTGCAACGAATACAGGTCTCGACGCGACTGACACGAATCTGGGCTTATTTTCTCTGTAGGCCTTTTGGCTGAGAAGCTATGGGCATTTAAAGTTGAGAAAAAGTGATCACCGATTAAGCTTATTTTCGCTCTATCTGTTATAGTTTAGGAGTTATGGCCAGTTAAAGTTTAAAAAATAAAATTTCGTCGATTGGCTTCATTTTTGCACCGAATACAGGTCTCGACGCGACTGACACGAATCTGGGCTTATTTTCTCTGTAGGCCTTTTCGATGAGAAGCTATGGGCATTTAAAGTTGAGAAAAAGTGATCACCGATTAAGCTTATTTTCGCTCTATCTGTTATAGTTTAGAAGTTATGGCCAGTTAAAGTTTAGAAAAAAAATTTCTTCGATTGGCTTCATTTTTGCACCGAATACAGGTCTCGACGCGACTGACACGAATCTGGGCTTATTTTCTCTGTAGGCCTTTTGGCTGAGAAGCTATGGGCATTTAAAGTTGAGAAAAAGTGATCATCGATTAAGCTTATTTTCGCTCTATCTGTTATAGTTTAGGAGTTATGGCCAGTTAAAGTTTAGAAAATAAAATTTCGTCGATTGGCTTCATTTTTGCACCGAATACAGGTCTCGACGCGACTGACACGAATCTGGGCTTATTTTCTCTGTAGGCCTTTTGGCTGAGAAGCTATGGGCATTTAAAGTTGAGAAAAAGTGATCATCGATTAAGCTTATTTTCGCTCTATCTGTTATAGTTTAGGAGTTATGGCCAGTTAAAGTTTAGAAAATAAAATTTCTTCGATTGGCCTAATTTTTGCACCGAATACAGGTCTCGACGCGACTGACACGAATCTGGGCTTATTTTCTCTGTAGGCCTTTTGGCTGAGAAGCTATGGGCATTTAAAGTTGAGAAAAAGTGATCACCGATTAAGCTTATTTTCGCTCTATCTGTTATAGTTTAGGAGTTATGGCCAGTTAAAGTTTAAAAAATAAAATTTCGTCGATTGGCTTCATTTTTGCACCGAATACAGGTCTCGACGCGACTGACACGAATCTGGGCTTATTTTCTCTGTATGCCTTTTGGATGAGAAGCTATGGGCATATAAAGTTGAGAAAAAGTGATCATCGATTAAGCTTATTTTCGCTCTATCTGTTATAGTTTAGGAGTTATGGCCAGTTAAAGTTTAGAAAATAAAATTTCTTCGATTGGCTTCATTTTTGCAACGAATACAGGTCTCGACGCGACTGACACGAATCTGGGCTTATTTTCTCTGTAGGCCTTTTGGATGAGAAGCTATGGGCATTTAAAGTTGAGAAAAAGTGATCATCGATTAAGCTTATTTTCGCTCTATCTCTTATATTTTAGGAGTTATGGCCAGTTAAAGTTTAGAAAATAAAATTTCTTCGATTGGCTTCATTTTTGCAACGAATACAGGTCTCGACGCGACTGACACGAATCTGGGCTTATTTTCTCTGTAGGCCTTTTGGCCGAGAAGCTATGGGCATTTGAAGTTGAGAAAAAGTGATCACCGATTTGGCTTATTTTCGCTCTATCTGTTATAGTTTAGGAGTTATGGCCAGTTAAAGTTTAGAAAATAAAATTTCTTCGATTGGCTTCATTTTTGCAACGAATACAGGTCTCGACGCGACTGACACGAATCTGGGCTTATTTTCTCTGTAGGCCTTTTGGATGAGAAGCTATGGGCATTTAAAGTTGAGAAAAAGTGATCACCGATTAAGCTTATTTTCGCTCTATCTGTTATAGTTTAGGAGTTATGGCCAGTTAAAGTTTAGAAAAAAAAAATTTCTTCGATTGGCTTCATTTTTGCAACGAATACAGATCTCGACGCGACTGACACGAATCTGGGCTTATTTTCTCTGTAGGCCTTTTGGCTGAGAAGCTATGGGCATTTAAAGTTGAGAAAAAGTGATCACCGATTAAGCTTATTTTCGCTCTATCTGTTATAGTTTAGGAGTTATGGCCAGTTAAAGTTTAGAAAATAAAATTTCTTCGATTGGCTTCATTTTTGCAACGAATACAGGTCTCGACGCGACTGACACGAATCTGGGCTTATTTTCTCTGTAGGCCTTTTGGCCGAGAAGCTATGGGCATTTGAAGTTGAGAAAAAGTGATCACCGATTTGGCTTATTTTCGCTCTATCTGTTATAGTTTAGGAGTTATGGCCAGTTAAAGTTTAAAAAATAAAATTTCGTCGATTGGCTTCATTTTTGCACCGAATACAGGTCTCGACGCGACTGACACGAATCTGGGCTTATTTTCTCTGTAGGCCTTTTCGATGAGAAGCTATGGGCATTTAAAGTTGAGAAAAAGTGATCACCGATTAAGCTTATTTTCGCTCTATCTGTTATAGTTTAGGAGTTATGGCCAGTTAAAGTTTAGAAAAAAAAAATTTCTTCGATTGGCTTCATTTTTGCAACGAATACAGATCTCGACGCGACTGACACGAATCTGGGCTTATTTTCTCTGTAGGCCTTTTGGCTGAGAAGCTATGGGCATTTAAAGTTGAGAAAAAGTGATCACCGATTAAGCTTATTTTCGCTCTATCTGTTATAGTTTAGGAGTTATGGCCAGTTAAAGTTTAGAAAAAAAATTTCTTCGATTGGCTTCATTTTTGCACCGAATACAGGTCTCGACGCGACTGACACGAATCTGGGCTTATTTTCTCTGTAGGCCTTTTGGCTGAGAAGCTATGGGCATTTAAAGTTGAAAAAATGTGATCACCGATTCAGCTTATTTTCGCTCTATCTGTTATAGTTTAGGAGTTATGGCCAGTTAAAGTTTAGAAACTAAAATTTCTTCGATTGGCTTCATTTTTGCAACGAATACAGGTCTCGACGCGACTGACACGAATCTGGGCTTATTTTCTCTGTAGGCCTTTTGGCTAAGAAGCTATGGGCATTTAAAGTTGAGAAAAAGTGATCACCGATTAAGCTTATTTTCGCTCTATCTGTTATAGTTTAGAAGTTATGGCCAGTTAAAGTTTAGAAAAAAAATGTCTTCGATTGGCTTCATTTTTGCACCGAATACAGGTCTCGACGCGACTGACACGAATCTGGGCTTATTTTCTCTGTAGGCCTTTTGGCTGAGAAGCTATGGGCATTTAAAGTTGAGAAAAAGTGATCATCGATTAAGCTTATTTTCGCTCTATCTGTTATAGTTTAGGAGTTATGGCCAGTTAAAGTTTAGAAAATAAAATTTCTTCGATTGGCTTCATTTTTGCACCGAATACAGGTCTCGACGCGACTGACACGAATCTGGGCTTATTTTCTCTGTAGGCCTTTTCGATGAGAAGCTATGGGCATTTAAAGTTGAGAAAAAGTGATCACCGATTAAGCTTATTTTCGCTCTATCTGTTATAGTTTAGGAGTTATGGCCAGTTAAAGTTTAGAAAAAAAAATTTCTTCGATTGGCTTCATTTTTGCAACGAATACAGGTCTCGACGCGACTGACACGAATCTGGGCTTATTTTCTCTGTAGGCCTTTTGGCTGAGAAGCTATGGGCATTTAAAGTTGAGAAAAAGTGATCACCGATTAAGCTTATTTTCGCTCTATCTGTTATAGTTTAGAAGTTATGGCCAGTTAAAGTTTAGAAAAAAAATGTCTTCGATTGGCTTCATTTTTGCACCGAATACAGGTCTCGACGCGACTTACACGAATCTGGGCTTATTTTCTCTGTAGGCCTTTTGGCTGAGAAGCTATGGGCATTTAAAGTTGAAAAAAAGTGATCATCGATTAAGCTTATTTTCGCTCTATCTGTTATAGTTTAGGAGTTATGGCCAGTTAAAGTTTAAAAAATAAAATTTCGTCGATTGGCTTCATTTTTGCACGGAATACAGGTCTCGACGCGACTGACACGAATCTGGGCTTATTTTCTCTGTAGGCCTTTTGGATGAGAAGCTATGGGCATTTAAAGTTGAGAAAAAGTGATCACCGATTAAGCTTATTTTCGCTCTATCTGTTATAGTTTAGGAGTTATGGCCAGTTAAAGTTTAGAAAATAAAATTTCGTCGATTGGCTTCATTTTTGCACCGAATACAGGTCTCGACGCGACTTACACGAATCTGGGCTTATTTTCTCTGTAGGCCTTTTGGCTGAGAAGCTATGGGCATTTAAAGTTGAAAAAAAGTGATCATCGATTAAGCTTATTTTCGCTCTATCTGTTATAGTTTAGGAGTTATGGCCAGTTAAAGTTTAGAAAATAAAATTTCTACGATTGGCTTCATTTTTGCACCGAATACAGGTCTCGACGCGACTGACACGAATCTGGGCTTATTTTCTCTGTAGGCCTTTTGGATGAGAAGCTATGGGCATTTAAAGTTGAGAAAAAGTGATCACCGATTAAGCTTATTTTCGCTCTATCTGTTATAGTTTAGGAGTTATGGCCAGTTAAAGTTTAGAAAATAAAATTTCTTCGATTGGCTTAATTTTTGCAACGAATACAGGTCTCGACGCGACTGACACGAATCTGGGCTTATTTTCTCTGTAGGCCTTTTGGCTGAGAAGCTATGGGCATTTAAAGTTGAGAAAAAGTGATCACCGATTAAGCTTATTTTCGCTCTATCTGTTATAGTTTAGGAGTTATGGCCAGTTAAAGTTTAAAAAATAAAATTTCGTCGATTGGCTTCATTTTTGCACCGAATACAGGTCTCGACGCGACTGACACGAATCTGGGCTTATTTTCTCTGTAGGCCTTTTCGATGAGAAGCTATGGGCATTTAAAGTTGAGAAAAAGTGATCACCGATTAAGCTTATTTTCGCTCTATCTGTTATAGTTTAGGAGTTATGGCCAGTTAAAGTTTAGAAAATAAAATTTCTTCGATTGGCTTCATTTTTGCAACGAATACAGGTCTCGACGCGACTGACACGAATCTGGGCTTATTTTCTCTGTAGGCCTTTTGGCTGAGAAGCTATGGGCATTTAAAGTTGAAACAAAGTGATCACCGATTAAGCTTATTGTCGCTCTATCTGTTATAGTTTAGGAGTTATGGCCAGTTACAGTTTAGAAAAAAAAATTTCTTCGATTGGCTTCATTTTTGCACCGAATACAGGTCTCGACGCGACTGATACGAATCTGGGCTTATTTTCTCTGTAGGCCTTTTGGCCGAGAAGCTATGGGCATTTGAAGTTGAGAAAAAGTGATCACCGATTTGGCTTATTTTCGCTCTATCTGTTATAGTTTAGGAGTTATGGCCAGTTAAAGTTTAAAAAATAAAATTTCGTCGATTGGCTTCATTTTTGCACCGAATACAGGTCTCGACGCGACTGACACGAATCTGGGCTTATTTTCTCTGTAGGCCTTTTGGCTGAGAAGCTATGGGCATTTAAAGTTGAAAAAAAGTGATCATCGATTAAGCTTATTTTCGCTCTATCTGTTATAGTTTAGGAGTTATGGCCAGTTAAAGTTTAGAAAATAAAATTTCTTCGATTGGCTTCATTTTTGCAACGAATACAGGTCTCGACGCGACTGACACGAATCTGGGCTTATTTTCTCTGTAGGCCTTTTGGCTGAGAAGCTATGGGCATTTAAAGTTGAGTAAAAGTGATCACCGATTAAGCTTATTTTCGCTCTATCTGTTATAGTTTAGGAGTTATGGCCAGTTAAAGTTTAGAAAATAAAATTTCGTCGATTGGCTTCATTTTTGCACCGAATACAGGTCTCGACGCGACTGACACGAATCTGGGCTTATTTTCTCTGTAGGCCTTTTGGATGAGAAGCTATGGGCATTTAAAGTTGAGAAAAAGTGATCACCGATTAAGCTTATTTTCGCTCTATCTGTTATAGTTTAGGAGTTATGGGCAGTTAAAGTTTAGAAAAAAAAATTTCTTCGATTGGCTTCATTTTTGCAACGAATACAGGTCTCGACGCGACTGACACGAATCTGGGCTTATTTTCTCTGTAGGCCTTTTGGCTGAGAAGCTATGGGCATTTAAAGTTGAGAAAAAGTGATCACCGATTAAGCTTATTTTCGCTCTATCTGTTATAGTTTAGAAGTTATGGCCAGTTAAAGTTTAGAAAAAAAATTTCTTCGATTGGCTTCATTTTTGCACCGAATACAGGTCTCGACGCTACTGACACGAATCTGGGCTTATTTTCTCTGTAGGCCTTTTGGCTGAGAAGCTATGGGCATTTAAAGTTGAGAAAAAGTGATCATCGATTAAGCTTATTTTCGCTCTATCTGTTATAGTTTAGGAGTTATGGCCAGTTAAAGTTTAAAAAATAAAATTTCGTCGATTGGCTTCATTTTTGCACCGAATACAGGTCTCGACGCGACTGACACGAATCTGGGCTTATTTTCTCTGTAGGCCTTTTGGATGAGAAGCTATGGGCACTTAAAGTTGAGAAAAAGTGATCACCGATTAAGCTTATTTTCGCTCTATCTGTTATAGTTTAGGAGTTATGGCCAGTTAAAGTTTAGAAAATAAAATTTCGTCGATTGGCTTCATTTTTGCACCGAATACAGGTCTCGACGCGACTTACACGAATCTGGGCTTATTTTCTCTGTAGGCCTTTTGGCTGAGAAGCTATGGGCATTTAAAGTTGAAAAAAAGTGATCATCGATTAAGCTTATTTTCGCTCTATCTGTTATAGTTTAGGAGTTATGGCCAGTTAAAGTTTAGAAAATAAAATTTCTTTGATTGGCTTCATTTTTGCACCGAATACAGGTCTCGACGCGACTGACACGAATCTGGGCTTATTTTCTCTGTAGGCCTTTTGGATGAGAAGCTATGGGCATTTAAAGTTGAGAAAAAGTGATCACCGATTAAGCTTATTTTCGCTCTATCTGTTATAGTTTAGGAGTTATGGCCAGTTAAAGTTTAGAAAATAAAATTTCTTCGATTGGCTTAATTTTTGCAACGAATACAGGTCTCGACGCGACTGACACGAATCTGGGCTTATTTTCTCTGTAGGCCTTTTGGCTGAGAAGCTATGGGCATTTAAAGTTGAGAAAAAGTGATCACCGATTAAGCTTATTTTCGCTCTATCTGTTATAGTTTAGGAGTTATGGCCAGTTAAAGTTTAAAAAATAAAATTTCGTCGATTGGCTTCATTTTTGCACCGAATACAGGTCTCGACGCGACTGACACGAATCTGGGCTTATTTTCTCTGTAGGCCTTTTCGATGAGAAGCTATGGGCATTTAAAGTTGAGAAAAAGTGATCACCGATTAAGCTTATTTTCGCTCTATCTGTTATAGTTTAGGAGTTATGGCCAGTTAAAGTTTAGAAAAAAAAATTTCTTCGATTGGCTTCATTTTTGCAACGAATACAGGTCTCGACGCGACTGACACGAATCTGGGCATATTTTCTCTGTAGGCCTTTTGGCTAAGAAGCTATGGGCATTTAAAGTTGAGAAAAAGTGATCACCGATTAAGCTTATTTTCGCTCTATCTGTTATAGTTTAGAAGTTATGGCCAGTTAAAGTTTAGAAAAAAAATGTCTTCGATTGGCTTCATTTTTGCACCGAATACAGGTCTCGACGCGACTGACACGAATCTGGGCTTATTTTCTCTGTAGGCCTTTTGGCTGAGAAGCTATGGGCATTTAAAGTTGAGAAAAAGTGATCATCGATTAAGCTTATTTTCGCTCTATCTGTTATAGTTTAGGAGTTATGGCCAGTTAAAGTTTAGAAAATAAAATTTCTTCGATTGGCTTCATTTTTGCACCGAATACAGGTCTCGACGCGACTGACACGAATCTGGGCTTATTTTCTCTGTAGGCCTTTTCGATGAGAAGCTATGGGCATTTAAAGTTGAGAAAAAGTGATCACCGATTAAGCTTATTTTCGCTCTATCTGTTATAGTTTAGGAGTTATGGCCAGTTAAAGTTTAGAAAAAAAAATTTCTTCGATTGGCTTCATTTTTGCAACGAATACAGGTCTCGACGCGACTGACACGAATCTGGGCTTATTTTCTCTGTAGGCCTTTTGGCTGAGAAGCTATGGGCATTTAAAGTTGAGAAAAAGTGATCACCGATTAAGCTTATTTTCGCTCTATCTGTTATAGTTTAGAAGTTATGGCCAGTTAAAGTTTAGAAAAAAAATGTCTTCGATTGGCTTCATTTTTGCACCGAATACAGGTCTCGACGCGACTGACACGAATCTGGGCTTATTTTCTCTGTAGGCCTTTTGGCTGAGAAGCTATGGGCATTTAAAGTTGAGAAAAAGTGATCATCGATTAAGCTTATTTTCGCTCTATCTGTTATAGTTTAGGAGTTATGGCCAGTTAAAGTTTAAAAAATAAAATTTCGTCGATTGGCTTCATTTTTGCACCGAATACAGGTCTCGACGCGACTGACACGAATCTGGGCTTATTTTCTCTGTAGGCCTTTTGGATGAGAAGCTATGGGCATTTAAAGTTGAGAAAAAGTGATCACCGATTAAGCTTATTTTCGCTCTATCTGTTATAGTTTAGGAGTTATGGCCAGTTAAAGTTTAGAAAATAAAATTTCGTCGATTGGCTTCATTTTTGCACCGAATACAGGTCTCGACGCGACTTACACGAATCTGGGCTTATTTTCTCTGTAGGCCTTTTGGCTGAGAAGCTATGGGCATTTAAAGTTGAAAAAAAGTGATCATCGATTAAGCTTATTTTCGCTCTATCTGTTATAGTTTAGGAGTTATGGCCAGTTAAAGTTTAGAAAATAAAATTTCTTCGATTGGCTTCATTTTTGCACCGAATACAGGTCTCGACGCGACTGACACGAATCTGGGCTTATTTTCTCTGTAGGCCTTTTGGATGAGAAGCTATGGGCATTTAAAGTTGAGAAAAAGTGATCACCGATTAAGCTTATTTTCGCTCTATCTGTTATAGTTTAGGAGTTATGGCCAGTTAAAGTTTAGAAAAAAAAATTTCATCGATTGGCTTCATTTTTGCAACGAATACAGGTCTCGACGCGACTGACACGAATCTGGGCTTATTTTCTCTGTAGGCCTTTTGGCTGAGAAGCTATGGGCATTTAAAGTTGAGAAAAAGTGATCACCGATTAAGCTTATTTTCGCTCTATCTGTTATAGTTTAGGAGTTATGGCCAGTTAAAGTTTAAAAAATAAAATTTCGTCGATTGGCTTCATTTTTGCACCGAATACAGGTCTCGACGCGACTGACACGAATCTGGGCTTATTTTCTCTGTAGGCCTTTTCGATGAGAAGCTATGGGCATTTAAAGTTGAGAAAAAGTGATCACCGATTAAGCTTATTTTCGCTCTATCTGTTATAGTTTAGGAGTTATGGCCAGTTAAAGTTTAGAAAAAAAAATTTCTTCGATTGGCTTCATTTTTGCAACGAATACAGGTCTCGACGCGACTGACACGAATCTGGGCTTATTTTCTCTGTAGGCCTTTTGGCTAAGAAGCTATGGGCATTTAAAGTTGAGAAAAAGTGATCACCGATTAAGCTTATTTTCGCTCTATCTGTTATAGTTTAGAAGTTATGGCCAGTTAAAGTTTAGAAAAAAAATTTCTTCGATTGGCTTCATTTTTGCACCGAATACAGGTCTCGACGCGACTGACACGAATCTGGGCTTATTTTCTCTGTAGGCCTTTTGGCTGAGAAGCTATGGGCATTTAAAGTTGAGAAAAAGTGATCATCGATTAAGCTTATTTTCGCTCTATCTGTTATAGTTTAGGAGTTATGGCCAGTTAAAGTTTAGAAAATAAAATTTCGTCGATTGGCTTCATTTTTGCAACGAATACAGGTCTCGACGCGACTGACACGAATCTGGGCTTATTTTCTCTGTAGGCCTTTTGGCTGAGAAGCTATGGGCATTTAAAGTTGAGAAAAAGTGATCATCGATTAAGCTTATTTTCGCTCTATCTGTTATAGTTTAGGAGTTATGGCCAGTTAAAGTTTAGAAAAAAAAATTTCTTCGATTGGCTTCATTTTTGCAACGAATACAGGTCTCGACGCGACTGACACGAATCTGGGCTTATTTTCTCTGTAGGCCTTTTGGCTAAGAAGCTATGGGCATTTAAAGTTGAGAAAAAGTGATCACCGATTAAGCTTATTTTCGCTCTATCTGTTATAGTTTAGAAGTTATGGCCAGTTAAAGTTTAGAAAAAAAATGTCTTCGATTGGCTTCATTTTTGCACCGAATACAGGTCTCGACGCGACTGACACGAATCTGGGCTTATTTTCTCTGTAGGCCTTTTGGCTGAGAAGCTATGGGCATTTAAAGTTGAGAAAAAGTGATCATCGATTAAGCTTATTTTCGCTCTATCTGTTATAGTTTAGGAGTTATGGCCAGTTAAAGTTTAGAAAATAAAATTTCTTCGATTGGCTTCATTTTTGCACCGAATACAGGTCTCGACGCGACTGACACGAATCTGGGCTTATTTTCTCTGTAGGCCTTTTCGATGAGAAGCTATGGGCATTTAAAGTTGAGAAAAAGTGATCACCGATTAAGCTTATTTTCGCTCTATCTGTTATAGTTTAGGAGTTATGGCCAGTTAAAGTTTAGAAAAAAAAATTTCTTCGATTGGCTTCATTTTTGCAACGAATACAGGTCTCGACGCGACTGACACGAATCTGGGCTTATTTTCTCTGTAGGCCTTTTGGCTGAGAAGCTATGGGCATTTAAAGTTGAGAAAAAGTGATCACCGATTAAGCTTATTTTCGCTCTATCTGTTATAGTTTAGAAGTTATGGCCAGTTAAAGTTTAGAAAAAAAATGTCTTCGATTGGCTTCATTTTTGCACCGAATACAGGTCTCGACGCGACTGACACGAATCTGGGCTTATTTTCTCTGTAGGCCTTTTGGCTGAGAAGCTATGGGCATTTAAAGTTGAGAAAAAGTGATCATCGATTAAGCTTATTTTCGCTCTATCTGTTATAGTTTAGGAGTTATGGCCAGTTAAAGTTTAAAAAATAAAATTTCGTCGATTGGCTTCATTTTTGCACCGAATACAGGTCTCGACGCGACTGACACGAATCTGGGCTTATTTTCTCTGTAGGCCTTTTGGATGAGAAGCTATGGGCATTTAAAGTTGAGAAAAAGTGATCACCGATTAAGCTTATTTTCGCTCTATCTGTTATAATTTAGGAGTTATGGCCAGTTAAAGTTTAGAAAATAAAATTTCGTCGATTGGCTTCATTTTTGCACCGAATACAGGTCTCGACGCGACTTACACGAATCTGGGCTTATTTTCTCTGTAGGCCTTTTGGCTGAGAAGCTATGGGCATTTAAAGTTGAAAAAAAGTGATCATCGATTAAGCTTATTTTCGCTCTATCTGTTATAGTTTAGGAGTTATGGCCAGTTAAAGTTTAGAAAATAAAATTTCTTCGATTGGCTTCATTTTTGCACCGAATACAGGTCTCGACGCGACTGACACGAATCTGGGCTTATTTTCTCTGTAGGCCTTTTGGATGAGAAGCTATGGGCATTTAAAGTTGAGAAAAAGTGATCACCGATTAAGCTTATTTTCGCTCTATCTGTTATAGTTTAGGAGTTATGGCCAGTTAAAGTTTAGAAAATAAAATTTCTTCGATTGGCTTAATTTTTGCAACGAATACAGGTCTCGACGCGACTGACACGAATCTGGGCTTATTTTCTCTGTAGGCCTTTTGGCTGAGAAGCTATGGGCATTTAAAGTTGAGAAAAAGTGATCACCGATTAAGCTTATTTTCGCTCTATCTGTTATAGTTTAGGAGTTATGGCCAGTTAAAGTTTAAAAAATAAAATTTCGTCGATTGGCTTCATTTTTGCACCGAATACAGGTCTCGACGCGACTGACACGAATCTGGGCTTATTTTCTCTGTAGGCCTTTTCGATGAGAAGCTATGGGCATTTAAAGTTGAGAAAAAGTGATCACCGATTAAGCTTATTTTCGCTCTATCTGTTATAGTTTAGGAGTTATGGCCAGTTAAAGTTTAGAAAAAAAAATTTCTTCGATTGGCTTCATTTTTGCAACGAATACAGGTCTCGACGCGACTGACACGAATCTGGGCTTATTTTCTCTGTAGGCCTTTTGGCTAAGAAGCTATGGGCATTTAAAGTTGAGAAAAAGTGATCATCGATTAAGCTTATTTTCGCTCTATCTGTTATAGTTTAGGAGTTATGGCCAGTTAAAGTTTAGAAAATAAAATTTCGTCGATTGGCTTCATTTTTGCAACGAATACAGGTCTCGACGCGACTGACACGAATCTGGGCTTATTTTCTCTGTAGGCCTTTTGGCTGAGAAGCTATGGGCATTTAAAGTTGAGAAAAAGTGATCATCGATTAAGCTTATTTTCGCTCTATCTGTTATAGTTTAGGAGTTATGGCCAGTTAAAGTTTAGAAAAAAAAATTTCTTCGATTGGCTTCATTTTTGCAACGAATACAGGTCTCGACGCGACTGACACGAATCTGGGCTTATTTTCTCTGTAGGCCTTTTGGCTGAGAAGCTATGGGCATTTAAAGTTGAGAAAAAGTGATCACCGATTAAGCTTATTTTCGCTCTATCTGTTATAGTTTAGAAGTTATGGCCAGTTAAAGTTTAGAAAAAAAATTTCTTCGATTGGCTTCATTTTTGCACCGAATACAGGTCTCGACGCGACTGACACGAATCTGGGCTTATTTTCTCTGTAGGCCTTTTGGCTGAGAAGCTATGGGCATTTAAAGTTGAGAAAAAGTGATCATCGATTAAGCTTATTTTCGCTCTATCTGTTATAGTTTAGGAGTTATGGCCAGTTAAAGTTTAGAAAATAAAATTTCGTCGATTGGCTTCATTTTTGCACCGAATACAGGTCTCGACGCGACTTACACGAATCTGGGCTTATTTTCTCTGTAGGCCTTTTGGCTGAGAAGCTATGGGCATTTAAAGTTGAGAAAAAGTGATCATCGATTAAGCTTATTTTCGCTCTATCTGTTATAGTTTAGGAGTTATGGCCAGTTAAAGTTTAGAAAAAAAAATTTCTTCGATTGGCTTCATTTTTGCAACGAATACAGGTCTCGACGCGACTGACACGAATCTGGGCTTATTTTCTCTGTAGGCCTTTTGGCTGAGAAGCTATGGGCATTTAAAGTTGAGAAAAAGTGATCACCGATTAAGCTTATTTTCGCTCTATCTGTTATAGTTTAGAAGTTATGGCCAGTTAAAGTTTAGAAAAAAAATTTCTTCGATTGGCTTCATTTTTGCACCGAATACAGGTCTCGACGCGACTGACACGAATCTGGGCTTATTTTCTCTGTAGGCCTTTTGGCTGAGAAGCTATGGGCATTTAAAGTTGAGAAAAAGTGATCATCGATTAAGCTTATTTTCGCTCTATCTGTTATAGTTTAGAAGTTATGGCCAGTTAAAGTTTAAAAAATAAAATTTCGTCGATTGGCTTCATTTTTGCACCGAATACAGGTCTCGACGCGACTGACACGAATCTGGGCTTATTTTCTCTGTAGGCCTTTTCGATGAGAAGCTATGGGCATTTAAAGTTGAGAAAAAGTGATCATCGATTAAGCTTATTTTCGCTCTATCTGTTATAGTTTAGGAGTTATGGCCAGTTAAAGTTTAGAAAAAAAAATTTCTTCGATTGGCTTCATTTTTGCAACGAATACAGGTCTCGACGCGACTGACACGAATCTGGGCATATTTTCTCTGTAGGCCTTTTGGCTAAGAAGCAATGGGCATTTAAAGTTGAGAAAAAGTGATCACCGATTTGGCTTATTTTCGCTCTATCTGTTATAGTTTAGGAGTTATGGCCAGTTAAAGTTTAATAAATAAAATTTTGTCGATTGGCTTCATTTTTGCACCGAATACAGGTCTCGACGCGACTGACACGAATCTGGGCTTATTTTCTCTGTAGGCCTTTTCGATGAGAAGCTATGGGCATTTAAAGTTGAGAAAAAGTGATCACCGATTAAGCTTATTTTCGCTCTATCTGTTATAGTTTAGGAGTTATGGCCAGTTAAAGTTTAGAAAAAAAAATTTCTTCGATTGGCTTCATTTTTGCAACGAATACAGGTCTCGACGCGACTGACACGAATCTGGGCTTATTTTCTCTGTAGGCCTTTTGGCTGAGAAGCTATGGGCATTTAAAGTTGAGAAAAAGTGATCACCGATTAAGCTTATTTTCGCTCTATCTGTTATAGTTTAGAAGTTATGGCCAGTTAAAGTTTAGAAAAAAAATTTCTTCGATTGGCTTCATTTTTGCACCGAATACAGGTCTCGACGCGACTGACACGAATCTGGGCTTATTTTCTCTGTAGGCCTTTTGGCTGAGAAGCTATGGGCATTTAAAGTTGAGAAAAAGTGATCATCGATTAAGCTTATTTTCGCTCTATCTGTTATAGTTTAGGAGTTATGGCCAGTTAAAGTTTAAAAAATAAAATTTCGTCGATTGGCTTCATTTTTGCACCGAATACAGGTCTCGACGCGACTGACACGAATCTGGGCTTATTTTCTCTGTAGGCCTTTTGGATGAGAAGCTATGGGCACTTAAAGTTGAGAAAAAGTGATCACCGATTAAGCTTATTTTCGCTCTATCTGTTATAGTTTAGGAGTTATGGCCAGTTAAAGTTTAGAAAATAAAATTTCGTCGATTGGCTTCATTTTTGCACCGAATACAGGTCTCGACGCGACTTACACGAATCTGGGCTTATTTTCTCTGTAGGCCTTTTGGCTGAGAAGCTATGGGCATTTAAAGTTGAAAAAAAGTGATCATCGATTAAGCTTATTTTCGCTCTATCTGTTATAGTTTAGGAGTTATGGCCAGTTAAAGTTTAGAAAATAAAATTTCTTCGATTGGCTTAATTTTTGCAACGAATACAGGTCTCGACGCGACTGACACGAATCTGGGCTTATTTTCTCTGTAGGCCTTTTGGCTGAGAAGCTATGGGCATTTAAAGTTGAGAAAAAGTGATCACCGATTAAGCTTATTTTCGCTCTATCTGTTATAGTTTAGGAGTTATGGCCAGTTAAAGTTTAAAAAATAAAATTTCGTCGATTGGCTTCATTTTTGCACCGAATACAGGTCTCGACGCGACTGACACGAATCTGGGCTTATTTTCTCTGTAGGCCTTTTGGATGAGAAGCTATGGGCACTTAAAGTTGAGAAAAAGTGATCACCGATTAAGCTTATTTTCGCTCTATCTGTTATAGTTTAGGAGTTATGGCCAGTTAAAGTTTAGAAAATAAAATTTCGTCGATTGGCTTCATTTTTGCACCGAATACAGGTCTCGACGCGACTTACATGAATCTGGGCTTATTTTCTCTGTAGGCCTTTTGGCTGAGAAGCTATGGGCATTTAAAGTTGAAAAAAAGTGATCATCGATTAAGCTTATTTTCGCTCTATCTGTTATAGTTTAGGAGTTATGGCCAGTTAAAGTTTAGAAAATAAAATTTCTTTGATTGGCTTCATTTTTGCACCGAATACAGGTCTCGACGCGACTGACACGAATCTGGGCTTATTTTCTCTGTAGGCCTTTTGGATGAGAAGCTATGGGCATTTAAAGTTGAGAAAAAGTGATCACCGATTAAGCTTATTTTCGCTCTATCTGTTATAGTTTAGGAGTTATGGCCAGTTAAAGTTTAGAAAATAAAATTTCTTCGATTGGCTTAATTTTTGCAACGAATACAGGTCTCGACGCGACTGACACGAATCTGGGCTTATTTTCTCTGTAGGCCTTTTCGATGAGAAGCTATGGGCATTTAATGTTGAGAAAAAGTGATCACCGATTAAGCTTATTTTCGCTCTATCTGTTATAGTTTAGGAGTTATGGCCAGTTAAAGTTTAGAAAAAAAAATTTCTTCGATTGGCTTCATTTTTGCAACGAATACAGGTCTCGACGCGACTGACACGAATCTGGGCTTATTTTCTCTGTAGGCCTTTTGGCTAAGAAGCTATGGGCATTTAAAGTTGAGAAAAAGTGATCACCGATTAAGCTTATTTTCGCTCTATCTGTTATAGTTTAGAAGTTATGGCCAGTTAAAGTTTAGAAAAAAAATGTCTTCGATTGGCTTCATTTTTGCACCGAATACAGGTCTCGACGCGACTGACACGAATCTGGGCTTATTTTCTCTGTAGGCCTTTTGGCTGAGAAGCTATGGGCATTTAAAGTTGAGAAAAAGTGATCATCGATTAAGCTTATTTTCGCTCTATCTGTTATAGTTTAGGAGTTATGGCCAGTTAAAGTTTAGAAAATAAAATTTCTTCGATTGGCTTCATTTTTGCACCGAATACAGGTCTCGACGCGACTGACACGAATCTGGGCTTATTTTCTCTGTAGGCCTTTTCGATGAGAAGCTATGGGCATTTAAAGTTGAGAAAAAGTGATCACCGATTAAGCTTATTTTCGCTCTATCTGTTATAGTTTAGGAGTTATGGCCAGTTAAAGTTTAGAAAAAAAAATTTCTTCGATTGGCTTCATTTTTGCAACGAATACAGGTCTCGACGCGACTGACACGAATCTGGGCTTATTTTCTCTGTAGGCCTTTTGGCTGAGAAGCTATGGGCATTTAAAGTTGAGAAAAAGTGATCACCGATTAAGCTTATTTTCGCTCTATCTGTTATAGTTTAGAAGTTATGGCCAGTTAAAGTTTAGAAAAAAAATGTCTTCGATTGGCTTCATTTTTGCACCGAATACAGGTCTCGACGCGACTGACACGAATCTGGGCTTATTTTCTCTGTAGGCCTTTTGGCTGAGAAGCTATGGGCATTTAAAGTTGAGAAAAAGTGATCATCGATTAAGCTTATTTTCGCTCTATCTGTTATAGTTTAGGAGTTATGGCCAGTTAAAGTTTAAAAAATAAAATTTCGTCGATTGGCTTCATTTTTGCACCGAATACAGGTCTCGACGCGACTGACACGAATCTGGGCTTATTTTCTCTGTAGGCCTTTTGGATGAGAAGCTATGGGCATTTAAAGTTGAGAAAAAGTGATCACCGATTAAGCTTATTTTCGCTCTATCTGTTATAGTTTAGGAGTTATGGCCAGTTAAAGTTTAGAAAATAAAATTTCGTCGATTGGCTTCATTTTTGCACCGAATACAGGTCTCGACGCGACTTACACGAATCTGGGCTTATTTTCTCTGTAGGCCTTTTGGCTGAGAAGCTATGGGCATTTAAAGTTGAAAAAAAGTGATCATCGATTAAGCTTATTTTCGCTCTATCTGTTATAGTTTAGGAGTTATGGCCAGTTAAAGTTTAGAAAATAAAATTTCTTCGATTGGCTTCATTTTTGCACCGAATACAGGTCTCGACGCGACTGACACGAATCTGGGCTTATTTTCTCTGTAGGCCTTTTGGATGAGAAGCTATGGGCATTTAAAGTTGAGAAAAAGTGATCACCGATTAAGCTTATTTTCGCTCTATCTGTTATAGTTTAGGAGTTATGGCCAGTTAAAGTTTAGAAAATAAAATTTCTTCGATTGGCTTAATTTTTGCAACGAATACAGGTCTCGACGCGACTGACACGAATCTGGGCTTATTTTCTCTGTAGGCCTTTTGGCTGAGAAGCTATGGGCATTTAAAGTTGAGAAAAAGTGATCACCGATTAAGCTTATTTTCGCTCTATCTGTTATAGTTTAGGAGTTATGGCCAGTTAAAGTTTAAAAAATAAAATTTCGTCGATTGGCTTCATTTTTGCACCGAATACAGGTCTCGACGCGACTGACACGAATCTGGGCTTATTTTCTCTGTAGGCCTTTTCGATGAGAAGCTATGGGCATTTAAAGTTGAGAAAAAGTGATCACCGATTAAGCTTATTTTCGCTCTATCTGTTATAGTTTAGGAGTTATGGCCAGTTAAAGTTTAGAAAAAAAAATTTCTTCGATTGGCTTCATTTTTGCAACGAATACAGGTCTCGACGCGACTGACACGAATCTGGGCTTATTTTCTCTGTAGGCCTTTTGGCTAAGAAGCTATGGGCATTTAAAGTTGAGAAAAAGTGATCACCGATTAAGCTTATTTTCGCTCTATCTGTTATAGTTTAGAAGTTATGGCCAGTTAAAGTTTAGAAAAAAATTTCTTCGATTGGCTTCATTTTTGCACCGAATACAGGTCTCGACGCGACTGACACGAATCTGGGCTTATTTTCTCTGTAGGCCTTTTGGCTGAGAAGCTATGGGCATTTAAAGTTGAGAAAAAGTGATCATCGATTAAGCTTATTTTCGCTCTATCTGTTATAGTTTAGGAGTTATGGCCAGTTAAAGTTTAGAAAATAAAATTTCGTCGATTGGCTTCATTTTTGCAACGAATACAGGTCTCGACGCGACTGACACGAATCTGGGCTTATTTTCTCTGTAGGCCTTTTGGCTGAGAAGCTATGGGCATTTAAAGTTGAGAAAAAGTGATCATCGATTAAGCTTATTTTCGCTCTATCTGTTATAGTTTAGGAGTTATGGCCAGTTAAAGTTTAGAAAAAAAAATTTCTTCGATTGGCTTCATTTTTGCAACGAATACAGGTCTCGACGCGACTGACACGAATCTGGGCTTATTTTCTCTGTAGGCCTTTTGGCTGAGAAGCTATGGGCATTTAAAGTTGAGAAAAAGTGATCATCGATTAAGCTTATTTTCGCTCTATCTGTTATAGTTTAGGAGTTATGGCCAGTTAAAGTTTAGAAAAAAAAATTTCTTCGATTGGCTTCATTTTTGCAACGAATACAGGTCTCGACGCGACTGACACGAATCTGGGCTTATTTTCTCTGTAGGCCTTTTGGCTGAGAAGCTATGGGCATTTAAAGTTGAGAAAAAGTGATCACCGATTAAGCTTATTTTCGCTCTATCTGTTATAGTTTAGAAGTTATGGCCAGTTAAAGTTTAGAAAATAAAATTTCGTCGATTGGCTTCATTTTTGCACCGAATACAGGTCTCGACGCGACTGACACGAATCTGGGCTTATTTTCTCTGTAGGCCTTTTCGATGAGAAGCTATGGGCATTTAAAGTTGAGAAAAAGTGATCACCGATTAAGCTTATTTTCGCTCTATCTGTTATAGTTTAGGAGTTATGGCCAGTTAAAGTTTAGAAAAAAAAATTTCTTCGATTGGCTTCATTTTTGCAACGAATACAGGTCTCGACGCGACTGACACGAATCTGGGCTTATTTTCTCTGTAGGCCTTTTGGCTGAGAAGCTATGGGCATTTAAAGTTGAGAAAAAGTGATCACCGATTAAGCTTATTTTCGCTCTATCTGTTATAGTTTAGGAGTTATGGCCAGTTAAAGTTTAAAAAATAAAATTTCGTCGATTGGCTTCATTTTTGCACCGAATACAGGTCTCGACGCGACTGACACGAATCTGGGCTTATTTTCTCTGTAGGCCTTTTCGATGAGAAGCTATGGGCATTTAAAGTTGAGAAAAAGTGATCACCGATTAAGCTTATTTTCGCTCTATCTGTTATAGTTTAGGAGTTATGGCCAGTTAAAGTTTAGAAAATAAAATTTCGTCGATTGGCTTCATTTTTGCACCGAATACAGGTCTCGACGCGACTGACACGAATCTGGGCTTATTTTCTCTGTAGGCCTTTTGGATGAGAAGCTATGGGCATTTAAAGTTGAGAAAAAGTGATCACCGATTAAGCTTATTTTCGCTCTATCTGTTATAGTTTAGGAGTTATGGCCAGTTAAAGTTTAGTAAAAAAATTTCTTCGATTGGCTTCATTTTTGCAACGAATACAGGTCTCGACGCGACTGACACGAATCTGGGCATATTTTCTCTGTAGGCCTTTTGGCTAAGAAGCAATGGGCATTTAAAGTTGAGAAAAAGTGATCACCGATTAAGCTTATTTTCGCTCTATCTGTTATAGTTTAGAAGTTATGGCCAGTTAAAGTTTAGAAAAAAAATTTCTTCGATTGGCTTCATTTTTGCACCGAATACAGGTCTCGACGCGACTGACACGAATCTGGGCTTATTTTCTCTGTAGGCCTTTTGGCTGAGAAGCTATGGGCATTTAAAGTTGAGAAAAAGTGATCATCGATTAAGCTTATTTTCGCTCTATCTGTTATAGTTTAGGAGTTATGGCCAGTTAAAGTTTAGAAAATAAAATTTCTTCGATTGGCTTCATTTTTGCACCGAATACAGGTCTCGACGCGACTGACACGAATCTGGGCTTATTTTCTCTGTAGGCCTTTTGGCTGAGAAGCTATGGGCATTTAAAGTTGAGAAAAAGTGATCATCGATTAAGCTTATTTTCGCTCTATCTGTTATAGTTTAGGAGTTATGGCCAGTTAAAGTTTAGAAAATAAAATTTCGTCGATTGGCTTCATTTTTGCAACGAATACAGGTCTCGACGCGACTGACACGAATCTGGGCTTATTTTCTCTGTAGGCCTTTTGGCTGAGAAGCTATGGGCATTTAAAGTTGAGAAAAAGTGATCATCGATTAAGCTTATTTTCGCTCTATCTGTTATAGTTTAGGAGTTATGGCCAGTTAAAGTTTAGAAAAAAAAATTTCTTCGATTGGCTTCATTTTTGCACCGAATACAGGTCTCGACGCGACTGACACGAATCTGGGCTTATTTTCTCTGTAGGCCTTTTGGCTGAGAAGCTATGGGCATTTAAAGTTGAGAAAAAGTGATCATCGATTAAGCTTATTTTCGCTCTATCTGTTATAGTTTAGGAGTTATGGCCAGTTAAAGTTTAGAAAAAAAATTTCTTCGATTGGCTTCATTTTTGCACCGAATACAGGTCTCGACGCGACTGACACGAATCTGGGCATATTTTCTCTGTAGGCCTTTTGGCTAAGAAGCTATGGGCATTTAAAGTTGAGAAAAAGTGATCACCGATTAAGCTTATTTTCGCTCTATCTGTTATAGTTTAGGAGTTATGGCCAGTTAAAGTTTAGAAAATAAAATTTCGTCGATTGGCTTCATTTTTGCACCGAATACAGGTCTCGACGCGACTGACACGAATCTGGGCTTATTTTCTCTGTAGGCCTTTTGGATGAGAAGCTATGGGCATTTAAAGTTGAGAAAAAGTGATCACCGATTAAGCTTATTTTCGCTCTATCTGTTATAGTTTAGGAGTTATGGCCAGTTAAAGTTTAGAAAATAAAATTTCGTCGATTGGCTTCATTTTTGCACCGAATACAGGTCTCGACGCGACTTACACGAATCTGGGCTTATTTTCTCTGTAGGCCTTTTGGCTGAGAAGCTATGGGCATTTAAAGTTGAAAAAAAGTGATCATCGATTAAGCTTATTTTCGCTCTATCTGTTATAGTTTAGGAGTTATGGCCAGTTAAAGTTTAGTAAAAAAATTTCTTCGATTGGCTTCATTTTTGCACCGAATACAGGTCTCGACGCGACTGACACGAATCTGGGCTTATTTTCTCTGTAGGCCTTTTGGCTAAGAAGCTATGGGCATTTAAAGTTGAGAAAAAGTGATCACCGATTAAGCTTATTTTCGCTCTATCTGTTATAGTTTAGGAGTTATGGCCAGTTAAAGTTTAAAAAATAAAATTTCGTCGATTGGCTTCATTTTTGCACCGAATACAGGTCTCGACGCGACTGACACGAATCTGGGCTTATTTTCTCTGTAGGCCTTTTCGATGAGAAGCTATGGGCATTTAAAGTTGAGAAAAAGTGATCACCGATTAAGCTTATTTTCGCTCTATCTGTTATAGTTTAGAAGTTATGGCCAGTTAAAGTTTAGAAAAAAAATTTCTTCGATTGGCTTCATTTTTGCACCGAATACAGGTCTCGACGCGACTGACACGAATCTGGGCTTATTTTCTCTGTAGGCCTTTTGGCTGAGAAGCTATGGGCATTTAAAGTTGAGAAAAAGTGATCATCGATTAAGCTTATTTTCGCTCTATCTGTTATAGTTTAGGAGTTATGGCCAGTTAAAGTTTAGAAAATAAAATTTCTTCGATTGGCTTCATTTTTGCACCGAATACAGGTCTCGACGCGACTGACACGAATCTGGGCTTATTTTCTCTGTAGGCCTTTTCGATGAGAAGCTATGGGCATTTAAAGTTGAGAAAAAGTGATCACCGATTAAGCTTATTTTCGCTCTATCTGTTATAGTTTAGGAGTTATGGCCAGTTAAAGTTTAGAAAAAAAAATTTCGTCGATTGGCTTCATTTTTGCACCGAATACAGGTCTCGACGCGACTGACACGAATCTGGGCTTATTTTCTCTGTAGGCCTTTTCGATGAGAAGCTATGGGCATTTAAAGTTGAGAAAAAGTGATCACCGATTAAGCTTATTTTCGCTCTATCTGTTATAGTTTAGGAGTTATGGCCAGTTAAAGTTTAGAAAATAAAATTTCGTCGATTGGCTTCATTTTTGCACCGAATACAGGTCTCGACGCGACTGACACGAATCTGGGCTTATTTTCTCTGTAGGCCTTTTGGATGAGAAGCTATGGGCATTTAAAGTTGAGAAAAAGTGATCACCGATTAAGCTTATTTTCGCTCTATCTGTTATAGATTAGGAGTTATGGCCAGTTAAAGTTTAGTAAAAAAATTTCTTCGATTGGCTTCATTTTTGCAACGAATACAGGTCTCGACGCGACTGACACGAATCTGGGCATATTTTCTCTGTAGGCCTTTTGGCTAAGAAGCAATGGGCATTTAAAGTTGAGAAAAAGTGATCACCGATTAAGCTTATTTTCGCTCTATCTGTTATAGTTTAGAAGTTATGGCCAGTTAAAGTTTAGAAAAAAAATTTCTTCGATTGGCTTCATTTTTGCACCGAATACAGGTCTCGACGCGACTGACACGAATCTGGGCTTATTTTCTCTGTAGGCCTTTTGGCTGAGAAGCTATGGGCATTTAAAGTTGAGAAAAAGTGATCATCGATTAAGCTTATTTTCGCTCTATCTGTTATAGTTTAGGAGTTATGGCCAGTTAAAGTTTAGAAAATAAAATTTCTTCGATTGGCTTCATTTTTGCACCGAATACAGGTCTCGACGCGACTGACACGAATCTGGGCTTATTTTCTCTGTAGGCCTTTTGGCTGAGAAGCTATGGGCATTTAAAGTTGAGAAAAAGTGATCATCGATTAAGCTTATTTTCGCTCTATCTGTTATAGTTTAGGAGTTATGGCCAGTTAAAGTTTAGAAAATAAAATTTCGTCGATTGGCTTCATTTTTGCAACGAATACAGGTCTCGACGCGACTGACACGAATCTGGGCTTATTTTCTCTGTAGGCCTTTTGGCTGAGAAGCTATGGGCATTTAAAGTTGAGAAAAAGTGATCATCGATTAAGCTTATTTTCGCTCTATCTGTTATAGTTTAGGAGTTATGGCCAGTTAAAGTTTAGAAAAAAAAATTTCTTCGATTGGCTTCATTTTTGCACCGAATACAGGTCTCGACGCGACTGACACGAATCTGGGCTTATTTTCTCTGTAGGCCTTTTGGCTGAGAAGCTATGGGCATTTAAAGTTGAGAAAAAGTGATCATCGATTAAGCTTATTTTCGCTCTATCTGTTATAGTTTAGGAGTTATGGCCAGTTAAAGTTTATAAAAAAAATTTCTTCGATTGGCTTCATTTTTGCACCGAATACAGGTCTCGACGCGACTGACACGAATCTGGGCATATTTTCTCTGTAGGCCTTTTGGCTAAGAAGCTATGGGCATTTAAAGTTGAGAAAAAGTGATCACCGATTAAGCTTATTTTCGCTCTATCTGTTATAGTTTAGGAGTTATGGCCAGTTAAAGTTTAGAAAATAAAATTTCGTCGATTGGCTTCATTTTTGCACCGAATACAGGTCTCGACGCGACTGACACGAATCTGGGCTTATTTTCTCTGTAGGCCTTTTGGATGAGAAGCTATGGGCATTTAAAGTTGAGAAAAAGTGATCACCGATTAAGCTTATTTTCGCTCTATCTGTTATAGTTTAGGAGTTATGGCCAGTTAAAGTTTAGAAAATAAAATTTCGTCGATTGGCTTCATTTTTGCACCGAATACAGGTCTCGACGCGACTTACACGAATCTGGGCTTATTTTCTCTGTAGGCCTTTTGGCTGAGAAGCTATGGGCATTTAAAGTTGAAAAAAAGTGATCATCGATTAAGCTTATTTTCGCTCTATCTGTTATAGTTTAGGAGTTATGGCCAGTTAAAGTTTAGTAAAAAAATTTCTTCGATTGGCTTCATTTTTGCACCGAATACAGGTCTCGACGCGACTGACACGAATCTGGGCTTATTTTCTCTGTAGGCCTTTTGGCTAAGAAGCTATGGGCATTTAAAGTTGAGAAAAAGTGATCACCGATTAAGCTTATTTTCGCTCTATCTGTTATAGTTTAGGAGTTATGGCCAGTTAAAGTTTAAAAAATAAAATTTCGTCGATTGGCTTCATTTTTGCACCGAATACAGGTCTCGACGCGACTGACACGAATCTGGGCTTATTTTCTCTGTAGGCCTTTTCGATGAGAAGCTATGGGCATTTAAAGTTGAGAAAAAGTGATCACCGATTAAGCTTATTTTCGCTCTATCTGTTATAGTTTAGAAGTTATGGCCAGTTAAAGTTTAGAAAAAAAATTTCTTCGATTGGCTTCATTTTTGCACCGAATACAGGTCTCGACGCGACTGACACGAATCTGGGCTTATTTTCTCTGTAGGCCTTTTGGCTGAGAAGCTATGGGCATTTAAAGTTGAGAAAAAGTGATCATCGATTAAGCTTATTTTCGCTCTATCTGTTATAGTTTAGGAGTTATGGCCAGTTAAAGTTTAGAAAATAAAATTTCTTCGATTGGCTTCATTTTTGCACCGAATACAGGTCTCGACGCGACTGACACGAATCTGGGCTTATTTTCTCTGTAGGCCTTTTCGATGAGAAGCTATGGGCATTTAAAGTTGAGAAAAAGTGATCACCGATTAAGCTTATTTTCGCTCTATCTGTTATAGTTTAGGAGTTATGGCCAGTTAAAGTTGAGAAAAAAAAATTTCTTCGATTGGCTTCATTTTTGCAACGAATACAGGTCTCGACGCGACTGACACGAATCTGGGCTTATTTTCTCTGTAGGCCTTTTGGCTGAGAAGCTATGGGCATTTAAAGTTGAAAAAAAGTGATCATCGATTAAGCTTATTTTCGCTCTATCTGTTATAGTTTAGGAGTTATGGCCAGTTAAAGTTTAGAAAATAAAATTTCGTCGATTGGCTTCATTTTTGCACCGAATACAGGTCTCGACGCGACTGACACGAATCTGGGCTTATTTTCTCTGTAGGCCTTTTCGATGAGAAGCTATGGGCATTTAAAGTTGAGAAAAAGTGATCACCGATTAAGCTTATTTTCGCTCTATCTGTTATAGTTTAGGAGTTATGGCCAGTTAAAGTTTAGAAAAAAAAATTTCTTCGATTGGCTTCATTTTTGCAACGAATACAGGTCTCGACGCGACTGACACGAATCTGGGCTTATTTTCTCTGTAGGCCTTTTGGCTGAGAAGCTATGGGCATTTAAAGTTGAGAAAAAGTGATCATCGATTAAGCTTATTTTCGCTCTATCTGTTATAGTTTAGGAGTTATGGCCAGTTAAAGTTTAAAAAATAAAATTTCGTCGATTGGCTTCATTTTTGCACCGAATACAGGTCTCGACGCGACTGACACGAATCTGGGCTTATTTTCTCTGTAGGCCTTTTGGATGAGAAGCTATGGGCACTTAAAGTTGAGAAAAAGTGATCACCGATTAAGCTTATTTTCGCTCTATCTGTTATAGTTTAGGAGTTATGGCCAGTTAAAGTTTAGAAAATAAAATTTCGTCGATTGGCTTCATTTTTGCACCGAATACAGGTCTCGACGCGACTTACACGAATCTGGGCTTATTTTCTCTGTAGGCCTTTTGGCTGAGAAGCTATGGGCATTTAAAGTTGAAAAAAAGTGATCATCGATTAAGCTTATTTTCGCTCTATCTGTTATAGTTTAGGAGTTATGGCCAGTTAAAGTTTAGAAAATAAAATTTCTTTGATTGGCTTCATTTTTGCACCGAATACAGGTCTCGACGCGACTGACACGAATCTGGGCTTATTTTCTCTGTAGGCCTTTTGGATGAGAAGCTATGGGCATTTAAAGTTGAGAAAAAGTGATCACCGATTAAGCTTATTTTCGCTCTATCTGTTATAGTTTAGGAGTTATGGCCAGTTAAAGTTTAGAAAATAAAATTTCTTCGATTGGCTTCATTTTTGCAACGAATACAGGTCTCGACGCGACTGACACGAATCTGGGCTTATTTTCTCTGTAGGCCTTTTGGCTAAGAAGCTATGGGCATTTAAAGTTGAGAAAAAGTGATCACCGATTAAGCTTATTTTCGCTCTATCTGTTATAGTTTAGAAGTTATGGCCAGTTAAAGTTTAGAAAAAAAATGTCTTCGATTGGCTTCATTTTTGCACCGAATACAGGTCTCGACGCGACTGACACGAATCTGGGCTTATTTTCTCTGTAGGCCTTTTGGCTAAGAAGCTATGGGCATTTAAAGTTGAGAAAAAGTGATCACCGATTAAGCTTATTTTCGCTCTATCTGTTATAGTTTAGGAGTTATGGCCAGTTAAAGTTTAGAAAATAAAATTTCGTCGATTGGCTTCATTTTTGCACCGAATACAGGTCTCGACGCGACTTACATGAATCTGGGCTTATTTTCTCTGTAGGCCTTTTGGCTGAGAAGCTATGGGCATTTAAAGTTGAAAAAAAGTGATCATCGATTAAGCTTATTTTCGCTCTATCTGTTATAGTTTAGGAGTTATGGCCAGTTAAAGTTTAGAAAATAAAATTTCTTTGATTGGCTTCATTTTTGCACCGAATACAGGTCTCGACGCGACTGACACGAATCTGGGCTTATTTTCTCTGTAGGCCTTTTGGATGAGAAGCTATGGGCATTTAAAGTTGAGAAAAAGTGATCACCGATTAAGCTTATTTTCGCTCTATCTGTTATAGTTTAGGAGTTATGGCCAGTTAAAGTTTAGAAAATAAAATTTCTTCGATTGGCTTAATTTTTGCAACGAATACAGGTCTCGACGCGACTGACACGAATCTGGGCTTATTTTCTCTGTAGGCCTTTTCGATAAGAAGCTATGGGCATTTAAAGTTGAGAAAAAGTGATCACCGATTAAGCTTATTTTCGCTCTATCTGTTATAGTTTAGGAGTTATGGCCAGTTAAAGTTTAAAAAATAAAATTTCGTCGATTGGCTTCATTTTTGCACCGAATACAGGTCTCGACGCGACTGACACGAATCTGGGCTTATTTTCTCTGTAGGCCTTTTCGATGAGAAGCTATGGGCATTTAAAGTTGAGAAAAAGTGATCACCGATTAAGCTTATTTTCGCTCTATCTGTTATAGTTTAGGAGTTATGGCCAGTTAAAGTTTAGAAAAAAAAATTTCTTCGATTGGCTTCATTTTTGCAACGAATACAGGTCTCGACGCGACTGACACGAATCTGGGCTTATTTTCTCTGTAGGCCTTTTGGCTAAGAAGCTATGGGCATTTAAAGTTGAGAAAAAGTGATCACCGATTAAGCTTATTTTTGCTCTATCTGTTATAGTTTAGAAGTTATGGCCAGTTAAAGTTTAGAAAAAAAATGTCTTCGATTGGCTTCATTTTTGCACCGAATACAGGTCTCGACGCGACTGACACGAATCTGGGCTTATTTTCTCTGTAGGCCTTTTGGCTGAGAAGCTATGGGCATTTAAAGTTGAGAAAAAGTGATCATCGATTAAGCTTATTTTCGCTCTATCTGTTATAGTTTAGGAGTTATGGCCAGTTAAAGTTTAGAAAATAAAATTTCTTCGATTGGCTTCATTTTTGCACCGAATACAGGTCTCGACGCGACTGACACGAATCTGGGCTTATTTTCTCTGTAGGCCTTTTCGATGAGAAGCTATGGGCATTTAAAGTTGAGAAAAAGTGATCACCGATTAAGCTTATTTTCGCTCTATCTGTTATAGTTTAGGAGTTATGGCCAGTTAAAGTTTAGAAAAAAAAATTTCTTCGATTGGCTTCATTTTTGCAACGAATACAGGTCTCGACGCGACTGACACGAATCTGGGCTTATTTTCTCTGTAGGCCTTTTGGCTGAGAAGCTATGGGCATTTAAAGTTGAGAAAAAGTGATCACCGATTAAGCTTATTTTCGCTCTATCTGTTATAGTTTAGAAGTTATGGCCAGTTAAAGTTTAGAAAAAAAATGTCTTCGATTGGCTTCATTTTTGCACCGAATACAGGTCTCGACGCGACTGACACGAATCTGGGCTTATTTTCTCTGTAGGCCTTTTGGCTGAGAAGCTATGGGCATTTAAAGTTGAGAAAAAGTGATCATCGATTAAGCTTATTTTCGCTCTATCTGTTATAGTTTAGGAGTTATGGCCAGTTAAAGTTTAAAAAATAAAATTTCGTCGATTGGCTTCATTTTTGCACCGAATACAGGTCTCGACGCGACTGACACGAATCTGGGCTTATTTTCTCTGTAGGCCTTTTGGATGAGAAGCTATGGGCATTTAAAGTTGAGAAAAAGTGATCACCGATTAAGCTTATTTTCGCTCTATCTGTTATAGTTTAGGAGTTATGGCCAGTTAAAGTTTAGAAAATAAAATTTCGTCGATTGGCTTCATTTTTGCACCGAATACAGGTCTCGACGCGACTTACACGAATCTGGGCTTATTTTCTCTGTAGGCCTTTTGGCTGAGAAGCTATGGGCATTTAAAGTTGAAAAAAAGTGATCATCGATTAAGCTTATTTTCGCTCTATCTGTTATAGTTTAGGAGTTATGGCCAGTTAAAGTTTAGAAAATAAAATTTCTTCGATTGGCTTCATTTTTGCACCGAATACAGGTCTCGACGCGACTGACACGAATCTGGGCTTATTTTCTCTGTAGGCCTTTTGGATGAGAAGCTATGGGCATTTAAAGTTGAGAAAAAGTGATCACCGATTAAGCTTATTTTCGCTCTATCTGTTATAGTTTAGGAGTTATGGCCAGTTAAAGTTTAGAAAATAAAATTTCTTCGATTGGCTTAATTTTTGCAACGAATACAGGTCTCGACGCGACTGACACGAATCTGGGCTTATTTTCTCTGTAGGCCTTTTGGCTGAGAAGCTATGGGCATTTAAAGTTGAGAAAAAGTGATCACCGATTAAGCTTATTTTCGCTCTATCTGTTATAGTTTAGGAGTTATGGCCAGTTAAAGTTTAAAAAATAAAATTTCGTCGATTGGCTTCATTTTTGCACCGAATACAGGTCTCGACGCGACTGACACGAATCTGGGCTTATTTTCTCTGTAGGCCTTTTCGATGAGAAGCTATGGGCATTTAAAGTTGAGAAAAAGTGATCACCGATTAAGCTTATTTTCGCTCTATCTGTTATAGTTTAGAAGTTATGGCCAGTTAAAGTTTAGAAAAAAATTTCTTCGATTGGCTTCATTTTTGCACCGAATACAGGTCTCGACGCGACTGACACGAATCTGGGCTTATTTTCTCTGTAGGCCTTTTGGCTGAGAAGCTATGGGCATTTAAAGTTGAGAAAAAGTGATCATCGATTAAGCTTATTTTCGCTCTATCTGTTATAGTTTAGGAGTTATGGCCAGTTAAAGTTTAGAAAATAAAATTTCGTCGATTGGCTTCATTTTTGCAACGAATACAGGTCTCGACGCGACTGACACGAATCTGGGCTTATTTTCTCTGTAGGCCTTTTGGCTGAGAAGCTATAGGCATTTAAAGTTGAGAAAAAGTGATCATCGATTAAGCTTATTTTCGCTCTATCTGTTATAGTTTAGGAGTTATGGCCAGTTAAAGTTTAGAAAAAAAAATTTCTTCGATTGGCTTCATTTTTGCAACGAATACAGGTCTCGACGCGACTGACACGAATCTGGGCTTATTTTCTCTGTAGGCCTTTTGGCTGAGAAGCTATGGGCATTTAAAGTTGAGAAAAAGTGATCATCGATTAAGCTTATTTTCGCTCTATCTGTTATAGTTTAGGAGTTATGGCCAGTTAAAGTTTAGAAAAAAAAATTTCTTCGATTGGCTTCATTTTTGCAACGAATACAGGTCTCGACGCGACTGACACGAATCTGGGCTTATTTTCTCTGTAGGCCTTTTGGCTGAGAAGCTATGGGCATTTAAAGTTGAGAAAAAGTGATCACCGATTAAGCTTATTTTCGCTCTATCTGTTATAGTTTAGAAGTTATGGCCAGTTAAAGTTTAGAAAATAAAATTTCGTCGATTGGCTTCATTTTTGCACCGAATACAGGTCTCGACGCGACTGACACGAATCTGGGCTTATTTTCTCTGTAGGCCTTTTCGATGAGAAGCTATGGGCATTTAAAGTTGAGAAAAAGTGATCACCGATTAAGCTTATTTTCGCTCTATCTGTTATAGTTTAGGAGTTATGGCCAGTTAAAGTTTAGAAAAAAAAATTTCTTCGATTGGCTTCATTTTTGCAACGAATACAGGTCTCGACGCGACTGACACGAATCTGGGCTTATTTTCTCTGTAGGCCTTTTGGCTGAGAAGCTATGGGCATTTAAAGTTGAGAAAAAGTGATCACCGATTAAGCTTATTTTCGCTCTATCTGTTATAGTTTAGGAGTTATGGCCAGTTAAAGTTTAAAAAATAAAATTTCGTCGATTGGCTTCATTTTTGCACCGAATACAGGTCTCGACGCGACTGACACGAATCTGGGCTTATTTTCTCTGTAGGCCTTTTCGATGAGAAGCTATGGGCATTTAAAGTTGAGAAAAAGTGATCACCGATTAAGCTTATTTTCGCTCTATCTGTTATAGTTTAGGAGTTATGGCCAGTTAAAGTTTAGAAAATAAAATTTCGTCGATTGGCTTCATTTTTGCACCGAATACAGGTCTCGACGCGACTGACACGAATCTGGGCTTATTTTCTCTGTAGGCCTTTTGGATGAGAAGCTATGGGCATTTAAAGTTGAGAAAAAGTGATCACCGATTAAGCTTATTTTCGCTCTATCTGTTATAGTTTAGGAGTTATGGCCAGTTAAAGTTTAGTAAAAAAATTTCTTCGATTGGCTTCATTTTTGCAACGAATACAGGTCTCGACGCGACTGACACGAATCTGGGCATATTTTCTCTGTAGGCCTTTTGGCTAAGAAGCAATGGGCATTTAAAGTTGAGAAAAAGTGATCACCGATTAAGCTTATTTTCGCTCTATCTGTTATAGTTTAGAAGTTATGGCCAGTTAAAGTTTAGAAAAAAAATTTCTTCGATTGGCTTCATTTTTGCACCGAATACAGGTCTCGACGCGACTGACACGAATCTGGGCTTATTTTCTCTGTAGGCCTTTTGGCTGAGAAGCTATGGGCATTTAAAGTTGAGAAAAAGTGATCATCGATTAAGCTTATTTTCGCTCTATCTGTTATAGTTTAGGAGTTATGGCCAGTTAAAGTTTAGAAAATAAAATTTCGTCGATTGGCTTCATTTTTGCAACGAATACAGGTCTCGACGCGACTGACACGAATCTGGGCTTATTTTCTCTGTAGGCCTTTTGGCTGAGAAGCTATGGGCATTTAAAGTTGAGAAAAAGTGATCATCGATTAAGCTTATTTTCGCTCTATCTGTTATAGTTTAGGAGTTATGGCCAGTTAAAGTTTAGAAAATAAAATTTCGTCGATTGGCTTCATTTTTGCAACGAATACAGGTCTCGACGCGACTGACACGAATCTGGGCTTATTTTCTCTGTAGGCCTTTTGGCTGAGAAGCTATGGGCATTTAAAGTTGAGAAAAAGTGATCATCGATTAAGCTTATTTTCGCTCTATCTGTTATAGTTTAGGAGTTATGGCCAGTTAAAGTTTAGAAAAAAAAATTTCTTCGATTGGCTTCATTTTTGCAACGAATACAGGTCTCGACGCGACTGACACGAATCTGGGCTTATTTTCTCTGTAGGCCTTTTGGCTGAGAAGCTATGGGCATTTAAAGTTGAGAAAAAGTGATCATCGATTAAGCTTATTTTCGCTCTATCTGTTATAGTTTAGGAGTTATGGCCAGTTAAAGTTTAGAAAAAAAAATTTCTTCGATTGGCTTCATTTTTGCAACGAATACAGGTCTCGACGCGACTGACACGAATCTGGGCTTATTTTCTCTGTAGGCCTTTTGGCTGAGAAGCTATGGGCATTTAAAGTTGAGAAAAAGTGATCACCGATTAAGCTTATTTTCGCTCTATCTGTTATAGTTTAGAAGTTATGGCCAGTTAAAGTTTAGAAAATAAAATTTCGTCGATTGGCTTCATTTTTGCACCGAATACAGGTCTCGACGCGACTGACACGAATCTGGGCTTATTTTCTCTGTAGGCCTTTTCGATGAGAAGCTATGGGCATTTAAAGTTGAGAAAAAGTGATCACCGATTAAGCTTATTTTCGCTCTATCTGTTATAGTTTAGGAGTTATGGCCAGTTAAAGTTTAGAAAAAAAAATTTCTTCGATTGGCTTCATTTTTGCAACGAATACAGGTCTCGACGCGACTGACACGAATCTGGGCTTATTTTCTCTGTAGGCCTTTTGGCTGAGAAGCTATGGGCATTTAAAGTTGAGAAAAAGTGATCACCGATTAAGCTTATTTTCGCTCTATCTGTTATAGTTTAGGAGTTATGGCCAGTTAAAGTTTAAAAAATAAAATTTCGTCGATTGGCTTCATTTTTGCACCGAATACAGGTCTCGACGCGACTGACACGAATCTGGGCTTATTTTCTCTGTAGGCCTTTTCGATGAGAAGCTATGGGCATTTAAAGTTGAGAAAAAGTGATCACCGATTAAGCTTATTTTCGCTCTATCTGTTATAGTTTAGGAGTTATGGCCAGTTAAAGTTTAGAAAATAAAATTTCGTCGATTGGCTTCATTTTTGCACCGAATACAGGTCTCGACGCGACTGACACGAATCTGGGCTTATTTTCTCTGTAGGCCTTTTGGATGAGAAGCTATGGGCATTTAAAGTTGAGAAAAAGTGATCACCGATTAAGCTTATTTTCGCTCTATCTGTTATAGTTTAGGAGTTATGGCCAGTTAAAGTTTAGTAAAAAAATTTCTTCGATTGGCTTCATTTTTGCAACGAATACAGGTCTCGACGCGACTGACACGAATCTGGGCATATTTTCTCTGTAGGCCTTTTGGCTAAGAAGCAATGGGCATTTAAAGTTGAGAAAAAGTGATCACCGATTAAGCTTATTTTCGCTCTATCTGTTATAGTTTAGAAGTTATGGCCAGTTAAAGTTTAGAAAAAAAATTTCTTCGATTGGCTTCATTTTTGCACCGAATACAGGTCTCGACGCGACTGACACGAATCTGGGCTTATTTTCTCTGTAGGCCTTTTGGCTGAGAAGCTATGGGCATTTAAAGTTGAGAAAAAGTGATCATCGATTAAGCTTATTTTCGCTCTATCTGTTATAGTTTAGGAGTTATGGCCAGTTAAAGTTTAGAAAATAAAATTTCTTCGATTGGCTTCATTTTTGCACCGAATACAGGTCTCGACGCGACTGACACGAATCTGGGCTTATTTTCTCTGTAGGCCTTTTGGCTGAGAAGCTATGGGCATTTAAAGTTGAGAAAAAGTGATCATCGATTAAGCTTATTTTCGCTCTATCTGTTATAGTTTAGGAGTTATGGCCAGTTAAAGTTTAGAAAATAAAATTTCGTCGATTGGCTTCATTTTTGCAACGAATACAGGTCTCGACGCGACTGACACGAATCTGGGCTTATTTTCTCTGTAGGCCTTTTGGCTGAGAAGCTATGGGCATTTAAAGTTGAGAAAAAGTGATCATCGATTAAGCTTATTTTCGCTCTATCTGTTATAGTTTAGGAGTTATGGCCAGTTAAAGTTTAGAAAAAAAAATTTCTTCGATTGGCTTCATTTTTGCACCGAATACAGGTCTCGACGCGACTGACACGAATCTGGGCTTATTTTCTCTGTAGGCCTTTTGGCTGAGAAGCTATGGGCATTTAAAGTTGAGAAAAAGTGATCATCGATTAAGCTTATTTTCGCTCTATCTGTTATAGTTTAGGAGTTATGGCCAGTTAAAGTTTAGAAAAAAAATTTCTTCGATTGGCTTCATTTTTGCACCGAATACAGGTCTCGACGCGACTGACACGAATCTGGGCATATTTTCTCTGTAGGCCTTTTGGCTAAGAAGCTATGGGCATTTAAAGTTGAGAAAAAGTGATCACCGATTAAGCTTATTTTCGCTCTATCTGTTATAGTTTAGGAGTTATGGCCAGTTAAAGTTTAGAAAATAAAATTTCGTCGATTGGCTTCATTTTTGCACCGAATACAGGTCTCGACGCGACTGACACGAATCTGGGCTTATTTTCTCTGTAGGCCTTTTGGATGAGAAGCTATGGGCATTTAAAGTTGAGAAAAAGTGATCACCGATTAAGCTTATTTTCGCTCTATCTGTTATAGTTTAGGAGTTATGGCCAGTTAAAGTTTAGAAAATAAAATTTCGTCGATTGGCTTCATTTTTGCACCGAATACAGGTCTCGACGCGACTTACACGAATCTGGGCTTATTTTCTCTGTAGGCCTTTTGGCTGAGAAGCTATGGGCATTTAAAGTTGAAAAAAAGTGATCATCGATTAAGCTTATTTTCGCTCTATCTGTTATAGTTTAGGAGTTATGGCCAGTTAAAGTTTAGTAAAAAAATTTCTTCGATTGGCTTCATTTTTGCACCGAATACAGGTCTCGACGCGACTGACACGAATCTGGGCTTATTTTCTCTGTAGGCCTTTTGGCTAAGAAGCTATGGGCATTTAAAGTTGAGAAAAAGTGATCACCGATTAAGCTTATTTTCGCTCTATCTGTTATAGTTTAGGAGTTATGGCCAGTTAAAGTTTAAAAAATAAAATTTCGTCGATTGGCTTCATTTTTGCACCGAATACAGGTCTCGACGCGACTGACACGAATCTGGGCTTATTTTCTCTGTAGGCCTTTTCGATGAGAAGCTATGGGCATTTAAAGTTGAGAAAAAGTGATCACCGATTAAGCTTATTTTCGCTCTATCTGTTATAGTTTAGAAGTTATGGCCAGTTAAAGTTTAGAAAAAAAATTTCTTCGATTGGCTTCATTTTTGCACCGAATACAGGTCTCGACGCGACTGACACGAATCTGGGCTTATTTTCTCTGTAGGCCTTTTGGCTGAGAAGCTATGGGCATTTAAAGTTGAGAAAAAGTGATCATCGATTAAGCTTATTTTCGCTCTATCTGTTATAGTTTAGGAGTTATGGCCAGTTAAAGTTTAGAAAATAAAATTTCTTCGATTGGCTTCATTTTTGCACCGAATACAGGTCTCGACGCGACTGACACGAATCTGGGCTTATTTTCTCTGTAGGCCTTTTCGATGAGAAGCTATGGGCATTTAAAGTTGAGAAAAAGTGATCACCGATTAAGCTTATTTTCGCTCTATCTGTTATAGTTTAGGAGTTATGGCCAGTTAAAGTTTAGAAAAAAAAATTTCTTCGATTGGCTTCATTTTTGCAACGAATACAGGTCTCGACGCGACTGACACGAATCTGGGCTTATTTTCTCTGTAGGCCTTTTGGCTGAGAAGCTATGGGCATTTAAAGTTGAAAAAAAGTGATCATCGATTAAGCTTATTTTCGCTCTATCTGTTATAGTTTAGGAGTTATGGCCAGTTAAAGTTTAGAAAATAAAATTTCGTCGATTGGCTTCATTTTTGCACCGAATACAGGTCTCGACGCGACTGACACGAATCTGGGCTTATTTTCTCTGTAGGCCTTTTGGATGAGAAGCTATGGGCATTTAAAGTTGAGAAAAAGTGATCACCGATTAAGCTTATTTTCGCTCTATCTGTTATAGTTTAGGAGTTATGGCCAGTTAAAGTTTAGAAAATAAAATTTCTTGGATTGGCTTAATTTTTGCAACGAATTCAGGTCTCGACGCGACTGACACGAATCTGGGCTTATTTTCTCTGTAGGCCTTTTGGCTAAGAAGCTATGGGCATTTAAAGTTGAGAAAAAGTGATCACCGATTAAGCTTATTTTCGCTCTATCTGTTATAGTTTAGAAGTTATGGCCAGTTAAAGTTTAGAAAAAAAATTTCTTCGATTGGCTTCATTTTTGCACCGAATACAGGTCTCGACGCGACTGACACGAATCTGGGCTTATTTTCTCTGTAGGCCTTTTGGCTGAGAAGCTATGGGCATTTAAAGTTGAGAAAAAGTGATCATCGATTAAGCTTATTTTCGCTCTATCTGTTATAGTTTAGGAGTTATGGCCAGTTAAAGTTTAGAAAATAAAATTTCTTCGATTGGCTTCATTTTTGCACCGAATACAGGTCTCGACGCGACTGACACGAATCCGGGCTTATTTTCTCTGTAGGCCTTTTCGATGAGAAGCTATGGGCATTTAAAGTTGAGAAAAAGTGATCACCGATTAAGCTTATTTTCGCTCTATCTGTTATAGTTTAGGAGTTATGGCCAGTTAAAGTTTAGAAAAAAAAATTTCTTCGATTGGCTTCATTTTTGCAACGAATACAGGTCTCGACGCGACTGACACGAATCTGGGCTTATTTTCTCTGTAGGCCTTTTGGCTGAGAAGCTATGGGCATTTAAAGTTGAAAAAAAGTGATCATCGATTAAGCTTATTTTCGCTCTATCTGTTATAGTTTAGGAGTTATGGCCAGTTAAAGTTTAGAAAATAAAATTTCGTCGATTGGCTTCATTTTTGCACCGAATACAGGTCTCGACGCGACTGACACGAATCTGGGCTTATTTTCTCTGTAGGCCTTTTGGATGAGAAGCTATGGGCATTTAAAGTTGAGAAAAAGTGATCACCGATTAAGCTTATTTTCGCTCTATCTGTTATAGTTTAGGAGTTATGGCCAGTTAAAGTTTAGAAAATAAAATTTCTTGGATTGGCTTAATTTTTGCAACGAATACAGGTCTCGACGCGACTGACACGAATCTGGGCTTATTTTCTCTGTAGGCCTTTTGGCTGAGAAGCTATGGGCATTTAAAGTTGAGAAAAAGTGATCACCGATTAAGCTTATTTTCGCTCTATCTGTTATAGTTTAGGAGTTATGACCAGTTAAAGTTTAAAAAATAAAATTTCGTCGATTGGCTTCATTTTTGCACCGAATACAGGTCTCGACGCGACTGACACGAATCTGGGCTTATTTTCTCTGTAGGCCTTTTCGATGAGAAGCTATGGGCATTTAAAGTTGAGAAAAAGTGATCACCGATTAAGCTTATTTTCGCTCTATCTGTTATAGTTTAGGAGTTATGGCCAGTTAAAGTTTAGAAAAAAAAATTTCTTCGATTGGCTTCATTTTTGCAACGAATACAGGTCTCGACGCGACTGACACGAATCTGGGCTTATTTTCTCTGTAGGCCTTTTGGCTAAGAAGCTATGGGCATTTAAAGTTGAGAAAAAGTGATCACCGATTAAGCTTATTTTCGCTCTATCTGTTATAGTTTAGAAGTTATGGCCAGTTAAAGTTTAGAAAAAAAATTTCTTCGATTGGCTTCATTTTTGCACCGAATACAGGTCTCGACGCGACTGACACGAATCTGGGCTTATTTTCTCTGTAGGCCTTTTGGCTGAGAAGCTATGGGCATTTAAAGTTGAGAAAAAGTGATCATCGATTAAGCTTATTTTCGCTCTATCTGTTATAGTTTAGGAGTTATGGCCAGTTAAAGTTTAGAAAATAAAATTTCGTCGATTGGCTTCATTTTTGAACCGAATACAGGTCTCGACGCGACTGACACGAATCTGGGCTTATTTTCTCTGTAGGCCTTTTGGCTAAGAAGCTATGGGCATTTAAAGTTGAGAAAAAGTGATCACCGATTAAGCTTATTTTCGCTCTATCTGTTATAGTTTAGAAGTTATGGCCAGTTAAAGTTTAGAAAAAAAATTTCTTCGATTGGCTTCATTTTTGCAACGAATACAGGTCTCGACGCGACTGACACGAATCTGGGCTTATTTTCTCTGTAGGCCTTTTGGCTGAGAAGCTATGGGCATTTAAAGTTGAGAAAAAGTGATCATCGATTAAGCTTATTTTCGCTCTATCTGTTATAGTTTAGGAGTTATGGCCAGTTAAAGTTTAGAAAAAAAAATTTCTTCGATTGGCTTCATTTTTGCAACGAATACAGGTCTCGACGCGACTGACACGAATCTGGGCTTATTTTCTCTGTAGGCCTTTTGGCTGAGAAGCTATGGGCATTTAAAGTTGAGAAAAAGTGATCACCGATTAAGCTTATTTTCGCTCTATCTGTTATAGTTTAGAAGTTATGGCCAGTTAAAGTTTAGAAAAAAAATTTCTTCGATTGGCTTCATTTTTGCACCGAATACAGGTCTCGACGCGACTGACACGAATCTGGGCTTATTTTCTCTGTAGACCTTTTGGCTGAGAAGCTATGGGCATTTAAAGTTGAGAAAAAGTGATCATCGATTAAGCTTATTTTCGCTCTATCTGTTATAGTTTAGGAGTTATGGCCAGTTAAAGTTTAAAAAATAAAATTTCGTCGATTGGCTTCATTTTTGCACCGAATACAGGTCTCGACGCGACTGACACGAATCTGGGCTTATTTTCTCTGTAGGCCTTTTGGATGAGAAGCTATGGGCATTTAAAGTTGAGAAAAAGTGATCACCGATTAAGCTTATTTTCGCTCTATCTGTTATAGTTTAGGAGTTATGGCCAGTTAAAGTTTAAAAAATAAAATTTCGTCGATTGGCTTCATTTTTGCACCGAATACAGGTCTCGACGCGACTTACACGAATCTGGGCTTATTTTCTCTGTAGGCCTTTTGGCTGAGAAGCTATGGGCATTTAAAGTTGAAAAAAAGTGATCATCGATTAAGCTTATTTTCGCTCTATCTGTTATAGTTTAGGAGTTATGGCCAGTTAAAGTTTAGAAAAAAAATTTCTTCGATTGGCTTCATTTTTGCACCGAATATAGGTCTCGACGCGACTGACACGAATCTGGGCTTATTTTCTCTGTAGGCCTTTTGGCTAAGAAGCTATGGGCATTTAAAGTTGAGAAAAAGTGATCACCGATTAAGCTTATTTTCGCTCTATCTGTTATAGTTTAGGAGTTATGGCCAGTTAAAGTTTAAAAAATAAAATTTCGTCGATTGGCTTCATTTTTGCACCGAATACAGGTCTCGACGCGACTGACACGAATCTGGGCTTATTTTCTCTGTAGGCCTTTTCGATGAGAAGCTATGGGCATTTAAAGTTGAGAAAAAGTGATCACCGATTAAGCTTATTTTCGCTCTATCTGTTATAGTTTAGAAGTTATGGCCAGTTAAAGTTTAGAAAAAAAATTTCTTCGATTGGCTTCATTTTTGCACCGAATACAGGTCTCGACGCGACTGACACGAATCTGGGCATATTTTCTCTGTAGGCCTTTTGGCTCAGAAGCTATGGGCATTTAAAGTTGAGAAAAAGTGATCACCGATTAAGCTTATTTTCGCTCTATCTGTTATAGTTTAGGAGTTATGGCCAGTTAAAGTTTAAAAAATAAAATTTCGTCGATTGGCTTCATTTTTGCACCGAATACAGGTCTCGACGCGACTGACACGAATCTGGGCTTATTTTCTCTGTAGGCCTTTTGGATGAGAAGCTATGGGCATTTAAAGTTGAGAAAAAGTGATCACCGATTAAGCTTATTTTCGCTCTATCTGTTATAGTTTATGAGTTATGGCCAGTTAAAGTTTAGAAAATAAAATTTCGTCGATTGGCTTCATTTTTGCACCGAATACAGGTCTCGACGCGACTGACACGAATCTGGGCTTATTTTCTCTGTAGGCCTTTTCGATGAGAAGCTATGGGCATTTAAAGTTGAGAAAAAGTGATCACCGATTAAGCTTATTTTCGCTCTATCTGTTATAGTTTAGAAGTTATGGCCAGTTAAAGTTTAGAAAAAAAATTTCTTCGATTGGCTTCATTTTTGCACCGAATACAGGTCTCGACGCGACTGACACGAATCTGGGCTTATTTTCTCTGTAGGCCTTTTGGCTAAGAAGCTATGGGCATTTAAAGTTGAGAAAAAGTGATCACCGATTAAGCTTATTTTCGCTCTATCTGTTATAGTTTAGGAGTTATGGCCAGTTAAAGTTTAAAAAATAAAATTTCGTCGATTGGCTTCATTTTTGCACCGAATACAGGTCTCGACGCGACTTACACGAATCTGGGCTTATTTTCTCTGTAGGCCTTTTGGCTAAGAATCTATGGGCATTTAAAGTTGAGAAAAAGTGATCACCGATTAAGCTTATTTTCGCTCTATCTGTTATAGTTTAGGAGTTATGGCCAGTTAAAGTTTAAAAAATAAAATTTCTTCGATTGGCTTCATTTTTGCACCGAATACAGGTCTCGACGCGACTGACACGAATCTGGGCTTATTTTCTCTGTAGGCCTTTTGGCTAAGAAGCTATGGGCATTTAAAGTTGAGAAAAAGTGATCACCGATTAAGCTTATTTTCGCTCTATCTGTTATAGTTTAGAAGTTATGGCCAGTTAAAGTTTAAAAAAAAAATTTCTTCGATTGGCTTCATTTTTGCACCGAATACAGGTCTCGACGCGACTGACACGAATCTGGGCTTATTTTCTCTGTAGGCCTTTTGGATGAGAAGCTATGGGCATTTAAAGTTGAGAAAAAGTGATCACCGATTAAGCTTATTTTCGCTCTATCTGTTATAGTTTAGAAGTTATGGCCAGTTAAAGTTTAGAAAAAAAATTTCTTCGATTGGCTTCATTTTTGCAACGAATACAGGTCTCGACGCGACTGACACGAATCTGGGCTTATTTTCTCTGTAGGCCTTTTGGCTAAGAAGCTATGGGCATTTAAAGTTGAGAAAAAGTGATCACCGATTAAGCTTATTTTCGCTCTATCTGTTATAGTTTAGGAGTTATGGCCAGTTAAAGTTTAAAAAATAAAATTTCGTCGATTGGCTTCATTTTTGCACCGAATACAGGTCTCGACGCGACTGACACGAATCTGGGCTTATTTTCTCTGTAGGCCTTTTCGATGAGAAGCTATGGGCATTTAAAGTTGAGAAAAAGTGATCACCGATTAAGCTTATTTTCGCTCTATCTGTTATAGTTTAGGAGTTATGGCCAGTTAAAGTTTAGAAAATAAAATTTCTTCGATTGGCTTCATTTTTGCAACGAATACAGGTCTCGACGCGACTGACACGAATCTGGGCTTATTTTCTCTGTAGGCCTTTTGGCTGAGAAGCTATGGGCATTTAAAGTTGAGAAAAAGTGATCATCGATTAAGCTTATTTTCGCTCTATCTGTTATAGTTTAGGAGTTATGGCCAGTTAAAGTTTAAAAAATAAAATTTCGTCGATTGGCTTCATTTTTGCACCGAATACAGGTCTCGACGCGACTGACACGAATCTGGGCTTATTTTCTCTGTAGGCCTTTTGGATGAGAAGCTATGGGCATTTAAAGTTGAGAAAAAGTGATCACCGATTAAGCTTATTTTCGCTCTATCTGTTATAGTTTAGGAGTTATGGCCAGTTAAAGTTTAGAAAATAAAATTTCGTCGATTGGCTTCATTTTTGCACCGAATACAGGTCTCGACGCGACTGACACGAATCTGGGCTTATTTTCTCTGTAGGCCTTTTGGCTGAGAAGCTATGGGCATTTAAAGTTGAAAAAAAGTGATCATCGATTAAGCTTATTTTCGCTCTATCTGTTATAGTTTAGGAGTTATGGCCAGTTAAAGTTTAGAAAAAAAATTTCTTCGATTGGCTTCATTTTTGCACCGAATACAGGTCTCGACGCGACTGACACGAATCTGGGCATATTTTCTCTGTAGGCCTTTTGGCTCAGAAGCTATGGGCATTTAAAGTTGAGAAAAAGTGATCACCGATTAAGCTTATTTTCGCTCTATCTGTTATAGTTTAGGAGTTATGGCCAGTTAAAGTTTAAAAAATAAAATTTCGTCGATTGGCTTCATTTTTGCACCGAATACAGGTCTCGACGCGACTGACACGAATCTGGGCTTATTTTCTCTGTAGGCCTTTTGGATGAGAAGCTATGGGCATTTAAAGTTGAGAAAAAGTGATCACCGATTAAGCTTATTTTCGCTCTATCTGTTATAGTTTATGAGTTATGGCCAGTTAAAGTTTAGAAAATAAAATTTCGTCGATTGGCTTCATTTTTGCACCGAATACAGGTCTCGACGCGACTGACACGAATCTGGGCTTATTTTCTCTGTAGGCCTTTTCGATGAGAAGCTATGGGCATTTAAAGTTGAGAAAAAGTGATCACCGATTAAGCTTATTTTCGCTCTATCTGTTATAGTTTAGAAGTTATGGCCAGTTAAAGTTTAGAAAAAAAATTTCTTCGATTGGCTTCATTTTTGCACCGAATACAGGTCTCGACGCGACTGACACGAATCTGGGCTTATTTTCTCTGTAGGCCTTTTGGCTAAGAAGCTATGGGCATTTAAAGTTGAGAAAAAGTGATCACCGATTAAGCTTATTTTCGCTCTATCTGTTATAGTTTAGGAGTTATGGCCAGTTAAAGTTTAAAAAATAAAATTTCGTCGATTGGCTTCATTTTTGCACCGAATACAGGTCTCGACGCGACTTACACGAATCTGGGCTTATTTTCTCTGTAGGCCTTTTGGCTAAGAATCTATGGGCATTTAAAGTTGAGAAAAAGTGATCACCGATTAAGCTTATTTTCGCTCTATCTGTTATAGTTTAGGAGTTATGGCCAGTTAAAGTTTAAAAAATAAAATTTCTTCGATTGGCTTCATTTTTGCACCGAATACAGGTCTCGACGCGACTGACACGAATCTGGGCTTATTTTCTCTGTAGGCCTTTTGGCTAAGAAGCTATGGGCATTTAAAGTTGAGAAAAAGTGATCACCGATTAAGCTTATTTTCGCTCTATCTGTTATAGTTTAGAAGTTATGGCCAGTTAAAGTTTAAAAAAAAAATTTCTTCGATTGGCTTCATTTTTGCACCGAATACAGGTCTCGACGCGACTGACACGAATCTGGGCTTATTTTCTCTGTAGGCCTTTTGGATGAGAAGCTATGGGCATTTAAAGTTGAGAAAAAGTGATCACCGATTAAGCTTATTTTCGCTCTATCTGTTATAGTTTAGAAGTTATGGCCAGTTAAAGTTTAGAAAAAAAATTTCTTCGATTGGCTTCATTTTTGCAACGAATACAGGTCTCGACGCGACTGACACGAATCTGGGCTTATTTTCTCTGTAGGCCTTTTGGCTAAGAAGCTATGGGCATTTAAAGTTGAGAAAAAGTGATCACCGATTAAGCTTATTTTCGCTCTATCTGTTATAGTTTAGGAGTTATGGCCAGTTAAAGTTTAAAAAATAAAATTTCGTCGATTGGCTTCATTTTTGCACCGAATACAGGTCTCGACGCGACTGACACGAATCTGGGCTTATTTTCTCTGTAGGCCTTTTCGATGAGAAGCTATGGGCATTTAAAGTTGAGAAAAAGTGATCACCGATTAAGCTTATTTTCGCTCTATCTGTTATAGTTTAGGAGTTATGGCCAGTTAAAGTTTAGAAAATAAAATTTCTTCGATTGGCTTCATTTTTGCAACGAATACAGGTCTCGACGCGACTGACACGAATCTGGGCTTATTTTCTCTGTAGGCCTTTTGGCTGAGAAGCTATGGGCATTTAAAGTTGAGAAAAAGTGATCATCGATTAAGCTTATTTTCGCTCTATCTGTTATAGTTTAGGAGTTATGGCCAGTTAAAGTTTAAAAAATAAAATTTCGTCGATTGGCTTCATTTTTGCACCGAATACAGGTCTCGACGCGACTGACACGAATCTGGGCTTATTTTCTCTGTAGGCCTTTTGGATGAGAAGCTATGGGCATTTAAAGTTGAGAAAAAGTGATCACCGATTAAGCTTATTTTCGCTCTATCTGTTATAGTTTAGGAGTTATGGCCAGTTAAAGTTTAGAAAATAAAATTTCGTCGATTGGCTTCATTTTTGCACCGAATACAGGTCTCGACGCGACTGACACGAATCTGGGCTTATTTTCTCTGTAGGCCTTTTGGCTGAGAAGCTATGGGCATTTAAAGTTGAAAAAAAGTGATCATCGATTAAGCTTATTTTCGCTCTATCTGTTATAGTTTAGGAGTTATGGCCAGTTAAAGTTTAGAAAATAAAATTTCTTCGATTGGCTTCATTTTTGCACCGAATACAGGTCTCGACGCGACTGACACGAATCTGGGCTTATTTTCTCTGTAGGCCTTTTGGATGAGAAGCTATGGGCATTTAAAGTTGGGAAAAAGTGATCACCGATTAAGCTTATTTTCGCTCTATCTGTTATAGTTTAGGAGTTATGGCCAGTTAAAGTTTAGAAAATAAAATTTCTTCGATTGGCTTCATTTTTGCAACGAATACAGGTCTCGACGCGACTGACACGAATCTGGGCTTATTTTCTCTGTAGGCCTTTTGGATGAGAAGCTATGGGCATTTAAAGTTGAGAAAAAGTGATCACCGATTAAGCTTATTTTCGCTCTATCTGTTATAGTTTAGGAGTTATGGCCAGTTAAAGTTTAGAAAAAAAATTTCTTCGATTGGCTTCATTTTTGCACCGAATACAGGTCTCGACGCGACTGACACGAATCTGGGCTTATTTTCTCTGTAGGCCTTTTGGCTAAGAAGCTATGGGCATTTAAAGTTGAGAAAAAGTGATCACCGATTAAGCTTATTTTCGCTCTATCTGTTATAGTTTAGGAGTTATGGCCAGTTAAAGTTTAAAAAATAAAATTTCGTCGATTGGCTTCATTTTTGCACCGAATACAGGTCTCGACGCGACTGACACGAATCTGGGCTTATTTTCTCTGTAGGCCTTTTCGATGAGAAGCTATAGGCATTTAAAGTTGAGAAAAAGTGATCACCGATTAAGCTTATTTTCGCTCTATCTGTTATAGTTTAGAAGTTATGGCCAGTTAAAGTTTAGAAAAAAAATTTCTTCGATTGGCTTCATTTTTGCACCGAATACAGGTCTCGACGCGACTGACACGAATCTGGGCTTATTTTCTCTGTAGGCCTTTTGGCTGAGAAGCTATGGGCATTTAAAGTTGAGAAAAAATGATCATCGATTAAGCTTATTTTCGCTCTATCTGTTATAGTTTAGGAGTTATGGCCAGTTAAAGTTTAGAAAATAAAATTTCTTCGATGGCTTCATTTTTGCACCGAATACAGGTCTCGACGCGACTGACACGAATCTGGGCTTATTTTCTCTGTAGGCCTTTTCGATGAGAAGCTATGGGCATTTAAAGTTGAGAAAAAGTGATCACCGATTAAGCTTATTTTCGCTCTATCTGTTATAGTTTAGGAGTTATGGCCAGTTAAAGTTTAGAAAAAAAAATTTCTTCGATTGGCTTCATTTTTGCAACGAATACAGGTCTCGACGCGACTGACACGAATCTGGGCTTATTTTCTCTGTAGGCCTTTTGGCTGAGAAGCTGTGGGCATTTAAAGTTGAGAAAAAGTGATCACCGATTAAGCTTATTTTCGCTCTATCTGTTATAGTTTAGAAGTTATGGCCAGTTAAAGTTTAGAAAAAAAATTTCTTCGATTGGCTTCATTTTTGCAACGAATACAGGTCTCGACGCGACTGACACGAATCTGGGCTTATTTTCTCTGTAGGCCTTTTGGCTGAGAAGCTATGGGCATTTAAAGTTGAGAAAAAGTGATCATCGATTAAGCTTATTTTCGCTCTATCTGTTATAGTTTAGGAGTTATGGCCAGTTAAAGTTTAGAAAATAAAATTTCTTCGATTGGCTTCATTTTTGCACCGAATACAGGTCTCGACGCGACTGACACGAATCTGGGCTTATTTTCTCTGTAGGCCTTTTGGCTAAGAAGCTATGGGCATTTAAAGTTGAGAAAAAGTGATCACCGATTAAGCTTATTTTCGCTCTATCTGTTATAGTTTAGGAGTTATGGCCAGTTAAAGTTTAAAAAATAAAATTTCGTCGATTGGCTTCATTTTTGCACCGAATACAGGTCTCGACGCGACTGACACGAATCTGGGCTTATTTTCTCTGTAGGCCTTTTCGATGAGAAGCTATGGGCATTTAAAGTTGAGAAAAAGTGATCACCGATTAAGCTTATTTTCGCTCTATCTGTTATAGTTTAGAAGTTATGGCCAGTTAAAGTTTAGAAAAAAAATTTCTTCGATTGGCTTCATTTTTGCACCGAATACAGGTCTCGACGCGACTGACACGAATCTGGGCATATTTTCTCTGTAGGCCTTTTGGCTAAGAAGCTATGGGCATTTAAAGTTGAGAAAAAGTGATCACCGATTAAGCTTATTTTCGCTCTATCTGTTATAGTTTAGGAGTTATGGCCAGTTAAAGTTTAGAAAATAAAATTTCGTCGATTGGCTTCATTTTTGCACCGAATACAGGTCTCGACGCGACTGACACGAATCTGGGCTTATTTTCTCTGTAGGCCTTTTGGATGAGAAGCTATGGGCATTTAAAGTTGAGAAAAAGTGATCACCGATTAAGCTTATTTTCGCTCTATCTGTTATAGTTTAGGAGTTATGGCCAGTTAAAGTTTAGAAAATAAAATTTCGTCGATTGGCTTCATTTTTGCACCGAATACAGGTCTCGACGCGACTTACACGAATCTGGGCTTATTTTCTCTGTAGGCCTTTTGGCTGAGAAGCTATGGGCATTTAAAGTTGAAAAAAAGTGATCATCGATTAAGCTTATTTTCGCTCTATCTGTTATAGTTTAGGAGTTATGGCCAGTTAAAGTTTAGTAAAAAAATTTCTTCGATTGGCTTCATTTTTGCACCGAATACAGGTCTCGACGCGACTGACACGAATCTGGGCTTATTTTCTCTGTAGGCCTTTTGGCTAAGAAGCTATGGGCATTTAAAGTTGAGAAAAAGTGATCACCGATTAAGCTTATTTTCGCTCTATCTGTTATAGTTTAGGAGTTATGGCCAGTTAAAGTTTAAAAAATAAAATTTCGTCGATTGGCTTCATTTTTGCACCGAATACAGGTCTCGACGCGACTGACACGAATCTGGGCTTATTTTCTCTGTAGGCCTTTTCGATGAGAAGCTATGGGCATTTAAAGTTGAGAAAAAGTGATCACCGATTAAGCTTATTTTCGCTCTATCTGTTATAGTTTAGAAGTTATGGCCAGTTAAAGTTTAGAAAAAAAATTTCTTCGATTGGCTTCATTTTTGCACCGAATACAGGTCTCGACGCGACTGACACGAATCTGGGCTTATTTTCTCTGTAGGCCTTTTGGCTGAGAAGCTATGGGCATTTAAAGTTGAGAAAAAGTGATCATCGATTAAGCTTATTTTCGCTCTATCTGTTATAGTTTAGGAGTTATGGCCAGTTAAAGTTTAGAAAATAAAATTTCTTCGATTGGCTTCATTTTTGCACCGAATACAGGTCTCGACGCGACTGACACGAATCTGGGCTTATTTTCTCTGTAGGCCTTTTCGATGAGAAGCTATGGGCATTTAAAGTTGAGAAAAAGTGATCACCGATTAAGCTTATTTTCGCTCTATCTGTTATAGTTTAGGAGTTATGGCCAGTTAAAGTTTAGAAAAAAAAATTTCTTCGATTGGCTTCATTTTTGCAACGAATACAGGTCTCGACGCGACTGACACGAATCTGGGCTTATTTTCTCTGTAGGCCTTTTGGCTGAGAAGCTATGGGCATTTAAAGTTGAAAAAAAGTGATCATCGATTAAGCTTATTTTCGCTCTATCTGTTATAGTTTAGGAGTTATGGCCAGTTAAAGTTTAGAAAATAAAATTTCGTCGATTGGCTTCATTTTTGCACCGAATACAGGTTTCGACGCGACTGACACGAATCTGGGCTTATTTTCTCTGTAGGCCTTTTGGATGAGAAGCTATGGGCATTTAAAGTTGAGAAAAAGTGATCACCGATTAAGCTTATTTTCGCTCTATCTGTTATAGTTTAGGAGTTATGGCCAGTTAAAGTTTAGAAAATAAAATTTCTTGGATTGGCTTAATTTTTGCAACGAATTCAGGTCTCGACGCGACTGACACGAATCTGGGCTTATTTTCTCTGTAGGCCTTTTGGCTAAGAAGCTATGGGCATTTAAAGTTGAGAAAAAGTGATCACCGATTAAGCTTATTTTCGCTCTATCTGTTATAGTTTAGAAGTTATGGCCAGTTAAAGTTTAGAAAAAAAATTTCTTCGATTGGCTTCATTTTTGCACCGAATACAGGTCTCGACGCGACTGACACGAATCTGGGCTTATTTTCTCTGTAGGCCTTTTGGCTGAGAAGCTATGGGCATTTAAAGTTGAGAAAAAGTGATCATCGATTAAGCTTATTTTCGCTCTATCTGTTATAGTTTAGGAGTTATGGCCAGTTAAAGTTTAGAAAATAAAATTTCTTCGATTGGCTTCATTTTTGCACCGAATACAGGTCTCGACGCGACTGACACGAATCCGGGCTTATTTTCTCTGTAGGCCTTTTCGATGAGAAGCTATGGGCATTTAAAGTTGAGAAAAAGTGATCACCGATTAAGCTTATTTTCGCTCTATCTGTTATAGTTTAGGAGTTATGGCCAGTTAAAGTTTAGAAAAAAAAATTTCTTCGATTGGCTTCATTTTTGCAACGAATACAGGTCTCGACGCGACTGACACGAATCTGGGCTTATTTTCTCTGTAGGCCTTTTGGCTGAGAAGCTATGGGCATTTAAAGTTGAAAAAAAGTGATCATCGATTAAGCTTATTTTCGCTCTATCTGTTATAGTTTAGGAGTTATGGCCAGTTAAAGTTTAGAAAATAAAATTTCGTCGATTGGCTTCATTTTTGCACCGAATACAGGTCTCGACGCGACTGACACGAATCTGGGCTTATTTTCTCTGTAGGCCTTTTGGATGAGAAGCTATGGGCATTTAAAGTTGAGAAAAAGTGATCACCGATTAAGCTTATTTTCGCTCTATCTGTTATAGTTTAGGAGTTATGGCCAGTTAAAGTTTAGAAAAAAAAATTTCTTCGATTGGCTTCATTTTTGCAACGAATACAGGTCTCGACGCGACTGACACGAATCTGGGCTTATTTTCTCTGTAGGCCTTTTGGCTAAGAAGCTATGGGCATTTAAAGTTGAGAAAAAGTGATCACCGATTAAGCTTATTTTCGCTCTATCTGTTATAGTTTAGAAGTTATGGCCAGTTAAAGTTTAGAAAAAAAATTTCTTCGATTGGCTTCATTTTTGCACCGAATACAGGTCTCGACGCGACTGACACGAATCTGGGCTTATTTTCTCTGTAGGCCTTTTGGCTGAGAAGCTATGGGCATTTAAAGTTGAGAAAAAGTGATCATCGATTAAGCTTATTTTCGCTCTATCTGTTATAGTTTAGGAGTTATGGCCAGTTAAAGTTTAGAAAATAAAATTTCTTCGATTGGCTTCATTTTTGCAACGAATACAGGTCTCGACGCGACTGACACGAATCTGGGCTTATTTTCTCTGTAGGCCTTTTGGCTGAGAAGCTATGGGCATTTAAAGTTGAGAAAAAGTGATCATCGATTAAGCTTATTTTCGCTCTATCTGTTATAGTTTAGGAGTTATGGCCAGTTAAAGTTTAGAAAAAAAAATTTCTTCGATTGGCTTCATTTTTGCAACGAATACAGGTCTCGACGCGACTGACACGAATCTGGGCTTATTTTCTCTGTAGGCCTTTTGGCTGAGAAGCTATGGGCATTTAAAGTTGAGAAAAAGTGATCACCGATTAAGCTTATTTTCGCTCTATCTGTTATAGTTTAGAAGTTATGGCCAGTTAAAGTTTAGAAAAAAAATTTCTTCGATTGGCTTCATTTTTGCACCGAATACAGGTCTCGACGCGACTGACACGAATCTGGGCTTATTTTCTCTGTAGACCTTTTGGCTGAGAAGCTATGGGCATTTAAAGTTGAGAAAAAGTGATCATCGATTAAGCTTATTTTCGCTCTATCTGTTATAGTTTAGGAGTTATGGCCAGTTAAAGTTTAAAAAATAAAATTTCGTCGATTGGCTTCATTTTTGCACCGAATACAGGTCTCGACGCGACTGACACGAATCTGGGCTTATTTTCTCTGTAGGCCTTTTGGATGAGAAGCTATGGGCATTTAAAGTTGAGAAAAAGTGATCACCGATTAAGCTTATTTTCGCTCTATCTGTTATAGTTTAGGATTTATGGCCAGTTAAAGTTTAAAAAATAAAATTTCGTCGATTGGCTTCATTTTTGCACCGAATACAGGTCTCGACGCGACTTACACGAATCTGGGCTTATTTTCTCTGTAGGCCTTTTGGCTGAGAAGCTATGGGCATTTAAAGTTGAAAAAAAGTGATCATCGATTAAGCTTATTTTCGCTCTATCTGTTATAGTTTAGGAGTTATGGCCAGTTAAAGTTTAGAAAAAAAATGTCTTCGATTGGCTTCATTTTTGCACCGAATATAGGTCTCGACGCGACTGACACGAATCTGGGCTTATTTTCTCTGTAGGCCTTTTGGCTAAGAAGCTATGGGCATTTAAAGTTGAGAAAAAGTGATCACCGATTAAGCTTATTTTCGCTCTATCTGTTATAGTTTAGGAGTTATGGCCAGTTAAAGTTTAGAAAATAAAATTTCGTCGATTGGCTTCATTTTTGCACCGAATACAGGTCTCGACGCGACTGACACGAATCTGGGCTTATTTTCTCTGTAGGCCTTTTCGATGAGAAGCTATGGGCATTTAAAGTTGAGAAAAAGTGATCACCGATTAAGCTTATTTTCGCTCTATCTGTTATAGTTTAGAAGTTATGGCCAGTTAAAGTTTAGAAAAAAAATTTCTTCGATTGGCTTCATTTTTGCACCGAATACAGGTCTCGACGCGACTGACACGAATCTGGGCATATTTTCTCTGTAGGCCTTTTGGCTCAGAAGCTATGGGCATTTAAAGTTGAGAAAAAGTGATCACCGATTAAGCTTATTTTCGCTCTATCTGTTATAGTTTAGGAGTTATGGCCAGTTAAAGTTTAAAAAATAAAATTTCGTCGATTGGCTTCATTTTTGCACCGAATACAGGTCTCGACGCGACTGACACGAATCTGGGCTTATTTTCTCTGTAGGCCTTTTGGATGAGAAGCTATGGGCATTTAAAGTTGAGAAAAAGTGATCACCGATTAAGCTTATTTTCGCTCTATCTGTTATAGTTTATGAGTTATGGCCAGTTAAAGTTTAGAAAATAAAATTTCGTCGATTGGCTTCATTTTTGCACCGAATACAGGTCTCGACGCGACTGACACGAATCTGGGCTTATTTTCTCTGTAGGCCTTTTCGATGAGAAGCTATGGGCATTTAAAGTTGAGAAAAAGTGATCACCGATTAAGCTTATTTTCGCTCTATCTGTTATAGTTTAGAAGTTATGGCCAGTTAAAGTTTAGAAAAAAAATTTCTTCGATTGGCTTCATTTTTGCACCGAATACAGGTCTCGACGCGACTGACACGAATCTGGGCTTATTTTCTCTGTAGGCCTTTTGGCTAAGAAGCTATGGGCATTTAAAGTTGAGAAAAAGTGATCACCGATTAAGCTTATTTTCGCTCTATCTGTTATAGTTTAGGAGTTATGGCCAGTTAAAGTTTAAAAAATAAAATTTCGTCGATTGGCTTCATTTTTGCACCGAATACAGGTCTCGACGCGACTTACACGAATCTGGGCTTATTTTCTCTGTAGGCCTTTTGGCTAAGAATCTATGGGCATTTAAAGTTGAGAAAAAGTGATCACCGATTAAGCTTATTTTCGCTCTATCTGTTATAGTTTAGGAGTTATGGCCAGTTAAAGTTTAAAAAATAAAATTTCGTCGATTGGCTTCATTTTTGCACCGAATACAGGTCTCGACGCGACTGACACGAATCTGGGCTTATTTTCTCTGTAGGCCTTTTGGCTAAGAAGCTATGGGCATTTAAAGTTGAGAAAAAGTGATCACCGATTAAGCTTATTTTCGCTCTATCTGTTATAGTTTAGAAGTTATGGCCAGTTAAAGTTTAAAAAAAAAATTTCTTCGATTGGCTTCATTTTTGCACCGAATACAGGTCTCGACGCGACTGACACGAATCTGGGCTTATTTTCTCTGTAGGCCTTTTGGATGAGAAGCTATGGGCATTTAAAGTTGAGAAAAAGTGATCACCGATTAAGCTTATTTTCGCTCTATCTGTTATAGTTTAGAAGTTATGGCCAGTTAAAGTTTAGAAAAAAAATTTCTTCGATTGGCTTCATTTTTGCACCGAATACAGGTCTCGACGCGACTGACACGAATCTGGGCTTATTTTCTCTGTAGGCCTTTTGGCTAAGAAGCTATGGGCATTTAAAGTTGAGAAAAAGTGATCACCGATTAAGCTTATTTTCGCTCTATCTGTTATAGTTTAGGAGTTATGGCCAGTTAAAGTTTAAAAAATAAAATTTCGTCGATTGGCTTCATTTTTGCACCGAATACAGGTCTCGACGCGACTGACACGAATCTGGGCTTATTTTCTCTGTAGGCCTTTTCGATGAGAAGCTATGGGCATTTAAAGTTGAGAAAAAGTGATCACCGATTAAGCTTATTTTCGCTCTATCTGTTATAGTTTAGGAGTTATGGCCAGTTAAAGTTTAGAAAATAAAATTTCTTCGATTGGCTTCATTTTTGCAACGAATACAGGTCTCGACGCGACTGACACGAATCTGGGCTTATTTTCTCTGTAGGCCTTTTGGCTGAGAAGCTATGGGCATTTAAAGTTGAGAAAAAGTGATCATCGATTAAGCTTATTTTCGCTCTATCTGTTATAGTTTAGGAGTTATGGCCAGTTAAAGTTTAAAAAATAAAATTTCGTCGATTGGCTTCATTTTTGCACCGAATACAGGTCTCGACGCGACTGACACGAATCTGGGCTTATTTTCTCTGTAGGCCTTTTGGATGAGAAGCTATGGGCATTTAAAGTTGAGAAAAAGTGATCACCGATTAAGCTTATTTTCGCTCTATCTGTTATAGTTTAGGAGTTATGGCCAGTTAAAGTTTAGAAAATAAAATTTCGTCGATTGGCTTCATTTTTGCACCGAATACAGGTCTCGACGCGACTGACACGAATCTGGGCTTATTTTCTCTGTAGGCCTTTTGGCTGAGAAGCTATGGGCATTTAAAGTTGAAAAAAAGTGATCATCGATTAAGCTTATTTTCGCTCTATCTGTTATAGTTTAGGAGTTATGGCCAGTTAAAGTTTAGAAAATAAAATTTCTTCGATTGGCTTCATTTTTGCACCGAATACAGGTCTCGACGCGACTGACACGAATCTGGGCTTATTTTCTCTGTAGGCCTTTTGGATGAGAAGCTATGGGCATTTAAAGTTGGGAAAAAGTGATCACCGATTAAGCTTATTTTCGCTCTATCTGTTATAGTTTAGGAGTTATGGCCAGTTAAAGTTTAGAAAATAAAATTTCTTCGATTGGCTTCATTTTTGCAACGAATACAGGTCTCGACGCGACTGACACGAATCTGGGCTTATTTTCTCTGTAGGCCTTTTGGATGAGAAGCTATGGGCATTTAAAGTTGAGAAAAAGTGATCACCGATTAAGCTTATTTTCGCTCTATCTGTTATAGTTTAGGAGTTATGGCCAGTTAAAGTTTAGAAAAAAAATTTCTTCGATTGGCTTCATTTTTGCACCGAATACAGGTCTCGACGCGACTGACACGAATCTGGGCTTATTTTCTCTGTAGGCCTTTTGGCTAAGAAGCTATGGGCATTTAAAGTTGAGAAAAAGTGATCACCGATTAAGCTTATTTTCGCTCTATCTGTTATAGTTTAGGAGTTATGGCCAGTTAAAGTTTAAAAAATAAAATTTCGTCGATTGGCTTCATTTTTGCACCGAATACAGGTCTCGACGCGACTGACACGAATCTGGGCTTATTTTCTCTGTAGGCCTTTTCGATGAGAAGCTATAGGCATTTAAAGTTGAGAAAAAGTGATCACCGATTAAGCTTATTTTCGCTCTATCTGTTATAGTTTAGAAGTTATGGCCAGTTAAAGTTTAGAAAAAAAATTTCTTCGATTGGCTTCATTTTTGCACCGAATACAGGTCTCGACGCGACTGACACGAATCTGGGCTTATTTTCTCTGTAGGCCTTTTGGCTGAGAAGCTATGGGCATTTAAAGTTGAGAAAAAGTGATCATCGATTAAGCTTATTTTCGCTCTATCTGTTATAGTTTAGGAGTTATGGCCAGTTAAAGTTTAGAAAATAAAATTTCTTCGATGGCTTCATTTTTGCACCGAATACAGGTCTCGACGCGACTGACACGAATCTGGGCTTATTTTCTCTGTAGGCCTTTTCGATGAGAAGCTATGGGCATTTAAAGTTGAGAAAAAGTGATCACCGATTAAGCTTATTTTCGCTCTATCTGTTATAGTTTAGGAGTTATGGCCAGTTAAAGTTTAGAAAAAAAAATTTCTTCGATTGGCTTCATTTTTGCAACGAATACAGGTCTCGACGCGACTGACACGAATCTGGGCTTATTTTCTCTGTAGGCCTTTTGGCTGAGAAGCTGTGGGCATTTAAAGTTGAGAAAAAGTGATCACCGATTAAGCTTATTTTCGCTCTATCTGTTATAGTTTAGAAGTTATGGCCAGTTAAAGTTTAGAAAAAAAATTTCTTCGATTGGCTTCATTTTTGCACCGAATACAGGTCTCGACGCGACTGACACGAATCTGGGCTTATTTTCTCTGTAGGCCTTTTGGCTGAGAAGCTATGGGCATTTAAAGTTGAGAAAAAGTGATCTTCGATTAAGCTTATTTTCGCTCTATCTGTTATAGTTTAGGAGTTATGGCCAGTTAAAGTTTAGAAAATAAAATTTCGTCGATTGGCTTCATTTTTGCACCGAATACAGGTCTCGACGCGACTTACACGAATCTGGGCTTATTTTCTCTGTAGGCCTTTTGGCTGAGAAGCTATGGGCATTTAAAGTTGAGAAAAAGTGATCACCGATTAAGCTTATTTTCGCTCTATCTGTTATAGTTTAGGAGTTATGGCCAGTTAAAGTTTAGAAAATAAAATTTCGTCGATTGGCTTCATTTTTGCACCGAATACAGGTCTCGACGCGACTTACACGAATCTGGGCTTATTTTCTCTGTAGGCCTTTTGGCTGAGAAGCTATGGGCATTTAAAGTTGAAAAAAAGTGATCATCGATTAAGCTTATTTTCGCTCTATCTGTTATAGTTTAGGAGTTATGGCCAGTTAAAGTTTAGAAAAAAAATTTCTTCGATTGGCTTCATTTTTGCACCGAATACAGGTCTCGACGCGACTGACACGAATCTGGGCTTATTTTCTCTGTAGGCCTTTTGGCTAAGAAGCTATGGGCATTTAAAGTTGAGAAAAAGTGATCACCGATTAAGCTTATTTTCGCTCTATCTGTTATAGTTTAGGAGTTATGGCCAGTTAAAGTTTAAAAAATAAAATTTCGTCGATTGGCTTCATTTTTGCACCGAATACAGGTCTCGACGCGACTGACACGAATCTGGGCTTATTTTCTCTGTAGGCCTTTTGGCTAAGAAGCTATGGGCATTTAAAGTTGAGAAAAAGTGATCACCGATTAAGCTTATTTTCGCTCTATCTGTTATAGTTTAGAAGTTATGGCCAGTTAAAGTTTAGAAAAAAAATTTCTTCGATTGGCTTCATTTTTGCACCGAATACAGGTCTCGACGCGACTGACACGAATCTGGGCTTATTTTCTCTGTAGGCCTTTTGGCTAAGAAGCTATGGGCATTTAAAGTTGAGAAAAAGTGATCACCGATTAAGCTTATTTTCGCTCTATCTGTTATAGTTTAGGAGTTATGGCCAGTTAAAGTTTAAAAAATAAAATTTCGTCGATTGGCTTCATTTTTGCACCGAATACAGGTCTCGACGCGACTTACACGAATCTGGGCTTATTTTCTCTGTAGGCCTTTTGGCTAAGAAGCTATGGGCATTTAAAGTTGAGAAAAAGTGATCACCGATTAAGCTTATTTTCGCTCTATCTGTTATAGTTTAGGAGTTATGGCCAGTTAAAGTTTAAAAAATAAAATTTCGTCGATTGGCTTCATTTTTGCACCGAATACAGGTCTCGACGCGACTGACACGAATCTGGGCTTATTTTCTCTGTAGGCCTTTTGGCTAAGAAGCTATGGGCATTTAAAGTTGAGAAAAAGTGATCACCGATTAAGCTTATTTTCGCTCTATCTGTTATAGTTTAGAAGTTATGGCCAGTTAAAGTTTAGAAAAAAAATTTCTTCGATTGGCTTCATTTTTGCACCGAATACAGGTCTCGACGCGACTGACACGAATCTGGGCTTATTTTCTCTGTAGGCCTTTTGGATGAGAAGCTATGGGCATTTAAAGTTGAGAAAAAGTGATCACCGATTAAGCTTATTTTCGCTCTATCTGTTATAGTTTAGGAGTTATGGCCAGTTAAAGTTTAGAAAATAAAATTTCTTGGATTGGCTTAATTTTTGCAACGAATACAGGTCTCGACGCGACTGACACGAATCTGGGCTTATTTTCTCTGTAGGCCTTTTGGCTGAGAAGCTATGGGCATTTAAAGTTGAGAAAAAGTGATCACCGATTAAGCTTATTTTCGCTCTATCTGTTATAGTTTAGGAGTTATGACCAGTTAAAGTTTAAAAAATAAAATTTCGTCGATTGGCTTCATTTTTGCACCGAATACAGGTCTCGACGCGACTGACACGAATCTGGGCTTATTTTCTCTGTAGGCCTTTTCGATGAGAAGCTATGGGCATTTAAAGTTGAGAAAAAGTGATCACCGATTAAGCTTATTTTCGCTCTATCTGTTATAGTTTAGGAGTTATGGCCAGTTAAAGTTTAGAAAAAAAAATTTCTTCGATTGGCTTCATTTTTGCAACGAATACAGGTCTCGACGCGACTGACACGAATCTGGGCTTATTTTCTCTGTAGGCCTTTTGGCTAAGAAGCTATGGGCATTTAAAGTTGAGAAAAAGTGATCACCGATTAAGCTTATTTTCGCTCTATCTGTTATAGTTTAGAAGTTATGGCCAGTTAAAGTTTAGAAAAAAAATTTCTTCGATTGGCTTCATTTTTGCACCGAATACAGGTCTCGACGCGACTGACACGAATCTGGGCTTATTTTCTCTGTAGGCCTTTTGGCTGAGAAGCTATGGGCATTTAAAGTTGAGAAAAAGTGATCATCGATTAAGCTTATTTTCGCTCTATCTGTTATAGTTTAGGAGTTGTGGCCAGTTAAAGTTTAGAAAATAAAATTTCGTCGATTGGCTTCATTTTTGCACCGAATACAGGTCTCGACGCGACTGACACGAATCTGGGCTTATTTTCTCTGTAGGCCTTTTGGCTAAGAAGCTATGGGCATTTAAAGTTGAGAAAAAGTGATCACCGATTAAGCTTATTTTCGCTCTATCTGTTATAGTTTAGAAGTTATGGCCAGTTAAAGTTTAGAAAAAAAATTTCTTCGATTGGCTTCATTTTTGCAACGAATACAGGTCTCGACGCGACTGACACGAATCTGGGCTTATTTTCTCTGTAGGCCTTTTGGCTGAGAAGCTATGGGCATTTAAAGTTGAGAAAAAGTGATCATCGATTAAGCTTATTTTCGCTCTATCTGTTATAGTTTAGGAGTTATGGCCAGTTAAAGTTTAGAAAAAAAAATTTCTTCGATTGGCTTCATTTTTGCAACGAATACAGGTCTCGACGCGACTGACACGAATCTGGGCTTATTTTCTCTGTAGGCCTTTTGGCTGAGAAGCTATGGGCATTTAAAGTTGAGAAAAAGTGATCACCGATTAAGCTTATTTTCGCTCTATCTGTTATAGTTTAGAAGTTATGGCCAGTTAAAGTTTAGAAAAAAAATTTCTTCGATTGGCTTCATTTTTGCACCGAATACAGGTCTCGACGCGACTGACACGAATCTGGGCTTATTTTCTCTGTAGACCTTTTGGCTGAGAAGCTATGGGCATTTAAAGTTGAGAAAAAGTGATCATCGATTAAGCTTATTTTCGCTCTATCTGTTATAGTTTAGGAGTTATGGCCAGTTAAAGTTTAAAAAATAAAATTTCGTCGATTGGCTTCATTTTTGCACCGAATACAGGTCTCGACGCGACTGACACGAATCTGGGCTTATTTTCTCTGTAGGCCTTTTGGATGAGAAGCTATGGGCATTTAAAGTTGAGAAAAAGTGATCACCGATTAAGCTTATTTTCGCTCTATCTGTTATAGTTTAGGAGTTATGGCCAGTTAAAGTTTAAAAAATAAAATTTCGTCGATTGGCTTCATTTTTGCACCGAATACAGGTCTCGACGCGACTTACACGAATCTGGGCTTATTTTCTCTGTAGGCCTTTTGGATGAGAAGCTATGGGCATTTAAAGTTGAAAAAAAGTGATCATCGATTAAGCTTATTTTCGCTCTATCTGTTATAGTTTAGGAGTTATGGCCAGTTAAAGTTTAGAAAAAAAATTTCTTCGATTGGCTTCATTTTTGCACCGAATATAGGTCTCGACGCGACTGACACGAATCTGGGCTTATTTTCTCTGTAGGCCTTTTGGCTAAGAAGCTATGGGCATTTAAAGTTGAGAAAAAGTGATCACCGATTAAGCTTATTTTCGCTCTATCTGTTATAGTTTAGGAGTTATGGCCAGTTAAAGTTTAAAAAATAAAATTTCGTCGATTGGCTTCATTTTTGCACCGAATACAGGTCTCGACGCGACTGACACGAATCTGGGCTTATTTTCTCTGTAGGCCTTTTCGATGAGAAGCTATGGGCATTTAAAGTTGAGAAAAAGTGATCACCGATTAAGCTTATTTTCGCTCTATCTGTTATAGTTTAGAAGTTATGGCCAGTTAAAGTTTAGAAAAAAAATTTCTTCGATTGGCTTCATTTTTGCACCGAATACAGGTCTCGACGCGACTGACACGAATCTGGGCATATTTTCTCTGTAGGCCTTTTGGCTCAGAAGCTATGGGCATTTAAAGTTGAGAAAAAGTGATCACCGATTAAGCTTATTTTCGCTCTATCTGTTATAGTTTAGGAGTTATGGCCAGTTAAAGTTTAAAAAATAAAATTTCGTCGATTGGCTTCATTTTTGCACCGAATACAGGTCTCGACGCGACTGACACGAATCTGGGCTTATTTTCTCTGTAGGCCTTTTGGATGAGAAGCTATGGGCATTTAAAGTTGAGAAAAAGTGATCACCGATTAAGCTTATTTTCGCTCTATCTGTTATAGTTTATGAGTTATGGCCAGTTAAAGTTTAGAAAATAAAATTTCGTCGATTGGCTTCATTTTTGCACCGAATACAGGTCTCGACGCGACTGACACGAATCTGGGCTTATTTTCTCTGTAGGCCTTTTCGATGAGAAGCTATGGGCATTTAAAGTTGAGAAAAAGTGATCACCGATTAAGCTTATTTTCGCTCTATCTGTTATAGTTTAGAAGTTATGGCCAGTTAAAGTTTAGAAAAAAAATTTCTTCGATTGGCTTCATTTTTGCACCGAATACAGGTCTCGACGCGACTGACACGAATCTGGGCTTATTTTCTCTGTAGGCCTTTTGGCTAAGAAGCTATGGGCATTTAAAGTTGAGAAAAAGTGATCACCGATTAAGCTTATTTTCGCTCTATCTGTTATAGTTTAGGAGTTATGGCCAGTTAAAGTTTAAAAAATAAAATTTCGTCGATTGGCTTCATTTTTGCACCGAATACAGGTCTCGACGCGACTTACACGAATCTGGGCTTATTTTCTCTGTAGGCCTTTTGGCTAAGAATCTATGGGCATTTAAAGTTGAGAAAAAGTGATCACCGATTAAGCTTATTTTCGCTCTATCTGTTATAGTTTAGGAGTTATGGCCAGTTAAAGTTTAAAAAATAAAATTTCGTCGATTGGCTTCATTTTTGCACCGAATACAGGTCTCGACGCGACTGACACGAATCTGGGCTTATTTTCTCTGTAGGCCTTTTGGCTAAGAAGCTATGGGCATTTAAAGTTGAGAAAAAGTGATCACCGATTAAGCTTATTTTCGCTCTATCTGTTATAGTTTAGAAGTTATGGCCAGTTAAAGTTTAAAAAAAAAATTTCTTCGATTGGCTTCATTTTTGCACCGAATACAGGTCTCGACGCGACTGACACGAATCTGGGCTTATTTTCTCTGTAGGCCTTTTGGATGAGAAGCTATGGGCATTTAAAGTTGAGAAAAAGTGATCACCGATTAAGCTTATTTTCGCTCTATCTGTTATAGTTTAGAAGTTATGGCCAGTTAAAGTTTAGAAAAAAAATTTCTTCGATTGGCTTCATTTTTGCACCGAATACAGGTCTCGACGCGACTGACACGAATCTGGGCTTATTTTCTCTGTAGGCCTTTTGGCTAAGAAGCTATGGGCATTTAAAGTTGAGAAAAAGTGATCACCGATTAAGCTTATTTTCGCTCTATCTGTTATAGTTTAGGAGTTATGGCCAGTTAAAGTTTAAAAAATAAAATTTCGTCGATTGGCTTCATTTTTGCACCGAATACAGGTCTCGACGCGACTGACACGAATCTGGGCTTATTTTCTCTGTAGGCCTTTTCGATGAGAAGCTATGGGCATTTAAAGTTGAAAAAAAGTGATCACCGATTAAGCTTATTTTCGCTCTATCTGTTATAGTTTAGGAGTTATGGCCAGTTAAAGTTTAGAAAATAAAATTTCTTCGATTGGCTTCATTTTTGCACCGAATACAGGTCTCGACGCGACTGACACGAATCTGGGCTTATTTTCTCTGTAGGCCTTTTGGCTGAGAAGCTATGGGCATTTAAAGTTGAGAAAAAGTGATCATCGATTAAGCTTATTTTCGCTCTATCTGTTATAGTTTAGGAGTTATGGCCAGTTAAAGTTTAGAAAATAAAATTTCGTCGATTGGCTTCATTTTTGCACCGAATACAGGTCTCGACGCGACTGACACGAATCTGGGCTTATTTTCTCTGTAGGCCTTTTGGCTGAGAAGCTATGGGCATTTAAAGTTGAGAAAAAGTGATCACCGATTAAGCTTATTTTCGCTCTATCTGTTATAGTTTAGGAGTTATGGCCAGTTAAAGTTTAGAAAATAAAATTTCGTCGATTGGCTTCATTTTTGCACCGAATACAGGTCTCGACGCGACTGACACGAATCTGGGCTTATTTTCTCTGTAGGCCTTTTGGCTGAGAAGCTATGGGCATTTAAAGTTGAAAAAAGTGATCATCGATTAAGCTTATTTTCGCTCTATCTGTTATAGTTTAGGAGTTATGGCCAGTTAAAGTTTAGAAAATAAAATTTCTTCGATTGGCTTCATTTTTGCACCGAATACAGGTCTCGACGCGACTGACACGAATCTGGGCTTATTTTCTCTGTAGGCCTTTTGGATGAGAAGCTATGGGCATTTAAAGTTGGGAAAAAGTGATCACCGATTAAGCTTATTTTCGCTCTATCTGTTATAGTTTAGGAGTTATGGCCAGTTAAAGTTTAGAAAATAAAATTTCTTCGATTGGCTTCATTTTTGCAACGAATACAGGTCTCGACGCGACTGACACGAATCTGGGCTTATTTTCTCTGTAGGCCTTTTGGATGAGAAGCTATGGGCATTTAAAGTTGAGAAAAAGTGATCACCGATTAAGCTTATTTTCGCTCTATCTGTTATAGTTTAGGAGTTATGGCCAGTTAAAGTTTAGAAAAAAAATTTCTTCGATTGGCTTCATTTTTGCACCGAATACAGGTCTCGACGCGACTGACACGAATCTGGGCTTATTTTCTCTGTAGGCCTTTTGGCTAAGAAGCTATGGGCATTTAAAGTTGAGAAAAAGTGATCACCGATTAAGCTTATTTTCGCTCTATCTGTTATAGTTTAGGAGTTATGGCCAGTTAAAGTTTAAAAAATAAAATTTCGTCGATTGGCTTCATTTTTGCACCGAATACAGGTCTCGACGCGACTGACACGAATCTGGGCTTATTTTCTCTGTAGGCCTTTTCGATGAGAAGCTATAGGCATTTAAAGTTGAGAAAAAGTGATCACCGATTAAGCTTATTTTCGCTCTATCTGTTATAGTTTAGGAGATATGGCCAGTTAAAGTTTAAAAAATAAAATTTCTTCGATTGGCTTCATTTTTGCACCGAATACAGTCTCGACGCGACTTACACGAATCTGGGCTTATTTTCTCTGTAGGCCTTTTCGATGAGAAGCTATGGGCATTTAAAGTTGAAAAAAAGTGATCATCGATTAAGCTTATTTTCGCTCTATCTGTTATAGTTTAGGAGTTATGGCCAGTTAAAGTTTAGAAAAAAAATTTCTTCGATTGGCTTCATTTTTGCACCGAATACAGGTCTCGACGCGACTGACACGAATCTGGGCTTATTTTCTCTGTAGGCCTTTTGGCTAAGAAGCTATGGGCATTTAAAGTTGAGAAAAAGTGATCACCGATTAAGCTTATTTTCGCTCTATCTGTTATAGTTTAGGAGTTATGGCCAGTTAAAGTTTAAAAAATAAAATTTCGTCGATTGGCTTCATTTTTGCACCGAATACAGGTCTCGACGCGACTTACACGAATCTGGGCTTATTTTCTCTGTAGGCCTTTTCGATGAGAAGCTATGGGCATTTAAAGTTGAGAAAAAGTGATCACCGATTAAGCTTATTTTCGCTCTATCTGTTATAGTTTAGAAGTTATGGCCAGTTAAAGTTTAGAAAAAAAATTTCTTCGATTGGCTTCATTTTTGCACCGAATACAGGTCTCGACGCGACTGACACGAATCTGGGCTTATTTTCTCTGTAGGCCTTTTGGCTAAGAAGCTATGGGCATTTAAAGTTGAGAAAAAGTGATCACCGATTAAGCTTATTTTCGCTCTATCTGTTATAGTTTAGGAGTTATGGCCAGTTAAAGTTTAAAAAATAAAATTTCGTCGATTGGCTTCATTTTTGCACCGAATACAGGTCTCGACGCGACTTACACGAATCTGGGCTTATTTTCTCTGTAGGCCTTTTGGCTAAGAAGCTATGGGCATTTAAAGTTGAGAAAAAGTGATCACCGATTAAGCTTATTTTCGCTCTATCTGTTATAGTTTAGGAGTTATGGCCAGTTAAAGTTTAAAAAATAAAATTTCGTCGATTGGATTCATTTTTGCACCGAATACAGGTCTCGACGCGACTGACACGAATCTGGGCTTATTTTCTCTGTAGGCCTTTTGGCTAAGAAGCTATGGGCATTTAAAGTTGAGAAAAAGTGATCACCGATTAAGCTTATTTTCGCTCTATCTGTTATAGTTTAGAAGTTATGGCCAGTTAAAGTTTAGAAAAAAAATTTCTTCGATTGGCTTCATTTTTGCACCGAATACAGGTCTCGACGCGACTGACACGAATCTGGGCTTATTTTCTCTGTAGGCCTTTTGGATGAGAAGCTATGGGCATTTAAAGTTGAGAAAAAGTGATCACCGATTAAGCTTATTTTCGCTCTATCTGTTATAGTTTAGAAGTTATGGCCAGTTAAAGTTTAGAAAAAAAATTTCTTCGATTGGCTTCATTTTTGCACCGAATACAGGTCTCGACGCGACTGACACGAATCTGGGCTTATTTTCTCTGTAGGCCTTTTGGCTAAGAAGCTATGGGCATTTAAAGTTGAGAAAAAGTGATCACCGATTAAGCTTATTTTCGCTCTATCTGTTATAGTTTAGGAGTTATGGCCAGTTAAAGTTTAAAAAATAAAATTTCGTCGATTGGCTTCATTTTTGCACCGAATACAGGTCTCGACGCGACTGACACGAATCTGGGCTTATTTTCTCTGTAGGCCTTTTCGATGAGAAGCTATGGGCATTTAAAGTTGAGAAAAAGTGATCATCGATTAAGCTTATTTTCGCTCTATCTGTTATAGTTTAGGAGTTATGGCCAGTTAAAGTTTAGAAAAAAAAATTTCTTCGATTGGCTTCATTTTTGCAACGAATACAGGTCTCGACGCGACTGACACGAATCTGGGCTTATTTTCTCTGTAGGCCTTTTGGCTGAGAAGCTATGGGCATTTAAAGTTGAGAAAAAGTGATCATCGATTAAGCTTATTTTCGCTCTATCTGTTATAGTTTAGGAGTTATGGCCAGTTAAAGTTTAAAAAATAAAATTTCGTCGATTGGCTTCATTTTTGCACCGAATACAGGTCTCGACGCGACTGACACGAATCTGGGCTTATTTTCTCTGTAGGCCTTTTGGATGAGAAGCTATGGGCATTTAAAGTTGAGAAAAAGTGATCACCGATTAAGCTTATTTTCGCTCTATCTGTTATAGTTTAGGAGTTATGGCCAGTTAAAGTTTAGAAAATAAAATTTCGTCGATTGGCTTCATTTTTGCACCGAATACAGGTCTCGACGCGACTGACACGAATCTGGGCTTATTTTCTCTGTAGGCCTTTTGGCTGAGAAGCTATGGGCATTTAAAGTTGAAAAAAAGTGATCATCGATTAAGCTTATTTTCGCTCTATCTGTTATAGTTTAGGAGTTATGGCCAGTTAAAGTTTAGAAAATAAAATTTCTTCGATTGGCTTCATTTTTGCACCGAATACAGGTCTCGACGCGACTGACACGAATCTGGGCTTATTTTCTCTGTAGGCCTTTTGGATGAGAAGCTATGGGCATTTAAAGTTGGGAAAAAGTGATCACCGATTAAGCTTATTTTCGCTCTATCTGTTATAGTTTAGGAGTTATGGCCAGTTAAAGTTTAGAAAATAAAATTTCTTCGATTGGCTTCATTTTTGCAACGAATACAGGTCTCGACGCGACTGACACGAATCTGGGCTTATTTTCTCTGTAGGCCTTTTGGATGAGAAGCTATGGTCATTTAAAGTTGAGAAAAAGTGATCACCGATTAAGCTTATTTTCGCTCTATCTGTTATAGTTTAGGAGTTATGGCCAGTTAAAGTTTAGAAAAAAAATTTCTTCGATTGGCTTCATTTTTGCACCGAATACAGGTCTCGACGCGACTGACACGAATCTGGGCTTATTTTCTCTGTAGGCCTTTTGGCTGAGAAGCTGTGGGCATTTAAAGTTGAGAAAAAGTGATCACCGATTAAGCTTATTTTCGCTCTATCTGTTATAGTTTAGGAGTTATGGCCAGTTAAAGTTTAAAAAATAAAATTTCGTCGATTGGCTTCATTTTTGCACCGAATACAGGTCTCGACGCGACTGACACGAATCTGGGCTTATTTTCTCTGTAGGCCTTTTCGATGAGAAGCTATAGGCATTTAAAGTTGAGAAAAAGTGATCACCGATTAAGCTTATTTTCGCTCTATCTGTTATAGTTTAGAAGTTATGGCCAGTTAAAGTTTAGAAAAAAAATTTCTTCGATTGGCTTCATTTTTGCACCGAATACAGGTCTCGACGCGACTGACACGAATCTGGGCTTATTTTTTCTGTAGGCCTTTTGGCTGAGAAGCTATGGGCATTTAAAGTTGAGAAAAAGTGATCATCGATTAAGCTTATTTTCGCTCTATCTGTTATAGTTTAGGAGTTATGGCCAGTTAAAGTTTAGAAAATAAAATTTCTTCGATTGGCTTCATTTTTGCACCGAATACAGGTCTCGACGCGACTGACACGAATCTGGGCTTATTTTCTCTGTAGGCCTTTTCGATGAGAAGCTATGGGCATTTAAAGTTGAGAAAAAGTGATCACCGATTAAGCTTATTTTCGCTCTATCTGTTATAGTTTAGGAGTTATGGCCAGTTAAAGTTTAGAAAAAAAAATTTCTTCGATTGGCTTCATTTTTGCAACGAATACAGGTCTCGACGCGACTGACACGAATCTGGGCTTATTTTCTCTGTAGGCCTTTTGGCTGAGAAGCTGTGGGCATTTAAAGTTGAGAAAAAGTGATCACCGATTAAGCTTATTTTCGCTCTATCTGTTATAGTTTAGAAGTTATGGCCAGTTAAAGTTTAGAAAAAAAATTTCTTCGATTGGCTTCATTTTTGCACCGAATACAGGTCTCGACGCGACTGACACGAATCTGGGCTTATTTTCTCTGTAGGCCTTTTGGCTGAGAAGCTATGGGCATTTAAAGTTGAGAAAAAGTGATCATCGATTAAGCTTATTTTCGCTCTATCTGTTATAGTTTAGGAGTTATGGCCAGTTAAAGTTTAGAAAATAAAATTTCGTCGATTGGCTTCATTTTTGCACCGAATACAGGTCTCGACGCGACTTACACGAATCTGGGCTTATTTTCTCTGTAGGCCTTTTGGCTGAGAAGCTATGGGCATTTAAAGTTGAAAAAAAGTGATCATCGATTAAGCTTATTTTCGCTCTATCTGTTATAGTTTAGGAGTTATGGCCAGTTAAAGTTTAGAAAATAAAATTTCTTCGATTGGCTTCATTTTTGCAACGAATACAGGTCTCGACGCGACTGACACGAATCTGGGCTTATTTTCTCTGTAGGCCTTTTGGATGAGAAGCTATGGGCATTTAAAGTTGAGAAAAAGTGATCACCGATTAAGCTTATTTTCGCTCTATCTGTTATAGTTTAGGAGTTATGGCCAGTTAAAGTTTAAAAAATAAAATTTCGTCGATTGGCTTCATTTTTGCACCGAATACAGGTCTCGACGCGACTGACACGAATCTGGGCTTATTTTCTCTGTAGGCCTTTTGGCTAAGAAGCTATGGGCATTTAAAGTTGAGAAAAAGTGATCACCGATTAAGCTTATTTTCGCTCTATCTGTTATAGTTTAGGAGTTATGGCCAGTTAAAGTTTAAAAAATAAAATTTCGTCGATTGGCTTCATTTTTGCACCGAATACAGGTCTCGACGCGACTGACACGAATCTGGGCTTATTTTCTCTGTAGGCCTTTTGGCTAAGAAGCTATGGGCATTTAAAGTTGAGAAAAAGTGATCACCGATTAAGCTTATTTTCGCTCTATCTGTTATAGTTTAGAAGTTATGGCCAGTTAAAGTTTAGAAAAAAAATTTCTTCGATTGGCTTCATTTTTGCACCGAATACAGGTCTCGACGCGACTGACACGAATCTGGGCTTATTTTCTCTGTAGGCCTTTTGGATGAGAAGCTATGGGCATTTAAAGTTGAGAAAAAGTGATCACCGATTAAGCTTATTTTTGCTCTATCTGTTATAGTTTAGAAGTTATGGCCAGTTAAAGTTTAGAAAAAAAATTTCTTCGATTGGCTTCATTTTTGCACCGAATACAGGTCTCGACGCGACTGACACGAATCTGGGCTTATTTTCTCTGTAGGCCTTTTGGCTAAGAAGCTATGGGCATTTAAAGTTGAGAAAAAGTGATCACCGATTAAGCTTATTTTCGCTCTATCTGTTATAGTTTAGGAGTTATGGCCAGTTAAAGTTTAAAAAATAAAATTTCGTCGATTGGCTTCATTTTTGCACCGAATACAGGTCTCGACGCGACTGACACGAATCTGGGCTTATTTTCTCTGTAGGCCTTTTCGATGAGAAGCTATGGGCATTTAAAGTTGAGAAAAAGTGATCACCGATTAAGCTTATTTTCGCTCTATCTGTTATAGTTTAGGAGTTATGGCCAGTTAAAGTTTAGAAAATAAAATTTCGTCGATTGGCTTCATTTTTGCACCGAATACAGGTCTCGACGCGACTGACACGAATCTGGGCTTATTTTCTCTGTAGGCCTTTTGGCTGAGAAGCTATGGGCATTTAAAGTTGAAAAAAAGTGATCATCGATTAAGCTTATTTTCGCTCTATCTGTTATAGTTTAGGAGTTATGGCCAGTTAAAGTTTAGAAAATAAAATTTCTTCGATTGGCTTCATTTTTGCACCGAATACAGGTCTCGACGCGACTGACACGAATCTGGGCTTATTTTCTCTGTAGGCCTTTTGGATGAGAAGCTATGGGCATTTAAAGTTGGGAAAAAGTGATCACCGATTAAGCTTATTTTCGCTCTATCTGTTATAGTTTAGGAGTTATGGCCAGTTAAAGTTTAGAAAATAAAATTTCTTCGATTGGCTTCATTTTTGCAACGAATACAGGTCTCGACGCGACTGACACGAATCTGGGCTTATTTTCTCTGTAGGCCTTTTGGATGAGAAGCTATGGGCATTTAAAGTTGAGAAAAAGTGATCACCGATTAAGCTTATTTTCGCTCTATCTGTTATAGTTTAGGAGTTATGGCCAGTTAAAGTTTAGAAAAAAAAATTTCTTCGATTGGCTTCATTTTTGCAACGAATACAGGTCTCGACGCGACTGACACGAATCTGGGCTTATTTTCTCTGTAGGCCTTTTGGCTGAGAAGCTATGGGCATTTAAAGTTGAGAAAAAGTGATCACCGATTAAGCTTATTTTCGCTCTATCTGTTATAGTTTAGAAGTTATGGCCAGTTAAAGTTTAGAAAAAAAATTTCTTCGATTGGCTTCATTTTTGCACCGAATACAGGTCTCGACGCGACTGACACGAATCTGGGCTTATTTTCTCTGTAGGCCTTTTGGCTGAGAAGCTATGGGCATTTAAAGTTGAGAAAAAGTGATCATCGATTAAGCTTATTTTCGCTCTATCTGTTATAGTTTAGGAGTTATGGCCAGTTAAAGTTTAGAAAATAAAATTTCGTCGATTGGCTTCATTTTTGCACCGAATACAGGTCTCGACGCGACTTACACGAATCTGGGCTTATTTTCTCTGTAGGCCTTTTGGCTGAGAAGCTATGGGCATTTAAAGTTGAAAAAAAGTGATCATCGATTAAGCTTATTTTCGCTCTATCTGTTATAGTTTAGGAGTTATGGCCAGTTAAAGTTTAGAAAATAAAATTTCTTCGATTGGCTTCATTTTTGCACCGAATACAGGTCTCGACGCGACTGACACGAATCTGGGCTTATTTTCTCTGTAGGCCTTTTGGATGAGAAGCTATGGGCATTTAAAGTTGAGAAAAAGTGATCACCGATTAAGCTTATTTTCGCTCTATCTGTTATAGTTTAGGAGTTATGGCCAGTTAAAGTTTAGAAAATAAAATTTCTTCGATTGGCTTCATTTTTGCAACGAATACAGGTCTCGACGCGACTGACACGAATCTGGGCTTATTTTCTCTGTAGGCCTTTTGGCTGAGAAGCTATGGGCATTTAAAGTTGAGAAAAAGTGATCACCGATTAAGCTTATTTTCGCTCTATCTGTTATAGTTTAGAAGTTATGGCCAGTTAAAGTTTAGAAAAAAAATTTCTTCGATTGGCTTCATTTTTGCACCGAATACAGGTCTCGACGCGACTGACACGAATCTGGGCTTATTTTCTCTGTAGGCCTTTTGGCTGAGAAGCTATGGGCATTTAAAGTTGAGAAAAAGTGATCATCGATTAAGCTTATTTTCGCTCTATCTGTTATAGTTTAGGAGTTATGGCCAGTTAAAGTTTAAAAAATAAAATTTCGTCGATTGGCTTCATTTTTGCACCGAATACAGGTCTCGACGCGACTGACACGAATCTGGGCTTATTTTCTCTGTAGGCCTTTTGGATGAGAAGCTATGGGCATTTAAAGTTGAGAAAAAGTGATCACCGATTAAGCTTATTTTCGCTCTATCTGTTATAGTTTAGGAGTTATGGCCAGTTAAAGTTTAGAAAATAAAATTTCGTCGATTGGCTTCATTTTTGCACCGAATACAGGTCTCGACGCGACTTACACGAATCTGGGCTTATTTTCTCTGTAGGCCTTTTGGCTGAGAAGCTATGGGCATTTAAAGTTGAAAAAAAGTGATCATCGATTAAGCTTATTTTCGCTCTATCTGTTATAGTTTAGGAGTTATGGCCAGTTAAAGTTTAGAAAAAAAATTTCTTCGATTGGCTTCATTTTTGCACCGAATACAGGTCTCGACGCGACTGACACGAATCTGGGCTTATTTTCTCTGTAGGCCTTTTCGATGAGAAGCTATGGGCATTTAAAGTTGAGAAAAAGTGATCACCGATTAAGCTTATTTTCGCTCTATCTGTTATAGTTTAGGAGTTATGGCCAGTTAAAGTTTAAAAAATAAAATTTCGTCGATTGGCTTCATTTTTGCACCGAATACAGGTCTCGACGCGACTGACACGAATCTGGGCTTATTTTCTCTGTAGGCCTTTTCGATGAGAAGCTATGGGCATTTAAAGTTGAGAAAAAGTGATCACCGATTAAGCTTATTTTCGCTCTATCTGTTATAGTTTAGAAGTTATGGCCAGTTAAAGTTTAGAAAAAAAATTTCTTCGATTGGCTTCATTTTTGCACCGAATACAGGTCTCGACGCGACTGACACGAATCTGGGCATATTTTCTCTGTAGGCCTTTTGGCTAAGAAGCTATGGGCATTTAAAGTTGAGAAAAAGTGATCACCGATTAAGCTTATTTTCGCTCTATCTGTTATAGTTTAGGAGTTATGGCCAGTTAAAGTTTAAAAAATAAAATTTCGTCGATTGGCTTCATTTTTGCACCGAATACAGGTCTCGACGCGACTGACACGAATCTGGGCTTATTTTCTCTGTAGGCCTTTTGGATGAGAAGCTATGGGCATTTAAAGTTGAGAAAAAGTGATCACCGATTAAGCTTATTTTCGCTCTATCTGTTATAGTTTAGGAGTTATGGCCAGTTACAGTTTAGAAAAAAAATTTCTTCGATTGGCTTCATTTTTGCACCGAATACAGGTCTCGACGCGACTGACACGAATCTGGGCTTATTTTCTCTGTAGGCCTTTTCGATGAGAAGCTATGGGCATTTAAAGTTGAGAAAAAGTGATCACCGATTAAGCTTATTTTCGCTCTATCTGTTATAGTTTAGGAGTTATGGCCAGTTAAAGTTTAGAAAATAAAATTTCTTCGATTGGCTTCATTTTTGCACCGAATACAGGTCTCGACGCGACTGACACGAATCTGGGCTTATTTTCTCTGTAGGCCTTTTGGATGAGAAGCTATGGGCATTTAAAGTTGAGAAAAAGTGATCACCGATTAAGCTTATTTTCGCTCTATCTGTTATAGTTTAGGAGTTATGGCCAGTTAAAGTTTAGAAAATAAAATTTCTTCGATTGGCTTAATTTTTGCAACGAATACAGGTCTCGACGCGACTGACACGAATCTGGGCTTATTTTCTCTGTAGGCCTTTTGGCTGAGAAGCTATGGGCATTTAAAGTTGAGAAAAAGTGATCACCGATTAAGCTTATTTTCGCTCTATCTGTTATAGTTTAGGAGTTATGGCCAGTTAAAGTTTAAAAAATAAAATTTCGTCGATTGGCTTCATTTTTGCACCGAATACAGGTCTCGACGCCACTGACACGAATCTGGGCTTATTTTCTCTGTAGGCCTTTTCGATGAGAAGCTATGGGCATTTAAAGTTGAGAAAAAGTGATCACCGATTAAGCTTATTTTCGCTCTATCTGTTATAGTTTAGGAGTTATGGCCAGTTAAAGTTTAGAAAAAAAAATTTCTTCGATTGGCTTCATTTTTGCAACGAATACAGGTCTCGACGCGACTGACACGAATCTGGGCTTATTTTCTCTGTAGGCCTTTTGGCTGAGAAGCTATGGGCATTTAAAGTTGAGAAAAAGTGATCATCGATTAAGCTTATTTTCGCTCTATCTGTTATAGTTTAGGAGTTATGGCCAGTTAAAGTTTAGAAAAAAAAATTTCATCGATTGGCTTCATTTTTGCAACGAATACAGGTCTCGACGCGACTGACACGAATCTGGGCTTATTTTCTCTGTAGGCCTTTTGGCTGAGAAGCTATGGGCATTTAAAGTTGAGAAAAAGTGATCACCGATTAAGCTTATTTTCGCTCTATCTGTTATAGTTTAGAAGTTATGGCCAGTTAAAGTTTAGAAAAAAAATTTCTTCGATTGGCTTCATTTTTGCACCGAATACAGGTCTCGACGCGACTGACACGAATCTGGGCTTATTTTCTCTGTAGGCCTTTTGGCTGAGAAGCTATGGGCATTTAAAGTTGAGAAAAAGTGATCATCGATTAAGCTTATTTTCGCTCTATCTGTTATAGTTTAGGAGTTATGGCCAGTTAAAGTTTAAAAAATAAAATTTCGTCGATTGGCTTCATTTTTGCACCGAATACAGGTCTCGACGCGACTGACACGAATCTGGGCTTATTTTCTCTGTAGGCCTTTTGGATGAGAAGCTATGGGCATTTAAAGTTGAGAAAAAGTGATCACCGATTAAGCTTATTTTCGCTCTATCTGTTATAGTTTAGGAGTTATGGCCAGTTAAAGTTTAGAAAAAAAATTTCTTCGATTGGCTTCATTTTTGCACCGAATACAGGTCTCGACGCGACTGACACGAATCTGGGCTTATTTTCTCTGTAGGCCTTTTCGATGAGAAGCTATGGGCATTTAAAGTTGAGAAAAAGTGATCACCGATTAAGCTTATTTTCGCTCTATCTGTTATAGTTTAGGAGTTATGGCCAGTTAAAGTTTAAAAAATAAAATTTCGTCGATTGGCTTCATTTTTGCACCGAATACAGGTCTCGACGCGACTGACACGAATCTGGGCTTATTTTCTCTGTAGGCCTTTTCGATGAGAAGCTATGGGCATTTAAAGTTGAGAAAAAGTGATCACCGATTAAGCTTATTTTCGCTCTATCTGTTATAGTTTAGAAGTTATGGCCAGTTAAAGTTTAGAAAAAAAATTTCTTCGATTGGCTTCATTTTTGCACCGAATACAGGTCTCGACGCGACTGACACGAATCTGGGCATATTTTCTCTGTAGGCCTTTTGGCTAAGAAGCTATGGGCATTTAAAGTTGAGAAAAAGTGATCACCGATTAAGCTTATTTTCGCTCTATCTGTTATAGTTTAGGAGTTATGGCCAGTTAAAGTTTAAAAAATAAAATTTCGTCGATTGGCTTCATTTTTGCACCGAATACAGGTCTCGACGCGACTGACACGAATCTGGGCTTATTTTCTCTGTAGGCCTTTTGGATGAGAAGCTATGGGCATTTAAAGTTGAGAAAAAGTGATCACCGATTAAGCTTATTTTCGCTCTATCTGTTATAGTTTAGAAGTTATGGCCAGTTAAAGTTTAGAAAAAAAATTTCTTCGATTGGCTTCATTTTTGCACCGAATACAGGTCTCGACGCGACTGACACGAATCTGGGCTTATTTTCTCTGTAGGCCTTTTGGCTAAGAAGCTATGGGCATTTAAAGTTGAGAAAAAGTGATCACCGATTAAGCTTATTTTCGCTCTATCTGTTATAGTTTAGGAGTTATGGCCAGTTAAAGTTTAGAAAATAAAATTTCTTCGATTGGCTTCATTTTTGCACCGAATACAGGTCTCGACGCGACTGACACGAATCTGGGCTTATTTTCTCTGTAGGCCTTTTGGATGAGAATCTATGGGCATTTAAAGTTGGGAAAAAGTGATCACCGATTAAGCTTATTTTCGCTCTATCTGTTATAGTTTAGGAGTTATGGCCAGTTAAAGTTTAGAAAACAAAATTTCTTCGATTGGCTTCATTTTTGCAACGAATACAGGTCTCGACGCGACTGACACGAATCTGGGCTTATTTTCTCTGTAGGCCTTTTGGCTGAGAAGCTATGGGCATTTAAAGTTGAGAAAAAGTGATCACCGATTAAGCTTATTTTCGCTCTATCTGTTATAGTTTAGGAGTTATGGCCAGTTAAAGTTTAAAAAATAAAATTTCGTCGATTGGCTTCATTTTTGCACCGAATACAGGTCTCGACGCGACTGACACGAATCTGGGCTTATTTTCTCTGTAGGCCTTTTGGCTAAGAAGCTATGGGCATTTAAAGTTGAGAAAAAGTGATCACCGATTAAGCTTATTTTCGCTCTATCTGTTATAGTTTAGGAGTTATGGCCAGTTAAAGTTTAGAAAAAAAAATTTCTTCGATTGGCTTCATTTTTGCACCGAATACAGGTCTCGACGCGACTGACACGAATCTGGGCTTATTTTCTCTGTAGGCCTTTTCGATGAGAAGCTATGGGCATTTAAAGTTGAGAAAAAGTGATCACCGATTAAGCTTATTTTCGCTCTATCTGTTATAGTTTAGGAGTTATGGCCAGTTAAAATTTAGAAAAAAAAATTTCTTCGATTGGCTTCATTTTTGCAACGAATACAGGTCTCGACGCGACTGACACGAATCTGGGCTTATTTTCTCTGTAGGCCTTTTGGCTGAGAAGCTATGGGCATTTAAAGTTGAGAAAAAGTGATCACCGATTAAGCTTATTTTCGCTCTATCTGTTATAGTTTAGAAGTTATGGCCAGTTAAAGTTTAGAAAAAAAATTTCTTCGATTGGCTTCATTTTTGCACCGAATACAGGTCTCGACGCGACTGACACGAATCTGGGCTTATTTTCTCTGTAGGCCTTTTGGATGAGAAGCTATGGGCATTTAAAGTTGAGAAAAAGTGATCACCGATTAAGCTTATTTTCGCTCTATCTGTTATAGTTTAGGAGTTATGGCCAGTTAAAGTATAGAAAATAAAATTTCGTCGATTGGCTTCATTTTTGCACCGAATACAGGTCTCGACGCGACTGACACGAATCTGGGCTTATTTTCTCTGTAGGCCTTTTGGCTGAGAAGCTATGGGCATTTAAAGTTGAGAAAAAGTGATCATCGATTAAGCTTATTTTCGCTCTATCTGTTATAGTTTAGGAGTTATGGCCAGTTAAAGTTTAAAAAATAAAATTTCGTCGATTGGCTTCATTTTTGCACCGAATACAGGTCTCGACGCGACTGACACGAATCTGGGCTTATTTTCTCTGTAGGCCATTTGGATGAGAAGCTATGGGCATTTAAAGTTGAGAAAAAGTGATCACCGATTAAGCTTATTTTCGCTCTATCTGTTATAGTTTAGGAGTTATGGCCAGTTAAAGTTTAGAAAATAAAATTTCTTCGATTGGCTTCATTTTTGCACCGAATACAGGTCTCGCCGCGACTGACACGAATCTGGGCTTATTTTCTCTGTAGGCCTTTTGGCTGAGAAGCTATGGGCATTTAAAGTTGAGAAAAAGTGATCATCGATTAAGCTTATTTTCGCTCTATCTGTTATAGTTTAGGAGTTATGGCCAGTTAAAGTTTAGAAAATAAAATTTCTTCGATTGGCTTCATTTTTGCACCGAATACAGGTCTCGACGCGACTGACACGAATCTGGGCTTATTTTCTCTGTAGGCCATTTGGATGAGAAGCTATGGGCATTTAAAGTTGAGAAAAAGTGATCACCGATTAAGCTTATTTTCGCTCTATCTGATATAGTTTAGGAGTTATGGCCAGTTAAAGTTTAAAAAATAAAATTTCGTCGATTGGCTTCATTTTTGCACCGAATACAGGTCTCGACGCGACTGACACGAATCTGGGCTTATTTTCTCTGTAGGCCTTTTGGATGAGAAGCTATGGGCATTTAAAGTTGAGAAAAAGTGATCACCGATTAAGCTTATTTTCGCTCTATCTGTTATAGTTTAGAAGTTATGGCCAGTTAAAGTTTAGAAAAAAAATTTCTTCGATTGGCTTCATTTTTGCACCGAATACAGGTCTCGACGCGACTGACACGAATCTGGGCTTATTTTCTCTGTAGGCCTTTTGGCTAAGAAGCTATGGGCATTTAAAGTTGAGAAAAAGTGATCACCGATTAAGCTTATTTTCGCTCTATCTGTTATAGTTTAGGAGTTATGGCCAGTTAAAGTTTAAAAAATAAAATTTCGTCGATTGGCTTCATTTTTGCACCGAATACAGGTCTCGACGCGACTGACACGAATCTGGGCTTTTCTCTGTAGGCCTTTTCGATGAGAAGCTATGGGCATTTAAAGTTGAGAAAAAGTGATCACCGATTAAGCTTATTTTCGCTCTATCTGTTATAGTTTAGGAGTTATGGCCAGTTAAAGTTTAGAAAAAAAAATTTCTTCGATTGGCTTCATTTTTGCAACGAATACAGGTCTCGACGCGACTGACACGAATCTGGGCTTATTTTCTCTGTAGGCCTTTTGGCTGAGAAGCTATGGGCATTTAAAGTTGAGAAAAAGTGATCATCGATTAAGCTTATTTTCGCTCTATCTGTTATAGTTTAGGAGTTATGGCCAGTTAAAGTTTAGAAAATAAAATTTCTTCGATTGGCTTCATTTTTGCACCGAATACAGGTCTCGACGCGACTGACACGAATCTGGGCTTATTTTCTCTGTAGGCCTTTTGGATGAGAAGCTATGGGCATTTAAAGTTGGGAAAAAGTGATCACCGATTAAGCTTATTTTCGCTCTATCTGTTATAGTTTAGGAGTTATGGCCAGTTAAAGTTTAGAAAATAAAATTTCTTCGATTGGCTTCATTTTTGCAACGAATACAGGTCTCGACGCGACTGACACGAATCTGGGCTTATTTTCTCTGTAGGCCTTTTGGCTGAGAAGCTATGGGCATTTAAAGTTGAGAAAAAGTGATCACCGATTAAGCTTATTTTCGCTCTATCTGTTATAGTTTAGGAGTTATGGCCAGTTAAAGTTTAAAAAATAAAATTTCGTCGATTGGCTACATTTTTGCACCGAATACAGGTCTCGACGCGACTGACACGAATCTGGGCTTATTTTCTCTGTAGGCCTTTTGGCTAAGAAGCTATGGGCATTTAAAGTTGAGAAAAAGTGATCACCGATTAAGCTTATTTTCGCTCTATCTGTTATAGTTTAGGAGTTATGGCCAGTTAAAGTTTAGAAAAAAAAATTTCTTCGATTGGCTTCATTTTTGCAACGAATACAGGTCTCGACGCGACTGACACGAATCTGGGCTTATTTTCTCTGTAGGCCTTTTGGCTAAGAAGCTATGGGCATTTAAAGTTGAGAAAAAGTGATCACCGATTAAGCTTATTTTCGCTCTATCTGTTATAGTTTAGAAGTTATGGCCAGTTAAAGTTTAGAAAAAAAATTTCTTCGATTGGCTTCATTTTTGCACCGAATACAGGTCTCGACGCGACTGACACGAATCTGGGCTTATTTTCTCTGTAGGCCTTTTGGCTGAGAAGCTATGGGCATTTAAAGTTGAGAAAAAGTGATCATCGATTAAGCTTATTTTCGCTCTATCTGTTATAGTTTAGGAGTTATGGCCAGTTAAAGTTTAAAAAATAAAATTTCGTCGATTGGCTTCATTTTTGCACCGAATACAGGTCTCGACGCGACTGACACGAATCTGGGCTTATTTTCTCTGTAGGCCTTTTGGATGAGAAGCTATGGGCATTTAAAGTTGAGAAAAAGTGATCACCGATTAAGCTTATTTTCGCTCTATCTGTTATAGTTTAGGAGTTATGGCCAGTTAAAGTTTAGAAAATAAAATTTCTTCGATTGGCTTCATTTTTGCACCGAATACAGGTCTCGACGCGACTGACACGAATCTGGGCTTATTTTCTCTGTAGGCCTTTTCGATGAGAAGCTATGGGCATTTAAAGTTGAGAAAAAGTGATCACCGATTAAGCTTATTTTCGCTCTATCTGTTATAGTTTAGGAGTTATGGCCAGTTAAAGTTTAGAAAAAAAAATTTCTTCGATTGGCTTCATTTTTGCAACGAATACAGGTCTCGACGCGACTGACACGAATCTGGGCTTATTTTCTCTGTAGGCCTTTTGGCTGAGAAGCTATGGGCATTTAAAGTTGAGAAAAAGTGATCACCGATTAAGCTTATTTTCGCTCTATCTGTTATAGTTTAGGAGTTATGGCCAGTTAAAGTTTAAAAAATAAAATTTCGTCGATTGGCTTCATTTTTGCACCGAATACAGGTCTCGACGCGACTGACACGAATCTGGGCTTATTTTCTCTGTAGGCCTTTTGGATGAGAAGCTATGGGCATTTAAAGTTGAGAAAAAGTGATCACCGATTAAGCTTATTTTCGCTCTATCTGTTATAGTTTAGGAGTTATGGCCAGTTAAAGTTTAGAAAATAAAATTTCTTCGATTGGCTTCATTTTTGCACCGAATACAGGTCTCGACGCGACTGACACGAATCTGGGCTTATTTTCTCTGTAGGCCTTTTCGATGAGAAGCTATGGGCATTTAAAGTTGAGAAAAAGTGATCACCGATTAAGCTTATTTTCGCTCTATCTGTTATAGTTTAGGAGTTATGGCCAGTTAAAGTTTAGAAAAAAAAATTTCTTCGATTGGCTTCATTTTTGCAACGAATACAGGTCTCGACGCGACTGACACGAATCTGGGCTTATTTTCTCTGTAGGCCTTTTGGCTGAGAAGCTATGGGCATTTAAAGTTGAGAAAAAGTGATCACCGATTAAGCTTATTTTCGCTCTATCTGTTATAGTTTAGAAGTTATGGCCAGTTAAAGTTTAGAAAAAAAATTTCTTCGATTGGCTTCATTTTTGCACCGAATACAGGTCTCGACGCGACTGACACGAATCTGGGCTTATTTTCTCTGTAGGCCTTTTGGATGAGAAGCTATGGGCATTTAAAGTTGAGAAAAAGTGATCACCGATTAAGCTTATTTTCGCTCTATCTGTTATAGTTTAGGAGTTATGGCCAGTTTAAGTTTAGAAAATAAAATTTCGTCGATTGGCTTCATTTTTGCACCGAATACAGGTCTCGACGCGACTGACACGAATCTGGGCTTATTTTCTCTGTAGGCCTTTTGGCTGAGAAGCTATGGGCATTTAAAGTTGAGAAAAAGTGATCATCGATTAAGCTTATTTTCGCTCTATCTGTTATAGTTTAGGAGTTATGGCCAGTTAAAGTTTAAAAAATAAAATTTCGTCGATTGGCTTCATTTTTGCACCGAATACAGGTCTCGACGCGACTGACACGAATCTGGGCTTATTTTCTCTGTAGGCCATTTGGATGAGAAGCTATGGGCATTTAAAGTTGAGAAAAAGTGATCACCGATTAAGCTTATTTTCGCTCTATCTGTTATAGTTTAGGAGTTATGGCCAGTTAAAGTTTAGAAAATAAAATTTCTTCGATTGGCTTCATTTTTGCACCGAATACAGGTCTCGACGCGACTGACACGAATCTGGGCTTATTTTCTCTATAGGCATTTTCGATGAGAAGCTATGGGCATTTAAAGTTGAGAAAAAGTGATCACCGATTAAGCTTATTTTCGCTCTATCTGTTATAGTTTAGGAGTTATGGCCAGTTAAAGTTTAGAAAAAAAAATTTCTTCGATTGGCTTCATTTTTGCACCGAATACAGGTCTCGACGCGACTGACACGAATCTGGGCTTATTTTCTCTGTAGGCCTTTTGGCTGAGAAGCTATGGGCATTTAAAGTTGAGAAAAAGTGATCACCGATTAAGCTTATTTTCGCTCTATCTGTTATAGTTTAGGAGTTATGGCCAGTTTAAGTTTAGAAAATAAAATTTCGTCGATTGGCTTCATTTTTGCACCGAATACAGGTCTCGACGCGACTGACACGAATCTGGGCTTATTTTCTCTGTAGGCCTTTTGGCTGAGAAGCTATGGGCATTTAAAGTTGAGAAAAAGTGATCATCGATTAAGCTTATTTTCGCTCTATCTGTTATAGTTTAGGAGTTATGGCCAGTTAAAGTTTAAAAAATAAAATTTCGTCGATTGGCTTCATTTTTGCACCGAATACAGGTCTCGACGCGACTGACACGAATCTGGGCTTATTTTCTCTGTAGGCCTTTTGGCTGAGAAGCTATGGGCATTTAAAGTTGAGAAAAAGTGATCACCGATTAAGCTTATTTTCGCTCTATCTGTTATAGTTTAGGAGTTATGGCCAGTTAAAGTTTAAAAAACAAAATTTCGTCGATTGGCTTCATTTTTGCACCGAATACAGGTCTCGACGCGACTGACACGAATCTGGGCTTATTTTCTCTGTAGGCCTTTTCGATGAGAAGCTATGGGCATTTAAAGTTGAGAAAAAGTGATCACCGATTAAGCTTATTTTCGCTCTATCTGTTATAGTTTAGGAGTTATGGCCAGTTAAAGTTTAGAAAATAAAATTTCTTCGATTGGCTTCATTTTTGCAACGAATACAGGTCTCGACGCGACTTACACGAATCTGGGCTTATTTTGTACATTTATTAATTTTTTTTTTTCAGTGAGGCATACAAAGTGTTAAGACATCGCTTATTTTAAGCATTTACTTTAAAAAATATTAACATAATATTATTATTAAAAATATTAATATTTTAAACCAATGGAACAATGATCAATTCTTTCTTTTATTAATTTTTTATCATCATCATTTATCATTTTTTATATAAATCATCATTCATATTTCTACAACTCACGACAAGTTATTGTCATCACTGTTTTAAACTTTATTAAAAAATAATTGGTAAAAAAAAACAGTTCTATCGACAGTGGCCTAATAACATGCAGCTATTAATGACAACGCGCTGACCAAAAGTCTGTTTTGTTTCGGCTAAAAATTACTTGTGTTTGTGTGTGCCGCAATGCAAAACAGTTCAGCAGAATGGAAGGCGATAGCAAAATACTCTTCTTCGTATTTTTCGCCATTTATGCATGCATTTGTTAGTGTAAAGCAGTGGTCGGCAAAATATACATATGCATTTTTTTTTTTGCGCTTGTATTGAACATTTTCTGCCGCTGTGACGTATTTCGACGCTGACGTCGCAAAGCAACAGACACGAAGTTGCTTGTTCATGACTTCGGCTCTTGCTTAGAGAGCATGCTTGCTCTCTCAACGCTAAAGCGCTCTAGCATTAGTTTGCCGTCGCTTTTGTGCTGTGTGGCAAAAATCACAAAATCACTTGATGTTTAGTTGTCTGCATGAGTAGATCGCTGCGCAAACTATTGAATTTAACTAGGGAAAAATGTTCAAAGAGGAGTGGGAGAATTTTTTTTTCATTAAAAATATGGATGGCGACGCGCAATGCGTCATTTGCCATCATGTTGCCTCACAATGTAAATTGTATTACATTGAAAGGCATTATTATAAAATGCATGATATGTTTAAGAAATTAGACGGAGCTGAACGTTTAGAAAAAATTTTAGAGCTGCAAGCAAAATTTTTTCTAATATTTTTAGCTGATGCAATGCCCCAATATGAATACAATGACCCTTTACCCGCAAAAGAAAAAGCGTCCTATACTGTAGCATTAGCTTTAGCAAAGCAATGCCGTCCCTTTACTGATGGAATATTTTTTAAAAATCTAATATTTGATGTTATAAGTTGCTTTGGGCAAAAATTCTCCCACTCCTCTTTGAACATTTTTCCCTAGTTAAATTCAATAGTTTGCGCAGCGATCTGCTCATGCAGACAACTAAACATCAAGTGATTTTGTGTTTTTTGCCACACAGCACAAAAGCGACGGCCATGGTGGAATAATAAGGTGATGTCGTGCGAACGCTCACTCTCTCGTTTAGAGCCCTTATCGTCAGTGCAAAACTTGCTATGAACGAGTGAGCTTGGTTGCGTACGAAATTTTTAGCAGTGTGTGTTTTGTTTTATAAACACGAAACTTGCAATACAAAAGCAAAACATTATGGGCAATTGTAAACTTGTTAAAATTAAACTATGTAAAATTATTTATTATATTTATTAACTATAAAACATATCTGAATTGTTCTTTGTTATTTATTTACAAACATCTACAAAATTTATATCTATCTCTTTCACATTCACGAAGCAATGGTAAGAGAGCTTTCCTAACAGAAAAGCTTTCGACCTCTCATTCGCACTCACACGCTACATACAATAAGGGATAGCTTTTGCGGACGATACCACCTTATATTATTCCACCATGGCGACGGCAAACTAATGCTAGAGCGCTTTAGCGTTGAGAGAGCAAGCACGCTCTCTAAGCAAGAGCCGAAGCATGGTGGAATAATAAGGTGATGTCGTGCGAACGCTCACTCTCTCGCTTAGAGCCCTTATCGTCAGTGCAAAACTTGCTATGAACGAGTGAGGTTGGTTGCGGACGAAATTTTTACCAGCGTGTGTTTTGTTTCTTAAACACGAAACTTGCAATACAAAAGCAAAACAATTAGTGCAATAGTAAATTTGTTAAAATCAGACTATTTAAAATTAATTATTATATTAACTATAAACAAACATCAACAAAAACCCGTGTGGTGTCCGGGTATAGAATTTAGCACCACGGTATTCTCTGCCTGGCGTAAGAGGCCCCTAAAAGAGAACTAGTCAGATGCAGGCATACTTACCATCACATTGAGCCTGAGGTACATTTTTAACATCTTAAAGATCTTCCAAAGATCAGTGTATGGGATTGGTTACCGGGTCTGGAGACAACCGCCGGTGTAAAAGGAAAGTCCAAAACTAACGAGTGTCCATACACAAGTGCCAAAAACCTCACCTTTTTTCCAGATAGGTGTAAACGAATGGAAAAAAACAGTCTAATGGAAGTCAATGCATATAATAGCACTACCCCGCTGGGCACCCCTGCTATGCAGGCTTGTGATCCCAGAGCGAGCGGCGTTGGTCCTAACGGGAACGCAGTCGCTCGTGTCAGAGCTCGGGATTTCCGGGGGCGAGCGAAGTTGGACAGTCCAAAGAAACCAATTTGGGAAAAATTGAGGGTCGGAAGCTGGAACGTAGGATCAATGACCGAAAAGAGCGCGGACTTAGAATGCATCATGGACCGAAGGGGAAAAAGCATTATGTGCGTTCAGGAGACTAAGTGGCGTAACGATCTGCCGGACCGGGCTCGTTTCCTGACGGTGTCCAAGAAGTACAAATTGTATTACTATGGTGTTAGGAACGACCGAAATGGGGTCGGTATTATTTTGGCAAAATCCTTGCTTGGCAACGTTATCAGCGTATCGAAGGAGAGTGACCGCTTGATCAGTATCAAATTGGTGATTTGTGGAGAGGTGTGGAATGTTATAAGTGCGTATGCCCCCCAATCCGGGCTAGAGCAGAGCGAAAAAGAGGCATTTTGGAACGATATGGACACGCTTCTCCGCAGAATACCGGATACTGAACTGGTTTTTATTGGGGGAGATCTTAATGGCCATGTGGGAGAGCTAGGCCATGACTACGAAGACGTCCATGGTGGGAAGGGCAGCCGATCTAAAGCCAGAGATGATGAGGGCGAGGCTATTCTCACTATGAGTAAAGCTTATGGTTTGGTAATTCTGAATACATGGTTCGTTAAGCAGGAGAGGCACCTGATTACGTATTGCAGTGGAGCTCATGCAACACAGATTGATTTCCATCTGTGCTTAAATTTTATGAGACGATGGGTAAGAGACTGCAAAGTAATTATAGGTGAATCTGCGGTATCTCAACATCGTTTGCTTTTGACGGAATTTATTCTATCAAAAGAAAAGGGAACAAAACGAGTCTCCAAGCCAGTTGAGAAAATAAAGTGGGACAACCTGAAAAACGAAGCTTATGAGCCAGTAGTCACGCCATTTATTCGGGAAATAAACGGATGGCTCGCGGATAACACCACGTGCGACGAGCTGAGTCCAAACCAAATGTGGAATAAATTGAGTGAAACGCTTTTGGGTAAAGCTGAAAAGACTTTGGGAGTTTCGAAGGGACGCCTCCGCAATGGGAAAGAATCTTGGTGGTGGAACGACGAAATAGCGAAAGCAGTCGAGGCAAAGTCAAAAGCGTTTAAGAAATGGACAAAATGCGAGTCAAACGAAGAAGACGAAAAGGCTCAGCTTCGTGCTGAATATGAAGAATGCCGCAAAAATGTGAAACGAATGGTGGCTCAAGCAAGAGCGAAAGCAGCAGAGCAGTTCTATCAAGAACTAGAAAGCCAAGCTGTAAACGAAAATTCGCATGCGAGAGAAACACCAAGGGACAATGCCAGAATTTACAAGATTGCGGCGCAACGGAAAAGAAATGCACGGGAAATAGAAGCTCCGAAATATATCGAGGATTCGCAAGGCACCCTTATAATCGACGACAAAGAGATATGTGCCAGACACTTCGAGTACTTTGGTGAGCTGCTTAACGAAGAGTTTCCTAGGGAAGCTTTTCCAAATGTAGAGCTAAACCTTTCCGATGTCTCTGACTTTAATTTGGAGGAGGTAAAGCAGGCGGTGATAGAGATGAAACGCGGTAAGGCTGTGGGACCAGACAAAATACCCTTGGAGTTTTGGCTGGAAACGAGCGTTTGTGGGCTGAAATGGCTCACCGCTCTTTTCAACAAAATAAAAAGTGGGAGCCCAATGCCAGATGCGTTTAGGAAAAGCTATCTACTCCCGTTCTACAAAAATAAAGGGGATTCCCGTAAGCTTACCAACTACCGTGCAATAAAACTAACATCACACACCTTAAAAATTTACGAGCGAATGGTAAACAACCGACTTAAAAATATTATAAGGTTGCAAGACAATCAATGTGGCTTTGTGGAAGGTAAATCAACAATCGATGCTATTCAGTGTCTTCGGATACTGATGGAAAAACACCGGGACGCCCGAAAAGACCTGTTCCTTGTGTTCATCGACTTGGAGAAAGCCTTCGACAGAGTCCCTCGTGAATTAATTTGGTTGGCCTTGAGAGCACATGATGTACCAGAAGTTTACGTCCGCATGATTATGGACATGTATGATGGCGCCAGGACTAAAGTCAGATGTACAGCTGGCGAGTCGGACGAATTCAGTGTTAAGGTGGGAGTCCACCAAGGCAGTGTGTTGAGTCCTATGCTGTTTAATATCATCATGTCCTACTTGTTAAAACAAATCGGCGACGAAACTGAAATATCCCTCCTTTTCGCAGATGACGTAATTCTGGGTAGCACCAATATCGTAGCCCTGCAAAATGCTGTATCAATTTGGGATAAGATATTGACGGATCATGGACTGAAAATAAGTGTAAAAAAGACAGAATTGTTGCCCTGTCAATTTTCAGATCCAGAAAGACCAAATCCGGATATCTATATAGGCGGGGAAAAATTGATTATTGGCAGCAAATTTAAGTACCTAGGCTCAGTTGTAAATAGCGAAGCTACATGCGATGATGACATCAAACATCGCACCAGTGTTGGGTGGATGAAGTGGCGAGAAAACTCTAGCGTTTTCTGTGACAAGAAAATGCCACGGAAATTGAAAGGCAAGCTGTACGCGACAGTCGTTAGACCCGCACTCTTGTATGCGTCCGAATGTTGGACGATGTACAAAACGTACGAGAGTAAATTATCTGCGACGGAGATGAAAATGCTAAGGATGACGGCGGGTGTGACCAAGCTTGATCACATTAAGAGCAAACACATCCGAGGCAGCCTGTTTGTTAAAAAGCCTATCACTGAGACGCTCAAAGTAGGTCAGATGCGTTGGTATTGCCATGTTCAAAGGCGACCGCCGGAGAACCCCGCGAAGAAGGCAATACTTACCGTTGTTCCAGTTAACGGCCGTAGGGCAGGCAGACCGAAAAATACGTGGATGGGTCAAATGCAAAAACATCAGCAACGAATGGGTCTCAGCGATGACATAATCCAGAATCGGAATGCCTGCAGAAGAATGCTGAGATCGCATACCCACACCTCAGGAGGAGCATGAGCGAGTCCGAAAAGAGGTAAACAAGGGTTTGGGAGAAGAAGAAGAAACATCAACAAAATATTTATCTATCTCTTTCACATTCATGAGGCAATGCTAAGAGAGCTTTCCTAACAGAAAAGCTTTTGACCTCTCATTCGCACTCACACGCTACATACAATAAGGGATAGCTTTTACGGACGATACCACCTTATATTATTCCACCATGAGCCGAAGTCATGCACAAGCAACTTCGTGTCTGTTGCTTTGCAACAAGAGCATGGCAACGCCAGAGAATCAGCTGAGAGTAGTTCAGTACAAAAATCACGCACACATGCATGTGTTTTGTGTACAACACAGTACGTGTGAACTCCAATCCCATGGGATTGGGCCGTGCCGACCACTGGTTTAAACCAACGCATTATGTTTAGCTAATGCTTAGCTATTGCTGATGCTGATTGTTCTTTACTACAATAAACAAAGAGTTTAAGCCTGAAAAAAATACTGAGTAGAAAACATCATCAGATTGTTTGGGACCCCAATTAAGTCCTAAACCAAATTTTCCAAAGGCAGTTGCTCTTTCCCGCCAAAAAGTGGTTGGTGTGATTATTACATAATATTGTTTTGCTATTACAGTTAGATTTATTTATGTTTTTTTAATAAAAATTATTATCAGTAAAATATAGAATTTTTCAAATAAAACTCAAATCAAAGTGATTGATTAATTGGTTCAGGCACAATGACTATTCAAAGTTAAAAAAGTGGAAATAGTTTTTGGTGTTTTTCAAACCATCTGCTCCTACCGTAAAATTGGTGGGACTTTCGCAAGAATATCCAAGTACTCTATTGAAGTATATGAAATGATCTACAAAATGAGTTCTCTATTATTATCATAGGATTAATAGTTTTCTAGCAATCGAACGAATAAACCACTTGCAAACGCCACTTTTGTTCATCGCCGCCTACTTGCGTGGCAAAGCAAATAGCCGCCGGCAAAATATCCTTTCCTTTGCTTTGTCAAAATTGAATTTGCCTTCCCTAAAATCTAAACTAAATCAAGTATGTATGTATATGAAGTAACAATACTTTTAGTTATGGAAACACATTACAGTTTAGACACATACTATTTTCAATGAAGAATGCAAACAAAAAATGTCATTTGTATTTTTTTGATACTTTTAACACCGACTAAACGAAAACTAATAACTTAGCATTAAGGAAAAAATTTAGTTAATTTAATTAAAAATTATAAAGAAAATAATTTTAGGCTCCTTTTTATTTATGATTTATATAAAATTCTTATCATTGATTGAACCAAAATGCGCCTAGGTCAGTGCATAAACATCAACACAAAAGCAGCGACAACCAATACTTCATTCATATCGCTTTGCTTTGACCGAGCCCAAGTCACCGGACAAACATCACAACACAACACAGACCGAGCCAAGAGCCAATGCTGCCTTTTGCTTTTGCCATTCATTCGTCTACCGTTGCTGTTGCTTGTTGTTGGTGCCTGACTTTATTTTGCGTTTGATTTTGCTTTTACACCAGACGAGCCCAAGTCGTGGGATAAAGTTTCAACGGCACTTTCGAACTCGTAGAGAATTTTCGCCTCTGTCTATTTGGTACTCTCTGGTACTTGTTTTTTGACTTACCCCCATTTGTTTCGTTTGCATTTGCTGCATGGGTTGCATTTGTTGCACATTCATCACATTCACATTCACGAGTCCACTTTTCATTTGATTGGGTCCTGGGCCATAGGTAACAGCTACTGCCTGCTGGGCCACTGCCCGGGCCAGGTCCTACCATTTGATTGGGCATACCGCCCATCTTCTGCAGTGGATTGCAGACAATTTGACCCTGCTGGGCGCCACATGGCCCCATTACATTTAGTTGCATACCAGCGCCGCCTGGTCCGTTGCCACCACCTATTTGCGGCACTTGCACCATTCGTTGTCCACCACCAGCACCCATGGGCATTTGACCGAGTATATTTGGCATTGGTTGCAAAAAAAAAATTTTTTAGCATATGATTAAAGTAGGAGAATAATATAAAGGTAATTTTTTGGATACACCACGGTAGAAATAGTGTTAAGGCCACAGAGATCAAATTAGTATTTTTCCTAATTATAATTTTGGCAATCTGCAAATAGTAAATATATTATAAAAAGGTTTTGTGAAAATTTTGATTACGAATTGCTTACCATGACCACGAAGCGATTTATATAAATTGAACACATTTTACAAATACATCTCAATTTTTGTTTTTGTTGCTTGATTAAACTTAAACTGCAACACCTGAACTATATTGTCAGTACAACGTGTGGGCTGATCATAGCGAGTTATGATTTTATGTTCAAAAAATCGTCATTTTCATCAGAAACATTTTTATCCAGTAAGCGCCTGTAGGATCATATGGCAACACAATATCTATTGCCTCTGTTAATTCCTTAGCATTGTTGAATTGGGCATTTCATGGAGAAACCAGCAATATTGAAGCATCAGTCATCAGCATTTTCCATATTCATAATTTTAGCAATCTGCAAATAATAAACATTATACAAAGGCTTAATCAAAATTTCGATTACAACTTACTTACCTAGGCGTCTGACGATTTTCACATATCAAATATCAAAACTCAAATGTGCAGCAACTGTCCGAAATGTCGCTATATTTCACTTTGGCTTAATATAATTCACTTTACCAAGTGATTTAAATCAATTTTACAAATTTTAAAAATACATCTTAATTCTTGTTTTTTGTGTTTGATTGTTCCAGCAGATGAAGCACTGGCGCTCCATAGTTGTCGCATCGCAAAAATGGTGTAGGAAAGAAGTTAATCGGAAGTTTCTCTGCTAGAAAAAATAAATTTTAATAAAATTTTTGCTTACATGTCCCAAGATCTCACCTTTTGAAAACCATATAAAAAGCAAAACGCACAAACAGCGTTTCAGAATCTCTTGGCTTGCATAGACAATAAATATACAATTAATCTACATCTTGGGCATCAACAAGATGTAGACAAAGTGTTTATTTATTTTTATAGCTTCGAGCATTGCAATTAATAGATACGTATGCGGATAAATCACTGGGAACGCTGCAGCGTTCCTGTGATACTAGACATTAGGGCTTCAATTATATAGTATAGGTCCGCCATTCTCATAGTCACGGGCCAGCAGATTAAAGAAGCACTTGACTCTTTAAGATTTGTAAGTAGGGGTGTGGCACCTAAAAACACACAAAATTTAGATTTTTAGCAATACAACTATTTATTTAGCATAATATTTGTAATATCCTACCAATTTTGAAGCACAAATAGATTGTGTTCTATTGAAATGTATTAAACGTTATGAGAACTGAATTCCATGTTGCAGTGAACACAACATGGACCTACAAAAGATACAAATACAATTTTTTTTTAAATTATTTAAGTTAAATTAACATGTTTGAAAAACTTACCAATTCGAAGCAGTAGCAAAACATGATAATTTCCATCCGAACTGCATTCCATGTTGCAGTGTATACAACATGGACCTAGAAAAGATACAAAATTCAATCATTATAAAAATTAATTAAATTAATTTCAAATTTTGTAATTCTTACGAGTTTAAAGCACCAACTTTTTGCAGCACGAAATGACAACTTTCATGTGAACTGAATACCATGTTGCAGTGTATACAACATGGACCTGGAAGATATAAAAAATTCAATTATTATCACAATTATCGAGTTTAACATTTTTAAACTTCTTACCAATTCGAAACACCAAAAATCACATTTATTTCAAAATCTATTTAACGTTCATTCAAGCCGAATTCCATGTTGCAATGTGCGCAACATGGACCTATAAAAGATGCAAAAATTCGATATTTACAAATTACATTGATTAAATTAATTTAAAATTTTTGAAATACTTACCAATTCAATGAACCAACTGTTTGTAACAAAATATAAAAATTTTCATCCGAACTGCATTCCATGTTGCAGTGTATACAACATGGACCTAGAAAAGATACAAAATTGCGATTATTAGCATTAAATAATTTTAGTTTGAAATTTTGCATTTCTTACCAATTCTAAGCATTCAATATTTTCCTTTTTTTTGCAGCCTTTCCATGTTGGCTCTTTTGAACTGGGGCATCTGTAAGCATCCATCTGGCCTTTTTTCTTAGCAGTGTTACAATGAGTTTGTTCAGAATGCTTTTTCTGTGATTGAAGCATTTGTGGCTGACGGAAAACCACTCTGGATACAATGTATTTGTTTTTTCTATGCATTTGCACATAATTTTTTTGCAAATATCCTGGTCGTGCGCATTCGTTTCAAAATATTCCGAAAAGATGTCGTAATGCAAGTTGCAAATTTTAAAAAAGATATCCGTTGGATTTGTCAGGAGGAGCACAGATTCGGAAAAATTTTTTGTTTTTAACAGGTCCACTGACGGGTTGTTCTGCACTATATCCATTGATTGCATCGCGGTAACGCATGTCTGGCAATCAAATTTGGATTTAAATATTAAGTAGCCGTCGAAGTACCTACGTGATGCAGTTTCTCCAATATTCTCAGGGCTATTTAATATTTCTTCGTCGTGAATTTCCGATTCTTTTTCATTTTCTAATGCATTACGGTCAATGGCTTGAATATCGTCAGAACTATGACAAATCCAATCAAGCTGCAAATCTTCATCATTTTCGCAGTTCGTTCCTTGCAAATGTGCTCTTGTTATTATTTTCATTGAAAGGAGACGTGCAGTAAGATATTGCAATTCGCCAACTGACGGATTTGTATTGTTTCCCAGCTGAGATCTTATGGCGCCGAAAAGGTTCTCTAAGCTGTCTTGACTGAATCGAGTAAGATGTATGAACTCAATAGTTTTTTCAGATATTAAATTGTCGCATAGAGCTATCATATTCTTCATAGTGACGATTAGGCCATCTTTGCAGAAATTACGGTTGCCCATTTTAATGGTCTCTAAAAACGAAATGAACTCAATCATTTTGCTTTTTACGTCATTTTTAGCGTGGTATGCATTTTTCTGGCCCGCGTGAAAGGACCTGCCGTTAAAAATATCAAAACCGTCATTCATTTTTTGGACAAAATCGGCAGTTGCTGTTGCGTTTTCCATATTCTTTGGTGAGAATAGCTTGTTTGTGCAGCACACAGCAATTGCGGCAGCCACCGATCTTGAGAAAACTTGCGTAGCTAATTTAACCGTCATTTTTTGAAAATTAGTGGGATTAACGTGCGCTGTAGTCAATTTCGGGACCATACGTGTTGTTCTGCTTTTTTTATCTATGTCATGCAACTCCGAAATGACTGACCAGCTTACGATGCCTTCTGGTGTTTCAATATTATTTGTTATGAGGCAATTCCGCATACTCTTCACCAAATGCACGTAATCGTACATCAGATAAATTTTGTTTCCACTTGCGTCATGCAATTGCATTTCGCTTTTGCAAATCAATGTGAAAACAGAACAGTTTATAGGTGCTTGGTCACTGACAATTGCCCTAACGTGCAAGCCGATCTCTTTTAATGCGCTTAAGTTTTCTGTTATGCATGCTTGGAGATCTTTAATGTTCACTCCACCAGCGCTGCAGTAATAGGCGAACGTGTACTTCCACGGTTGAACCAGGCCTTTCACTTGAAAAAAAAGGAATACGTTAGCAACCTTGTTATTCCGTTTCCCATTGCCAAAGTCCATGAAGCCGTCAATTTGGTCTGTTGCCGGATTATACTCTAGTTCCGAACGTCCGTGAATTTCGTCGAAAACTAAGACACATAGCTTTTCAGCTTCATCCATAGTCTGAACATGTTTCAAAATGTTCTTACAGACTTGCTCATTAATTCCCGGGCTTATCCTTCTTATAGGACTCCTCTTAAGCAAGGTTTTGGGGTGCGGTAAGGGAAACAATAGGCTTGATCGAAGAAACCTATAGCATTTGGCAGAACGGTAGTTTATATTAAGCAGGACATTTTTCTCCAAAGGAGTGTACCGTTTTAGCCTTTGTTCCAAAAGCATTTTGCCAAATGCTTTTGATTCCTCACTCGTGCCTTGATTTACTACTATGCGTTCTGCGCTGCATTCTTGCAGCCTTGCTGCCCACATTTTGTTGGTCTCCTCGAGGGAAATGGAGAATGTATTGTTTTCATGTATGATGCGATTGCATTCTTCAATTATTTTTTTATTTTCGGCCAGCAGATCGAAATACATTTTTCGCCAGTGCGTTTCGTTGCGGCACTACAACTCACAACGAGGGCAGAAGATTTCGCTTTCCCCATTCTGCACATATACTTGAAAATAATTATCCGGAAGTCTTTTACTGGACACAATCTCAACTTTTTCTTCTCCTAGTGTCTTTTTTTGGGAATGTGCTCATCAATAATTGGAGCTGGCAATGTGAGCCATTCTTGATCAATTGCACAGACACTTCTATGCTCCTCAATATGCATTATAGGCCTTGCAGTTTTTTTCAATTTTTTATTTAGAATGTCGTCTGGATGGAAATGTGCATTACATATGAATAACCTCGAATGGCTCTCGAACCGTGGCGTCATATTGCATAACGCTACCCACTCTTCCCTAGCTTTCTTTTTTAAAGGAAAGCTATGCAGGGTTGAAGGCGGACTTGACCGGTGGCAATTTAAAATGTAGCACACTCTCTCCTGCTGCTTGAATTGAGGATTAAATAACGACTCCTCACAATGACCTACATATAACGATAAAATTTAGGGGTACCACAGAAAATAATTTACATTAATTTCTGTTGAGCTACTGAGCTTTTTCAATAGCTTTAAATTAAAGAAAATTACGAAGTTAGAGAATAAGGAATGCACTGAAATTTGCACTTATTTATGTTTTTATTTTGGCAGAACTTTATAATATAAGTATGTAAATGGTTTATGTTACGCACAAATTATTCAGATTATGTTGCAGGCAGCCTCGAATAGACTGTGCAATTAACAATATTAATTTGTTCCGAAAAAAAAGATAAACCGGCCAAGCGGACTCAAAATAGCCGTGCCGTTGCGAGCGAAAACGAAAAGGGAACTGGTTTAGACCAATAAAAGTTAAACTAACTGTAGATCTTAATTAGAGATGGTAAAAACTAGTATAAGACATGACTAAATGAATAGTTTCTTAATTAATAAAACATATCGATAAGAACTTAAAAAATACTAAAAATTATTAAGCTGCTGCTCCGAACATCCTCCCCCCCGTTGAAGAGCCAGGGTCTTCAACAGAATGCTTAACGGGAAGGACGCACAGCTTGTTGACAGCACGGCGAGTAGTACCAGTTGGGGTGCGCAAGTCGGCAACTCGCACAACGCCATCCTTTCCAGCGATCACTTCAATCACCCGAGCCAGTGGCCACTTCAAGGGAGGTAGATTTTCGTCCTTGATACAGACGAGATCGTTGATTTTAATGGGTGGTTTCGCTGTACGCCACTTAGTCCTTTGCTGCAGAAGGGACAAATATTCTTCACTCCACCGCTTCCAGAAAAGCTGCATGATGTAGGTAGCACGCTGCCAACGATCAAGGCGATTGTAGTTAAGTTGAGAAATGTTCGGCTCAGGAGGTGCTATAAGCGGGCCACCAGTGAGGAAGTGACCAGGAGTCAAAACGTCAAGATCTTCAATGTTTTCTGAAATGGATACAAGAGGACGAGAATTGATTATAGCCTGAATTTGGCATACCAATGTGCGCAGCTCATCGAAGCCTAGAACGGATGATCCCATAGAACGGTATAGATGCTGCTTGGCCGTTTTAACAGCTGCCTCCCATAATCCACCAAAATGCGGCGAACGAGGCGGTATAAACTTCCAATCGAAGCCGTTACTGAGGCAGTAAGCATGAACTGAGTCACGATGACTTTCACTCAGAAACGATTGGCGTAACTCTCTCAGCTCATTTTTTGCTCCTACAAAATTGGTCGCATTATCAGACCAGATGCAGCGGGGTATGCCACGCGTGGCAACAAATCTTTTAAGAGCACTCAGAAAGGCATCAGTTGAGAGATCCTTTACCAATTCAAGCCACACAGCCTTCGTTGCAAAACAAATAAAAACGGATATGTAGCATTTTTGAGGTGCCTTGTTGCGAACGTCAGGCTTGTAATAGAAAGGGCCACAATAATCCACTCCAGTGACACTGAAAGCGCGCGAATCCTGAACGCGTTCTTTAGGTAAATCGGCCATGATGTGCTCTGTAAGACGACCTCGAGATCGGCAGCAAATGATGCATTTGTGTAAAGCCTTTGCAACAGTTTTCAAGCCGCCTATTGGCCAATACTGCATCCGAAGGGTAGCTAAAAGTGATTGCGGACCTGCGTGATGATATTTACGATGAAAATGTGTTATAATGGCAAGAGTTAACGGATGTCCTTTTGGCAATATAATTGGGTGCCGAGCATCGAAACCAAGAGATGAGTTGCGTAGCCGACCACCCACACGAATGACACCAGAATCATCCAGAAAGGGGCAGAGCGATGATATTGTGCTAGAAGAGTCAACACAATTCCTTTTCTGGAGCTGACGATACTCATTGTAGAGTTGAGCCTTTTGAACGATGCGAATTAGTATGTGTGTTCCACGACATAAGTTGTCTGCGTCAAGTTGTGCTGATTGTGATAAACGATTAATAAACTTGAAAACGTATCCAAAAATGCGTTGCATAATGCCAAATGAATTGATATATTTAAACGAGAGCGAGATATCAGCCTTCTCTGATGAAACTAAGAGAACTCTTTGGCGGATCTCTGGTAGGTTGCGCTCAGGAAGGCACTGCGAGGGCCATAAATGCGGATCTCCTTTCAAAAACGAAGGACCTTGAAGCCAGAGCGATGAGTCTAAAAGTTCGCGTGGTGCTGCTCCCTTTGAAAGAATATCCGCCGGATTCATTGCTGTCGGTACATAGTGCCACTCCCAATTCTTTGTTAGCTGCTGTATGGTGCAGATCCTGTTCCCAACGAAGACATTGAACCTTGATGGTTCTTCCCGCAACCATGACAGCACAACAGATGAATCCGACCAACAATGAATTTGGCAATTAAAGGCTTCTAGCTTGATGATTTCATGAACCAAGTAAGAGAGTAAATGGGCAGCACAAAGCTCGAGCTTCGGTACGGTGAGCGTTTTCAGTGGAGCTATGCGTGACTTAGAGCAAAGCAAGTGCGATTGCACGCTGTCTTTCGTATGAGAAAGTGCGTAAATACATGCTCCATATGCTTCCAGACTGGCATCACAAAAAGCATGAATCTCCACTACTGCCTCTGGCTGCAGGATGTAACGTGGAAACGTGGCGTGACGAATATCAGCGAAATCATTGCAGAATTTGATCCACAGAGTCTCTAGGGATTGCGGCAAATTTTCATCCCAATCCAATTTGTCTCTCCACATGCGCTGCATAATGATTTTGGCCCTAGTGATAGTGGGCCCAATAAGTCCAAGTGGGTCATAGCATTTTGCTATTGTAGCCAAAACAGACCTCTTTGTGTGCTTGCAAGAATTGAGATCAAGATTAAATGTAAATAAGAAATTATCCTTACGTGGCTCCCAAACGAGGCCAAGCGTTTTAGTGACGTCAGTGCTTTCGTCGAGTTTAATGAGACTCTCCTTTTCACCCTCTGACAGTTCGCTGATTATATCGGTACGATTAGAACACCACTTTCTTAGCTGGAAATTGCCCTTTGCTAAAAGATTGGTGGTTTGGTGCATGATATCCTGAACTTCTTCTACTGAATTCCCTCCGGATATCATATCGTCCACGTAGAAATGCTGCAGCACAACTCGAGAGCCCAGGGGATAGGCGATGCACTCATCTTTAGCTAGCTGTTGCATAGCTCGCACGGCGAGAAACGCAGCGGGCTTTGTGCCGTAAGTGACAGTATCCAACTTGTAATATTGTATGTCCTGATCGGGTGATTCACGCCATAGTATGCACTGAAGCCAATCATCAGGTGCAGAAAGTCGAACGCACCGATACATTTTACAGATGTCTGCTGTGAGAGCTATGGAAAATGTTCGAAAACTTATAAGTGTGTGAAACAATTTATCTTGTATTGTGGGCCCTGCCATAAGAATGTTGTTTAATGATAGCCCAGAAGTGGTGGCAGCAGATCCGTCAAACACAACTCTGACCTTTGTTGTGGTGCTGTCATCTTTGAACACACAATGATGAGGCAAGAAATATTTACATTTAGGTATGTCTGCTTGTGGAATAAGCGACATATGTCTAAGCTCCAAATATTCCTTCATAAATGCAGAATATTGAGTTTTAAGCTCTAATTGCGAGTGAGCTTGCGCTCAAGATTTTCAAGCCTTCGCTTGGCTTGAATGTAGGAGTCGCCCAAGGACTCTATGTTTTGTTTCGTTGGCAGACGAACCGAGTATTCGCCTGTGGCCAATTGAGTGAAATGCTGTTGAAAGTGCTGCTCACAAGCGAGCTCCTCTCGTGTAGCGTTGGAAATAGGTTCAAACGAATGCTCAATTTCCCAAAATCGAGGCACCAACTCGTCCATCCGAGTGCTGGGTTTAATGACGTCCGATGACCTTTGGCTGACGACGAACGATGACAACCGTGGGGCCGGAGAACTAGATAAGACAGATAGGATCCAGCCAAGCTGAGTTTTTTGGAGTAAAGGTAATCCAGCAGCCAACTGAATCTGCCCGACGCACAGCAGCTCGAAGAACAAACCGGCTCCGATGAGCAGGTCAATACGCTGGGGTACATTGAAAGTCGGGTCAGCTAGTTGTAAGTTGGATGGAATGTCCCAATTGGATGTGATCACTGACATGCAAGGCTGATTCTCAGTAATCTTTTGCGCTATGACAGCAGTGAGGCTTGTTGAGTAACTTGAAGTCCGCGACTTCAGAACGAGATCAACTGTATGTCTATCAGTAGGAAAGTTGGCATCTCCTATGCCAGAAACTAGAGTTAAAGATTTGGATTTGCGAAGTTGTAACTGATTTGCGAAATGAAGCTGTGACGCGGAGTCTAAAAGAGCCCGGCAAGGTACGAAAGTGCCAGCAGAATTTTTAATGAGTACAATGGCAGTAGCGAGAAGCACAGCATCAGATTGCGATTGAGATATAAGGGCTTGATGCGAGATTGGCGATGCTGGCGTAGTACTAGAGAGTTGGGTGGAAAATACGGCTGAGTTTTGTGATGGAGCGAGAGTGCTGCTTGCAAGTGCGACAGGATCCAGATTTACATTCGCGTAAATGGTGTCCCTTTTTGAGACAGTTTAGGCACAAGGAGAGTTTCTTAGCTTCCTTTTGGCGAAGGTTTGGCGATAAGTTTGAGAAGCGTGGGCAATGATAGATATGGTGACTAGTGTTTTCGCAAAACACACAGCCAGTTGAAGAGGCATTCGAGGCAATAAATGTTTTTCGATGAGTTGTACTCACGGTTTTTCCAGACTTGCCAGTATTACAATCCTGAATTACAAAATCCACGTTCTCCAGTGTGCGACAACGCCTTTCCAAAAATACTCTCAGCTTGTCCCAGGATGGCAACTCATTTATAGGCGATGTTTCCTCCCATTTGGCCTGAGTGCCTTTATCCAGCCTCTGCAGAAGCATTTGTACAATAATGCAATCGGCTATCTCTTCTTTGCTGGCAAGCGTTTCCAAAGCGAGAGATGTGAGGTGACTTTATCCGTAAAATTGCGTAGTTTGCCAGTTGATGCATCAACCTTCTCAAGCCCAAATATCTCTCTGATGTGTGCCTGTAATATAAGACGTTTGTTATCAAATCGACGTTTAAGAATTTCTAGAGCGATATTATAATTATCTGTATTTATCTCCAGCGAGCGAATGGTATCCAACGCCGTCCCAGATAAGCAGGAGCGTAAATGTTGCAGCTTTTCGATGGGCGTGAGATCGATTTCCTTGTCTATGATGCTAGTAAACATGGAGTAGAAGTTCGTCCAATCCGAATACGAGCCGTTGAAGTTAGGCAAAGCTAGGTGTGGCAAGCGCGATCGACTAGGCATAACCAATATGGACTGGGAATCATTTGAATTTACTCTAAAGGTAGAGCAGAGACTAAATTTGCATAGTGCGCGTTGCAAGGTTGCTTCTAACTGCCGAAGTGCTGCGGAAAATTTGTCAGGCAACTCACTGCAAATACTCTCAAAATTCACTTCTTCTAATTCTGCATGAGCTATGTCAAAATTTGATTTTAGTTCGTTTAATGATTTCAAGAGTGCGTTGAGACCATGTTCATCAAGCGCCTCTAATTTGCTAGTGTCCACATCCTTGCATAAAGCCTCCAGTCGATTTAAAATACCTTGAGTCTTTAGTTTCAAGAAAGTAGTCCGATCAAAAACCGTAGTGCTGTTTTTAGATGTCATGCTGGTGGCATCTCGATTATCTGAGAGCTGGTTTGCTGGAGTACCAGCCTCATGCGTGTCGCTATTCATTTTATTTTAATTTATTTCACGACAAAAAAACAATTTGATTTTAAGTATCACAAACACTTGAACTTTGCTCTCGATATTGGCCGCTTTGCGATTAAAAAAGTAACAGAAGCAAGCGAATTAGTAATGTGTTATAATATAAGTACAGATCGCCAAAAGACTACAACACGTCGAGTACACCAAAATTCATATGATGGTGTGCGCGTACTTTTTGTATGTAGTGTATATTTACAATATTAAAAGTACAGTCGCGCCAAAATACTACTACACGACGAGATCACCAAAATTCATATGAAGGTGTGCGCGTACTTTTCATATGTAGTGTATAACTGCGGAAGATCACAAAGCGACGAACAAACGGAATAGGCAAGCCAACCGATAAATAACGTATGTTTGTATGTATGTATATGGGAATTGCGCGCGCGACTATTCCAACGACAATGCAGTGAACAGTTATGTACATATGTTCATATATATTGTATATTAATTTTGCACAAGACGAATTGCCAAATAATTATATGTTTTAATGCACAATTTATAGCAAATAAGAGGGAAAATCACGTCGGGGTCACCAATGTTGAGCTACTGAGCTTTTTCAATAGCTTTAAATTAAAGAAAATTACGAAGTTAGAGAATAAGGAATGCACTGAAATTTGCACTTACTATTTATGTTTTTATTTTGGCAGAACTTTTATAATATAAGTATGTAAATGGTTTATGTTACACACAAATTGTTCAGATTATGTTGCAGGCAGCCTCGAATAGACTGTGCAATTAACAATATTAATTTGTTCCGAAAAAAAAGATAAACCGGCCAAGCGGACTCAAAATAGCCGTGCCGTTGCGAGCGAAAACGAAAAGGGAACTGGTTTAGACCAATAAAAGTTAAACTAACTGTAGATCTTAATTAGAGATGGTAAAAACTAGTATAAGACATGACTAAATGAATAGTTTCTTAATTAATAAAACATATCGATAAGAACTTAAAAAATACTAAAAATTATTAAGCTGCTGCTCCGAACAATTTCTCTACAATTTAAGGCACAGTTTGGTGCTTTTAATTTTTTTTTTTGGCAATTATCCCACATCTTGAAACTTCAATAATTAAAAAATCTTGAAAAGTTCATTTTTTTAATATTTTTATTTTGATTCTTAACAATATTTTTAAAACGGATAAGGCCATTTGGCGACTATACTTCACTCATTTATGAAGGCGTACAAACTTATAGTACTTTATACATATATAAGTAATAGCAAAGAAAGCAAAAATGTTCAATGTTATAATACGCAATGTTAGTCGAATCAACTAACATCACTTTTATTTTTTTGTGATATTGCCAAAAAAGACCATTTGCTTTTGTGTGAATAAGATTTTTAAGAAACCAAAAAATCTTAAAGTATATATTAAAGTCCTTTTTGTGAAAGCATAAAGATTGATATTCAATTAAATACATAACATTAAATGATTTAACTTTAGAATTATAAACAATAAAAAATTTTGTAAGTCCAAGTCGAACAAACGTATAAAAAATTACTTGTAGTCACTAGGGTTAAAGAAAATTAACCAAGTAAATATACAAAAATATTTTTATACAAAGCAATTCAATAAAATTACTACTACATAATTATATGCTTTTTTTAAGACAATGTTAAATTTAAATAAATTAAAAATTTGTATAGCTTAACGTAGAATAAAAACAATTTTTTTTTTAAATCTTTATTTTTTCTTTTCCAAACTACATCGATTTTTATAATATAAATTTCTAATAATAATTTACATTGCCAATATAACAAGAAACCATAGCTCAGATTCTTTTGCTAGTCTTACAGACAATTTTGGTCTTCCCCTTTTTTTTTTGTCGTATTGTCTTTAAAATACGTTTTCGTCTGTCCTCTTCAGTGATTTGATGGGATGATGTGCTATTAGGTTTTTCACCAATCCGGTATCCGCTCATTTCATCAGAAAAAAAAATTATTGAGCCATTTGTAAAACCAAGATGACATTTCACACATTTTCAAACAAGAAGAAACGCTTTACGTATACGTTGCTCTGTATCACATGTTCTTAAAAAGCGTTGAGCATTTTTGGTACCTTATTTTATTTTATTTTATTTTATTTTATTTTATTTTATTTTATTTTATTTTATTTTATTTTATTTTATTTTATTTTATTTTATTTTATTTTATTTTATTTTATTTTATTTTATTTTATTTTATTTTATTTTATTTTATTTTATTTTATTTTATTTTATTTTATTTTATTTTATTTTATTTTATTTTATTTTATTTTATTTTATTTTATTTTATTTTATTTTATTTTATTTTATTTTATTTTATTTTATTTTATTTTATTTTATTTTATTTTATTTTATTTTATTTTATTTTATTTTATTTTATTTTATTTTATTTTATTTTATTTTATTTTATTTTATTTTATTTTATTTTATTTTATTTTATTTTATTTTATTTTATTTTATTTTATTTTATTTTATTTTATTTTATTTTATTTTATTTTATTTTATTTTATTTTATTTTATTTTATTTTATTTTATTTTATTTTATTTTATTTTATTTTATTTTATTTTATTTTATTTTATTTTATTTTATTTTATTTTATTTTATTTTATTTTATTTTATTTTATTTTATTTTATTTTATTTTATTTTATTTTATTTTATTTTATTTTATTTTATTTTATTTTATTTTATTTTATTTTATTTTATTTTATTTTATTTTATTTTATTTTATTTTATTTTATTTTATTTTATTTTATTTTATTTTATTTTATTTTATTTTATTTTATTTTATTTTATTTTATTTTATTTTATTTTATTTTATTTTATTTTATTTTATTTTATTTTATTTTATTTTATTTTATTTTATTTTATTTTATTTTATTTTATTTTATTTTATTTTATTTTATTTTATTTATTTTATTTTATTTTATTTTATTTTATTTTATTTTATTTTAAATAAACGCAAGTTTATTGCCAATATGTTGCAAACGATAAATTAACAGATCCTACCTTTTGCACTACATATACAACTACAAAAATAGTATAAAAAAATAAATACAAGAAAGAAAAATTTGATTTTTTCTTTATTTTTTGTACTTTAAGGGCGTACGAATGTCGCATACGCGATCCTGGAAATACACATATGTATATAAATGTTTCCAAATTTCCCCCGCATCCTTAATAGTTTCATTACAATGCATTTTTTTTTTGCTTTAAGTCAGACACACAGACACACTAGTCAATATTTTAGCGCCAAAATTAATACATATATACATATTTATAAAATTTCCCAGCATCCTCAATGCATTACAATGCATTTTTTTTTGCTTTAAGTCACACACACAGACACACTAGTCAAACCCACTCACGAACAACCATAAAAAAAATTTTTTGATGGCAATTTTAATATAATATACTAATACAACTATTGTAAATAATAATAAAAGAAACGTACCCAGCGCTTCAGTGGGTATGGCACCTTTCCTTAATTTTTTTTTTTAAATGCATTTTGCTTTAAAATGCCGGTTACACACTCTTGTGCGAGTGTTAATATTGTCACTGTTTATATTAAGGTTGGCGCACCACTCATTTATGGAGCCTTCAGGAATTCTAAATAATTGCTGCCCTCCTGGGCATCCTTCAACGACACACTTAAATTTCATTTTTCTTTTTTCACCCACTTGTAAAAAAACACTATGACTATCTCCAATAGCAATCTCTATGTAAATGAGGCGTATAGCAAACAACATAGGATGTAGGAGGGCATCCTACGATCTAACTGTTTCAAAAGCGCACTTCAGTTCCAAAAGCTTGTGGGTCCTTAGACACTATAAGACCACCTGTTACGCGCATTTGTGTTATGAGTCGTGCGTGACTCGTAGCCATAATGCAAACAATATGATCATAATAAGGAGGTAAGAGGCTACATGAAATGCATTTAAAAAAATTTGCCAAAAAATTGTAATCAAATCTAAAGCAAAATACAGCAATTGCTTTGCCATTGCAATGTAACAATACCATTGTATTGTTTAATATTTAAGAATTTTATGAATAATTTTCCAATTAGGTTCCCCTGGAATCAACAATCAAAAAGCAAAACGAACTTTTACATGGTCTATGTCAGCGGTGGGCACTTAGACGGCACGCGTGCCAAAGAGCTTTCACACGTACGAGAAAAGAGCTTTTTACCGTAAAAGCTCGTCTCGTACGTGTGAGCTAGTTTTACAATGGAACGCCAAGCAGAGCCGCATGACAAGACACGAAAGAATAAAACTCGATGATATTGTCGAATTTAATGACAACTATGCCAAAAAAAATAAAAATTTGTCCATTTTACCTCGGTTTTTGCGAAAGCTCTTTTTTGTTTACGCACACAGGCACAAAAATTGCATTAGTAGTTTGGCCCACCGCTGGTCTATGTCTTGCATAAAAAAAAACATTCATGCCTCGCTCAAATAGTTCATGTATTGGGTAAAAAAAGCTTTCTTGTAGTAGAAATAACATATTCCCGCATAAAGTCCTTCGAAAGGTGTAAAGCTATGCTAACAATGAACAAGGAAATGTCATTAGATGGCGCCAGCCAAAAAAAAAAAACTTCCCGAGCACGTCAAATTGAATCCAAATGAAATTGCTTCAAAATTTGAATGAAACTAAACTATTTTGTGATAAATCTGGTAATTTGCGTCAAATAGATAGAAAATAGACTGGCTAATTGAACGAAACATTAACAAGTGGCACACCTTAAGACAATTATTTTCCTTTTGCATGCACAAGACCTAAAGGATTTTTTTTGGGTTCGTGTTTGTGCACATATCAACGATAGATGGCGGTAGGTGCAGCTGGGCTAAAATGAAAGCAATAATTAGTAATACAAAGGTGCATTGCTGCGGAAAAATGTCAGCTGTTCGATATCAAACCAAAATAAACATTCGAATTTATAGAAAATAAAAAAGGGAATTATAAAAAAAAATAAAAAAAAAATGCATTTTCTGTTAAATTTTATCATTATGCGCCGACTTAAGTACAGCAGTAACAACCATTGGGTCGGTTTATGTTTTAGCTTAGAGTTTAAGATTTAGGTGCGGCGTGCGGCACATTCAGATAGTATATGTATGAATTTCAGAGAAAAAAATGTAATAGAATAAAGTTATTTTAAATATTATGTTTTCATTCATGAATTTATACTGCATACAAGTGTCAAATTTTTCACAAAAACTCAATTTTTGTTTTTTACTATGACACGTTATTTTTTATACGTTTTTCAATATCTCAACGAATACGTTTTTTTATTGTTTCTTACTTTAATTTTAAATCGCATAATGGTATGCAGTTAATTAAATTTGCAACTTTAGTCCTTTAAAAAATTCAGTTGAAAAAGTTTTAACTTACTTTCACTTTTGACAATTTTCTTTATTTACATTAATATACATTCATATATATTTACCTTAAGCCCCTTTTTTTTTGTGGGGTTTTTACACAATTTATTTACAAATATTTATAAATAGAAAATATAAAATGCTAAAATAAGATAAAAACCAAAATAAATGTACTAAAAAAAAGGCCTTATGATTACATAAGGGGTCATATAAACTTATATTATAATAATAAATGAATTGTCAAGTTTTTTTTTTGGATAATTTTGGATTGGTTAAAGAAATTTTATTGAATTTTTAATGGCTTTTTCTGCAAAATAAAAAAAAAATTTGTTCGCTAAATGAATGCAATTTGAAAAATTCTACATTTATAGCTATAAGAATTTATACAAAATTAGCATTTAAATTTTGAAATATACTAGATCTAACTATAAACAAGCTAAAATGGTAACACTGTGCATACTTATGTGTGAATATATGAATGTAAGAAAATGTGTTATTTAAAAAAACTAAAATAGCTTAATGTTGAATAAAAAACGGTTGAGGTGTCTTGGTAGCCACTCATTTTTTTTTTAAATATACATTTGTATGTATGTACATATATAATATGATTTGATTTTATTATTATGTATTGAAATTAAATTTAATATTTCTTTAATTTATTGTAATAAAATTTATTATTTTAGTTAAATTGATTTTCAATTTCATTTAAATTTATCTTATTTTAAATTAAAATTACATTTTGTGCAAACAAAGCACTACGCAAATTTAAAGCGCATACAAATCAGAATTTACTTAATATTTGTAGTTCTGTGGGTGGTTGGGGGGTCATGGTTAAACCTAACATCTAAAAATAGCATTACAAAAACTATGCGCTTGGCTCTCGGCAATGTTCATCAAATCAGCCGCAGCCAGAATATTTAGATTTTTAGTTTCAATGCAATCATACCTTTTCTTAGTATGGGTTCTTGCTCTATTGCGTGTGCCGCACACACATAGGCACTATATATGTATTTGTGCAATATTTTTTTTCTTAAGTTACTGTTTTAAATTTGCGCTGAAACAAACAGATCGGTAGCGAATACAAAAACAAAATTAAGCGAAACGAACAGCAGTCGGGCTGCGTTTAGTAGTTGTGAACATTATGCGCCGACTTAAGATCGGCAAAAATCTGAAACAAAAACAATTTTAGGCAACAACAACTAGAACCAGCAACAAAATTATGCGTCGACTTAAGAACATCAGCAAAAACTAAATCCAATACAAACATTGCTTGCTTAGGGCAATTATATTTTTGGACTTTGTCCAAACACTTCGATTGCATGCCCAGTACATTTTGATTGTATCTGTGAAGTGCATGAAATGGAACAAAATATACACGTGTAGATACCTTTTATATATTAAATATAAAAAAATGAATACTTCTCATTTGGTCCATAATCAAATTTGTTTGCGCAAAATCATTGTGTGTCTTCCATTTTTATACGATTTCAAAAAAAAATTTAAGAATGCAGTTATTTATTATTTATTATTTATTATTTATTATTTATTATTTATTATTTATTATTTATTATTTATTATTTATTATTTATTATTTATTATTTATTATTTATTATTTATTATTTATTATTTATTATTTATTATTTATTATTTATTATTTATTATTTATTATTTATTATTTATTATTTATTATTTATTATTTATTATTTATTATTTATTATTTATTATTTATTATTTATTATTTATTATTTATTATTTATTATTTATTATTTATTATTTATTATTTATTATTTATTATTTATTATTTATTATTTATTATTTATTATTTATTATTTATTATTTATTATTTATTATTTATTATTTATTATTTATTATTTATTATTTATTATTTATTATTTATTATTTATTATTTATTATTTATTATTTATTATTTATTATTTATTATTTATTATTTATTATTTATTATTTATTATTTATTATTTATTATTTATTATTTATTATTTATTATTTATTATTTATTATTTATTATTTATTATTTATTATTTATTATTTATTATTTATTATTTATTATTTATTATTTATTATTTATTATTTATTATTTATTATTTATTATTTATTATTTATTATTTATTATTTATTATTTATTATTTATTATTTATTATTTATTATTTATTATTTATTATTTATTATTTATTATTTATTATTTATTATTTATTATTTATTATTTATTATTTATTATTTATTATTTATTATTTATTATTTATTATTTATTATTTATTATTTATTATTTATTATTTATTATTTATTATTTATTATTTATTATTTATTATTTATTATTTATTATTTATTATTTATTATTTATTATTTATTATTTATTATTTATTATTTATTATTTATTATTTATTATTTATTATTTATTATTTATTATTTATTATTTATTATTTATTATTTATTATTTATTATTTATTATTTATTATTTATTATTTATTATTTATTATTTATTATTTATTATTTATTATTTATTATTTATTATTTATTATTTATTATTTATTATTTATTATTTATTATTTATTATTTATTATTTATTATTTATTATTTATTATTTATTATTTATTATTTATTATTTATTATTTATTATTTATTATTTATTATTTATTATTTATTATTTATTATTTATTATTTATTATTTATTATTTATTATTTATTATTTATTATTTATTATTTATTATTTATTATTTATTATTTATTATTTATTATTTATTATTTATTATTTATTATTTATTATTTATTATTTATTATTTATTATTTATTATTTATTATTTATTATTTATTATTTATTATTTATTATTTATTATTTATTATTTATTATTTATTATTTATTATTTATTATTTATTATTTATTATTTATTATTTATTATTTATTATTTATTATTTATTATTTATTATTTATTATTTATTATTTATTATTTATTATTTATTATTTATTATTTATTATTTATTATTTATTATTTATTATTTATTATTTATTATTTATTATTTATTATTTATTATTTATTATTTATTATTTATTATTTATTATTTATTATTTATTATTTATTATTTATTATTTATTATTTATTATTTATTATTTATTATTTATTATTTATTATTTATTATTTATTATTTATTATTTATTATTTATTATTTATTATTTATTATTTATTATTTATTATTTATTATTTATTATTTATTATTTATTATTTATTATTTATTATTTATTATTTATTATTTATTATTTATTATTTATTATTTATTATTTATTATTTATTATTTATTATTTATTATTTATTATTTATTATTTATTATTTATTATTTATTATTTATTATTTATTATTTATTATTTATTATTTATTATTTATTATTTATTATTTATTATTTATTATTTATTATTTATTATTTATTATTTATTATTTATTATTTATTATTTATTATTTATTATTTATTATTTATTATTTATTATTTATTATTTATTATTTATTATTTATTATTTATTATTTATTATTTATTATTTATTATTTATTATTTATTATTTATTATTTATTATTTATTATTTATTATTTATTATTTATTATTTATTATTTATTATTTATTATTTATTATTTATTATTTATTATTTATTATTTATTATTTATTATTTATTATTTATTATTTATTATTTATTATTTATTATTTATTATTTATTATTTATTATTTATTATTTATTATTTATTATTTATTATTTATTATTTATTATTTATTATTTATTATTTATTATTTATTATTTATTATTTATTATTTATTATTTATTATTTATTATTTATTATTTATTATTTATTATTTATTATTTATTATTTATTATTTATTATTTATTATTTATTATTTATTATTTATTATTTATTATTTATTATTTATTATTTATTATTTATTATTTATTATTTATTATTTATTATTTATTATTTATTATTTATTATTTATTATTTATTATTTATTATTTATTATTTATTATTTATTATTTATTATTTATTATTTATTATTTATTATTTATTATTTATTATTTATTATTTATTATTTATTATTTATTATTTATTATTTATTATTTATTATTTATTATTTATTATTTATTATTTATTATTTATTATTTATTATTTATTATTTATTATTTATTATTTATTATTTATTATTTATTATTTATTATTTATTATTTATTATTTATTATTTATTATTTATTATTTATTATTTATTATTTATTATTTATTATTTATTATTTATTATTTATTCATTTCGTTCCATTTATTAAAAAAAAAAAATTTTAAACATTAATTCGAATAAATGCCAATATGTAACAAAATCTTTAGTTTTTGGCCCATTGTTCGATGGTTTGTTTTTATATGATTTTATGTTCGTGTGTTAAAAAATTTTTGACGCCAAATTAAATACAAATACATTGATAAATATTTCCCGACGCTTCCTTGTACATTTATATTTGTTCCCTAACACATACATAACCACATTTTTGGCGCCAAATAAAACTACAAATACATTGATAAATATTTCCCGACGCTTCCTTGCACATTGCACATTTACATTTGTTCCCTAACACACACACAAAACAGTTCCAAAAGCTTGTGGGTCCTTAGACACTATAAGACCACCTGTTACGCGCATTGCTATTATGATCGTGCGTGACTATTGGCTAAATGAAATGCATTAATAAAAAGGACGCATTTTTTAATCAATCGAAAGCAAAGTAAAGACATTGTATTGAGTAATATTTCAAAACTTAACTTTTATTAAAATTTATTATTGGGGAAGTTCAACAAAAATCACGTACTATACGTTTATTTTTAACAGCCCTTAATCATGAATTATAAATCGTTTATTGTCTGTTTGAGTTATTGCGAAAAACATTACATTAGAAATGACGTGCACAAGCCTCTTTAAAGATCTAGTTTTGGATAAAAAAACTTAATAAATGTTTACATTTAATTCTTTTAATTTATAATGCATAGTTTATTATACAATCTCGTTAATATAACACAAAGTTACGATGTATAAAACCACTGTTGTAGATATCGTTTATTTTATTAATTGAACGCATATTTCACGACATGTACTTTTTAAATAATTGCATAATAAGAACTCAAGAAATCGAGTTTTTCATAAAAATCATGGGTACTTGCACGAAAGGATCTACGATAACTAAAATAAGCCGTGCCTTACATTTTTCAGCCTAATTAGGTTTAATTTATGTTTGCGATAATGCGTTTTTGTGCCACCTTCCCAATTTGTGCCATGTATTGCATTTTGGGTAATTTCTTTGTTTTTATATTTTTTTTAATTTTCTAGAAAAACCATAAGTTTTGCGTCCTTCTGCAATCAAAATGTAAAGCAATTCGATGTGATGTATCTCTGAATTGGCTAGGCAATCGGAACTGTAATCAAAAACAGCAAAAAGTGTCAAATTATATTGAACACAATTCCATTATTAATTACAGGCAGGAGGGAGTAGCTCGCCACTTAACTCCATGAAGAAAATGTAAATAAAATTGGTTTTGACTTTTTCTAAAAGTTTATCATTTGCGGCTAATATTCTTACATTATAAACTGTGGTAATTTATTTTGAAGTACTACAAAATACTTACGTCTTTCCGTTGAATTTACCTAAACAGTTTAAAAATATTTTACATAGAAAAAAGTTATCACGACGAAATGAAAAACATACACAAATAATTGTTTAAACATTTATTCAGATTGAAAATGTATTTAATATTATACATATATTATTATTATTAATTATATACATTATTTTTGGGATTTACATAAGCAATTGTATATCTCTACATGATGAATTGACTTGTTAGTGATAAATATATTAAGGTAAATAAATAGCGATTGAAAAGAATCAGCTAAATAAATTGTATACAGAATAATTTTCTAAATACTTTTAAATAACATTTATGCTGACTCATTGCTGTTTTTGCTCTCTCGTGCGCTGTTGCTTACAGCGCAGCTTACTCACACAAAGAAATGTTTGTTTGTATGAGTTTAGCCCACCACTGCATTAGACACGTAAAATAGGAGCGTTAACTATAGATCGTAGTATTTTGGATTGATACCGCTGAAGAATTTCAATCTTTAATAATCTATGACCTAATTTTCACAATTCTACTGACGTGGTAGTATACCAGACACCATTTCGCCAGCTAATATTGGTCAAGTACCGTTTTGCATACCTTCAGAAATGATTTTTATTTTTAGTTTACACCATTAAATTTATTATTAATTATAAAGATTATTCGATTTAAAACTACATTTCATGATACACAGCATTTATTGTCATGACACAAAATGGCCCTCCAAAAGTTATATCTATAGAAAAACGCAAAAAAATATTCAATATTGTAATCTTTTAAAATAACGTTTTGCATTAATTAAAGTTCAAATTTCAAGTAATCAGCCTTAAAAAAAAAATGAGATTCATTCAATGGTTAAATAAAAAGTTGTAGCTTGTTTTGGCAGGTCTCACAAAGTGGCTTAGAGCACTGAGGCAAATTGGCTTAAGGCAATCGCAGCAACAATATCTAGTTACCCTTAGTAGTTTTGTGAGGCGAATAGAGCAAAGTTTTCTTCCACTTGGTGGAACAGATCGAATAGTTGGTGCCGGAGAGATAGATCGTTTCCAAGAACTCCGGTGATCATTATTCTCACTTCTCTGAGCAATCTTTCGTTGTATACCCGGAATTTCATGTGATCTAGCACTAATTCTCTTGCCATATTGAGTATGTAAGTTTTTCTCCTCATTTTTTCATCACTGTCAGCACACATTTGATACAATACAAAGCTATTAATTCCTATCATATCTATTATTCTTTGGAAAATTTACATAGGCCAACGGCGAGTTTTACGGCTGCCAGGATATATCGAACATCTTTTGTCCATTTCGTCAACTCCTCCCTTAGTGTTTTTGATTTGATTCTTCATTTGAAATTTCGTCACCATCAAAGAATTCATTTTCTGGCTGGAAATTCGGGTGATCGCCATCATTATCAAGAGCGCTGAAATTGTCCTCGCTTTCTTCTTCTTACCACTGTTGAATCTCCACCTCGCGGCTCTTAAAAGTTCCAGACGATGTTCACTTAGGACCGTGAGAGCCTTGACTTATATTTAAGTGATCAATCTAAAAAACCAACACTAAATAGAAAATAGCAAAACAATTTCACTGACGTGTTGTTTAGGAGACACTACGAATATATAACAAATATCCTGAGGTGGTTGTCTCTCAGACACATACCTAAACACTGACGTGGTTGTCTCATTGACACTTTTTCTCTCACAAGGGCACGTGTGCTTGTCTCAATCACTTGCGCAACACTAACGCATGCTAGAGAACGTAATAGAAAGGTACTAAGAGAGCGAAGGTCTATGTTTTTAAGGTAACGGTATAACACGTGTTTTTCTGTTTCTTGGTGTCTGTCAGACTACCATGTCAGCCGCAGAAGGTTAAATATAATTGAAATAAAACGAACGTATTTGAAAACGATATAATTATTTATTTTTGTCATTCAACCGTTTGTGATAGGTTACAGCAACCGAATCCCGCAACCGTGTGCTTATATAGGTTAACAAAGACTTAAAAAGGTGATCTTGGAACGCTGAAGGCAATGCAAGGGCCGCAGCGCTGCCAATAATCGTACAAAGCATAGAGGGAATTGATAATTAGCATATGCATACAGTAAGCAAGAGAGAAACAGTTAAGTACAATGAGAGCAATTAGTTTTAGAGTTGAAGAGTTTATGTTTGTGCTGTAATAATATTATATATGAGTTCAGAAAATTTACAATGCTGGGATTATAATATGAAAAATTGTGGGAAAAATATACAGTATACAGCCAGTTGCTCTGGCTCTTACCTTCTACATATTATACATTTGCGGCTTTCACAAACTTAATTTACCCCGACAATGAAAACAAAACAGCCAAGAAAATAATTTAATCCTTGGCGATTGCAAAAATGCCTACTTTTTTATATCCTATCTTTAATCTGGATTTTTTTCGATACAACAGCTGCTTAGTTCACAGTATTAATATTTGTAAATCTTTTCAATTTAGAATTTTAATTCAATTTATTCAAATTATAGAAACAAATGCATTGCCTGGTCTGCAGGAGTATTGGCTTTCACATAAGTCTGTTGTTTTTAGTTTTCTGCTATCCAATATCAACACCTGGCAACATTGACATTGAAAATAATTGCTTTTCCAGACATTCATTTCGTTTGCCTAGTTTGTTGATTGTTTTAAACAAAGAAAATTGAGATGTAGTGTTGATGTGTGTAAAAAAAATAAAAGTGTTACTACAACCTACAAGTTACCAAAGCTCCATTCGCACATCTGTAAAATCTTTAATTAAATTATATAATTCTTTATATGAAGTTTCTAAGCCAGTCCAGCGGCAACTATTTTTAATTAAAATTTGCAGAAAGAGAAAAAGTATCATCTGGCTGAAAAAAGTTTAAAATTCTTTAAATATTTTTCAGTAGCTTCGTAAAAGTAACTTTAAGACTTGAATATTATACAAAAAAGCGGCGGAAATACGAAAGTGGAATACCCTATACACAATTTTTTTTTCTTAAAAGCATATGAGTGCAATGCAGGAATTGTAAAATACAAAATTTTGCCCTTTGATAAATCTTGGTTTTCTACTAAGTACGTTCCACTTTTCAATTCATTAAAATTGTGTGAAAGTATATTATTATGGTCAGTTTTAATTTTCCTTTTCATCAATATTTTATGTGCCGAATTATTGTCATTAATATACATATTTTTATTCATTCGATTGTAGAAAACTTCTTTAAGACCAGAAGAGTTACAAATCCAAAATTTTTTGAAAAAATGCACATACTTATTTTTTGTTCAACTAAAGTTAAGAATTTTTGATCTTGTTTTTTTTTTTCTTTATTAAGAAACTTTATTTTTTTCAAGATTTTTTGGTCTTTTTATTAAGAATTATAGTCTTGTCTTATGATTTTTTTTAATTTAAGACTGTATAGTTTTTTATCAGTGTGTATATACACCTATGTGAGCCTCATAAACAAGAATATATTAAATATTTTTGTAGCCTGTCTTTACAGTAACTCAGCTGGTTACTTTTTTAAGAGCCCATTGCAGGGGTGCAGGGTATCTAGCTGTCGGACTCTACATCTACAGACTGCAATTTTTTGTTCTATTGAAAAAAGAAACACATCCATATTTCCAAAATACAACTGGATTTTTGGTATAATAAAAAAAAAACAATTTTAAGTGAATTTTAAATTTAATCTTTAATTCACTACTGTACCACAATTAAAAAGATACGTTGCTCCGGCATTAAATAAAATAAATGCTTTTGTGCCTACTTACACCACATGCTGCACATACGTAAAGTGAAACCTCTTTTAATGATTTTTCAATATTTTCGTGTTGCACAAGGTAAACGGTTTCCCTTTTGAAGCCTGAGGCAAGGGTATTATGTCTACCAACACCAAGGATATTGGTAGTAAGGGTGCTTGGGAGAAAGTAGCCGTAACAGTTTTCCGGCAATTGTCGGCTCTGCCTGTTGGGTAAAGTCGAACATATGCACTCGATAAATTGAAAGAGTAAACTCGGTGTAAGCTGACACCGACTGATAAATAAAAGCGCAATAAAGAAGTTCAGTGTTGCATAAGGCAGACAGAAGTAAACTTATGCCAAAAACAACAAAAACGGTAACAACTACAACAACAATGGCTGCCAAAGTAATGGAAGACTTTATAAAATGCGGCACAGTCGCTCTCGTCTGGGCCAATGGCAATGAATGCGGCACACGTATTATGGAGAAGGATATGTCGGGGAAAATGAGAAAATGCCAACGAAAGCATTAAAGGAAAACACTCACAAGCTCACTTAATAATCAACTGCATATCAACCATATATAGATTGCTGCTTGTATGTACACTCCTGTTTAACTGAATACCTATCGCTCCTTATGAATGCCTAGATTTCAGAGAACTAAAGAAATAAACACAAACCGTTGGTGGATATTTTGTCTAGCTCCTCCATAGGAAAGTTTCCTTATATATACCAAGATTTGCCACAGTTATCAAGCATGCTGCTAAGAATTGTATATTACAAAAATGGTTAAGATCGACTAAGAACTAAAAAAAATAGGGAAATATATATGACACTTAAAATCATCATATGGTTCATATCATTTGTTAGCTAAACCTCTAAAGCATTTAACTTGAATGCGCCAACAATCCTTCACGTCTCGCGGCAATATTTGGCGAAAACTAAATTATCTTTGTTTTATCATTCCAGATGGTATAGTGACGTTTTTTTTTACCCTATGATCCACGCCCGGTTTTTTAAACTAAATGCTCAAAATTAGAATTCTAAGCAAAGCAACTGTTCGGGCAATCCAATCAGGTAGGTAGCTTTATGGTTTCTTTTCATGGAGAAACGCATTTTAATAAAAAGATTCCCAATTTGGCTGGCAATTGTGTCCGTGTCCTTTTAATGGCGGTGAATGAATTGTTACGGATAAAGAACATTTTAATATTTGAAAACCTTTTCTGCTATCATTACTTTTTATACCCTGTACCGTATGGTACAAAGGGTATATTAAGTTTGTGCAAGCCGAAAATATATGTAACATACAGAAGGAAACATCGGAGACCCCCAAAGTTACCTAAAGTATGCTCAGGGTGACTAGATAAGTCGATATACCCATGTCCGTCTGTCCGTCTGTCTGTCTGTCCGTATGAACGCCCAGATCTCAGAGATGGTAAGAGCTAGAGCAACTAAACTTTCAGATTAGATTCCATAGGAGACAAGTTTATTTTAATTTTTCCATATCGGGGTTACATTATATAGCTCCCATGGGTGTGTTTCAGAGGACCTTGAAAAAACCAAAAGTTTTAGATGGATAATTCGTTTGTTTATAAAGATATCGTACCCAAATTTTGCATTCGGAAGTTTTTTAGAGATCTTCAACACTGTACCGAATTTGATCAAAATCGGTTGACTATATCATGTAGCTCCCACAGGACCAATCGGCCAAACAATTTTTTTTGAAATAACATTTGATGTATTTTGTTTGTTTATGAAGATATCGAAACCAAATTTGGCATTCGCAAGCTTTTTATAGTTCCCAATCACTGTACCATCGAAATCGGTTGAATATATCATATAGCTCCCATAGGAACGATCGGAAAAAAAAAACATTTTTGGTTTAAAATTCGTCGGTTTTTGGTTGTTTATGAAGGTATCGTAACCTTATTTGGCAATCAAATGTATTTTGGTGTTCTTAAGCAATATTCCGGATTTTATTGCAGGCTAGTGGTACAAGGTATCCCAAAGTCGTCCGCGCTCGACTTTAACGTACGCCATCTTTTTTACCTTTATTTAGCATAATTTTCTCAAAATCCTAAAAAACTAATCTTTAGCTCTCAATTTATAACAAACTCTCTCAGGGTTAATGTACCTTTTGTATGTTATTTAATCTGCAATCTGTCAGATGAGCAAATTCACAGGTACAATTTTTCGAACCTATTTAGTTGAGCGCTGGTGTACGTATATCCGTTTCTGTGTGAGTCTATAAGGAGCCTTGCTATTTCCAGATATTGGCGATGAGTTGTGAATGCGGCTAGGATGCTTTCTGTAATGGCAAAAATACGCTGCGTTGTTAATTTTGCCATCAATCGCAATATCTGAGCAACCGGTAATGATGCCCCAAATCCCCATCCCCAGACCTACTCTCGTAGCTTTACCCAGCTAAACGCTTAAAGTAGATTGTTCCACAGCAGCTGTTAATTCAATGATGCTTCTCAATGTAACCAGTTGTTGTTTACTGGTGCTATATACATAATCCTTAATCGATTGCACATACGCCAAGTTGGACTAACGCAGCGACTGCAGCTGCAGCCATTACGAGCCCAGCTCAGGGGCCATCTTCAATCGGGTAATGAAAACAAGCTGTCTCTGACGAAATCAAGGCAAAAAGTTGATTCAGTTGCTACCGTAGGCCGTTAATGTGACCAAATTTGCATTTCATGGCCAGCTTGTCGCCATATTGTCAAGTCACGTAGCCAATTTTCAGCATCGAAAAGTCAATACAGCTGTCAGGCAATGAAAAGGGAGAAAAACTGCTTTCCTTCCTTGCTGCGAAGAAAGAAAAGAAATGGGAAAAATTAAGCAAGGCTCAGAAGCAGAAAATTCTTACTAGAAAAGCACTTTGGCATAAGATATTGGAAATACTGTAGGAGCAAAATAAAATTTGCTAAAATATTAACTTTTAACTTTTGTTAATTTCTTAAATCAATCGGATACATTAACATTTTAATGAATCTTAATGGAATCTAAAAGAACAAAAACAGTAATCAAATCAATCTGTATTCAAGTGTTTAGGATCATTCTTCAATAAATATGGGGTAGTGTTATTGATATCTAGTAATCTATGTATCTATGTATCTATGTATCTATGTATCTATGTATCTATGTATCTATGTATCTATGTATCTATGTATCTATGTATCTATGTATCTATGTATCTATGTATCTATGTATCTATGTATCTATGTATCTATGTATCTATGTATCTATGTATCTATGTATCTATGTATCTATGTATCTATGTATCTATGTATCTATGTATCTATGTATCTATGTATCTATGTATCTATGTATCTATGTATCTATGTATCTATGTATCTATGTATCTATGTATCTATGTATCTATGTATCTATGTATCTATGTATCTATGTATCTATGTATCTATGTATCTATGTATCTATGTATCTATGTGTCTATGTATCTATGTATCTATGTATCTATGTATCTATGTATCTATGTATCTATGTATCTATGTACCTATGTATCTATGTATCTATGTATCTATGTATCTATGTATCTATGTATCTATGTATCTATGTATCTATGTATCTATGTATCTATGAATCTATGTATCTATGTATCTATCTGTCTATGTATCAAAGTATCTATATATCTATGTATCTATACATCCATGTATCCAAGTTTCAAATGACAAGAAAGCTCTCTGCCACTAAATACGACTTTTTGTTTGATAGACGTCTGTCCATAAGTTAGATACATAAAGACTGAAAGAGCATAGAAGGTGAGTCTGATTCTCTAATTACATATCTTCTGTTTCTAAGTAAGCTACTGGCATTACTTTTATCAAAATCAACTGAGAACGGTGCAAATTTTATTAAACAAATCCAAATTCCTTCCTATTTCTTTTTAAGATAGTAATTCCGTAGACAAGTTACATTTTTAATTTTTCACTACATATTTAAAATACCATAATTTTAATATGGTATGGGGTGTATAAGAAAATAGAAACTTTATACCCCGCTTCATAAAAAATCGGTCCTCTGCTACCTATTTTTAGGAGATTGAAAAATCAATATGAGACCGCACCGTTTAGAGTTTTCTGTCCCACCACTGAATTTCTTCCATTGTACTCTGGAGCTCAGCTCTGCTGCGTGACTTTAAGTCATCATCATAAGCAACAGAGCAAAAATGGGGGAAAAAAAATTCACAGCACATCCTTATTTTTGGCCATAATTTTTGTCCTGATAGTCTTTACACCAGCTAAGCAAGTCACGCCCCAAAAGCTGCAAAATGTTTCAACGTTTTGTCTTTTCAATTATTTTCCAAATCTTCTTGGCATAAAATCTTTTAATTGCTTTCCGAAAAAGTTCTTGACATCGGGCAGCAGCCATGTAATTGCACCCCAAAACCCCTGACGAGACGCCTTGTCAGACGGATGAGCAAACAAACAAACAGGAGCTTTAAGACACTCATTATATACATAGCATCTTCAAATGAGATACTCACTTCGATGTGTGTTGATACAAATACTTTGACTTATTCAAAACAAGCCGGAGATTAAGCAAACACACACAATCACGCACATCCAGCCAAGTCTGTTGATGCTCGCGGCGTCCTTGAGTCATTGTCCTTGTTTGCCTGTTTAGAACTTTCATTTTGAATTTAAGATGGAGAAGTCACCCAAAAAGCAACATGCATTCATATGTAAGGATTAATGTTGATATTTATGTTGGCTTGTGTGCGTGTGTGTCAGTGACGTAGAAAGGGATAGCTTAGGGGCTAAATCCCCCTAAGGAAGCGTTTTATTTATAATTTTTTAACTAAAAAAAATCTACCATAATCCTAGTAACAAAAATTGGTTGTCATGACGTGTGAGGGGCATATCTTAAACATTACAAATATTGCTCAAATATACAATATTCTTAGCAGTGTTAGAACTAAATAATCGGAGCAGAGATGAATTAAATGACAAAATTTGCTTCTTTTTTTTTTAGCTACTACACAATAGTGTGGACGTTAGACGTCTGAAAAGATTTCATATTCTGGACTTTCCAGATCGTTTTTAACAATACTAACCATTAGCAAATAGTATTATTGTCTCACTGTGAACTCACTGGAGCACAATCAATCCTGCTATTTTTGATTTACTGGTTGTTATCTGACAGATTGCAAATAAAAAAAAATACATTAAATTTGTTTTTTTTTTTTAAATTAAGCCAAAAAGCGTTGGAGCAGTTTTCTGTACCTTATCCACTTAGGCCCTTTATTAGCGCAAATTTATAAGTTCTTGGCAGTATTTAGTATGTAGAAGGCAAAATGAGGCACACTCGACTATAGTCGATACATAATAATTATCGATAAAATCTATCTATCCGTTAAGTAGTCCGTTTAAAGAAAAGAGCTACAGCATCGAAAATTTTAAAAATATATTCTTGTACATATTATAAAATTTCATATTTTTATTAGATTTGACAATTTTTTTTAACTACTTTTTTTATTATTTTTTTTTTTTTATGTACACATTATTTTTTCAGCAATTGAAATATATTGATTAAAGTTATTATTATGGAATTATTTTGTATATTATATTTTATAATATTGATTATTGATTGATATCAAACAGTTGTTTGAGAAAGGTTGGATAGATGGTCTTCTGCAGGGAAGCAGGGAAGCAGCACCATGCCTTTACAACATTTATAAGGCGAATATAACTAAGTCAGGTTGTGGAAAGCGAAAAGCCAATTTATCTAGTCTGCAGCATGATAGTAGGAAACAGCAAATGGAATTCAGGAATACATGCATCTGTTTAAGAGCTGGCCTCGCAGGTGGAACATTGCCCTGAACCCATCCAAGTACCAAGCAGTCCCATGCAAGCTATGGAAAATTAAACCACCCGCTGCATAGCTGGGCAGCCTCTCATGCTACAAGGAGTAGACAAATACTTTTGGGTCACCCTAAATACGCGGTTTTCTTTCAGACTATATATAGACTAAATCCTTAAAAGCTGCCGGCTCAAAAGAGCAAAAATATGCTGGCTCCTAAGCGAACGCAGCACATCCCACTACGCCGCAAGAGTCCGTTTTACAACGTGATAGGGGCAACTACCTCGAGGAACTTCATCTAGATCTGAAGTATGGCCGCTAGCCTTTTCATTGAATTTATATGGTGGAGCGGAAACCGTAGACCTCCAAATCAACAAATACTTCAGGCGATATAATGAACAGCTTTCAAGGCATCGCAACGGGCTGGCGAAACGTCTTTTGGAAGAATCAAAATCTATCAATAGACCGAAAAGAAGATCCAAAAATAATCAAAAACATTACAAAGTAAGAAGACTGACTTAAAAGAATGCCCAAACTGGCCTTGAGATAGGTTACTTGCAGTAACCCGAACATCAAACAATGTTCAAATTTAGATCGGAGTTTGTCGAAAAAGATTTTTTGATTATAAGAATATATCGAAAGATTTTTCATTATTTATTTGAAATTAACAATATGGGCGAAAAGGTCAAAATTTTAGAAAAAAATTCAAAAACTTAAAATTTAGTAAATTAGAATTACAAAATTAATCCCACACTGGCCTTTCTGTGGTGACAAACAATAAACTATTATTTTCCTGGAAATTTATACTAAGCAAAATATCCAACAAAAAGCTATATACGCCACTGTCTTGTGTATTTGGAAGCTTTATTTGTATCGTATTCAGTTCATTAGAGAAGTGCCATAAAACGATTAAATATTTAATGTCTTCAAAGTAGACATTTGAATAACAATAGCAATTACCATACAATGGACTTACTTTGGATCATTGAACGAACCATTTTATTAGCGTAAGTTGTAAGTGAGACTATGAAAGTTTGTCTGCAGATAAGCTAACTAACGACGAACACTAAATTCTGAAACTTAGATCCATGAACTTTAAGTGTAAACAGAATGAACTGGCATTAAAAGTTTATATCTTTAACAAACTTGTCAACTATTTGGTGTTTTAGTATTTCAAAAGCAAATATCAGTCACAACCAAAAAATAAATGGTTTCTAAACAAAATTGTATTGTAAGAATGTCAGATTGTGTTTAAGTTTAGACTCCAACCCCCAGATTCAATAGTATTATAAATTTTTGCAGTGCATTTGACAAGTAAAAGTAACTCGACAGACTATTAATTTCTTTCCTATAGCATCGAGTCCCACCATTCGTTTATATGAAGAAGGGATACAACTGAGAGTGGCTTGAATGAGAGTTAATACCACAATATACAGTTTTATTGAAAGGACTCTCCGAAGGATACATTTTTAATTTTAATTTATATAAAAAAATGCATGTATTCACTTTTATTTATTGATCTCAAAATTAAAATTATGAAATAATAGTTTCATAAATAATTTTTATTTAAAAAAAGCGAACTAACTCTTGATTTTTAATTTTTATTTTAAAATTATTATTATAAAAATTGGAAATAAAAATTATTGGTAAATTTTAATTTTCAATTTTCATTTTATAAATTACTAGTGGACCTGGCAGACGTTGTCCTGCCCGATATTAACGGGTTAGACAACTATTTTTAATTAGAATTTGGATTAAATTAAATTTGTAACTCATCGAAATTGTTTTTGTGTGATAAGCCGTTTTGGTTTTTTCTGTTGTTTTTCCCATAGAGGCATTTCGTATGAGAGGAAACCATTACTCACATAAAACGTCATAACTCAGGAACGGCTGCAACGATTCCAAACAAGCTTCACGCACACCACCTCCTCATAGATGGGAACATTTTTGCAACGAATACAGGTCTCGACGCGACTTACACGAATCTGGGCTTATTTTCTCTGTAGGCCTTTTGGCTGTGAAGCTATGGGCATTTAAAGTTGAGAAAAAGTGATCACCGATTAAGCTTATTTTCGCTCTATCTGTTATAGTTTAGGAGTTATGGCCAGTTAAAGTTTAGAAAATAAAATTTCTTCGATTGGCTTCATTTTTGCAACGAATACAGGTCTCGACGCGACTGACACGAATCTGGGCTTATTTTCTCTGTAGGCCTTTTGGCTGAGAAGCTATGGGCATTTAAAGTTGAGAAAAAGTGATCACCGATTAAGCTTATTTTCGCTCTATCTGTTATAGTTTACGAGTTATGGCCAGTTAAAGTTTAGAAGATAAAATTTCTTCGATTGGCGTCATTTTTGCAACGAATACAGGTCTCGACGCTACTTACACGAATCTGGGCTTATTTTCTCTGTAGGCCTTTTGGCTGAGAAGCTATGGGCATTTAAAGTTGAGAAAAAGTGATCATCGATTAAGATTATTTTCGCTCTATCTGTTATAGTTTAGGAGTTATGGCCAGTTAAAGTTTAGAAAATAAAATTTCTTCGATTGGCTTCATTTTTGCAACGAATACAGGTATCGACGCGACTGACACGAATCTGGGCTTATTTTCTCTGTAGGCCTTTTGGATGAGAAGCTATGGGCATTTAAAGTTGAGAAAAAGTGATCATCGATTAAGCTTATTTTCGCTCTATCTGTTATAGTTTACGAGTTATGGCCAGTTAAAGTTTAGAAAATAAAATTTCTTCGATTGGCTTCATTTTTGCAACGACTACAGGTTTCAACGCGACTGACACGAATCTGGGCTTATTTTCTCTGTAGGCCTTTTGGCTGAGAAGCTATGGGCATTTAAAGTCGAGAAGAAGTGGTCATCGATTAAGCTTATTTTCGATCTATCTGTTATAGTTTAGGAGTTATGGCCAGTTAAAGTTTAGAAAATAAAATTTCTTCGATTGGCTTCATTTTTGCAACGAATACAGGTCTCGACGCGACTTACACGAATCTGGGCTTATTTTCTCTGTAGGCCTTTTGGATTAGAAGCTATGGGCATTTAAAGTTGAGAAAAAGTGATCATCGATTAAGCTTATTTTCCCTCTATCTGTTATAGTTTACGAGATATGGCCAGTTAAAGTTTAGAAAATAAAATTTCTTCGATTGGCTTCATTTTTGCAACGAATACAGGTCTCGACGCGACTTACACGAATCTGGGCTTATTTTCTCTGTAGGCCTTTTGGCTGAGAAGCTATGGGCATTTAAAGTTGAGAAAAGGTGATCATCGATTAAGCTTATTTTCCCTCTATCTGTTATAGTTTACGAGATATGGCCAGTTAAAGTTTAGAAAATAAAATTTCTTCGATTGGCTTCATTTTTGCAACGAATACAGGTCTCGACGCGACTTACACGAATCTGGGCTTATTTTCTCTGTAGGCCTTTTGGCTGAGAAGCTATGGGCATTTAAAGTTGAGAAAAAGTGATCATCGATTAAGCTTATTTTCGCTCTATCTGTTAAAGTTTAGAAAATAAAATTTCTTCGATTGGCTTAATTTTTGCAACGAATACAGGTCTCGACGCGACTGACACGAATCTGGGCTTATTTTCTCTGTAGGCCTTTTGGATGAGAAGCTATGGGCATTTAAATTTGAGAAAAAGTGATCATCGATTAAGCTTATTTTCGCTCTATCTGTTATAGTTTAGGAGTTATGGCCAGTTAAAGTTTAGAACATAAAATTTCTTCGACTGGCTTCATTTTTGCAACGAATACAGGTCTCGACGCGACTTACACGAATCTGGACTTATTTTCTCTGTAGGCCTTTTGGCTGAGAAGCTATGGCCATTTGAAGTTGAGAAAAAGTGACTATCGATTAAGCTTATTTTCGCTCTATCTGTTATAGTTTAGGAGTTATGGCCAGTTAAAGTTTAGAAAATAAAATTTCTTCGATTGGCTTCATTTTTGCACCGAATACAGGTCTCGACGCGACTGACACGAATCTGGGCTTATTTTCTCTGTAGGCCTTTTGGATGAGAAGCTATGGGCATTTAAAGTTGAGAAAAAGTGATCATCGATTAAGCTTATTTTCCCTCTATCTGTTATAGTTTACGAGATATGGCCAGTTAAAGTTTAGAAAATAAAATTTCTTCGATTGGCTTCATTTTTGCAACGAATACAGGTCTCGACGCGACTTACACGAATCTGGGCTTATTTTCTCTGTAGGCCTTTTGGCTGAGAAGCTATGGGCATTTAAAGTTGAGAAAAAGTGATCATCGATTAAGCTTATTTTCGCTCTATCTGTTAAAGTTTAGAAAATAAAATTTCTTCGATTGGCTTAATTTTTGCAACGAATACAGGTCTCGACGCGACTGACACGAATCTGGGCTTATTTTCTCTGTAGGCCTTTTGGATGAGAAGCTATGGGTATTTAAAGTTGAGAAAAAGTGATCATCGATTAAGCTTATTTTCGCTCTATCTGTTATATTTTAGGAGTTATGGCCAGTTAAACTTTAGAAAATAAAATTTCTTCGATTGGCTTCATTTTTGCAACGAATACAGGTTTCGACGCGACTGACACGAATCTGGGCTTATTTTCTCTGTAGGCCTTTTGGCTGAGAAGCTATGGGCATTTAAAGTTGAGAAAAAGTGATCATCGATTAAGCTTATTTTCGCTCTATATGTTATAGTTTAGGAGTTATGGCCAGTTAAAGTTTAGAAAATAAAATTTCTTCGATTGGCTTCATTTTTGCAACGAATACAGGTCTCGACGCGACTTACACGAATCTGGGCTTATTTTCTCTGTAGGCCTTTTGGCTGAGAAGCTATGGGCATTTAAAGTTGAGAAAAAGTGATCATCGATTAAGCTTATTTTCCCTCTATCTGTTATAGTTTACGAGATATGGCCAGTTAAAGTTTAGAAAATAAAATTTCTTCGATTGGCTTCATTTTTGCAACGAATACAGGTCTCGACGCGACTTACACGAATCTGGGCTTATTTTCTCTGTAGGCCTTTTGGCTGAGAAGCTATGGGCATTTAAAGTTGAGAAAAAGTGATCATCGATTAAGCTTATTTTCGCTCTATCTGTTATATTTTAGGAGTTATGGCCAGTTAAAGTTTAGAAAATAAAATTTCTTCGATTGGCTTCATTTTTGCAACGAATACAGGTCTCGACGCGACTTACACGAATCTGGACTTATTTTCTCTGTATTCCTTTTGGCTGAGAAGCTATGGGCATTTAAAGTTGAGAAAAAGTGATCATCGATTTAGCTTATTTTCGCTCTATCTCTTATATTTTAGGAGTTATGGCCAGTTACAGTTTAGAAAATAAAATTTCTTCGATTGGCTTCATTTTTGCAACGAATACAGGTCTCGACGCGACTTACACGAACCTGGGCTTATTTTCTCTGTAGGCCTTTTGGATGAGAAGCTATGGGCATTTAAAGTTGAGAAAAAGTAACCATCGATTAAGCTTATTTTCGCTTTATCTGCTATAGTTTAGGAGTTATGGCCAGTTAAAGTTTAGAAAATAAAATTTCTTCAATTGGCTTCATTTTTGCAACGAATACAGGTTTCGACGCGACTGACACGAATCTGGGCTTATTTTCTCTGTAGGCCTTTTGGCTGAGAAGCTAAGGGCATTCAAAGTTATTTTCGCTCTATCTGTTATAGTTTAGGAGTTATGGCCAGTTAAAGTTTAGAAAATAAAATTTCTTCGATTGGCTTCATTTTTGCAACGAATACAGGTTTCGACACGACTTACACGAATCTGGGCTTATTTTCTCTGTAGGCCTTTTGGCTGAGAAGCTATGGGCATTTAAAGTTGAGAAAAAGTGATCATCGATTAAGCTTATTTTCGCTCTATCTGTTATATTTTAGGAGTTATGGCCAGTTAAAGTTTAGAAAATAAAATTTCTTCGATTGGCTTCATTTTTGCAACGAATAAAGGTTTCGACGCGACTGACACGAATCTGGGCTTATTTTCTCTGTAGGCCTTTTGGCTGAGAAGCTATGGGCATTTAAAGTTGAGAAAAAGTGATCATCGATTAAGCTTATTTTCGCTCTATATGTTATAGTTTAGGAGTTATGGCCAGTTAAAGTTTAGAAAATAAAATTTCTTCGATTGGCTTCATTTTTGCAACGAATACAGGTCTCGACGCGACTTACACGAATCTGGGCTTATTTTCTCTGTAGGCCTTTTGGCTGAGAAGCTATGGGCATTTAAAGTTGAGAAAAAGTGATCATCGATTAAGCTTATTTTCGCTCTATCTGTTATATTTTAGGAGTTATGGCCAGTTAAAGTTTAGAAAATAAAATTTCTTCGATTGGCTTCATTTTTGCAACGAATACAGGTCTCGACGCGACTTACACGAATCTGGACTTATTTTCTCTGTATTCCTTTTGGCTGAGAAGCATTACCAAGGAAATGTAACTTCTTTTTATAGATTATTCTGCAATTTTTATTTTACAATTTATTAATTAAAATGGATTTTAAACATATTTAATCGCTAAGATACTTTCAATAATGTCAGTAGGACAAAATAAATTAATAAAGATGTATCCGTCAGTTCGTCCATCTGTTCGACCGCCTAGATATAGGTAAAAATTACGAACGTTAAAGTCGGGCGCGACTACTTTGAGATACCCTAAAAAAAAAAAATCGATAAAATTAGGAATAGAGCTAAGATACTCCAAAAAACACTTGACAAAATTTAGTTACGATACTTTCAACAACAAACGAATTATGGTCTTAAAACAATTTTTTTTACAGGTCAAATACGAAACAATACTTGGAAACTCTAAAAAACTTCTGATTTCAAAATATCTGCATAATTAAACGATTGATGGCATTACCATTTTTTTTATTATGGTGAGATTTATTATATATAAAGAAAAGCTTATTTTACGTAACTCTAGCCCTGACCATCTCTGAGATCTTGGCGTTAATCCGGACACACACTCGGATATGTTCATATCGACTTTTCTAGTCACTTTTAACATGCCCTAGATACCTTTGGGTGTCTCCGAAGTGTCCTTCTCTACATACATTGACGGCTTGTACAAACTTAAACTTAATGGGTACAAAGTTCCTGACCATCTCAATAAATTTTAAACATATGTATAGCATTAAAATGTTAAAAAGGCCAGGACTGTTAATTAACATCGCACTACTATATCAAGTTACAAAAAATTGATTCTGTTATCCTAACAAAAACTGGGAATAGCTAACACTACGAAGCGGTTAACATGGCATGTCTCCACTGTTAGAATCGCACATGCGCAGTACTCCCAACTTCACGTGGCGTGCAACAGTTTGCCCTTTAAGGGAATTGCCAAACCAATGGTAAAGGAACGGCAACTGAAATCCGTGGGAAACGAAAGTAAAAGCTGTAAACTGAAACACAATCACGCCGAAACGAATCATTCCAAGCGGCGTGCTGCTGGTTACATCATCATCTGTTCAAGTGGCCAAGGAACGCTTGGCGCGGATGCGAGGTTTAAGTGCTTGGGGCTGCTGGTGACACTGCAGAAAGTGCGCCGGATGTATAGGTTGGTGGGCTGTGGCAAGGTCGAATTGACTACGGGTGGCATCGGCGGTATTTAATTGTTCGTTTAAAATTCAGTGTGGAGGCTCTGCAATGATTGTAGCAGCATATTGGTGGTTGGAACGCCGTGCTAGTTGGCAACACAATTGTCGAGCAGAATCTCAATATCTACTGCCCTCTGCTGCGGCGGTTTGTGGTGGCTGATACAATAAGCGACAGTCAAAGCCATCAAGGACGTCCTCAAGTCAGCCAGTCACCCAGTTGCGGATTAGGGCATCGACGTCAACTTTGCCTTGAAATAGGCGTCAATTTTGGCTAAATATAGCGAAAAAAATATGAATAAATAAAGTCGAGACGGTGTTCGACAGTGAGACGCTTTGTACCCTTTTTCACGAAAATAATGATATTCCTTTATGTTGTAGTAGTTACAGTAGTAGTCCATCTTATGGCAATATGATAAGTAAACCCGAAATTTCCGAAAATTTTAGCCGATTTTGATGTCGTTCGAAAATTAAGATAAAAAAATGTTTTAAAGAATATGTACGTGACAAGATTTCAGTCAATATTTTGGCAGCTTCAGCACCAGGATCGGATGCAGTGGCCTAATCATCTTAAATAAACACGATTAACAAAACGACAACAAATTCAAATGGACGGCTTTTGCTCTTTAACTGTATGAATAAAGGAATATATATATATCTATAAAAGTTACTAGGGGCCCAGGAAATATCAACATAATTAAAAAAAAAATGTATCTGAAGCGGGATAATGTATTTTTTTTTCCTGTACCTTAAGGAAATGGGTTTATTAAGTTGGTGCTTAATTTCTGTAACATAGAAAAGGAGACGCCCAAAAAGTTTTATTCAATATAGTGAGGAGGAGAAAATAAGTCGCTCCGTCAGTTTGTTCAACCGTCTATATGAGCTCCGTATATGAGCAGGCAGGTTAAATAAATAAAACACGTTTCGATTAATAGAAAACATAATTTTAAGTCGCCCATACATATTGCAGATAGGCCGAAATACGAATCACCCCTGCGACAAAAACCTTCATGAAGGCATCTGAGTTCATGTCAAAACTTAACGTCTTATAAAGACGAGTCGAGTTAAGTTTTTTTTATATGTTTCTTTTTATGCATTGATATTAGCAGATATAAGATTTCTTAAAATATTATGGTACAAGATATAATAAGGTTTAACTTTCGCCATTTATCACCACTTTTTTATCTCGATCTAAAATTTTTTCCAAATCTTTACTCTTTCTCATTCAATGAGTTCATCATTTCAATCATTTCGCGGTAACTGAGAGAAGCAGGTATTGCAGACCATAAGCCTCTCATGTCAAAATGCTTACCATAATAAAAGAGCTAGAGACCCAAAAATACCCAAAAATCCGCATAATCTTTTTTCATATGATGTTGGTAAATTATTTCGATGTGTCGTGTTGTTCTGCAGAAAGAGAATTGGCTGGTATTTGTCTATGTTTAGTAATTAGATCTGAAACTACTGTATATTTAAGAATTTAATGCATACAAGGCTATTTAAATGTTAAATCAATGTAACGTAACCAATTACATCAATTTTATTTACTTTATTTTTAGTTTTTAACATTAATTTAGGCCCATACGCAGTTCGAAAAATTTCCCCAAAAAATCCCAAATGGGATATCCCAAAAAGCGACATAAGAATCAACGACAGCGTCACATTTCCCAAACGACAACGTTCATGCCTAGGTATTATAATGCTGGGCTCCACTCTCGAGCATGAGCCTATTGACAATTACATGGGTGCAATATTAGACTTCTAAAAGCCATGTGACAATTTTAGCCAAATCTTGGAAAATAGCATTGTTGATATCTCCCCCAAAAATAAGCTGTCCCTCCTTAATAAGGTCACCATATACATATATATTTTTTTTGAGCCCAATATTGAAGTATGTCCTGCAAGTGTACGGCACTGCGGCAAAGTCACTGATAAATAAAATTAGAGTGGCTCAAAGCAAGATCCTTAGAAGAATTTGCAATGATCCTTTACAAGGATTTGAGCAGAAATATTATAGATATTGATTACATTCAGTTATTAGTTGGAAACTAGTTTAATAACATATTTTATAAATAAAAATGAAATATGTTTCTTGTTTACAATATTTTTGCATTCTTATAAGTAGAAAAAATTGAATAAAATTAACGAGCTTGTCGGAAATGAGTAAAAGTTTGTAGGTGGCAAGCACGGTGACGTCACTTGAATTTATCGCAGGCGTTAGCTTGTATCTTGTTCTTCCAAGATGGCAGCTTCTAGTGCTGGTAAATATCAAGATAAAGATGCTTGTTTTTAACTGGGGCTCAGCAACGTTACTGGTGATAGAATGTTCACAGTATAAATAGATTAAAGGAATGTGCAAGGTGCTCCACCAAGTTACTCTACTACCATCTACTCTTCGCTATCCTCACTTACTACTTCGTAAGTGGAAGAAAAGAGAAAGGCCCAGTTACTTTCTAAGCTATGGGTTGAGACTTGGCGCTGGCAAGGGATTCCCGTAAGTACTGTAGCTCCTCTCTTTAGTGCAATCGTCAATGGTTTTCTTGGCCATCAATTTCCAAAAATAAGCGAGATTAAGTTTGAAATTAAGACATTTCTATTCATATCTATTTCTGCATCTTTAGAAAAAGCCGAAAAATTTTAATTCTTTGGAATATTTATTTAAAAAAAAAACGAACACAAATTTATCTATCATTTCCGTGTAGTGAATTTTGAATATCCTTTTTTGTAGTTTCAAGTGAGTCGCAATACGTTCTTTGCATTGCATAGTGTTATGGAAGCGTTTTTTATACCCTGTACCGTATGGTACAAAGGGTATATTAAGTTTGTGCAAGACTAGATAAGTCAATATACCCATGTCCGTCTGTCTGGCTGTCTGTCTGTCTGTCCGTCACTATGATCTCAGAGATGGTAAGATCTAGAGCAACCAAACTTTCAGATTATATTCCTTATTATTCCATAGGAGACAAGTTTATTTTATTTTTTTGATATCGGGGTTACATTATATAGCTCTTCAACACTGTACCAAATTTTATCAAAATCGGTTTACTATATCATATAGCTCCCATAGGACAAATCGGACAAAAAAATTTTTTTTAATAAAATTCGATTTATTTCGTTTGTTTATGAAGGTATCATAACTAGCTGTGGCCGCGAAAAATAACGGAAAGAGCCCTACAACAACATCAACAACAAAGGTCCCGTTGCGGTCGCCCGGGCAATTCTCGAGGAGGGCAATAAAACTCGCACACTGTGTGCATTTTGTTTTTGTAAGTTGCTGCAAGTCGAGCGATGGCACACAAAGCATGTATTTTGAACGAAATTTTGCATTCAAAAACACAGAAGATAAGTTTATATGACAATTTTAATTACCCACATAAATCACTCGGTGTGAAATTTTCGTCTGCGAGCACTAATGAAAAGCCCCGTTAAGGTCGCACAAGCATACTCGAGTTGGACGAAACGCGCACACTGCGTGTATTTTGTCTGGCTTGCACCACTTGCAAGAAATAACGGAAAGAGCACTCGGAGCAAAAAGAACCAAGTCGTGCACACCGCTGATCATAACCAAAAAAATTCGTGTGTTTCGTGTGTTTATTAAGATATCGTAACCAAATTTGGCAAATAAATATCTTTTATAGTTCTGAAGCAATATTCCGGATTTGATTGCAATGTAGTGGTACAGGGTATCCCAAAGTCGTCCGCGCCCGACTTTAACGTACGCCATCTTTTTTTTCTGAAATAGACAAGTGCCACTAAATTAGATCTATTAAATTACTCATCTAACAATTGAGGTATTTAAATCAGTGCTAGTAGACCAATTTTAGTCAACCTTCATTCAACTATGTAGACTAATAATGCTAACTAAACATTTGGGTGTGTTTTGTCTTAGAATAAACATTTGGGTGAAGTTCCACTGTTTCATAAAGCTACCACAATATAAAAATGGAACCAGTTTTCATCGCAGACGAACCTTGTACCTTGTAAAATTCATTGCATCATGCAGACTTACAGTCGGTGATTTCAACTGTGTTGTCTGATTTAGAGACGTTTCGTAGAATATGGGCTAATCCGCATAAATAAATATATACCCACGGCAGAATTTTAAGATTACTTTTTTTATTTACAAAAAACAAATTTTTTTTATAAACTAGAGACTACCCTTAAAACTTTTTAACTTACCTTTTATAAAATATTAACTTTAATTATGTTTAAATTATATTTATACTATATTCTAGTTGGTTGCGCCCTCTAGCGGTCATACTTAACAGAAAAATAATAAATGATGAGCGGGATAACGACAAGAACTAAGAAAACCTTTTCTTCATAATTGTATACTTATTTTATTTAGTAACTATAGTTTTGAAACAAAGTTGGGTACTTTATGTGAAGTTATATCGATGGTATTTTGTATGAAAAATTATTTATTATATATATGTATCATTCAATCATTTTCGACAACACTTTCCGATAGGGACGTTTTAATGGAACAATAATTTGTCTAATCAGAAATAAGTTTTTAAGTTTATGTAGAACAATACAGTCTAAAACGGAATATGCAAATATGACCTTTGACATATATTCGGGTCTATCAAATACTTTCGGATCGTCTTTAAATTTTACAGGTGCAATATGCAAGTAGGGGGTAAGGTTATTGATATCGTCGGTTTGAAAATTTGCCTATGCATTGCTCATCAACTTATGTTACTCATTATTTCAGATAACGTTTGTGTCTCTACTAAATATATACACTATACAATTATTACATCCCATATAGTAATAGTATAAAATACATACATATGTAACAAACTAATGGCAAATAAGCACCACAGAGAAGTAACATTAAACGTTAAGCCCAATAAATGGCAGGGCTTGCCAAGGCCTTCAAAGCTGTTGCACTTTTTGTTGAAATTTTCTCACCATTCATATGCTTCTTCTTTTTCTTCAGTTTTTTGCCTTTGAGGGGCCCCAAGTTTTTTAGCTACCGTTGTGTCGAAACGCTTTAAAACTTTTATGCTTTTCAAACAAACACACATAAATATGAACTCACACACAGACACCTATCTCATATGCACATATAAACTCATGTATATACTTTGAAGAACCGCAAAATAAACTTTATTCTTGTCTGCTCGACTGAGTTCTTTGGGTCCCCAGTCTGTTAAAGTTTGTATGTGTGACAGTGTGTATGTGTGTGTGTGGCTAATTTGCTGTGAAAGCTGATTTTCACATAATCGAAAATGTTGCAAGTTTCTTGACTTAATAATTAGACTTTGGGGTCGATATAGAAGACATTAACCGACTATTAATTGTTTTATTATTTTTATGTATAATAAACCCTTTTTGGTTGGGTTGCTTTAAATAGATGTCATAGATCATTACCTAAATGCGTACACAAACTTAATAATTAGCCTGTGTCTTAATTTTAGGGCCAATAAGGACAAAATCGGCTTGTATTGGGAAGAAGAGGAATTTAATTATTTAATAAACTTAAGACATAATTAAAACATATCAGATGATTCAAGTATTTAAAGTGTTGTTAACACCAAATAAGCAAACCCAATTGTTTTTACAAGTGGGGTAAACAATATGAGGTTTACTTTTGTGTTTTAAGATATATTTTTGGGCAAAAATAAGTGAAACGGGCCTCCTGTTAAGTCGATCTTTTTGACTTGAATCTTTTGCTCGAATGAATCTTTAGAGCATATATTCCAAAAGGAGAACGAATTAAAGCGGTTTTTTGTAGTCATTTGATTACAACATTTACCTTTTAAAAATCGTGTGATGTTATGTACAATTATAGTATACAATTTATTCAATTCGAGTTATTAGGCTATTTTTTGAATCATAGTTCCTCCCAAATTAAACACATATTCTAACTAAAAAACGATGCCTCTTACTTGCATTAATAAACTCTAAAAAATTCCAAAAAATTTGTTGCAAAATTTAATCTAAATAAAAGGCTAAACTATTTTAATTACTTGCTTATGTTTTTTGCTTGTTACTATTTAGAAAATGAAAATTTCATACGTCAAGCGCAATTCAATTGTGGTAAATTAATTAAAATAAAATTAAATATTATTTTAAGAGCATTTAAGAGCAAGCTTTCTAAGCGTATCTTTTTTGTGTAGGTTTATAAAAATTTGTAATTTGTAATATGTTTGTAAAAAATTTTTTTCATAGCTTATTAAATTGAATTGTTTAGTAAAATACACTGAGAAAAAATGTGCCACAGTTTGCACTTAGTAGTAGGGCATTATACCATCAGACTTCATCGTATTCCCACGCCCATTGGGATCAGACATATTTGGCTTAATTTTCTTTCCAATTATCTTGCGAAGTTCCCCAATCGGTTGACCTATGGAAAAATAACGCGCGAGGTATTATTAAACATAAATTGTTTTTAATTAAATTTGCTGAATTGAAAATGATGGCCAGATCTTGACCTACTGATGGGTATCCCGTCGTAACACGTCTAAGTTATCTCCTACTCAAAAGGCTGAATGGGCGATTTTAAAATAAGAAAAACACAAATCATAAAAATATATGAATTATTCAAAATTTCGCAAAATTAAATAAAAAAAAAGTTAAAAAAAAGCTCTTGAATATGATTGAAATGAGATGGCAGATGTTCTGCTGCCTGTTATAAGAGGTTCACGTTTTTTCGAGTATAAAAGAAACATTTGGGGCTTCAAAATAAAGTCAAATATTATAGTAGGTATATGAATGGGATTCTAAAATGATATATTCTTCTAGAATTTTCATTCGATCTTAATAATTAAGATTAATAAATAAAAATCAAAGGTCGACATGTGGCATACTATATACGTGTAAACCGCGAAATTATTCCATGGAACTAAATATGCTTACCTATATCTATATCTAAAACAAACCAAATGTGCCAATTGGAATTGGATTCTAAAATGCTATATTTTTTTGCTTTTATATTCTATAGATTTCATTAGATCTTCATGTTTATTGCAGCATACAAGTAACAAAGTAATATGAAAGGTCTAATTTGTTGGCCATGTGGCATATGAACTATATGGTATAAGTGTAAACCGCAAAATTCTTCCATGGAACAGCTTATCAATATCTATATCTAGCTCTAGCCTTGCATAAAATTAACGCGAAATAGAAACCAAATGTGCAAATTGGCGATTTTCCCGGAACCAGATCGAGTCCAACAAACCATACATGTAAGCAACTCTGGCATGGACGGGCTTGAGATACCCAGTATCATTATTTTATTAGTACGTGTCAATTAATAAAATTGTTTATTATCACCGCTCGGGTTCTGTCACGTTAAGTTAAGAAACCCGAAGAGTAAATGACTCGTCTGCGACTTCCACATAAGATATTAACTCTACATTGACACTCCAGAAAACGTTACTGGATAAAGTTTTGTTAACTACTGACCAAATCTCTTGCGGAGACACAAATATTTGATATAAGGAGTCCAAGGCCCAAATCAGCTCTCATCATTTTCAAGAATGGAGGAGCAGATTACAATCCGTGGTTTGTTATACAAACTAGATAGCTCATGCATGGTACACGGTAAAAAAATTCAGTTTAGTTTATCTTTGTTCAGATTAATTTCATTTTTTTTTACATTCCCTTCACTTGCTTAAAGTTATGCGAAATCTTTTTAAAGATACCCTTCAGAAGCGAAGAAAGCTTGTAAAATTCAAATTTTATCTTACTTTGGATCTACCTTTTGTCTTTCTGTGTAAATATTAAGAAGAGCATATAAAAAACAGTGGCCAAATTGTTTGCTTAATCGAGTGTTGTAGTTGTTATATAAAATTTTCTTTTTTTTTTGTTTTTATTTAAAAAATTTTATTTGTATCAAATCCATTGTTTAATAATCATATTAGTGTGGTTAAAAAGTATGCTCTACTTTTGGTTAAGCTATACAAATTTGCAACAAATTCAAACCAATAATGCGAGACATAGATACTATGTGAATACATGCTCCAACTATTAATAAATAATTAAATATCCTCTCGAAATCCAGACGAGTTATAATCATCATCAGTCACAACAAACCAACAATCCGAATAGTAATTACAATGCATTCCAAAAATCTGTTTTAGTTATTGTTTTTTTTTTTGTTTTGTATAAACATTGATATCTAATGGATATTGAACTATACGGGGCAACAAAAACCACTCATAGTAATCACAACCATGTGGCAGCAGCCGGTAATGTAATTCAAATTCAATGAAATCAACATTCATCTCGATTGAAGTGAGTGCGCAAAGGCCAAGTTAGCAAATGCAGCAACATCCCAATCCGACTATGGGTGGCTTTTAGGGGGACTATCGAGGACTTGGATTGCCGGTTTGCCGGCCGGCTGAAATGTGCGTGGCATCAATACTTTTGCACGATTTGCATGATGAGACCATATTATGCGGCATGATGCCAAATTCAAGATACTCAGATACTTAGTTACTCAGATATTACGCGGAACTCGCATACTGCATAATTTAATGCGCCACGTTTGGGGCCAATTGTAGGAAAGTTTTATAGGGCAAAATAATATTAGTGTTAGGCATAATCATTGCAGTGGCAAAATGCTGATGATGTTGTTGTTGTTCTTTAAAGCTGTTGACCTTTGAGCTGCCTGATGAATAAGACATGACATGGTAGGAGCCTGGCGGCATGTCAAGGGAGTAGCAGATTTGTTATGGCAGCCAAGATGCTGCCTTGGCCGTGCGTATTGGCTGAGTAGTTAGGGGCGTAGCTGCAAGGGGCGTTTTGAGGACAACTGGCGCATAAATAAAAGAATAGCAATAATAAATTCCAATGCCCCAAAGCAGCAGTAGAGCGAAGATTATTAATATTTTCCATACGGCTTTTGTGCTTTTTAATACTTTGTTTGAGTTCTTGGAAAGTGCGCCAACAACAAGGAGCAGCAATCTACAACAACAATGGCTGCCCCAATCGGGAACTTGGCATATTGTGTAGAAAGCATAAAGATAAATCAGCACAAAAATAAAAATCAGCGTCAACATGCAGGGCACATCTTTTAGTGTAGCTGCTGTAGCCACAGAGTCCCAGTGACCACATGCGATCTACTACCACTTTTACCACTTCTATGTGGATAACTACTGCTCCTGGTCCCGGCCCATCAAACAAAGAACTGCGTACAGCAGCAGCTCAACGGTCACTGAGGACTCTTTATGCCAAGTTTGCTGGCATTTTGATTGCTTAGCAGCACACACACGCACACACACACTCGCATAAGGGTCATTATTTTCCAAACTGAAAGCATTTTAAGCTAATCTCTATAAATTGTTTAAATAAACTAATGTTTAAATATGATGATGAATAAACAATATATATATATTTATATATGCAATTTAAAAATTTACTCGTAAAAATTACTTTTTATTATTTTTAAGTACCTACTACAAATAAGTGGACATTTTTCAAATATGAAAAATATTGAACTTAATAAAATGTTGCATTAAAATTCCGAAATTAGAATTTTTCTATAAAAATGTCTTAAAAACAAGCTTTACAACTAAGGTGTGAAAAATTGTGTTGTGTAAATTTTTGTTTATGTAAAATATGTTTTGTGTTGAAATAAAGACAATGTTTTTCAACCTTTTTTAGTTTTTATTCACCCTTCCATGAAGAAATTTGTCAACTTAATTTTCGGTTTCAGAAACAATGAGTATTATAGAGTATCGATATTTTATTATTTATTTATTTTTTGAATTGTTTAAAGACTTTGCAACATTTTTGCACTTTATTAGATTGTGAGATTTCTTTGAAGATTTTAAATAATCATAAATCTCTTTTGACATTTGCAAACATTCTTGGAAAATTTAAAATGAGCATCACTCTCTGAAAAAGCGTTTCTTTCAAAGTAAAAAGATACGTGTTCTCAAATTTTCCAAAAACAATTTTTAAAAACAACATCAACAAATTTTAAAGCGTGAACATTTATTTTCCCGAAATCTGTTCTGTTTGTAAAAGAATCGTCCATACATATACACGATATAACATTCTGATGGGCTGGCAACACACAATGCGGACCAGGCCAGGCTCAAGCTAAATGAGTGTAAGCCACAAAATCAACGAGTTAAATCGTGTAAACAATGCAGCTTCATGCGACGCCCTCGGCAAAAACCAGCAGTTCTGCTCCACCCTCCTGCCCACTGCTTGCACTCAACTGCTAGCTTTTGGGTTCTAAACATTTATCAAATTCTAATATGTGAACCGCTACACCCCGCCCACAAACCACCAGCTGTCGCTCCTCAATGTCTGCTCCCGAGGTTATAAATGTAACGGATGCTGCTCCACAATGCAGCAGGGCACCCTACTAAGTATGCTATGTTTTCTGCATGAACCAAAGCTCCACAGGCTGACGCCATTGCATTTTATGCTCTGGCGTATTTAAGGCATTAATATTACAAAAGCCAAAGCATATGGCTTGAATAGCCAGGAAGCTGACTAATCAAACAAAATAAATAAATGAAAAAGGAGATACCCAAAAAAAAGTTTGCTTGAATTTTTATACTCAAACAATTTTATGTGACTAAAAAAAGCATTGAAGTAAGTTCGATCGAGAGAAGAAAGCACTTTCCACTCTATAAGAATTTAAACTAAACTAATCAGCATAAATAGCCAAGATCTCGAAAAACATAAGAGCTGGGGACGTAAAATTCTACCTTCTATGTATAGAGTAAATAGATAGGTAAATTCTACTTGCAAGAACGGGAAACGAAATCGATACAAATAAACTAAATTTATCCCTTTATGTATAATGCGAATCTATTCGCAAGATTTGAAGCCTCTCTTATATCTAGATCTTCGTTTGAATACGCTTTTCCGTGAATACGCTTTTCCACATACGAAGCACTTTGTCACAAAGAAGGCGGTACCTCTAAAGTCAGCATTTTGAATACATTAACAACCGAAGGGATCATGTCGGAAAACGATGACCAACTAACTTATTTTAGATTGTCAGGAACAAAAATAAATCGTTTGGGTTAAAGTCAGAGCTGCAAGGCTCATAAATTTTGAGCATTTAACCCTTTCAGGCCCACTGTTGCCTATAGGCAACATTGACTTCAAACGGGAAAAAAACAGTTATATTGGCATGTATTGCAGTGATTGTTGTTTCTGTCTAATCGGCTGTTATATTTTGAGCATTTCTATAAATAATAAAGGGATTCAAGGGATTTTGTCCATCAGCAATGGACTATCACAAATGAATTGACTTTATCAGTTTTTCACTGTGGATGGGAATCGTAGAATTTATCTCCTCGCCTAACAATTTTAGCGTTTTTATAAGGATATTCATGCCAGCTGTTGAGTTAAGAAGTTGAAAAGTTGCGCAAAAACTCAACAAGCTAAAGCGTGAATCCCTTTTTAACATGCTTTTATTAGCTTCACCTGTATGGATGGATGTATGTATGTAACAAAATCTTTCAGCTTAATTTTCACCAATTTCAAGAAGTCTGATCATCTTGAAAATTTGCAAAGGCGTCAAGGACTGATGACAATACAATTATTTAATAACTTTGTTCTAATGTCCTGACTAGGATCATCAGGATTGAAAATATAAAATGTACACTAAAAGTATACAACATTTTTTCAAAATAATTAGTAGGCTTGTTGACAAAAGTCCATGTTTGTTTTTAGTCTTAAAATAAAAAATAATAGTTTAAAAAAACTAAAAAACACGCTTTAATAGTGAACCGAACTAAAATGTAGAAAATAATTTTGATGTATCAAGAGTTTGTATTACAGCAATAGAAAATTCCGACAATCAATTACGACTAATTAATTTGGAATAAGATTAAATTAGAAATTAAATTATTAATAAAATAATTCAATTATTATTATTAATTGATTATTATTTGGTAAAATATGAAGGAAAAAAACGTTTATATTTTATTAAATATTAGCGAGTATTACTTATGCATAAAATGGCTAAAAAAACCTAAATGTTGCAGTGTGGAGATTTGCATATAATACGACACTTTTTCACTGAACACCAAGGCACGCGTGCCAAAAGCTTTCACACGTACGAGAAAAGGGCTTTTTACCGTAAAAGCTCGTCTCGTACGTGTGAGCTAGTTTTACAATGGAACGCAAAGCAGAGTCGCATGGCAAATCACGACACAATACGTACTCTGCGTATATTTGGTTTTTGTTGGCCATTAAAAGTTGCTCGTCTGGCTGGCGTCACTTGCAATAGTAATGATGTCAGTAAGTGATATTTTTTGTAGGTAAGCTCCTGATCGACACGACCCTATCCGAAGTTTTAGGCGAAATTGCTCAGCTTTATGTCCCGCAAAAAAACAAAGCACGGTGGTATTGTCAAATTTTATGAAATATTTTATGCGAAAGCTCTTTTTTGTTTACGCACACAGGCACAATAAATTGCATTACTAGTTTTGGCCACCGCTGATCTAAAAGTAAAGAATAATAATAAACTGTGTGACCATTAAACAAAAAGATGTGTGCTTTATGCCAGAAAATACCAAACTCTTAAATGGAAATGGCAATTAAAACCTAATAAGGCGAAAATTAAATTAGACTAGAAAGACAAAGGGCAGATCTCGTACAGAATAAACTACTATAGACATCGTTCATGTCCCATAAAAAAAACAATTTTGCTTGTATTTATTTAACATTTAAGGCACATTAAGGTAAACTTCAATTAAATTGTCAATAATTATGGATATTGGCCAAAATTTGCCAGTGCCCATAATTTATTTGCAAATGTCTTGCTAAGATAGAATTAATATAAAATCGATTGCATTACCAACAAGAATTGTGGAGGTGTACGAAATTGAATTAAACTTGTTTGCTGGCAATAATTAATTTTGAACTTGGTATAATTTGCAGCTGCTTGTAAGCTGATTGTGTATCGGATTTTCTGAACAAATTTTACTCAAGGTTTATTTTAGTAGGGATTGTTTTACTATTTATGTTTAAACTGGTTATAAGTATATGTACAAAAATATCTTAAGCCCTTAAGTGTGTAAAAGACAGTTATTTTGATTTCGCAATAATAATGTATTTTGCTTTAAAAATCAATTTAAAAAAAATTAAAAAAGTTTTTTTTTTTTTTCATTTATCTCTTCGATTTTTTGATAGAGGTGCTACTTAATATTCACGTCGTTTTTTTTTTTTTGCTTTTCTCAATGAATTCTCGCGGAGCATTTTTGATCACTCTTAATTTTAGCGAATTGGAATAGATATGTATATTAAACTATGTGTTCACTTTGTCTGGCATAAAAGTCTAAAGACAATAATGACCGAATAACGACATGAGCAAGATGCACGAGGGCAAGAATGTCCGACCGAGCTTGAAAAGTAAAAAAGTAGAGAAAAGTAGAGACCAGTGCGTCGGTTACTTTTCCTACTCTTTGATAACAAGGCGAGCAACAACAATCAGCTGTTTACAAATGTCATTAGTTTTGAAAAAGAAAAGTATTTGTGAGAATATCACTATTTAAAAGCAAAAAAGAAAAAGTTTTTTTTAAAGTGCCAAAAAAAATATAAAAAAAATATGAAGCCGAAGGCCCCAGCAGCCAGTGATTTGCTCTCCTGTATTAGTTTTAAGTTTGCTTAAGGCCTATACTATAATATAAAAAAATAAAAAACCTTAAATTTGGTCAACTTAGTATACATTTCCTATTTTTACAACACTTTTTGGGTAAGTTCTTTTTTTATAAATTTTTATTGTACACTTTGCCCTTTACAATATATAAAAATATTATTGAAATACTCTATATTCTACAAAGTTTTCAGTTATTGATTTCTAACAATATAGTCTTGTTTGTTTTTTAATTTATTGCTAGTTGACTAGTTGATTTTATAAGATATACCTTCTCGTCAACTTATTTTAACATACGCGTCATAATTTGCGCTGATTAAGCTTCAATTAACTTGACGTTTAGGCAAAATCAATTTATCAGTTTCAATAATTTAAAATACAAATTCAAAAACAACTGTAAATGCAAATTCTACAAGCGCTGCAACTGTTAAACTTTTAATTCCATTTGGGCATGAAAACCAACAAATAAATCAAAGTTACACGGACTGCGCAACTGCGGCAGTTGCAATGCCGCATAAGTTGCAAATACACGTACCCGGACAACCGAACATACCTATCTATATAGATGAATATGCATGTAAACGTGTATGTCTACACGAGGGTGGGCAGAGAACTAGTGGGACGATTGCAGTCGGTACAACTCGATTATAACTTACTCTATGCTGTGCTTGATTACAAATTGGTATAGTATTCATCGATAAATATAATGGTTATCGACCTCGAAATTAGCGGAATACATTTTTTAAATTTTTGCCCATAACTACCGAAGTTTTCTACGACTCTACCAAAAGAAAGAAAATAGAGCTTAAAAAATGGAAAAGATATTTTCATTTTTTAGAATAGTGGCAGAGAGATTGGGAGTGACAAAAATGGAAAAATTATTAAATAATAAGCTTTTATAGACTACATACAGACTGTTGCAACGGCACGACTGTCCAGGCTCATCAAGTATACATAGGATCGGATTCACCTTATTCCTGTCTGTCTGCCTGTTACAAACGTTTTCACAAAAAATATTTCTTCACAAGGTATATTTTTCATAACAATCCTACTTAATCCAGTAGTTCTCTAACTTCTCCATGCATTATACGATTCTTGTTATTTTTATTTGAAGAAATTTGTTTTTCACGAAGATTTCAGTTTTCAAGTTTTGCAAAATATAATTGTCCCAAGTTGCCATCTCAAGGGTGTGGTTTGCTTGATTTTGTGAAAAACAACTTTTTCTTTTCCCTCTATGTTTGTTTTATTTATCATTTAAGTTATACTAGACAAATGTTATATAAACACCTAGCATAAGGCTTACGCTAAAGCTAAATCTAGCTCGTACAATAATTTTAATCAGGTAGGAGCTGTTTATAAATAAATAAATAAAATAAATAAATTCAATTTAAAATCGAAAAAAATTAAACAAGATCAAGAAGAATAAATTTTTTTTCTTTTTCGTTTTTGAGTGCCCCCAATGCCACATTTTTTGCATTAGTCTTTTCGCTAAAGTCTAATAATTTCCCTAGTCTTTTCTATAAATTCTCATATTTCCCTTAAACTATGCTGAGCAACTTTTTGTGCAAATTACATAAATATCATTTATTTTCTTAATTGCTTATTTATTGAAATTAACCATAATTAGCTATTTCTATGGAAAGGGAAATTTTTTTTGTTCAATACATCAAACCTATTGCACAAATTCGTTTAGGGTTGTACATGCTATTTTTTGGGTTAACTAAAAGCACAATCGAATATTTCATTCGATTTCGATTTCCGCAGCGCGAATCGGTTACTAAAGTACAGACTACTTTTCAGCCTGCTCTCGTATATGTGCATATAGAAAAAAGTTTTCAATTTCGCTACAGTTGTGGCCGTGATTTAAGTGCTGTCGCTGCTGCAGTGCCACCATAATAAATTCGTTTTAAAAATCTATATATAGTATCTTTCTAAAAGGTAGCACAATTTATGATAAATTCAAGTGAATCGCTTGACTAAAGGATATTTTGCTTCAGGATTTTCCCTTCACTAATTTTAACAACTATTTAGAAAAATCATAAATTAAAATGTATATAAAATAAAATAGTAAATGGATTTCATAATATTCGAACGCATATTTGTTTGAGGTATTAAATCTATTTTTTATTGTATATAGTTTTCAGTGCCCTTTGACTTAAAACCGACTCGTGAATAACCAAAAACGGAATGAATTTTTTAAAATTGTATTGCAGATTAGCGGGGGATATTTATGGGCGTCTGTTTGGCAAATGTTGATACGCTGCCAACGACAGCGCCAAAGGCGTGCCTGGTGCAGTATCTTGCTGGTCTCCAACCTTTTTTTTCCAGTGGGTCACAGCGATTTGTGGCCCCAGTGTGTTTGGTGTAGTGCAGTGGTAAGCAACCGAACAGAAAAGTTTTAAAAATATGGTAAAAGTTATATTTAGTAATCAATAGTCTTAATAATAGTTTTAGTAAACCAAACTACAAGGATAATTTCTGGTCTACTTATAATTGTGAGGAACATAAACAATTACCTAACAAAAATAAAAAATTATTATTTAAGCGAAAAGATAAATTCATCCCAATATTGAGTTTCCCCACACTTCAATGTACGAAAATCAATACGAAAATCTTTTTGCATCGTTATCAATCAAATTTATCTTCACACACTATCACACTTGTAGATACAATATTTAATATTTTTTGTAAGATAACTTTTTATATTTGATCACTTTGAATTTTTACTGACGCACAACTAATTTGATGCCGCAGTATTAAGTATTAAGTATTTTTACTGCGGAAGTTCTCCCATTTCATCTTAAAATTTCTATATTTAAGATTTTAAAACGTGTCTTATAATTTATTTTTGCATAAGATATTTATTTTTAAAAAATGTAAATATTTGAACTGACAGTTCCAACTTCAGAGAGCTTAATGCTATAGAAAATCTGGTTCTAATGGATGGAAATACTCATTCCTGAGCGTTCTAACTTTTGAGCGTCCACTTTGCCAATATTTTGAAAGCAGCTATATAAAAGTTGAATAAAATAATTTAATACAACTCTTTAAAAAAAAAAATAAACATAACTTTCATATTTTCTGTCAGACCCGAAAAACGAAATAAAGTTTAAATTTTTTTTATGAGTATTTTTTCTAAAAATTTTCTGCAAATTGCGAAACAAAAATTATGTACCATCTAAAAATTACGACCAAACCGTGAATGTAACGAAAAATTATGAAATAGAAGATCAGAAATAGTATCGAAAATTTAAATAATTTAAAAGAATTATCGAAATCCAAAATATTTTTTTTAAAATCCGTTTTAAACAAATATAACAAATGTTTCTCAACTCCATTTTTTGATTTTTTTTGTAAGAAATTTTACTGTGGAAATGAGTAAAAGATGTTGAGGAAAAAAATTTTTCTTGACTTTGGTGTAGTTATTTTTAATGAGTGAAGAAACTTCCATGAATGTATTTTAATTAAAACACTGGCTTAATTTCATGACTCTGACTAAGTGCCTTTCAATCTTAACGAACTAAAAGGTGAGTTTAAAAATAATGAAATTGCACCAATTTCGATACTTATATTCTATAATATTCCAATTGTTGTGGTTGCTTTTGCAATTTCTTTCAAAAGTGCGCGTAATTTAAACTAAAATAATTCTTTAAATATTCTTTGATGTTTTTAGATTCCATTTATGTACTTCCATGTTAGATATTTATTAATAATTATTTTTTTCTGAAATAATTCTTAAAATTTTCCTTGATATTGTAAGACTCCATTTATGTACTTACAAGTTATATATTTATGAATAATTTTGTTTTTTCTGAATCAACTCAAAAAATAACATGCACAAGGGAAATATGAGAAGATAGCAACATCAAAGCACCGGAACACGTCCGAATAAGTTATTTTTAAACTAAACGATTTAAAAGTATAGTTGATACATCAAAAAAAATTTTCCCTTTGAACATCAAGAACTGGACAAGCTTTTCCAGATATTTATAAATTAAAAGTTCAATTTTTTCAGCTGTCTTAATAGAGTAACCAAATTTGTGTTCGAAGTAAATAAAACAATGTCTACCTTTTTTATAAACAACTATAACAAAAATTAAATATTATTATTATTATTAACAATACAAATAAAAATATAAACAAAAAATTCACATATATTTTCCAATTATGAATATTCATTATGTCCCACTGTGCCGGAGCTCAATATTTATTTATTTTTGTACTGCTGCGTTTTGGATTTGGATGCATGCTGTTACGCTTAAATAAAAAAAGGAACATTGGTTGGAGCACAATTCATAAATCTCCTTTCCGATTGAGCACAACTTGGACAGCTTTCGAATTTGCTGTTGTTTTTTTATGGAGTTTGCTTTGTTTTGGTCACACTTTTGGTCCGCACTTTTGCGGCGGATTCATGTCAATGGTCAAGGGATCACTGTACGCTTTTCATGTGCAGTTATCGTTTGGCAGCCTTAGGGGCAAACTCAAATTCTTGGCACTGGTACCACTATACTGGGACCTCTGAATGCGTTTTTCTTTTTTGAAGATTGGTTACTTGTATTACTGCTACGGCTGCCGTATGCGTCTTTCTTGCAATCTTCTTGCCAACTCGTTTCGGCCTGGCTTGTTACGCTCGTAGCATAGCTGACACGCAGCGGCTGCGCCTCGACATCCGTTGTTCGCTTTTCAATGCGCTTAAGTGTGCTACACAAAAGCTTAGTTACGAACACTAACAAGCCTATAATCGTGAATATGAGTAGGCAGCATAGCACTAGCCTCCAAGCCAGCTCATCCTTCTCACTTTCTGTGGGATGCGCACGCTCTTCTGCTCTGCGTGCCACCTCGCGTTTAAGCTTGTGGCACTCGTAGGCAGAGAGCAAGTAGGGCATAGGATTGTATGGAGCCGGTAAATCGTTGGGCCACCAGTAATCCCAAAGCTCCACCTGCTGGCCCTGCAGTAATTGACTGCAGTGATAGCAAACTTCGGACATCCAATTCTGGCATTCTAAGCTATCAATGTTAAGCTCGCAAGCCGGATTCATTTGTTTTCAATATTTTGTTTTTTATTGTATCTTTTTAATTTAAAGGCCTACTTGGAAAACAACTTGACTTTGAAGGTTAGGCGAATATTTTGATATCTGGTTAGTTTTCTAAACTTCAAAGCGCCTGCGCTTTTTGCTTTGAAGAAAATTAGGCCAACGTAGCGAGGTCAATAGATTAGGTTTGGATTGGTTCAAACTATCCAAATTCTTCGTGTTGCTCGGTTTAGCTGCAGCAAATATTTCTGTTATTGTTTGTGATGTGTTGTGGCTGCTCTCAAAATCCGAGGTAGGGGATGTGGCTTCCTCTGAGTCCCAATCGGTTGCATCAGAGCTTGGTGTAGGTGTAGTGTGCTCCTCCTGTTCACTTACGCTACTTAGTTCTAAACTTTGGACACGCTGACTTTCCTCTGTGCGTTTTCCACTTTTGAACAGTGTTGTTGTAAACTTTCTTACAAAGTCTAAAAAATAGGTGCCTCCTTCTGAACTTACGGCATTGCCAGCACCCGTTAAACGTTCTGCATTACTTGCCACATGCTGTGGCAAATAGTTCGGTGAATAAGCAACCAAGTCCATGCAGCATTTCGGGTGACTAACTTCCTTATGTAGACTAAGCTGTCGACGCCTACGTTCCTTTGCAATTCCTTCTTCGGAACGCCGTGCATTTCTTTTATAGTTTTTAAAACAGCAAGTTACTAGTATTGCGAACATTATCGTCATCGTGAAAATCGATAATGCGAGTAGTGAAATCCAAGGATTGGCTTGAAAGATTGAATGCTTTTCCTTGTAGCTGTTGTTTTTGGATAAATACTCCGGGAATACATCGGCCAGATCTATTTCGGCTTTTGTTAACCAAGTCTTACATCTGGAACATCTTTTGAGAATCAACTGCTTGCAGGCTTCGCTAGTTGCATTTCCTTTACATACCGACTTCATTTTTTAAATAATAAAAATATATTCTAATACATTTTTGGCAGTAATATCAAGGGAAGTTATTTCGAAGCATTAAAAAATTGATAAACAAGGAAAAGGTTCCTTTGTTTCATTGAGGTCCGAAAAAAACCGAAAGAACGATTGCAAAAGCAGCTGTGAAAAAAATCACTTGAAATACCTGCACCGATAACTAACGAAAAACTTAGGCAGGAAAAGCGTAAATGTGATGATTTTAAATACTTATCTGAGTTGGGAGTATCTAAAAGGTTGATTCGACTTTGCAGGAAGAACCATGTGATTGCTATGATTAAGTTCCAGACATTAGACGAAAATGATTCGAGAGATTTGAGAAACAATTTTCCGATTTACCGACTTGAGACTCGGCTTTTTGAGAAGGCTTTTTCCAGATACTAGGTGCGTTTTCCTAGAAGCGCAGGGTAGTCGCATAATATGTGTTGGATGCTTTCTATGTGCTCTTGATCGCTAAAGTTTGGACATATATCGTGATGAGGAATGTTGAAGATGATTGAATTTTAAACTTTGCGTTCCTATTATTTCGCCTTGCTCCCTCGTATATTGTTTGAAATGTCGGAATTTGGAGCTTTATGTATAGAAAATTTGTAAACTAAAATAAAAACTTATAAATTTTATAAGGCCTCTTTATATAAAATAGTTATAACCTTTGTTTATCATGAATTGTTTTTCTTGCTCCCTCTCGCGAATAATTTTAAAACTATTTTTGGGACTTGATGTGGTATAGCCGGTGAAGGACGCAACATCATTATGTAGTAGGGAAGAACAAAAATTCAAAACAAAGAGTACAAAATTTACCATCAGAGGAAATTAAAAAAGGGAATGGAAATGAAAAAGAGTACAAAACTTAAATCCCTCTTAAATTAAAAACAGAAGATAACAGAAAACCAAATCACAATTCATATACTACCAAAAAAAACCACCAAGACAGATAATAAAATATATCGACTCAGGTGGTAACAATAAATCCAGAGAGCAGTGAGCGGACTAGTTGGGAAAAAATTGCGTCTTAACCAAAAAGAAGTGAGAGTCCAGATAGGTTGCATACCATACCTTTACATAATTAATATTCAGCAACTTAAATTATTCAACATCTAGCTCTAGCTTGATAAAATTTTGTATCTATGTTAATTGACTTATTTCCATATTGTTAAGATATTTCCGATTAACAAAGTAACAACATTCCGCGCCCTGTCTCTAATGTGTTAGTGCTCTTTTTAAATCGTGTGTAAAACTTGCGTTAATTAATTTAAATGAGATGCTTCCTTTCCTTTTCCGAGGCATTAAGTCCACTTCTGTTCCAATTAAGCCCTCAATTAAAGCAAGTACAATAAGGTACCGCGTTTTCAGTTAATTTTCAATTCATTATCCAGCGATAAAACGCGACAAATATTTCAATTGCTAATTGTTTCAGAAATAATTGCTGTTCGCTTACAGCTATTTATAGTAAAAACAAAATGGTTTGTGTGAAACCAAGTCAAATTCATATGGAATAATTCATAAAAAAATGGAGTGTTTACTCTTAAAACACTTTTCTCCACTTTTGTTTTTTTTTTTTAAGTTTTCACCAAAGCCAAATTGAAAAACAAACAGAGATTTTCCATCAGCATAGTCTAATTTTAGCTGGACCTTTCTTCAATTTCAGCTGAAATTCCTAAATATTATTTCATGAATTTTATCTAGGATTTTTGGCGTGAACACACGGCTTTAAGTTTATGATACACAGTCTCCTTATAATATATAAAGCCTTTCTTAAGTTTTGGTAATAATTTTTTTACGCAAAACATATATGTCGTATCGTTTCATTTGCGTAAGTCGCCGATGTTACAAATTATCGGCGCCTGAAGAGTCTACTATGAGTTACTTATTGAGTTATGTTGTTGCACTTATATTAATGTTAAACCACATGCAGATTTGAGTGAAAAGTTATTAGAGCAGGACAAATGTAAACTGCTGCTGAACGTAGTCCCATGGTAGCTGCTGTAGAAGGAGCGAAAAGGTCTTTTGAAAAAGAACAAAGAAGCTGTGTGACAGTTCGAGTTTTACCACGACAGCGTACAGCACGGGAATTCGTTATTACGCACAGTTTATATCAAAGAAAAAGCAAAACACGCTTGAAAATAATCCTGACCCGACATATATATGTATATACTAGGGTGGCCATTTTTGCAACATCTCACGATTTTAATAACTCCATCCCCTAAAAAGTTTCCTTTTTACCTCGTAAAGGGCATGTAAAATTTATAGGCGATCCGAATGTATTTGATGGTTCCTAAAATAGGTCAAAGGTCATAAAAAATGTTCATATGAATGCATAAATAGCGACCAAACCGTAAGTTTGAAAAAAATATGTTAATCGATGGGTAATCCAATTATCTACAGTCAAATAAAAAAATTATAGAAATTAGTTTAGTATAACCAGAGATATTTGCTGTTAAGTAGAGGCACTTTTTTTTTCTTCTAATTTCGAAAAATAGTTTTTTCAAAATATCTCAAAGACTACTACTACCTAAAAAAGGCAGCTTAAACAAATTATAAGTTATATAAAAAACAAAAGATAATTAATGACTAAAAAGAAACGTTAATATATATACAACAAAACTTAACATTACAATATTCTCTAATTACTAAAGGTTAAACATTATTATTATTGAAGATTTTATATACATTTAATTAAGGATTCTCCTTGGGAGATCCTGTGGGTGGCACCGTTTTAATCGTCTCATTCGTGCTCTGGAAGACGGTCTTTCGAAATTCAGCCGTCGAGCTAGTAAATTTGGATGTGATCCAAGACGCTCTAAATACTTTTTGGCCTGCAATTGGATAACGTCCCCAATTTTAGAGCTTACCAAATTTATTCAGGCCGACTCTATATTTTTTAAAATTATGTTTAGATAGATATGAGACTTTTTGAACCATAATTTGTTTGTTTGGAAATAAGTTTTTAAAGTTTATGTAGAACAATACAGTCAAAAACGGAAAAAGTGAAAATTATGACCTTTGACCTATTACAATAAATATTACAGGCGCTATATGCAGGTAAAAAGGAAACTTTTTAGGGGGTGGCGTTATTGATATCGACGGTTTAAAAATCCTCCATATCAGCGGCGGCCACCCTAATATATACCTATATAATACTATATATATAAATACAATTCAAATGGTGTAACAATTTTCGGCAATAAAGAAAGAATTGAATGGTCGCTTATCCATTTTTTTATATTATATGCTATGATAATATATAAGTTTTATGATTTTTTTTTCTAAAAAGTAGTAGGAAAGAAATATTGTTAATGCTTCTCAATATTACAAAAATCGCATAATATTAAGTTACTTTATCATGGAATTAAAAAAATTACAACATGACGAAAACATTTTTATGATATGGATGATGCCAAATTTGAAAATCGAAACAACAATTGGCAATACAAAAAAAGTCACAATTTCTTAAAATCCAATACAATTTTTTTTTGTATTTTATAAAAATGGTGCACAAATAGAGATCAAACTGACTTAACGACAAAATTTTGAAAAAATGTATGACGAAAAATTTGATTATCTACAATTTGAGGTGAATAAAAAAAGATGAAAATATTCTTCACTATCAAGTACTGTTATTAACTTTAAATAAAAATATCAAAAAAAACTTAAAGCTACAAATGTATTAAATTTAGATGAAAAAAATTTATTACTGATGAATCAAATGAATCAATTTATACAACTTGTAGGATATCTTATTCTTATTAGTCAACTTAAAAATCTTAAGCTCTCAGCTTTACAAAAAGTTCAGCAATATCTATTATAGATGGCATGTAATGAACAGCAAAGACAACATAAATAAATAAGTAATAGCAACATAAAATATTCATTCTTGTTAAACAAATAGTTGAGCTAAATTGGCAAATTAAAGTTAAATTAAAATATAATATAAATTTTTGCAATTAAACAAACACCAAAAGTATTATGCATAAAATAAGTACAAAATATGTGATATAAAGTAATTCATTTGTATAAATAACAGAAATGCCATTAGGGTGCTCTTGGCATGAAATTGCAATGACTTTTATGAAACTTTTTGCAGTTTAACACACCAGCATTTATTTATTTACTGAAAGATTTTGTTGCTGCTAAAATTTTCTTTCTACAAGAGAAAATACAAAATATAAAACTCGAGTAATAAGTAAATGTTGTTGTTGTTGTTGTTTTTGCTGCTGCTGCTTTCTTGCCACAAAACAGGAAAATGCACAAGCTCACGAGTGCTCATAAATTTTCCGTTTCCGCTTAATGCATTTGCTCAAAAGCGCTGCAGTGACGTCACACACCGACAAACACAAACAAACACATATATACACCATCTCTCACCGCTCTCGCACATTACTTAAGCTCATAAGCTAGCCACTTCTACGCGTTTTTGTTGGTACTCACAAAAGAAGAAAAAAGAAAAGCTAAATGTGAAAGCAAGGCAAAGAGTAAAGCAGAAGAAAAGTCGAGCAAAAAAGAAACGGAAGTACTTAGACACACCGCCGCCGCCACCGCCATTGCTGCCATTGCCGCCATTGCAGAACAGCAAGTGTCAAAATCTGACATGAAAAAATGAATATGCGCTTGCGGTCTGCGGTCCAAGAGATCCTAATTTAAGCTACACGCTCCGTCACCGCCTGCCAAGAACCGTCCGTCGGTTGGCATTCCCTTTGACGCTTGACATTCGTGCGCACCGGAACAAATGCCGGCTTCCGATGATAATACCCGTAAACGTGACGATGACTTGGCAGATAGCATTGAAATATTGCCGCCCAGCTGTGCAACCACCTTTGGCACTATGTACTCTACCACCACCTGGGATATGGCCATGCCAATTGTAATTAGTTGTAGAGCTCAATTAAAGGGCCAAGTGGCGCCAAAATGTGCATGGAAATGCTGTCTAGTCCAGTCGCACTAAAAAATTGGCTTAAAACGTGCATGCAAAATATAGAAAACCACTAAAAGTTCTAGCTGTTGCTTTTTCTATTTCAAATTTGTGTGGGCTAACCGGGCGTATGCGTGACATTTTGGCTGCATATATTGAAATTTATGTTTCTGTGTAATGTTTCAGCTTTCCACGCGAACAAACACTCCTCCAGTTAATATATAGTTGCACTATTTTTGCACACAAAAGTCCATGCCAATTTTCGGCTCACATCCCTGGGGTTTTGAAGTGGCTGGCTGGTATGGGACGGCAGCAGCCATCGGCAATGTGGTACAAAATTGGTTTATTTTTTTCGCATCGACGGCACAGACTTCAGCAGGCTAGTAGGTGGCACTGAAACTGGCACAGTCGGGCACAGTAAAATTAACATGCAATTCTATTTGTTTAAAATTCCAATTAAAACAATTTTATTTTATTTATTCCACATTATTGGATAGCTGGCAACCCGCTTGACTAAAATAATTAGAGCGCCATTTGTCAGCCATTTTTTTGATTTGGTTGCAATGTCTTGTTCCTTCCTGTCAGCTATAATTTTGGGAAAAGCTTGATTTAATTAGTTTGGAATAAGGACAAATACACACCACTAGGGTTGGAAATGCTTCCTTCGCCCTGTAAAATGCATTTGGCTAAACTCTATGTAAATTTTACTTCATTGGTAATGGGCATAAAAATTAACAGCAAGCTGTGCAAAGCTTAAAGTTCATTTAATTATGACTTTATAGAGAATACAAGTCTCTGGATATTTCGATATCCATCCTACTAAACCAACTTTTTGGCAGAATATGTTTTGAGGAGATAAGCCAAATGATTTGTTCATGCTGTCTTTTGTCCTATCTTCATAAAGGTTTCGGTCTTCTTTCCACTGCATACTGAGCTCTTTCGACCGTGTTGTGTGAATGCACAAAGTCTTTAGTGAAGACACTGACCGCAACTCAAGGGTGTGGCTTAAGGACTGCCAAGTACGGCCAACTTATCTTCTCTTCGATATTCTAAAAGCAGTAATTGATAAACCTGAGATGAGGCAAGTTGCCGCCTCACAGCAGCGATCATATTTTGTCAATAGGGCAATATAGATACTGCTTGAACTGCTTGTTGAGAGTAACGCTTAACCCTAGGATGTGCAACAAACTGGGAGGCGTTAAGTGGTACTACTGGGCCTCGCGAGGCCCATAAGCCATAGTCAGCTGTCCTTACGATTTTCTTCCAGCAATGTATCCCAACGACAGCTGCTATTGGGTAGAAGTATTGTATGATGGTATAACTGTGTGTGGATGTCTTTAATAGGGTGGTCTCTTAAGAGGGTGGGGGGTTGGAATGTGGCACAAGTCAACTTTTGACTAATTTATTAACATTAATTAATAGTGAGGTATATAATGATTGAAGTAATGGTGACAGCTTTGTGCTGCATTTATGATTCTGAGCCATGGCACAGAGAAATTTTCTTCACAGAGTGTTCAAGCCACATGAATTTTTTACATTTTTCACACGATCGCTGATCGAATGTAACGTAAGATTAGCTTGAAGCGGTTGAAGGGCATCGTGGCTTTGTAGATGTTATGGTGGTACGGTTTCCAAAGTTCTTTAGCGGGCTGTGTATAATAATAATCCGAAGAACGCATACATCTCAGTCTCGTTAGTTTCTGTCCAAACTCTTACAGTCGAGCCAGGATGGGCAAAATTCCAATCGGGCATGATGCTTGATGCCTTGCTGTTTCTTTCGCGAACAATCAAATCAACCATCTCTGGAGTAACAAATTGTTTGAATATGTTAATTGGGCTGGCAAAATATTGCTGCATAACTTGTGTGAGGCCACTTCTGGCAACAACTGCAACTTAGTGCGCGTGCGGGCGGTATCTGGCTGGTGGATTTTTCATCCAAATATCGCGAGTTTTGGATGCGTAAAATTCGTCAATGGGCAATTTTGAATCGTTCGCAGCATCCGCCTACCGAAACATTCGTCTCAATGTTCAACTCTTCTTCTTCAGCATCCGACGCCGCTTCACCAGACCCAATGGATCGTTTTCTTCATCCTCGATATTCTCTCTCGCAAAAAATTAGGCAAGTCTGTCCTCAGTGATCTGCTGCCGGTCTGTCGGCAGCCTCAATGCTAAAAGAAAACTGCATAGATCTCACCAAAATCTCATATAAAGCTAGCGAACTTGTTTTGTCTTGCAGCTTACATACATTTCCCATACATCAAACGTGCGGGCCTCGTGAGGCCCAGTAGGTACACTTAGCACCTTCATACATAAACAGATTAGGATTGTTCTACGGAATCAATGCAAATAATCTGTAGATTGTTGCGTTACGTCTAGAAAACATGAGCGGTAGTCGGCATAAAATATTTCGGCGCTCAGGCCGCTTAGGACTTATTAGTGTTGGTTTGGGTGGTTATAACAGGATTTGTTGGCAATCGAGGCCTATGTAAAGCGGATCTGCAGCCAATTCTGGGTCAGTTTAGTTTCCATTGTATTTGGTCAGTGCAAATCTAGTCAGCGGTGTTTTGTCAGTGAGTGAAAAGTGCCGAAAATATTTGAGCGCAATGCGTTAACCCAAATAATAGACTAGAATAATAATGATCGGGAGTTCATTAAAAATTAACGCAATTTGTTTATTCAATTATTTTTCCTGACATTTTTCTGTGCTATTCCAGCTATATTCTGGGAAAATCGCAGTTTCGTTACAGCCCGTTGAGATATTCCGATTATGCTGCATTATTTGAATTTGTCATCACTGCAATTTAGGTTTTTGGTTTCAGACAAGGTGACACACCTCATACCATCTTAGTGCTCCTGAATAAAACCATTTTTTTCTAAACAGGCCAGTGTCTTTTCTGAGCAGTACCAGGTGAGCTGTTAAGAAAGTCTGGTGTACTATTAATACTGTACAATACTGAGTCTGATTGACTGTTTTGTTGATTTTATTATCCTTTGGTTTTATTCAGGGGTTTTACCATATTTAGCTATTTTAACATGTGTACTAAAATATAAATTCAACTAACGACTAAATAAATATATTTGAGGACCTCATATTGCTTAAAATGTTTTTAAATAGAAAACTCCGCCTTGGCTACATAGAGTGCTAAATTCAAACCCATTTGGAAAAAAATAAACAAAATACACATAATAGAGTATTCAACAACTTAGCCATTTCGCATGGATGATGGATACCTTAAAAAACACTTTATTGGGTTGATATTCTTAGTTTGAAAAACATAGTAATAACTGTTGGGATAGATACCATTCTTCATTCATTTTTCTTAAAATGTATCAATATATGTTATAACTTCCATAAATTAAAAAATAAGCAGACCGCATATTAGTAATAGAAACCACTCTCCCCAGTCGAATCTTATATTCTCCCAATTATAATCCTTGCTTTGCCTTACAATAGAAACTTCAAAAGGAAAGGTAGCTTCATTGGTACGACATGGCAATGTTGTCTATGGCTAGCTTTGGTAGCGCATACTAATTAAGTAGGGATCAGAGCCACCTAGGGGGCCAGCAAGCTGTTAACTGGTATTAATTAAGGCTCTTGAAAGCTACTGAACATAAGTTCCACGTTTAAAAATATTTCAACAATTAATCAACATTATCAATTATCTTTTCTTGCCTATTGGTATCGATTTTATTAATATAGTGGAGCTTAAACATTTATATGGATACTTTGTATATGTTAAACTTCTCTTGTGAAAGATCGAAGCATATCATGAAAGAGCTGTAACCCAGATGGTCTAAGATTTGTATTTGATTTTTATTTTTTTTTATCTGCTTTGAAGCTTCTTATTTTGAGCTTTTTATTAGCTCAACAGTTTTTTGCTGAAATAGAGGCACAAAAATAATAATAAACAAACAAAAAAATAATAAAAAATTTACTCGTTGTCCTTTTACTAATAGGTGAAGAGTTGCCAAGTGCTGTAAAAAACTGCTACCATTGTATTTAAAAATTACTGTCTTGACGTTCATAAAATGAAAGCTTCCACGGGAAAAATCATATATGTTAAGTTCAAAAAATCGTATTCCCTGGAGCCCAAGTAGATCGACGAGCATTAAATGACTCGTAAGCCGATTCTATAAGTTAAGCTTCACAACGCGTGGAGTAAAAATTGTTTTTGATCAGATTAAGGATAACACTTTAAACACTTTAAAAAAACAAAAAAATATCGTATGACCTTTTGCTTTTTTTTTCTCTAATGAATAAATGTAGAGTTGTCAAGTGCTTTAAGAATAACTGCTGCAAATGATTGCCTTGGCTAACCCAAAAATAAAAATCAAGTGGAGGCAACCAAAAGTGGTCCAGTAGACAAGTGTTAATGAAAATGAAAATCACGCGTACGCCAAATGCAGTCTGAACGCCACATCTTCTCAAACTATATAAAACCCGGACTTTGCGTCTGTGTATGAGTGAGTATGTATCTATGTGAGTGAGTGCGGCTGCTCAAATGCATTTCAAATGCAGTGTTGGAAAATCCAAAAAACAGAAACAGAACACAGACCACACGAAGAATGAATGAAGTGGAAGATATGAATGGAAGCGTTGAGAATGTAAAGCCCGAAAACAGTTAAATGGGCTCGTTAGTGGTTGTTGCATGTCTCTTGTCCTCGTACTGTGTGTATGTGTATGTGTGTGTGTTTATGCTTGACTGTCTGTCTGTCTGTCTGTCTGTCTATCACAGCCAGTGTATGTGCATGTGTGAGTCTGTCGCTTTGTCTATGTCTTTCTGCTATAAATTGTGCCAACCGCATACTACAATGAGAATGCGAAAATGTTCACCGTGCACTTGTGAGTCAGCGGGGGCCGACTTTGGAATTCCCTGCACCAACTTTTCTCAAAGTAAGTGACCCAACAATTTTTTAAAAACTAGTGCTACAGATCGATTGAAATGCACATACTTATTTTAAAACAAATATTGCAACTTTTTTTTGTTTTCTATGTTATCAAAGAATATAAATATTTCTTTTGTTAGCGACACTTAAAAAAAATATGATAAAAAAAAATAAATAAAATATTTAGTGGAATAATATTGAAAAACATTAAAACGAAAATGTTTGTATTGATTTTAAAAAAATAATAAAGATCTGGCCTATCCACCCAGCCTAAGCTTAAAGTTTATTTTAATTACTCATTTATTTCCTCAACTATGACTTAAATCAGCAACTAAATAAGTTCTTTTAAGTAGAAAGGTTGCATATTTGAAAAGATTTATTTAATATTATTTTTATCTATAAAACAAGAAATGAAAAAAGAGAAATAAATAAAATTATATAAATTCAATGAAATATTGAAGCCTTTTTTTTTCTTTTAAAGTTATCAACAAGTCTTTCAAAAAAAAAAAGTTTTTTCAACTATCAATTTTTCTTAACAAGTTATTTAAAATTTTCGTATTTTTTTAAGTATGTGCCTTATTTAAAAAAATATGCATTTTTTAACCACTGCACAAAAGGCCCGCGTGGCCAAATTTTGGCCAAAAGCCCTCTAGACGGAGTTAAAAATTTGGACAAAATGACAATTTAATATGATTTAACACATATTAAGGTATCTTGTGCAAAAAAAAAATATTAAAATATTAAATTTTAATTAGTGGTTTTTAAGTAATTAGCCATCAAAGATGACATTTTGTATTTTTTTAACTTTTGCGATAATTTACAGAAAAAAAAAACTGCATTTACCATGATACATGTTGCTAAGAAATCTTTATTCACATTACTATTTATAAGTATTACTTCAGAAAAAAATAAAACTGAGCTTAAAAACTTTTCGGTTTTAAATATATTCGAGTAGTTATAAAGATTTTGTTGGTTTTTTTATTATTTGGCTACTTTGCTTTAAGGGTACCTCCGACTACCACTCGATATTTGATCGAAAAAAATTCTATAAATTTCTTCACATGTTAAATAAATAAGTAATAACTTATTAATTAATTAAAAATTTTGAGTTTACATATATTCTTACTTTCTATAAAGTTTAATTAATGCATAATATTAAGAAAATTTCAATTGTATTTTTGCTTTTTAATCAGTGTGCGTTGTTGCACCAAATCGATTGGATTCATATTTGCACTACACCCTGTAAGGCAGGGACCAAAGGGAGACTAAGTAATGGAGCCAGAACTTAAATTTTATGGATTTAGCTTCTATGGTCTCTGAGCTGTTGGACTGACGAACAGCCGGTAATGGCTGAGTCGCTAACAAAGATGATGTTAAAGAGAATAGGATTTGGCACGCCTCCACCTGCGTGTTGCATCCATTTGACAATTCCACAATACCCTTACCCCCATATGGGTACAGGGTATGAAAACAAGCCAAGTTTGGTTATGCACGGGTGTGTGTAGAGCCTCGTACTCATAATCATAAAACGCTGCAAGCATTTCAAGCATGAATACATGCAAAGCTTCAGAATTTTGTGTTATACCATAACCATAACGAGTACCAGAACCAGAACCAGAAGCGCAGTCAAGAATCTCATAGATACTCACACTCTTGTAAGCTTAGACCCTCAGACAGACCCGGCAGCCAGTCGAGTAACAATTCCTTTAAACTTTTTTTTTTTGTATTTGTCTTCCTTTGCTATTGTGTTGTATCGCGCAAATTTAAGCGATGTTTTATATTCTTGTAAACATAACAAATTTGTAAAATGCCAAATTTTGACATTTCCAAGTACAAATACAATGCAGGAGCGACAAATAAAGAAAAAACAGGCCCCATAAAAAACCAAGTGCTCTATGACATGGATTTGAATCCAAAAAAAATAGAAAGAAATGAAAATGTTTGCTTTGGGTTTGTGTGTCTGATTTTGTCAGAGTCATTAGCAAGACAGTTATCTGTTTTTTTTGTAGAATATAGCTATGTATGTACATTGTACGTACATATATTTCTCTGTCATTCTCCGGGCTTGTCGCTGTTACTGTTGAGCATAAATTAAGTCAACGCACAAATCTGTTGTCTCCTGCCGTGGCAAGACATCGGAAGCCCACAAAGACGCCAGTAACATGTGTCGCCTCATGTCAAACACAGGCCATGCAGCTGCTCCTTATTCACTCTGGGTCTAGGAAACAACAACAACAACAGCTACAAAAAAAAAAAGTTGTTTATGTTTTCTTCCACTTTGCCCTCTTCTCAATACCGTAGAGTGCCCCTTTAGAAGGCCATTTTATTTTGGGTGCAAAATGGCAAAGCTTGTTATGTGTTTAAAAGATGATGAGATTATTGGTGAAAAGTTGTACAAAACAAGCAAAGTTTTCTTTAAGTTGATGGCAAAATAATTAAGCTGCTCATAATATTTGGAATTTTTCTGAGTATTGTATGTGCTGGAAGTATGACAGTGATTTTTGCCATTAAGCATTTATAGATGGTAATTTTGGGAATCTAAGATAAATAATAAAATATATAAATTTATATGTTAGTACTATGTTAAGGCGACTATTCAAGTCTACAAATGCGTGGTAAGATAAAAAAGACAGATGAGCGGTTGCAAGCAATTACAAAAACAAAGCCAATCTTTATTAAAGATCGAATTTGATTAAAATAAAATTGATTTAAGAATTTTTCCTTAATTAAGATTAAAATACTCTCATTCTTAGCTTTAAGACCAAACATTTTTACCATGAGAAAGAGATGTTCTTTGATAGCACTTCTTCTTAAAATTATTTTAAGCATTCTCAAATTAAGAACTTATGACTTAAAAGCTATCTTAAATCATTTGCAATTCTTCTTATAAGTTAAAAGGAATTTTTTTCTCACTAATAAAAATACCGACCTTGGCGTTCTTTTGGCAAAACGCTCTCGACTTTGAGCACAACTTTTTTAGCTCAGTGTATATAAAGTTAAAGCCCAAAACTATAGTTTTAGTCAAAACAACCTTCTCAGACGACAACAATACTAAAAATTAATAACGCTTAGGATGGCATAGTGGACTAATTCTTTAAAAGGCTATTACTATTTTCTACGAACTTTTAAATAAATTATTAAAAATAAATATTCGACCTGAATAAATTCAGGAAATTTTTGACTAAGTGCTTAGGATGCCTCAGTCAACGCAAATTTTGTATCTGACTGATATTTTGTACGATATGTATTGACGATTTGCCGGAAGATGAGATAAATCGTTTTCCTATAAATCTCTAATATTTGGATATGCGGTAGTCCAAAAACATTACAGCAGGATTCTTTTTCGTCAAACGACTTACAATTTTTCTTTTAATTTCAATGGGCACATGTGGATCAAAAAATTAAAGCCCCCCTGTTTCTGGCGTCTAGTACCACAGATGATTTTTCATTTTCTCTATTACCGCGTTTGAGACGACTGATCTACCTCACAATTATAGAATGCTTCACGTAACAAATTAATAAATAATAAATTCTGATTTGGACACTCAACAGAGTTTTTGCTGCCGTACCATACCTTAAAATAAAGTTTAACAATAAAAATTGACATGTCTCAAACGCAATTATGCTCCCTGGAACTAAGTTTGAATTAAGTTCGAAAAAGGAAAATTTTCAAACAATAATTAGCCATTGACGTAGTAAATCTGGCATATGATGTTGCTCCACAGCTGCGAAAGGAGCGAAAAAATTCAAAAATATGCTTATAATCTTCTAAGCCGTCCTTAAACTGCTTTATGTTCTCCCAAAAGTCAGCAAACCTTCTAAAAATTAACGGTTCGGGAGCACTGTTTTCACCAAACTCGCGTTGAAAAACATTTTTAAAACTATTTCATACATGTGGTAGCGGCAAGAAAAATTTGGAAATGGTTGATCAAGAATATTTTCTAGTACTCTACAGGCACCAGTCATGTCGCCAGTATTTGCAGAAGTTGTATCAAAACTTGACGCTAAAACTTTTTTAGCCGCCCCCATTCGTTAGCCATGGGAGCCAATGCAATATCGAACTGATCGTCTAAAGATTCAAAAAGTCAGCAATTTGCTTATTCATTTTGTAGCTCCTATTTTCATTATAAAAATATTTTATGACCATCAAATAAGAACTAGTTATTTTCAACTTGTTTTTTTGAGAAAATAAACCTAACAACAAATTATCAAGATTAATCTATTCATAATCTGAGCTAGTCTGATGTAGAAAAAAGTTTTACATCGGCGTACATCAGAATTCACATTGATTTTGCATAAGCTACTTAAATCCTTATGAGCAGGGTCATCTATTACTTTCATCCTTCCAAAAACGATTACATTCAGTAGCAACCATTTATTTTGTTTATGTATAGACATAACAATATCTGACATGCTTTAGAACAAGATATTAAGAAATAGCTTCTTATGTTTCTTTAAATGATGGGATCATCAGCTAACAGTTCGAACAACATCTCATCTACGAAATTGTAGCATGCCCTTGCGGGGCAAGTAATCTTATATTATGCTTATAGATATGCTTTCCAGCAAATGGTACAGAAGTTATTCCCACAGTCTAAACTTTTGAACTTTTCACGTGGCATTAAGCAGATACGGCAATCCTTTAGAATCATGTTGTTGTGTGATGATTTTAGCACGTGAGCTCAACTAAAATTTAAATGCAAACACAAATTAAAATGACTTAATGATGGTATATACGCGTACCTTTAATAATGTTGTGGATTGTAACTTTTTTCGTAAAACTAAACTCCCAAATATTATGTTTTTTGTTTTAAATAAATAATTAAAAAAAATTTACGATGTGTACTCTACCGACTTCTAGCAAAAACTGATATAAGACAGTAAGTTAGTTAAATTTTTTTTCTGACATTTATGTCAATACCATTTGTTGTTTAAATGTCAAATGTTTTCATGGATTGCTTGGGATGACCTAATTAAGAATTGTTATAGCCCAAGTCATACATGACGTGACTGGTTGTACAACAGAATTGTTTATCGAAAGATTAAAAAATTTTGATTCTTCGCTAACCTTACAATACTTTTTACAACGACCCTAAACACAATGCAATCGATCGTACAACCACTCGCACGTGAAGTCTGGGGAAGTATTCAAAGAATATATTTACCCGGTGTAAGGTGAGTGTGGTGGGTATTGTTTAGATTAAAGGCAAAAATTATTTTTGTTTACTAGTCTCACAGCTAGAATTATAATAGTGTTTACATATAGATAATAATAGTAAATATGTCTGCGCCAAATTTCGAACGAACGAACTTTAGATGTGAGCTTCAAAATTATTATAGACGTTATGATATCAAAATGAAAAACACGTGCTTACGAATGACGTCACTATTTCCGGTATCTCCAGATGATACATTCAGTAAGATCTGGGCGGGGCATTATAGACGAACATGTTTATAGTAAGTCTTACACAAATCTATAAAAAAAATTGTCTCCAGGTCTACATAAAACTTTTATAAAAAAAACTATGTTTATAGCTCAAAAAGGATAATTTGTTCATGTATTATAAAATATATACTTTAATTTGTGTAGTCATTAAGTTCTTTACACCCGGCATCTATAATGCAATGAATTTTACAAAAAACTGGCTCAATTTTAGTACGGTAGGTATATGAAATAGTGACACAATTTCGATCAAACTTCACTCAAATATTAAGTCTGAAACAAAATACCACTGACATAAAATTGGTCACTTTATTTTATAAAATAAAAAAATGTTTCTTACATGTAGGTACTTTTTATTTGCTTCATATAAGTGTACAAATTTGTGTGAAGTTTGATCGAAATTGGTGCACTATTTTACACAGCTACGATACAAAAATTGGTCTCTTTTTGAGAGAGATACGAATACTGGAGACACGTCATTGCGCGACCTTCTAGTTGTTCGATCATGGCCGGCACTCATACAATCAATGTTTGTAAAAAGCAGAAGAAAATGTGGCAGACCATAAATGCTTTTTATCAAAATGCTAATGTGAACAATTATATTTCTGGGACCACTCTAGACACTAAAAGTTCACCAAAAGATGCGCATTATCCGCTAAAATAGTTTGTCATGTCGACATCTTGCCCCAGTCTTCCCAAGAAGAATTTTGCTGTTAACATCGGCTCTATAAAGCTACCAGGTCGGTCGAAATTCGAGAGTCTGTAAACTCTGTATGTCCCACTCCAATAAGCACCAACTACTTCAGCATGACCTTGATAGCATGCAGACTTAGTTAAATGTCAACTCTTTCTTAACGAGACCAAATATCAAATAATATCGCTCTGTGCTTCATTTAATTTTTAACTCTTTAGAATCCTTTACCCTAGAACGCACGTTGACTGTTTTTGACCATGGTGTTCTTTTTGCAACAGAGAATAGAATACATTTTAGAATACTGCTCCTGGGTGTGGAGCCCTCAATAATGTCGGTACAAAGACAAATCCTTCTTAATACACTTTGCGGCATAAATTGGGACCCAAAACCCAGGAGTGAAAGCTGATTCTGCTAAATTAACTTCCTTAAAGGACCGAGATGCATGAGCTCTTAATCGATCTTATCAATTCCACCGAACTTCTTAATAAAGTCACTTTTTTCGTACCTTCTGCCTCGAAAATTCGTCTGTTAGCCTTACAATTTTCTACATCCAATTTTGCTTTGCAAAATTTGATTGCGTGTCATATGCTCCAACTACACTAGCCTCTATCACTTCTTCTAGCTTGAGTCATTTTGACTTGCCCATCCGGGCATTCTTGACGAATTTTAAAGTTTGAGCCATCTATTATTTGGTATTATAATGTTTTATAGAGTATTATTGTAAATCCTAGCCTCTCTTCCTTGGCGCTACAGCCATAATCAGCTTTGGCCTTTCGAACAATATTTCTCCAATAATTTGTATCCTTTGCAGCTTCCTCCTAGTTTAGAACTCTTCTTCCATCTGCTTGATTGAAGCAGGCTTTTATCAAAATTGAATTTCGCGTTCTCGCAACATGTCCGGACGACTTACGTCTTTGGGACTTGACATAGGCAGCTAGACTTGTGTCGTTAAATAACTCACGTAGCTCTTTGTTGGTGCGAACGAGGTAATTATTAGCATTTATCCTTATTGGACCCAGAATTCTTCGTAAAAATTTTCTCTCTGTCCTCTCTAGGAAGCCTATATCTGATTTTATCAGAGGCCACGCCTCACATCCGTACGTTAATATTGGTAGGATAATTATTTTATATATCCGGAGCTTTAGGGTTCTGTTGAGAACGCGTGACTTGAGGAAGGTTGAAAGCGAGAAAAATGTTGAGTTCGCACTGATCTGCCGATAGTATCCATGTCATCCACATAAGCGAGAAGTGTCGTAGTAGTGCCTCATTTCGGATCAGAGGTTCGTAGTTCAGCGTTCTTTACTATTTGCTCAACCGTGAGAATAAATCCTAACCTCTATTAGACTAATAATTGTGAAAAAGTTCACCCATTGGGATAGAGATGCGGATTAGTTCATAGTTTTTTTTCCATTGTTCTTTTGAAATATTCCTTTTTTATAATCTACGGTCAACCAGCCATTGTTGTACTCTTTAAATGAATCTCACTGTCGGGCTACGCCTCAACTGTATCACACTTTATCCCTCTCGAAAAATCTTTTTCGTGCTTTTAAATAAACTACAATATTTTGATAGCCACTTAGCTTTTACATCCACAATATTGTATTAGGTATGATCCAAACTAAGCCCACTCAGTCAAAGTCAGTCAATTTCCTTAATGCCGTCATCAGCACTGCTACAAAGCTGGTCAAGCATTAAGTGACGGGGTTGTCACCTGCATTCCTGCCGCATTTGGTGTCATATTCTAATTCTCTTTTTCAAATTGTAAACTCTCTTACTTCTTTTCTCTGACAATTCAATTCTCCCACATTTTTTCTTCGCCTTTGTACTACATTTTTTCATTGCGCATTCTTAATGCCAACACATTTTCGCATAAATTTTTAGCCACTTGGCAAATTTACGTATTCCTCTTGCATGTCCGATACGCTGTCACGACATTTGTATTTCCATGCACTTTGTGAGCGGTAAATCCGTAGGAAAAAAGGGACTTTATCTTTCAGAAACTTGCAAAAGGCGCTTGTTGCTACGGCTCTACAATAGTCCTGCCCCACTTGACCGTTTCCGTCGGCAGCATGTTTACGTGCAGCAAGAAGGACTTATCGGACGTCTAGATTTATGTGGAAAGCACAGTGGTACTGATTACAATGGCTGTGTTGGCAAGCCTGGCTAGGGGAGGTGCACGGCTCTGTGCCTCTATGCTGCCACTTGTCTGACTTAGAAGATTAAGCTCGTCGCTTATTCACCATTAATTTATGGCGGACAAAAGAGACTTAGCGTAGCCAACAGAACATTGAGTTTCAAGGCACTTAAATTGTTTAAATTGTGAAAAATTTGTGAAAAACTTTCAACACTGAATTTGACAATTGATGGGCTTCATTTAATTTAATATTGAGAGAATTGTTTAGGCCACAAGCACACAAGCTGTCTCGCTCTGTCTTCATCTCTGTCTCTATCTGTCTGTCTATGGAGTGTCTGCATGGCTGCTGTCACACACACACACACACACACACAGACAAAAACCGCGTACAGCTTTCTTACACTTTTGCATTAATTCTTCTTTGCCAACACTGGCTTTGCCTTGACTATCCATGAACCAGAGAAAATGGGAAATTTAATGAAATTTCAAATTGCGTCTAGCTTCAGATTCTATTTCTATTTTTGTTTCTATTTGTGTCTCTGTTTGTATGCGTTTTGCGTGTCCATTTCCTTCCTTCCATCTGCGTCCTTTTGTGATTCAGTGACAGCTACTCATTTCACGCTTGGTAATTCCTATAAATTCGACAAATCCAATCCGTGTGGCTCAGAATTGACTTTATGTACTCACTTGGTTATTTTGAGTTTATGCAGTTGCAACAATTTAATCGTTTTATTTGCAACAAGTTGATGTACGCTTGGTTTAAGATATTCATGCAAATATTTATTAACAAAAGTTATTACTAATAAATTTAAGGAAACGCAGTGAAGTCATCTTGATAAACAGCAATAAGTCACGCCTAAGTAAGCCAAAACCCATTGTTTTAGAAAACTCTTGTTTGAATTTTACTCCATTGTTAAGCAAATTGAATGTCTTAAAATCGTATAATAAGCTGCACTATGAAGTATTCAAACTTTCGTATTAGTTGCCGGCAGCTCTTTAACAATTTCTGAAATCTTTTGCTCAAGAGGGCAGCCTGAAAGTAAACGAGGTTTCGAAGTAGAGACCGAAAAAAAACATAATATAGTCTCCTTTTAGAACAAAACAATTAATCAAGCAGTCTCTAGTTTTTGATACCTTCCTCTTTCATAGTCCTTAAAAAATAAATTCATTTTAGATAATATAATGAGCTTTGTGAGAAAACTATTTTCAGAAGTTTCGAAAAAGAGGACAAAATTTAAAGGAAATCGCTTTCAACTAGATATTTTAAGAATTTTGGCAAAAGAAAAGAGTCACAGAAGAGTACATCAGGAGACTTTGTTGAACTTAGAAGGACCTCCCTTTCAACTTTTATTTTGTAAAGTTTGGCAAAAGAAAGTAGTCAGAGAAAACGACTCAGGAGAATATAGTCAACTTTGAAGGAAATCACTTTTTACCTAGTAATTTTTTAGAAGTTTGAATGAAAATAGTAACAGAAGAAGACATTCGGAAAAAATTGTCAGTTTTGAATAAACTCTCTTTTGACATTTTCGGAAGAAGAAAAGACACAACAGCCCACACCAGGAGAATATGGGCAACTTAAAATGAAATCTCTTTTCAGCTAGTTATTTTAGGAAGTTTGGTAAGAAGGCGACATTCGGAAAATATGATCAACTTTGAAGAAAATTTCTTTTGACCTAGTAATCAACGGAATGAAAAGAAACGTTTTATATTTCCTCGAATTTTTTAGATATCTTTCGAAGCAATGCTTTATCATAGGCCTCAAAAGAAAGATATTCTTTTTAGATTATATATAGTCAGCTTTGTACGAAATCTCTTTTTAGCTAGTCATTTTTAGAGCTATGGAAAAAGGACATTGACATAGAAGATCACGCTAGGAGAATCACCCAGATTCTTTGGTCACATTGGGAGAATATGGTAACTAAGAAACAAACTTATGGGTTATATCTATACGTTCCAGTACTTTATTTTGGTGGAACATTTTTTTTTATTTACCAAAAGTTCCAAAAGCTCTGAATAATATTCTTCTATTATTATTCTGCCTTGTCACGGGTCTCAAAAAAAAAAAATCGTCGTTTTTTTTCCGCAGCACGGTCCAATCTGCTTGTAGGCAGTATAATGAATACAAATAGTTTCCAATCGGAAATTAATTTTAAAAAAAACCCAAAATTTATTGACACTTAATTTTCAAACATTTCAATAAATTTTGATGCTATTGAAAATTTGTTTTTTTTAAGGTTTAAGACTATTTATTCAGGAGTGCGCTAGAAAACACGGTAATGCGATTGCAGGGGGTGCGGAGGTCACAATAATAAAACAATTGATGTGGCTTCATTTATTAAAACTTCATGACGCTACAAACCAAAATTTGGTGTTTCCGAATAGTGGGGCACTTCTGCCCAAGTTTGGGTTTGTGAAAAGCATCAATGTCTTCTAGTATGCAAGTTAAAGTATCGGGTTACCCCGTTCGCGCTGCGCGCAAAAGCTTTCCCATGGATTCAGCTGACATTGCGTCTGGCCGAATCTAACTGCAAATTTCGGTTCCCACAACGTGACAACATTCCGTTGCAACGTGATCAGAAGTTGAAGTTATGCTTTTCGCGAACTTGCAAGTCGCACATTAAGTAATAAATATAAACTCAGAAAATGAAAAATAAAATAAAAAACATTTTTTTTAAATAAAGATGTAGTGAAGTGTTTAATTTGCACATAAAGTATATAGTGTGATAGAAGACAAAAAGATAAAAATTTTGTAAACAAACACATGACACTTGTTACAGCTGATTGTTGTTGCATACATTATTAATCGGGCACTTTTGCGTTTATGCATTGAAATAAGGGTTGACGTTATTTTACAGACTGGAATAAATATTAATATATAAATTACTCACATTTTTGGTCAGGCGCTTCTACATTTTTGCCTATCTGCCTAACAACGTTTTGCTAACTACTTGACTACTTATAAAATAATATAGTTATAAAACAAAAGTTTTCAAAATGGAATTATGTATATTCCTCTGTGCATTATGCATAGTTATGAGTAAAATAAATTCACACAATTTTTGTTCTTAATTCATTCAAAAATGCATTCAATTTTAGACATATTTCAAACTATTCTAATAAGACACAATGCATGGCAAATATTTGCTTATATGTCTATGAATGTCGACAAAGTGACTTTCATTTGCTTTCGGCTCAAGTGAAAACCAATTCAATTAGTAACCAACATTTGAGATTAAATTTACACAATTTTCTCAGCTTTTCGTAATTTGTTAAGCATTTTATTATTTCTCATATAATATTCGCCTGAAATTGCTCTGCGTAACCATGCAGTTGCCTTTTCAGTTTTTGACATATTCCATTACAAATCGTGACAATGACAGATTATTGCCTTCGCTGTGCGTCTGCTTCGCTGTCTCATCTCCGACAATCATTTGCTGTATTCATGAAGTTACTTCATTGGGTACATCCGAATCCTCTGGGGACTAATAACTTTTTCCCTCATAACTGGACTTCTCTCATTTGACTTTAACATAATAGAGCAATTTTCTATGTATGCGACATATGACGCACTGGCAATTGGTTTGCCGCGCTGGACATTTCACCATATGTCGCTGCATTTGCAATCAGATAGTTAGAATGTTTGCAGGGCCAGATCTAGAGGACGAGGACCAGTACCAGGGCCAGTGCCAGGGCACAAAATAAAGGGAAATCACATAAATTACTTTATGATGGCATCGCATGAATCTGGCAGCGAGAAAAACTTTTGGACGGCCCATGTGGTCACGGAGTGAAAAAGTTGAAACTTGCCATTGGCTTTGCAGCTGGAACGTTTGCTTGGGTAGCTGCTCTACATTCCCAGCCCGAAAAATAACACAATGCATCAGGAGGAAGCAACAAAAGTCATTTCGAAGTTATTACTCCCCTACCTCTCGGCTCTATTTGGTTGCTATTTGTTTGTCGCTTCATAAAAAGAGAAGGCGAGAAAACAAAAGTTTTCCTTCTTTGACTGCGAACTTTTGTCAGCGTACAGTAATAAAGTTTTCCTTTTTTTCCTCTCTTAGTTTTTTGTTTTTTCTTTTACCTCTTTTAGTGATGAATGGGAGGGCCGAAGAATAGTGAGGCACATAGTTTGACCATTGGCCAGATTTCTTCTGTAGGTTTTATTTTTTGTTTGGCATTTGGTGAAATTCCACAAAATGCAATTGCGTATAAATTCAAAAGTTTTTGGCTACTTTTGACCGAATAATATGCAAATTTGTCTGAGAATAGTTGAATTTAAAACAGAGTTGATAAATTTATGAGTGATGTGCCTTAAATCTCTAGAGCTTGTGGCTTCTTATTGAGTTTATTTTTGTGTCTTTTTATTTTAAAAAAAATTGATTTAAAAGTTGTGTTTATGTTTTGGTCAAATGGTTTAGTTGTGAAAATAAAGACAAAAAATGCAAAATATATTATACTAGTGTACAAGGCAGACCTAATCCTATACGCATGTTGACTGGCCTGTTATGAGCGGCGTACAAGAAACGCAACCTGAAAGGTAAATGATGATAAATTGAAGCAATTTACTTAAAAAATAATAATCACATCTACACAAATTACCTTAAATTTAAATTTTAGTCGAGTTGAAAAAAATTTAACCCTACCGCAAAAATGTTTTCTTCCAAATAAGAACAGCAAAAAAGACAAAAGTCTGGGCAAATTAAAAAAAAACTAAATATAAAGTATTTTTAAAAATTTTAACATCAAATTTTATGTTTTCTCAACTTCGCTCTTGAAAAAATGAATTCATTTTGTTCGATTCCGGTTTTGCATGCTCCCAATTCCACATTTTTTGGCTGTCGCAATCTATTCATAGATTGTAGTATAGTAGTAGCACAGCTCTACACCTTTTGAGGGACATTGTTCACGACTAAGCTATTCTTACAAGGGCAGTTTCTTTATGCAAGACATGAACCATTTGTGTGTATGCACGTAAGCCACAAAATTATAGAAATTTCTTTATATAGCAGCTTAAGGATATACTTCATATTTTTTTTTTAAATGGTTTTTTTCACGGTTTTTTCTATTTACCGTGTAATATAATAGGTGGCCGTTGGTGGCGTAGTGGTAGCGTACTCGCTTGACAAACCGAAGGTCGGTGGTTCGAATCCCCGCAGTAGCACTGGTACATTTGCCTAGCACTGGCATCGCTAGCTCAAAGACGCTATTTGCCCAAGAAAGTCTCTATTAATTCTAGACACCCCGCGTTCGGATTCGGCTATAAACTGTAGGTCCCTGTTCTCTTTGAACAGTTATTAATAGATCCCATGCCCCGCCCAGGGGCGACTGACAAAAATTGTCAGGCAGGGAATTATTATAATATAATATTGAAAAAATTATTTCATTTCAAAATACTTACACTTTTGAAGCTATTTTGCCAATTCGTTTTAGTTCCTCATGCAACAAAGTTCAAACCACAAAAAAACTCGTGTTCGTGAAAATGGGACCATCAAATATGTGGTTTCAAAACGAATACGATAAGAATATTTGAAGCACGGCCTTATATTACTTTTGCATAATATTGTACAAATTTCTTTGAATGAAAAAATATCCATCATCTTGGACACTGCGAAGTTAATAATGATTTTGAGTAGCTTCACGGTTCTTCTTCTCTTGCAAATCGCTGTGAAAAGTGTATAGACCTAAATGGAAACTATTTTGAGAAATGAAAAAAAAAAATCGTAAAGATTTGTATTTTAGTTGTCGCTTAATTCTGGAACCGCTCTCGTATTTATACTTATTTTTATTGTTCGGAAAATAATTTTTTTTTTGATTAAAACTGCGAAAACGAAAATTAAATGGGGTTAGGTAGCAAAAATTCTAAAAATCGAATAAAAACTTTAAGGATATAGGCAACAATGTATCAACAAAAAACAGCAAAAATTTTCGCCTGATTTTTATCTAAATACGGATCATGCGTGTCTTTTGATGTCTCTAGAGTTTTCAGGACTTGGTGTTTATACGGATGGACGCACAAGTAGACATGACTCTATCGCTTCCTGAGTTGGCCAAAAACTTATCATCTGTCACGCAACCTCCTATACTCACTGCGCAAATTGACCATATAGATCCAAAATAACATGTAAATAAAGATACTTCAGAAATTGCAATTTATTATTACAGAAAAATGGTTTGTACTTAACGACTTCTAACTCAGCTCTCAAAGGATTCTCATTTTTCGAAACGGAAAGGTTATAAAAATTTAAAACAACTTTAAACAACCGTCAACGTATAGAATCAATTAATTTTAATTTTAACACGCCGTTTAATAAAAAAAAAGAAATATCTTTGGTTTATCTGAAAAATTTAATTATACGCACTAAGTTACTTATTTATACAAGGGTACTGCATTAAATTTAGAATTTTTGAAATAATTTTTTTTTTAACTTGATTTCACGCTAGTCACTCAGCCATAAATAGCTAATAAACCATTTAAATTTGTAACTTATGTCAGCATCTTTACTGGACGAGAGCAACAACAACCTACAACCTCTGTACTAACAAAAATATGGCGAACGTCGAAGTCGTGCTCGGACGACTTCAAGATACCCTATACGATTGTAATAATATAACCAAATATTGTATAAAATTATAGTAAATTGTGTCTACTGGGACTCAAACCAGGGACTAGAGCTGACTTTAACATTTGTGGCCAAACCTCTACCAACTGTTTGACCACTGAAGAACATTCTATGATATTTATGACCTTATTAAAATAATGTTTGGTATAACTCAAAACAGTTCTTCATTTTGCTCATTCAAAATAAGTCTGTAATTCTGTATGGAAGAAAACGTGGCAAAAACAAAGAAAGTCAAGTCCATCTCTCATATGAGTCCGTGTCTGATTAGTACGTTGGTTCAACCCGCGTTAAATGAAAACGCACTCTTGTGCTCAGTTTTAGAAGGGTGTCAAGTATATAGGCGTTCATACAGACAATCAGACGGAAGTACGGATATAAATTTTTATTGAGCGACTGACTAAATTGATGATAACTCTTATGGTCTCCGTCGTCTGCTTCTATATGTCACACATATTTCCATAATATACTTCTTACCTTAAGGTGTAGGGTCTTATTTTGAAATCCCAACAAAGATTTATTTGTCAAATTTATTTTACGTATAATATAATAAATTTTATTTTATTAAATTTTTTTACAGGTCCTAAATTTGCTGTGCTCAACATGACGCATCCTAACCAAAATAATCCAAATGAACCTCTATCATCGCGAATAGTTCAGCTCTCACCGTTTAATAGAAATGCAGCGCCCGTACAAAGTACACCGGGACAGCCGCAATCAAGTGGTACGCGGCCAAAACAAACCCGATATATACGCACAAGTAAGTTCAAATGAGTGTTTTGTGAAATATTACGTATACGCTATCCCGCAGCTGAGGATGAGAAAAACACCTTTGAGACAATTGCAACAATTTTTTCATGGGCTCTTTTTGTGGTAACCTTACCCATCTCCTTATTTGTTTGTTTGACGATTGTAAATGAGTTTCATCGAGTTGTAATTTTTCGCCTAGGCCGTGTAAGGCAAGTAAAATCTAATACACTTCCTGATCATTAGCAAAATGTTTTTTTTCGCAGAAAAGGAGCACGTGGACCCGGCTTAGTTATGACATTACCCTGCATAGATAATTTTATTAGAGTAGATCTCCGCACAACTTCATTAATAGTACCCAATCAGGATGTGCTGACGAAAGATTCGGTAACTATAAGAGTGGATGCAGTGCTCTACTACTGCATCTGTAGTCCCATGGATGCAGTCATTCAAGTGGCAAATGTGCACCAGGCCACTATGTTTATTGCGCAGACAACTCTTCGCAATGTGGTTGGTTCGAAATCGCTTATAGAGCTTCTAACCTCCAGAGAAACGCTATCAAGAGAAATTGGATATACTGTTGATGTGGCAACAGAACCCTGGGGAGTTAGAGTAGAGCGTGTCGAACTGTAAGTTTTAGACGGACTATAACTAAAGTTACAAAATATATATCTTTTTACGTAATACAGCAAGGACATAAGCCTGCCAGTAAGCCTGCAGCGAGCTTTGGCCAGTGAGGCAGAAGCACATAGGGAAGCACGTGCCAAGATCATGTCGGCAGAAGGTGAACTACTGGCGTCCCAAGCTCTGAAAGAGGCCTCCGATGTTATGGCTACAAATAAACTTACGCTACAGGTAAATATTCCAATTAAATATTCCTATTTTTTTATTATAGATAAATCCTTTAATTTTCGTAATTGCAGTTACGACATCTTCAAATTCTATCAGCTATAACAGCCGAACGTAATGCTAGAATTATATTTCCGTTCCCTATAGAAATGATGACACCTTTTGAAGACATTCCATCGGATGGTAAAGGAGGTAAAGGTGGTGGGGGTGGTGGTGTTGCTGGTCCAAGCGGGGGTAATGCAGATACTATAGTACACCACTCTTAGCTAATTTTATATTTTTTTTAGTAAATTTGCCCAATTTCCTTTTTAAAAGCCCTGAGCTGGAGCAGCCCAAAATGGAGGCACCACGTTCTGAACCAGAAACTTCGGAAGCAGCTTCATCGGAACGAAAAATGAGTATGTCTTTAAATAGTGGTAATCTGCTTTTGATGAGTAAGCTTTTCCAAACATTTCTAGATGCGAGTCACCAAACACCTTGGTAATCCTTTAAGCCTGAACTTTACGTATCGAAAAGTAAACATGTACATGTGCGATTTTCGATACAAATTTTGGCGAAAGGGGCTTTTTTTCGATTGTTAGTTATTTCCATCCCATGTGCGTGGCAAAACGTCGCCTTATGTATTATTAAGGGATGCTGTAAAAAATTTTGTGATTGGTAGTATCATTATTTTAATATTTTAAAATTAATGATGATTAAAAAAAAAAAATTTTTAAGTGCACATTTAACATTTTTAAAAATCAAACAATCTTCCTTTTCGTTAAAAGTGTTATTTATAAAACAAGCCAACTTTCTCATATGAGTGTATGGACCTATGTGCCAACATGAAACACTCGAACTCAAAATTTGTCCTATTAAAATTAGTTCAATTTGGTAAATTTTGTTTCGCTTAGTTTTTAAAATATTACGATCTTTAAATTGTTTACCTTCAAATCCGTTTTGGTTAAGACGAACCCAATCAACATTAAAATAATAAAATAATAAAAAATTACAGATTTAATCCCTTTGTCTTTTACTATTTTGGCTGTTCAATAGCATGACAACAAGAATAAACAATTAAATAAACATTTTAGCCATACTTCGAAACCTGGCTTAAAGTTATCTTCTCAATTCGAGAAGATATGCTTATTTATCTCTATTGAGTATACTAGCTACCTTGTACCGTGGCGATCGTTTGACGTGCCGTCACTAACATAGACCTAACTTCCTTTTTTTTTTCACGCGCTGATCACTTGCGAAATTAAAAAAAAAAATTAAAATTTTTGAAAAATTCAATATTTTATCTTGTGTTGAAAAAATTACACTAGTTTACACGAAAAATGAACCTTCATATAAAAGTGTTTTTTATGGTAATTTTGGGTCGAGAAATAAGAAAATTACATTAATTTTTTTTTCTTAAGAAACGTTTTCAAGATTTTTTCGAAAAACATGTTTTTGGGTACTGTTTTCAGTTATTCATGAATATCTTATGAACAAAATGTGATGTGGCCTCTACGTTGATATAGGTACGATATTTAAAGAAGCAACCAAAGTCGAAAAAAAAAGAAAAGACATTTTCGATCATTTTTCAAAATTAAAAAATTTTCAGTTTTCTTTTTATTAACGAGAAATATTTAAAAAAAAATTTTTTAAGCTTTAAGCTGAAAGAGTATTCTTTTGCATTTGGCGCCTAAGATCTTCAAAATCGGATGAGAACTGTAGATGCTATGGAACCATCAATACCTTTCGATCTAATGGTATGTTATGTCTTTAAAACATTTTGTACACGAGATATTCGCGAATAGCTGAAATCAGTACCCAAAAAAATGTTTTTTGAAAAAATCTCTTCATTTTCAAGGTTCACTCGATGACCATAAAATTTGTAAGCTAGTATTATTCAAGGATCGATATTTATTTATTATTTAATTATTTATTAAGTGCAAAAATTGGGTCACGTATTTTGGGTATGGCCCCTTATTATACGGAAAAAAATTCCCTACAATTCCAATTGTCAGTGCCAGTGAAACCATAAAATCCTTTTAAAATCTCCACTCTCTCTAGTACAAATCAATTTTATTCAAAGAAATTAATACTTTTTTAAAAATTGAATTATCTGTATCTCTATAATTTCATAGATCAAATGTTTTAATTCATGATTTGAATTTTTACTAAATCTATTAAAATCTCTAGTAAATATTCCATTCACAGGTAATGATCATTTGGATATAAAGGTTGCAGGTTTCCTTTTAAGTCAATAAAACACAAACTATAGTGTGTAAAAAAGTAAAGCAGTGTCATGTATTTAATTATAGAGGCCAATGTACTGCATTTAACTACGCACTTAGCCCATCTACAGATAGTAATGTAATTAGATAAATTCAATTATTATAATCTATTACATTAAAGACCAACATCCCCCACTGAGTCTAGACAGTCAACTTCCTCATTGGAAAGCTCATCTTAATTGGTCTCAGCAATTGCTGCTTATCCTTGAACAAAGCCAGATGACGCCCAGTTGACCTCGAGCAGCTTTTAACAATAATTGATACTAATTCGTATGTGTCAGGCCATTGCTGCTAGGAATTACTCTTAAGTAATGCTAATTAATACACAATTATCGCACAGAGTACACGAAGTACTTACATGCAACATCTTAAAACCGTATAAAAGCCAGAGTAAGCCCAATGAACGCGAGTCACGATTATGTTGCAAGCATTGGTGGCACGTTTCCATCTCCGGAGTCGTCCTTATGGCCATTTCCTATGCCAGCTGTCTTTGAGAAACCCAAATGTGCCTTAACATAATAAATTGTGAAACTATGCACATTTATTATTAAATTTTCACACTCGACAGCGGCATTTGCAACAAAGTTGATAGCTGCAGCAAGGAGTGCAGAGACCGTTGCAACTCTTAGTGATAATGTGCTCGGGATGCGTGTGCATCATAAATTAGCAACGAAAGTTTCAAGTTAATGTTCTCAAAATTGCAAAGAAATCACAGAGCAGTGCATAACATTTGCATTAGGTTAGATAGCTCCAACTGTGCGTTATTATTCTGGTCCAGCCGACAAAAAATAAAATCTTGTTTATTTTTTAATCGAGAACTCATAAATATTCAAGGAATACTTTAAGGATTCGAATTAAAATGCGATGTGTGGTGATTATATTTCATTTTTACTATAAATATTCAATATTCATATTAAACAGCATTTATATGTTTAAATTTAAAAGTGTTCCGCATAAATAGTATAGTTTATTCATAAGAATATTTCTTGCAACGGTCTGCTTGCGGGGTAATATATTTATATACGAGTATGTTACCATCAGGTTAGGTTTTATATATAGCATATATTAAGTGCTGCATCTACAAGCTCTACTCAAATCAAAATATCCGCTGAACAATACCATAAATATGTACTAAGTACATTAAAATATATTACGAATTAAATAGTTTGTAAATAATTATTTCAGATGAGAAAATTTACTTATTTTTTAACTTTCAGTGCTTTAATTTCAATAATCGGATTTTATTTTCTAACCTATTTTTTTATAATTTCGAAAGAATTTAAATTATTTTTTAATTTATTTATTTTCATTCTTTATTTTTTTACATGTTTTCAACGTATTTAGGCAAAAAAAAAGAACAAGTTTTGGATCTATCAAAGCAAAGCTGTGATCAAAAGCAACTATATATTATTTTTAATTGATCCATTAAGCGCTTTAATTTTATAACACTAGACAATTTTCTTTTAGTTCACGGTGCCATAACTGACATGACGTCACATAGGCCATAACTAGCGCATGATTAAGACGCTTCCAATAATATTTAATTTGTCAAATTATGATGAGCGGTTTAGAATAGCAGCAAACAGATGAATATACAAACATACAAAAACCTCCATTTTAAATTGCCGTAGTCGGACAAATTAGGAATTTTTATGTAACAATTAAATTTGTAGAATGATAAAGAAAAAAACAGAATGTGCATTTATCTTAACTACGTCGGATTTGCGGTATCAAAATAAATACCTTTTAAAATTAATAGAAAATTTAAAATTTTTTTTATAAAAATCAGATCTTCAATATAATAAAAAACTTTTGTCCTAGATATTCAAAGGCGTTTTCCTAAATAAAACAGTTTTTCTTAAATCGGTAGTTAATGTCAAAAAATACATATTTTATTAAACAAAAATATTTTTTTTCTTCCTAGAGACGGCAACTTAATCAAGCGGATGAAAAAAATGTAATTTAAAAAAAAAATTCCGAAAATTATATAGATTTTTCAAAAATCATAGCATAGCTTTAGGAGCAGCCCTGCAAGTGCTTGGCAATGTGCATAATTTCAAAATAAATAACTTTGACTTCACGTCAACTTTTTCTTGAGTTAAACGGACCTCAGATACGGATTCAGAGATCCAAAAAACAAACTCTAATGACACTAAATATCTATTCACAGCCTGAAGGCACATTTTGCTCTGGCCAGAAAATTTTTATAATTTACAAATAACTTCTACTTCTATGTAAAAAATAATAATTAAATAAATTATCTCTTCTACAAATCATACAAATTTATTTTAATTTTTGTTTTAAAAAAATAAAAAATTTTTATATAAATTTTTAAATAATCGTAATAGTTTAATTTTTTTAACATTGTTCCAACAAATCGTATTTACACTCCATAAGAAGGGGCTTTTGAAATTGAAGCAAGTTAAAAAAAACTCTTAAAAATAAATAAATAAAATGAATTATATATTTTTTAGGTGAGTTTTCACGCGATCTTCGAGGGCCTGCCAAGAATAAGCCGACCTAACATTGGTAAGTGTTCAAAAAAAAAAAAACAAAGTCGGAAATAGGGGAAGCACTATATTTTTAAAATTTAAGTTAAAAGTTAGGTGTTATTACATTGTATATTTTATTTTTGACCCGATTACTAGAGAACGCCCTCAGTAAAGTTGTCAACGTTTAAAAAAATAGTTATTATCCACAAAATGTAATTGAATAAATGTCGGCTGTTTAGGTCGACTAATTGTGGTACAACCCTCTAATACCATTATATATATAAATATACAGATATAACTGAATACAATTTTTGTATTGTTTTGGTCCCGAACTATATAAACTTTATTTCCTATAATTTCCGTATGGCTAATTTTGGGCCTACATACGTAATTTCAATTTTTTTTTTTTTTTTTTCGGCCTTTCGAGTAAATTTGTATGTCAACGGTATTGATAAGTATTTTTTTGTCGGGTGTTTGACTCTAAAAAAAGCTTGCAAAATAATGTATTTGTGTTTGTAGAGGTGTTTGTGTCTGTGTATGTGTGTGTGTGTGTGTGTGCGAGCGTGCGTAAGTTTGTCTACTTGGTTTGTGTATGTCTATGGTGCGTGCTCGAGCACAGGTACACACCAATACAATGATAAACTTAAACACACACGCACACACACAAAGGCCACCTCTAAAATGGTTTGTACGTGTTTATTCAGCTGCTCTACGCGTAATTGTATGTGTGCGTGGGAGTCAACTCTTTGAGTGCGAGCAGCTGCTGTTTGTCGCCGAACTGTCCCCCCTCATTGTGGACCCTCCTCCACGAGCCACTGGCAACCAGCGATGCATATTCAAATTTGATTTATGCAAATGGCACATGTTGCAAGTGCCGGGCGTCAAACGTTAAAGCCCGCTCGCTCTTTTCTAGACATTTTTATACCCTGCATCTATCGGGTCAAGGGTATAAAAGATTTGTGCTAAAAGAGGCGTGGCGGAACATAAATTCTTTATAAATTTTAGACTATAAGAATCATCATAGCAAACTTCAGAACGCTCTAACTCAGTTCGCATAATTGTGTTTCAAAATAATTTTTTTTAAAATATATTTATTAGCTAATCCGCACCCTACAAGTTTCACCACATTAACGCTACCATAATTAAAAATAAAAATAAACCAACCGAGGTTTATTTACGCAGAGAGGAAAGTTTTCTTCTTACTGAAGGTGACTGCTTAATTTATCACTATATGGGCTGTCTCCCCATCTGCTCCTCTACAGTGGGCAACTTAATCAGCATCGAAACAGCGTTGCATTACTTATATAAGGGCTGCCCAAGGGCTCGATTTTGCATCTGGGTACGGTTACACACACATCATAGAACCATATTCGGGTAATGCAACCGATATACACTTCGCTTTCCGAAAAGTGGACATTGATTGCAAACGTCAAAATACTACTAAGAAATTATTAAAACCAGCAATCACAACGGAGCAGAAAGGATTAACGCCCAGGTGACCAAAAAATTTGTAAAAAGTATGCGATGTCGTTGAAAAGCAGTTTTACAAACCAATTAATACAAATCCAAAAAGCCTTTTATCTTTAAAATTATTAATTTTGAAAGTGCTCGAATAATTTTTGGTCGTAAAAAAGTTCAGTTTTTCATAATCTAAAAGTTTTTTCTGAATTTTTATGATTTCATTTTTAAAAAACATGAATAAAATGTAAAATTAATACCACATAAAAAAACTTTTTCGCTGAGCTTTAAAAATTAAATTGCGAAATTTTTTAATTTTTATTGGTTTATTATTTTTACTTACTATTATTTATTTATTAATAAATTATTTATTTTTTTTTTACATTTAAAATAGAGAATTTTATGTTTTATTTTAAAGAAAATGTGTTGGTGAAAACTTATGTTTAAAAAAGAAAACGGCTCAAAAATAATCAGTAGTTCAGTCACAATTTAATAAAAAAAAAAAAATAGAGTTTTCTTAAATTAGGCCAAAACACGTTGAATTTAAAAACTGAAATTTTGCGAAATTTTTTTTTTACCTATGAATAGATCTGAACCTAAGTTTTTAAAAAACGTTGGTTCCAGTTTTCGGTACCTTATCCAGCTAGACCCTTTCATTGAATTTACTATAGTATAGGTAATTATAGTATAAAAATATCAAAATTTAACTGCTTTTTCTTAGATGCTCAACAAATATTATACTTTCTTTTCTTTATAAACAAGTCAAAGCCGTGTGTAGAGCCAAATCAACAACAAAACCATTAATTTACGCCTGCAAATTATTTCCCATAAATGCCATGTTTTCCATTTTCAAAAAAATTGATTGCAGAGTATCCCACTGCTGCATATCGCCCCGACTTATTTACATTTGAAGCCAATGCAATGTTTGCATGGGTATCCCCGTTGGCAAAGTGGCCCACTGCCAAATAAGCTATTTTTCATATATAATTGTTAAAACCTTAGTTTCTTTAATTCTCATTCAGCTCGAACTATCAAGTTGGTCGTTTTTGCTGCCTTTTGAGGTTTCGCTCTTGGTCCGAGTCTGGCATTTGTCCAGCTGACACATTACATCTGAGTATGAAAATGTGTTCTGCCATCTGTTAAGCTAGACGTTCAGCTGTCACTCCATTTTGTGTTTCTCCGTTTCCTTTTTTTGTACTCCTTTATCAATTTTTTTTTGTCATTTGTTTTGCCCGTTGCTCTCATTTTGGTATTTGACCTCAGCACGATTTTATTTCGGATTTTTATTGACTCAACTGGCATTTTTTCATCTTTGTGTTAACCTTACTGCATCAGATAGCATGTTTGTCATTGTCAATCTCATTTACCGACATCCGTTTAAAGTACAGCAATTTGAATGAAACTGTGCACATTTTTCGTTTCATTTTCGAAGGTCGCTGGAAAATGCTCAAAAAGAAAATAGCCGTAAAGAAAAATTTTGCAGTAGCCACCAACTTGCCAAAATTTGTTGCTTTATTTGGTCAATTGATTTCAAAACTTTCTGCCTGCCATTTTGGGTTAACTGAGTTAATTGAGTAACCGCATCCCTTACGGCAAGTTTCACTCTGCCAGATCTATTTTTAGCAATTTCGGAGACTACATTTTTGCCAGTTTGCTGTCGAGTTGAACTCAGGGTAGACCAGGTTTAAAGTGTAAAATTTAGCTTAACTTGGCGAAATACAAAAATTAAGGAGATGAAATTTTACGGGTCAGGCGAAACTTTTTCACATAGCAGCGGTACAAGGATATCAATGGCTATTCATCCCAGTTGATTGCTAGCTTCAAAAATTTTCAGAGATTATTATTTTTTGTTTGAAAAACTACAAACTTGGTAAGTGAACTTAAGTATACTTTTTTTTTTTCTTTTTGCCCTAACAACATTTTTCATTCAATTCGCATAATTCTTTCCTCACAGAGTATTTTTTTTGTCTAGGGTTTTTTTAAGAAGCCATAATTACAAAATCGGTAGGACTCGTGTCTTTTTGAATATACAAATATGCTAACTTTTTTAAGATTCCTCCCTTAAAAACTGAAAATGTTGCATGGTTTTCATCTAATACTTGCTAAAAAATAATTTTTATTATTTATTTATTAATTTAAGTATATTATACAATAGTATACTTAAGACACTGGAATACTAGCAACAAAAGCCCACGACTCGATTTTAATAATGTGAATTTGGTTAATATTAGATTTTGTCTAAGAAATTACAAATCGATTAAAATTTATGGAGGCTACGGGGTATTATATGGTCAGGATGTCTCCATAGTAATCTTAATTATAGCAATAAGTTTAAAAAGCTTTAGTATAGTAGTAGGGTATTCACGCATGCTGTTCAGTTGAGAAGTTGAAAAATTTAGTGCTTTTGCAACAACCAAATGTACAGGGCTGAGTTTCGACTCTCCTATTCCAATCTATAGCTGTTGATTTACGAAGAAAGTGTTGCGAAATGTGCGCTCTTTGGCATTTTTAACACTTTAATTTTTCAGATATTTTAAGCCATTTTTTGATATAAAAAGCAGATAAAAAAGTCAATAAAGTAAGTTTTAAAACGTATAACTGAATTTGAAGCAATTAACCAAATAAGTGTTGTACATTCGTTACTAAATTAAAGAATTATTGCTTTTTAGTAATGCCAAAAAGGGGTAGGGTGCTAGCGTAAAAATTTTAAAATTTACAAACGTTAACAAAATCAGGCAGGAAGAAGCACAAACTCAACAACTCAACTCATAAGCCAACAAAATGGGAGTTCACGCTTTAGCGAGTTAAGTTTGTGCGCAACTTTGCTACTCATCAACTCAACAGCAAAAGTGAGTACCTATATTATTTCAAACTTGTTTTATATTGAAGTTGTTTTTATTGTATCAAAAAAATTGAATTTTGTTAAGTTCGGAAGTTGTCAGCGCTATAAACCAAAGTTTGTTTATTAAGCGAAGAATGTTGTTTTTTTAACGATATTTTTGGTTTAAGTGCTCTTTTTCATAATCAGTATTTACTTATAAAGCCAATACCCCATCTCTGGCACAATATTTTTAAGTTCTTTAAAAGTCTTTTCCTAGTTGAAAAAAATATGTTAAAATCAACTTGCCACAATATGCAATTAAGAAAATACGAACATTCCGATTGAGTCCACGTATCGCAACGTCCAATGTAATGAGGCTTCTTTGTGCACAGACAAACCGTAGTCCAGCGTGGTATGAACTCTTAACTCTAATACTTTATTGACTTTACACTAAAATTTTATCGCTTTCAACGAAGTTCAACAATTGTCTCCACTTTGTCAACTATTTTTATTTTGTAAACAATCTAGTAAAATTGCAGTATCTTGTCTGCAATCAACCCGCATTGCCACCAGTTTTATCTGAAGGTATTCCTAAGTGGCCTTTTTGGAGCTACTCTAAAGCAGAATTCTTTGGCAAAGCAAGCTCGTGAATACACAAAAGTCGTAGGCCGCCTGGTAATTGAAGCCCCATTGTTTGCCAGCTTGCAGCTTACAGCTTACATATCTATAGCTGCCTACAAGTGGCTGCTGTCTGTCATTGCACTTTCCATGCCCAGGACCAGGGGACCACAGGGGACCACAAGGATGCGCACAGATCGTCAAAACACAATGAAGCCGATGCCACAACTGGCACGTGACAGTGACTTGCATTTGTCTGGGCTAACAATGGTCATGGATGTACAACGTCATAAGAAAAATTAAGTTACCTACTCAAAAGTCCAATTCAAGGAGCTTCCTGCAGGCAACGCAGTAGACTACGTCAACTTGAACGGAGTCGTCTAGTGGAGTCCTGAAACGGATACTGCTATTTTTAGGTAGCTACAGCCATATATGTCAGAACCAAAATGTAGCTGGTAAAGACTTGGAAGTTACGTTATTAACAAAAGTTATATAGTTGTTGTGCGAGGGTAGATTGATAAGTCATGCGTAATAGTCTACAAATTGCTATCCCTTGCTATATTATAGCTGGCCACCAGGCAAATAAAATTCCTAAATACCTAATATTAATTATGTTATATTATATTATATATTATAAAAATTTGTTTATAAGTTTCTTTATGTATTATCCTTTTTGAATTAATCTTTTTTAAATTAATCAACTGATTATGTTATATGTTGATCTTAAAAATAAATAAATGAATATTGGTTACCTAAGGTTAGTCAGGCACATTGACATACCTGCATACTGAAAAGGGAAGAAAGTAAGTATAATTTTGGGAAGTGGGGAGGGGGGTGATTTAGTCTAAGCCGTTTTCTTGCTAAATCATTTTGAAGTTTCGTCTTCAAACAAAGGCTATCCCAAAAAAGTCTCAAAGCACATGTTCTTGCTTTCTATTTCCTCCTCATCAACGCGGCTACAAAAAAAGTCGTGATGGAGAATGTGCCATATAGTGAAGTACCCCGTTACCGCTCCTGTCACCATCCTGGTGGTACTCTTTTGTTACCACAGGAAATTGAATTTTTACCTTGGATTGTGCCTTGGCCAAAGTGCTCGAACCGCATCCTACACACACAGACTAGATCAATCAAGCCATTATAATCTTTTTCCAAATCTAAAGACTTGGCGGAACATAAAGAGATATGGGTTGAATAAAGAGGTCATAAAAAAAAAAAAATATAAGGAACTAAAAAAATGGAAGAACTTTGGACCAAATGCATTCAGCTTTAAGGAGACTTTGTTGAAAATTAAAATGCTTATTCTCCGAAATAATTTATTTCATTATTCAGCGTCATTGACTTAAAAAACTGCCCTCGTATGTAGTAATCTGCTCTATAGGCGGGGCATAAATTAGCCTGCTCTTTTTTGAGGTGAGGGCAGCAGGTAGAGGCCTACTGTGACTTTCGTTGTGTCAAATGCAGCCAAAGACATTGAGAACATGTGTCGCCGCATGTCAAACACAGGACGGCAACGGTAGTCGTCGGTATGTTTGGGCTGGAACAGGAAGGTAAAGATAATATGGAACGAGTTAAGAGTGCCAAAATAACTGGGATATGCTAAAACTTACTTGCGTGACAAACAGAAAGTCAAAAGACCGACAGATTGACAGACAGACAGTCCGACAGACAGCAGACAGATAGACAGACAACTGGGCGTATACGCAACGCAATTTGTTTTCAAGCCAAAGCCAAATGCAAATTGTGTGTCTCAAGTTTTGCAGCCATAACTAACTCGAAGCTGTCAGCTGCTGTCGACTGAGCAATGGGCGTGGCAGGGGGCGGAAGTCGGTTGGCGGTTTGGTCTGTGGCGACAACTTGTAAGAGTTACTAAAATTTGTTTGCCAACAAACTCGTCAGCAAGCTTCTTTTGCTGTTTCTTAATGAAACGCACGTACTAACACACACAGTTCACGTAGATACACACAGATACACTCACATAAATGCTTGGCTGCCATATAATCATAAAATGATGAGCACAAACTTGAAGCCTTTTGTGTGGGTGTGTGTGTGAGTGTAGAGAGCTCTCTCTTGACAAAGCTGTGAGGCAAGAGTTGCAAGGGATTGTCACGGCTGTTTATTTTTTGTTGTCATTTATTTGCACAACTCATTGACTTACTCAGAGCAGAGAAAATTTTTAACAAAATATACCTCTCGTCACCTAAATAGTACAACTATATACTATATTTTTTTTTGCCTGAACCCAAGTCGAACGTGAGAAATGTAAGACAATTTGAAATCTATTTTACGGCTATACCTACTAGGCGAAATGTCCACTCTTTATAATTCAAATATTTTATATTCATACTACACTGCTAAAAAAAAAAAAAAATTTTTAGCATTCTTTATTTATTGGATAAAACTAAGAATTTATAAAGTCTTATAAAGAAACTAAAAGTTCCTTTATAAACCACATTCTTCACATAAAATCTTGAATCTACATTAATCGGCCGTGCTTTGGAAAACGAAAATGAACATTTTTATTCGGATTTATTTTTGCGTGCTCTGGAAATCGAATTTTTTGTTTGTCGATAACTTTGCATATTTCCCTTTGTATTTTCGATAAATTCGTCAATTTACCTTATTTTTCCCAATAAATTCTCATGTTGTGTTGGCGTGACGAGCATCAACTTGGTATATTGTTTACATTTTTTCATTAAAATATTGTTAGTACTTTGTAATTGTCTTTTAACTAAAACACCAAAAAATTCGTTTTGCTCAAGGCATGCAAATTTTTGGGTTGAGTCTGAAAAATATAATTAAGAATAATTGTCAATTAATATCTACCTTAAAGTTGGCATAAATATAATCTACGAATATCAAAGAATATTTAAAAAATTATTTCAATATAAAATAATATATAATATAATATATATATAATAATATATAATATAGGTTTAAACCGTTTAATCGTTTTAATCCTCTTGAAACAAAACTTTCGTTTTCAAACAACATGAAAAATTCACTTGGTGGAATTGGGAGCACCAAACATTCGTTTTCAAAACGAATCCGAATAAATAAAATAGTTTTGTTAAACTTCGGTAGGTGCTCATGGGGCATTTGAAAGGTTTTGAAATATGTTTGTGTCCAAAATTGACAAAAAATTTAAAAAAAAATACAAAAAAGGTCTGTTTTAGGGTAATTTGATGCGGAGATTACGAAAATGTTATCTATTTCATAGTTCAACATGTCTATATTGGCCATATACAAAATATATAAAGGCGAAGATGTTTTAATTTCCCGAATCCCAATGATTCCGACCGATTTGCTATTCAATTTCAAACGCCTTCAATTCCCTGCTCGTCTTGCTTTTGCAAACACAATAAATAAGGGCGCAGCAAAGCACGGCGGGTATCCGCTAGTTAGTTAATAAAAAATAAAAACGCTAAAGCGAAATCTAGCTCATACCTTAATTTTAAGTAAGTAGGAGCTGTTTATAAATAAATAAATAAATATTGCAGTACAAAAAGCTTAGCAAATAGTGTGGCTGCTAGGCATGCGGTGTTCTTTAATCGTTTATTCCTAAAATTAAAGTTCCCATGCGGGATCTAAACTATTTGTTTGCTTTAGCTTGGTTGCATTAGCTCTTATCATCTCTGATGTCTAGGTGTGCATACGGACGGATATGGGTGTATCGAATTAGGTAACTTTGGGAGTCTCCGACGATTTTTTCTGTATGGTACTTTTCAGCTTGCACAAACTTAATATACTCTTTGTACCTTAAGGTACAGGGTAACTTCGGTTTTTAAACAATTTTGAAATATGAGATAAATTATAGCTCCTTTTTTTTTAAGAACAAATCATTTTTATAGCCAGAAAGGACAAAAATGTTCTAAATTAGAGTTAGACTGGCAAAAGTCTTAGATGGTGATCAGAATCTTTTTTCAAAAATGTTAAAATTCGAATATTGTATGTGTCTAAGTATCCCAAAAATCTAGTTTTGTTAAGTAATTTTTAACCTCTTTGGGTAATAGTTCTTTTTTTTTTCGTGTTTTTACAAAGATGTAATCAAACAAATCAGAAGTTTTTTAAAGTTTCCAACTTAATTCAACTCTTATTTGTGACTCAGTTTTACAAATTACTGGTTTTTGAATGGGGTTGTGTCCAAAGCGGATTTCAAGTTGTCAATTTTTGGTAATAGCTCCCGAAGAAACAGACAATACGAAAATACGGACAATGCGTACAAAGATTTAGGGTATAACTCATTTAATTTAGATGTCACACGAAACATAATTTTTTTTTTTGCACTAACTTATTAGATGCGCTTACCCAAAGTACAGTTTATAGTACAGTATAAGTAATAATAAAAAACAGAATTAATTATATTTATCTTTAAATTTCAAGAAAATACCCCACTTGCAATTAAAACGTGTTAACAATATAAACAGATAAGATAAGGTACCAAGTTTATCTCTGTATATAAAACGAAGAAAACTCTCAGTTGTGAACACATTCCTTTTATTATTGCGATCAAGTTCTGTCATAATGCGTCTTGCTATTTTTTTAATCTTTGCCAGCATTTTAATTATAGATGCTGAAATACCCGGTAAGATAATCTATTAACGCAAGTACCTTTACTAAATAAATATTATTTTAGAGTGCCCAAATGGATTTAAAAAACTTGGCAAAAAATGTTATTGGATTACAAACGAGAGTAACTATAGGGTAAGCTGCATACAAAGTTTTCAGGCCAGCTGTTTAGGAGATATTAATTTGATTTCAGGTAAACTTTTTCAAGGCAGATATGATTTGTCGGCAACATGGTTCAAATTTGCTAACCATAGAGCATCCCGAAGAACTATTATTGATAAATGATTACCTAATCTTAAAAGGCTGTAACATACTCGTTCAGGGATGTGTATTTTGGACATCATCAAACTGTTTGTCGGAAAAAAGAAAATTCTACTGGCAAAGTAATGGTCAATTAACTGACCTGGACTTATTTGCCAAGGGCGAACCAAATAATGCAGGCGGCAAGGAATCCTGCGTAGATTTACGTTACTCAAGCGCAGGAAATTTTTCGCTTAATGATGTGGAATGTGAAATGGATTTTGCAAACTATATTTGTGAGGTTCCCACAAGGGACAGCAAATGGTGCGCATGTACAACGCCAGAAAATACATTGGTTTCTGGGCCAGCAGCCACAGTGTGTTAATTATATGGATAGGAAGTTTTTGAGGACCCATTCTTTATAATATTTTTAATCATTTTTTCAAACCATTTTTACGAACAATGTAAAACATTAATCTTTTCCGACGATAGAGCCTTATCTTGCTTTGGTAACAACTGCAGTATTATCGAAAAAAAAACCGAACCTAACCTCTGCACTCCCTTGTTACATATTTACACAATTGGAAAATCAAAGTAAACATAAATACAGCCTTGCCATTTTCCAAACAGTTATATTCAGATAAACCATGAATCCAAATTTTGACAACAAAATGCTATTTAATTTCCATTTTAGCCGGACCATAGATAAAGTCAATAAAATTAAAGAATATTATTTACTTTTATAAACAGAAAGTCAAAATTGTCTATAAAAATCAAATTAATAATATTTAAAACAATATTCATGCCAATTTGGGGTAAGTGTGCTGCGTGCTATCGGCTGAAGTTAAAGAGCACAAAATAAATTGCTAAAAATTATATTTGATTTACCATTCTATTTTTCGACTAATATATATATGTGGTGTATAAATATTATGATGAATGAAGAATAATGAATTAACCACGACTAAGTTATTTTTATTAAAAGGGAAATTTTCTTTGTGTAACACATCAACTCTGCACCTATCAGCTATCGATAAAACGATGTGTTCGCGTATGCAAAAAATTCATTTTGGATTGTGCATGCTATTTTAACCCTTCGTAGTTCATTTCGTTTTAATTCCTTCTGCAACAAAACATTCGCTTTCAAACCACATATAAAATTGGATTTGCTGAAACTGAGAGCACCAAACATTCGGTTTCAAAACGAATACGAATAAAATGTTCGGATTCGTTTCCCGGAGCACAGCCGAATGTTTTTATTTGCCACAATGCGCACACACGCTTTTGCTGTCTTAGCTGTTCCAAGCCGACTCAAATTTTTTATTTATTTATTTTAAAGGGGGACAATAAAGTACAGTTGACATTAAATTATAAAAAAAAATTTAATTAAATACTGGAAAAAAAGATAGACGTGAACTAATCTGAGTCACTAGGCCGGTGGGCGAACTTTTTAGCGATATGCACCGACTCACATCAAAAACTGGCGAGAGACTAGGATTTACAATAACCAAGTGCTAAAAAGGAGGTTCAAATGAAAATAAAACATTATATTAGAAAAAAAAAGAAGCTATAAGAGCATCGTTGACCAAATAGGTGCATCACAATACAGGATTGGTCATGGATGCTCGAAAAGGCAAGTCAAGATGACTAAGGATAGAACACGTGATAGAAGGAATAGCCCGTTCGAAAGAGCCGAAATTAAAGAAGCTATTATAATTAGAGTAAAGACGCGGAAAGGATCATGCAGTGCAAAATTGGATCTACAAAGTTGCAAGGCTAAGGGTCGATAATTACGAGTAACTCTGGTAGGTACAACAAAAAGAACTTTATTAAGAATTTCAGTGGAATCTATAAGGCCGAGCAATAGCTTAAGCAAGAAGAGTACACCGTGGCATGTTCTACGGTTATTTAAGTAGGGCAGCTTTATAAGCCGAAGTCTGTCAGAATATGTAGGCAGTCCGATAAGTGGATCCCAATTTAAGCCTTGAAGTGCGAAGAGGAGGAATTTCTTTTGAACTGAATCAATTCTGTCCTGATAAAGGCGGTATTAAGGGCTCCAAACGCATGAGCTGTATTCAAAGATTGGGCGGACGAGGGATAAGTTTGGTTGTGTAAGGGTCGTTGAACTCCTAAGATCAACGCTTAACGCCCCTCTAGCTTCATTTACAATATGGCAAATATGATAGTTAAATTTAAGTTTATGGTCAAACAGTATGCCAAGATCTAAAACACTCAGGATACGTTCCAAGGTAGAGGATTCTATATAGTAACAGAAAGATAAAATGTCATAATTTTACATTTCTTCTTGTTTAGAAAGAGTGGATTGACATTACACCAATATTGCATCGAAATCATGCTGATGAAGTGAATGCTTATCATTATCAGGAGTAAGACAAATAAAGTTTTTCATCATCCGCATACATAAGAATGCGAGAAGACAGGATAACTTGTGGAGATCGATAATGAATAAGATAAAAAGTAGAGGACCTACACGGCTGCCTTGGGGTACCCCTGACGTGACGTTAATTACTTCAGATTCACAGCTTGTAAAAACTGCCTTCTGCACACGATTAGATAAACAGGATGAGATCCACTTTAAAAGACAAGGAAGATGGTTATTATTAACTTAGTCAAATGCCTTGGTGAAGTCAGTATAAATGACATCAATTTGCATTTTGTTAATAAAACCATTGTTAATAGGGGAATGGAATGGACATGGCCTAGTGTACAGCTAGTGAACGCGTACTTTGCCTACAGGGTCGGCCTGGCTCAGGGAAAATGGGGTGGGTCTTTGCGCCCTTGTTCGCTGGCCTGTCACACAACTTAAAATAGTAGACACAGTTGCGAGAAGAAAGAAATAGAAAGCTACAGAGGAAATATCCAATGAGTTATTTTATTTTCACCAAAGATCGTAACGATTGTTTTTTTAAATATCTTTTATTTATTGAAAACAAAAATTATGAAATAATATTTTTTTTTCATTCCTAATTTTTCAATTATTATAATAAAAATGATTATTAAATTTGTGTTTTCCATTTTAGAAATGAAAGTAATCGGCAATTTCTAATATTAAAATTAAATATTAAAATTAAATGGCTTTTGAACTAAGCTACGTATTACAATCTTTTGGCACATTAATGTGTTCTTTTAAGAATATGATATGTGGTGGCTTGTGTATTCATTTATACGCTTTGTTCCCGATCCCCGATATTTTCAAGATACTTACCTGTTGAGAGGGTGGGATTAATTCATGAACTTACATATGGGACAGAAAGTAGGAAGCGTTTTCCATAGTTCAAACTAATCAGTAGTCATATTTACACCATATAAAACTGGGATAAAAAGAAGTGCATGATCAGAGTGATTACAATATAAACATATCTGAACGCATGGATCTTGAAGACAATAAGGACAACCAAACTTGATATTTTAGCTGCTTATATGAGCAACTAGATCAAGTACTGTTTTTCCTCTTGTTTATTTCAAATTAATTTTTTCATTTTGCTGTTTTATAAGATTATTACATATATGTGGATAGGTAAATTCAGATAATAAGCTGCCTTGTCTTGCTATTATAAAATCATAGACTTTGAAGTTTTCAAAAAATAATCAGTCAAATGCTTTACTGAAGTGACTAGCAAATAATTTTATGCTATTTTTTGTGTCAAATTTGGTCTGTTGCTATTCTTGTGGCGAGGAGTGTTTACAACTCTCCCAGAGAACTAACTCCCATCTGTCGCTTTCTTTATTTCGCATGGCCTGAAATTGTGAGTGTAGAGTGCCTCAATTGGGTTTTGAGGCGTATGGCGTTTTCGTAGTTTAATTTCATTAACTAAGTGGCCAGAGCAATTACGTTTGTGCATTTTGAAACAATATAAATTAATTAGAATATGCTAATGAGTTGCCTCTTTTAACAATATTGGCATTGCCTGGAAGCAGCTTCTTACTTAGTCTTTGCTAAGATCCATTCAAAGTCGTATTAATTTACTTGAATAAATTAACAGGCAGTGCAAGTGTTGAGACTCACGTCGGTTTTCTTTAGCGGAAACTGCTGCTCTTTAAAGTCAATGCTTTCTCTTCAAAGTCGTCGTCGAGAATTTCACCGAGTTAGTCACGTTCCATATAGAAAAATGTAAATATGCATATATATACTAAATGCTAACAAAGTTCTGACAGCTCATTTGAATACAAATCTCAGTGTCGTCTAGCCATGGCTGAAATGCCATTAAAGTGTAACATTGAGTTATCCTTTAAAACAGCAGAACTGAACTGAACTGCTCTCAGTTGGAGACAGAAAATTTATTTTATATGACATCCACGATTTCCAGCTGTTTTTTATGCATTGACAGCAAACACTGAATTTTTTTGTTGCGTTTTTTTAAATTATTTCAGCATAAATGTTATTTATTTTGTCATTCACCTTTGAAATATAAAAGAAGCTCATTCCAATGGGAAAAAATTTCCATTGGAATCAAGCTGTTTTTTTTACGTATACAAATAACTTTTATTAAACAGAGTGGATGCAGCAACCTTTGTACCTTATTCTCTTATAAAGGAGAATTTAAGCACTGTATTTAATTAATATTTTTTTTTTATTTTCCTTACAAACTATAATTTTTACCTTGAACAGCTAGTGGCACCATAAATGACCAAAAAATGCGCGCTACCCATAAGCAGAAGAAGTTTGAACTTCCTGCACCAGTGAGAAGTACATCTTAAGATCATGGGACGACTTCTAACGTTTCAAGCAAAAGTTACAAAAATTAGACTTTATATAGTTACGTACCATATTATGAAAAAAATATAGTATATGAAATAATATAGATATTCAATTTTTTGCGAAAAATCGGTGCAAAAGTGTCACCCTTTTAAATTTTTTTTTAATTGGATATGTAAAATGGCTATAAAAAAACTTTTTAGACTTCCAATCAAAGTATTTGAATTTTTTGATCAAAGATGTGGCTTAAAAAATAGTCGAAAAAAAGTGCTGCCAATCCCTTTTTTTATCAATGTGCTCCATTGTGATGATTTTTACATACCTCTATCACGAACTATCGAGCTGTCGATAACTGAATTATTAGGTAGACTTTTCTTTGACACGACTTCTATATACACATATAAAAATGAAATGATGTTCGTGTGTCCAATCCAAATTTTTGTGTGTGTGTTCCTTATGATGTGTGGAAGGTTCTTATCATAGTTTAGCCAAATTCCGGTAGGTGCTTATAGGGCAATTGAAAGTTTTTGTACATCTATATATAAATGTCAGCAAAAAAATCAGTGTGGTACCGATCGTGTTCGTATGCGTGAACGTATCGAGGTGAAACTTGCATTATGTACTAGCCACTTTACTTACGGTGTGCACAATGTGAGTTTCACCTCGATAAGTTGCAATCATGCAGTTGAAAACTTAGACGAAACATTAAAATGTATCATGAAAGGAGGAATAGAAACGGCAGCAATAGCAACCATTGAACAACAATTCACTTGACATTATTTCAATTCGGTTGTTCACATTTGTTTTAATATTTGATGGCATTCATTTTTTTTTTTGGGACAATTGTTTTCAAGAATTGGTTGAAATTTTGGATAAATTGCAATTATCTATTGTTTAAATTAAGGCATTTGTGCAGTTCGAATTTAGGGTAAGCATTAGAATAGTGAAAATCATTTTGGAGAGTGATTAAAACAAAAAAAAAAAGTAAACTGAACAGTATCAAAGGAGCCATTGTTAACGTTCTTACTCCAGTTGCGAATCCGAGCAGCATGCAGGTCGTGGCTGTTCCGGAGTTATGTAAAGTCGGGCAGGACCGACTGTAGCATGGCAATGGGATGAACATTATGGAAATAAAGAATAGAACAATTGAATGATCTGAATTAAATAAAGAAGAGCAGGGGTTTGCAAGCGAAGCACGCAGCGTGCGGAGCTCCCTAGTATCTCATAAATGTAAAGCGGTATTTTTTTTTTTTTTTTTTTTTTTTTTTTTTTGTAAATATATTTATTTTTATTTACAATCTATCTTTTAGACAATAAGTAAATGTTTTGGAAATTATAAATTAACAGGAGAAATAGTTAAACTCCAATGAGTAATAACTATTGCTTTTTTAAGTGCTGTAAGCTTAATTTGAATATGGCATGTCTAAGACATGATTGCGTTTTAATCTTCGTATTGTATCGCTATTTTTTAATTGAGCAGTTTTTGACCCTTTTTTTAAATTTCAAATTCATCTGCCGATTATTTAAACATAAGAATATTTTTCCTAACAGAATTTTCAACGCCAAAGTGGGGAAAGACAACCGCAATCTCGAAAAAGTTATGGGACGCCAAGGCCTTGAAAACGAGAAAAATAACAACGGCGATCAGCTGGTGGAACAAAATTCCTGCACAAGGACATCCCCACAAGTACACGTGGGAGTCTCCAGGTGGTCGCACCCCGAACCAGATTGATTACGTGCTTATCAACCAGCCATTCCTGGAATGCCTGATTGATGTGACGACACAACGAGGCGCCGACGTTTACAGTGACCACCAACTACTCGTTGGTTCTTTCAGTTTGCACCCAGCTGCAATGAAGACAGCGAAAATACAGAATAGCGAGATACAGAATGTGTACAAGGAATCGGTTGCAAACCTAGTGCCTATAAACGAAACAAACTCAACCTAAGTGATGCATCGTGGCAGCAAATCCAGTCCTGAAAAAAATTGAAACACAAGGTATATAGTGCAAAAACACCGGAAGCCAAGTCCATGGCGAAAGAAGAATATCGCACGGCAGTAGCTAGCGTGAAGCAATTGGTGCGGATCGACCGCAGTCGTTACAACGATGGCATCGAGGAAGAGGCAGAACTAGCCAATTCACGAGGTAACATCAGAGGAGTGTACGATGCGATCAAGAAGCAAGCTGGCATAATAGGGCGAAGCACTGACGTCATTAAGGACTCAAGTGGAGCAGATATCATTGACACCCAATGTCAACATATGACATGGAACCAGCTTAAACTATTGGCAAGAGACAGAAGAAGATGGATAGAATTTGTTGACGCTCTATGCTTTTTTGAAGCTTTAATACAGCATAATTACGCTTTCATACTGTATGAATAAAGGAATATATGTATATAAGTATATATTATCTTTCACAGATAATAAGTCTTAAGATAGAGCGCGGAAAGTGGGCCTTTGTTAGAACGTGTGAACGCAATCCAAGATGGAGATCGATCAGCGCTACGTCATTAAATTCTGCATCAATCTGTGGAAAACCGGAACGGAGACCCTCGGAATGACTAAGGCCGCCTAAGGCGACGCAGTCATGAGCCGCATAAGCAGTCCAAATCTGGCAAGGCCGAACTTGTTCCTCCTTGTTCCTCGGCACAAGCGGGACTACAAGGACGATTGATGCAGCTCAGTAAAAGCAAGGAGCCGGAAAGCGAGTTTCACAATGGAAATTGCGCTATACGCGTTGTTTCGCAGCACAAAGGTGATATTTAGAGGACTTCTAAGGAATTGTGTCGATATAAAAACTTTTTTTATTCATTTCCACTACTTTTTGATCCTATGCTGTACATGATCAGACAGGTCCGCAAGAGAAAATTAAAGGCGCCCCTTTTTAGCTGAAGAAAAAAATATTAACCAGCCTTTATTCAAAATAGTAGCTACACATCGGCTCTTTAGCAAACTAGGAAAAAAAAACCAAAGGAGCATCAATGACCAAATAGGTGCCTCATAATACAGGATTGGTTATGATGATTTGACTTGACCTTCTTTTTCACATTTTTTCTAACATTGCTATTACAATTTTTTTTTGGTGGCTGAAACAAGATGAATTTCTTTGTTGTATGGTCACCGGGCGCATAAAACTTAATTTTGGTGCATAGATAAAAGGTTTAAAAGATACTCTTTGATACACCGCCATAGTGTATCGTAACTTTTCGAGATTTATTTTCTTTTACGAGACAGAATATTCAAATATTCAAAAATATTCTTTAAAGTCTTGAAAACACTCAAACACTATCTCTTTTTCCTTATCTCGTATTTTAGGCTTCCAGCTGTCTGCCACAATGGACAAAATTCTATTCCTTGATATTCTTATTGTTGTCAATCACATTTTACCATTGTTGTTCTTGGCCTTATGCAGTTGTGGGCAATTCAATTTGCTAGGCCAAAATCAATACCAAATAACTGGCACCCAACGCTCAATCAGTCAATTCGCAGAGCAATAATTCTGCGCTCCGGCAAAATGTATTCGTCTCTATGGCCAAAATTGGTTTAATTCTCGAGAATTTGCCTTAACTTGGCACTGATGTGCCACCTTGCTACCGATTGCCATTTGCCAGTATTGTGTGCACTGTTCCGCACAGACAAGCAGCCAGTCATTCAGCCATTTAGTCATTTAGTCTGTTATTCAGTCAGTCAGTCAGTCAATGAGTCATTCAGTCAGTCTTTTGAACAGACAGCTTGCTGTTTTGGCAAGAAAATACGACATTAAGTAGCAAAAAGTAGATAAAATTTCAGCTTAAGAATTAGCATTTACTGAAGCTGTTCGAATTTATGCAATGGTCGTTTTTGGAACTTGAATGACTTAAAGATACATTTGATTTCCAAATGTGGCCATTGCAGATTTGAATGTATCATTTTATGGGAAATGACATTGAAGGCAAGATAACGATGCTGATGTTGATGCTGATGTTGATGATGATGGTGATGATGTTGATGATTGTGATTAAACAGCTGACTGTCTGTCATGGGAATGAAACGAATTGGAAACATGTATTTGCAGCTGCAACATGTTGACAACCATAAAATGGAAATATATTTCAACCGTCTGCTTGGGTCCATTCATCCCAATATGAATACTATGGATTTCTAATCAAATACAAAATTTTTAAAAAAAAAAGAGTAGTCATTACAAGAAAGATGCAGCAACTCAAAAAACAAGGTTTCGCTAAAATGATGCAGTCATGATGATTCTCCAACGTATCCTCGTGCTTAGCTAGTTAGTTTGGCTATATTTTCTAGTATTATTTCTGTTATTGTTATGGCACATTATGCGTGCGGATTGTTCTTTCATCAATTTTCAAATACACGATTTCCAAATCCGATTGTGCTTATGTGGATATGGCTGATAAGATAGAAATGCGAGCTGAAAGAAAAGGAAATACAAATATTAGTGCCTACCGTTTTTTTTCTATTTCAAAAATGCTTGTTTTTGGTTTGTTAAAACCATTTTTATATGCGGGACAACATTGCGCTTGTGGGAGTGACGCAGTGACGTCACGACGCATCGACACAAGCATCGGCATTGCGACCTCGTGTCTGTTGCTGCACATACAACATACATGTGCATGCGATATGTACGTGTGCTGTACGTGTGTCGATGTCGTTGCCGCCACTAATCCATATGTTCGTGAGATAGGGCCGTGCCGACCACTGGTTTAGAGCTGTGCTAACGAAGAGTAAGGGAAATATCAGAAAATATCGACATGAAATGTGGAATCGGGGCACACAAAAACGTTTCGTTCGTTTCGTTTTCCGGACCAGGGACGATTAAGAGAATCTGTATCGTTTCGTCTATTAAACACACACGATGCTCAATATCAAATTTTGTGAAAATAGTCAAATTTCGAAGAAGTTTATGTAAAAAAGGACACAATTATAAAATTTTATTATGACGCTACATGTGTTTTTCTTTAGATCAAAAATGCCCTTTTTTATAAAATACTTCTTATAAGCATAAAACAAATTTCGTCTAGTACTTTTAAAAGAGAGTAGGTAAAATTTCAGAAAGTAAAAACCATTTTCTTTCAAGTGGGTCTGAAAACGCCTGATCGTTTTACAGCCAAAAGCTCTAAGACTATTTGAACATTGAATTGATCCTCGATCAGACCATTCTGAAAGTAATTATATTTGGTATTATTCGAAATATAATTTAATTCAAGCTTTTTGACTAAATGAAGTACAGCAATATTAAGCAAAAAAAATACGCAAAACTTTCTTTTATGCTTTTAAATTGCATTTTTTTCATAAAAACCTTGCTTTACAAAACCAAACCGAACCATATGACATTTCTACAATGCTAATAATTGTGGCTTACGTTGTTAGTCGGGCGTTTTTACCTTTTTGCCTCGTTGAAAGTCATCATAATTCAGGCAAAGTACAAGTCATCGCCAAAAATGCTCTCACTACGAATAGTTTCTTAATTGATTTTTGTTTGATAATGTAGTTAGGAATAACTATGTTTTAATTACAAAAAAAAGTTTATGTAAAAACATGTTTTAAACTGTAGGAATTTTTAGATTAAATATAAAATGCAACAAAATTTTTTAGAAAAAAATTTTCGGCGGACTGACCATTTTTTTGTATTATACACATTTTTGCAATTTTATGAAAAATTTTAATTATATACCCAGCCCGTTTCACAAAAAAAATATATTGCGGTTTTACACTGTGGAATGCAAAAATCTGAGCAGGCTCAACTATTTCCCTAATCTGCATTCTGGCTTGTTAAGGTTTTGACAACAAAAAGCTTTAAAAATTACTTATTTGACAAGTTTTTTATTGCGTTTTAAATTTCTATACTATGTACTTTAATGTAAGGAGAATATGAGTAATGTATGTAATATATCAGGTGAGACGCACACCCAAAGTTATCTCTAATATGATTAGAAGAACAAATTAAATAAACATAGCCATGTCCGTGCGTGTTTCCCTTATTAATATCTAAATGTTTGGGATTACCGAACTGAAAATTTTTTAATGTTAGCTTGCCAGACTTTGAGATACCCTGTACTATTTGTGGAATTTTCTGATGTGAATAATAAGAGGGTTTGTGCAAAAATTGAAATTACTTCCAATATGGTCAGAAGGACGAAATAAATTGATATATAGCTATCCGCCCATCTGAACGCCTGGACTGCGGATAATATAAGAGTCAGTATGCAAAAATTTAACATTTTCACTGCATAGATTTATTTCAAAGCGCTATATTATCAAAAATACAGACCAGCTTCTTCTTTTATTGCAAGACTTCATTATAATCGGAACCAAATATAGGTGATATTGAATCACCTTAGTGGCAAAACCAGACATAAGGGCAGCTGAGTTGGTAGTCTTCGGCTTCTAACTTGAAATCGGTATTCGTGTCCCAGACAAGACAATTTTTTGTATTCTTCTGATGGTACAGGATATAGGAAAGTCGGCAGCACCCGACCATAATGTTCGCCATATTTATATAACATTTTTATGAATAACCAAAATAAATTTCACTATAAGTGTACGAGTTTAATTTTTGGGTGACTGTCTGTTTGTGTATTGTTATAAAAACAATAAATTATGTTTATTTGATTTATCAAATATTTAGTTCGTATTTATTCGTTTTTTTGCAAGATTAGATTTTACAGCAAAGTTGTTCAGATAAAATTTACTTTAAGACTGTTAAATATTTAAAAAGACTTAGGAAAATACCAATTAAATACATCTTCTTAAAGACATTCATGTATTGCGTTTTATTGTATTCTAAGCATTTCTGTCAAAAAAAATAACCTTAAACAATGACTTAAAGAGAAGTTTTTTCAAAAAATTTTCGCTTTGATCTTTACCGTATATTTCATAAAAAATGTCCTTTCTTATCGTTTGTAAGGAAGTTCTGGTGCTGGGGTATAACTCAGTCTGAACCAGGGCCAACTTACAACTAATTTGTAAATTTGCTGAGACACTGGGCAGCGTAGGGGGCCTAGAAACTGTCCTCGCCGTACCTACATACATACATACATACCATGATCGCTTCCCATACACCCTGAAAATTTAGTTTGCGTGTGTTGCGCTGTTGCTGTGGCTGACGCACTCTCAGAGCGTTTACCGACAGCGAGATCGTTGTGGACTACGTCGCTGAGCGAGGCTCTCGCGGCCGTATCCACACACGAGGGGGTTGTGGGCGTGTCCCACGCTTGCCTACAGAGAGTCCGTCGCAAACTGTACCACTTGAGCGAGGCTCTTTAGGGCTGCGTTTGTGTGCGAACGGAGAATGGTCGGAGGGGGCGTTGTGGTGGCGGGCGAGGCTCACGCGTACCTACAACAGGGCCAGCGCATGTACATATATAATACCAGAGCGGCGAGGCCCACTCGGTCGCTTATATGTGCATGGCAGGAAAAAGGAGAATAGCGAAACACACTAATATACTCACACACACCGCGACACTCTGTTGATATCGCGCGTCTCACGCGCGACACTAAATATTGAATTAAATAAGAACACTTGCTGTTTCGGTCAACGTTATAATACTTCACTCCTTTATTTCAGTTTTGTTCTCTTATTTTTATAGTTACTCCCAGCAACTGTATTTCCTAACCTCTGTTTCTATTTTTCTCACCTTAACCTTCTTTTTTCCTCACACTCACGTTGTTGTTCTTTATGTCTGTTTGCGTTATGCGTCCGTTCGCTACCTCGTCCGAAAACCAACTCCTCGTGTTCTATCTTTTAATCGCCCACGCCGGCTCATACCACAGCCTGCCGATACCCGTCTATCGCTATCGGCGATAGCCGGCCATCGGCAGCCTGGGTTGGCAGTCCGACGTGGCGATGCTACGATCTTTTTTTACTTATCGATGTTTTGTCCCTTTCTTATTTTACAACACTTAATCTAATACCAAATACCAAACTTATCACTATAAACCCAAAATCCATAAATTCAACTTATATCTAAATAATATGGGAAAACCTTACATCTAATATCAATTATAATTAATTAATTGTGGCGGAGCTTAGAAGCTTCGTCACACCCCCCCCTTTCTTCGATAGGGACGACACATACCGTGCCGTTGTGCCTTTGGGTAACGCGGTATTGTCGCCCTCCGGATCTCACCGTCACCCGTCTGCGGCCTCTATCCGGCCGGGCTCGTGAAAGGCGTACCTGGATGGCCTGGACGGTCGCCCTCGATAAAATACCCTCGGGTGTGCGGACCGTCCATCCCACCGGCATCCCGTCGGGTCTGGCGTCGGCGTATGCTGTAGTCACCGGTGCCGTCGCGCGTATGCCGCACCTGGCCAAATCTGATTCAAGGCGTGCTGACCAGCGTTCGATGAACGCGTGGGTCGGAGCGATGCCATGGCACTCTCCCCCATTATCGACCGTTGGAACGATCCCCTGCCGCCCGCTGCCGGATTGTTGGCCATCCGAAACGTCGGGCAGGATCACCGAGCCAATTCCTGTGGGCGTCGACTCGCTCGCCGGCGGCTCTTCATCGGTCGCCTCGGATATGATCACCGTCTCGCATCTCTCAGGCGAGAACATAATCGCTGGCAACGGGGGTGGAGACGGCGGTTCTTCCACATAGGGCCTCTCGCCCCAAACGCCAGGCGCCTCGACGACTACGACCTCCGTCTGCACACGAGTCATGTAGACGTAGCCGTCTATGGTGTCGTGGTGTTGTTCGTTCGTCACTGTCCTGTGGTGACGTCGCGGTGGCGGGGCGTTACGATCCTCCTCGTCGCTACTGAGGCTTATATGTTCGGCTTCAGAGCGAGGGGGGCTGTCCTCGGTGTTGCCACTCTCGTACTCTTCCAGGCGTGGGCTAGCTGTATGCTCCGACCTGTCGTCCTCATACAGAGGCGTAGTGCCGCCACTCAGGCTCCTCCCTCCAGACATGCTACTCTTTGGACTCTGTGTGTTACTAGAGACCGAGTCTTCTTCGCTCATGTCTCCGTCGACAGGCTCGTTTGCAACATGGGGTTGCTCACCTTCCCCGGAGGTGTCCGCGTCACTTACGATTACGATGTCGTCGTCCATCTATAATGATACAACAGCTTAAAGATTACTTCTTAAATGGTACTCCTGCCTAATACAGTTGTGGGGTTCCCCTTAAATCTATGTTTTACAATGCTTTTTCTTAAGACTAACAAAGTTTATTAATTTGTTGCGCCGACGGGCTGCCTCTCTACCTCGCCGGTGACTTCGTCTTCGTCGTCGTGTTGGTCATCGGAGTGGAATGCTTTCAACTGTGAAATATTTGCCACTCTGCGCTTCCTTTCGCCTGGCCTCTGTAATCGCACGATGTTAGGGGATACGAATTTTACCACTCGATACGGCCCATCGTACTTCGGGGCCAGCTTTGCTGCGAAACCGTCTGCTGCTCGTGACAACCAGTGTTGGCGCAAAAGCACCAAGGAACCTAAGGTTGGCCGCCATTCTCTTCTGCGCAAATTGTAGTACCGCCTCTGGTCGTTGGATGCCCGCTGTAAATTGTTGCGTACGATCTCGAATAACTCCCTGAGCCTCTGTGCCTTCGCGGTCGGTGCCTGCGGTAAGCTGGACGACCCTGGCGTAACCTCTTCATAAAGTGCGGCCGGTAAACGTGGTTCTCGACCTTGCACCAAATAAGCCGGAGAGAAACCTGTAGAGTCAGCTATACTTGAATTAACTGCCAACGAGATTTCTGGTAATAACTCGTCCCACGAGTTCTGCTGGCCGTCGATAAATTGCGCTATCATCGTCTTCACGGTGCGGTTGGTCCTCTCAGTTGGGTTTTCCTGAGGGCAGTAGGGTGCCGTGTACTGCAATTCTATGCCCAAATCTTTTATAAATGTTTTGAAGGCTCGGCTGCTGAATTGCGCTCCGTTATCGCAGACGAACTGTTTGGGCACTCCAAAGCGTGCTAATATGCGTTCCCTGAACGCTTTCTGCAATGTTGCTGTCGTTGCCCTACGCAGGGGCACTAGTTCTACCCATTTTGTGAATATATCGTGGAACACCAGCAGCATCGTGTTTCCATGCTTGGACCGGGGCAGAGGTCCCACAAAATCTGCGCACAAAATCGCAAATGGCTCGCTGACCTGCCTTGTCAGCATCTTGCCGGCCAACTTCGCCTGCTCGCACTTGTGTTTTTGGCAAACCTCGCAACACCTCACGTGGCGGCTTGCGTCACGGAACATGCCGGGCCAATAATAACGCTGTGTGAGTCGGGCAATCGTCTTCCGCACTCCTAGGTGCCCAGCGGTAGGGGCGTCATGGCACTCCTGTAGTACTCGACCTCGTTGCGCAGTAGGAACGCACAGTTTCCACGGGACGTGATCCTCGTCGTCAGCTCTATAACCCAAGTTTCGGTACAGTTGGCCATTTTCCAACGTATAATCTGAGTATTTTTCCGGTTCCTCGGTCATCTTGGCGGTCATACTGGTGATCCATTTACACCTGCTATCCTCCTCGGTAATTTGTTGCAATCTCTCGAGGGGCTGTCTGGAGAGGGCGTCGGCTACTACGTTTAACTTACCTCGACGGTACTGCACGTCGAACTGGAACTGTTGCAGCTCTAGCGCCCAGCGCGCGACGCGCCCAGATGGGCTCTCAATAGAGTTCAACCATTTGAGGGCCAGATGATCGGTGATTACCTCGAACCGATACCCCTCCAAATAACATCGCATCTTCCTGATCGCCCACACGATAGCCAGGCATTCCTTTTCCGTCGCGGTGTAATTTTCCTCCGCCTTCGTCAACCGTCGGCTAGCGTATGCGACGACTCGTTCCTTTTCCTCGCTTTCTTGTGTGAGTACGGCTCCCAGCCCGTAGTCGCAGGCGTCTGTCTGAAGCTTAAATTTGAGACTGAAGTCCGGGCAAGCAAGCACTGGGGCCGTGGTCAAGCTCTCCTTTAGGTTGTCCAACGCCGCCTGCTGCTCCTCATCCCACGTCCATTTTTTTCCTTTCTTTAAAAGCGAGGCCATCGGGTGTATCATCGATGCAAAATTGGGTACGAATCGTCGATACCATGATGCCATGCCGATACATTGCCGCAGCTCCTTCAAGTTGGTGGGCGCCTTCAAATTCTGGATTGCCTCTATCTTTGCCGGATCCGTGCGGATTCCCTCGCCTGTCACCACGTGACCAAGGTAGACCAACTCTTTTCGAAAGAATGAGCATTTTTTTCGATTAATTTTCAGATTAGCCTTGCGAAGACGATGCAGTACTTCCCGCAGGTTCGCCACGTGCTGCTCCTCTGTTGCGCCTACGACGATGATGTCATCCAGATATGCGAATGCGTACGGCTCCATATCAGGCCCGATCACCGAATCTAAAGCTCTTTGAAATGTGGCACTAGCCGAGTGTAGTCCAAATGGCATCACTCGCCAGTGAAATAGGCCACGCCCGGGCACTGTAAAGGCTGTGTACTCCTTGCTATCGGCCGCCATCGGGATTTGCCAATACCCATTCTTGAGATCCAATGTAGATATGTAACGAGCGTTGCGCAGTTGCTCGAGTATATGGTTGATCCTTGGAACTGGGTATGCATCAGGAACCGAATTCGCATTTAACACCCTGTAGTCAATGCACATCCGCTCGCTTTTGTCCTTTTTAGGTACCATCACAATCGATGCACTATGTGGACTGTGAGATGGCTCAATGGCGTTTGAACTCAGCAGTTCATCCACCTGCGCGTTAATGGCAGCTTGTTTCGCAGGGTTTTTGGGGTAGTACCTCTGCTTCATAGGTCTGTCATCCTTCAAAACGATTCTGTGTTCGGCTATGTTTGTTAAGCCTCGCATATTTTCAAACGGCGCCAACTCTTGCCGCAGAAATTCTTTTAAATCCGGTTTTAGGTCGGTGGGCCATGGAGAATCCTCATCCTCATCTACCTCTCTCGCTGCCTGCGCTGTAACCGTTGTATACTCTAGAATGGTGGTCGACGTCATCGCTGCGTCTGGCGTCGGGGATATGGCCTCGCCTATTTCCCTCGCCGCCTCCAGACCAGTCGACGTGATCGCCTCCCGATTGCTGCCTTGGGCTTCAGATGCGGCCATAATCTTCGCACCTCTCGAACCCTTAGCCACCGTTGACCTAGATGATGAGGCCTCGCCTTCATCTTTCGTCGACGGCGTTACCTTTATACTACAATTCTCCGACTTCTGCGCTGTCTTGCGCTGGCTCCGGTCTCCCTTTGACGCGGTGCCTACATTTATGTTGGCTGCCATTGCCGCCCCTCCTGTTGTTTTGTACTGGGTCCCAGACCTCAGAGCTTCTCGTTTTTCTACCGTGCTGCTTAACTGCTCAGCCTTTGGCTTCTCTGCCTCCATCCTGTTCCTCGCTTGTGCTGGCTCGCCTAGCGACTCACCCTGTGACGTCACGGGCCCTAACCTCAGCACCGTTGGTCGCAGTCGTGGGTCTTCATCTGGTAACGCAGTGGGCCTTAGCTTCAGCTCTGCTCCTGCGCACCGTATCCTAGTACCGACTGCACACAAAAAATCCATACCTAGGAGTAGGGGGTCTAACATTGCGGGCATGACGAGCATTGGCATGATGACTAGCGCGTCTGCCAATCCAACTCTCAGCCTCAACACCTTGTTCACCTCCACTCTCGTTCCGTCTGCCAACCGAATACGTGTATTTACTTTTAGCAATTCGCCTTCTCTCGCCAAGGCTTCGGCTGTCTCCTCACTCACGAAGCTTCGCGAGGCTCCAGAGTCGATCGTCGCGGTCTGCAAGTGCGACCCAATCTGCACTGACGCGATGATGCGACCCTCATCCATCTTCAGTATATCGTTTAATTCCGGGTTGCTGGTGTCTGCGCCGCTACCTGTCCCCGGGTTTGGTAGGGCGGTGGGCCGTTTCCCTGGGCTGCGCGCTGGCAACACTCCTGAGTCCTGCGTCCTCGTCGTCCACATACCCGACAGAACACCACCAAGGCATTGGGGCATTCTCGGGCCATGTGTCCGGGCTGCGCGCATCTGAAGCACGCGTCTCTGCTGTCGTATGGTTGCCTGCTCGCTTGGCTGATCATTCTGTTCGTCGCCTCTACCTCTGGCGGCCTGGCGCGTGGCGGTGCGTTCTCATATCCAGATCCTGTCACTTGTCGCGGGGTGCTCCTGAAGGGGTTGTGCGGATTGCCTACGGGCGTCACCATGCCCGTGAATCTCGCCGGTGGTGTCATTGTTGCCTCCCGTGGGCGCCTACTGCTACTTGCCCACACGCGATGCTGCTCCCTGACCACCTCATACTCGCACGCCAGTTGGGTGAGTTGCGCAATGTCCACAAATTCATGGCGGCGAATATGCAGTCTGTAGTCTGGTGCGGCGTTTTCATAAATCCTATAAAGCCGCTGACTCTCCGTGTATCCAGCGCGGTGCATCATCGTTCCGATGGCGATAGAGTACGTCTTAAAACTCTCTCGATCTTGTTGATGGCGTGCTCGTATCTTGTCCTCCAAGCGCTCCAGGTAGTGCGGGGGTAGAAAAAACTCTAAAAATATACGCCGGAACTCAGCCCACGACGCATCGCGTAGCTGGCTCATGCGGAACCATTGCGCCGCTTCGCCTGTAAATACCTCTACCATGGCTGCGGGTAGGTCGTTGATATTGATACGGTATGCTGCTGCTTTATCCTCCAACTCTTCGATGAGGGCGAGCGCGTCTGTGCGGCCGTCGAAGTGTACGCCCCATTTTCGAACCTGATCCGGTACAATTACGTTGTGTCTAGTTGCCGGCGGGGGCGGTAAGTCGCGCTCTGGGACTGACCAGTGAGCATCCGAGTCCAACTCGGGTCGATATTCGCGATAAGGAAAGCTTTGTTGAATTGGTCGATCTGCAGGGTCTGCTGAGGGATGACTGGTATGATGAGTGGGTGTAATAAGGGGAACTGCCAACGACGATTGAGGCAACAGGATGCTGCTTACATGTTGGGGGGACGGTGGTGCGGGGCTCGCGCCTCTGCTTGGCGACACGACTGTACGCCCTTGCTCTGCCAGCTTGGCATAGCGGGCTTCGTGCTCCGCCAACCTTGACCAAATCTCCGACGAGTGCTCGCCTTTTGTGACAAACGCTGCTAGCGCTCTCCTCAACTCTTCTACTTTGCCGTCGGTGGGCAAGCCCAGCTCTGCGAGGATGTTGCTTAGTTCCTCTTTGCGTCGATATGCTATCCAGCGTACGCCGACGCCTGGGTTTTTTATTTTTCCCGCCCATTTTGACTCACCCGTATCCTCCGTTTTGCTTGAGGGCACCTGCGTGTCATCAACTGTGCTTACTGTGCTGTCTTCTGTTTTAGCCTCCATTGTATTTATTGTTGGTTTTAAATTTTCCCTTCAAATGAGCCTTTATTTAATTCGCCTTTAATTTTAATTTAGTTGGTTTTTTTCTCCACGTTATGCCTTTAAATTTAATTTATTTTCTTATATTTTATTTCGTCTTATTTTATTTTATTTTATTTTATTTTATTTTATTTTATTTTATTTTATTTTATTTTATTTTATTTTATTTTATTTTATTTTATTTTATTTTATTTTAACACTGTAGTTTTCTGTCACTTTTCTTTTACTTTTATTTCAAATTGCTTTATTTCAACCACTGTCACCTTATCTTTTCGACAACACGTTGCATTAGCCCACTGTAACCTTTTATGTTTGACGTTTCAATTTTCTTTTCCACTTCGCCCCCGTTCACTCTGTTGGCTTCCTCACTGTTTTTCTTCCTTGGTTATTTTAATCAAAACCGTTATCCATTTTTTTTTCACCACTTGAAATTAAATTTTCATTTAATTCTTTATTTAGTTCACTTTAATTTTCTTCAGATATGATCAATTTTTCATTTCGTTCTATTAGCTTTATTTGCTCTTGTTTAATTTAATTTATGCTTTTTAATTATCACTTGACTTCACTTAGCTTTACTTTTGTTACACTTTCATGCCACTTCATAGCTGTTTAACTTTCTTTATCTTTCAATTTATTTTTTTGTTAACACGTGGCTTTCGCCCACTGTCACTTTTTAGTTTTGTTTCGTGTCGCTGGCCCACTGTACTTTTGTCTACAGCCGTTACTCGCGATCCGTTATGCGCAGCCCGTTATGTGCGCAAAGCAAAGGTACAAAACCACGCCGTTGCATATATGCACACACACGCACGTTTTCGAACTCGACTGTACTTTACATGCGGTTACCGCGACGCGCCGTTCTTAAACCGTTTTACTCTTTGTCTTTTCTGTCTTGTCTCTATGTTCGTTTATAGCCTAACTTTGTTGTAATTTTGCACGCGCCAAATAACTTGCTGCTGCTCAGTTTTACTTGTTTCGACAACTTTTCTATCCCCTTTTTTTTTTTGAAACCAAGCTGCTGCTGTACCTATTTCTTTATATGTATGTATGCGGCTGGACTCTATATACCCTAACGGGGCTTTAATCCGCTATATATGTTATAAATAGATGTTAATATATGTATACCTAGCTATGCCTCAGCGTCCCTGCTCGGGCGCCATTTGTAAGGAAGTTCTGGTGCTGGGGTATAACTCAGTCTGAACCAGGGCCAACTTACAACTAATTTGTAAATTTGCTGAGACACTGGGCAGCGTAGGGGGCCTAGAAACTGTCCTCGCCGTACCTACATACATACATACATACCATGATCGCTTCCCATACACCCTGAAAATTTAGTTTGCGTGTGTTGCGCTGTTGCTGTGGCTGACGCACTCTCAGAGCGTTTACCGACAGCGAGATCGTTGTGGACTACGTCGCTGAGCGAGGCTCTCGCGGCCGTATCCACACACGAGGGGGTTGTGGGCGTGTCCCACGCTTGCCTACAGAGAGTCCGTCGCAAACTGTACCACTTGAGCGAGGCTCTTTAGGGCTGCGTTTGTGTGCGAACGGAGAATGGTCGGAGGGGGCGTTGTGGTGGCGGGCGAGGCTCACGCGTACCTACAACAGGGCCAGCGCATGTACATATATAATACCAGAGCGGCGAGGCCCACTCGGTCGCTTATATGTGCATGGCAGGAAAAAGGAGAATAGCGAAACACACTAATATACTCACACACACCGCGACACTCTGTTGATATCGCGCGTCTCACGCGCGACACTAAATATTGAATTAAATAAGAACACTTGCTGTTTCGGTCAACGTTATAATACTTCACTCCTTTATTTCAGTTTTGTTCTCTTATTTTTATAGTTACTCCCAGCAACTGTATTTCCTAACCTCTGTTTCTATTTTTCTCACCTTAACCTTCTTTTTTCCTCACACTCACGTTGTTGTTCTTTATGTCTGTTTGCGTTATGCGTCCGTTCGCTACCTCGTCCGAAAACCAACTCCTCGTGTTCTATCTTTTAATCGCCCACGCCGGCTCATACCACAGCCTGCCGATACCCGTCTATCGCTATCGGCGATAGCCGGCCATCGGCAGCCTGGGTTGGCAGTCCGACGTGGCGATGCTACGATCTTTTTTTACTTATCGATGTTTTGTCCCTTTCTTATTTTACAACACTTAATCTAATACCAAATACCAAACTTATCACTATAAACCCAAAATCCATAAATTCAACTTATATCTAAATAATATGGGAAAACCTTACATCTAATATCAATTATAATTAATTAATTGTGGCGGAGCTTAGAAGCTTCGTCACACGTTATATATGAAAATTGTGTCGCATTGCGCACAAAACCATTTTTGGCAAATAACCGAGAAAAAGAGAAATCATCCATTAATTGCGTGTGGGTCAAAACTTGCAAAACTTGGCAGCACTGCCAAGTGCTTGTAATGGGCATAGGCACCGCCTGAAGCGGTCATTGGCATCATTGGCATCACTGCCATTGCTCTTCCTGCTAAGTGTTTGACTTTGACTTTAATGGATTTTTGATTGGGAATCGTTCAAATCGAAAATATGTTGCCATACTTCAATGACAATGCATTAAAGTTAAATGGACTTGGACTAAATGCTGCAAATTGCTGTCATAACAAACACCAGTACACAGACACTTCTATTGTACGATGTACATATATATATATATATATATGTATGTACCCACTGTGTGGGTGTTGTATACATTTACTTATTTATGTATATATACGAGTATGTACATTATACAGACACAATGGCAAGTGAAACAATGCTGAATAACGACTAGAAAATTGTGAAAAATGTCAACGATAGTATCATAGCTCAAATCCTGGCTCCTACGCGCCATTTTGTGTGACTATGACTTTGTCGGCATCTGTATCTGTGACTAGAATGCGGATTGTTGCAATTTTAACAGTTGAGTGCGTGCATTGTTTTTGCTGTCAACACGGCGTTTCGGCAATAAATAATTAGAATTTGTAGATTTTTGCCTCTGTTTGTTAGCGCAATTCATGCGACATTTAATTTGTGTGCTGGAAATCAACAATTTGGATTACGGTTGAATTAACTTTCAATTGCCTGATCTTTCTTAGCATATTTCGAAATAATTATATTTAACAGTTTTTCATATAAGCTGTATAGTATCACTTAGTTGATGAATTTATTTATTTATTTATTATAGTATAGGCTTTAAGTAAACTTAAAACTAATACAAAAGTATAAAGCACTGGCTGCTGGGGCCTTCGGCTTCTTGTGTTTAAAATCTAGTTATTATACGTATAGATTACCAAGTAAAGATAAATAGTATGTATTAAGATATACCAATATAATTAAATTATTGACTGGTTTTTTTACAATGTAGTACAAAAGTAAGCTTAATATTTATATTTTGTTATAAATTTTTGCGTGCTTTAGAAATTTTAACATTATTTGGGCATTTTCTTTATTAAGGTTACATAAAGTTGATGAAGGAATACTGTTTTTAAATATTAGATTTCTGGATTGACTTAACTTTTTAACACGTATTGAGGATGTGTTCTACATTGGTTGCTTGGGGTTCTTGACATAGTTGACATTGGTTAGGAATATTTTTGTTCATGTAATGTTCGTGAGTTAATTTGGTATGTCCAAGTCTTAATCGGGCAAGTTTGATATTATCATGTCTAGTTAGGGTCATGTTTTTAAATAGTACCCAAGGAACGGATGTTTCTGAAGTGTTTGTTCTATACCATGCTGATGTGGAATCGAGAAATTCGTTTTTGTTTTGAATTAATTCTTTTTTTAAAAATTGGTCAATATCTTTTTTGTTGCAGCAGATCATAGGTAGGGATTGTGCAAACTTAGCTGCTGCATCTGCAGTTTCGTTGCCTCGTATATTTGTGTGTCCAGGGACCCACAAAAGATTAATTTTTTCTTGATGTTTTATCAGCAGATTTCTGATAAGAGGAGGGTAAAAATCGTTGTTATTGGTGTTCGCAATTGCTTCTAATGACGAGAGAGAGTCTGAGCAAATTGTGTATTTAGTTAGTGACGGCAGTTTGGAATACTATTGGGTTGGTGTTATTTTTATTCATTTGGCTTAAGGAGATGTTTATGGTTTGCTTTTTAAATAGCCAGTAGAGGTAGACTCATTGTCTTTTTTGGTGGATTTAGAGGTATATTAAGCTTTTTGCAATTTTTTATCAAGTTGTCTAAAGTTGAGTTGCTCCTCCAGCGCTTTCGCAATGCAGGCTTGTTTAAATATTTTGCAATGGGGGTGTCTTTGAATTGATGTAGAATTTTGTAAAGTTTGGATTTCAAAAAATTGTGTCTAAGTTCTAAAGGTGCTATATTTGCTCCGCACAGGAGATTTTTGATTGGAGTTGATCGTAAAGCTCCGAGGGCTATTCTTATTGCTGCATTTATTAAGACTTTAACTTTACTTAGTATGGAAGATGGCGCGCGACCGTATAGGAAAAGAGCGTAGTCAGCTTTAGACAGCACTAGGGCATTAGTTATTGAGATGAGGGTAGTTGTGTTGCAATTGAACTTCGAGATACCTAAACATTTTATAATATTCAGACGATTTGTTAAGAAGTTGGTTAAGCTATTAATATGATCGTTCCATTTGTATTTATGATTAATAGTTACGCCGAGAATTTTTAATGATTTAACGGTTGGAATAGAAATGTTGTTAAAAGGTAACGTTGCATATACACTGACGTTTGCTGCATACGTGAATGTGTTTGCACTTTTCTAAAGACAGTTTGGAGCCTGAGAAATCATCCCAGTCTTGGATGTTTTGGAAGAGTAGATCTAAGCTTTTTACTAAGTTTTTGTTTTTATTACAATTTATTATAAGTTGAAAATTATCCGCATGGCTGCTAAATGTGATGGGTTTCTGCATTTCTATTATTTTAGCTAGTTTGTTATATGCAATTAAGAAAAGTATAACCGATAGTGGTGAGCCCTGAGGTATTCCATTGTGGATGGGGACGACTGGGGATAGCTGTGAGCCTACTTTTACTATGTTTTTCCGATGCGACATAAAGTTAGTGACAAATTTAATCATTTTCGGACTCGTTGATGAATTATAGCTATCCTTTGTAAAAATGTATTTTTATTATTTTATTCTTATTATTTTAGATTTACACCTAAGGATATATTAAGCTTATTAAATTTCTTAGTTATCTTATGATTATTCCATTTTATGATTAGGGCTTTGATTAGTAAATACGAAGGGCGAATATCTATACACAGAAGGGGACAATTTCAATTTCTCTGAAAAGAAGATCGTCGAACATCAAGGACCATACATAAGATATCAGAGTTGAGATAAAACTTTAGAAATGAGAAATCATTCGTTGTCAGACAACTGATATCTTGACACTTGAAATCTGACATCAGTCGTCAATCATCAGATATCAAACATCAGACATCATACATCATTCATCAGAAATTATTTATTTATTTATTTAATTATTTAATTATTTATTTATTTATTTATTTATTTATTTATTTATTTATTTATTTATTTATTTATTTATTTATTTATTTTTTTTTATTTATTTATTTATTTATTTATTTATTTATTTATTTATTTATTTATTTATTTATTTATTTATTTATTTATTTATTTATTTATTTATTTTTTTTGTTCGGCTATGCGCCGAACCCAAGCAGCAGAATGAATTCCCCGCCCATGTCCAATCATAAACATGTAAATCGCTCTGCGTAGCGATAATAAGAGTAACTATTGTAAACAGTTAATTGCTTATCACTCAATCACAATTATGTTTATCTCATTTGTCGCTTTGTCGCTTGCCATCTGCAAGCTAAGCGCAGCCGCTATCGGCTCTTGCTTTGTTCTAAGCTTAGTCAGTTCTCTCTGTATGCCCGGTGCATTTAGTTCGAGTCAGCTCAATCACGCCCAGCGCGTATCAATCGGCCTTACAAACGCTTCAGCCGCCGAAATACCTTTAGAAAATAAACATTGTTATAAATTAAAAACGCATCGCTTAAAGTTTTACGGCCAACGAAAAAGCTCTTTGGTTCAACATATTTATTTATTTATTTATTTATTTATTTAAATGGGGTACAACAAAGTGCAGTTGGCCTTAAATTATAAGAAAAATTTAAAAAGAAATATATAAAATTAAATAGCTATGAACTAATCCGCGTCACTAGCCCGTTGGGTGAACTTTTTAGCAATATGCACCGACTCACATAAAAAACTGGCCAGAGACTTGGATTTACAATAACCAACTGGAAAAAGGAAGTTCAATTAAATATTAGAAACAAATAAAAGCCAAAGAGCATCAATGACCGAATAGGTGCCTCATAATACAGGATTGGTCATGGATGCTCGAAGAGGCAAGTCAAGATGACTAAGGATAGAACACGTGATAGAAGGAATAGACCGTTCAAAAGAGAGGAAATTAAAAAGGCTATTATAATTAGAGCATAGGACTAGGAAAGGATCATGCAGAGCAAAATTTGATCTACAAAGTTGCAAGGCTAAGGGGCGACAATTACGTGTTACTCTGGTAGGTACAGCCAAATTAACTTTATTAAGAATTTCAGTGGAATCAATAAGGCCGAGCAATAGCTTATGCAAGAAGAGTACACCGTGGCATGTTCTACGGTTATTTAAGGAGGGCAGCTCTATAAGGCGAAGTCTGTCGGAATATGGAGGAAGCCGGATAAGTGGATCCCAATTTAAGCCGCGAAGTGCGAAGAGCAGGAATTGCTTTTGAACAGACAGAATTAGATATCAGACATCAGACATCAGCCATCATACATCAGACATAAGATATCAGACATCAGACATTAAACATTAGGCATCACACATCTGATTTAATACAGAAAGCACTAAAGATCAGAAATCAGACAATAAGATCCTATATAGCAGATATCGAAGAACAGACATCATTTATTATATCTTATACCAGATATCAGAAACTATACATTACATAATAGACATCAAATTTCAGACATAATAATAATAAATAAGTCAGCAGAAAAAAGACATCGTCCAACAGAAATTAAACTCAGACATTATTTTTCAGATTGTAGACATCAGACAACTGTCATCAGTCATTAGGCTTAACCAGTATCAGATATCAGAGGTCAAACATCATAGATCAGTAATCTGACATAGAGCATCGTTCATCTGACGGAGAGGTTAAATATCCAGTATTTTACTTTGTATAGTTATAATACAAAGAAGACAGAAGCCATTTGATATGTGTTTCTAATCATATTTTCTTTGTAGGACCTTGCGAAAGCAAACTGGACTTAAATACACCTTCCACTTTTCTGTCTGCATTAAAATGTAAAATAAAAGCAACTCTGTCATCAAAAAGAGTATAATATCAGCAATAAATTGAATCATATTACAGTTTTCATTGAATTACTCGATAGATTTAAGCTCTGTAAAAGAAACCCCAAAGAAAATTAGCAACTTTGTCTACAAGCAATTTAAAATCGATTTTCCCCACTTACTATGTACATGCAAATTCATGGAATTCGTTTTCGTTAAATTGCCATTAAATTGTATCAATGTGAAATTATAAAGCATGTAGTTTAATGAGCCATTAAAAAGTGTCTGATTTTGTTTCTTTTCATTGTTTTTATAAAAGATTTTTCTTGAATAACCCATTCAAGGACTTGCTGCTGCCATATTCCCAGCCAAGTCACTTAGTTATGCGCTTCTATGTATCTGCTTACAATAGACACAGACTTAAATGTGATTTTCAAGTGCATAAATAAAAACTTTAATAGATGCCATTAAGCGTGTTATCCGCCATTAAAACAATATGGAAGCCAAGACTATAACGTCGTTCCAGCGTTAGAAATACGATTATCGCGTGAAATTAACGTGAAATTAATGCAAACTACGCGGCGGCAAAAGGAGACTCTTCGCCTCCTAAACGCAGTGCCATGTGCCACATTATCTTCGGAGGCGCCGACATTTTTGGTGAGCAGACAGCCCGGCCCGCTTTGACCCTGGCAAAGCTGCTCGAAGCGGAGTAGGCAATGTAGCTGCTAAAGGCGATGGTATTAAGAAATAACTTCAACATGGGCGTTAATGTAGATATTGTTCCGGCTGCGACAGTAATGAACAACGCTTGGCTATGACTTTGCTCCGTAATGAAGTTGTTCCTGTCTATGTGTATACTATATAGAGTAGGAGACCAGCAAAGACCATCGTCTGACCACCTATTGCTAGGGAACCACAATAAAGGGGGCCACAAAGTGTACTGCTAACCCTTTGGAAATGAAAAAATGGCTTACCAACAAAACAATAGACTTTGGCAAAGAGAAAACAACGACGGAAGTTAAACAATAGCACAATGGCCAAAAGGAAACAATGAAAAGCGACAAAGGCAACCACGAAAAGAATAATCAACACCAGGGGAATGGTAGAAAGCCAAGAAGCGAATGCGATATGCACCTGTTTCCCAGCGCAATGTTCCGGAGATTCAAAGACACAAATTTCACCAAATTAACTTAGCACAATTTTGATTAAAAGCTCTTAGTTAATCTTGAAAAAGGACAATGGACGACAGTCGAGTAGCTCGTACATTAGACACTTTTTGAGGACTACATTAATCCAACTTTAAGAATCTATACTTCTTGGCATAGTTTATTTTTATTTGGTGAGATGATTTATATTTTTTTTATTTGAAAAAGTGTAATAATGTAAAATTGCTTCTTCCGCAAGATGCCCATCTCACTCTAACGGCAACGATGAATTTTTCTCAATTACGATCTGATAATGATCTCTGATGATCTTCTTACAACGAACTTCTGTAACACGAATATTCGTTATAACGAACCAATATTCTGCTTACGCGCGAATTCTCTTTAGAGAAGTTAAACTGTATTTTCCAAATTCTCGCGAGTTTCAAAAGGTCTTATTTCTACGAGTTCTACTATTTCCAATACCTCAAAATACATTCTTTCTGTGTTTGAATTTTTAAGTAGTGCAAAATTAATTTTTTTTCTTTGTGTATGTGTGCGTATCCTACATGATTACATGGCCGATAAGTGCAACATTTTCGTGTAATTTTATTTAATATAAAGAATAATAAAGAACTAGCAATATTTTAATGAAAATTAAATGTAAGCAACATATAGTAATAAAAAGGTGCAAAGCTGCGGCAGCTGTTTTATATCAAACAAAAATAATTTCGCGCCAACACAACATGAGAATTTATCGGTAAAATAAGAGAAATAAACGAATTTATCGAAAATAAAATGGGGAATATCGACAAAAAAATTCTTTTTCCGTAGAACGAAAAACGAATCCGAATAAAATTGTTTGGTTTGGTTTTTTCGTTTTCCGAAGCATGGCTGAATGTCTTAAACTTTAATCAAACTATATTTTTATTATCTTTTCTTTAGATGCACAAGATTTCAGAGTTGCGATTCTGATCAACGTGTTGCCATCGATTATAAATGATGCAATGAAATGCTTCGTTCTACGATTAATTACCATCAATGAGTACCAGAGAAAAACTACCACTATTACGTATATGTAGTATTTGTCAGGATTAAAAATGGCGTGCATTAAAGTCGGGCGTGGACGACATTGGGATACCCTGTACCACCACATTGCAATCAAATCCCGTGTATTGCTAAAGAACTCAAGCAGATATTTTATTCTCAAATTTTCTTACGATATTTTCATAAACAAACAAAAAACAGACGAATTTTGAACCAAACCAGTTTTTTTGACCGATCGGTCCTATGGTGTAGTTAAGTTATATATATATAAGTTAGTTTTGCAGTGCTTTGGAACTCTAAAAAACTTCCGAATGCCAAGTTTTGTTACGATAGAAAAAACTAAAACTTTTGGTTTTTTTTCGAGGTACTACATATATATTTTGATGGAAACTTTAGCAAATGTAATTCCTTTTTAGAAAGTCTTGACATATGTTTTAAGATCCAAAGCGATTGCTCAATCGTGACGTTCCTTCATCCTGTTTATAAATCCTCGTGCCAATTGCACGGAATTTGACTATTTTTAATGTTATTTCTGTTGTTACTAAATAAATTAAATAACAAAAAATAAATATATATTTTAAGTTGTTTCAAGTTCTATCATTAAAATATTACCGAAGCTTGCTAACAAGCTGATTTCAATTCAAAAATTTATTTTCGAAATTAATACAATTTATGATAAAAAATCATCAAGCTTTGTCATCTCTAACAGATTTTCTGAATAATTAAAAAAATGTTTGCTTGACTTCAATGTCAAAAAACATTTGTGGAACCTCACGTTCTAATTAATCATCTCAAAAATTATAAATAACTATTTAAAAACATTAACTAATTAATGATAGATGTAGACACTCAACCTACGACCACATTAGCCAATTGTTATGTTAACATAGATATAAGTAGTTTTAAGTTTTTTGTTCTAGACAGAATGGGTTTTTTTTTTCTCTTCTAAATTTTTCCCTAAAAATAATAATAATCATATAGTTATAAAATAATAATGTATCAAATGAATATAACAAAGCAGAAAAACCCCACTAGGCTTGATCTCTTAAGAAATATGTATATATATTAATATCATAAACATTGAATAACTAATGAAGATGCAATAAATTGAAATTGAAATTGAAAAATTGAAATATTTTGATACAAGTCAATTTCAATAATTTGTTTGTCATTAAATTATTGAAAAAAATGTGTATTCAAAATAATTGTTTTCAAATATTTAGTTACTTTCGCAGATTTCGTACAAACCTAGAGGAAATACACACGCATATTGATAAACCTAAAAAAAAATCAAAATTAAATATATTTTTTCTGATTTGACAGAGAATCACCCATATATAATAAATATGCCGTCAAAAAAAAGGTTTGAAAAATTATATGGAATATATATTTAGTGTTTATATGTACTTACTTATAGTAAAAATAATGTTCAATTTTGTAAATGAAATAAATCAACAAAATTATATCGGTTTGACCATCGCACAAAAAGTTAACAAGCTTGTATCTAACTATTTAGTGCTTAATCAAATTAAGCATTGTTTATATTTAGGGTATTCACGCTTTGTGTTTTGTTGAGGAGTTGAAAAGTTGAGGACTTTTACAAAAACAAATACATGATGTAAATCAACCCTGCGTTTCGATTTTCAACTCAACTTTTCCTCAACCCAGACCCTAGTCTACTTTTTCCTGTTGAGTTTTTGAGAAAGTGTTGCACAATGTGGTAATTCGCTGCCTTTTTAGCACTAATGCATTTGCCATTTTTTAGCCATTTCGTGGTATGAAAAGCAACGAGTTACCGTATACTCGTTGGAAAAAAGTAAGCGCCAAGTTTAAAATAATCAAATTGCATTAACGGAAGTAACAATCGGTTGCGCCTTTTTTGTGCGATATTAATTGAATTAGACATGATTACTTGTTGTTGGAGTTTACGCAAATAAAAGAGTAAAAATAGATGTAATAGGCTTAATATATGATGGAACTGTTGAGGAGTTACCCTCAGCTTTTGAACAACACGCTTGTCGCCGAAGGAACTGCAACCCCCTAGTAATAAACAAAAACTAAGTATTTCTGCAATGAATTTGTTTTAGCAGACGAACCTTTAATAAAATTAATTTCAGCCAAAGCCACTTTAGCAACAGTTTCAATCAAAGTAGACTTACGCTCAGTCTTGGCATTTTTATTTTAATGATTATTTGCAGCAATTTATAAAAGTAAACAAACAACGGGAAGAAGCAGCACAATCTCAAATACGGTTTTTCTACAATTGTTTCGTTTTTGCAGCAATAAAATAATAAAAATCTGTGTAATCCATAGCTACTTTAGCTACAGGTTCTATTAAAGTAGATTTTATGTTCTTACTCTGCATTTTTAATTCAAGTTTTTTAATTTTAATGCAATTTGTACCAATTTACAAATGTAAACAAACACATGGAAGAACAAGCACAAACTCAACTACGGTTTTTCTGCAATTATTTCATTTTCGCTGCAGAAAAATAATGAAAATCCATGTAATACATAACCACTTTAGCTGCAGGTTTCATTGAAATAGATTTTATGCTTTGACTCGGCATTTTTAATTCAAGTTTTTTAATTTTAATGTCAATTGTACCAATTTACAAATGTAAACAAACTCTGGAAAGAAGAAGAAAACTCAACAACTCATCTCATGAAACTCAACAGGGCTGTTCACTCTTTGGCCTGCGGACTTTTTCCTCAACTTTTCAACTCCTCAACTCAACACAAAGCGTGAATACCCTAATTATAAAACATTCAGATTTCTAACTATGTATTGTCAAAACAAATATCTCAAAAAGCTAACTTGATTTAAAAGCCTTGCCACAAATTTCGTATTTATTTCACCATCATTAAAATTCTGTTCACTATTTTCCTGGTAATTTTCCATTACCCTCAGAATTTGATTCGTTTTTTTTTTTATTTTACTTTATTGCGCTTTGTACTCATAACACAAACAGAATGCGAAATAAGGTAATACATATTTCGGATTCTGTTATTGCTTCTGGCCGCGATTAAATGAAAATAAAAAAGAAATTCAATAAAAATGCAGTATAAATTATATTTCTTAGCTTGAACTTAAATTAAAGACTTTTTCTCAACGCCTTGTAAGACATATTTACGATGTATTAACTAAAGGCACGTGTTGGCAAAGCTAAGAACTTTGTCGCCTTGCCAGCTGCAAGACGCAGCTTTCCATCTCATATTGAGACACCTTGAAAACTGAAACCTTGTAAAAGAACCCTAAACTGAAGAAGGCTACCGTCGTTTCAACGTTCCATCGTCCTTGGCCTTTAACTTGCTTTAAAAAATGGTAATAAAAACTAGAACAAATGTTCCAGGCTTTGGCACCCAGGATGGAGCGTAACTTGGCACTCGGCAAAAAAAAAAAAGTCAGGTGTAGCGCATTACTCTCAAAGTACATTGAGCTTGAAAATGACTTTGTAAATGGTGCTCGACAAATATTTTATTATATACAAGCAGCATCAATTTACTTTGTAGACTTTGCTTTCAGAAATTTTACCCCGCCCTGTGCGACCCAAAGCAGACTTTTGGCATGGAACTTTATAAAAAATCAGAAAGGTAAAATGGAAAAATATTATTTTTTAATGTGTAAGAAACAATTTGAACAGTAAGTCAAAGTGATTTGAGAAAATTTATTTGTGGGTGTGGAACTCAAAATTGGTAAATTTTTTTTTTTACTTATGTATGGCCCCAGCTTAATTTTTAGGACAACAATTGTGAACAATTATTTTAATACGTCAAATTTGTATACCCTGTACCTATAGGTACAAAGCGTATACTAGACTTGCGCAATGTATGTAACGGACAGAAGAAGGCGTGGCAGACCCCAAGTCCTTTATACCAAAATGCTTATCATAACCTCGGGTAGCGATTGAGCCATATCTGTATGTCTGTCCGTCTGTACGAACACCAAGATTTCGGAGACTATACGAGCTAGAGATACGAAACATAACTTATATCTATATTCTTCAATACACTCCACATACGTGATGCGAGAGCGCCCTACCGGCCTTCTTCCTTCTGGTTTTGTTTCCAAGTAACGCTTAGGAAATCTAGACGGCGCCATGCGCGAAATGTGACCGAACCATTTTAGTTGTTTTACCTCAGGTCTGTTGGTAATCGATGGTTGTTCAAGGTCGTCTCGAATTCTGTCATTCCCGACCCGATCTCGCCTCGTTTTACCAGCAATGCGTCGCAAACATTTCATTTCTACAGCCGTTATGCGGCTGACTTCTTTTGATAGCGCAGGCCAACTCTCGGATCCGTATAATAGTGTAATAGTGTGGGTTCAATAATTGCGTTATGCATTTGCAGCTTGGTTTGTTTCGACAGCTCCCTTTTACCAAAAACGGTGTTGCTTAACAATTAGTAAGCATTGCTGGATTTTTTAACGCGATGAAGAATTTTGGTGTGTATTTTTCCGCACTGGTGTGTTATTGTGCCCAGGTACTCGAAATTGCTTACTTGCTCTAAGAGGCTGCCTTCATAAGTTCTTGATATCCTCGAGCTTTGGTTTTCATTTTCCGCGATCTGCATCACTTTGGTCTTTGCTGCATTAATAGACATTATTATAGCCGTGCTCCGGAAATCGAATCCGCATGTTTTATTCGGATTCGTTTTGATACCGAATGTTTGGTGCTCCCGTTTCCACCAAACCTAATTTTTCATGTGCTTTGAAACCGAATGGTATGTTGCGTGTAAAATTAAAACGAATCGCAAAAATAGGATTAAAAAAGCACGCATTTTATATTGAAATAATTTTTTAAATATACTTTGATATTCTTAGATTCTATTTATGCTAACTTTAATTTGAATAGTTATTGACATTTACTTTAAATTATTTTTTTTCTGACTCAACCCAAAAATTAGCATGCACAGCCAAACCGAATTTTTGTTTTGTTTGTGTATGTGTGCATATCGCATGGCCGAAAATTGAGATAAGTTGTGTTTAATTTTAATAAATATTGTTGCTAAAGTAATACTTTTATTGTGTTATTTTATTTAATATTTAAAATAAGAAAGAACTAGCCATATTTTAATGAAAATCAAATGTAAACAACATGTACTTATAAAAAGATGAAAGACTGCGGCAGTCATGTCAGCTGTTATGTATCAAACAAAAATTTCGCGCCAACAAAAAGAATTTAAGTACATATTTAATCAAAAGAATTTAATGCTAAAAAATATATATATTTTTTTTTTTTTTTTATTACAAGCAGCTATCTTATAATTAAAAATTATAAACTAGCTTAAGGACTAAGAGCGGTGGCTGCGATGGCCTTCTGCCCGAAAAAATATATTTATTGCAGGGGAAAACACAAAAGCAGCGAGTACGACATGATTCTTCCATAATTTTACTCCTTCTTTTAGCTTCAAAACAAGCAATTGAGAAAATAAATGGCATTTTTGCAATGTTTACAAATTTTTAACAAAAGGCAGTCAGCTGGTTACACCACAACATATGTGAATTTATCGATACAAATGAGAGAAATATACAAATGTATCGAGAATAAAAAAGGAAATTATCAACAAGCACGCAAAACCGAATACGAATAAAATTGTTCGGATTGGATTTCTCGGTTTCCGGAGCACGGCTGATTACCTTACTTTTTAGAATTCTCCGCTCGTTGATATTATTTTGGAATTTTTCTACGGAGTCCGCTATGATTATATCATCCGCATATACAAGTGCTTGACAAAAAACTGGCTCCATGTTAAAGTTCCCTAACTTTGTTTTTGTTGTGTTCTGTTACTTTCTTTAATGATTTCGTCCATTAGCGCCACAAATAATAAAGGACTAAGGGAGTCACCCTGTTTTATTCCGGTTTTTATTAAGAAGCTCCCTGATAGTTCGCCGTCAGTCTTACTCTTCCTTCGACATTCTTGTATATCGACATAATGGCTTCGATTAGCTTTTCATCTACTTGTTTTTGTCGTAGCGCGATCCAGACATATTCTCTCTCTATGAATGCTAGAAAAGCTTTTTTTGTTCCTTGAGATGAATTTTTCACAAATATTTCTCACACAGAATATTAAATCTTGTGTTTGTCTATGTGGTCGGAAGGCAGCCTGCTCTTCTGCCAGTTGACTTTCTAGCAGAACTCTCAGTCTCATTTCATGTACTCTTGAGTAAAGTTTTAAGACAGTGGATGACAGGCAGATGGCTCTATAGTTTTCGCATATTGACGAGTCGTTTTTCTTGTAGAGAGGTGCCATTATGTTAACCTACCAGTCTCTGAGGATTGCCTTTTCTCTCCAGACTTTTTTAATTATAAACATATATGTAAAAATAACCCACTTATTCACTTACTTATTTCACTTATTTTCGCCGATATGTTCTTATATAATAAGAAGGTTACCCAATCAGTTCCGAGCACAAGCATCGAACAATTTTTTAATGCCGATAATTTAACTCAAATCCACAAGATAGTAGAATATGTAGAGCTTTCAAATTATTTTGGGGCATGGCAAAGTAAAATAAATATATAATCTGGATTTGCCCACACATAAAAGGACAGGCAGGCCCATGTCTATATCTATCCTCATAAGTATATTGAAGGTAATTTTTCGTGGTGTTTTCTTTTGTCCTTATGACAATTGTTGCAAAACAATGGATAGGTATTATATAGAATGAATACATCAAAAGGTTTGGTCTTCGGATAGATCTTCCATAAGCAATTTTTTAAAATATTGTTGATATCTTCAGATAAGTGCATCTCTATTACATGAAAGATCGCGAATAGCCCCACTGTGCGTCGGGAAATGAAGAGGTTAAACCTTAGCTTAAGAAATTTTCAGTACAAAAAATCGTCATAAAGAGATCAAAATATACTGAATGATGTACTTGAAAAACTAGGCAGGGACTCCGCCTCTGCGTGCTTCGCTACAATAACAAAAAAAAAATTTCTATCCGCCTGCGAAAAACTTTTATTGGATTTGGGAAGTCTGGGAATACCCATACTCTTGATTACTCATGTTTAATTAGCATATGCGTGACTGGTCATCTATCATCTTTTAAAGCATCGCATCGCGAATAAATCTTCTTGGCGTCCAAATGATGCGATAAGGCGTCCTTATGCGATATTGAATGCACGCTGGAGAAACAAATAGCCAGGGGTACTTCAATCTCACATTATGTTACATGATGATTCACCGTTGAGTGATTATCGCCTCCAACAAAATCGTGCAAAGCAGCGTTTCAAAACGGCGTAATGAGTGGCTTCATCACTAAGAATCCAGTGGATATGGTCCACATCGGAAGTGACAACCATTCATGGCACCAAAATGGTCACAGATCAATTAAATATTTTGGCTTAAACAACATTTTTAAGCCACTTGCAAATACGTTTAAGCTTAAAAAAAAAAGCTTAAAATTTAAATAGTAACCCTCTTTTACTCATAAATGACAATTAGATCTATCCATATATTTATAAATGCAATATTTTAGAGCGCGTATGTTTATACAAAATTGGAGGTGTGGGCTAAAAATATTCATCTTCAGTATTTACTTATTTTTTAAGTTATCAAAGTGTTATATATATGAATGTGGTTGATGTATTATGCATTAAAATTACAAATCATATGTACATAGATTTTCTTCACATTAATGTCATCTAAATGCCATCGCCCTCAGTGAGCGACCCAAATGCACATGACTGACGTTAGATATCACATTTTACCATATATTTTGACGGAACGAGTAAACTTTTATGATAAATCAGAGAATTTGTTAAACATTACAGTCGAAAAGTTTTCACACATTCAAATGGAAATTTTTGTTTACATTGCTGTCGAAGCTCGAATTTAAGCACTGCCGGCTGCTATTTAAACTGGCATCCCAGTTTTATTTTATTTTTCAACGCATTTGGAATTACAGACGGAAGTTTGAATACGACATTGGTGCTACAGCCTCGTTTCGCATTTGTTTCCGTAAAATATACCAGTGCGCATAAATTGTGAAAATGGGCTCAAATGGAATGGTATCCAAATGGCTGGGGAGCTCTGGGCACGCTGCGTTAGTGCGTGGAAACTAGCACAGTACATTTGTTTGGTGCAAATTGCAAATAGTAGCAGCTCTAGGACAGCTTCTCCGGCTGAAGCCACCATATCAACTACATAATAAATTCCGCTGTTAGGCTGGTAGCTAATATGTATTATGAAAAATGTAAACATTATCCATGCTAATGCTATACAATAAAAATAGTTGCCGCGAGTCCTTAAAGCAACGTATACGTAATAATGGTAGCTAATATTTGGTAGTCGGCTGTTTGTTGCTGATACTAAACTGAATCACAATATTCGCCGCACCATGCGCAGCTACTCCAGTTAATGTGCACAATATAAACACTCAGTCTAATCAATTATTAAATTAACTGCTCGTAGGAGTTCGTCATGCGCGCACTTGGCACATTACACTTCATTCAACAGCGTATTCCTGAAAAGGACCAACATAGGCGTAATAACTCTGAAAGCCGGCAAAGGCCATGTGCATGCCGGTGTTACCCCGGGAGAAGGAGAGCGGTGGCTAACTAGAGCTAACAAACAACCCATTGAACCAATTGTGCGCGTTCAGTCATAACAAAAACAAGGCTGTCGTAATCGTTAGCCGTAACCGGAGACGGAGCTGGGAATAAAGCTTTTGTCTTTGGCTGCTGCACAGTGGAAGAAAATATCACTTAGGCAAACAAAATTTTCTAAAGTTTAAAGAATTTATTGTAATACAAAAAACAGTGGGAAAGCGACATATGTGATCCAATTCCCGTGAATTAATTATTATTGTTACATTTTTAACATTTTAGGTTGTGTCTTGTCTGGTTGGAAGCCTTTTTAGAATATTTATGCCCTCTACAAAAGGTTCGGGGCAAAGTTAACAATATGGTCAGGAGCATAAAAGAAATTGATCTTTGTCTACGTCAAGATCTTGGAGATGGTAAAAGCTAGAGCTACCCAATTGATTTTATAGTCCAAAAATATATATTTTATGTGATAAATGATTTTTTTCATTTCTATTTTCAGCAAAAAAAAAAAACCATGAATGAAACCGATTCTTATATGTATTTCGATTAGCTAATGCTTCCATTGGGCTTCTTTAGGGCTTATCTAGTACCTACTTAGATATATTTTACTTTTACTTGCACTTACTTGTATAAGTTAAGCGCTTATTCCTTAAGCATTACTCAATACATCCGCAAATATAAATGAAATGGTATAAAAAAAAAAAAAAAATTAATAAATTATTACATTTTTATTAAGGAAATAATTATCTACAAATTTTATCAATAAAAAACAGGTTTTTTTCTATGCTGCTATGAAAATTATGAAACATTGCTTGTTCATGACCAAAGCCGTAAATTCCACTCGAATTGAAAAAGTCTATATTTCCGAATTTAAAAATTTTTTGAAAATATTTTTGTTAATAATTCATTCTAAGTTTTTGTTTTGAATTTAAAAAAATATTCAAACTAAAAATTTTAATAAGTTAAATGTTAATGTCACCTTGAACCTGCGTTACATGCCTACTAAGAGAATATTTAAAAGGATTTGAGGGTGCCTAAAGCAGATGATTGCATCTAAATGCAGTCCAAGAAATTTTCAGAGCATTTTGGATCATATCCAAATTCGCCAGCACTATTGGCGAAAGCGGAAAGACCAGAGATCGAAAGAGAAGACTCACACTCTCGATCTCCCAAGTAGAAAAATAAACTGAATTTATATATAGATGTATATAAAATTTAAAAGTGTATATAAGTTTATGTCATGTTATTTTTATGTCGTTTTTTATGATTGATTATTCTTTTATTCTTTCCCCATGTACAGTTGCCTCTATAGTTACAGTTTTAGTTTTAAGAAGTAGTTTAAGAAATTTATCAGTTTTAGGTTTTTTCCAATTTTCCTAACGAATTAATATTGTCATTGTAAACTTAATTTAATATTTTTCAAGATTAACCATTCAGTTGAAAAGCTAAGTTAGCTAAACTTTGTATATATTTTTTTTTTTTTTATCTGTTAAAACTAAGTATTAATGCCATGGAATAAAATTGAATTAAATTAAATATCAAGTTCTTAGGGCTCTTTCATCATTTGCAGGAAAACAGGGTTTTATAACAAGTAACATAGTTCCTTACACTTACAAATGTTATGGAGTACACAGTCCCTGTGGCAAAAATTCATTAAATTGACTTTGAATTGCTGTCCCATACACAATACTCACTAAATGAGGCACCTAGGACTAGGACTATTTTGAAAACTAAAGAAATGTCGTGTGAATAATTCTTAAATTGTAGAAATGGCCACCACTTTAAACAAACAAATCTTTTAAAAATTCTCATTTAACTTTTGTATGATTACATTTTTTTTACCCACTTTCAAGTACTTTCTTCCACTGTGCTTTATGAGCACTATTTGTTTTTGCCTTCGACTTGCTTTGGTTTCTACGTCAGTATTGCTATTGAAGCAATCAAAGTCCGTGACGAATGAACTTTAACGATTATGGCGATAAAGAGATTTATCGATGAACAAATCAACTGAAACAAAGCGCACACAAATACTACTACACCCAACATGCTCAACGTGTGAAGTGAGAGAGCAGAGGGAGCGAGAGCTTCCTTCCGGCTTTTGAACGCCATTTTATGAGCGTGCTAGAGAACACCGTGTACTATATATGTGAGTCTGTTTTGGTCACAGCAGGGTCAAGCTGGTTCCTGGCCTGTGTTTTATTGAGTACTTCATGCTGCTCACTTATGGGACGATTAAAATCGATTTAATCCATGAAAGGCATAAATCAGTTACCAAACCGTGTGGGCCAAGTCCAAAGCCATCTTACATTCTATGAATGTATGGCATATATACTTTATATATCTATTGCTGCTTGGAGCACAGTTCGAAGGTCAAGCGGCCATTGAAAGTGATGAATGGCAATTGGCAAATATTTATTTTGTATCATCCCACCTCCCTTCACACGTCAATACTAACTATAAAGTTGAATATTGCTGGCAAATTGCATGCGTCGCTCTTTGATAGCCAAAGTCTCTGCCAGGAGTTCCTTTTATGAGTATTTTATATGTTTTTTGTAGTGCCCATATTTTGAAAAGTGCCAAAAACCCATTCATCATTTATGTTGATGATTTCCCACAACGCAAACGAGACTCAGAGAACAAAACAAAAAAGAAAACAAAAAAAAACAATCGTTTGGCAAAACGAATGTTACATATCTACTACTCAGTACAACGTTGGATAGACCTCTGATAAAAGCTTTTAAAATGCAAATATTTTATTTGTTGAGAAAATTGTTTATTGATTTACAATATAGTACAAAAAAAAAAGACAGATTGAAATGCAAAAATAGCGTAAGGTTGGAAAACTGCAATATCAAAGGAAGAACAAAACGTGTATAACCAGGAATGTTTATCTTTATTACAATATCTATTTGTATTGAGGTTTCTGTATTCATTCAGTTTACAATTGGTTTGTCTCTCAAATGTAAACTTAATATGCATTATTTTCTAAGAAAGAAATAGATTTTAACCTATGGCTCAACCGTTTTTGGTAAATTTTTATAAACTGCACCGTTAGGTAAGGTAAGGAGACGCCCTTAAGTTAGCACCAATATGGTCAGTATACTACGTCAGCCTCTCCTCTGGTGTAATAATAGCTAATATAGCCTTACAAAATTATATTGAAGAGTTTCATTTTTTTTTTATCAAAATGGTACTAACAACTGAGGAGTGATTTTTGTATTGTTTACAGTGGCAGCATCGCCAAGCCAAAAAAATACTTTATATAAAAGATGGCGTACGTTAATGTCGGGCGCGGACGACTTTGGGATACCGTATACCGCAATATTGCTATGTTGATTCAAAACTCCAAAAGATATTTATTTGCAAATTTTGGTTACGATATCTTTATAAACACACGACCGATTTTTGACTGATCGGTCCTACGGAGGCTATATGATATAGTCAACCGATTTTGATCAAATTTGGTACAGTGCTTGGGTACTCGAAAAAAATTCTGAATGCCAAATTTGGTTACAATATCTTCACAAACAAACAAAAAACACAACGAATTTCGTACAAAAAACGTTTTTTTGACCGATTGGTCCTATGGGAGCTATATGATATAGTCAACCGATTTTGATAAAATTTGGTACAGTGTGGAAGATCTCTAAAAAACTTCTGAATGCCAAATTTGGTTACAATATCTTCACAAACAAACGAAACACAACAAATTTTGTACAAAAAACGTTTTTTTGACCGATTGGTCCTATGGGAGCTATATGATATAGTCAACCGATTTTAATCAAAAAACTATTGAGTGCCAAATTCGGTTACGATATCTTTATAAACAAACGAATTATCCATCAAAAACTTTTTGTTTTTTTCGAGGTCCTCTGAAACACACCTATGGGAGCTATATAATATAACCCCGATATCGAAAAAAATAAAAGAAACTTGTCTCCCCTGACATAATAACGCATCTAATCTGAAAATTTGGTTGCTATAGCTCTTACCATCTCTGAGATCTAGGCGTTCATACAGACAGACGGACAGACGGAAATGGGTATATCGACTTCTCTAGTCACCCTGATCATACTTTAGGTAACTTTGGGGGGTCTCCGACGCGTCGCGACGTTTCCTTCTGTATGTTACATACATTTTCGGCTTGCACAATTTTAGTATACCCTTTGTACCATAGGGTACAGGGTATAAAAACGCTATAGAAATTCTTAGCGCCATTAAATTTTCTCTATGTTACGCAGCTTTGTAAGCAAACAGGGCTGCACATTTATTTGGGCAATTTACATCTAGATGGCGCCAGCAGTATCCCCACCTGTTCTCTTTTATCGCTAAAAACAAAAAATTATGGGGGCTATGATATAGTCAACCGATTTTGATCGTTGTTTCAATTCTATCAAACACGTTATTTTGGCCGATCGGTCCTATGGGTGCTATATGAAATAGTCAACCGATTTTGATAAAATTTGGCACAGATCTTGAGAAAAACTTTCGAATGCCATATTTGGTTACGGTTTCTTTTTAAACAAACGAATTATTATTCTAATACTTTTGGTTTCTAAACCAAATTGACATTTTTCACTTTTTACAAAAATTCTTGTTATTTCATAATTTTTTTCCGATTTTGATATACAACCACTCATTTTCTTCGTAATCGATTGAACTTTACTAGCCATGAATAAAACTGTATAAAAAAATTTTTGAATTTTAATAACGACCAAAAAAAAAAAATGTGATACAGTCGAGGCGGTGCCCGACAGTGTAATACCCTGTACCTTTTTTTTTGAATTCTGCATAGTCCCTCTAAGAACTTGCCAATTGGAAAATTATATTTTTTGGTGTAAACGATATTAATACCTTCAAGTTAGGAGCAGTTTATAAATTAATAAATAAATAAATAAACCTTCAAGTTCCGTAAATTTTTACCGATTTTGATGGGAATTGAAAGATACGTCAAAGAAGTTATTTAAAGTATGTGGGGTAAGTTTCAAGGGGTTATGTTGAGGGGTGTTCGAGAAAAAACGGTTAATCGATTGGGGGGGGCAGCGGGGCCGCATTCAAATTAATTTTTTTAAATTCAAAATTTTATCTTTTACTGAAAAAAATGTATTCAAATATCTTTATTCGCTTAGAAGATATTGCTTGTCGAAGAAACGTAGAAGTTATTAGGGGTCATAATCAGCAAAAAAGTTTGCCATTAAAAACAAAAAGCTATCAGGCATTTTTTAGATTTCGAAATGAAAGGTATTCTGGGTTTCGATTCCGACAAAAGTGGAATCGTTTTGAAAAGTTTGGCTCGCAGCTGTCAAAATAAAAAGTAATTGGCTTTATTTACTTAAATAAATGCAATTAATTTAACATTTTTTTAATGTTTTAAGAAAATTTAGAACGGATTATGGTAAATTTTCATTAAATACTTTTATTACAAAATTTGTCTATTAAAAACGAGTGGAATGAAAGTAAGGTGTTCTAGATTTAGACATAAAAGGTCTTCGAAAATGTATGTGTTGTCGTGTTGCACCATTAAATTCGAAGATAACTTTATGAATGGATGGCTAAAAGTATGTATATAAAATAAATTGTACAAAATTTGTAAATAAGGAAAAAATATTTCCCTCTCAGAAAGATGTTGGCAAAAAGAAAAAAAGAAATTATTTAGTTAGTTGTTCGAAAATTTGTGGCAACTCTACAATGTGGACTTATCGATAGGTGGCTAGTTGGTCAGCTGGCAATTTGGCTCACTTTTTAAACAGACAACAATGAGCCGCTTTTTTTGTAGTTATTTGTAATAACACATTTTTGAAGAGTATATTGCGTGAGCATTATTTTGCACACCAACACAATCCAAACGTCTCCTAATCGTGGTAAAGGGTCTAGCTGGATAAGGTACTGGAAACTGCCCCCAGCGCTTTTTGAAAAGTAATGATGCAGTTGGATGCATAATGGGAAAAAAAAATTTTGGGCCAAATTTCAGTTTTAAAACTTAACGCGTTGCTGATTAATTTAAAAAAATGTGTTTTTCGTTTTTATTAAATTGTGACTACACTACTGAATATTTTTGAACCAATTTTTTTTTTTAATCTAAGTTGGCAAATATTTTTTTTTAAACAGCCCTGTTGCCAACTTAGATTAAAAAAGAAATTGGTTCAAAAATATTCAGTGGTGTAGTCACAACTTAATAAAAACGAAAAACACGCAACGCGTTAAGTTTAAAAACTGAAATTTGGCCCAAAATTGTTTTTTCCCATTATTTCCCATCGAACTGCATCATTACTTTTCAAAAAGCGCTAGGGGCAGTTTCCAGTACCTTATCCAGCTAGACCCTTTATCCACTACAGGAACTACGGCTGTAAGAAAGAATTGTAACTGTTCAAGCGATGACTTGGAAGTCATCTGCTTGCATCAGCTTGATATAATATACCGCATGAGCTAAAAAATTTTGAATTGCTTATGGGGAAAAAAACATTACAGGAAAAAGGAGGATATAGCAGAGAAGTAACTGAAGGCGACTCTGAAGCTGATGCTCAAAATAGTTGTTGAATAAAATAATAATAATTTTTTTGTTATACTTATAAAATTAAAATGCGAACTACAAGCAGCTTAATTTTTCACTACGTTTCCAATTTTAATAGTCAGCTGCTGTATGATGTCGCTGCTATTTTAATTTTGCGCCACATAAACAAACATAAACAACACAGCGGTTTCTGGTCTGAATGAAAATGATTCGAAATCGATTCGAACTCAGTCTAAATCCAGAACATCAATTGTGGAATGCACTCATTATGACCTTTCAAAACGAGTCGAAATCGGGAACATGCCTGTATAAAACAATTGTCCAGTATGAGACTCTAACAAAAGATTTCAAATTTTGAGACACTGGTAAGTCAGATTAGAATTGCATAGAAACAACACAAAGAGAAAAAGAAAAAAAAAATTCTCGATTGGAACGCAAGTTGACTTTAAGAAATGAGGCTAACACTTTGCAATTATCTCCGATATTTATGGTCCAAGTACCACGAGTACGAGTTCACGCCAAACCCAAACAAACTTTGACAGTAATTTTTAAACTGAAAATATTTGGTGGTAGCAACCTGTTAAAGGTTAAATTCATTGAAGGGAATGTTTTGAACCTTTTGAACTGTAAGTAAGGCATATAAACATATTAAATAATTATCACAATTGTTTTCATCTCAATTTTAAGAGAGTACATTGTCTTTTGAAGCTTTTATGCCATCATCTTCTTTTATTTGTTTGTTGGCTTGGCAAATTTGCACACGTGCTTATTTGAATAGATGTTTGTGTGTGTGTGTTTATGAATTCATTCTCCGTCATTTAGACCACAGAGCCGTACTTTTCTTTAGCCGCACTGCCACAAAGCGGAATTTGGTCGCGCCACAAGAAGTATGCAACAAATATTTGCTCTACGCAAAACACACAAACCTATACATGGACTGACAGGGTAACTGACACTTGGGCATGGAAATGAATGGTATTTAAGGCATTTATAAGCCAAGTTAAGTTGGATCCATTTTCATTTTCTAATGTTATGTTAGTGCGAATATTTGTTGCCACGGATATTTCAGGTTATGTTGCCGGGCAAGGCAACAAACAGAAATGCGGCACATTTGCATAATGGTAATGTCTTTGTCTCTTACTCTCACTCTCTCTAGCTATGAGCCAGCTTCAAACGCATCATTACCAGTTGCACGTTCTCCTAATGATCATAAATATTCATATGACCTAATCGGTTTATGGGTAACGCGTAATTGTCTGCACTTTGCACGTTCGTTGCACATGAAACTTGGCTTCTTAGTGCATTCGTTTATGTGAAGAACTTCGCACTTGAGAGCAGCAGCAGCAAATTCTTATACATATGTATATAAAAGTTTATAAAATTAAAAAATATATGTTTATATAAAGTATAGGAAATGTAGAGCAAAACGAAAGTATGTCAGTTTTTGGGCTTGTATCATACATATGCAAACAGGTTTCTGCAACAAAAAGCACATCTGCATGCGTAGGCGTTGCCACTCCCTGGAACCCGCATGAGTTGCAAACTTTACACTATTTTCAACTCATGTAGATCTTGCAACCTTGCAACTGCAACCCGTTTCAAACTCATTAACATGTTCGTTTCAATTAACTGCAATTATGCAAATTGCAGACGAAAGCAGCGTCAGTTTTGGTTGTAAACTTTTCGAAATGCAGTCAAGTTTTTGCATCAGAGCTTGATGTTTGCTAATTTTGTAAACTCTGTGAAGTTACTTCCTTTTCGATGTATATGCAGACATTCCATATATATATATGTACATTGTACTAGTTCACTTTGTAATGCATATAGGGTGCTTTTTTCAAGTCTTTGGTATGAATTTTATTTGTTGACACATATTGTTCTTGGTTAAGTTTAAAGTGGTCCATTGTCTCACGTACCTTGTGCTTTCTCTTTTTGTATGGTTTGTTACACCCATTAAAATAAATATATTATATAGAATAAACAATTTTTTTTTCAGTTTAAAAATACCATTGTTCAGTTAAGATTTTGGAAATAAGCTCTAATAAAACCTATATTAAAGAGTTAATTATGCTTATTTCACAGCGAAAAAAAATCTTAAAACAAGCATCTTCGAGCTTGCAATAAGCCTAAAAAAACTTAAATTTATTTTATTTATTTTCTTGTTTTAAGAATGTATGGTCTTATTTTAAAAAATACAACTTAATAATGGATGTGTTTTAAAATATTTTTATGCTTGGTCAATTAGTTAATGATTTTATTGTGTTTATCAGTGTACTAAATCAATCACCAAATTTTATACAAATTAATCGTTACCAATTTGATAAACCATCATAAATTTACAGCCGAATTACGATATTTGCAATATTAAAAAAAAAAAATTGTGTATCTGATTTAAAAATGTTAAGGAAATTAATAATAAATAATTTTTTTATATAATTATCAAAATTGACATTGATTTATTAAAACCGGAGATTTTATTTGTTTTATATACAAAAAAGGATATTTATGCAAAATCTCAAAATCTGCTACATAAAATAAGTTTCATGAGTTTTCGGCATATGAACGTTATTTTACTACTGAGAACACAAAAAATGTTCAGATTTATAATCTTTTGTTATTTTAATTGAGTTTAAAAATCGCGAGTAATATAATGCCAGACCATAAACCGCTCCAAACATTGATTTTCTCAAAGTGTTGTGATTGATTAAATAGGATTCAATCTTGATTAGGCTTACGCGATTTTTTTAAAACAATCCTAAAAAAAGGCCTTAACTCTTAAAACATTTTTATTTTGAAACTTTATAATATATAAATGTTACTCGTTTATAAATCTGCATATAATGAAATTACAATTTAAACTGAACAATCACTGTCAAACAACATTAGCTATTAAATGTATACGTTTAAAGGCATAGAAAAAAGCACCCTATATATGTTACATTTTAGACAATTGACTTCGTTTTTAATTGAAATCAATAAAAAGTTAACTATATGGCTTGTAATAATTGATAGTATGTGATAGTATACAAGTGTTTTTTGGATATTCGGAGCGGAGTGGATCTTTTTAAATGTACATTTTTAAACTTTTTGCGTACCAATCAACAGGGAAGGCCAAATCATTAGATCCAACTAAAACAAACTTTAATCATCTTAAATAAGACGGAAACCATTTTGTTTATTTTTAGGAAGTCCCCTTATACGCACTTTCCTCAATCGAAAAGAAGCATCAAGTCTAACAGCTCTGAAATCCATTGTTTAATAAGATCGATTGATCCACAGACACACAAAAAAAACACGGTCTCTCAGATGCAGAGGTCGCTGAATTCGAGTTTTAGATCAACTAAAGACACTTGACACTTGTACCAGATGTGGTGGGGTTTTTTGACTTCGGATTCAGATTTAGCGACCCGAAAATTATTTTGAAATCAACTTCGGACATCAGAACTTGAAAAACGTTCGTCATGGGGTGTTTTGAGGTTATGTTATAACAAACATTTGAGGGTTAGAATAGAACCAAGACCCGTTGGGCCAATTCTGTTATCGGATTCAGTGCATCGAAATACATAAGAAACCATATGCCACGTACCCAGATCATGTTATACTTTAATAATTGAAATTTCAAAATGGACCTAACAATTGTTATTAAGTCATAAATGATGAATATTCTATTTGATTTTTTAAAATTTGTCTTTGCTGGACAAGACCAACAACGACTCTACAATTGTCTATACCTTTTCATACAATATTTTACCTAAATGATCATGAAACACTAAAATAAAGCTTTATTTGTCAGGTTTGTTTTTGTATTCAGATAAATATTTTGTTACGTAATTCGTTTAAGGCGCTAAATTTATCGTAATTAATATGACGGATCCCAACCAAAATACTCCCAATGAACCACCAGCATCGCGATCTGTTCAACCCACAATGTTAAGTAAAAATACAGAACCTGTGCAAACACCACAGCATGACCGTCCACAACCGAGACGTTCGGAACCGAGAGGTAGTGGAAAAGGGCCCAATCCCAATGATTCCAACGCACCCCCGAAGCAGCTATCCCGAAATATACGCACAAGTAAGTTTAAACACGAGTGTTTTGTATTAATATAATATTACGTATACGCAATCCCGCAGCTGAGGGTGAGAAAAACACCTTTGAGACAATTGCAACAGTTTTTTCATGGATTATTTTTGTGATAACCTTACCCTTCTCCTTATTCGTTTGTTTGAAGATTGTAAATGAGTTTCATCGAATTGTAATTTTTCGCCTAGGCCGTGTAAGGTAAGTAAATTCAATTATACTTCCGGATTGTTAGCAAAATGGTTTATTTTTAGAAAAGGAGCACGTGGACCCGGCTTAGTTATGACATTACCCTGCATAGATAATTTTATTAGAGTAGATCTGCGTACAGCTTCATTAATAGTACCCACTCAGGATGTGCTGACGAAAGATTCGGTGACAATACGAGTTGATGCCGTGCTCTACTACTGCATCTATAGTCCCATGGATGCAGTCATTCAAGTGGCAAATGTGCACCAGGCCACTATGTTTATTGCGCAGACAACTCTTCGCAATGTGGTTGGTTCGAAATCACTTATTGAGCTTCTAACCTCTAGAGAAACGCTATCGAGAGAAATTGGTGCATATGTTGACGAAGCCACAGATCCCTGGGGAGTTAGAGTAGAGCGCGTGGAGCTGTAAGTCCTAAACGCAGTAGAGTTAAAGGCATTATAAAAATCTATTTTGACATAATATAGCAAGGACATAAGCCTGCCAGAAAGCCTGCAGCGAGCTTTGGCCAGTGAGGCAGAAGCACATAGGGAAGCACGTGCCAAGATCATGTCGGCAGAAGGTGAACTACTGGCATCCCAAGCTCTGAAAGAGGCCTCCGATGTTATGTCTACAAATAAACTAACGCTACAGGTAAATATTCCCATTAAGTATTCATATTTTAATAAATAAATCCTTTCATTATCATGCAGTTGCGACATCTTCAAATTCTATCAGCTATAACAGCGGAACGTAATGCTAGAATTATATTTCCCTTTCCTATGGAAATGATGACACCTTTTGAAGACAATCCATCGGATGGTAAAGGAGGTAAAGGTGGTGGGGTTGCTGGTCCAAGCGGGGGTAATGCAGATTCTATAGTGCCCAACTCTTAGCTAATTTTATATTTTTTTAGTAAATTTGCCCAATTTCATTTTTCAAGGCCCTGAGCGGGAGCAGCCTAAAATGGAGGCACCACGTTCTGAACCAGAAACTTCAAAACCAGCTTCATCGGAACGAAAAATGAGTATGTCTTAAAATAATGATAATTTGCTTTTGATGAGTAAGCTTTTCCAAACATTTCTAGATGCCAGTCACCAAACACCTTGGTAGTCCTCTAAGCCTGAACTTTACGTATCGAAAAGTAAACATGTACATGTGCGATTTTCGATTCAAATTTTCGTAAAATTTTAGTTATTTCCATCCCTTATGCGTGGTAAGTTGTCGCCTTATGTGTTATTAAGGGATGTTGTAAAGGTTTTCAGAAGTGATATTTAAAAAATTTTATAATTGGTAACATCATTGTTTTAAGATTTTAAAATTAATGAGGATTAAATAAAAAAATTTAAAGTGTTCATTTAACATTTTTGAAACCAAACAATATTCCTTTTTGTTAAAGGTGTATATATAAGCGGGAGTACTACTCATAAAATTGAATGTGACACCTAACTCATTTGTTACTTTTTTAGTCCACTTGCCTTCCTTTTGGAGAAAATCTGAAGTGGAACTGCTTAAGATGGAGGAACCTCATACCGGGTCTCAGCTCTATTGCAACCAAAATCGGGTACGTTTTGATATAAATATATCCTGTTTATTGTGATCGGAGCTAAACATGCGCAATGTATTAGTAATATTTCTAGATGCTAATCGTCAAACACCTTGGTGATCCTCTATAAGTATTTATCGGAAACTTAATACTCATAATGAAGTAATGCTTCCATTTTAAATAGTGCATGCAAATGCAGTCTCTTTCAAAAGCATGGTTTAAGTCAAGGAATAAGCTGACGCACTTTTGCTTTTCTCTCAAGGCTTCCCTTGGAAAAACTGAAGTACTGGAGTAGTCTATTTAAAAATGTCTTCAACTCTAGATACCAGACTCGTCGCTAAAAAATATTGTAAAGCATGCGTAGCAGACAAATGGAGCGCTCGGAATCTATTTGGGACTTATTTTTCTTTGGATTCAAAATCATTGGAACAAAATTGGAATCATGGCACGTTTTTGTTGAACTGGATTAAAAATTTTCAACAGGATTCATATGGCTTTTCTAGGCAGCGTTGTAAACATACTATTATCGAGTGTATCGTGCTCAGGAGATTTATTGCCCTTAAGACTATTCATCTGGAGTGTCATTCCCTTTTTTTTTTCCCATCTGTTGACTGTCTTTATTTCTAGAAGATACTCCATGCCACTCACACTATTTCCACGTTCGGGTTAATTTTATTGTCAAGTGTTTTATGGAATATTTTCTGATTACATTAATTGTATTGTCAAGTTTTGTATCGAAAAATCCCAGATTACATTTGGACGACAAGAGTCCTACCCTCTTTACTAAGTGAGTTTTGGCTTGGAGATGGTGCATATAAGCGGCAAATTATTAAATGCTGTGGGTTTGTGGGTATATAAATGGCTCACCTCTGAGAAGGTTTGAATTTCCGCTGATGATTGTAAAAGATTTTTCCCCCTGCTGGAACCACGAAAGTTGTGCCAGAATAGATCATTTAATTCGCAGTAGTCCATCTAATAATTGTGGGGTAGTAAATTGCCAAGAAATTGAGTACATACTGGCATTTTAGAAGATTCTGCTGCATAGCCACTAGTTGATTCTGGTACTGAAAAAGTTCATCAATTATGTTTAGTAAGGCATCCAGTTTACGTTCAACTCTATATATGATTGATTCAGCGTTCAGCTGTTCTGGGAAGAGTAGATCGTTTTGGACTCGCAGTGACCTGTACTTTGCCGGTTCTCACTGAAATGGAGTTCTATTTGCTGTGCAGGCTACAGATGCTTTGGGTTTCCTATAATATGTTGCACTGACCAATTTGGACGTTTGTTGTCTCCAACCACGTCTGCATGTAAGGAGATGATCCATGATGGGTTGTGTGCCTAATTGTTCAAGAGGTTTTGCTTCGAATTGTTGTACCTTATTGCAGATCAAGCCATAAGTACCACAAGTACAGTGCTTACAGTACTTACTAAAAAAAAAAAAATTAATCGACATAAAGCATGTAAAAGAAAAACTTTTGCCAACCAGTTTTGAAAGTACCTGCTACTGAGATAATTGTAAATTTATGAATTGGGAGCTAACTTTCACAAATAATTTGAATGACATGTCTTTGACAGAATGATGCGGTGAATCATTTGAAAACCCCAAAATTAAATTTATTTTATTTTTACAATGCATTGCACAAATCCGCAAAAATAAATTTTGGCAGAAATGTGAACATTTTTTAAAACAAAAAACTTTTCGAATTGCATATTGCCACGTTCGTTTCTTAAGATTCCGAATGTATGTACTAGTATCCGCAGAAGTGCAAAATATGGATTTCGAGCCGCTCTCGCCGAGTCCTAGCTCCACAAAACCCAGCACCCCAGGAACCTGAGATAGCCTTCAGCAATCCCATGCAATTTTTTTTTCCGTTTTATGGATTTCAACGATGTTTTTGGGGTCGCTAAATCTGAATCCCAGGTCCAAAAGCCCCTTTAATTTTTGATTATGACATATCTTCCATAAAGCATAATTTAATGTGTTCTTTTGAGGTTATGATGTGGATATTTTGATTTCGGATTCCGATTTCAAATCCATATAAAGTTCATCGTTCGGAGAACGGATGAGATTCAATTGGCATACAACTAATACAATAACTGGACGTTGGTTGGTTGGTTTTTGGTTCCCGCAGCTGTATGTGGCCCAGACCCCTTTCTAGTTTATATTCTAGGCAAAAAATATGAAAATTATGATTAAAGAATTTCTCTGTGTTACACACAAGATACAAAAAATATATATATATATTTACACATTGTCAGACATTTCTCTTAATCAATCCAACGATGAATGTTTTTAATTTCAATTTCCGTTGCTTTGTGTCATCTTGATTGACAAATTGAAACAAATCACAGCAAATACATCAGTTAGCATGCCCCCAACTCCCGAATCTCTGCAAGCATCCTGTCGTATACTTACTATACAGATTGTGTTTGATATACAGCAAGCCGTCACTTGCACAGCCCACTCGGTTGATGATGTCAAAACGGGCTCATATACTATGTATGTATTCATATACAGAAGTACATATATATTGATTTTTGGCAAGACATACGCCACGCATCAAGGGCGTGTCTCTGAAAGCGTGTGTGTGGCATTGAACCAACTTCATAAGAACAGCTGTTCAAGTTATTTATCAATTTTAGCCACTTAATACAAAACTTGGCTCAGTTGGTGGTGAGTAAATCTCAAGATGTAGAGGTACGGGGGGCTAAATTTGTATGCTGCATTGTTAATGAAACCGTAAGCCACAATGCCAGCAGCAGGACCAATACTCAAGGTCTTGGACTGTGCTCCAAATAAATGAATTTGTTGTGCGCGGACAGATGTTCCATGTCCATGGAGTCCAGTGAGTAAGAGTTTCTTCTATGCCCATGCTAACGCCCGCGACAGCCAAAAGGCAAAAACAATGATAAATTAATTAACTTACTCGAGATCCTGAGCAGCCTGCGTGCCACAGGCAAGACGTGCCACAAAACGAAAGAAAAGTCCAACAGAGAGCGACGTGCACAGAAATGTGTAAACCTAATTAAATAAAGAGGCATACAACAAAAAAAAAAAAAACAACAAAGGAAAAAAAAAATTATAAGCCAATCGTGAAAATGCTACAAATTGAATTTATGCTCGTTACCCCTTGGGTATGTACTACATTCTACGTACAAGGTTTCCCGACTTGCGTTTTAAACTAAATTAAACTATATTTTTATATAAAATTCCAGTTGGACTCAGCAAAAAGCAGCCAAGTGGAAGTCATAATCCGCCTCGCGCATACCTCACCCAAACCCATACACTAACACAAACAAAAGACATTGTAAAGCGCCTTCGAGATAAGAAAGCGTCTCCTGACTTACAATGCTCACTGTGTGCATACGTTGAGATCCCGCCGATGACTGTCGCTGAGATAAACGACAACTGCAGTCTAATCACAAATTAATTTGCAGAACAATGCCAGATGATATCGCAGAATTCAACATTTTGCAGCCAAAACCGATTTTCAATGAGCTTCCTATAGGAACCGTGCATTCATTTGGTCAAACAATGCAACCCAATGTTATTTTTATACCCTATAACCTTAGGTCGAAGGGTATTATGCATTTGAGCAGCGTATGTAACAGGCAGGAGAAAGCGGGTCTGCCACGCTAAGTTACATGAATCAAGCTACTTATCATCATCTCTTGTTGGGATTGATAGTTGTCTGTAGATCCAATATCTCAGAGACTCCCAAATCTAGAGTCACTATGTGTTACACAAAGTTCACCATTTTCAATACCCAGGTGAAGCTTCATAATTTATGTCGATATGCTGCTCCATTCCCTGGTGGAAGAATTTCGCAAATTATAAAAGTCAGACGGAACAGTTTAAGACGGCTATTTATTTGTCTAGCCTAGGTTTCTTTTAGCCATATAAGGCTCCACTTTCATCAAAACCTTTGTCATTTTTTTAGCACAAACCTATTTATCATTAATACCTGAGGGCTACCGGCCGCTAAGTCTTCTGCCTTCGGTTCTAATGTCTGGGATGCGCTCTTGCGTTCTAGTTGATCAAACTGATACATATAAGCAGACATACATCCCTGTTCCTAACGTTTCTACTCTCGGAGTTCCAGTTACTTCCCTGGCAACATATGCAGACGACGTGGTTTGCAAATACACGATGAGGTTATGTAGCAGGCTTATCTTTGGGGCTCATATTTATGCCACGACAGGCCGCGCCGATTAAGCTGGCAACCCTGCAATGTAACAAGGTAACCATTATTGCCAGAAAGGTCCAGAGAGTGCAAAACAACTCTATGCGATTTAACATCCCTCCTTGTCGACCCCTCAAACAAAATCCTCTTAAACATCTTTAAATTCCTTAAAACAACCTAAGTAACACAACTTTTGTAGCTATGCAACATTACACCTTGTATTATATCTATTATGTGCATTGTATCAATTATTTATATAACTTAATCATTGTATTATATTATATCTATCTATATTTCTAAATACTTCAATAGTAAATAAATTGTTATATGATAAGATTACAATAAGGACCCAGCCGAAAGCCTTAGTAGCTATGGCTGTCCTCCTCTCTTTAGCTTTAGTTTTTAAACTTAAGCATACAGTGTAAAATAAATAAATAAATAAACTCTATGCGACATGAAAATGATGAAAAGATATAATCGAATTTATCGAAAAGAGTAGGGGATATATGAAAAGTTATCGACAACAAAAAATATAAAATTGGGAGAACGCAAAAAATAATAAAATTAGTTCCTTTTGATTTCAAATTCGAAACACGGCGGTATATTAAAAAAATCATTCACATTTGAACTGATAGAGCTACTCCGAAAGATGTTGCTTAAATTTCGATCTAGATTTTCTATTTATACCCTGTACCGTATGGTACAAAGGGTATATTGTGTTTGTGCAAGCCGAAAATGTATGTAACGTACAGAAGGAGAAGTCGGAGACCCCCAAAGTTACCTAAAGTATGGTCAGAGTGACTAGAGAAGTCGATATACCCATGTCCGTCTGTCCGTATGAACGCCTAGATCTCAGAGATGGTAAGAGCTAGAGCAACCAAACTTTCAGATAAGATCCCTTATTAATCCATAGGAGACAAGATTATTTTATTTTTATACCCTGTACCTATAGGTACAAAGGGTATACTAGATTTGTGCAATGTATGTAACGGACAGAAGGAGGCGTGGCAGACCCCAAGTCCTTTATACCAAAATGCTTATCATAACCTCGGGTAGCGATTGAGCCATGTCCGTCCGTCCGTCCGTCCGTCCGTCCGTCCGTCCGTCAGTCCGTCCGTCCGTCTGTCCGTCCGTATGAACGCCTAGATCTCGGAGACTATAAGAGCTAGAGACACGAAACTTTACCAGCTGGTGCGCATATTTCCTAAGCAGATGAAGTTTGTTGAATCATGTCAATATCTTTCCCCGTTCCCCCGCTGTAGATTTTCGCGGTTCTTAGCCACACCGTTTAATATTTTCATTTGAAATTTAACAGAGCGATGCGTTGTAGTTACATGCATCTATGTGTAAAAAATGAACAAAATCGGACAAATACAACAGAAGTTATAGTCAAAAATGTGCAAACTTCACCTCCCCTTGCCAATAAACTGCGTCAATATTTGACTCTACGCAATTGTGGCTACAAGTGACCTAGAATCACAATTTTTGGTAAGCTGATTCATGTGGCTCTAATGAACAAATCCACATCCAAATTTTATCGATGCGGTCCCCCCACCCCCCGCAATCGATTTACCGTGTTTTCTCCCACACCCCTTAACATATCAACTTGAAACTTACCCAATATAATTAAAATAGCTTCTTTGACGTAACTTTCGATTTTCATCAAAATCGGTATAAATTTACGGAACTTATAGGTATAAATATCGTTTTGCCCCCAAAAAAAAATAAATTCCAATTGGAAAGTTCTTAGATGGAATATGCAGGAAAAATTTTTTTGACACAAAAGGTACAGGGTATTCCACTGTCGGGCACCGCCTCGACTGTACCACATTTTTTTGATATCGGGACTACATTATATAGCTCCCATAGGGGTGTTTCAGAGGACCTCGAAAAAAAGCAGAAGTTTTAGATGGATAATTCGTTTGTTTATGAAGATATCATAACCAAATTTGGCATTCAGAAGTCTTTTAGAGATCTTCAACAATCTTCCAAATCTGATCAAAATCGGTTGACTATATCATATAGCTCCCATAGGACCAATCGGTCAAAAAATCGTGTTTTGTACAAAATTCGTTGTGTTTCGTTTATTTGTAAAGATATTGTAACCAAATTTGTCATTTAGAAGTATTTTGGAAATGTTCAACACTGTACCAAATTTGATCAAAATCGGTTGACTATATTATATAGCTCCCATAGGGCCAATCGGTCAAAAAAACGCTTTTTGTACAAAATTTGTTGTGTTTCGTTTGTTTGTGAAGATATTGTAACCAAATTTGGCATTCAGAAGTTTTTTAGAGATCTTCAACACTGTACCAAATTTTATCAAAATCGGTTGACTATATCATATAGCTCCCATTGGGCCGATAGGTCGAAAAAAAGTTTTTGATTAAAAATTCGTCTGTTTTTGGTTGTTTATGAAGGTATCATAATCTAATTTGGCAATCAAATGTGTTTTGGTGTTCGTAAGCAATTTACCGGATTTTATTGCAAGCAGTGGTACAGGGTATCCCAAAGTCGTCCGCGCCCGACTTTAACGTACGCCATCTTTTTATAATACTTTCTTTGCAGTGTACGCAAATAAGGACAACTGAGCTTTATCTAAGATTATGCATATAAAGAACATCCATTTTTTTGTAGTCATGTCAGCCTAATTAACTATGACACATTGAACTTTTCGTTAAATACAAACTCAATGTGCGTTAACTTGGTAATCAATTTTCTTGCCTTCTCCTAGAAACTCTAACGCATCAATGCAAAAATTTGGCGCACAAAATTAATTTACTTTAATAAATTTTGGTTGCAGGGTATCCAACAGTCGGTCAGCACTACGCCTGTATCACATTTATTGGCTCTATAATAAGCAACCTCCACAGAGACATATTTTCACTTTGAATCCAAAAGGATAACAGCGGGCAGAGGACTAACAGAGTACACAAAACTTACAAAGATAATCATTTTTGCAGCACATCATCACTTACACCTCAATGCACAAAGTATGGCTTTAAAGTCATGTAACGCTTTGTGACCTGACACAAACAAACGCGCATATGGCGAAAAAAGGGTCACTTGAGTTATCAGTCTTATCACTCATACGCCACGTGCGTCTGCCCGTGATGTGCCTACATTAGCCGAGAAACACCTTAGTTGGCATGCGTCTGGTTTTGTCATGTGGGCATGGGGCACGGGCACGTCTATCAAGCTGTCAAACCGTTTATCACTTGCCATAATCCGATTTGAGGCATTACCCTGGCGATTGTATCACGCCCGGATCGCATGTCGCATGAATAATTTATGCAACGTCACCAGACTATCGCTCATACGCACAATGGGCCTAGGTCAGCTTAGGTTATGTTGCTTTTATTTTTGTTTTTATTTTGTTTTTTAACTTGTCTGTATGGCTGTTTGTATAAGACGTTGGGATGAGCATTTGAGCAACTGGCTAGAACACAATTGTCACTTGCCCAAATGACATTCATGCAGAAATGGAATTTCACACTTATTGGCTTAGATTGAATTAAGGGACTCACAAAGAGGTTACTTAGTCTCTGGCTGAGACTTGCTTGACTCAGGCGAGATATTTTAGCTACATCTTGAAGCTTATTTTATAAGAAGCTATTTACGTTGCTACTCGCATTTCTGAGCGGAGATGCATGCACCGAATGGCTTGAAAAAATTGTTATTATTATATCTTTCTATCTTTGTTTTCTTTCACCACATGCATCAGGCTGATATAAATACTAATGTGAATGCTACTGAGTTTTGCAGAAACAATAGTTAGTGACTTTTATTATCAAGTCTTGAGTACATGATACTTTGTTACAAATTCATATTTTATTTAAACTAATTTTAGCGAAAAGTAACATTAAATTTAGAATCGACCCAGAAAATTTGGATTATGAAATTATCGGATCGGTATCGCCCATCTCTTATTCAATTTTAGTCCTCGACAATGAATATCAACACCAAAATAATTTTTTTGTATAAAATCGATCTAAATATTCTAATATTAAAAAAAAAAATCTCCACAATTCGTGAGCGATGAATATTTTTTATTGAATTTATAAAAATTGAAGAGTTTTTCTGATGTCATCTTGGCAATGTTGAAATTCTTTTAAGAGGTAGTTCAGCTAAACAATGTATTATCATATCACCATCCTTAAAAAGTTCACACTTGATTTTGTAAAAATTTAAAGCACCTGCTACAAAGTAAGCAGATTCTCGTATGTGTGGTACTGGGGTTGAAAGCTTTGTAGTTTGATAAGGGAGGTAAAAAAAAAAAACTTTACGTATATACTATATAGTAAAAGGAAGACTAAGTAGAAAAAGAACGCTGGGCATCACGTAGCAGCTGATTCCTAATGTGTCTGCTTTTAACAGCTCATCTCGCGCACATAAAAACCCCATGTAGCATGCCCCACGACACATGCCCCAGATCTTGTGTGCCGTATAGTTTCTGCACTCCCCCCGTTGATTATAGGATGGCAAGTATAATCGCAATTATTTTTACCTGTTGGCGCTTTTAACACATTCCAACGCGCAGCAGAAGTATGTGAAAATATTTGCTCAGCTATAAAATAAAATAAGGCAACAAGAAATTGTACTGACTATGAGGCTGCTCAAGCAAGAAGTAAAAATTGCTTTATTTCCGAGACGTAAAATTCCTGGCACGGCTTTCGGTTTACAATATACGTAGTATAAATAAAGAAATTCTTCACTTGACTTGTCTGCCACTTGGTTTTTTTTTTTTGTAAGCTGTCAAGGCTAACCACTACTTTTAAGTATCCTATTAAAAGTGCCTTAATGGTAACCACAAATACTTAGCTGTTTGGCTGTCTAAAGGGGCGTATGAGTGATATTAATTCAGTTTAAAAGTTGCTTTGGTTGAGCTTAAAAAATAGAGGAAGTGAATGTTGACGGCTCACAGCTTGCCATTGCGAATTTTAATGCAAATGAGCCGCCTATTAACGCATTATTGATTGAATTAATCTGTCATTAACTGGGAAATAATTCAACACGATTAAACGTATGCATTAATGACGTAACGAAACACAGATATGAACAATCATGCAAAATTAATTAAACCTATTTATAAAAACCCGAAAGAGATAAGTTCAGTAAAACGAAGATTGCATTCTCTTATACTATGATAAATCAAACTTTAAAACTAATGGATCTTTTCGATTTTTATATTTTTACTTAGGTTACCGAGATAGTTAGTCAATTTTCCACTCATATTTTTTTCGCAATATTCCGAAATTATTACAAATAAAAAAAGTGTCATCTGGAGACGAGGCATATGGCATAATTTGTATTTCAACACGCTGAGTTCGAATCGGCTAACAGCATGGGCCCAACGTGTCTAGGTTCTATCGTAACATCAAAAAAAAACAATAAGTATTTTTTTTCGAGACCAGTTGTCCAGCGATTTTTTTTATATATTTTTTGGGGTTGCTGAATCCGAATCCGTGGTCAAAGTATCCAAAGCATGTCAGCTGTCTAAGATAACCTCTAAAAAAACCTCTTTTTACGGGGTTTTTGAGATTATGTTAGAACCCTGTCATTATGGAGTTTTCGGAGCACGAAAATCTATAGATGGTCTGGCCTCTGAACCACAAACCTCAAAATAAACCATAAAAAATTAGTTTTGTGTCCTATATGTTTTTGGAGTTGCTGCATCCAAGGTCCGAAAAACCCCAACGTCAGGCTTCAATGATAACCACAAAAATAAATAGGTTTATATGATAATTTTGCGAATCACATTTGGATTCATGGACCCTAAAAGCAATGGGTAACCATGGGTTGACCTCTGGATGCGAAAGTCGGCTTTTTTTTGGTAACCTATCGATTACCGGATTTTTGAGTAAATTTTTCTGCAAGAAGCCATAACAAACATCCAAAACTAATAAATCACTAACTCCATACTCTCTTAAAGCTATACCCAAGAGTATTTCAGATGGGAGCCTAATAAACAAAGAAGTGTTGATATTTTTGTACAACATCGCCATAGCACTTTCCTTCAACACCTTTACATTTCTCAACGCATTAAAGCGAAACTTGGCGTAAAAACTTTTTTGTATATAAAAGTGGGTGCAGGGTATCCCACTGTCAGTCTGGGCGCTGACTGTTTCATATTTTCTTTTAAATTCATATACATATCTTGTTCATATGTACATCACTTAAATTTATACATACATCTTTTTAACAGGTATCTCGTCGGAAACTTTCAATTTTGGCTGAAGTTGGCTGCTTTCCAAATCCAAAACAGGAAAAAAAATACACTGGATAGGTGCCAAAGCTACGAACCTATTAGTTTACTTTGCTCTATTAAACTCATCGTAGTTGGCGCAGTACAGTTGGCACAAAAACTACTTAGGATTCCGCTATAACAGCTCTCAAGCAGTCACGTAACTAAATGACCCAATAAAACGAATATTCGAATGTTACCATTGTCATACTATTGATATCGCCAGCCTTTGACACTGTCCACAAAAACTGATGGTTTATAATAAAAAAATTGTTTTGTCGTCGTCGTGCTCATCGCCATCATTACTTTTTCTGCTTAGATTTTAAATAAAGACATTTCACTCTAAAATATAAAAAAGTTGTTTTGTCGATAGCGCCAACCGAGCTCAGTAAACAGGGGCAAAGCCCCCTAGTTATTATAATTTTACATTCTATTTAATTTTTTTATGTTTAATTGAATACGTCACAGAACTCATGTAAGCTGTCAAAGTATTGAAGTTACTCTGAAACAAATCTTTGGGGCTAAAAGATTTCTCATTTATCTTCGTTTTACATAGGTTCTAATAAATTTAACAATTATTTGTATTAAAAAATAAAATAAACGAACATCAAAAAGCGAAACGAAAATCAAAAAGCTTTTATTTCGAATTATATTTGTATTGAATAATTTTTATAAGCGTTCATTCGAAATCAACTCGCAGGTGGTACAAACTGATTTAGAAAAAACTACAAAGGATTTAATTGTCTTAAAATAAATAAATAAATAATCTGTAGCTATAAATATTTCTTACTCTTTGCAAGTTAACATTATTCGTAATAAACTGTGTTTTTTTTTTTAAATTTAATGTTAGTATATTTTTATGCAAACAATATGAATATCCCTATACAGCTTTTAATAAGTAAATAATTTTTAAACAATAAATTAGTGAATACTACTTTGGCTCTGTTAATTATGCAATTTAATTTTTTAATCGATTGTAATCAAAGGTTCTTTGGCAAACAACTGATTTATGGCATGCAAATTTTATTTGCTTATTTTTTAAGCGAAATATTTGCTTTCAAAAATATTATTTATCGTAAATAAAAATTGTATGAATTATCTTTGCTCGCATAACCTGTATAGAACCGATCGTTAAAAAAAAACAATTATAGGCTATCGTTCATTTTTCATTGGTGTTAAGGGTTTTTTAGAATTCCTCAGCAATGTATCAAGTTTTATCAATAGACTATATCATGTAGCCTCCCTATGGCCGATAGTTCGAAAAAATTTGTTCTTTAAGACCATAATTCGTGTGATTATAAAATTTCGGTAATGAAATTTTGCATTTTTATTTTGTTCGTTGTGATGATACAGGACCTCCATTTTTTTTTTTAAACAATATTGAAAACAAATACTCTACTCAACTTTTAAGAGTTAAGCTTTTGGAGGGTCCCTAACTCCTTGTAGAATATGTAACAGCTTTTTTTTCGCAGACGAAGTGACCTGAGTAGAGGTTGTATAAGAGTGGAGCCTTGATGTTCACCTAACTGTTTTGGGCAGACTTAACACTGCCCATGTCTTTTGTTTTGGGTTAGAATAAAAATAAGACTAACAGTTAGTTCTTGGTTTGTTGTATATTCAATCTGACTAAGAGAAGTCACAAAATCACTATAAGCAAATAAAGGGTGTTTTTTAAGGAGAACAGCTGCAAAAAGTAATACGCTATGCGCAAAGAAAACGTAAAATATTGTAACTTCTCACCACTTAAAAGAAAGTTTAAGCTTAAGATTCTTCGAAAAATAAAAGTCAATTAAGGATATACTTCTAAGTACAGGACTTTACTAGTAAAGCCTGACTATATAGATATATAACCGCCCTATGCTCTGAATAAGAGCGACAAAGCAGAGTTATTTGATTTTATTTATAAATTGATATACCTCAGTATAATCAAGGAAATAATAATAATATATAGATATGTACATATATAAGACTTTAAATAACTTCTGCAAATAGTCGCTGCCTTATAAAAGAATATTATTTACAAAGCTGTAGGTAATTTTTTGCTTCGATCCACTTTTGACATATGCTTTCATCGTAATAAATAGCCTTTTACTCTATGTAAAAACTTCAACTTCAATCACATAATTAACATTAAATAACGCTTATCGAGTATTAATAAAACTTTATTTGCTTTTTTCGTATTGTGTGCATCAATAAACCATAAAACGTTGAAGTACATGAATGAAATTTCACAAAAACCCATTTACATTGCCATGTAAACACATATATACATAGTACAAAACTGTCAGGCAATGCAAATTGTTTGTCTTCACTGAAACAGAGCCCAATCCTTTTAAATAGAGTTAACCACCGGAACTGTCGATGTCGTTGGTAATGTTCGCTGCGGTCTTGTAACTGCCAATTATATTGCGGCTTTGATTGCTTTCAAAGCAATTGAAATAAATTTTCCAAAGTTGACATTTTTCAAATTTATAGCTATACATTTTCAATTATTAAGCGAAAGTTTATTGCCATTTCTTGTTGGCCTTTATTTTTTATTTATTTTATTTTTTTATTATTGCTGCAGTTAAAAAGCCAATTGTGGTCGAGGGTGTTGACTTTCAGGACCTAGAGTTCTTACTCTTGTACGAATTTAATAAATAATTGTAAATAAGCATTTTTTGTGTAAACTTAGTTGAAAGCAACACGGAAACTTTGGTCCAAACACATACACTTGCATTTAAAAATCATTTTTATAAAAATATGCACAAGTTTTACTTACAATAAAATGTAATGGAAGAGTCGCAATTTATTTCATGTGCTTCTTGTATCGAATCCGGCAAGAAGCAAACAGGGGTATACTTAGGGGTATACTTGAAACCCGGCAAACAAAAACTTCCTGAAACGAAACTGTCACAGCAGCCAACTGTGAACTCAGCAGCTCGAAATTCATGCTTTTTGTTTAGGGAGGAAGAATTATAATTTTCCTGGTGCTCTGCAAACTTTTCATTCTGAAATATAGTGCACATTGTAACTGGTTATGTCGCTATGTGTTTGAGTGCTTGAGTATATGACAGTCCCGCTTCACCTCTGTCCCACTTAACACACTGTCATGTGCGGGTATTTTCCAAAAAGAAACTTCAACTTACTCTGCATATCTTTAAAAAGAACATACGCACTTTTGCACTGCAAACCACAACAATGACAATGGCGACAAGCAGCATCAAGCAAAATGGCTGACACTGGCAGCGACGCAGCGCAGATGCCAGAAGCGACAGAGGCAGAGACTATTATATAACAATAACAAAGTCTGCGGGGCACATTATCATGCAAACAGTTTCCCCATTGTACTTTTTTTTTGCGGGTCTTACAGCAGCTGCTTGGGAGAGGAGTAGAAAAATATAAAACACGCAAAGAAAGTCTACATGGCAATGGCAACTGAATACTCTTAAAGTTTAGAAGATCTTCTTTTAGAAGTCAATTGTGATATGTGAGTAATGGGCAGATTTTGAGGGAGCACGGATATAGTAAAATGTATTCTAGGCTGGATTTACCAGCCTTGCAACTTCTAAAGGGAATTCTTGATTAGTCTAAACAAAAAGCTTGTTAGACTTTAACGACCGATTGATCCTATGATAAACACTTAATACTTTTATTTGAAAACATACAATGGACGATTTTAAGCAACTTATTTTAGAACAATATTACAATATTGGAATATCGGCACTTTGATTTTAGCATGACGTTAAATTTCTGCGGCAGACCATGCAAAATAAAAATCAACTTTCCTAAAAAGTTTTTTATATACTTTTGTAGCTACTAATATTTGACACCAATCGGCCTTACCGTTTACAAGATAATAAGCTTGGCCTGACGTTACAAAAAAAATATTGCTTTTCGTTTGGATTATAGAATCTGAAAACTCTGCGAATAAAGCAGAACTACAGTTTGAAATATTTTAGTAAGTTAGAATGTCGTACAATCGTATCGTTCAAGCAGTCTTCTACCATCCGTATCGAAAGTTCTGAAAAAATTGATTACTTCGAGGCTTAATGAGAATATGGACCCTGGAAATTGAATCCCGGATAAGCAATTCGGTTTTCGCTCTGGTCATAACTGCACAGTGACACTGACATATACTTAAAGCTTACTGCAATGGAGTTTTTCTGGACATCCAGCAGGCATAATAGAAAATTGTATATTCAGATTCGGTAGCATCAGTCTTCAATCAGAACTGCTTTAGCTGGAGTGCCTCAGGGAACTAACCTTTCCCTCCTATATAACATTATTACCACTGAGTAGAAGCTTTTCGGCGCTTATGCTGACGATGTCTGCGTTCTTTACCTAAATTCCTGTGGGTACGGAATTCAGGAGTATCTGCTTGAATTGTTCCATAATGATGGCATTAACCAAAGCAAATCTGTCAACGTATGCTTCATACTAAATTGCGGCCAAAAATTCGCCCGCGGTTTTTGTTAATGATCAGCCTATACCGCAAACAACAATAGCAAATTATCTCAGAATTAACCTGGATAGGGAACTGACATACCGTGAGCACTTCACAAAGACCACAGCGGTTTGCTACTGTAAAAGGGATCGACTCCATTGGCTTCTTAATGGGCGGACCAATCTCTCCCTATGATGATCTATTAGCAGATCATTGGCCTACCTGCAGATATGATATTGAGATTTGGGGTACCGTGGCTATGTCAAACCATAATAGGTTCCTAACTATACGGAATAAGGTACTCCACCTTATATCTGGATGCGAACAGTACGCCAATGATTGTAAGAGCCATTACAAAAACAAAAAGAGCCAGATGAGCAATGGGCCTGGACACCCCTGGTCTATTGCAACAGCTTCGCAGTAATTCCAGTAAATTATTACAAAGACCACAATTTTGTTAAAAGTCGCTCTGAGCTGGTACAAAGTAAAGTAATAAAAAATAAAAAAAAATAGATTTCGCTAGTTATAATACTAAATTACAAAACATTTTCTCCTATTTTTTACTAATCGAAGTATTTGGCGTGACGTTACAACTTTTTTTAAACAATTAAGCTTAAGTAAAACATTATTTGGCGATAATACTAAAACATTTTCAAGAATATAATTCACTTTTTAAAAAAGTAAAATGATAAAAAAGATGATCTTAAAAGTAGATAAACATAAACATGATCATTTTTAAATATTTTTCTTTAATAATATAGGGTGGGCCATCGTTGGTTTGTTTTTTAATTGCATTTTATTCGTATATTTTCCGACAAAATTGGTCAAATGTGTATACCAAATGCAAGTTCGAAACAACTCATTTATGTATGAAAAAAAGTGTGATACAGTCGAGAGGTGCCCGACAGTGTAATACCCTGTACCTTTTTCTCGAAAAATCATTTATTGCTGCATGTTCCTTCTTAGAACTTTCCGATTGGATTTTTTCGGAATAAGTACACTTTTGGCTATAACTTTTGTTGTATTCGTCCGATTTAGTTAATTTTTGACACAGAGATGTATGTTATCATGGCGTCTGTTTTGTTTCAGATAAAGATATTAAATATTAAAATATTAAAAATACGAAAGAGGTCTTGACCTTTAAAAAATTGCACACTGGAATTTCTCTTGCTTAATGTTTTAAGGACCTCCCAAAAAGTCTTAAACCAAACCAACCATTTGTGTCGGTCCATTTATCTCATTTATATTTTAAGGCAAGAAATGTTGAAAATTATTTTTTATTTATTTATTTACAAACAGCTATCTTATAATTAAAAATTATAAACTAGCTTAAGGACTAAGAGCGGTGGCTGCGATGGCCTATATTCAAAATTGAATTTCGAGTTTGATTTGTATTGGAAGGTTTATATTTCGGGAGGTAGAGGGCGCCAAAGTTCCTAAATTTTTTTTTCACGTTTAGCCCTTTTTCGTCTATTTTTACTGTACTATTCATTTATCATAAACATTTGAAAATAATCAATTTTTATTAATTATAAAAATTGAAAAATAAGTATAATTTGACGATTATTTTGTTAAAAAATTATATTTAACGATTCTTTATCCATTTTCATTATTAAGTAAAAAATTGTATTTAAAACTTCATTTTTAAGGTATCAATAAAAATAAAAACTTTTTTTTTTGGGTAGTCCTTTCAAAAATTTAATATTTTGTAGATGGTACTTTCATCTGAAAACACTTCTTTCTCTTGATTGTTTGCAACCTGATCATAACACTTATTTGCAATGCTGGTATGATATATTGTTGTAAATGATACTGTTTGTATCACAGGATAATATATTCCTTCACCTAGCACTGCTTGTTATACAGCGTGACGTGACCATGCCTCCTTTGTGGGCATTGCAAGTTTCAGAGCACAATGATTATACCTCTCAAAAGTGTATAAAAATAAAGAAAAAACCAAGAAATCCAGCGGCAGACACTGCCACTAAATTTATTGTATGCTGTTTGCTTGGTATGTACACTTTATACGACTATGTATATATGTATAATACTTAAATCTATTTTGAATGTTCAAATTTAAGCATCATGTGATTATACAAAATGCTTAGTCTATTATTCGTAAATATTTCTCAGGAAAGAGAAAACAGTTCATATTCATAAGCGCACTTAAGCTGTGAAAATGTTCAGCAGTGAATAAGCTGGGCAGAGAGTTCAAGGAACATTTTGAGCTGCCCTTTAGTGTGACCTAATGAAATTACACAACACTGTTTGATGAGAACTTAAAGCCGCTTTAAGTCACAGTAAAGTGAGGACATTGAGCACATCTCTTCATATACATACTATATGGTATATATACTCATATGTAACATATAGTATAGTATACATTATATTTCATTCATTTGCACAATTTTTAATCTACGTCTGCTGAGTTTTTGTGAAATGAAAAGCACTTTTGCTTTAGAATAACTTTTGTTATAATATTGCAGCAAATGGCAATGGCAAAAAGCAACAGCCAGCCAGCTAGCCAGATGAGAAAATGGGCGAAAATATGTAAGGCGGAATATATTTTAAATCGATATCTTCGATGTTACTATTCATAACTATAGCTTTTTGTGGCAAAATTTCAATACCTTATCAATTTATCGATAGCTGAATGATTGCGTAGAAGCAGGCGCGGATCCAGTATTTAGTCATAGGGTGATTTTTCACCTCAAAGTGTATATATATCAGAGCAACAGTTAACAGCTATTAGAATAAAAAGCTTTGAACTTCACTTCCGGACCCGAAAATTTTTGCTAGAAAGCACGAGGGCAAATAAATGCTGTAAGTTTTCTCCAATTTTGGACGATAAAAAAAAACAATGCAATCAAAAAAAGTAACAAATATGAACCAATTCTTTTTCAATTTAAAACATTCTACATAACCAGGCGAATATTTGCTTATGGCTCAAACTTATGAGAGTTACAGGCCCGCAAAACTAACAAAAAAAAGTTTGCTTTCTGATTGAGATCCGAAAAATGTTTTTTTTTCGAATATTTTATTATATTGCGAAAATCCGCTATTTTGTTTAATAACATATTCTCATAATTATTTTCAAAACCTTTTGATTCTAAAAGTTTAATTCCGTTCAATTCCGTCCATAAAAGAAGTCAAACAAAAAGAAAGTTAACAAATATAAACAAATTCGTTTTTTATTTGAACATTTGATTTTCAGAGTTGTATTCGAATCGGAAATATACATATATGAACTTTTTGTAATTTGGGTATTAGCAAATTATTTTTGGAAATGCGAAAATAGTAATATTTTGGTTGTAAAGCTAGAGCTAGACTCTATAAATTGTAAGTACTTAGTAAACGAATATTGTAATATTAGGTTAATTAATTTAAAAAAAGATTAAAGTTGTCGAAAACGAAATAATAAATCAAATATTTTTGTTCATTTGCTTTAAGCCACGAACTCTTGGAACTCTTTTTTTCAAATTCTAGTTTACCCAGCAGTTATCTGCTTAATGGAAGAAAGCTTTGAGCCAAAAAAGACGAAGCTAATTTTTTTAATTTTTGCATGTTAATAAAATTTTTTTTTCCGAAAATACGAAAATCGAATATTAGGGATTCGGAATAAGCTAAATTATTAATAAATATAGTAATAATCTTACGTCAAAAAAGGTTTAATCATAGTATTAAAAAAATATTTGAGCTGATTATTCCTTCATCGCAAATATGTATATATTATTATATCTTTCAAATCTAAATGATCGACTTCCAAGTAGCACCGTTTCATATATTTCCGCCCATTTATATGTGTGTCATTATCTATTGTTCCTGGTTTGAAAACACAAGCGTGCAGACAGATAGCCAACCAGGACATGGGCACACACTGGTGTGGCGGATGTGTTTTTACACAAAAACTATCCACACATTCACACACACAAATAAACACTCTCACACACACACACACAGTTGCGTCCAGTGTTGTATAAAAGCCTGTGCGTGCCTGAGTGCAAGTGTGTGAGTGCGAATGCCTGTCTGACTTTAAGCCAAGGCCAAAGCGTGCCGTTGCATTTTCCACCAAAACAATTTCAAATTATGTTTGAAAAAATACCAACACCAGCGCACTTGCTATCACACATATAAACATATTCGCAAGCACACACTCATGCACTTTGTTGCAATAAAAAAGTTTGTGATTTCCCTCAACAATAAAATAACTGTGTGGAAAATTGTAAATGTTTTTATTAAAACGTTTTGCAACTTATTTTTCTCAGTTTGTAAAATCCATTTTCCAACTTTACAATTTTCGCCTCTCTCTCAGTGCTATTAATAATGAGCATTAGCAGCAAATGGCTTGGTTAAGCATGATAATAATCAAGGGAGACCATTGCATTGCAGCCATTTGTAACTTGAAGTTATTCCGCAATTCGGGAAAATTTACCGTGAGGCTAGTATCAGATACATAAATCCCTTAATTCAATTTTTTTTTACTTAAATCACTTGTTTGTGTGGGAGAAAGTTGCTATCCAAATCATGTTTTTTTTACTTTATACTGTTTTTTATCAAATGGAAATAAATAATGGTATTGTAATCTCCTGCACCCACTTTCCCTCCTAATAATTTCTATAGAGTTGAATACATTAGGTATTTTTAAAGAACATGGTTTGCAGCCTTAGGGAAATAGGGTGTTTTTTTCGAAAAAGTCTAAGTTTTTTGATTTATTAGGATTATAAGAGTCTAAATACAAAATGCCTCTAGCTGAGATATTATTTAAAGAAAATTAAATATTATTTTATCATATTATATATTTTATTTTATTTTTCAATTTTTTTTTTTTTTGGATTTTGCTTTTTTGTGCTCCTCGCATCCGCATTTTTTACTGTCGCTATTTACTCATAGGTTTTACTTACTCTTTGTAAGCACAGCTCTACAACTTTTGATTGAAATTAAACACGACTATGCTATTCTTATTACAAGGGAAATTTTTCATTAAAAGTAATAATAACTTAAATAAAATTGTTCAAATTTTTAAAATATTTAAATTACAAATATTTCCTTTACTTAATATACTTCCATACTTAATATACTATAAATTTACAAAAATAAAAACAATTAAATTATATAAAATAAATTTATTTTTATACTTTTTTCATTTGCATCTATTATTCGTAATCACATTGCCGCTTAAATAAAAGTTTAATTTTATTAAAATGGGTATATGGATTATTTAGACACGCATACCTCGAAAATCATCAATTTTACGCAACACTTCGTTCATCTTAAGAACTCCAAAGCTGCAGCTGGCATGTGGCTCAATAAAACACAATTTATTTTTTTTGGAAAATTACATTATTTACGTATTATCCGATATTAATATACCGTGTGAATTTTATTAAAATAAGGCCTATACAAAGATCTCTCTCTAAACATTTTATCGAATAAGTAATTTGCTTACCTATTTTTTATTTTACTTGTTAACCCTTTGTTTTAAAATACAAAAAACGGATCTCACTTGATACACTTCTTTTCTTTTATAAAAATATGTTTTTTTGATACAAACAATTACCTGCTAATAAAAACAAAATTTGACGAGAACAATAAATTAATAAAAATCGAAAAACACGTACGCTCTTGTTTAATATAATAGTTCAACTAAAGGGCACGCTAAAACAAGAGCAATTTTTGGCAGATTTACAGTAGTCAACGTAAAGATACAGAAAGATGTAAACCAAAGAGAATATGTGTAGATAAAAACAGTTTCATTTTTGTTTGAGTAAGTTTTAGTTTTTTTTAATAGAAAAATATTGTTTGCAACAAATACATTAAATTTTTTCGATTATTTTACTGGCAACATGTCGCCAATTGCCGGCGGCCGAAATGCAGGCTATTTTTTGCAAGACATGCACCATGTTTATGTATGTGAACATATAGCAAAATAGCGAATAAAATATCCGGATTTGTTTTCCGAAGTAAGGCCGCTTAATGCGGGCGAAATGTTAACACATTTTTTTGGTTTCTCCAGTTCTTATAGTATCTCGAGATCTAACCGGGGTAAGAATTTAGTTTTAAAACCCATACCTTCAATAGTTAAAAAATATATTAATGTACAAATTTTGGGTAACATGGGAAAATAAACTAATTCTTTTAAGTTTCTATACTGAAAAAAAAATTAAGAATTTATCAAATTCTACGGTTCTCCAAAAATATATTTTCTATTGTTGAGAGCAAAAGCAATTTTTTCTTATTTTGAGAATGTTTGGAATTATTTTAAGAAGAACATTTTGTGGCCATTCTAAGATTGTATACTACAAATTATTTTGTCGTAATGTTAAGACCGAGAAACATAGAGAACGAAAAATTCTCTTAAATTGTAGAGTGGAATAAACTTGGTTTGAGCAAATTTCTACTTTAATTAGTCACTCAATCCGACTATAATGTAACCTGCAGCCCTCACAATTCCCAAATATTTATCAATGTGATTTGAAAATAATGTTTTAATATCTTTTCTTTTTATTTTTTTAGTTTTAAAAAATTTTGTATATTTACATGCCGTGACCCAAATGGATGGGTAATGAGAAAGGCGAAAGCGGAAAGAGGATCAATGTTAAAAAGCTGAAATAAACTTTTTTCGGAAACAGTCATGTTTAAATTGCTGTGTGAAATAGCTCTGCTTACACTTACAGTATAACATACGCGTCGCATGCATTAGTGTGTGTATTTTGTATTGAAATTTTCTTTGCTCCAGCGACTCTTGCCACAGCGACGAAACTTCGTGTCTGTGCGTATTTCTTGCCGACCGCTGCCTTTGAGTGTCCCTCCAGTTGCACGAGCCGAGTGTTGAAATAAATACCCCCAGCAGAGCCCCACTACCCAATTTCGAACCCCCACCAATGCTTTGCTTCATTTTGTTTTTTGCACAATGTCCTAGAATATGGGTACCAGCGCCACCACATCATTAACCTCATGGGTATTACGCATGGGGGCACATTTGGTGGGTAGTAGAAATGAGGACCCATGCAGTGTGTAGTGCAAATGAGTACCATTAGGACAAAGGGCTACAAAATTAGTTAGAACTAATTAATATATTTCTTATTTTGAAGTTTATTTTCTGTAGGTCTAGACGCGGACTATGCGAGTGGGCACTCCGAAGATGGCAATCGCCACCATTAATACTGCAGCGGTAGATTAACTTATTGTATAATACTAGTAAGTAATGGACCAAACCAACACTTTGAGAATTCCAATTCATTTATGCCCCAGGAAATACTGCCTGCTTTAAGTATGTAGAAGTATATTCAGTAGAACTACAAAGTTATTCATTTAAAATAAAAAGTTCTTCATTGAAAAGTTTTAAAAAGTTTTAATCATAAATTCAGATAATACGAATGCTCTTATTTATTGCAGCTTTTGAAATCCTTACCACAGCGCAAAGTTTTAATGCAGATATCAAACAGAATATAATCGTCTAGAACAATTTATTAAAATAAATCGACAGGATTAAACGCAAAAACAAAAAAACCTTTTCAGATCTTTGCAAACAAACTGAAAGTCCACTAGCAAATGAGTTGTTCTAAAATAGTCGTACAGTCGGTCCTTGTGTCAGTTAGTCATTCAGTCAATGGGTTAGGAAGGAACCGCACTGACAGCAGTCTCAAATCCATTATTGAAATTTTATCTATGCACATAACGTCGATGAACAACGCATGGGACACATCCTCAGTCCCTTTTGGATTAACAATCGAATAGCAAGCACTCATAGAAATATTTGTGCATTGATGTAAAAATAATGCGCTATGAAATTTATACAGCTTGAAAAAATTATACAAAAACACAAAGGGACTAGAACAAAATCAATCAGTTGATGGAATGCTTTTATAAATATTACAATAATAATAATGACGATGATAGCTCTGAATACATTTTTGAATAGAATATCGAAAGCTGCAACCAAATGGAGTGTGGATTTTAATTTCCAAGCTTTGTCATTGTGGCAACCCGCTGAGAATTGTCAGATTGGATATGGCAGATGAGAGAGGTGTGCATTGTGTTAAAATTATCCTTATGTGTCAAATGCAGGCTGTGTGTGGTGCACGCTATAATTTTATTGTCAATTTAAATTAGTTTTCTAATTATTTTTTGATCGCCCACAAATATATATAAATTTCATTATTGGCTGCTAACTAATCCTTTAGCCAATGAAGATTAAAATTATTTGGCATCACAAATCGCATTACCTCCTTAATAAGCACAAAAAATAAACACATATAAAATTGCTATTTAAATTGTAGTAGATAATACTTGCCTGCCTTATCATTTTTATCGAATATTCAACAATAAATTATTTTAATTAGAGCATATAAAATTACGCAACTGATTTATGGTTGAGTAAATGGAAGTTCCATTTTCATAGCCGATAAGTAAACCTAACACCAAAATGTTGCTGGCCGTCTTGAAAATTGAGTAGATTGAATAAAATTAAACATTTTGCAGTTAACGAGCACTGACAACAAGAACAAAAGTAGTTTTTCTTTGGTGAAGTTTTAAGGAATTGAATTTTCAGTTCTTGGTAATAATTGTTTACACATAGTTTGTAGGAATAACAGTTGGCAGCTCATCCGCTGACCAAATGGCAGTTCGTCCATATTAGAGTTGAGCCAGCAGATTTAGGGTTAGATATGCAGTTTATAGTCACAGCCACATTGAGATGGTATGCTTTTATTATATGGCTAATTTCTTACAAATCTAGAGTTAGATATACCGAAAAAGATGCTTATTGAGACCTACAATATGTATGGTATGGTACAAAAATTAATATGAGGTGAGCTACGATTTTTTAGTGTAAATGTTTTAGACATTTCTACATTTCTGAGCACATTAATAACCTGTTCACACTAACATCTTTGGCGACGATTTTGCAAATGAATTTGCCGTTCCAAAAATTGTTCTTCCTTATTGCGTCCCGATGACAAATGTCATGAAATAAACAATGTCTAAGAAAAAGACTGGCAATTTTCGATTCGCAACAAGGCGCCAAAAGCTCATGAAACAGTCGGAGCATCTAGTTTGATAAGAGCAAAAAAGTAGAAACCAATTTTATAGATTTATTTTGCTTTTTTTTTCAGTTACACATAGTTGCATTCTCTTGTTTCATTCTCTTATTTTCTTTTTGCTATTTTTTGAACTTTACAGAGCATAACCAAAAATTACTCTTAACTCTATAAATAATATGAATGAACGTAGCACTCTCTCATTACAAGATCTCTCTCAAATTCTCGCATTTTGTGAGGCTCTTCGCTCTCGCTGCAATGAATTTTACAAGGTGCCGCAAAGAATTCCAAGAGTTTTGCTGCGGTTCAATTTTTCTATGGTAGCTATATGAATGGTCCAATTTTGATCAAACTTTACACAAATGTTTAAACTTAAACAAAGTACAACTGACATAAATTTGGTAAAAAAAATAAACAAAATTTGTTAACATGTATTTATGTGTGTCATATTAGTCTACACATGTGTGAAGTTTAATCCAAATTTGTACTTTAATTCAAATAGCTATAATAGAAAAATGGAACCTGCGCTCTCTTTTTCAAAGAGACACGAATAACGGATGTGCGTATTGCGTGACATTCTAATTGTGGAAACACATATAAATGGAAGCAATCGATGCAAGTGGAACTGCAGCGTATCTAAACTTTATATTTATATTTTAAAGCAATCACGTCAGTTTTTTTCACAAATTCTGTACTTGAGAATATATACATACATACTTTAAGATAAAACATTTGCTATTATCCAAGAAAAGATAGTGAATTTAATAAAAAAAACTTTAGATCTTGGAATGGTGTGCTTGTAGGAGACTACAAAAAAATGAATAAAATCTGAGAATATTTATATAAAACCGATTATCTCGAAAACCCGAAGACAAACGGAGTTAGGGATAGGTTTTAGCGAGCCCAAGAAGATAAAGTAGGGATGGTGTTATCTCTTTTCTCCGACAAATTATTTATACATACTTACGGAATAATTTTATTAGAAAATATGGTAACGATATTGGCTGCTTAAAGGAAGACAATCAAAAAAAGTTAACCTGTAAATAAGATTTTTTTTGTAAATTGTAAATTGAAAAATAATAAATCTCCAGGGCCGGACGAGTTTCCAGCTGAGCTTTTTGAATGCGGCTCAAGTATTATTGCACGCGCACTTCAACGTATAATACACCTAATATGGTCGACTTCCATTATACCAGGTGACTGGAAAGAGCGAGTTATTATCAACATCCCCAAAAAAGGTGACCAGTTTAAAAACTGGCGGGGCATCACCTTGCTCAATTCTATCCTTAAAGTTTTGGCATTTGTCATCTTGGACAGGATATCCTTAATGCGCAACTACGAAGAGAACAAAATGGCTGAGTTTAGATCACCTTACATATCTCCTCTTCGTTGATTTTGAACGAGCTTTTGACAATCTATTCAGAAACGAAATATGGAGTTCTTTGCGGAGGTTTGGTGTGCTTGAGAAAATAATAGATATCATCAGGTCCATATATGTAGCATTAAGTTCAAGATAAAAGGCTGCGTTCTCTCATTGTTATCTCTTGTTATCATCTTTTGTAAATAAATGTGTTCGAATTATTTGCCGCATATTCTGGCCGAGAACTATCACTAACGAACAACTTTTGCAACTTACTAACAGCCGCCCTGTATTCTCTGAAATACAGATGCGCAAGTGGAATTGGATAGGCCACACTCTACGTAGAGAAGATGAAAACATAGCAAAGATGGCCTTCCAGTGGAATCCATATGGCAGCCGACTTAGAGGTCGCCCACGATAAACATGGACGCGCTCTGTACACAACGAGATCAGTTCCACAGCCACCTGGAGTGAATCAAGACACCTAGCTGCTGATAGATATCGTAGGGCATGAATTTTGCACCAAAGCCGGTTTTTTGACCGATCGGTCCTATGGGGGTATATGATATTTTCAACCGATTTTGATTAAATTTAGTACATTGCTGGAGAACTCTAAAAAACTACCAAACACCAAAATTGATTTCGATTTCTTCATAAACACAAAAAATAAAATTTGATACAGTGCTGGGAAACTCTAAAAAACTTGTGAATGCCAAATTTGGTTACGATATCTTCATGAACACACGAAATACAACGAATTTTACACCAAACACGTTTCTTTCGACCGATCGGTCGGTCCTATGGGGGCGATGTGATGAAGTCAACCGATTTTGATCAAATTTGGGTAAAGTGCTAGGGCATTCCAAAAAACTACCAACCAAATTTGGTTACGATATCTTTATAAACAAACGAATTATCCATCTAAAACTTTTGGTTTTTTTTCGAGGTCCTCTGGAACACCCATATGGGAGCTATATAATGTAACCCCGATATCAAAAAAATAAAATAGACTTGTCTCCTATACCATCTTTGAGATCTAGGCGTTCATACGGACGGAAAGACAGACAGACGGACAGACGGACAGAAAAACAGACGGACAGAGGGACATGGGTATATCGACTTCTCTAGTCACCCTTTAGGTAGCTTTGGGGCGTCTCGGTCGTCTCCTTCTGTATATTACATACATTTTCGGCTTGCACAAACTTCATATACCCTTTGTATCGTATGGTACAGGGTATAAAAAAAAGATGTTTTTGTAACATACCCTAATATAGCGTAAGAGCATTAATATATAACTACCAACTACTTTTGCTGACAACTGTATTAATAGGCGAATAAATCTTATTAAGTAACAATTCAAATACCAGAATACTTAAATAAAAATTGCTTAGCTTCCGCATTTATTTGCAAACTTTTATAGCATACTTATTAGGTAAATGTCTAAATCACACAAACGAAAAATTTTCGCAGCAATGATATCCCACACGTGTCTGTATATAAAACCTGACAAAATTTGTATATCAAAGAGATATTAACGAATATATCAACATGGCAGAAGCCCACAGATTTAATTACCTTGCTACCAAAACAGCAAAAATCCAATTACAAGTTGACGGAGTCATCAAAACAGGCAACAGCAGGAGAAACTTGTTCAACTGTCCTCCTGAGAACTCTATTTGCAAAAAAGTTTGCATAAAAAAAAATTCACTTCTGTGACTGAATTGAAAGACAAGGACTGCGCTGGCATTTTCTGTAAAAAAAAAAAAAAAAACTTGGCCTTACCAACACTGTTGTTCAATTTGAGTGTGTAAAAAGTGTTGGTTCGTTTGACTGTGTGGCGTGCCTAGAAAAGTTTTCTCTTGCCTAATCTATGACAATTGCTTTGCATAGTTCAGAATATGTCAGCAGCAAAATTTCAATATTTTTCAATTTTTCTATCGAAATTTACTTATATTTGTTTTCACTTATAGAATTTGGGTCAGTTGCGTGCGCGATTTTGACGCTCTATGGGGGGCCTGATGCTGGTTGTGCATGGAAATTTTTAAAATTAAATATCTATTTGTTTTTGCTTTGCTCCTGCCAACCCCATCTCTCGCTCTATCAACCAATTAAACTCTATATCTGTATTTGTGTATGTATATATATATATATATATATTAGGGTGGGTCAATTTTTTTCGGTGTAAGGGCTCACTCGGATTTTGATTCTTTGGGTAATTCTAAGCAAATTTGCCCAAGAAACTATGGGTCTAAAATGAATTTCGAGTCGCCCACTTTTTCAAAATAGGTTTTTTTTTCGAAATATTCAAAAAACGACTTAGACATTGCATTGAAAAAAAATTTCTAAAAATTATGTTAAGCTTTAATCTGAAAGAGAATTCATTTACGAACATTTCGAGTCTAAGATCTTAAAAATCGGTTGAGAATTGTAGATGTTATGTAACCATGTACGGAAGTTCCAATCTTCACTCAATCACAATTTTATATGAAAAAAAAATTTTCACAAAAATTTTTTTAATTGCATTCACTTACGTCTTCACGAGTTTGTATGCAGCTGTAGCCGTTATTTTTCGTTCATAACACCTACAATTCTCAACCAATTTTTAAGATCTTAGACTCGAAATGTTCGTAAATGAATTCTCTTTCAGCTTAAAGCTTAACATAATTTTTAGAAATTTTTTTTCAATGCAATGTCTAAGTCGAATTTTGAATATTTCGAAAAAAAAACATATTTTGAAAAAGTGGGCGACTCGAAATTAATTTTAGACCCATAGTTTCTTGGGCAAAGTTGCTTAGAATGACCCAAAGAATCAAAATCCGAGTGAGCCCCATAAGGTTTTTTCGGCCCCATACAAATTGACCCGCCCTAATATATATATATGTTATATGGTACTGGAATTTTCATTTACCATTGCCATGGGTTGCACTTTGGGAATTCGGTTTTGCCACAAATTTATGTTTGTTTGCAGTTCAGATTTTAGTCAGCTTTGGTTCCTTTGTCAATGCGGCGGAATCAAAAAGTTTGCTTTTAATTAAAACATATTTTACGTTATATATTTTATTTTTTTATTTTACATTTCTACCCCCTTAAGGGGGTTTATTTTTAAGACTCGTTCGCTTCACTAACAACCATCAAATAAAAATTAAAACTTTATCACGCGCTCTTCGCTTGGCATTTTCCATGCACTTCAATGTCCATTCAACCTATTCAGTGAAAAAGCACTTAGCCCCAATTTTTTTTTAAACGTATTTTTATATGCGTTTTACAGCACTAGTTTTTGTCGAAATCTCAGCACTTTGCTTTATTAATTAACATTCAATTAGCGCTCGAGCTATTCAAGCATATTCAAAAAAAAATATTTTATATTTATTCAGAAAGTATGCGATTCAAAACTATTGAAAGAACTTAGTTTTAAGTATGTATTCAAATAAAAATTCACCCCTAGTTTATTTTAATAAACAAATCTACTTCTAAACGTATTTTTTGCTGGCTACGAAGGTCGCCATATTCATTGAATTACTTTGCGAATATTTTGTGCGCTTATCCCTATAAAGTCCTTGAAAACAAAATCGAATTTTGCCACAAAACAGCTGTATCTTTTACTTCAATCAACTTCCCTCAGCTCCCCTTATCACCATTGTGTTGTTGCTGCTGTTCCATTTAGCAAAGTTATGTAAGTATGTTTCCAACAAATTCTTATCATTGCATAATTGAGAGTGTCGTCTTCTTGAAAAATAAACTTTCAAATTATTTTATTAACTGAACTTTGCTTTATAAAGTTCAATTTCCCACAAAGTGCAAGAGAGGAAGAAGTTTTACCAAAATAAAAGACGCAGCAAAACAAATTTGCATAAACTGTACTTGTTATTACAAATTATATTTTAAAATTTGTATAAACTGTTCTCCTAGGGACAAGGGCAACCGGCATAAGCAGATATAGCAGACGATCATAAGTTCGTCTAGACTTGGGTGGCTAGTAAGCCATGTCCGCCTGTCGATATGAACAGCCAGATCTCGCAGACTTTAAGAATTAATTGTACCAATATGAAAATGTGAAAAATTACCAAACTTTAAATAAAGAAACTTTTTTTAAAAGTTCACATCTGACTCCGCTCCGATTAAGCCTTGTTATTTGTACTCTAGTGCTACTATTTCTATCTTTTTTAAACTTATTATTAAGAAAACTCGGCTGAAAATTTTTGAGATTGATTGGGGAGTTTACATATTATAAGAAATTAGTTGACCAGCAGCAAATTTTTCAAATCGCAACTCGCAAAGGTTATCCGTTCCGAACGATTGCTTACCTCTTATACAAGAATTTTTGATATTCGAAATTTCGATAAACTATACACCAAGTGGTATTGTTTTTCCCCTTTTTTAATTTTTATCAGATTTTCGACTTAGTAGCATTACATTATTATTATTTTCACAAAAACTCTAAAATGTGCAACACACATAGTGCACAAATGTTTGTTTTCATATAGGAAGCCAAATTCAAGATCAATAAAAGAAAAATTAACAAGTTTCTTAAAACCTTTGACACAAATTTCTATTGTACCTATAATGCCTTAAATTTGCTCAAGAGGCTTTTTACACTTTTCGTAGAATGGGCGAATCGATCGGAACACAACAAATAAATCACCAAGCACGCTCCACTCTGGAATTATAGAAATAAAAAATATATTATGTTTGAGCCACCAATATTTCTGAAAAAAACACTGCTGCAAACAATTGTACGTATCATCAATGATATCCAAATCATTTTACTCATATTTTAATATTTAGGGTGTTCACTTGGTCTGGCATAAGTGCACAATGGCAATAGGCCATTTGCCAGTTTAAAACAACAATATACAATAAAAAAATTAGCGTTTATGCATGATCCTTCGAATTTTCGAAGAAGTTCCAAAACGTTGGTTATTTACTCAAATTGGAAATCAAGACGTTGAAACACCCTTTAATCAGGTGAAGATTTATGGTGGCCAGGGTTTTCTTATAGTTGTCTATCACATTTGTATATCTTTAAAGTCTATATTATTAATATAATTACAGTTGCAAGTTACTTTGCAGTTGAAGATCAGGCAATATCAAATTTTTACATTTATCTTTTATGCTTTAAATGGTAATTAATTTTTTCAAACCAAACAAGCCGACACTTGGAAAGAGCTGATTGTTGAGACCATGTTGTTAGTCGAGCATCAACGAATATAAAAAGTACTCACTGCTTCTACCCTAGTTACTTTTCACACTCGGTCTGGCATTTTTACCGACAGCAATATAAAACATGTCTCTGAAATTAACTTGTTTTTAAAAATATTGTCTGAGATACACTATCCCACTGACATTTTAAATTTTTGTATTTTTTTGACACTTCTACATAGAAATTTAACTTATTTAGTTAAAACCAATTGTCTAACAATACACATAAAACCAGATAAACACAAAAAATACAATCTAAAGCATGACATCGAATCGTGGACTCTGGTGCAGTGGAACAAGTCAGCCCGATAATATACACACCCGTTCGCCCAACGTAAACGGCGTCAGAGATTTGGGTCACAGCCTGGCTAATCGTGAAAGGCTTATTTTGGACCATATCAATGCCGATCAGGAAGCTGTGCGTCAAATGAGATACATTCAATTAGATCGTGATATGTCGCTGCCATTGGAAAACCATAAAGTATTGGATAAATACACCGACAGCCAGGACGATGATATCACCTTATGCAAATATCTGATATTTGGCATTCAAAGGGCCTCACACGTCACGGAGAATCTATTAAGTCATCCCTTTATCGTGCTGCGTCGTCAATGTCAGATCTATAATGATTCTCAGCACTATCATATACATCCGTTTAGATTGTTGCCAAGCATTGTGCACTTGGAAAGCCGACAAGGCATGACCTCGCTGTGGAAGGGTTTTGGCAGCTCTTTGCTGGTACGTAGCATGCCACTGCTCATTGATGACGTCATCTTTAAGCTTACTAGCTGGCCCAAGGAAGTAACTCATCGCACTGATTTAAAATGCTATGGGCAGCATGTTCTGTTAAAATGCATCAGCATGGGATTAATGTTACCTTTCGACACAGGCGCTCTCGTCAGCACAGTGCAAAGTGACATAGTCAGCGAGAAGCAGGAGTTCTTTAATGTATTTCGTAAAGGCATTTTAGGCACATTCTTTTGCAGCTATCCACTAAAAGATCGCATGCTACCTACCTTGGCCTTGTTCGGACCCAGCGTTACCATAGGCATAACCAAGTACTTCTTTCAACTGGTCATACATGGCGTCTCCTTGCGCATTGTACGACGTCGTTTGAATCTGGCGCAGCTAAAAAGTGGCACCAAATTTCGTGATGAAACACTGGAACATCAAAATGAGGAAATCCATGCCAACCTTATTACTATGCTGACCACAGAGGTTATTTTCTACCCCTTTGAAACGATTCTGCACCGCTTGCAAGTACAGGGCACATGCACGATTATCGACAATCTGGATAATGGTTATGAGGTAGTGCCCATACTGACAAATTATCGAGGCGCCTTCGACTGTTTTAGGACAACTGTTGCATCGGAGGGTTTCTCGGGTCTTTATAAAGGCTTTGGCGCCTTGGTTTTACAATTTTTGGCTCATCTGGCTATCATAAATCTTTCCAAATGGGCTATAGTTAAAGTAACCGATGTCATAAACAATAGACCTCATGCACGTATTATACAATATTATAATCGGGATCGCGATGTGACAAGATATGAATCAACCACAGGTTCCCCAAGCATTTCAAGCGTTGAACTGGATGACCTGGATGCGAAGAGCATTGGAGAAATTTCGCTCGATTAATTGTTTGCTTGTTTAGATGAAACAAATCTTTCATAATAATATGTTTGCATTTATATATTTTGATACAATTTGGGGCGTTCAAGCCATTTTAGGAGCAAAAATATATGATATTAAATTAAATTTTTAGTCTATAATCTTCTTTTAAAGGTGGAGGTAGTCTTTAGAGATTTTCGGGACTACAGTTCGCAAATCTGTGTTCAAAATTTCGGATTTCATAAAATCTTGTTGACTAAGTTAACCAAGTCGGAATGGTGCCTAGCATGAAAAAAGTATTTTTTAGGGTAATTTTGGGTCAAGAAACACGAAAATTACATTAAATTTTTTTCTTAAGAAACGTTTTTGGGTACTGTTGTCAGTTATTCGTGAATATCCCGTGAACAACAACATAAAATACCATTAGATCGAAAGGTATTCATGTGGCTTTTACGGTGAAAAATTGTAGAAAATTACACTTTTTTCGACTTTGGTTACTTGTAAATTCAATAATTTTTACTTAATCGGTACATATCGTATATCACCGTGAAGAGCACATCAGTACCTTTCATCTAATTGTCTTTCATGTCGATACAACATTTTGTTCATGATATTGACGAATAACTGAAAAAAGTACCCAAAAACATGTTTTCGATAAAATCACAAAAACGGTTCTTAAGAAAAAAAAATTGAATGTCATTTTTATGTTTCTCGACCCAAAATAACCATAAAAACACTTTTTTACGAAGGTGAATTTTTCGTGTAAACTAGTGAAATAACCGTTAGGATTTCTTTTTACAACATTTTTCGCCCCTATTTTTTATGGCTTTCGAGATCTAGGTGATTGAAGGAACTGACCGGCATGGTTTGTTGATAATCAGTAACGTCACGCTACTAAATTTTTAACTAAGTGAATGCAAAAAAAATCTAATAGTATTTAATTTTAAGAAGTCTGAATGAATATTAATGCTCTCCGAGTCTAAGAAGAATAACCAAAAATTTCTGACAAGTTATAATTTCCAACAATGATCTATGATAATCGACAGAACCATACGTCGTTTTGCATTAGAAATCCTCAGACGTAAGTGGAATTGGCTTGGGCACACACTAGAAAGGCCACAAAGTAGTCGAAGAAGACGAAGGAGAAGGCAACTATCAGAGATCTGCAGTAGTGTAAATTTTCAGGCAGTAATCATAGTCTCATCAAAGTAGTGGTAGTGGCAGTTATACTCTCAGGCTTATGGTGTGGTACAGCAGCTTCAATTTTTCTTTACTTCTCTCTCATTGTCGCTCACTCCTCTTTTTACTCTCACACAAATTATGAGTCACAGCTGGCAGACTTACTCTACCTTATGATGTATGTAAGAGTGTGAGGAAAACGAATTGGAAGCGAATAGTACTTTTGGCACCATAGTGCTAAGAGTAAAACAAGGCAAGAGTAATAGAAACACTGCAATATTTTTCTTGGTTTATTTGCATACTAGAGTATGAATAATTCTCGGAAATATGTGGCGCACTTAAGAAATAAAGGGGCAGCTATACCTTTGATCGATGTTTAATATTTTTGTGAGAAAGGAACTTAAAGTCTTCAATACACATCTGGCTCATCAATCTAAACTGATTTAGCTCGGTTTAGTATAATAATCGTGCTTACAATAGATTCTCAGCATACGCAACACTCCTCAGCAACTCAAATCTTAATAGCTTCAAAATTGGGATACCATAATTTCAAGGTTTCTTTTCAATATTTTTTTTTTTTTAACATGGAAAAGCAGTGCCAATCGATATAAAGACGTGCCCCGATATCAGCCATTACCGATACATACTATATATGTTGCAGCAACGAGAGTGAAGCTGCAAAGCAATACGTGAGTGCTCAGTCTCACATCACAACTTTGACATTTCGACTAATGAAAGTTTGTACTACGCCAGGGCAGGGCACGACAGGGCACCCATATTCACATTTACACACATTCACCCTTACTATGTATATAGTAAAGTAAGTGTAAGTTTGTTGGAATGAGTGTGAATGGGGTTTGTTGAACGAGTGTGAGTTTATGTCAAATAGATGTCAGTCAAAGACTGGGGCCAGCGCATTTGCTATCCTTTGTTGACATCACGTCGAACTTGTTACTCCTTCTGCCCTTTTCCTGGTGTCACTTCGATTTTGGCAAATATCTTTGCTTTGGAAAAAGTAGCACACGTAGCTGCTTGAGGTCACACGGCGTTGATTGTGACAAATTGTGGCAAAAGGCCAAGAAACGTTAACCTGCAATATGGCCCATAAAGACCGAGTACCCTAAAATGTATGCTACACTTTTAAAGCATTTCTCTTTATGTTAAAGCATGCCACAAAAGTCAACTCCTCTCGTCAAGTACTGCCTGAATTGTTCACGCTCTTTTGCAACTGCCACAATCAGTTGCAATATTTATTGCAAGGAAATATGCAATTTTTGAATGACAGCAATAATATGCCATTAAAATTTCATATGCACATTATCCTTGTAATGCGATGGCAGTGAAAGATGAACGTCGAAGCTACAAGTAAAATCAATACTAAATGAATGCACTGAATGGATATTCGGGATGCACCCAGTATGGTTGCATCTTAATGACTGTAATTTAAATTGTATATAAATTAAAAGACTCGTAGGCATTTGAACCGCATCTGTGCAGCCATTGTGCCATCCTCATTTCACTCAATTATTCATTTAATACGAGTACGTGCCTTGCCATTCTGATACTCTACAATTTTGGAAGAGCATCTTTAATTTTCGGTCGAGTTCGTAATATATAAAAAAAGTAATAAGAAATCCACTTTGTAAAATTTGGAAAAACAGATCTGTGCCGAATTTCAAGAATGTAAATTAAAAAAATTAAAATGATTGTTGAAGTTCATAAAAGTAAAGAACTAAGCTTTTACTACCAGAGAAACAGGAATACCTATAACTAACTTCTTTTTATTTATCACGCTGAACATTTCAAGATATGGTGTAGTATGATCAAGGCTATCCTCCTCTTTACCAAATTGACTAAAATATATGCGAGTAAATTGTTTGTTCAATAAACTATGAGAATATTTTCTTCATTTCAGAGTGGGATTTTTCAGTAGTTGCGTTTTAGTTTTTTAAGTTTATTATTTCTATTGAAAATATTTTGCGGTTATAATTTCGAAATAAAGCACTTAACAGTCGCTTCTTAGCTTAAAGCTCAATTTGAATTTATTATTTCAAATACATTTTTTTAAGTCTCATTGTGACCGAATTTTATTTAATATTCTCTTAAAAATAAAACGGGTTAGAAGACAAAAAAAAAAAATCAAGTTCTTTGTACTAATTTATATTACATATTTTTGAAATGTTTTAATAAAACCTTTTTATTTTATACGCAATACTGCATTAAAGTCAACTTTTTTTATTTACGAATTAATGTCTCTTTGATGGCGCCATATTATATCATATATAACCTAAAGCCTATAACCAGCGGCCAATCAAGTCGCTTCAAACTACGACAAATTATGATAAGCGGCTTAGAACCTTAGAATATATAACCTCCACTTATTCCTTGCCGTAGCCTTGTGACATATATGTATAACATGAGCGCACATTTTAAGTATAAAACTGTCAGCTGTGGAATAAAAAAGAGTAACATCAATATCCTTGTTTTGAATATTCCTAATTTCCTTTCCAAATAACACACACAAATTTTTTTTAACTTAACTATAATAAACCTTACTAGCACCCGTAGAAAGTAGAACGATATTTAATTTTGTTAAAACTTACTTATCTATTCGGTTAGTATTAAAATTCAATGCAATTAAAAAATTAATTAAGAAAATTTCGTAACATATTTTTCGAGAAAGTGATAAACGAAATTTTGTAAATTAGTGTTGCTCACGGCTGACGGGTCTCTGTCATTTAAATACCCAGTATTCTCTACTACTATTTTTAAAACTATATGCATATGTCTTTTAAGCAAATCCACACTGCTTGTTTGCAGTACAATAAGCAGTGTCATTTGTCTCAAATCATTATTCAAAGAGGCTTACTTAAATTTAAGAAAATATTGATTTTTCATTTGTTTCTAACAATAAATTTCGAATGCACAACAATTTTAGTTTACTACAAACTTTTATAAAAAAATCTCGTAAAAACTCTTTTTTTTTTTTTTTTTTAAAGATGTTTATTTATTTTAGACAGTATTTTTTGATTACTATTATATACATTAGTTACAAATTGGGTACTCCAACTTTGGCCTATAAAATTTACATTTTTTTTTAAATAATAATATATTAATACTATAGTGACATGAATATAAGAGGACTGTATGAAAATTAAAATTGATTTTCTGTCGAGGGCTCCAGTAGCTAGTGCTCGTTAAATTAATATTTAATTTAGTATTAAATACTGTCGTTTTTTAGAAAAAGCATAAAAAAAAGTTGACTTGAAAATGTTAAAAATTACGCTTTTTATTTAAAATCAAGATTTTTATTAAAATATCAAGATTTTAAAAAAATATCACGAAATAGCTGTTTTTTAACTTTTTCACTAAAAAATAATTGGCAAATTTTTATGCTATAAATTTAAAACAAAAAAAAATATAACTTCGTTTTTATTTCGAAAATTAAGAAAGTTATCAAATATATTTCGAACCAAGGAGAGTATTACAATAAAAGGCAAAATTATGTGATCCACATTTCATTACCTTTTCATAAAATATTTTTTGAATTAAGATGTTACACGAGTTGACTTATATGATCTTTATATAACCTCAAAAAACCTCAAAATTCCTTCACGTTAGGCTTTTGACATAAGCTTTAAAATACCTCGTTTTATAACATATTTTATGTTATATCAGACGCCTAATAATATGCTGTTTTTTGGTTTCAGCGAAAAATAAAATTCAATATTCAATATATTCAATGTTACTAAATTGTAGTGAAGGATAGAAACGAAAAAGATCCAAGTACTAGTTTATTATAAATATTTCCAGAAATTTTTTTAAACAAAAATTTTTTGTAATATAAATCTATTACATATTATTAAATATTATACATGTAAAGCGACTAGTTGTATAATTTGATTGTTTATCAAATTATTAAAACATTTTGATTTGTCGCACAACCGATACCACCCATGTTGCAATGGATTATACAACCTGGTCGATTATTCGATAACTGTTTGAAATCGAGACATTTCCGGTAAATATTTATATACATGTAAGCTGGGAACACTATATTTGAAAAGACTTTGACAGCGAAAAGAGTATCCAATCTCCGACTCATCTATCAATATTTTCAAATCTGTTTTCGTGTGATTTTATTGAATAAATGATTAAGTGGCAGATAAACGTGTGCATAATAAGTAATTAAGCAGAAATTAAATGAACGGAAAGTGCTTGAATGTTCCAGCACTTTCATGCTCAAGTGTTATCGCAGTTCGAGAATTTATGGCAACCCTTGCAGAATACTGCAAGCATTAAGAAACTGAAACAAAGTTAAGAAATGCATTTTTATTTTTTTTTTTGTTAAAAAAATCAATGTTCAAATAAAACACATTCAAGCCCCATTTGCTAGCCAAGTGTTTTTGCACTCGATTCGTAGTGCTCTGTGCAGCCGACAAGTTTTATCGATATATATGTGTATATGTATCGTATATGTGTGTCATATGCGTGTGCATGTGTGTATCTAAGAGTCTGTGCGAGTTTTTATCTTGCAGAAGAAGTTTGAATGCTTGACAAGAAGCTAAGAAAACAACACAAGACACAGTCACTCATGCACACACAAACACAAACAATTTGTGAAGCTTTCGAGTGTGAGAAAATAACATTTCTCTACATATAGCAAATTGAGTATTAAGTATTTTCGATTTTTTCCTTGCTTTCTCGTAAAAATAAGCGGAAGTGGCTGGGCTACACAAAACGGAAACGGAAGCACTCACATTACTCAGCATACGAGTAACTGGTAACTAGCCAGTGAGAGCTTCTACTGCTTCTGCTTCTGATACTGATGCTCTTACCAACACTGGCGCAGCCGTTGATGTTTTTGCAATGTCGTTTATTTTTCAGGTGATTTGCTCAATGGAGCGCCAGCTGGAAAAGGTAGCAAATGTTTTAAAGAGTTTTTATTATTTACTTTTTTTTTTTTTTTTAAATATTAAGCAGAGCTCACATTTCTCGATACTATAAAAAAATGGTAACCGTGGTTGGCTGCACAGCTCAATTGTATCTTAATATTATTTTTGAATATATGGTAAGAACTATCTATATTCATAAAAACACAAAAAATTTAATTCAAAATGCATTGCAAATTGGTATCTGACATTTATGGAAATCCAAATGAAAATTGGAATCAATATTAAAAGTGCATGTCGTTTATTTGTTAAAAAAAAATAACACGTTTTTCACATAAGACTAAAATAGATCCCAATAAATTGAAAACTCTCTGAAAGCTTTCTGCAATTCAAGCCGCTCATAAGTGTAAAAAGGATAATCACGTAAAGCCGACATAAGTATGAATTTTGCTTTTTATCGACCATGTACTCCATTTATGCCAAGTAAACATAATTTTATTTGTTATTTGGCTTTTACTTTACATAAAAATAAAACGTTATGGCCAAACTTGAGTTGTTTGTTTTTCTGCTACACCAATTTAGATTATTAGCTTACAGATGTAAGCACTTTTGAACTGAGTGCTACCAGTCAATTTTAATACTAAGGGTTGAGTACTAAAAATCTTGTTCTGCTTTTAACAGCATTGAGTCACTTATGCATTGTTTTTATTGTACCCTGTATCCGATGGGTGAGGGGTACAAAAAAATGTGTATGCAACACCTAAAAGGAGTCAAGTAAGAGCCCACAATGTTTATATTTAAGAGAAGCATAAGGTTCTTTTTATGATCTATGTAGCTCTTCTTTTGTACACAGTTTTATTGAATCGGCTCCATATTATCCCTCCAATGTTTCCATTACGCGAGCACATTATTTAAAAAAAAAACATAAGTTCGTAAAACTAAAATCCGACTACTGAAAAATCACGATCTGGAAAGTATAAAAAATTTGTTGACCGTACCATATAGCAACCAGACGACAGAGGTGCTAATAAAGATGTAACCAAAATTGACAATTCAAAGTTTTTTTTTGGAATCAAAATCGATTCGCACTCGAGTATAAAATTATTTTAATTGAGCAACAGCCAACAATACATATATTTGATATATTTTGCTTATCAAACCCTTTCATTTGGTACGCTACACTACATCTTGACGGTGACATATTCAATTTAATGTGCCGTCACATAGCCTATAACCAGTAGACGACCAAGATGCTTTTAACGATACTTCATTTGTCAAATTTGAACTAGAGGCTTTGAAGTTACGAGGGAACAGGGGAACATACAGTTCAAACTAGTGATGAGCAATATTTACGTACCTGTGATTTGTCACAAGTATTTTAATGTAACGAGTCGTATCAGTGACAAGTATTTTGTCACGGCGACAAAATGTAACGAGTCGTATCAGTGACAAGTATTTTGTCACGGCGACAAAATACTTCTCACTGATACGAGAGTATTTTGTCATTGCGCGAGTATTTTGTCACAGTCACAACCCACGGTGACAAAATACTCGTGGGTATATGAACTGATACAAAATACGCGCCAAGTATTTTCATACCAAGTTGACAAAATACTCGTGGATATATAAGTTCGTATGAACCGCGACAAAATATTCGTAAGTACAAGATCCTATGAACTGTTCCAAAATACGCGCCAAGTATTTCCGTACCAATAGTAACAAATTATTGCAATAGTAAATACTGCAGGTAAATACATAGCGCGTATTTTGCATTTTGTATATTATTTTATGAACGGTTACAAAATAGGTGGCTAGTATTAATGAATACAATAGTTTTGAAGTATTTGTTGCAATATGAAGAAGCAAGGAGTATCAAACTAATAGAGACGAACACTCGCACAAAAAGTACTCGGTGGCGCAGAAAATCATGACGGTTTCAGCGTTTACATTTGAGTTGCTTTTGTGTGCGTTTGTAAAACGAATAGAATGAAAGCAAATGTAGGCAGTCAGCTGTTGGCTGCCGTTTTTGTTTTGATCTCGTCTGCTTATTCAAATTCGCAAATGTGTGCTGTTGTGAGCGGGCAATTATGAAAACAAAGCAGCAGCAACGCAGGTAAAATATGTATACATTTGTAGGTTGTTAATGCAAAGGCTTGTACATGTGTGCAAGAAGTTGTTCATGAAACTGTTGAAGATTTATTGACGAAAATGTTGCCGTCAAAATGTATGATTTTTATTGAATAAAACCAAATACTTTTTAAATCATGTACTAAAAAGCTTGCATTTATTTAGCTGACATTGTTATAGAAATATAAAGTAAATTTAGTTGCATTATCATACAACTATTCATAATTTTCTATTGCTTCTGCTGCATACCAAAGAATATAGAATTACTATTTGTATGTATATATTCTTTGCCCATACCCTGCAGGAATTCGGTGTCATATAAGTGGCCTCAACTACTCTGAACGTCACTAGTTTTTGAATGGTTAAAAAAAAAACAAGCGCGGTATAGGGTAAAACGGTAAAGAAGAGCGCTCTCTCTGTCAAATTTGTACCGCTCAATGCTCACGCTATCTCAGAGAGTGATTTTGTTGTTTTTTGTGAAAAGAGATGAATTTTGGGTATACATAAAAATGTATTACAACCAAAAATGCTGCTGTACAAAATAGTCATTTCATGTTTTGCACTGGCATGTGTGGGCAAGCGCGAATTTGGTAAGTGATAAATATTTTGTCATTTAGTATATTTTTAAACAATACTTTGTAAGAGTAATTTAATAGTAGCAAGTTACCTATAGTTTTTTATATTAAGCTTATATATAAAACAAATTACTTGTTTTTGTTTTTGTTTTAAGTGTTATAGGAATGTACACCAAATAACTTGAACTTTTTATTATCAGCCTAATATGTATTAAAAATAATTGTTTTATTTTATTTTCAGTTCTATAAGTAAATATAACTCATAACTTGTTTTTTTTTTCAGTTTTATAAATATAAGAAATTTCTTGTGTTATTTATTTTCAGGAAAAATAATAATAACGTAGTTACCTAAAATTACTTTACAATGAACATTTAAGTTAAACAAATGTACATATGTATATGTGTATATATGTAATTAAAAAATCTGTAAATTTTCAATCTGTAGTTTAAGAATTGTAAATGATTGATAATAAGTTACTTATAAGTGAATAAAATGATTACAAATTGAATTAAATAAACTAATATTTTAATACAATAATTACTAGTTCAATATTTGGGTTAAATATACTAGAACGAGAGCATACCCAAACGAATTATTACATTCTAGTACGGAAGCAACTAGTTTTGTCCCATATGCAGGCGAACCAGTTTGCTACCAGTTGAACATCTTACCCAAAAATTCTGGTTGCTTCCTATGACAAGCCCATGTTAAAAATACTAGTTAGCCAGGAGCAATCATACTAGGTTTGGGACACACAGTTTCACCGTCGGGGTGGTTGGGAACCAGTTCTGAACTAATTTTTTTTCCTGCAGGGTATATACATTAAATATATATGTAATACATACATATACATACATATATATGTATGTACCTAGCGGAAGCAAATGACCAATGTTGCCGAATTTCTTATAATGCCTTTGTTAAACAATGCGTATCAGACGAGCAAGGTTGCCGAGTTTCTGCTGCATATGCATGTGGGGAACAGGTACATATACATATGTATGTGCATTCATAGTTTCTGTGCAAGTGTGTATGTGCAAGAAATCGTTGCCAAGAAGCTTGTGAAGCCTTATTTATGAAGATGTGCCGTCGAAGTGTATGATTTTTTTTGATGCTTAAAAAAACTGAAATTGAATAACACACGAATTTGTATTTTCATAATTTTAACTAAAATGTTTACTAATACCTCTTATTTTTTAGTATTAACTAATTTTTGTCTCTTGCTGAAAAGTATATGTTTGTATTATATGAAAATCCTTTTTTGCTATTATTTTTTGTCACTATTTTGTTTTTGCAGTTGGCTGTGAGTTGAGCAATGACACACACACACACATTGTTCTTGTTGTTGTCCTCCAAACCTTCGGTCGAGAATCTGCAACTGAGCTATCGCAGGCTTGATTGATTTGCTTGCAAAACTTCACATGGAAGCAATAGCGACACTTGGGTATCAACACAGTGATACCCTACCATAGAGTCAAAATATTTTTTCAGACGAAATAACCACCTGACAACAGAAACAATAAAAATATAACTATTTACTTTTTATTATGTTTAAAAGAATACCAATTAACTAAGGATGAACCAAAAAAAATTTTTCATATATTCAATGTGCGCAAAATGTTTAGAGCTCTATGGTACAGGCGGGCAGAGTAAAAGCGTGAATCTAAAAATAGAGCAAGGATTTCCCGTGAGCTGGCAATTGAAGTCGGCTTTAAGCTTCGTTGTTTAGTTAAATTTATAGATCGTTAGTTTCTCACAATTCAATACTTTCGGAGTATGTGACTGTTTTAACACTTGTAGAACAGATTCACGTATACAATGCAAAAAAGGGTATTTAACTATCGACTCTCATTCTGTTGAATGAAAAATATCTATGCACATTGTACAAATATGTATGTATGTAGTTGTATGTGTGGGAAAAAAGGGATTCGCGTGACCGCCGATCCGAGAATAGAGCGCCATGCTGCACAGTGGGTGGAATACCAATCAACTGAAGATTCACTTTAACCCTTAACGGTCGAAAGTCCCGCTACGGGGACTTGTATTTAATGCTATAAAAATCGTTTGATCGTTAAGGGTTAAAATCTAAATTGGCCCAAAATTTATTGAATTCGATTTATAATATACCAGGATGGTAAACGGCAACTGCTCTTTTTGCTTGCCCTGCTTATTAGTGCAGTTGTAAAACTTTGTTTTTTATTAAAGTTAAAGGTATGTAACAGCAAAAATCTAAAATTGGTTGTGGAGTCTAATTGTGTTTTTTCCGAAGATGTTATTTTATTTGTAACACTAGTAGGAAAAGTAACTTCTGAGATAACTCTAAAATTATATATATATTATATTATATATATATTATAGTGTCTTGTGATGTTTGCTTGAACAAAACTCGTCGAAAATGTTGGTGAACAAAATATATTTTAAATTATATGTTAGATGGTTGATTTTTTCAAAAGATGTTAATCGCCGCTAAATTATTAATTTCCCCCACTGTGCACTTGGATGACTATGCGCTGACTGAAGAGAAAAGGCAACAACAACGACCAATAAAACTGCACTAGCTACAACAATAGCAGCACTAACAACAACAAGCCGCAATAAGAATAGAATAAGCCTGTGATCAATATTTAAATGAATGTTTTTTTTTTTTTAATTTCTGTAGCAAAAATGTTTATTTTCCAGCAAAAAAACAAAAATTGTCAATAATAAACAAAAATAATTTTTATAAAAATTTGAAATAAATTTATGAAAATAAAAATGCATGTGTTTCATTTAATTTCAGTTTATAACAGCACCCAAAAAAAGATATACATTTTAATACGGTCAACAGCTTCAAAGATAAAAGAAAGGAGTTTGTTTTCATAATTGCCCGCTCACAACAGCACACATTTGCGAATTTGAATAAGCAGACGAGATCAAAACAAAAACGGCAGCCAACAGCTGACTGCCTACATTTTCTTTCATTCTATTCGTTTCACAAACGCACACAAAAGCAACTCAAATGTAAACGCTGAAACCGTCATGATTTTCTGCGCCACCGAGTACTTTTTGTGCGAGTGTTCGTCTCTATTAGTTTGATACTCCTTGTGTCTAGTAGTTGAAGAGACAAGTGCCTTTAAAATTTTTGTGAGTAAATAATAGTAATAAAAAAATACTAATAATAAATAAATAATAACATGGATAGAAAGAAACGTAAAATTTGGAAATTATTGAGTGTTTTAGATGATAATTTTGCCTTGCAAATATTGCAAGTACTGAAATACTTGGCGCGTATTTTCTAACAGTTAATAGGATCTTCAATAATCAATTTATCAAAGTATATTCAGAGGACGCATCCAACGTGTGAATTACCCAAAGCTGTAAGATATTAATTTTTTATAAACTATAAATTTTATAATTTTTTTGTTTTTAAAAGCATAATAAAAATCCGCGATATTCTTTCCTAAAAATTTTATTATGTACTCGGTGTCACTGTCACGACCTTTTGTCACTGATATTTTTTTGTCACAGTCACATTTGTCGCTGTGACTGAAAATTCACAGTATCGCTCATCACTAGTTCAAACACAACGCTCGTTTTTGCTTCGCCGCAGTCTCCTTAACAACTTGAAACACGACATAAACATGGTTTTCTTTTATAACAAGAAGCTACTGTAATATTTTTTGGTTTATAGCCGAAAGCCTTTGTTGCTAGTGTTATTATATCTTATGTTAATCATTAGTTTTTAGCTATTATTAACATTGTAAATAAAATAAATAAAATAATTTTTTGGTTTGTCTAAGGAGTTATGTACGGATTCGAAACTTTAGCCCAAAAGCTCTACTCCTAATTTTAAGTATGTTTGTAAAATGCCTTTAGTCCTCAAAAGTGGTATGTAAGCTATGTAAATTCTTCAAACCACTTTTTCGAAAAACGTTTTCATATAGAAAGTTAAAACTTAGCACAAGCAAACTGTGGAATTTAGTTATTATTTATTAAGAGCCATTTAGGGCGTCCAATAATTCAAAAAAGTATTAAATTTATTTTTAGGCAAATATTTGAATTGCAAAGTGAATTTTATTCAAAATATGTATGTTTTTTATTTAAGTAATCTTCTACCTGCTTGTCTACTACGCATTGTGACGAATTGCTAAGCAACAGGCAGGAAGTTGATGGTGCATGACTTCGGCTCAGGGCAGACTTACTCAACAAGATCCGAAGTCATACACCATCAACTTCGAGCTTGTACTTTCAGTACAAAAAGCTTGCGTTTTGTATATTAGACAGTACGTTTGAGCAGAGCCCCAATCATAGGCCCATGGCATAGAGCCTGATCTAGATTCACAAATAATATTCTAGATTCAAAAATAATATTAATCAGGCGTGCTCCGGAATCCGAATCAGAATAATTTATGCGGATTCGTTTTGAATCCGAATGTTTGGTGCTCCCATTTCCACCAATCCGAATTTTTTATGTACTTTGAAACCGACTGCTTTGTTGCAAGTGGAATTAAAACGAATCGTCAAAATAGTATTAAAAAACCACAAATTTTATATTGAAGTCATTTTTTATATATGCCTTGATATTCTTAGATTCTATTTATGCTAACTTTAATTTGCATATTATCTGCTAACTATTTTTAATAATTTTTTCCTGACACAACCCAAAAATAGCATATACAAGCCAAACCGAATTTTCGATTTGTTGGTGCATGTATGTATGTGTATCAAACATGCAAAAATTTCCCTTGTAACAAAAATAGTTAAATCGTGTTTAAATTTAATAAACATTGTTGCTAAATTAATATTTTTGTGTAATTTTATTTAAAAAAAATAAAATAATAAAGAACTAGCAATATATTAAAGAAAATTAAATCTAAACAATATGTACTAATAAAAAGGTGCAAAACTGCGGCAGCCTTGTCAGCTGTTTTGTATCAAACAAAAAACATTTCGCGCCAAGAAACACAATGTAGGTGCATATTTAACCAAAAGAATTTAATGCTAAAAAATATACAAATAAACATTACAATATATAGGAGATTCTTTCATTTTTATACGCCTTCTTTTAGCTTTAAAACAAGTCATTGAGAAAATAAATTACATTTTTGCAATGTTCACAAATTCTTAACAAAAGGCAGTCAGCTGGTTACACCACACCATATGTCAATTTATCGAAAAAAGTGAGGGAAATTTACGCATTTATCGAGAATAAAAAAGGAAATTATTGACAAAAAATTCTGATTCCGGAGCACGCAAAACCGAATCCGAATAAAATTGATCGGATTGAATTTTTCTGATTCCGGAGCACGCCTGAATAATAACGTTTACGGCAATTGATATTCTTGTTAGACAATTGTAAACGTTTACTATTTGTAAACAAAAAACAGGTGATTCTATTATGACCGCTTTTTACTTCAAACCAAAATACCACAACAAAATTAAACAGAATACCAAAATGCCAAAAAAATACCATAAAAAGAACGGAATATACCAAATATGTTGTACGGCCACACTCGTCGCAAAGTAAGTGGCAGCAGAAGCAAATGAAAAATGTTTTGAACCAGTTAAATTTGAAAGAAAGAAGATTACTACTTCTTCATATAAATACAAGAAAATATTGTTTGAAATTTACATTTTACTAATGAAGTAGTAGAAATATTTTATTTGCACCGATTTGCACGAAGAAACCATACAAATGCAAAATATACAAATATCCAAAATTTAAAGATGAAATTTAGAGGCTCTTTTCAATATTTGGATCCAAAAAAACAAAATTTTACCCATTGTGCATCTTTCATTGCGAAAGAAACAAATGCGGTCCCACTGTCAGTAATAATACTATTTAATGTACAATACTTTTTGTGATTATCGTGTACAGCAAATACGGTTACACTGACGACAACTTGCACAATTGGCAGCTTAATTATAACAAAACCTCGATTAAACTTTTAAACAATCGTAGAAAAATAATCTGAGTATCTTTAGCTACGCAATAAGTGCTAATAACTCTAAAAGCGCTGGAGCTTCACGAGATCAACGCTTGGGCAAGTGGAAAGATTTTGCAAATTCTAATCTTTGCAGTTTTCGAAGATGTCGTAAGTGTTACTCAAACATTAGGTTTCATACAAATAAAAAAATGTATATCTTTTTGGACAGCTGTATTTGGGCTTTACTAGTACTGGCCATAGGCATTGGACTTGCCGCATTGTCACCTATTTGGCAAAACATTGTTTATTATATGTGCCTATTGGGTAAGGCCAAGGGACATTGGCAAGTATTGCCCTATAAGGAGGCACCCCAATCGCCGGTGTGCCGTACAAGATTGCGAATAGTTAACCGCAAACTAATCCTGATTGATATGGATGAGACTTTGGTGCACTGCATTAAAGTGCACCCCGATTCCGACAAAGTGCTCTTTGGAGTGCCAGCCGATATGACCTATTGCCTGGATGGTCGTGCTCATAAGTATCGAGTATATAAACGACCACACGTCAACTACTTTCTCGAGAAGATAAGCAAATGGTATGACATAGCCATCTATACCGCTGCCTCAAAAATTCATGCGGACGCTGTACTCGATGAACTTGACACTGGACGCAATATTCTTTGCAGACGCTTTTATCGCCATGATTGTATAAAGATAATAGATATGATTAGCAAGTTTATTGGCATCGTTCATTTGGATCTTGCCAACACTATCTTATTGGATAACTCGGCCTATCAGTGTGCGCTCAATCCGTACAACTCCATACGCATAAAAGACTTTCTGGGCGATCCGAACGACTCGGAGCTACAAAATATGCTCATATTTTTGGACTGCTTGCGCTATGTGTCAGATGTGCGTAGCGTGCTTGGAAAAAGTAAATTTAATGAGAATATTGCTGATGATCTTGCTGAATACGTGGTGGATGATGAAGATGACTAGTTCCTGCCGGTACTGTATATACACGTTCATTTGCAGTTGTGAAACTTACCATATGGTTGCCGTAAGCTTTTGGTTTAAAAAATTTGCCATTTTGAAATAAAATGTTAAACTCTGTATGGATTATACACTTAAATTTACCGCGTATAGGTTATACGTAGTAAAAGTTTGCGATGCGTATAGGTTAAACGATAGCGTGGTACGGTTCGTAATGTACTGACCTCACTCTTGCGAGTGGTCCTCCTTTTATTCAAATCAATCTTATATCTAACTTATATAATAAACGCTGTGTTGTAAGCAGCAGCGTACTTAAGATTAGGAACATGAACAACATATGAATGCCAAGTGCGCCGTCTAATTTACGTTCGTGGGAGCAAGAGCAGGCCACTTGATTCATATATCATAAATATAGTCAAAAACTATCCTTTTTATGTGGTGTGTTTGTGTGTGCATCATGTGGTATGTGCCAGAAATGGTGTGTTGTGTGTGCCAGATGTGGCGTCTAATGTTCATGCCTGAACAAACTCTATAGCTTGTCCGTCGAGTAGCCATGTAGGCATAAGCTTAAAAACTGATCTTACTTTATTATACATTTATTTATAAAAAGGTCGGTCATCTGCTTTTGTTAAGCTAAGGAGACTTGAGACTAGGCTCCAGCAATACCAGATTGTCTTATTTGGGAAGATGGCGTATCGACGATATGGTTTCACCAGATGTAAGATTTCTTTAGTATATGATTTTGTTTGTTATTTAACAACTAAGCTTTATTTAAAAATTTAAATGTATCATACTTCATATGTTTCATATGCTCTTTCCGTACACCTACAATGGAACGTTGGCTTTTACTTAAAGAATTTTGTGCAAAAAACTAAATTTTGTTGAGAATGTGGGTACATGTTATGGCACAATTTCGCAACGCGCCAACTAATTCCTATTTTATAATCGTAAGATTTTAGAAAATGTTTTCTCGGTCAACGATATTTATGTGACATAAAAACAGAGACGCCGTAGACCACCCAAAGCTACTTGTATATTGTCAGGAATACAAAAGAAATTAACATATGTAGATAATATAACAGCTAGGACAACGAAATTTGATATTTGGACTACTTATACGTTTAGATCGAGTTCAATTTTTTTTTTTATACCCTGTACCGTATGGTACAAAGGGTATATTGTGTTTGTGCAAGCCGAAAATGTATGTAACGTACAGAAGGAGAAGTCGGAGACCCCCCAAAGTTACCTAAAGTATGATCAGGGTGACTAGAGAAGTCGATATACCCATGTCCGTCTGTCCGTCTGACCGTCTGTCCGTCTGTCCGTATGAACGCCTAGATCTCAGAGATGGTAAGAGTTAGAGCAACCAAACTTTCAGATAAGATCCCTTTTTAATCCATAGGAGACAAGTTTATTTTATTTTTTTGATATCGGGACTACATTATATAGCTCCCATGGGGGTGTTTCAGAGGACCTCGAAAAAAAGCAAAAGTTTTAGATGGATAATTCGTTTGCTTATGAAGATATCATAACCAAATTTGGCAATCGGAAGTTTTTTAGAAACGCCCAGCACTGTACCAAATTTGATCAAAATCGGTTGACTATATCATATAGCTCCCATAGGACCAATCGGTCAAAAAATCGTGTTTTGTACAAAATTCGTTGTGTTTCGTTTATTTGTGAACATACCGTAACCACATTTGGCATTAAGAAGTTTTTTAGAGTTCCCAAGCACTGTACCAAATTTGATAAAAATCGGTTGACTATATCATATAGCTCCCATAGGATCGATCGGTCGAAAATTTGTTTTTTGTACAAAATTCGTTGTGAATCGTTTGTTTGTGAAGATATATTAACCAAATTTGGCATTAAGAAGTTTTTTAGAGTTCCCAAGCATTGTACCAAATTTGATCAAAATCGGTTGACTATATAATATAGATCCCATAGGACCGATCGGTCAAAAAAACGTTTTTTGAACAAAATTGCATTCGGAAGGTTTTTAGTGATCTTCAACACTGTACCAAATTTTATCAAAATCGGTTGACTATATCATATAGCTCCCATAGGACCAATCGGTCAAAAAATCGTGTTTTGTACAAAATTCGTTGTGTTTCGTTTATTTGTGAACATACCGTAACCACATTTGGCATTAAGAAGTTTTTTAGAGTTCCCAAGCACTATACAAAATTTGATCAAAATCGGTTGACTATATTATATAGCTCCCATAGGATCGATCGGTCGAAAATTTGTTTTTTGTACAAAATTCGTTGTGTTTCGTTTGTTTGTGAAGATATTGTAACCAAATTTGGCATTAAGAAGTTTTTTAGAGTTCCCAAGCATTGTACCAAATTTGATCAAAATCGGTTGACTATATAATATAGATCCCATAGGACCGATCGGTCAAAAAAACGTTTTTTGAACAAAATTAGTTGTGTTTCGTTTGTTTATAAAAATATTGTAACTGAATTTGGCAAAGAATTTTTTTTGGTGTTCGTAAGTAATATATCGGACTTGATTACAATGTGGTGGTACAGGGTATCCCAAAGTCGTCCGCGCCCGACTTTAACGTACGCCATCTTTTTGCTATGTCCTTTACGAAATTGCAGCTTTAGTTCATATAGGTTAAATGCGTGAAATAAAAAAAATGTTCAACAAATACCAAATAGCATTACTATATAACATCGGTTATAATCGCAACATATAGTATAGGTATTAGCGGTCAGAGTTCGAATCGGCTCAATGGCAAAAGCGTACAAAAGGGTAGCTGAGTTGACAGAGTGTTGGTCTCAAAACATAAGGTCAGCTGAAGACCCAGGTTCGAGTTCCAGTCCATTGCTGCAGGCATTCCTGAGCTGAGTTGGTAGTATCGTAGAGTGTCAGCCGAAAATTTTTTTTTTTTATGCATATTTAAAATTGTCTTTAATGTGACGTCACAGCGTATATTAAAGACACACGCGCCCGACTTTGCCTTATTTTTATTTATATATTTTTTTTGTGCTTTGGCTCTTTGACTGATACTGGGCACATTACCGCCATAGTCATTGTTCACTTTAAATCTTGACACTTGACTCACAAATTAAAATAAATGACTTCAAATATATTGTAAAAATTTTTTCCGTTTCCTCTGTCCTGGTTGTTATTTTGTAGTAGTCTTGTATCTTATTGTTGTCTGTTTTGCACCAAGATGAAGTGGCTGAAAAGTCAGCTAACTTTAAGTAGACTATTACTTTCAACGAGACTTGACATCTCATTGCTGGATATTTAACTTTTTCTGCCAGTTTTTCTCTCTTGCGCAACGACAAGTCAAGTGCTCCGAACATGCTGCATAGTAATTGTAAATTTTTGGGGTTACCCTAAATTTAATTAGGCAACAGTTAACTGTTAAAATCCCCTAAAAGAAGTTTATAAAAATTCATAATTTTAAGTTGAGTAATGATGCAAAAACGCGTCAACATCATGGCCGTTGCGCAACTTTTAAAACGTCTGCTCAAGTTTTAATAAATTAGCCGCAATTTGCTACGCAAATGAATAGAAAACAAAAATAAAAGTTTTTTTTTAACAAGATTTAAAAATATGTATTTCACAACGAAAAGCAATTATTTTGGCACGCGAGCTTTACCCTGCTAAAACATTTTGTTGTGGGCGGAAACGCTGACCAACCAAAAAGGCGTGTACAACATGTACCCGAAAAATATATAAAATTTATATTAATACTGCCATTATGACTATGAAAGCCACTTTCCATTAATTAAGAACACACTCTGAATGCCCAACTTTATGTAAAATTGTTGACAGTTGGGAGCAGTTGGCATCGACAACAACGACAACCACAACAATAACGATAACAACAAGGAAACAATCGATAACAGGCAGTCCAAGAGCTGAATCCGAATCCGTGCGCTGAGCAAACGTCATTATCCTGGCGCCTTTGTGCCAAGCACCCTTGCCTCTCTGGCCACTCATTGAGTGGTCTCCGTAATTATATTTACCGTTAATTCCACAGCTTTAATCTTTATTTTGTGCAAAGGATGCGAACAAAAGCAGAGAGAGAGAGAGACAGACAAATAAAGAGAGCGCGCAACAAGAGTAATGCTCCGTTGGTATCGATACCAAAGCAAACAGCAAACATGCAACAAAGGCTGCCCCCAAGTAAACCCCGCGCTGCGCTTTGCCCCTCCTTCTTTGCTCAAAGTGTTAAAATAAGGTTAAAGCGGTTCTAGTCTATCCATTGTACCCTTAGTAATAGGTATCGCCAGCATTTGCATTGCGTTCGATTACGCATTTTGTTTGCATTTAGTTGCAGTTAGTTGCAGTTGTTTAGCTTAGTTTGTAGCACGGTACTTTATCTACGATTACTTGGGTACTTTGAATACAGCTGAAAATGAATGTAAATCGAAAGAAGGAAATGTAAAGTTCATTCGATTGATTCGTGTAATACGAGTAGTGAGAGAAGCAGCACTAGTCAATGAAAACATATAAAGCTTTCAATTTAAATAAAAATCACTGCGAATTAAGCTAAGTACATTTCGGTTTTAAATGATTTATCGCATGAGTACGAAAGCAATTTGAGGATACATGGATCAAAGCTGCTCTGCACAACAAGTGTGCCAATAGTAATAACATTTACCACTGACATAGATAGCTTTTTGTAATGGGAAGGAACAGCGCTTTTTATGTTTTCCGGCATTGCTAGAATTTGTGGGATATAAAAATAAGTGGGGAATTATCTTTTCTATGCATTTCACAAGTTCATAAATAAAATTCTTGAATTTTAACTTTCTCCGCCTAGCATATATCTCCGTCGTTTTTTTTCTAAATCTTCCCGTGTGGGCTTCAACAAAAATAAATTATTAATTAAACACACATCCGACAGCGTCTCGGATGTATTTATTTGAGAACATTGGGTGAACTCAGAGAGATCTCTGAAAAAATGTCAACGATTTAGTAGGCTGACTTCTACCTTTGATGAACGAAAGTGGAATATTGTTGTAGCTAATAGACAGACTAGATTGATTTAAGTTACTGCATTTTTGCATATATCTTTTGAATATTTCATCCAGTGCCAATATATATTATAATATTTACCTGCTTATGAAAAATGCGGATGTTTTGTGAATGTAGCTCTTATGGTTTCAGAGATCTAGGTGTTTATGTGGACCGACGAACTTGCCGCAATCGGTAGCTAAAGTAAAGAAAAAAATAATGGAAAAAGGAACTTACTGTCTGCAACGCATCTTTCCCCCATAACCCACCTTCTGCATATAGATTCTTGTGAGCCCAATAAACAAAAAAAGCTGACCTTTTCTTAAAACAAACCCCTTTCATCTAGAAACGTTGCTTAGAACTATAGAAAATATTTCTATACCAAATTTAAACAAAATTACGATTTAAGTAAAGTTTAGAAACAATACATGAGTGGGATTTTCAATTTTTAATCTTAAACGTTGATAATTTCATAATAAATACGCATTTTCTGTAACAGTATATTTCCATTTATGTGTAGCGTTAAAACCAATTTAAATTCAAATTCAAAAAGCCTTTAAAAGCTTGTGTTTAAATATTTAATTCATTTTTTATTTATTAATTCGCATGCAACCAGTTAAATTAGTTTACTGGGTTTTATGCTTATAAATACAAATATGTATTAATAAAGAAATACAACGATAAACTAAAAACTAATAATTTCTAAAATTTTGTTAGCTTTTTCGATTGCAAAAAAATATGTATACTTAAAAAAAAATGTCAGTAGACTAAAAGCATGCAGTTGTACATACACAAATACAACAACAACAAAGTTATTAAAAACTAATATACTGGATATAAGTATAATAGATATATTTAACGATATAATCGAGCGTATGAAATTTTTGCTTATGGTTGTAATTCATAATTGTGAAGGAGGTGTAAAGGAGGGTGTAAATTTTAAATTCCTTATTTTCGTCTTATTTTGAGGACTTTTTTCCATTTTTCAATGCATAGATCGAAAGCCAATAAAATTTTAGAACGGTACCTTGAAGCAAGTTTCGGTATCGAAATTAGAGTTATGTCAAATTAGCACTTAAAATCGAAGAGGGCCTGGCGAGGGTTTAATGGGTAAAAGAAAATGGGAATCAAAAAAACGGTTGTATAAAAAAAATTAACTCGACTGAGAATCGAAGCTTGGACTAAAAGTTTTGAGTCCAGAACTCTCTCTCAACTCAACTATCCTTCTGATTCATTATAACGTAATTATTTGTAGTCTAGTCGATACTCTCACGCATACACACACAGCAAACATCACACTGTTACGTAACGATTTCTCTATAATTTTTCTGCGCTTTCAGTCTAGCTGCGTAAACGAGCTTTGTTCCAAAAACTGGGACTTCAACCCGAGACTCAAGCCGATTTTAAGTTTTGAGTTCTCCTGACCATATTTGAGAAGATTTGGGGTCGCCGCCATCTCTTTCTCATAAGCACAAATCTAATATTTCCCTTACCATGACGTAATTTTTAGTGGATATAGAAATAAAGTCATTTTGTTGCATTTAAACAGAGAGGAGCCTGTAGTTAATACATAGTTGATATATAGTAACAGGAAATGTAACTGTGCCAAGTTTCTATGGCCTTCGCCTTCCTTACGAAATCTTGTTCATATGCCAGTTCAGACGGACGCGATTTAATCGATTTCTAATAAGATCGAATATTAATTAGTTTAACAGTCATTTAAGTATAGCCAAGCCAGATATTAAGCGTTTTCTGATCAACAATTATTTTTAAATGTCGCTGGTGTAACGTCTAATTTTGAACCCCACAATTTTCTATCCAATTTTTTATAAATACAAAAATATTCTTCAAATTTGTATAACTGTCATTTCATGTACTAAATTTCAAAAAAAAATAAATAAATTTCCATATAAATTATATAAAATAAGATGATATAAGGAAAGACTGTTCAATTTTGTAGTTGCTCTCCTGCATACCAATGTAACCGTACCAAGAAATTTCAGGCATTTCGCCAAACTGCTGATGCGGAACGAAAGAAGCACAATTGAAGGATAAAATCTGGGCCATAGATAAAAGGCAATCATATTGCAAAGACATTGACATACTAAAAGCGACTCAGACGATGCATGAATTGTAAATATGTACAAAAAACTTGCGTTTGTTTCAATTTTAGTTTGGCTTTCAGCACATAAACAGATTCAATCCATAAACCAGTGACGTAGATAGCTCTTTGAGATGGGGTAAGCTAAAACTTTAATCTTCGGAAGTTTTATTTTTCATCAAGCTGAATAATTTGAAGGTTTCCGTCAAACTTGAATGAGTAAGTCGGGTTATATGGTACAACAAAAAACTTCCGATGAACTTCCTGACATATAAAATAAAGGTTGTCTGCCGCTTTTTGCAAAGGAATTAAATTTTAAAATGGTTTTATAAGTATTATTATACCATTGATTCTTGTTGAACATAATATCCAAATAGTGGCGGTTACAAGTTAAAACAAGTACAATTGACTAATTTCGTACATTTCCCACAAGAAACAATTTTAATAATGTATCTTCCCTTCTTGCTTCCGTTCAATGGGCATGTATTATATATCATTTTAATAGGATGAGAAGTGCAACCAAAAGATACAATCTCAGAAAACAAATGCGAAGGTATTTGGTGAAGATCTATTGAAACACAAAAATAGACTTAAATATTTGGAACTTGTTTTTGCGGTGAATGGAAAGTTTTAAAAAATTAGGACTCAAATAAACAAAATTGTGCAACTCTAAAATATGAAAACATGTCTTGCTACTTCAAATTTGAATCCATTGGAATTTTATAAAACGTTTTAATTTCAAAATTATTTAGTCTATTGCAAATAAGGTTATGCCTTGAATTAAAGACTTTGATAGAAAAAAGTTTTAATAGTAAACATATATGTAAGTTATCGTAACCAAATTTGTCACTCGAAAGTTTTTTAAAGTTCCCAAACACTGTACCAAATTTGATCAAAATCGGTTGACTATATCATATAGCTCCCATAGGGCAGATCGGTCAAAAAAAGTTTTTTGCACAAATTTCGTTGTGTTTCGTTTGTTTATGAAGTTATCGTTACCAAATTCGACACTCGGAAGTTTTTATAGATCAAAATCGGTTGACTATATCATATAGCTTCCATAGGGCAGATCGGTCAAAAAAACCTTTTTTGAACAAAATTCGTTGTGTTTCGTTTGTTTGTGATATCTTCACCCCAATTTGGGAATCAATTGTCTTTTAGAGTGCTTAAGCAATATATTGGACTTAACTGCAGTTAGTGGTACAGGGTATCCCAAAGTCGTCCGCGCCCGACTTTAACGTACGCCACCTTTTAATTTTAAGCAACTGCAATACTCCGAAGAACTTCATATATTTATAAACCGGCTATTTGGACCAAAAAAATATGCTCTTAATGTAGCAATAGCATTGTTTAACCATAAGTATTTGGCTTAAAAATAAATATATATGATATATACTGGAAAAAGATTCTATAAAAAAAAAAAAAATACGGCCGATTGTTTTTAAAATTAAATTTTTAATTAAATTAATTTGAATTTTTAAAAAATTTAACATTTAGGTTTTTTAACTCACTGTGCAAAAAAAAAAAATTAATTGAGGAAGTCGCCATAATATACAGAACCTTAAAATACTGGAAAATTTTATATAAAAAAAAATTGTTAAAAAATGTTTAAAAAAAATGCATAGTTCCCCTAATTCTGTTTTTACTAGGTAGATACTATGTTCCAGAAAAAATATGAGGTAAATCAATAAGCTGCTATGAAAATAAATTAGAAAGGGGAATTTCCTAAATCAAATTCTAAAGGAATACGTTAAAAAAAATATTTTCTTTGAAATTTCAATCAAATGGCTTTTTTAATCGAATGAAATTGTGTAAAAAATGTTGCCCAGTTTTTCATTTTGCTATATTCTACATAATTATAAAAATTTCGTCCAAAATCGAATAATTAATATATAGTAAAAATATATTTTTCCATAGAATTGTTAACTAATAGCAATTATTTTATCAACCGAAATGAAAAACCAAATAGGTACCAATTAACACAAAACCAACTAAAGTTTTTTTAGAAAAATTTGGATTGCTTTAGGATTGAAATTTGGAGTAATGAAAGCTGTTCGAAAAAAAAAAAAATTTAAATTAACATTTTTGAAAAAAGTTTCATTTATGCAATACAACAGGCAAAAGAAAATTTTTAATATCAAAATGGTTAACATAAGCTAGCAGCGGTTGTGCTATGTGCGTCTGGAGAACACTGGTTCGCAGGTAGAGTTAGTTAATTCATGTCTTTATCCTAAGACTCCCTCCCTTATAGGAATTTTGCGTATTATACGTTCGTGAAATCATGTAGCCGCAGAAAACCTCTTCCCAGTAGTCTTTCATGTAAAATCGTCTACAATCTTCTACATATTGGAGCAAAAATAGTTTATTTTGTATTGGTAGTTGCATTTTATTCTGTTAGTAGTGAATCTGTAAACTTAATAAAAATTCTCTCCAGGTTTATTTTTATTAGTAGTAGTAGTATAGTAGTGTATAATGCTATGTACAATGTAATAATTACAACAATGTTATATATAGAGCTTACGGCTATGGCTTTATGCCGTCAGCCGGCATAATATTTTTATATTATCAATTTTTTTGACCGCCGTAGGCGCAATAATCCCCGTAATCCTCCTAACTGCGCTACAGACATATGCATATCTACACCCCATAGTATACTACATAAATAATACAGCCCCAAGCATATTAACAGCTGTGAGTTGCAGTTAACCTTTTGTTTGTTTGTTGTTGTTGTTTTTTTTTTTTTTAGCAACATGTGTTGCCTTTGATCTGAATTCATGAGCTAACACAGCTGATGCGGAGTGCCGAAAATGCGACATAAAGTATATTTTGATTATTTTGTGAGACAAAGTAGAACATTTTAAGTCCTTGTTTGAAATACAAGTGTTCGAGAGCCGTCATAATTTGCATTTCAAATTCACTTTTGTGGCGCCGCCGGATCTCGGGCACCGCTAACACTGAAGCAGCCCGTTCGCCATCACCGCTCCCGCTCCACAAACCATGCGAATAAACCAAACGAGTGTCACATGAAACTGAGTGAAATACCGCAAATGGCGTGTAAACACAACAAAGAGGTAATAACAATGGCGGGCGCCTGCTGTGCCCTTTCCTGCCCCGGGGCTCGCGGCTTAACAGAGGAAGTGGGCTGCGGGTAGAATGCGCGCTTCCCGTAGAATTCCAGCAGCAGCCCTTTGCGTTGACTTGGAGCAAAAGGAACAGGAACTCACTGCTTGGTACCCACACTTTGTAAACATTTTTATTTGTTTCTCCGTAAGCTGTGTCAATACACAATAAATTGAACTGTGGCAGAATTTATGTTGGCACTTTTGGTGGTAAAAGAGAGGAGGAGCAGATACACTGTCAATGCTTGGACCAATTGCATACTCTTCGCGAAGTTCTATATCCTCCGGGGAATAAAAAGTTCAATAATATTTATTTGTAAGTTGCTCTTTGATAAAAAGTCTATACGATTAGGTCTAACCATATATCACAGCAGTCGTATTGGGTCACACAGATATAATGCCAATGCTTAATTTTATTTTATTTATATTCCTTGGATAATACTGAGTGTTGTTGTGAACTCTGTCAGACTGAATTAGGAACTTTCACATATATCACATGCCCAAAAATACTAAGTTAATTTGGAAAGGCGTTGCCATTCGGTCATTGAATAGTAATAAAATTTAATGAATAATCACATGGAGTGGTAACACGATTAAAGTCCGAAGCATTCTAAGACGCGTTATCGACTACTCGAGAAGTACAAAGGACCATTTACTAGTAGTTATTATACACTGGGTATTATAAATTTGTGCAATATATGAGCAGGGAGAAGGAGGCGTGACAGAGCATTCGTTCCAAAATTATTTAGCATCACCTAGGGTAGGGATGAAGCCATGTCCGTCCATTCGTCCTTCTAAACACGTTTAGTCTCGGAGTCCACAAAAAGTTGTACCAAAAGTTGTTGAACGGTCCGCGCACTCATTTTCTCCCTGGAAATTTCTGCTATGCTCCATACTCTTAATATTTTAAAACTTGCTTGAGTTGTGTTTTACAATTATTTATCGAAAATAAATAAAATCTACTAATCTCACCCCTCATCCTTCTGTAGCCTCATGTAGGCCTGATAAACAGGCCTATATTGAATGTTTTATCCCATCTTCCATTACTCGCATACTGGCAAAATCTGGCCTACCCGGAATTCTGGTTCGCATCAAAGAGTCATCTTTTCAACTCATACCCTTTAAAATGCTACACAAAATGGAATCTTAACAAAAGGCTTCTCTAAAATGACAATGAAGGATTAAGGATATACAAATATTTTTCCACTCTTAGTCGCTGCTCCAGTATAGCATACTCCACGGGTTACTCCAGTCTACTCCTCACCACACCGTCACAACATCTTTATACTGAATCTACTAGAAGAACAATAGTAACATTAATTTATAAAAACGTAATTTTTGTGAAGCCAAATGTGTTTGTAGGGGCTTTTTGCGGTAGAGGAATCCATTTTCCATGAATTCTTTGGATTTTATCGCTATATTCATTTAGAGCTATGGTTTCTTTGGCAAAGTTTCTTGGAATGACCCATAAAACCGAAATCGCGATGCTCCTTTGTCACAAAAAATTGCACCATAGACCCCAGCTCCGAAACGCTTTTTACCCGAGAAAGTTAAGCCTGGTACAAAAACTTGGTACTAAAAAAACGATTCTTAGCACCTGATGAACACCCCCTCCACCGTCGTCGACAGTGTTATCACCATTAACGTCCATCCACAGGACCAGCATTATATAACTGGGACCATGACAGCCTTTTCTACTTCATATTTAAGCCACCTTAAAATTTAATAAGACTTACGAAACTCCTTTAAAAAAAAAAACTTAATGGGACTAAATAATAAATTTTTGAATTTTTTAAACAAATTTCAAAAGTGGTTGGTTAGTAACTTGATCATTAAGTTTCTCGAACATCAAAAGGCTATGAGTATGCAATTGCAATTTATATGCAAACTATTAAATGTTTACCCCTTTTCCCTAATTTTGTGGTTTTCGCAAACTACGATTTAATTTGATATTGTTAAAAACTTTATGAGTTCTTTTTTAATAAAAGAGTATTTTTAAATATGTATGTTTGATCAATTTTTGTTAGAAAAATATTCCTAAGTACTTGTGATTTTTTTTTAATAATAATCGCGCTTGCTTTTCACTAACGCAATTCAAATTTTCAATAATTAAATAATTTGTTAATGATACACTTAAAATGGTCCAAGTGCCAAGTAAAATGTGTCGATTTTTATGAATAAGATATTAATTTTACAATAATAAATAAGTAAATTATACAATATAAAGTAAGCCGAGTCCTGAAAATAAGTGTTACTCGATATTATTAATGGCCACGGTTTTTAAAAACATCACAGAGATGGCACCCATTACAATATATTTAAAATATGGGCTTCCATTCGAAATTATGAATTTTTGTTTTTTTTAAAAAGAAAAAAAGTAGTATTATTACAGCAGTTATGGCTTTAATCCAGCAGAAATTGTTTAAAGAACCAGTTTAATCTGCGTATGATAAGGAAGCAAAAAATTTATTTAAAGCAATACCAATGAAAGAATTTCGATGCAACACCGCAACCCGCTAACCATGAATACGTAATGACGTCATTTAAAATGACCAAAAACTTATTACGTATGCAGTATTTGGTAAAACATTTGTAAACTCAATAAAATTTTAATTATTAGAAAGTCATCTTCTTTCATTAATGTTGTTCACAATATTTTACATATGGATATATGCTAATAAACGTCAATTTAAAAACAAAAAATCAAAACAAAAAAAACGGATCTCTAAACTGTTTTTCCATCGGCTTCAGATTCATTGTTTATATAAAAAGGAAACGTCAAAAGTTTCTTCATTCATTCAAAACTCATGGGCCCCTTTACAAAGGAGTAAAGGAATTATAGATGTGTGCGTCCGATATAACATTATGAAGAAGTCGATGTAGTCTTCAAGTTACCTTGACAAAACTGCGTCTAGGTTAAAAAATGTTTGCCAAAAGTGGTGTGGTCAGGATTTGCTGAACTCTGCTCGTAGGAGATGTTTACAGCTTAAACAAACAGTAAATATAATGGGATGCCGCAGAAAAAATTATCTCTTAAATTTTTGGTTCGTTGCACGGACCCTGAACGCCTAATTGAAACCATATATGACCCATAATAATATGAATGCATGTAAAACAAGTATTTTTTAATTATCTTCTTCTCATTTTAGATTTAAATACTTTTAAACATTAATAAGTTTTTTAATATAACGTTTTTTAACAAAGTTAATTATAATAGCTTATATTTCCATGTAGAAAACTTTAAAACTTGTAAACTACGCTAAAGTGGAACAAACAGCAATAGTTGGTTACCCTCTATGGAACTAGGAAGCAACTTGGACAAGTCACGATGAACATGCGCAGTAAAACAGCCGGCAAAGCTACTGCCCCGCAAAACAGCAACGAAACGGAATGAAACGTTAAGAGCAGGAGAAACGCAAGAAACAAATGGAACTTGGTTTGATGAAAACGAAACAAAGCGGGGTACACGAATGATGGGAGTGAAACACTTGATGTCAAGAATCGTACCGAACGTACCGTGAGTGTGCGAGTGTATGTGTGTAACTGCCAAAGCTTCCTGGCGATAGTTGAACGCAATTTAGTTGAAAATTTGCATCCTTTGCGTTAGAACGTGACTCGGAGGCAAACGGGCTGTGTAAAAGAAAAAGTACGATTTAAAACGCGAACTTGAGCCAAGTGCTCGTCTTGCTTCAAATCGTGCGCGAAATATTAGGGCGTGCGAATTCATGCGTAGCAGGGACAAGCCGGTGGCGCGACAGACTATGATGGCGGCGGCATCCGGTACGGCAGCGAAAATGTCGAACGTCTGAAAAGTCTTTTGTTTATGTCAAAGAAAAAAAGAAAATATAACACAACTGTGCCCAGAAAAAGAGGTGGAAAGTTATGCCAGCAAAAGAAATACCAACAGTAAACATATTTTAATGCTAGCCATAATACATGTAAAATAAAGAAAAGACAACCAGAGTGAATGAAACCCCTTGGTTGGAGTATTCTTGTCTTGGCCTACTCTATGACGGACGGTGTCTCCGCCTGTGTCTGTGTCGGTATTCGAAGGCGAGTGTCTTTTTCTAAAATCACTTATGAAAATTGTGTGCTGTTTTTGTTGTAATAAAATGTGCAAAGGGCTTTGAACAAAAATAACATAAAAATAAATAAAGAAAAAAAAAGACAACAAAGCTCCAAAGAAGTGGAAAGAACCGCCGCAACGCCATAAAAAGGGATTATTGTGTATTGTTTCGGCAAAATATTTTTTGCTTGTGTTCATGGAAAACTTGAAAAAAAAAATATTTTAAATAAGGATTATGCGATAAAGTGTCATTGAAGTGTAAATGTTTTTTTCACGTGCTAAATCGTCAAATATAGAGCGAACCCAAAAAACAGCGCAACTAAAGCAAACTTTTGCTGAATTTACACGTTTCACTTAAACTTTGAAAAGGGAAAACTTGCTTTCAAAGTGCCGACAATTTCCATATGGATAACGCAATTCATTACAAGCCCAGACAAAAAGCCAGTGTTAAGTAAGGCAAGAGCTCAAATAAAATTATGAACAAAAAAAAACTTGTTAAACGCTTTAATGGCACAAGTTTGGTTGCCTTTTGAAAAACTTGGGCCATTACTCATTTGAAATATGCATTAAGTATTTGCTGTAGTTTTGCATATGGAAATTAAAATTTATGATTGTCAGGCAAAAGGTTGCAGCATTTATTCGTTAAAAAATCAACGTAGATAAAAGTAAAGAAACTTTGATTGCTTTTGTGGTAGTTGACTTTTGATGAGTGGTGGTCAGTAATGAAAAATGGGTTTTTTCGAGATATACAATCTATTATTATTTATATCTTTAGATGATTGCACAGGAGATTGGAAATTAGATAGAGCTTAGTGTGACCTACAGAGGTGTCAACTTGTATTTATGAGCGTTTTTGTTTTCACAGAAGAAGGAGTTCATATCGTACCATTATATGGGGTGGGCCATCTGTTGGTTTGGTTGTTAAAAACTCATGATTCGGAACATACCCGTCCAAAGTGGATGCCTTTCGACTTATGTCAAGTTCAAATTACTCAATTGTAGTCATGGTTCGTTTAACAATCGAACAACGCGTAAAAGTGGTACAGGCATACTATGAAAATGGTCGTTCTCTGAAAAAAACCATTATTAGCGTCGCTTATTCGTTCAATGGATGGGAGAACAGCCAGATGAGTTTTCGTCCAAAAAAAAAGTCATCGAAAATTACGATGTTTGCATACGGGCCTGTAGAGCCAGCCGCGGCGGACATTTTGGAGATATTATTTTTCATACATAAATGATTTTAACTTCTAAAAAAAGACCAAAAAATTTTAAAATAAGATGAAACTTCTTGAATTTAGGAAAAAAAATATTAAATTTTAAATTTCGTGGTCTCCTCTCTAAACTTAGTAGACTTTTCACCAATAGCGTAAATTTCGATTCTGATATTATTGCTTTCTCTGAAACCTGGCTTAATGCGTCTGTCTATGATTTTGAGATTTTTGTTAGCTCCTATGTAACCTACAGGCTTGACCGGTCTCCCGGTCGTGGTGGTGGTGTACTCATTGCTGTTAATGTAGCCTTAGAATCTCATTTACTATCTCTAAATTTTCCAATAGGCATTGAGTTCATTGCGGTAAAAGTGTTTTTTAATAATTCCTATATCTATTTTACTTGTTCCTATATACCTCCTTGCTCCGACTTGAGTGTATATCAGAATCATCTCACTGCCATTCGTATGGTGGCTGATTCTGTTGGTACTCGGGATCAAATTGTTGTCTTAGGCGACTTTAATCTGCCTACATTATCTTGGCTTAGTTCAGTCAATTCTAGTTTTCTTTTTCCATCTGGTAATCATGAGTTTGTTACAGGACTGATTGATATCTCTCTCAGCCAAATAAATTTTATACATAATTGCTCAAATAGAATGCTTGACCTCGTTTTTGTCAATGATAATTCTGATTTTGAAATTTCTAGGGTCTGTCCGCTCTCCGTACCCGAGGATCCGTACCATCCGACATTACAAATCTCTTTAAAATTTAATGGTTTCTACCGAAATCAACCACATGCTCACGCTCCTCGGTATCGCTGCTTTCGCAAGTCTAATTTTGTCGGTCTTAATAAATTTTTGTCCGAAGTTAACTGGTTGCCTTTGTTGACTACTAATGACCTTGACTTATCCATTTCCAATTTCTATCGGGTTTTATACGCTGCTTTTGATCTCTTTGTCCCTTATTCTGTCCCGGCTCCTTCTTTAAAGCCGCCTTGGTTTACTACTAGTCTGTCCTCTTTAAAAAATCGCAAGTCTTCTTCTTACAAAAAATTTAAGAAATCTGGATCTCCTGTCGACTTTTATAAGTTTTCTATTTTACGCAGCAAGTTCGTCCTTCTTAACAGAATTTGCTACAATAATTATCTTTCCCGCTGTCGGCTTAACTTCTGTAGTGATCCTAAAAAATTTTTTTCTTTTGTTAATTCTAAGCGTAAATCTTCCTTATTTCCTTCATCGCTATATTTCAAAAATGAAAGCTCTACTAACAATTCTGAAATCGCCGACCTGTTTGCGAAATTTTTTCAAACTACCTATTCTGTCAACCCTAATTGCATTGACCTTAACTATCCCTATAACCTACCACATTCAAATCTTATTCCTTATCCAGAAATCTTTGAAACCGACGTTTTACAATCCCTACTGTCCATTAAATCATCCTTCTCCCCTGGCCCCGATGCCATACCTAGTTGCGTCTTAATGCATTGTGCTCACTCTCTTTTTACACCATTATCTGTTCTTTTCCGCACTTCATTAAAATATTCTTATCTTCCGGCCATCTGGAATAAATCCTTCATTATCCCTATTCACAAAAAAGGTTCCAAGTCCAACATTGAGAACTACCGCGGTATTGCCAAGCTTTCATCAATTCCAAAAGTTTTTGAAAGGATTGTAACTTCACAATTGCAACACTACTGTCGTTCTTTAATGTCGGATTCCCAACATGGGTTTGTAAAACGTCGGTCCACTTCTACTAACCTTTTAGAACTTTCGTCTCTTATTAATCTTGGTTTTACGGAAAAAAAACAAACTGATGTCATTTATACTGACTTTAGTAAAGCATTTGATTCGGTAAATCATAGTCTTCTACTTGTTAAACTGTCTCGTCTGGGGTTTCCGTCTTGTCTTTTAAATTGGATATCGTCCTATTTATCCAACCGAGTCCAGAAGGTAGTTTTTAAAGGCTGCGAATCTACAGAAATTATGGTCACGTCAGGGGTACCTCAAGGTAGCCATCTTGGCCCTCTTCTTTTTAACTTATTTTTAAATGATCTCCCTCAGGTAATCTCATCTTCTCACATTCTTATGTATGCGGATGATGTTAAACTCTGTATGTCCTACTCCGATAATAATAAGTACTTACTTCTTCAGCATGATTTTGATAATATGCAATCTTGGTGCAATATCAACCAACTCTTTCTCAACAAGACAAAATGTAACGTTATGACATTTTATCGTTCTGCTCCTTATTTGGCTACTTACTCTTTAGAATCTTCTACCTTAGAACGCATCGAGAGTGTGTCTGACCTTGGTGTTTTGTTTGATCATAACCTTAAATTTAATAACCATATTTGCAACATCGTGAATAAGGCTAGAGGTGTTCTTGCTTTTATTAAGCGTTGGTCTAAAGAGTTTAACGACCCTTACACAACCAAACTTCTTTATATTTCTCTTGTCCGTCCAATTTTGGAATATTGTTCCTGCGTTTGGAGCCCTCAATACCACCTTTATCAGGACATGATTGAGTCCGTACAAAAGCAATTTCTCCTTTTTGCACTTCGTGGCTTAAACTGGGACCCAAATATCCGACTGCCGCCATATTCTGATAGACTTCGCCTTATAAAATTGCCTTCCTTAAATCACCGCAGAACATGCCACGGCGTGTTATTCTTGCATAAACTGTTACTCGGTCTTATCGATTCCAATGTACTCCTTAGCAAAGTTACTTTGGTCATACCATCCAGAGTAACTCGTAATTTTCGACCCTTAGCCTTACAATTTTGTAGATCTAATTATGCTTTGCACGACCCTTTCCGTGTCTTATGCTCTAACTATAATAACTTTTACAATTTCCTCTCTTTCGAACGGTCTATTCAATCTATCACTTCTTCTATCTTAAGTCACCTTGACTTGCCACTTCGAGCATCCTTGACCAATCCTATATTATGAGTCACCCACTTGGTCAATGGTGATCCATTGGCTTTTTTTGCGATATAATGTTTAATTTTTATCTTGCTTCCTCTTTTCAACTTTAATATTGTAAATCCAAGTTTCTGGCCAGTTCTTGATGTGAGTTGGTGCATATCATTAAAAAGTTCACCCATCGGGCTAGAGACGCGGATTAGTTCATATCAATTCCCTCGCTCTATTTTCTTTTCTAAATAATTTATATGTACTTTTTTATAATATATTGTCAACTGTACGTAGTTGTACCCCTCAAATAAATAAATAAATAAATAAATAAACAAGACCAAAAATTATTAAAACATCCGTTTTTCTTGTCAGTGCATACATAATTTTTTTTTTAATAAATTTTTTTTTTAATTGCTAGTTTGAAATAATTTTGTATGTTTTCTGAAATATTAAATAAAAACCGCATTAAATATTTTATTTATAATTTTTTAATAATTATTTTCAATATAGTTTTTAATAAATAAATATATTTCATGAAATATTAATTAAAACGTAAATTTTTTTTGTAGAGAATTTTTATGTAACAAACAATAACAATAAACAATTGTCAAAATGAATAAATCCTCAAATAATAAATGAAATTTCGCTGCCGACGGGAGTCCCACGACAGTTTTTTTTTTAAATTAGAGCAGCACATCAATAAGTTATAGCAGAGGAAATCATTTTTAGTAAAATTGAGATATAATATACTTTGGAGACTGGCCCCAGTTTGATCTGAGTTTTTGACATCTGCTAAGGGTCTTAACTTATTTTCAAGAAATAAAGTAGTCGGAAATTATATAGATAAGAGGTATGTTGAAGCAATACACATTCAATAACCTCAGGGCCGTAGAGAGAAAATACGGGCCTGGGGGGTAAATGTACCTGCCCTTCTATTACACCTTTATCTTGAATCACGACAATATGACAGTAATTACACCGGGCCCCTGAGAAAACTCCGGGCCCGGGAGGAATCCACCTCTCGACGGGCCTGAATAATCTGTTTGTTAAAGTTAATATTGCAAAATATTGGCTGGCAACAATTGGTAGTTTAAAATTGGAGCAAAATTTAAGTAAGTTCCCAGTGTTACTTTTGGATAAAATGCTTTTTCCTAGGCCTAGGCTTAGCGTAGGAATGAAATGAAAAACATAATATATTGTACATATTATTTTAACTATGCCATGGAGGACCTTGCTTAGCTGAATCCCAATCCAATGTCTAAGAAACTCCAGGATACAACCTAAAAACTTTAAACAAACATTTTTTTGGGGGTCGCCATTTTTGCTATAGAGGTTTGGGGTCGCTAAATCCGAATTTATAGTCTAAAAAACTTTAGCATGTCAGGGTTTTTATTTATTCATCCGACTTACGTATGTCAGCTCCTGGCGGTGACTGCTGGCAAAGGAGTTAGCCTCTGATTCAGCTAACTCACTGGATTACAGTTTTCATGCCGTCATGTGTCTTTGAAAATCGATACACGAACTAGTGGACTTACCTTAAGACTTTCCAACTTAGAAACATTTATATAAAAAAAACTGGGAAATATTTCAAAGCGTAAATTTACGCACTTTTGTAAAACTAAACGCTAGTTTTAATGAGTTTCAGCTCAAGTTAGTCATTCTATTTGACACCAAGGGAGCGCAGTGATTTAGTACAGTTTGAAACAAGTAAAATATAAATAAAAAATTTAATAAATCGTAAACTTTCTTTAAAATTAGGCTATTTGGCTAAAACTAAAATAGCGCAGTAATAAATAACATTCTGGACTCACTGGAAATAGTTAAAATGAAATCCAGTGCCAAGTAGACTACGAGCTGTAAACTAACAATGAAGTTGCGCGGCCATAAACTTATATAAGAAACTAAAAAAAAATAATAAAATAAAATAAAATTAAACTGCAATGGCTATAAAATTATAGTAGAGTGTTAAAAATAAGACGAAGACAAAGAAAACAAAAATTGACTGCAAAGCACATAAAAGCAAACTTGCAATTTGGTGCAAAGTAGCATCAGCTGGAGCGGCTCTTATGCGCATCCCCTCGTGAATTAATTCAATAAACCTATTATCTAAAAGTAGCTGGATCTGAAATACACACACCAGAGGCAACACACACATACACACGCGTAAGTACGTGTACGTAGAGAATTCGCATAGAATGCGAAAAAGTTTGCCAACTAAGACGTTGTCGTCGCAGTGCAATCAGCAGCGGGCACAGTGTCCGGATCCAAAAAAGCGTAGTCTTTAAAGCGATGCCGCAAACGAGCCCCCAACGGCGGCAGCAGCAGCAGCAGTCGGCAATGACTATACAAAAGGAGCTGTAAGTGTCATTGCTGCAAGCAACTGTGCCACTGGGACTGCGTCAAGGACAAGACGAAAGACTACAACGGCGAAGACTACAACGGTAAAGACGACGGTGACAACTGTTAAAACGACAGCAGCTAACGGCCGGCGCCATTTCTTACGTACCAACAAAATGTCCTGGAATCGTATTTGGCTGGCACTGATGCTGGCAGCGACAGCTGTCGGCTTTGGAGAGCGTAAGTAAAGCTTGTATTTTTTTTTGTATCTGTGTGTGTGGTATAGACTGAAAGATAAACTGCAGATAACCATACTAGTCCAAAATTGGTTGCTAACCGCAGAATGGTGCATAACGAGTACGCGTACTTGTAGTGGCAACTATAATAGTATATCATACAAATCTGAAACCAAACTAGTCTGGTACTATAGTTTCGTCCTAGTTTGGTATACATTGGCACAAACTACTTCAGGTGCCATTGTCTAAATTTTTGTACTGATGCATATGATAGGCTAGTAGTTACTTTTAAACTGGTAGCCCACTGGTGCATTTCGCCCATTAATTAAGCAAAATTGCAAATTGTAAACAAGTGGGCCGGATACAGCCCGAGTATCAAGCTTTACCCAAATGTACTATATTATTCTACACATCGAGGTGATTCCCCAATTTTTTCTTCTTTTTTTTTCTTCTTCCGTTCAACGACTCGGCTTCAGATAATATAAAACTCTTTTTCCAGGTTTTTAATTATTCCCAACTATTTAAAACGATTAAAATTAATTAATTATTATGTCAAATTATATCCTCTTCACAAAAAATAAAATTGCAATTTTAAAAAAAAAAAAAATAATGTAATTCCTGCATAATCTTTTATGGCAGTTTTTTACCCTTACATAGCGCACTTTTTTTTACAAGTCTACTCTAGTTGTAGGTAGTCTAACCTGTAGCTTTACATTGGGTAAATACATTTTTTTTTCCAAACAATATTTGTATCCATACCTTCCGAAAAATTTGTGATAAATACTCTAGATCGCCAATCTACGCCACGGGTTCAGGGTATAAAACAATAAAGCAATTGGGCAAACACAAGTTGTAATTTTTAACTAACCCGCCACACATCTTTTTTGAACCTATCCGCAACTAGTTAAACTCGAAGTACTTAAGCCTGGTAGTAGTTCACAAATATCCTGCAGGAGTATGCCTGATTGTATGTATGTGCGTAAAAGAATGCTCTTTTCATACATTTTTGATTTAATTTAACGCATTTGTGCCATAAGCGACGACGCCTGACATGACTTGTTGGCAAATTATTTTACTGGGTTTATTTTGGATGTCCTTGTTGCCATTTGCCATTATTGTTGTCATTGGAGTTGCTGCACGTGTCCTTGTCCATGCATTCTTAATTTATGCAGACAATAAGATTATTCGTAACAAGCTTTGCTTTGTTGCTCTGCTCCTTAAATACTCAACAAAATCAAGCGTTCTATTTTCTATTTTCTCCAAGTGATAATTAAATTTCATTAAATATATAATCAAGTCTACTTCAGTTCGTATCCTGAATGGATGAATAAATGGGCCTGACAGCACAACAAAAACAATTAACAGCAACAACTGTCTGTCTCTCTGACTAAGCGAAGATTCTTTTTGGTCTCTGACTTTTTAGCCAGTCAAAACGAACCCAACGCGTCATCCAAAATTTATTGGCATCTAACTAATTAACAACGGCAGGTCAGGTCCATGTACAAGCCCACTTCTGTACATTTTTTTTTTTTCGGTCTATTTTTCTTTTTATTTGTTTTTCATTCATTTGTATTTTGTGGTAATTATAACTTTTACTCAGTAAGTTACGGGTTTGTTTGTTTGTTTTTTTCTACTCTTCTACTTAGTTTTCAGTATTTGTTTGCCGCCTGGTCGACAAAGCATTGTAGAAAAAAGTTTTGACAAAAGCAAAAAAAGTTATACCTAATTGCAAACGAGTTAGTTGTAAAGAGTATTTTCAAAAAAATTTATTTTAACAAAATTATACTCCGTAATGATATTTGAAGCCGAGGATATGTGGTCCTCACCCATTATTTGAAGTAGTTAAAAAAAAAAAAATGTTAGAGAATAACGAATGAAATTCAATTTATGTTCAAGATTAGATTTTGCAGAAAATTCAATTTATATTTAAAATGTGAGAGAAGGTATCTTATTTTGTAAATAAACTTTGTAAGATATCATAATATTTAGATGCATGTATAACGAATGCTAAGTTACGAAATGTAAGTTCTGAAATCACAACCTCCACTACCAATTAATAATTTTGAATTTGAAAATATATAACCATCTTTAATATCGTTTTCATTTAACTTGCTTTGTTCTATCCTCTCAAAGAAATATACGATATATGGAAATTAAAATTGTCTTTTATAATTTTTCTTCGGAATAGTTTGGGCTTGAGAATTCGTCTTGCATCAATCTCCAATTAAATAGTTTAAAATATTGAAATGTTACCTTAAAAATTTTTACGAAATTGTTGATGGAGAGATAGTGAGTCCGGAAATCTAAAACGGAAAAAAAAGTATTAGACTCTTGTTGCGCACTTACGAAAGAAACATAATTTAAAGCATTAGCCTGTCGATTTTCGTATACCTCATAATCGAAATCTTATGAAATTTAAATATTAACGAAAATCTTTAAAATATACCGTTTTATGGAATCTGTCGAGGTAAACTTAGAACATTGATGTGCTTTGTTTTTTTTTTGGATCTTGGATTCGGATTCAGTGACCAGAAAAACTTTTGGTAAACATTGTCTTACCTCCGTTGTTACTTATATTTAGTTTCGCAATTTCATTGAGCAACGATTCTATACAAAAAAGTTTAGAATCAAAACAAGATTATTCGGAAAGCGTTAAAGAAAGTGCTCAAAACGAGCTGAATATCAAGTTCACGATTGTACAAATGAGATATGTCCACTCTGTGCGAATTCAAGGATTCAGCAAATTGAGCATTCTCTTTTTTCGGTTGTCACTTTTATCGATAGGATCAAAAATTAGTAGGTCTGAATTTCTGTAGCGTGAACAGAAAGGTGGAGGGCGGTCGGACCTCATGGGCATGGGCAAACTTTACTGTCGCCTGCGGGCAAGCGAAGAGTAGGCACATTGATTCCGCGAACATCTGTTAAGAAGTGTTGTCGCCTCGAGTTCTGCGTCAAACTCGGGCAAACCGCGACGGAGACCCTAGGAATGATTAAGGACGCCTACGGGATGCTGCCTTGAGCCGTTTAATAGTTTTCGAGTGAAGGGAGCTGCTCGAAGACGCCAGCCGGTCGCCTTACAACTTCAAGGATTCATGAAAAGTGGTCAGAGTGAATCGTTCATCTGGTTGTTGATAAGCTAGGAGTTTCGCACCGAGCTGCTGGTGATGGAGTTTCTGGCCAAGCACAGGGTTGCCACGTTGCCATACCCTTCTTTTTTTCTCGGCTCAAGCGGTACCTTAAGGGAAACCGATGAATCACCGTAGAAGAGCCGTGACGGCGTCTGTTAGGATTCCGGAAGACGCAGTGGAAATCGCGTTATACATGTTGTGTCGGAGCACAAGAGTGCTATTACGAGTACTATTAAGTATTTGTACCGATGAGTTCAATCCCACCCTGCAATCAGGAATGAGGAAACAAAGTTGGCTATCCACAATAATCCAACCTATTGACAGTAATTGACATTTAGGCTTCCCTTAAATCTTTCTTCTGACCAAATAGTGCTCCGAAAAACTCAATGGGCGTTCTACTATCACTCTTAAATTGCGGGGGACTGAGGGAAAGTGTACATGAGCCTATCGATACCGATGCTTCTATAACTTTGACTCCCGAAGTTCTTAACCGATATGGAAAAATTAAAAAAATTAAAAAATTTGGTAAAAAAGTATCCAAGACGAAATTTTTCTTTGTTATGATACTTGAGAAAACGGAAATACATATGGCGGGGAGACTTATAGATTGACTTGGTTAACTCGATTTGGTTGTCGTCGTCATTATTTTGGTTTGTGACATTTCTTTCAAATTTTTGCACTAACTTAATTTACAATTTTACCTAAACTACAGAGTATACAAAATTAAAAAGCATTATAAGTAAGTCAAGAAAAGCATGGGCTTAGAGATGCGCTCTAGCCGGCTTGTGCACCGGAACTTCCACACGCACACTAATTCACGTTTACGAGCTAACAAGTTCTTAGGTTCACAGCTCTTGCATCAGATATTCCTATACCTACATGGATAATTCTATGCTAGATTACACATTGTGTTGTCCCGAATTACCTTGCGTGATTACTCAAGTTCCACGTAGTCAGCAAAATCTCTTTGTGTGTTTTCCCAGTAAAGAGCTAAATGACAAATAATAGGAAAATTGAGCTAGAGAGAGAGATCCGAAATTGAATTTGTGCGTTGCACTCTTCATAGTCGTAACCTTGGGAGCAGTCATGCAAAAGTCTGCACACGATTAAGTTTGTTAGGGTGTCACGTTTGATTTATTTTGGCGCTGCCTTGAAGATCCTAAGTAGTTAGAGCAGCATGAAATTAATTTCATTACTTATACATGAGCCCATTTGCCATATTTAAGCCAGTTAACACGTTTATTGGGTGTAGTATGTGGCAGCATAATACATACTACAAGTATATGGTATATGGCAGCTCGTTTGTGTGCAGGAACGTGCGTGTCCTTCCAGGGCTTAATGCAAATATAAATGCGTGTCTCATCGTGTGCATTGAGCTACAAGTTAAAAAGTTAGCCAACTCTTTGTTTCGACCTTAAAGATGCAAGCTTATTAAGCTAATTAGGCTTATTCGAAGTTAAGTCATTTAGAGTTCTGTGATTGTGTTTGATTTATACAATAATAAATTCATATTCTCCTAAGGATATATTGGTCAAACGGGTCGCTTCTTCCACTAGTTGATTTTGCTGAAGGAGATTTAAGTATGCACTTAATGTTGAGTTCGTTGGAGCGTAAGGAACTTGATATGGTTAAGTTATTTGAATATTTCCACAACGAATTAAAGGAAAATAATTTAGATATTGTGTGGTAGCGAAAATTGAAGTACACGTGAAGCACATGCCTGGAATATACTATTGGAGCATCCTGCTGCAGTTTCTAATTCATTCTTGAACAATTATGCGGCATTGATTTTTTATTAAAGGCCTCTCAACTTTAGGAAAAAACTTTCAGAAAAACAAATATATATTTTTTTTAATTTAAGGTCCCCGTACAGATCTTTGTGCCCGGGAACTCTTACCATTGTTCCCCAGTGTCGATAGACCATATGAAAGTAGACGCGATGTGTTATCTATTTCCCTTGTCGGTGCATTTTTTTCCTATTGCCCTTTCAAAAGAATTAGGAGCGAGAAGCTTTTCTCACGGCGCATCATCCTTCCTTTTCCTTACTTGCATTCATAATTTTGATAGAATAGACTAGAAACAGTCCTTTATGATATTAATGGCTAAGCTTATGTTGTACTTATGACGTCATTTCAGTCAAGTCTGGTTGAAGTTAATCATTTGAAAACGAATACATGCATCTGTATTTTTGATAGTCAACTTGTTGCTGTTTCTGCTCAATATAAATTAAATTGGCACAGCCAAGCATTTCAAAGATGAAAACTTCGAATGAATAATTGGTCAACATGTTGATATCATGAGAAGATGATGAATATCTTGTTTTATCCAAATGTTTTCGCTATTTCTTAAATTTATCTGTTCATTTCGGCGCATAATGTAGCAAGGTTTTTAAAACCTTCTTTTTTTCCATTTTTTAGCTATTGAAAATACTGCAAATTAAATTCTAATTTGTCAGACTTTATTACAGATGTACAAATTTCGTCACGCTTCTTAAAGCCTTGAAACCGTCTTTCGTATTCTATCTATTCGAACACTTTACATTGCTATCATCGATATTTTCATTTTTATTGTCCCTTTTATTTATTTTTATATAAAATATCTTAACTTCGAAACTTAAGTGAGTCAATCGAAATAATTCAATAGGTCACTTGGTCGCCACTGTGTCATAGGACTCCGACTTCTGGCACAGGGTGTGCTATAGCCAGGATGTCTCAAATGAGATGACCAACAGAGATTTCGAGAATTTTTTCTTAAATATCAAATATTTTAATGCTTTATTTTTGTTAAGTGGAAAAACTTTACAAACTTTTGTTTGTTAGAAAAATTTATATATGTATATAGTTTATTTTCAGATTTCCGAAATGCTATATAAAAAGAGTTTTAGACAAATGTCTTACAAATTTAACGTATTTTTAATTGGAAGCTATCAGACGATAATCAGAAAATATAATAGATATAAAAAATATGGCAGAACTAATTGTGATACAATGAGTGCAGATCGATCTATCGATATACATCTTTTTACATATTAGTAGGTATTTATCTCTAAAGATGATTTTTCTTAGAAAATATCTTATCTTTAACTATATTTTTAAATTTGAGAATAACGTAGAATCAGCTTCAATATTTGGGCATCTCGGACTCTTATACCCAGGCCCGTCGAGAAGAGGAGGAAGGGGGGAATACCCCCGTGCCCGGAATTTTTTCAGGGGCCCGGTGTAATCTAAAGGTGTAATAGACCGGTACATTTTCGCCCCGGGCCCGGATTTTCGCTCTACGGCCCTGCTTATACCTATACCTTTTGTGAAAGTAAAGAAGTATTCTTAAAACCTGCACTTACTGAGTGTGACCAGAAATCAGAAAAAATCATCGCACTTCCGAGAACAATGAATTTTCGTGCTGAATGTTATTGATTGAGAAGAAACCCGGATAATTAAGGTTGTATAAGTGGAGCGACTTTAAGGCCGAAATGTAGTACCATTAAGATTTCTGCATTTGAATGCAAATTCTCACGACGCTCAGTGGCACGGCAGCCTCAAAAGCGTTGCAAAAATCGATTTTGCGATGACATCATTTTGTAAAGGTAATACATGCATCTGATTTAGAATTTCCCAGGGATCAAGAAAATACAAATTTTATTCAATTCGGATGAATAGTTTAGTTGCTACAGCCGCTCAAAGTGGAGTATATTTTCAACTTTGAAAAAAATCGAAATTTTTGGAATAAAAATTCGTGTTTAAGATTGTTTTGTGGAAAAACTACGCAACCAATCCCTATTTTCTTGGTTTCTATAAAAAGGTGTATGAAACTGAAATATAAAAGAGACAAAAAATGACTTCGTAACTTGTCTGGTTTTTTCAATACTTCCGTTTACCTGAACCACTATATTTGGACCACTTTTTCAACTTTTGGAAGAATAGAAAAAAAAAATACATCGCGTTACAATTTTTGTTATTAATTTATTTACCTGCTGTATAAAAATTGTCTGCCTGAATTTGCATATTTGGCTGTAATGCCAGTAAAAGCCCAGAAACCCAACTCCAAAATATGCTGACGCAGGTATAAGAAGAAGAACACGCAGTAGATTCAGCCACTAAATATAAAACTGATTGCTTATATTTTCACTTTACAATAAAATAAAGCCTACCTGTGACATAAAAAAAAGGATTAATCATCCCATTTTTTTTTTTTTTTGTGTGTCCAGGTAGTTTTAAAACATTTAATGTAATTTAATTTGTACCTGTTACACGTTTTCTGGCTATAGGCTTCAAATTTGTATATATTGCCTGAATACTTCAGAAACATCATAGTTTTGTTTTGACTTTATAAGAACACACATTGCAGTGAAACGTATTTTTAAATATAATATATTGATTTTATAAGTGTAACGATGTCTTTGGTAAACGTAAAATTATTTGAATTGTTCAGCAATTCCAAAAGCGCGAATGAATTCATTTCGGCCATCAGAAAAGAACTTAACGTTGAGGAAGCAAATATGGAGAAGTTTGATACCTTAAGAGGCAAACTTAATCTAATTCACTTCCGAATAAAAAAAAAGTGGCAAGGCTCTCATCGCTGCCGAGAAAATTTTATTGAGAAACACGAAAACTGGCTAAAAGGGCTTAGCTTCCTCTTCAGATCCACTAGTTGCATCCCTTAGACAAGTGAGATCCTATACAGAATTTACAAGTAGTTATTCAAAAGAAATGTGAAGTCTTTTAGATATTCCTTGAAATGTAAATGTGGATGTTTATTTACAAAAAAACTACTGATAAGACACATTATGTAAGATATTATAATAAAAAAGCATTGTTAAATTAAATTTATTTACTGAAACATAAAATTATGAACAAAAAAACATATCATCAAAATTTCTTTATAAATGAAAAAATATGTACTTACATATTTTCAATGGGAAATGTTGCACAGGCAACAAAATCCAACTTCCGCAACATATTGCGCAGCTCTCGGATATCATATCACCATGTATGAGTACTTATTTTAAAGCCTAAACATTTTTCTTTCAAATACAATTTAATTCATTAAAATATCTCAATTGGTTTAGAAAATATGATAAAAATATGTACATATTTTTCAATGGGAAATGTTGCACTGGCAACAAAATCCAACTTCCGCAACATATTGCGCAGCTCTCGGATATCATATCACCATGTATGAGTACCTATTTTAAAGCCTGAACATTTTTCTTTCAAATACAATTTAATTCATTAAAATATCTCAATTGGTTTAGAAAATATGATTTTTGCAACGCTTTTTCGGCTTCCGTGCCACTGTGCGACGTCTAAAGTTCTGGTCAGCAGAAGATCGTCAGACATAGAGTCTTTTATTCTCCGATAATTAAGTTTCAGCCCTATAGTCCCAATTCAGTCTTCTGCTTAAACATAACTATCATCTTTAACATTATTTAAAATTAAAAAAAAAAACTCCATAGCATTTATAAATTTTGTATTAAACATATGTATGTTTTACAATGCGGTTTTTTTCTTTGATTAGCTGCTTATTATGTCTACGTCACGGTTATTTGAAATGTTACAGAAATTTCAAAGTTTGTTCGTCAGACATTTTTTTTCTTCAAATTCCTCAAATGTTTATATGCATGCCAATGCTTAATGTTCATTGAAAACGTCTACCCTTTGTGCATTGCACATTCCACTTAACTTGTTCAAGGGGCTGGCTGTAAGCTTACCCTGCCTTACTAGCCCACTATGTACTTTGAAACTTTGGCCAATTTTCCTCGTAATGGAAAGGTCTTTAACCCAGCTGGCGTTGCCCTTTTTAGCATCGTTGAAATTACAAAAAACACTTACTGAAACTACTGGCCGATATTCATAGCAAAAACAAAGCAATAAATTCGCTTCCATCTACCCTTCCGGCTATGACTCTTTGCTGCACAAAGATGTTGGCACAAAGCAAAACTGCGCTCCAAACAACAACAAAACAAAAAAAAAGTAAAAACATTAATAAAATTACAAAAACTTGCCAAAAATGTTTAATAAATATCCCAAGTAATACAACGGTGTTTGCAACTGCAACTGCAACAGGAAGGGTTCCGGGTCAACTGCAACCTTGTTGCAGGGACTTCTCGCCCTAATGCTGCAAAATGCGCTGTCAAAAAGTTTTGGGCGTAACTCGTTATGAACAAAAGTAAAGTTTGTCTTGTTGCAGCTTTTCATAAAATTTGTAATTTTTGTGGGATTTGCAACAAAGTGTTTTGTGTATTTATTTTTTTCGAGAATTTTTAAGTTGAAATCAAAATAGTTGCACACTTATTTGGGGTCAGGGGAGTCACGAATCGCAGAGCAATTTCAAAATGTTTAACAACGCCAGTCACAAAATATCAAATCCTTTAATGCATCCCCAAATGTTAAGGCCACACTACACAGAGGGCTAAGAGTGTTTGTTTACCTTCATAAATTATAAATGGGTCTGTGGACAAACATCAACAGGAACAGCTACAACAGCAGCAGCAACAACAACCACACACTGAACATCCTCTGAGGGCACACATGTCGGTTGACCTCTGACGCCTGCCAGCTGACGTTGCTCCATAAAAAAAAAACAAACCCGTAACAGGAAACGAGTACCACAGTGAACCAAAGCGACAGCACACTCAGCATCAGCTTGAATTTATTATGCAGTGGAAGAAATATGAAATCTTTGGCTCAGATTATAAAAAAAAAATAAGCACCTTATCAGCAAGTCGGCAAGCTACAACTGAGCTAAAACACTCCAATCCAGATGCTCTAAAATTTTGAAAGCCTTCTTTCTGATATGTTATTGGACATAAATCACAAACGTGCTGTTTACCCACGATTGGGTTTCTTTCAAAGTTTATCGAATTTCCCTAAATGATTTATAGCTTAGCACTTAAAAGATAACTTGGTAATGCCAGAAGTCGAAAACCAAGTTGTGATTTCTGTAATTTCAGGAGCATCGATTTACACACAAATGAAAGTATGAGTATGGCTTCCTATCATGTTGCAATATATTCCACTTAAATTGGTTTCTGTCACCAGTGAACATTGAATTTATAAAAATATGTTTTTTGAGTCCCAGTTAATTTCGTCTAAAACTCTCTTTTGCCACTTTATAACATTTTACTTTAATTCAAATCCCCATATTGGTCTACATTCATCGTCGAAATCATTAATTTTGAACTTTTCCGTGCCCAAAATTCACTAAGTGTCCCGAAGATTTAAAAAAAAAAAAATTTTTTAAGTTTTTTTTCAGAATTGGTCGAGGATGCTTGAAGAAAACATTTGTGCGATAAGGTTGAGCTTATACGAAAATCGATACAATTCGATTTCTGTTTAATTTTGCGGTAGTATGTAAAAATTAAAATATATTTTCAAAGTGTATTGCTTCTATTCGGGATCATTTTTAACATGTGAAATCCACAGAAAATTGTTTTTTTTTATTGACGATTTAGATATGGTTCTTTGAATTAAATCATAAGAAACAACTTTTTTAGTGAATCGATTTAGATTAGATGCTGCATAGAGCGTAGGAACCCCAAAAAACTTTTGCTTGCCGACGATATCTTCAAAAACGACGAAAAAAAAAACGAGTAGTGGAAACTTTTTTTTTTGGGGCTATATGAAATAGGCGCTTATATGGTAGGACAAACAGACAAATGGACATACGGACAAGTCTATATCGACTTCTCTCGTCACCGTGATCCAGCTTAAAGTAACTATAGGCGTCTCCGTCTTTTCCTTCTCTAAGTTGCACATATTTTTGTTCTGCACAAACTTTATTTACTCTTTTTTGCTTTCAAAAAAATATAAAATATATACAAAAATATAAAAATTAAAGTATCACATAATAATTGTCAGAAATATAGACTTATGTGAAAAGTTGAACATTGTAAGAATTCAGATCGTACTGATCATAGTCATTTGGTATAAAAAAACGTATATTTTTTTTGGTATGCATCGATCGCCTAGTTTTTCGAAAGAATAACAATGATTAAAAATTTTTGTAAATGTAATTTTTATAAAATCTACTCTATTATATGCCAAAAATAAAGTCCGAATTTCACAAAATCAAAACGAAAATATTTTATTCGCTTCCGTTTATCGTTGCTCCCTCTTTCATATTTTTTGTTGTCCATAACTTCTAATTTTTTCCTTACTCGTTTCGATAATTTCTTATATTTCACTTGCTCTATGCAGCTGAGCGACTTTTATTAAAAATTCGTAAATATTGAAAAAATTCATTTTTTTTCCCAATACTTTATTTATTAAAATTTATCTCAATTTACTTATTTTTTTTATTAAAAGGGACAAGTTTTCGATATGCCAATATATGTGCATATGTGAACATAAACTTTTTTATGGGTTGAATCGAAAAATAATTACAGCACTTTCGAACTATAAAAAATATTGAAAAATATTTAAATAGATATTTTAGCTTGAAATACATACACTTTTCAACCTATTTTGCCAATTGGTTTTGATTTCTCTTGCAACAAAGTAGTCAGTCTTAAACCAAATAAAAAAATTCGTTTTTGTTTAACTGGGAGCACCAAAACAAGTGAAATCAAATTTATTTGTTTGATTTAATGAATGAATAGAAAATGTAAAAAAGTGAATTCTGTCTGTGATAAAAAATTAAAAATGAAACTACTATAACAGATAGAAACTAAACCTATAAGCTTTGCAAATAATTTAACAACTTTGCAACAATTTTTCGAAATATAATATTTGTAGACGAATTAATATATTTTTCATATTTCAATATATACTACATACGCAAAAAACGCAAGCTGCGTTGCCAATAAACCAACTTAAGCCAGTTAGGCCCGAATTTTATTCCAATCCCACCCATAGTGCAACATACTAGCTTAAAAATTCAGTTCATATATGACGGCAGCTCTTTTAGCAGAAAAATGAGACCTTAAATTATTCAGTTGGCCAGCGGTGTGGCAACACTGTTGGCGTTGCCAGCAATCAAAGGAGCTCACAAGCCAAACACAACAATAAAACAAAGGGCAACAAAAAAAAGAGCAGAAACCAAAATTGTGGGCTTAGTGCCACAAGGAGCATGTAATTGCTGGAACCAAAAATTGGAAAAAAAAAAAAATGGAGAAAAAAATAGAAAAATAACAAATGTTGAGGGCGCTCTAATGACAAAGTGCAGCACACAAGAGTCAACGAGTCTTATGTGGAGTCTATGCCCGTTGTCGCCTTCATCGAAGTGTGAAAAGCGTCGGAAACAGAGGCCACACAGAGTCCCATAAAACAACTAACCAAATGCCCTACTACTGACTACTGACTGGTGACTGGCGACTGGATTCTGGCCTATCTGCTGCAGGTTCTGCACGGGCAAAGTTGAAATTTATGAAATATTTTTTGGCACACGCCAGTTGCTGCTACCCCGAACCCAAAATGTCTGATGTCTGATGAAAAATGTGTTGTTTTTGGCATTGTTGGTATTTATGAGTACAGCCTACGGCACTGGGGCAGCTAAGTGTACAAACATGGTTGCAGGACCCAGCTGCAGACGGCCACAATGGCGACAACTGTAGAGCCGTGTGGGATAAGGGTCCCAACTGGGTGCGGGTGGGTCAATGTTTGGTTGCGGGCAATAAAAGCGGCAAAGATAAAAACCGTTGCGGAAAAGTCAAAACAGATATTGTAATGTCGCCCGGATTCGTAATTATTTTGTTTGATTTATTCGCGGCCACGGAGCCACTTGGGAACTGGACACCCGATAGTAGCGTGCGGCACTTGCAGCCAAGCCGTATGATTTTAATGAAGCCATAAAAACTTAAGCGAAATTTAAAAAAAACGAAAAAAAATAAGTTTGTGCTTGGGGTCTTACTTGGGTTTTGTGCAAATAATACCTGGGATTTTTTTTTATACATAAAGCTCTCTTTTGATATGAAGCTGTGGCTTGAACAGGTATTCAATAAGAGCTGCTGGCATTAAATGATGCAGGAGCAAAGGGAGTCATAGCAACTTTTATTGTTGAAAGCATCCCTGGCAAATATTTATACAATTCAATTGAAAATGATTGCCAGGCAAAAAGCTGTGTCGTTTAATCCGAATTAAGCCATTGTGTGAAAGTTCAAGCGCTACGTTGGCAAATTTCTTATATACAATGTAAATAACAAGTTAACGGAATTTAAGCTACTCATATTTACTACATAGTCCTTGAAAAGTATTCTAAAGTAACAAGTACAACATAAGGATTAAATTTAAACAAAATTACTCTCTTACAAATTTATAGCTTCATGTAAACAATTCATCTTAAAACTAAAGAAGAAGAAAAAATCCCAATTAAGCAATGTACAGTAGGCCAGATTGAACTTAACTGTGTGTACTTAAAATGGCCAAGGAGTTTACAGTATTTTAAGTAGTTTTGAAGAATTTTAATAATTTCAAGAAATCTAAGAGTTTTAAGAAATGGAAGCTTAAAAAATTTGAAGAATTACAAATTTTTAAGGATTTTAAGAATTTTAAGTATTTGAAGAATTCAAAGAATTTGAGGAATTTGCAAATTTTGAAGAATTTAAAGAGTTCGAAAAATATGAATAGTTTAAAGAATTTGAAAAATTTGAAGAATTTGAATAATTTGAGAATTGAAAGAATCTGAAGTGTTTAAAGAATTAGATCCGCCAAGATGTTTAGGACCTCTTATTTTTTTGTTCAACATTTTTATTCTGGCCCTACGCTCCAACCGGAGTTAAAGGAAATAATATACATCGGTGAAAAATCATCAAAATCGGAGAAGTTTGCGGAAAAAGTGGCCCGATTCACTTATTTTCACCGACATACATATTTTTTTTGTTTCCGACTATTAGCTAGTAGTGTATGGGATTGGTAACCGGGTCTGGAGACAACCGCCTGTGTAAAAGTAAAGTCCATAACTAACGAATATCCATACAATCTTTTTGGAAAAAAGTTAATGTGGTGATTCAAGCTTTTATAATTTTTTAGGGATACGAACTCACTTGTACAAGATTTGTAATTTATTTTATCTACTCCAACCCTTTCACCTAGAAAGTTGTAATCAAACACGAGCGATGAAAAACTTTAACCTCGTCTCCAAGGCGCTCTAAATAGTCGAGATGTTCCAACCATAACCTTTGTAGTGAATCTATCTATAGTGAACTCTACCTATACAAAACAATTTCAAATTTCAATTTCAAAAAGAAAAGAGTAAACGATTATGTCTCCTATATGCAAAACGTACCAGAACTCAAATGATTTCAAGAGGAAAAGTGTACTCTCGACTGTCAGTGAAGTAAGGATAGTTAACTTTTCCTATAATTTTTAGAAAAATGCAAAAGCTGTTAAAGTAAAGTATTAAATGAAATCTCTCAAAACTGCCTAAATTAAGTGAAGTTCACATCTAAATATATTTATTATACGCTCTTTGCCATGGTCCCACCTACAGACATAATTCTCAAAAGACGACTTGCCTGGGAGAGCCACTTTAAAAGTTGCTTTATGTTTCTGACAGAACAATGTAATATTTTTCCATGCAAAAACTTCAAATAGATTACAAATACGTAGGAACACCCACGTATACTGACAATCAGCCACGACTATTATTACCACATCAGCAACATACGCAAAGCAATGTTCACAAGTACATATGGGGTGGTGGGTCTTATATTCTATATATACAGATGTATATACGTGGGTCTGTGGCACAACGCTCCAGTTTCAATTTGCGAATAATACTCAAAGAACTGAAACTGAACGAGAAAACTTCTTTGGCATACTCACGTACCGCATACAAGGCCATAAAAATAAATTGAGGCACCAAAAAGCATGTGTACACAAAGGACTAAATGGGCATGAAAGGGAGACGCAGAGAGACAGACAAGCGGACAGACAGACAGACAGTTAAACAGGCAGACAGAACGGCAGCAGAGTAAGAAGCAGATGAAAATGATGTTAAAGATGAAGAAGAATTATTGAATGTAACTGCTATTGAATATCAGCGAAATGCCTTACAGACACACAGCTCACAACACTGCGAGAAATTATCATAGTAGCAAACAACATGCAGATCCATTTGCCATCATCATTTTCGTTTACCCAATGCCCAAGAGCGGGTCCGTATATCGCTTTAGTTGCTGTTTTTATACCCTATACCTTAAGTTATGCAACATACAGCCCGAGCGTCCATATGTACACCTAGATCTTGGAGATGAGATGATTTTACGATTAAAAATGATTATTTCATTCCGAAAATATCTTAAAATAAGAAACTTAAAACTTAAACAGGCGAAAAATCTAAAGTAGTGCCATAAACTAGTAAAAGTAAGAAATTCTGGCCTTATGTTAGAATTATTTATCTTATTAAAAATTTGAAACTAAGGAACTTTCTTTTGCTACAAATCTGAATTAATTAAATTTTCAAATTCTAATTCAAGATTTTTTATATTGTTTTAAGAATTTTCGATCTTGATTATTTTAAGAATTTTGAAAATCTTTGTTTGAGAGTTTTTGGTTTTATTTAAATAGTTATACTTTTTTTTTCTAAAAATCTTAAAGTAAGCAATTTTATCTTAATTCCAGACTTTTACTAATATTTCAAGAATTTTGGATCTTGCTTTAAACGATTGATAGATTAAGAAAGCTGAAAATTGAATATAGAAGTTTGCTTTTTGTATTGAAGAATAATAGCATACAAGCCAAGGCTCGGGCAGTACACGACGACTTTGGGATACCCTGTACAACCACATTGCTTAAGAACTCCAAAAGACATTGGTTTGACAAATTTGGCTACGATATCTTCGCAAATAAACTAAAAAAAACGAATTTTGCACAAAAACTTTTTTTTGACCGATCCTATGTCACAGTCAACCGATTTTAATCGAAGTGACCAGTACTTGGGAACTGTAAAATACACCTCTATGGGAGCTAAAAAAATAAAACCAACTTGTCTCTCGTACGATAATAAGGGATCTAATCTGAAAGTTCGGTTGTTCTAGCTCTTACCATCACTGAGATCTAGGCGTTCATACAGATGGATAGACTGTCATGGGTATATCGACTTCTCTAGTCACCCTGATTATACTTTAGTTAATTTTGGGGGGTCTCCGACGACACCTTCTGTATGTTACATACATATTCGTCTTGCACAAACTTAATATATTCTTTTTACCATAAGGTAGAGTGTAGGTATAAAAATATATATTTACAAATATAGATATATACATAAGCAGATATAAGTTTTTTTTCTTAATTTCTTGGTAAAGGATATCACAACGTCGTTAAAGCCCCACTCTAACTTTCTCAATATTTATTTCGTAAAAATTCTTAGAGCCTTATATGTCTTTACATTACCATGTGTGTGTGTGTGTGTGTGTGTTGGTATCTGTGTGAGCTGGAATGTGTTTAGTGAAAATTGCTTCGAAAATTTTCTTGTAGTCATTGAAAGTGAAACATATGTTGTGTGTCATAGTTAAAATATACATACAAATACGAGTACACCCCCACACAAACACACACACAACGCCCATTTCGCCGGGCTACTCGTATAACAATCTCCACCCGAGACTTAGCCCCGCATCCTTTATCGTCCTTCCAACTCCACCAAATGCGATTCTAATGCGTGGTAGCATATTCTCCTTATGCGTGTAGTGCGTAATATTTGCATACTTAGATACAATTTCTGTAAGATTTTATGGCCGCTCCTTGGAGTCAGCGTGTTTATTTATTTATTTATTTATATGATGCAAAAAATAGGCAAACCGTAATTGTTTATTGATCGATTTGGTAAATGCTCTTTAAATACATTTTCCATTATTTATGGAAAATTCATGCACTTTGATCAAATGTCAACCAGTATGTCATACGAATTGAAAATAAAATGCATAAATAATTAGGCTCTGAATATTTTATGGAAATCGTTTTTTTTTCTACACGTGGCAAGTTCTGATTCGGATTTGCAGGCTGGGTAAAGGAAAGAGCCTTTTGAGTGCTGTTGTCATCTCATATATGTATATTGTATTCTCGCGAATTTTTATATATAGCCATGTTGTCGTCTGGGTTTATTTACAAACATATACGCGTATGTGAGTTTATTTTGAGAGCTTAACATCTTTTTGTAGCAACAAATTCAAAATTCAATCAACTCAGAATGTGAAGCTTTTTGATATGATATATTTGCAGAAAATGGTGGATGTGTTTTAAATGTGAGAAAATGGCATTAATATCTGCAGAAAATTTTCTTAGATCAATTGTGTTGTCACAGAAGAGCAAAAGCAGAAAAATACACATATTTTTTGTAAAAGTAGTTATGAAAATCATTTCATCTCCGAAATGTTAGAATAAATTTGTAGAAACTATATTTTTCTGAAACTGTTATTGCTTTTTTTTTATTCAGTTGGAAAGCATTGTATTTGTGATAAAAATTTGGACATTTTATTTTACTACAAGCCGTCATAAATGGCGTCATATCGTATGTGAGACTTTAAATTTAAATGGCAACCAACGAAAAGTATTTATTCATTTTGAACGTGAATCGTGAAAAATTCAGAAATTTTAGTTGGAATTCTATATTCCTATTTTATAGGTATTAAATATTATTGGTATTGGTATTCAATGATCCAACTTCGTCATCTACAAATGGAGTTGGGTCTTTCTAATTCTTGTAAACTATAGGCTCAGATATGCATACTACCTATTTTTATACCCTGTACCTATAGGTAAGTCCTTTAAACCAAAATGCTTATCATAACGTCGGGTAGCGATTGAGCCATGTCCGTCCGTATGAACGCCTAGATCTCGGAGACTATAAGAGCTAGAGACACGAAACCTTACCAGCTGGTGCGCATATTTCCTGAGAAGATGAAGTTTGTTGAATCGTGTCAATATCTTTCCACGTTCCCCCGCAGTAGAGTTTCGCGGTTTTTAGCCACACCGTTTAATATTTTCATCTGAAATTTGACAGTGCGATGTGTTGTGGTTACATGCATCTGAGTGTGAAAAATAAACAAAATCAGATACATACAGCAAAAGTTATAGTCAAACATGTACAAATTTCACCACCCTTGCCTATAAATTGCGTCAATATTTGACTCTTCGTAATTATGGTTACAAGTGACCTAGAATCACAATTTTTCGTAAGCTTATTCATGTGGCTCTAATGAACAAATCCATATCCAAATTTTATCGATGCGGTCCCCCCACCCCTCGCAATCGATTTACCCGTGTTTTCTCTCACACCCCTCAACATACCAACTTGAAACTTACCCCATGTACTTTAAATAACTTCTTTGACGTAAAATTCGAGTTTCATCAAAATCGGTACAAATTTAGGGAACTTATAGGTATAACTATCGAATTTCACCAAAAAAAATAAATTCCAATTGGAAAGATCTTAGAAGGAATATGCAGGAAACATTTTTTCGAGACAAAAGGTACAGGGTATTCCACTGTCGGGCACCGCCTCGACTGTACCACATTTTTTTTTTGTATATCTGAGGGACTCAAACTTGCTGCAGATAAAATTTAATCTTTCAATAATGAATGTACCAAATTATATCTTCCTTACACAACTTTTAGAATGTTGGCCAAATCATAGCAATCGGTCCACAGGGGCATTGAGAGTAAAATAAGTGCCCTGTAATGATTTTGAACACTAGTGCACTATTTTTTCCCAAAAAATGTAAATGTTCCATAATTTAGAAAATTCATGGCCCTGGGGAAATCCCCTCAATTTTACGACTATTATTTAGCATATGAAAAATTGTACAGAGTTTAGCTTTATTTTAGTTTATATAGGTGCAGCTGGATTTAAATTAAAAAATATGTTGTATTATATTATAATTAATGAACAATGTATAAATTATTTTTTTTTCTATCCAAAAGTACTATATTAACTGTAGAATAGAAATAGACATCAAATATAAACATTGTCCGGAGCAGAACTAAAACACGTATTATTAATTGTAAATGCCATTACGGCTCATGTTTTGTTTTGCCTAAATTGTTCATATATTGTAACTACCATAATATTATAGTTCACAATAGCGCTAGAACATATGATATGTTAACAAGCTCTTTTTGCTCTTGTAACGAAAGCTCCGCTGAGCTTTCTGTTAACGCAGCAGCCTAGCGCCTGCATATGTAATTATCTTTTATCACTTCTGTAACTACGATCGCCGTGGAATAAACGTATTAGCGCAAAAGGTGGGCAATTCGTGTCTCTCCTCAAAACAAACATGTTTATCTCAAAAATGTATTTTTAAAATCTCTAAGCTACAATAGGTATATATATATATTTTTTTTGAGATTAAGAAACTAGGAAACAAGCAACGTCTAAAAAATGTTTTTTTTTAATTAATTAAATTATAAAAAAATGATTTTCAGATTGTACATTGATTAGGCTCGCTGGACACACAATCAATCCTGCCTTTTAATCATATTTATTAAATTTGCTGATTGTCGTTTGATAGATAGCAAATATAATTCATTCAAAAAAAAAAAAAATATCAGATTAAAATGTTTATCGACCGTTTGACTTATATTTTTAATTAAAAAAAACTCTTCAACGAAAGCAACAATCAATATTTTACTGCCAGAAATCAATTTAAAATTTACCAACAATGGTAAAATATGAAATAATTATATAACCATGCATAGACAGCTTAAGGGCCAAGCTGTAGGCTTGGAAAAACATTTAACGTACTCATATAAAGCTCCAATTTTAAATTAAGTTTTAATTTGCTGAAAACAAGATTGTTTAATTCTAGAATCTATAAGAAATATTTCGTGATCTGTATCCGTAAATTAAGCCTAAAATAATTATTTACTTTTTTACATTAAATTAATTGCTACACATTTAACCTAATTTTGTGTGTGAAAGCGAATTATAAAGTGAAAAAAAAGAAGTAAATTCTTATTCCATTTTTTTTTAAGTTTACTTTTTTTTCTCAGTGTATTTTTAAAGCCAGAATTTTTTTTGTTTTTTTGATGTACCGGAACGATTAGCACTCAAATTTTTGTTTTAAAGTTATCTTAGCCTAATGATGTGATACCTGATATTATACCATAATTCGTTTGACAAATTAGATTTATCTTAACCAGGCTTAATTAAAACTATTTAAAGATATATCATGTTATTGCTTGTATTATGATTAGCTCACTTAACAAATGTTTCCCTACCCAACCTGATTATCTTCGCTATCTCATATAGTTGTAAACGCATTTAAATTAGCTATTTTAATTGGATATTGTTCATTTGCGTCTAAAAGCCTGCAACACTTGACGTTGCAACTATGTTTAACAACACTGCGTATTAGTGTTATCAATTTTATACAAATTAACATTAACAGCTGTGTCGTTGCTTGCGGTAATTAAAATCTCACGCCAACATTAGCAGATATTTATTTAGAAAAATTTCTATACATACTATATTTATGCAAACATACGTTCTTAAAGCGAAAACGTCTTTAACAAAACAAATTAAAAGTAACAGCTGCTTCATCAACACGAATATGTTAATTTGAAATTTTCTTGCTGCCACAAGGAACACACTCACACGCTGTCAGCCAAGATGCCAAGGAAAAGCGTCAAGTTGTAATTCTTACGGCCTAAAAGTCATTTAGACAAGTTTAATTTTAATTGCACTGCGTTTACAAGATTTGTGGCGAGAGACAGAGGGGAGAGAGAGCTTACAGAATTTCGAATCAAAGCCGCGTCTTAGTTGGAGCGTCAAGCAGGAACAGATGAGCGCAGCGGCCAGAACCAAGGCAGCCGACAGTTAAAATCGTTTATTAACTACGCCCAAAGGGGCCTCATTAAGCTGGCCCTACTCGGAACACAACAACTACAACAACCGCATTAGTAACAACAACATTAACCACACAAACACATACATACCAACCTTATAGACAGAGTGGCGGGACTTAAGTTAATAGGCACCCGCTCCATGAGCAACTATCTCAAGTTGAGGTTGAACTAGAGTGTATCCGAACGCCTTGAGCAATCAGCTAGCGCGTGTTTTATGTGCACTCAAGTCGCACATAACCTAAAGTAGTCCCCAATGGAAAGTTTCGCCTTTATGCCATGTTAGTATTAGTGGCGTTTTACAGCACTGTAGCTGTTGCTGCTCTTGCGGTGAGCTGCCAAGAGTTAGCGGCAAAGGCTCAAGCCAGGCCAAACCTCAATGGTCGAGCTGGCGTTAGGTTGTCGCTGGTGGTTTTTAATTATGACCGCGTCGGCGGCGGCGGCAGTGGCGGCCATTTTGTTCCAGCACGCAAGAGAGCATACAGCAGAAGCTGCGCCATTTTGTCCTTCCAACTAGCATGAATTTTTATTTGATATGTAATTACTGTTAGCTCAGGGCGGCACATATTTTTTTTTATAATTACATGAGCCGTTGCTCTCCGAGCCCATAAAAATGAAAAGTTGGGCCGCTTTTTGGCCAAAGTTGTTGTGAGTTTTGATACTTTGCTAATGATATACTCAAAACGGACGAGTTTTGTATTCTAATGCTACCAGAAAGATGTATGCTCAGAATATAAAGGGTGTTTTTTTTGGGCGGTTTTTTTTTTTTTCAACTCGAAATCATTCTTTATATTAGTGATAGGTGAATGTAGTGAAACCCTAAAAGAATTCAATGTTCTGAAACCAAACTATTTTTAGAATTTTTTTTTTAATTTTTTTTCCTTTATCATTTTGAAACGAAAGTAAGTAAGTTTGTAAGTACAATTATGTACATACAAAAGATCACAGTATATATGTTATTTAATTATTATAATAGAAGAATGAAGAATATTCTTCATGCAAAGATAAACGAAAACCATGCTCATAAGATCCCTATAAGGAACGAAGATCGTTATTATATTATATGTATAGGTATTATACATTCTACATAAAAAATTTAAAGTTATTTATATTAAAATACCAAATAGTAAAAAATACTACATAAACAATTTTCCTCGACTAAAAATCGAACTTGAGGCCAAAACTCTGCTTGTTTAACACAATTATTTGTAGTCTACCCGATATTTCCCCTTACACATTTAGTTACGTGACGATTTTTCTATTATTTTACTCTAGCTACGTTAATCTTAAGATAAAAAAGTAGTTTTGCCACAAAAAATTAAAATTTTTCAAGGTTCAGGGTTTCTGGGAACTATCCCGCAACAGAAAGTTGTTTCAAAATTACCTTACACCGAACTCATAGTTCAATATACCCAACGAGCAGTATGGCATGTGGCACCATCCTGTTGGAAGGAAATGTCATGTAGACCAATATGATGAATTTTGGGTTCCAAATATACGAAATGATTAAGCCTAACCATAAAGTAGATCTAATACCTTAGAAATTTTTTTCTAGAGCACGGAATTGGTAACAAACAGCCAGATAACAAATGATTTATGTTTTTAGTGTTTATGGAAGAAAATCAGAAATTTTGAAAAATACCATTTCATTATTTTTACTTTTTTTTATTTAACTAGGAAGTTTCAATTTTTTTTTTAACAGAAGATTTACAACACATCCGCACCATATGCAACGGAGTTTGATGTGGTTAAGCTTTCAAATATATATTAAATTAAAATAAAATTTTTCATTTTTTATATGGCATCCAGCCAGTATACTTGTTATTTTTATGAAATGCGCAGCGGGAGAGTATTGCGGAATTTTCGCAGGAATTTTTCATTTGCGATAGCTTTGCAAGCGTATAAGTTTAAAACAGGACTTTTAATATATGTACGGCGATAGAGGAAGAGGTTACGCTGATTCCGAACGTTTTCATTCGATCTCTTTCTAGATGCTTTGGAATGTCTCTCGATGATCCATATTATTACCTTTATTAGGTTAGGTTAGTTGCGCTGCGAACACTGAAAACCGTGCGGTCCCTCGTTATTTCTTATAAATATAATATCACTCCTTGCTAAACGATTTTGAAGATTCGATAAAAAGAGGCTGGTTCCCTTTGGGCAGATATGCAAGGTTGCTTTCTATCTCCTATGCAGCTACGAAAGAAGTCATGATGGAGAACATGCATCCTCCCTTTGTCCAGGGCAGTCACATAGCAGGTGCTGCATGCTTTCTATCTCGTCTCCAGCTACTACAGAAGTCGCTATGGGGATAGGATGCATTCTCAACAATACGACCTATGGTGCAGTACCTCGTTACAACGCCCCTATTTCGCAGGAGTTCGAATGTTTACTTTGGATTATGCCTTAGCCAGATTGCTCGGGAGATGTCACTATCGGGCATTGTCGCTTCAGCTTGGCAATTTTGATGGCTTCCGAGTTTTTCAACACTATTTTTAACGTGGCCAGCAAAAAATGTGTATCTAAATCCACGTTGTTCGCGCACCTTAGTTCCCTCAGCTTTTTTGTTGGTAAAATATTCTACCCATGCACAATAATTTTGAAAATAAAATCTCTCTAATTCATAATGTTGATTAAGTATCAATCTATTCATCTAAAAGCTGAATATAAAAAAAAAAAAAATTAAAGAAAAACACCCTATACATGTACATGTATGAAAATGATACCATTGACCTTTAACAGGTCGGAGTAAGGTGACGCACATGTAATGTTAGGTGTCACGGTGTGCGTGCGTAAATTATCTTGAGGTGTGTGCGTGAGAGCGTATGATTCATATTTTCTAAGTAGACGCTCATATTTGTAACATAATTACATTTAGATAGACTGAGAGAGGTCAATTTAGTTGCTACGTCACGACGACAAGTTGAGCAACAACATTTTGCAAATGCTCAAGTGGCAACATTAATGCTCTCAACTATACCAAGTTATACTTTGACTTATGCGCAGCAATTAATTGAAAGTTGAATATATTAAAAATAAGATTTATGTTTATTAAGTTTAGACAATATATCATTTATCTTCCGGTTGGAAGATTAATATCCTAACAAAACAACTGCTAACTTTAAATGCGAATATTTAAAGCATTTTACTTTTATTTTTTGCCTTTTATCGATTGGTTTTCTTTTTAAATTATTCTTGTAACTTAGGCAGCAGCTTATCATTTAGCCCTTTTTAAAGTTTACGCTTTGCGATGATATAATTTTTTGTGTGCTCATTTTTTACCTGTCGAGCCAAATCTCTTAAAGTTGTTTATCTGATTGTTTATGGCTGCCACTGCAGCATAGAAAGTACATTTATCTACAGAATGAACCTTTAAAGTACCTATGCAAACTAATCCCGGTTACATTTTGTTGAAACTTACCTTTTCATTAGACACTTTGGCAGTTTGGCCAAGCAAACTCATAAAATATTTACAAGAGGGTCAAACATTTTGGTCACAAGCAACATATGGCTGCTCATGTTCTATGCCGGTGTTGGGAAATACTTCTTATTCCAGGGTGCATAAATGATACATTACTTTTACAAAATGGTTGTAAGTGTAGCTGAGACTAGTTGCTATGGAATGCACAGTGGAATGGATTTCTGTATGTGGAAAAAAGAATATGCTCTTGTACTACGGTTGTTCGTAGGGTTAATGTGGCTAAAGTAAACACTCTAATTCTATTCAACAATCTAATCTTGGTTTTTTTCCTCTTATACACTAATAACCAAAATTGGTTTGTATGCATATACCAACACTGGTTTAACACCAAAAACACACAAAAATTTTTTATTAATTTATGGAGCATAAATTAATAATTTATAACTCTTGAGAGTGAAAAAACAGTGAATCATTAAAAAGGATTTATCTCAAAAAGGTAAGAGGGAAATAAAAAGCTAACATTTCTTAGTAGTAGGATTTTATATAAAACTGACTGGCTGTAAATTGCTCTAAAATATATAACTTGTAGATTCCGGTAAATTTTTGCCAAACCATACATAAAAAAGAATAAATTATCGTAGTCATTTTTGTTTCATATTTTATTTCTGAACGAAATTCAATACAGTGAACGCTCTTAAAAAAGAACTCTCAGAAAATCGACATTTTAGAAATTAGAACTAGATTTTCATTTTTGTTTACTTTTCCATTAAAAAAATACTTTAATATATTATAACTTTTCAGAAATTAGAACTACCTTTGGAACCATTTGGTACTAATTTGCGAGCTTCTACTGTATAAGACTAAAAACCAAATTTTTTCAGAAGTTCCAGTACAGTACTACTGTGCTTATGAAGTTTGTACTCATGTAAAGTTTTGTGTATTGAAGTATTCCCAAAACGTTATATACATACATTGATTAAATCATTCTAAAGTAAAAAGCTTAGAATGAGTACTCCTCACTACGGTAAAGACCTCTGGTTCCATAATTTTTTTGTTCATATAGTTTTACCTAGAATCCAAGGATAGACAGTAAGTAGGTTAAGCTACAAACCTCTACCCTTCCGAGACTAGTCCAACAAGTCAAACAAATAACAAAGCGAGGCGGAAAATACAAAATATAATACCTTCCGGTATAAAATTTCGAAGCTATCAAAAATACTCCAAATTATAAATATAATCCAAAGTTTATATATTATTATATACAATATATCGGTGGAAAAAGGCGAAGCGAAAACAATTTTTCCTGTCCATAATTAACTTTTTAAACATTCAAAAGTTTTGTAGAGCGTGAACTATATAAATGTACTATATAAATCCATACTATAGACTTCCCAATGCTATTCCAAATTAATGGAAAATTTTTAATCAGTTGCAAGTATTCATTATACAAAATGTTTTCAATAAAATTTTGATATTTGCAATCATTTTTATGCCAAGGACCTACCCTGCGTCATCTTTTTCTAAGTATTTTAACTTTTGAAAAGTTTTCGCCGAATGAACTCACTTGGCTTTGAATTCGAAAACTGATTTTGCAAAAACAAAGAATTTTATAACAAATTGTTTTAAAGCAGGTGTAGCTCGATTTCGATGAAGACTCCTTCAGGAATTTAAAAAAAAAAAAACAGTTAAAATTCTGTAAAAACTCGTGTGCTTAAAAATTTTTTTTCTAAGTTGGTCGCAAAGTAAAGTTTTTTGCATAACTCCAATTTTTATTTTTGTCCCTTCTAGTATAAGATGTCGAACTTTTCTATAACAAACTTTACAACGAATTTTTAAATATTAAACAGGTACACTACTTTTATTATCTCCTTATAACGAATTATTTTTTACGAACCAATATTCTGCTCCTGTGCTAATTCGTTATACTGAAGTTCGACTGTTTAACCTTATCTAGTCTAGTATATAATGATGTCTGGCTTGTGAAATTATGTAACATAGGTCTTCTGTTTCTAGCCTACATCTTAATAATTTCCCTTCATTTATTGATTCCCCCTACTTACGTTAAGATCATTAACGTAGGCGTTTGGCTGTAGGAGACCATTTACCATGACGCCCAGCTGTTCCAAAAACACCTCAAAGCTACAGTTCCTTTAAAAAAAATTTTCCTCATTGTAATGACTGCAATGACAGATTCACCTTTAAACACTGCCTTTTAGGCTACTTTGAAACACTTGTATCAAAATAATCGGCACCACTTTGCCCTAATTCTAACCACTACACGCTCAACAATTCCCATTGTGCGCCACCTGTGCTGTGATATTGATGCTGATGACGTCGATGCTGCTGCTGATGAGTGGCATTTGTAGTTGTCTCAACCAATTTAAAAATTTACATAAGCGCAGACGGCATGGTGCGTATTTTAGAAAGGTTGTGCTATTTTTTAACGCTGTGCTCTGCTGGATAAAGCCTAATTTTAGTAATTTTGCACCAACGGAGGATGCCTAATTTTGGAACATTACTATTCAGTTTGCGTCTAAGTTTCAACAACAGACAGCTGTGTTCTTGTTCGAAGCCCCACTCTTACACCTGTTCACTGGTTTCTCTCTAAAGCGGTTTGCTTTCTAAAATACTGCCAATAGCAGCTGTATTTAAGGTAGCCTCCACCACTTGAAAAATATGAACCCTCTGAATTTTCGGATTGGGTTGGACTGGGTTGCATTTGGAGTAATAGTGTGTGTGTGTCTGTGTGTGATTTCGAAAACTGTTTGGTGGCAAAACTTTGAAGTGTCGGCCACTTCACAGACACCGACAACATAAAGAAAAGCCACTTACCATGCCAACGGGCAATTCAGCTGACTTGACTTGCCGTGCAAGAAGACACCGAGGCAGCAACAAAACACCGAGCTCTGCCTGCTACGAAAAACAAGTTGGCAGCCCATGACTGTGCAAACAAAAACAATTTAAGTGTTATTGCACGTTTCGGTTGCTTGTTCCATGTTCACTCCGGTCTGTCCAGTGTCCTCCAAAGGTTTTATGTGTTTGTTGGCTCTGTGTGTGTGTGGGGTGGAGAGTGGGCGTGGCAGGGAAAGTCAAGCTTGTTGGTGCCTTTTTGTCGTAAAGTGTAATAGATGGTAAGACAGATTTCACTTTTTGTTTAGGCTACCAACGCGATTTTGGTTGCCAGGACTAATTTGCTTTAGGTAGTTTGATAGAAAATTAATCGGCTTAGAATACAATATACAGACTAAAAAAGTAGAAACAAAGCTATAAGTATATGTAGTACAAGAGTAGTTCGAACTTGCACATGCATACAAAAAAAGAGCTGGAGATTGAAAATGTTCAATAAACCACAAAAATTTGTTTCAATGAAAAATGTTGGGAACATTTTCTTTAACCATTGCTTACGGAGTCAAAGGGTGTATTAAGTTCGTCCGAACGATTGTAACAAGGATAAGAAAGCACATATTTTCCATCCAATAAAATAGTTAACAAATTGAGACTATGATGATGTCCAGCAGCTAAAGTTATGTAATATGCTCCAGATGCTTTGGCCACTTTTTTAAGTTTAGACCATCCATCTTTTGAAATACTTTAAAAGCTTTTATAAAGTTTTTAAAGTAAAATCTGTTTTCAGTTTTTTCAGATTACAAATTGTAATGTTATTTCCTTACTTCTCTTTTAAGAATTTTTGGTCATGTTCTTGTTATTCGAAAATTTCAAATATTTTAAATTTTAGAAATGCTGAAAAATGCGACCCAATATTTTTTTCTAATGTGAAAAACTTTTAATATTGATATTATATATTAAATATATATTTAAGGTGCATAAAAGTTTTTTTATTGAAAACTTTTAACCTTAATTGCATGTTGCATGTTACTACATGTTTCTTTTTTAAGTTTAATATTTTATTATGCTAAAAATCATGAATTTTTTGTCTTATTTTAAGAATACCCTGAATTTGAGAATTTTATGTCATTCCATTAAAATTCTTGGTCTTGTTTAAATCTTCCAATTTTTTTTTTTTTTCTTTATTCAAGATAATTTAACTACTTGGACATATTTCTTGAAATTTTGGTTTATTTTAAAATTTCAACTCAAGAATGATTAAAATTCTAATATAAGATTTTATTTTTTTTATCAGTGTGAACTAGGTGATCATAAAAGATGGAAGATAACGATAAACGCAGGAGACTACAAATATATATACATACGTCTAATAAACCTTTAAATGTGGTTTTATTTTACACTATTTAAAGTTAACGAATATTATTAATTATTATTAATTATTTATTTCTTATTATATTTTCCGATTTGGAGAGACGTCTCGGGATTGTCAATTTTCGTTTTAAACTTTTGGCAATATATGTATGTAGTTTAGAGATACTTTTTCATTAGCCAAATATTATTACTATCACTTAATCAAGGTTTTTTCATTAACCAAATATTATTACTATCACTTAATCAAGGTTTTCGCATCGAGGAAGTTCATTTTGTCGGTCATAAATGCATAATGGTAACTGGGGAAAGTGCCAAACAACAATTTACACTATCCACACCAAATATCTACGAGGGTGAACATATTTTTTATACTCTTATTATTGATATTATTTAGTGCTTCTAGTATTTTGCAAAATTAAGCAGCTTTAAACATAATTGAAGCTGTAACTTTTTTGCAGTTGAAGTTCAGAAAATATATATTTTAATGATAAGAATTCAAGACTATATTTTTTATGCTTGTAAATAATATTTTGCTTTCAAAGTCTAACAAAACAATATTTGACTTGTAAATAGCTGATTATTGTTAGTTGGGCTTTTTAAACTTTATGCCTTGTTGTTAGAGTTGCTTACGTCGTTACTCGGGTACTTTTGCCTTTATGCATTTATGCCTGACAAAGTGAACTCAAAAAATATGAATATCCATTAGGCAAAAAAAATGATATAAGCATAAAACATCGATAAAAACGTTGTTGTACTTTATATTTTTTCCGGGTCACTTCCAGTCGCATTCGAATGTAGGCTACTTGGATCTCGGATACTGGTCTTACTTTAATCTTGTTAGGACACCAAATCTTATAAGTGCTGAGCATAATTCCAAAATAAATGAGCTTAATTTAATTATTGCTTGCAGATTCACCAAGGTGGATTGTTTGCCAAAATAAACATCTGCCTGACAGACACTTCACCAATTTGAAAGGCGCAAGCTCGTTTACCTTTACGGGGCTTAGAAGCTTTCATAATTCTTACCTCTTACATATGTATGAGCCAAAGTCATTATGTAGCCCTTTGAAAGCCTATTAAGCAAAACGATGTCAACTTTTTATCGTGACGAAACAATACTTTATATAAAAAAGGCAAGCAAAAATGTTAACGCCTAGTTATTTGCTTTCTGGTATGCAGCGTTGTGAGCAAACAGTGCTGCCCATTTATTATTTTGGCGATTTACGGCTAGATGGCGCCAGCAGAAATAAAAACTGTTCTGCTTTAGAGCTACAAAACAAAAAGTGTAAGCAGTTTTTGTACCGACGCGTTCTTCGATGCTGCGTACAGGCTTTAAAGTACTTTAACGCAGCAATCAACTTACATTCTTTACTTCCATATTTCAGACGCTGCTACTTTTGAAAATCTGCTTAAATTAAGCTTTCATCAATAGAAAAACGTTTTAAATATATAATTTGTTTAAGAAACATTTTTTTTCAGTGTATCCCACTGTCAAGCATTGTACCGAGTTAACTATGGGTCAGGACTGACTTTTTCCTAGCTTTTGTTTCTCGTTCAAGCGCAAGTGAAAATTCCTTTGAGCACAGTCATTCGATTGAATTGGAATATGTTGCAGTTGCAGGCACTGAAGCAGCTTACACTTATTTTTTCGGTTTATACTGTTGCCAATAGCTTAAGCCAAAGCACATAATCTGCTTTAATTGAAAGCATGTTTCACTGGCCAATGCTAGTTGGAGGCACATATTCGATATGTCAATAGATGGTAATCTCTGAACGAAAACCACAAGAGAAATAAAGGCGCCAGGTAAGCAGAAAAGGCAGTTGAGCCAACTAACGACAAAAGGCCATTTTAAATTTACTATTACGTCCATTTTCAATTTGCATTTTTACGGCATTTTGTTATTTTTTTTATTTTTGTGACCTTTTGACTCTGTGACGTCCAACATCTTATCAACACGCCCAAATCACACAACCAATGCGTCCACAATCATTTGGAAGGGCCACAATTTATGCGGTTCTTTACTCAATGTTTTTTTTTATTATTATTCACCGTTACTTCACCCAAACTGGAAAGTTGATGCGTGTGCGCCAGAAAAACACGTAGAATTGTGGAGCCAAGAAAAAAAGGGAAGAAAAGCCACACGAATCTGTGTAGAAGTGGCCGGGTTTGGTAGATTTACCTAAATCATCATGGCTTGACAAGCACGTGAAATGAAATAATTTAAAAAATGCAAATTTTTTTGGTACTATCGAGGCTTTGAAATCTCGGTTAAATCAGTTTAAAGAACAAAACCAAACGGTGCAGACAATTGTGGTAGTTTGTGTTTTTCTCCTTTTGGAATTGCATTTCATTTCGAACACATTTCCGTAGGGCAATAATTCTCTTGGAATTTTTTTTGATATTTTATAAAATAAATAAATAAGTTTGGTTTGATTTGTGGCCCCAAGCGTAATGATACCTGAGTATTCGTATGAAAGATATTATTATTCGTTTTCTGATTATTTTGGCCAAGTTACTTTATGGAAGAACCTGGGCGAAGAGCAGCTTTTGTCCATAAAAATTGCCTTAAATATATTCAACGAGATTGATTGATTTTAATTCAGCAAAGAAAGACTTATTGCTCTTAAAATATACAATATTAAAAGGTTTTAGAAAAGTAATTGAATTTCAATGTGGCGTGTATTCTAGCAGTTGGTTCGAGTAGTTTTTTGTCTTTATGTGTCAAAAATTTATAAGTGAATTTTTTTATTGATTGTTTTTGCAATAAATTTACGACATTTTATTTTTCCTGCTTCGCCAGGAAATGTTTTCTCATTTTAATAAAAGGGGAAACAGCCTTATAAAGCTTAGAACTCTTAATATCAGTAGATAAATAGTTGTTACATTTACAATAAAACTGCAAGAAAATTTTATACATTTGAGAAAAATAATAGAAATACTTTTCACCTCAAACTTATTTTTATAAGCATAAAGAATCTATCTGCTTAAGGAACAAAAAAACTGGCCCAACAATTTTTAAAAGCAGATCGATTTCTAGGTTAAGCCAAAAAATTAGATTTTCTCGAAATTTCATAATTTAGTGAGTTACGATTTAATAAAAAAAAAAAATTTTTCGCCATATATTTTAATTACGACCAAAACTACTCAATTTTTAAGGCCAAAGGGTATGCTGAGTAAGGTACCAAAAACAGTCCCAACGGTTTTTAAAAATTAATTATGCAGATCGATTCATGAGTCAAACAAAATTTTTTTTCTTCAAAATTTCAGTTCCATAATTTAACGCTTTGAGGCTTAATTTAAAAAATCGTAATTTTGACTTTTTATTTAACTATGAATATAGTATTTTTGAAAAAAATTAAAAAAAAATTTTTTTTTTTTAATTAAATTTAATTTAATTAAAATACATTTTTTATTACTAATTTTTTAAATTAGTTTTTATTTAATTTAAATTAAATTTGTTTAAATTTTAATTTTATTAAAACTAAATTTTTTTTTGTAACGAACACATTTTTTTATCATTTACCATATTTTGTTTAATAAGTTTTTTCCATATTTATATGGTGCAAATAGGAATTAAAGCGTATTAATGCTTCAAACCCACTTCATATGCTTATGTACATTTTAAAAGTAATATTTAATAGCATACTATATGATGAAAAATATTGTTTAATTTTGTCTGTAAATATTAAAAAACTGAACACTACTCAACAAAGTATTTTTTAATGATTTTCATTAAATGATTCAATTTCAATTAAAATGTAACGCTATACACATATGCTTATATTTAAAATAACACATGTGTATAAAATTTAACAAAATAAACCATTTGCAATGCACAAAATTCTATATTTTTTCAGCACAACAATCCTTAAAATTATTTTTTGTGATAAACATTTATCTATAACTTTGGCTACACTGATAATAAAAATAAATTCTTGAATTAAGATTTTTAGCATTCTTGATTTTTGTTTCTGTTCCACACTTTCAATTCTACGAAATTTGTTATTAACACATATTGTCGGGTACTAGAAATATTTCTGATTTTATAGTTGGAGAAATTGGAAATCGTATGTTTTGACTAAGAGGCTTTAATTAAATTTTATAAGTTGCGGAACCCAAATACGAAAATACGATTTTTAAGACGATTTTGGACTACATCCAGTCCTATTAAATTTTGAACATTGTTATTTTTCTAGAAATAACCCAAAAATTATATATGTATGGTACTGTAATAATTAACTCTAAAACCACGATTTTTTGGGCTTATTTAAAAAAATCTTAATTCAAGAACAACAATTTGAAGCTGACAGCAAAAGAAAGATTGCGCTACATGTGGGTCCCGACCAATTTATTCAAAAACTAATTTTGTTGTTTCATTCTTACGAGATAATAATTAAACCCTTGGCCATATTAACCCGTTACCAAACTGGGGCCCCTTCTAAGGAACCCAAATACTCGAAATATAACAAAGCTAGTAGCAGCAATCACCATGTACCCTCTTGCAGCCTTCTCTCCATAATCCCATTGAACACCTGCTTCCTGAACCTCATGCGTTCAAACGCGTAAAATTTCATACTCAAAGACCCCTCGAGTTTTTGCATCCTTGATTACCCTTCAGTGTCTTAGCGCAAAACGGGAAGGGTAAACGTCTTTCATTGAGTAATAATACAGAAGTGCTCTGGAGCTGTTCTTCACTTGATCTCCATGGTAACAACTTTGTTAATTATGATGGCGGCGTCAATGAAAGTCTCTATTTTCTTAAAAATAATATTGGCTTCATCTTGCTTTTGTTTAACACGAACCAGCAAAAATCTCAATTGATACACTCAATAATGTTTATTATTATATCTACTATTATACTCTTGTAAAATATGAATATGTTAATGCCCGGCGGCCTTTAACAATAATAATTTTGACAACAAAATTATTTATTAACAAACCTCAAAACATGGATCTGCTTTTCACCCATATTGTCATATTATTATTATTTTGGAGTTACTATAACACAATATTTTTTGAAAATGTAACTTTCTCCGTGTACTTTTTATCGGACTTTTTTAAGATGTAAATAAAATTTATTATTTTTTTTTTTCATTCCTATACCAAAAAAAATTCTTCATGGTCAATTGGACTGGGAAAAACGGTTAAGAACTTCAAACAAAGCCAAAAATCATAAATTCTAAATGGCTGGAAGATTCTTTAGACACTACATGAAGTACGTTGGGATAGGGCATTAAAGAGTCGGGCAGGCACGAATTAAGCATACTTAAATTCTTCGAAATTAAGGAAAGTGCAGGGGATATTATGGGGATGAGGGTTTAAATTAAGTTTTACATTATTAATATGAAAATTTTTAATTTAATCTGAAAAAATGGTCAAGGTCCACTGGAAAAAATTCCATACAGAGGTAAATAAGAGCTTCACATATACATAGATATCTTAAGCGGGCTTTGAATTGTCCCCACAAACAGCTTGAAATAACAAAGTCAATTAAAAAAAAATGTGGTACAGTCGAGGCGGTGCCCGACAGTGGAATACCCTGTACCTTTTGTGTCAAACAAATTTTTCCTGCATATTCCATCTAAGAACTTTCCAATTGGAATTTATTTTTTTTTGGTGAAAATCGATATTAATACCTATAAGTTCCCTAAATTTTTACCCATTTTGATGAAACTCGAATTTTACGTCAAAGAAGTTATTTAAAGTACATGGGGTAAGTTTCAAGTTGGTATGTTGAGGGGTGTGGGAGAAAACACGGGTAAATCGATTGCGAGGGGTGGGGGGACCGCATCGATAAAATTTGGATATGGATTTGTTCATTAGAGCCACATGAATGAGCTTACCAAAAAGGTAAGGTCACTTGTAGCCATAATTGCGTAGAGTCAAATATTGACGCAGTTTATTGGCAAGGGGAGGTGAAATTTGCACATTTATGACTATAACTTCTGTTGTATTTGTCCGATTTTGTTCATTTTTTACACATAGATGCATGTAACTACAACGCATCGCTCTTTTAAATTTCAGGTGAAAATACTAAACGGTGTGGCTAAAAACCGCGAAACTCTACTGCGGGGGAACGGGGGAAGATATTGACATGATTCAACAAACTTCATCTGCTTAGGAAATATGCACACCAGATGGTAAAGTTTCGTGTCTCTAGCTCTTATAGTCTCTGAGATCTAGGCGTTCATACGGACGGACAGACGGACGGACGGACAGACGGACAGACGGACGGACGGACATGGCTCAATCGCTACCCGAGGTTATGATAAGCATTTTGGTATAAAGGACTTGGGGTCTGCCACGCCTCCTTCTGTCCGTTAAATACATTGCACAAATCTAGTATACCCTTTGTACCTATAGGTACAGGGTATAAAGAGCTATCAATCCATCTACTTTTAAAAAGTTACCATTTTTACCAAAAAAATTTAAAAATGCGTATATTCATTTTACAATTTTTCGCCAAAATTTATATATTTTTAATTTTTGACCTCTAATATTTTCAAGAAAAACATAAGAGGGTTTTTGTTAAATTGGTTCTTTCGTAGTGCCAGCTTAATACTAATTTTTTAAAGGCTACTTAATGTTTTGAACCAAAAGCAGCAGATCATACACTTAACGCAAACACGGTATGAACAAATTTAACCGTGTGACGTCATTAGTTAATATTCTTCTTTGCTGTAAAAAAATGAATACCCCAAATTTGTGCTAAGTATGGAGCCGAAAGAAACTATTTCAGAATATATTTTTCTTGTACCAAAATTTTGTCTAGGAACCACGGGAAAATATATATATAAAATTGTATACGTATTATTCGAAGGCAATCTGTTATCGAAATCTTGCCTCGTGCCCCCGTGGGAGAAAATTTCGAATTAAGCCCACTGCTTAAAAGCCATTTGTTTGTTGAAGAAAACTAAATTGAGATTAGATGAAAATTTTAAAAGGGTCTAAAAAAAAATGTATGCAATTTAGACAGCATTCCCTACAAACTTCACCGAAATTGCACTTTGTTTTATTAGCAAAAAAGCCAGGACCACAAAATTTGCAGTTGAGCCTTAAAAAAGCAGACAAGGCATTTTTTTTACGAATGTTCGTTTATGCCCCGCTGACTAAACTTGTAAACCTTGAATTCGAAAATAATATATTGTGCATTTTTTATACCCTGTACCGTATGGTACAAAGGGTATATTAAGTTTGTGCAAGTCGAAAATGTATGTAACATACAGAAGGAGACGTCGGAGACCCCCCAAAGGTAACTTTGTATGATCAGGGCGACTAGAGAAGTCGATATACCCATGTCCGTCTGTCCGTCTGACCGTCTGTCCGTCTGTCTGTATGAACGCCTAGATCTCAGAGATGGTAAGACCTAGAGCAACCAAATTTTCAGATTAGATGCGCTATTATGTCAGGGGAGACAAGTTTATTTTATTTTTTTGATATCGGGGTTATATTATATAGCTCCCATAGGGGTGTTTTAGAGGACCTCGAAAAAAACCAAAAGTTTTAGATGAATTATTCGTTTATTTATGATGATATCGTAACCAAATTTGGCACTCAGTCGTTTTTTAGTTCCCAAGCACTGTACCAAATTTTATTAAAATCGGTTGACTATATCATATAGCTCCCATAGGACCAATCGGTCAAAAAAACCTTTTTTCTACAAAATTCGTTGTGTTTCGTTTGTTTGTGAAGATATTGTAACCAAATTTGGTATTCGGAAGTTTTTTAGGGATCTGCAACACTGTACCAAATTTTATCAAAATCGGTTGACTATATCATATAGCTCCCATAGGACCAATCGGTCAAAAAAACGTTTTTTCTACAAAATTCGATGTGTTTCGTTTGTTTGTGAAGATATTGTAACCAAATTTGGCATTCAGAAGTTTTTTAGAGTACCCAGGCACTGCAGGAAATTTGATCAAAATCGGTTGACTATACCATATACCTCCCATAGGAACGATCGGTTAAAAAAACATTTTTGGTTAAAAATTCGTCTGTTTTTAGTTGTTTATGAAGGTATCGTAATCTAATTTGGCAATCGAATATCTTTTGGTGTTCTTAAGCAATTTACTGGATTTTATTGCAAACAGTGGTACAGGGTATCCCAAAGTCGTCCGCGCCCGACTTTAACGTACGCCATCTTTTTTTTTTATGTGTGGAGGGTATCCAACTATTGGCCACCGCCGTCACTGGGCAATAGATGCCCTCGCAATCAATATTTAACTACAAATAATCTCAAACTCAAAACTTGGTAAATCCCTTTTTCAGAGAAGTAACATACTCCTACGCTGAACATAAATAAATGTTTTACAAAATTGTATTCATGTTTATTCTCTGGAAATAATCACAAACATGTACAATGCATTTATTCCACTCATATAGCATTTCAAATAAATATGTATTACATACAATATTTATATACTATAGTATATGAAGCATACTATCTGTTTGAAAACTACTGAGAGTTAAGCCTTGAAGGAGAAAAATATTAGAAAAAAAATCAAGTCCATAAAAACTTGCTGAACATTTTGACATTGTCGCTTTCTTTGGTTTTGGACGCCTTGCTAAACTTTTCACTTGAATGACTTCGACTTCTGAGTTCACGCCTGCATCATTTTCCGAGGCTCAGCTGGCTGCCAGAGGTTTCCTTTTTCTTCCATGATATTTTTGCCCCAAGGCAGCATGTCCTTTTCAGTGTTGTGGCAGAAACTTTGTCGGGCAAAGTTCAAATGTGTGGGAAGCTAATCACTAGGAAAACTGTTGCCAAGCATACGAATTTTTTTCCGTGCGGTTTCCCAGCAAGTTGCAAGACAGTTGAAAGGCAACAGAGTTGTATTTTGAAATGTACTATGTACTATTGCCTCAAGTGATTAGGTTGTAATCTTTTAATATACTTTTGCCAAACTTTATTGCCATATAAAATACTAACTATAGGCAAAATTGTATGTAGTACTATGCAATGGCTGGGGAGGGGGAGTGTTAAGTGCCACTGTCAATTAATTGGAAAATTGTTTGAAACTTGCACTTAATTAAACATGCAATTGAACTAGCTGGTTCAGCGTTCGAGTATCATTCAGAAATATGAATAGAAAAATGAATATGAATTTATAAATATTTATAATTGAATACACATGAATTATTTTAGTGCAGTTTAAATCCAATTTATTTTGCACACTTGCGTTGGCTTTTAATCGAAATAAATACTAGATAAATATTTGAATATAAATTTATTTATTGACGCGTAGGCGTTGTGCTTAAAACGAGGATTTAAAACAAGTGCCGGCTTTTCAAAAAACAAACATGATTATATATTTTATTTATTTTTTTTAAAGTGTTTTGCATTTTTTCACATTCACTAAAAAAGTATTTTAGGTTTATTCAAATGTATTAAAAAAACTGAAAAAACCATATCCGATTCTATAGAGAATAGCATAGATAGATGAATCGATACAGACATGTCACTCATTAAATTTATTTCCAATAAAAGTCAGTTCTAAGAGAACAAATTGAAGAGCGGCATAACTTTTAATGGCAAAAGATATTTGAATCTCCGTTCTCAACTTAACAGATGTTCAAGGTTTTCTAGTTTAATTTCGATTTTAACCATTTTGGTCTGAAACTTGACGGAACTAAGAGTGGTGGTTATTAATAAATTCTAGGTGTATCATAAAATCACACGAAATAAAGCTGAGAATGTCCCAAAGGACAAAAATTCCCAAAACGATATGCTATAGGAACGAAATTTTAGGGCTCAGCAAAAAGCTGTCGTCTATCTTTTTAGAAAGAATTCAGTTTTTGTTCTGATTAATAGTTTCGAGAAGAACGATTAAATGCTTTTATTGTGAAGTGTTTTTTGTCTTCTTTAGAATAAGAAAACTTAACATAAATACAAGTCTTCTTCAAATTTCTCCCAAACTGTATGTGTTAAAAAATATTCTTTGAATTGGTTACTTAAACTTTCATTAAAATTGCCCAAAGTGGGATATAAGGAAAGTTTTAGCTCAGTCCTGCCAACCTTTTTAATGTGTGGCACGATAAAAAATAAGTTCAGAGGAACTTTTAGGACAAATTGTAAAGTAAAACCTACACAACAATTTAACCAAATTTTAACTTGCTATTTTGAAAAATTCTAGCAAAATTTTAACTTTTCTTTAAGTAAATATATATAATATTACTACGCGAACTTTATTATAATAATATAAATTACAATACAAATTTTTTAAAAATGCAAGATAAAGTGACTTAAAAAAAATTACATGTACGCAATGCAGACTTACATGGGAGGTACAAATAGGCGTGGCTAAATGATAAAAAGTATTTACCAAATCCACCAAGTTTCAGCTCTGTATATGAATTTCTGGACTTTTTTCCTATAAATTTGGCAATTTAACAATTTAAGATTTTTTAATTAAGCCAGAAAAATCTTAATTTGAGAGTTAATTGTGATTATTACACAAAAATGTTAAAATGAGAATCTTTAAATCATAAATCAGAAAAAAATCTCCAACTAAGTAGAAGACAAAACAAAAGAAGGGGTATAATTTTTTTCTGGCAACATTGCTAGGCATCTTTAGAATTCTATAAACGAGAAATCCCTATTGTCAAACATTAACGGCCACTTGTGTTTTTTTTTTCATCATAAAGTAAAAAAAGTTGCTAAATAAATCAGTTTTCATTTTTATGTAATACATAAAACATGTTTAAAACAGCTCACACTTTTACTAATTGTTGTTGTTATTTATTAATATTGTTATTATGCCCCGGAGTTAAAATTTAGTCTCAAAAAGTCAACCATTGAAGGACGTCTCCGACGGGATGGGATGGGACGGGATGGTATTTGTTTTTCCATTCCCACAGCTCTAGTACACTACTGTATTTCCCACTGTTGGTTAGCGCCTCAAGTTACATACGAAAGTCCTTCACGTTCGACTTAACGTACGCAATTTTTATTTTATAATTTTATACAAATATTGCATGGTTTATTAAATGCTTATGAAGAGCCCACAACCCACTTGGGGGCATAAAAACAGAAAAAAATTAAGAGACCCACAAAAGGTAAAGAAAAACACGCATTTATAATAAAAAAGTAAATGAAAGAAGACGAAACTTTTGAAATGGCGTACAAAATGGCTGCCGTGAAAAACCGCCACAGACTCATCAGTGACATTAAACGGCAATTTTTTTACGCTTTTAATTAGCATGAAAGCGTAATTGAAAATTAACTGTAACAAAATGTATGAATGGCTGTTAAATCCCAACATCAGGTGGGCAGTGTAAGCGAGAGAGCTATAAAGGGTAGTTTTTTAGAGGTATCTTTTAAGTAGTTACAAATTGGTTAGATCTGGCAATGCTCTTGTTAATTGTTCTTCGTTTAGTTTGCATTTTATCTTAAATAGAATACCGACTTGCAGCTTTTTAGATTTGTTATTATTTGTCCTTATAATAAAGACAGTTCAGAGTGAAACTATGTAATCTATTAAATTTATTTTAGTTTAAAAAAGTTTAAAGTTCCACATCTAACAAAAAAAATCACCCTTTATGACTCTCCTTCAGTACTCTCTCAATGGGAGTATTTATTCAGCTTCAAATACAGAACTCTGCTGAAATTATGCGCGTAAAAAAATATATAATATATACATTTATGTATGTATATATATTTAATTAGTGCAGCATGTGTAAAAGAATGTTATAATTTTACATTCCGGTCAATTTTATTTTCATTTAATTTGTTTTTTTTTTTGCTTTTCATTCAAAAAGCCAGCAGGCTGCTTCCTTATTTTATTTATGTTGGCAATATTATTTTGTACTCGAATATGTACTAAACCCGGTTTTTATTTATTTAGGATTTTTAGCTTTTTGTTGCTCTTGTTTATTCTGTTATTATTTTTTTTAACTTGATAAACGTTTGCATGAGTATCCTTTTTAAACAAATGCTTATTATTTTATGATGTAGAGCAAACATTTTTGTTTGTTTAGTTATTCAAAAAATTAGTCTGGCAATGAAAATGTCAGATGTTAAAAGTATGTACAGTGAACATTATTCTTTTAAGAGACTAAACAAGCCATTATTTTTAATAGGCGGATGTACTCGTTTAACTAATTAAAGTGCCTAAAAAAATAAATAATTAAAAATATTAAAAAAAGACTCTTGAGCTGAGTTTGAATTTAATAAAAAATTAAATGTAAAAACAAATCAAATCAATAAGTTTTTGTTTTATGTAATTAAATATGTGAGTTTCAGTCACTTTTTATACCCTGTACCTTATGGTACAAGGAGTATATTAAGTTTGTGCTAGCCGAAAATATATGCAACATACAGAAGGAGTCGTCGGAGACCCCCAAAGTAACATAAAGTATGATCTGAGAGACTAGAGAAGTCGATATACCCATGTCCGTCTGTCCGTCTGTCTGTATGAAAGCCTATATCTCAGAGATGGTAAGAGCTAGAGCAACCACACTTTCAGATTAGATCCTTTATCATGGGACTATAGCTCCAACAGGGGTGTTACCGAGGGCTTCTATAGGACCGAACAGTCAAGAAACGTGCGCAAAATTCGTTGTGTTTCGTGTGTTTATGAAAACAATATAATAAATATCTTTGGAGTTCTTAAGCAATATACTAGATTTGATCGTTATAGAGTGGTACAGGATATCCCAAAGTCGTCCGCACCCGTCTTAAACGTACGCCACCTTTTAATTAAAAGTTGTAGCTTGAAGCTTGAAGAGCCAGACGTCAATCAAGTTTATGTCAACGATTATTGTCACACGTTGATTGTCATTCTGATGAAGCTTTTGCTGTTTGAATTATTTTAAAGTCTTAAACATTTTTTTATAAAAATTAAATTGTACAAAATAAATGGGGGTAAGCATTTAAGTATATGTGGATTATATTAGTGACTTACTATTTATTGTTATGTTATTTATTACAAGAAAAAACGTATTTAAACGTCGGGTAGCAAAACTTTTTTTTAGTATATACGTAGGCCTCCTATGTAAAGACATTGCACATATTAATCTTTGGTAATATAGTAAGGAATAAGGATATTCCTCTTAAATATGGCCTCATAGTCAGAGCACGGTAACTCAAATGCAGAAATGAAATCTTTTTAATGTTCAATTTTATTGTGAGGATATTTTGACAATCAAGGCAGTCCTTCCCGTAGGTTTTTGTGTATTAGATGTATGTCTCGTTTTCAGTCCTTACTGAATGAAGACTGGGAATTGATGCTTCGCTCAAGTCCGATGTATTTAAATAAAAGTTCTGCACCAATCTGTTCAACTTTGAGTATTATTAAAGAAGATGAATTTCCATATAAATTAAAAGCTTTCATAGTTAGCCTCAGTTCTGCCAACTAATTTAGGTTTTCTCAGTTATCTTAGAGTATTTATGTGTGCCATTTAATTTGGCGCTATAATTTAAATGGATATCGCACAATTCTAGAAACTGTTTACTACAGCACTGTTCTTAATTTTTTAAATCCACAGAGCTCGTCACCTGCAGCCGAGTTTCCACCGCAGAGCCTAACACACTAACGACAGCCAAGAGATCCACTTTGCCAGATAGCCCAATGACAACACAAAACGATCTAATTACGACAGCCAGCCACTCAACAACGTCGCTGACAGCGAAAAAACCAGCACCAAGTAGAGCCACTACGGCCGGAGGAGCACGAGTGGCAGCAGAAACAACAAGCTCGTGGGACACGTCATCAACAGCCCCCACGATAACAACAACGAGAGCTGTGGCAGTGGCAACTAAGTCAGCACAAATTGGGCTAACTATGGCTGCCACAACAGTGGCTACAACAGCACACAGTCCAATGGCAGCAGCTTTGGTGGCAACACCAACAAAAACAATAACAACATCTACAACAACCACAGAGACGATGTTCATATCAACAATTTATCCCACAGCAGCAGAACACCAAACGGTAGTCAAAATGGCAGCCTCGGCAACGGCATCGGAAGCGGATGCGAACAACTCCATTGAAATGGCAACGTCGCCAGAGTCAAGCGAGGAAAATGCCGTGCTGCTGCTACCGCATCCGGGCAACGCAGATTCATTGACGAAGGGCTTCTCCATACCAACATTTCTACCACCATTTCCCGTATTCGCGGCAGCGGATTTGCCAGCTTTACGCGCCGCAGCTGACGCCGCCGAGGCAGCAGCAGCGGCAATGGCAGCGGCTGCAGCTGCAGCTGCCTCCTCCACGGCTACCTCAGAGACGGTAGCATTGTCGCCGGAGCAGCAGAGGCAGCAAATGTTTAATGAGCAACATTTGTACTTGGCCTCGCACAATGGACAAGAGCTGGGACAGGGACAGATGCCGCGTAGGAATCTGACAATGCCAGTGCTAAACATCACAGAGCAGATGGGAAATCACGCGTACATGCCATGTCAGGTGAGCCTGTGCCTAAACCCGTAGAGTCCTTCACTCCTTCACGCCGACTTGGTGTTGGGTGACATTGATGTTGGTTTGCATGTGTCACTGTTGTGTTGAAAAGATTTTTTTGGGTTGTTGAAGAGGTTGATGGATTTTGTCAGCAGAGGGGCACGTGAAAAAGTGTTGCCAGATGACGTCAGCAAGATTTTTTTTAAAGGCATGAGAAAGCTTAAAACATTGGTTTGGTATAAAATTTGTTGAAAATTTAAAAAAAAAAAAAAAAAACGATTGTATTTATTCTTTTTATTTTAAATTTCAAAATAACTCTTATTTTTCGAGCTAAAAATAAAAATGATAAAATAATAGTTCAATATCAATTTTTATTTAAATTTAATTTATAAAAAAAACAATTATTTGTCAATTTTATTGTTACACAATTTTTATTTTAAAAGATGGCATACGTTAAAGTCGGGCGAGGACGACTTTGGGATACCCTGTACCACTGCTTGCAATAAAATCCAGTAAATTGCTTAAGAACACCAAAAGACATTCGATTGCCAAATTAGATTACGATACCTTCATAAACAACCAAAAACAGACGAATTTTTAACCAAAAATGTTTTTTTGACCGATCGTTTCTATGGGAGGTATATGGTATAGTCAACCGATTTTGATCAAATTTGCTGCAGAGCTTGGGTACTCTAAAAAACTTCTGAATGCCAAATTTGGTTATAATATATTCACAAACAAACGAAACACAACGAATTTTGTACAAAAAACGATTTTTTGACCGATTGGACCTATGTGAACTATATGATATAGTCAACCGATTTTGATCAAATTTGGTACAGTGTTGAAGATCCCTAAAAAACTTCCGAATGCCAAATTTGGTTACAATATCTTCACAAACAAACGAAACACAATGAATTTTGTAGAAAAAAGGTTTTTTGTCCGATTGGTCCTATGGGACCTATATGATATAGTCAACCGATGTTAATAAAATTTGGTACAGTGCTTGGGAACCCTAAAAAACGATTGAGTGCCAAATTTGGTTACGATATCTTCATAAACAAACGAATTATCCATCTAAATCTTTTGGTTTTTTCCGAGGTCCTCTGAAACACCCCTATGGGAGCTATATAATGTAGTCCCGATATAAAAAAAATTAAATAAACTTGTCTCCTATGGATTAATAAGGGATCTTATCTGAAAGTTTGGTTTCTCTAGCTCTTACCATCTCTGAGATCTAGGCGTTCATACGGACAGACGGACATGGGTATATCGACTTCTCTAGTCACCCTGATCATACTTTAAGTAACTTTGGGGGGTCTCCGACGTCTCCTTCTGTATGTTACATACATTTTCGGCTTGCACAAACTTAATATACCCTTTGTACCATACGGTACAGGGTATAAAAATGAGAACAGAAATTTTTTTTAAAGAACTCTTGAAGCAAGGTGCGTGCGTATAAGAATGGGTCGTTATTTCTCCATCAACACCTTGTAAGCCTTTTAAGTACCAAATATAAGTACGTGAAGTGGTTGAAGTCTTATAATGAATTGTCTTATATTTTTCGATGATTCAGCATACAGGCGATTATATTTTAAAAAAAGGCACCGTATGAAATTTCTTAGAAAAATCCTATGAAGCAAGTAAAAATTTGTGTGTTTCGTCATTTTGGATGAAAATTTTGTATGAGATTTCTACTTAAATTATATTTTCGACACACTTAATTATATGTAATTCAATATCTCCGGTTCTCGTTATACAATCGATACAATTATTTTGTATATTTGGCTAGTTAAAGCGTTAGCTATTCAGCATAATTCTTTTTTTTTTAATTTTGTATTTGGTATTTATAAACGGAAGATTTTAGCAATAAAAAAAATTATTTTAGTTTTGCACATTTTTTTTTTGGTATAGGAATAATGAAATAAGATGGGCTTATTTGTTATTTAAAATTTGATTTACATTTCGCGGATATATTTTTTTTTTGTGTTAAGATTATTTATTTTTTTATAAATTCAAAAAGATTTTTTTATTGAAAATGTAGAAAAAAAAAAAAAAACAAGTCACGTGTATTTCAATAACACAAAAACAAATTTCCAAAGTTTAACTTTATTCAATTTTCTTTATTAAAGTTAACTCGTGTTTATTGAAATTTATTCATTTTATGCAAATATTGAAAAAATTCTCTTTTGAGCAATCTTTATCTCTTAATACATACGGACAAAAATCGGTTTTTTCCAAATAACATTTTAGCCGTACTTTATCATTTTTCCAATTTTTCTAAAAAGTTTTAGAGCGTAAAATTTTCTACAAAATCGTTATTAAACATTATTTCATACAACTTACCCATCACGAGATAAGGTGTTCAGAGTACAACGCCAAAAGACGAATTTTTATGGAATTTCCGCATCGAAGCACTCCCCACATTCCAAGCTCTATCTCAAGAACGATTATCTTTAAATGGGTATTTGCGAAAAAAATAACAAAAAAAAACAATTTTTTGTGACCTTTGACCTTAAATATCTGGAGACGGAGTCATGACATTCATGGATACTTTTAAAATTGATCTTAAAATGTCAAAACGAACATTAATGTCAAGTTTCAACTTATTATCTTTCAATAATTATTATTATCTTACATATTATTATTTTCCTGGCCAATTTATAAAAACACAGTACATGAATAATGATAAAGATTACAATGGCAATTTTTGCAAGGTACTTTTGAGTTCTAAAATTTTTAAAAAAATTTGTTAAAAAAATAAAAAAAAAAAATCTTAAAAAAAAATAAAGTTTTTTTTGTAATTCAATATATATTTATCTATTATGGAAAAAAAATTTGCGTAACTATCTTTATGCTTTTAGGAGATATTGCTTATCAAAGAAAAGACTAAAATTCAAAATCAAATATTCAGTTATCGATAACTAAATAAATAGTCGGAATTTTGAAAAAAATTTACGTGGCTACTGTTCTCTAGTAGCTCTATCACATATGTATGTAAAAAACATCAAAATCGAAGAGGCGCCATCTAGTGTAAACTGCTGGCGCCATCTTGTGTAAATTGCCCATTTTACACCAAAAAAACGTATAACTTTTGAACAAGTTTGCGACCAAACGTTTCGCTACGATTATTTTATTTTTATATGAAGTTTTCTTTTGTTTGGACGCGATCGTTAGTTTTTAAAAATTTTGTTTGTTTGTTTTGTTTTTGATACATTATCCAGCTAGACCCTTTGGCTATGCCCTGAAAACATTTTTTTATTATAAACAGATTGAAATCAAATTTGGCAAATGTTAGAATACACCAAATTTTTTACGATACCTTCATAAATAAAAGAATTATGCCCTTAGAGCTTTCTAATTTTTTAAATTATCCTTATGGCAGCTAGATAATAAAAACGACAAAAAAATTTATTTAGTTTCTTCTGTGATAATTGGGTTACTTAAGGTTACTATAGCTATATATAGATCAGGGCAACTTTGGGGGTATCCTACTATATTTTCTAATTTTTAGACTTGCACAAATCAAAATATTTTCTTAAGCTACAGGGTATTAAAAATATTTTTTTTTATTTTTGACCAAGAGTCGAGCCTACTTTAAGTTTTGAAACTAACACTATGATTCGGTATTAATCTAAAGATTTGTTATACTACGCATTATCCTAACAAGCCAAAGCTCTAACTTGCATGAGGAAATTAAAAAAAAAAAATAAACCTGATCAGGCTTCACATATAAGTAAGTCCAATTGTGAAGTTTGGTTATTCTAGCTCTTACCAACTCCAAGTTCTAGACGAATGTCCATGCAATTTCTCTTGTACTGCTGATTTGCGCAAACTTAATATATACCTTACCTTTAGATACAGGTAAAAAAATACTCCTTGGAATACAAATCTAAAACATGCTGATATATTGCCTTTGCTAACCCAAGCATCAGATCTGTTTATTTACCTTAGCTAGTGCTTGTTTTTCAGATTAAAAAAACTAATACGGAAACTTTAAAGTTTAGTCAAGCAAAAGGAAACTTTGAAATTCAAAACTCGTATCAAACTACTGCACTTTAAACAAAAATTTAAAGCAGGAAAAGTAGCTTCAGTGAAATTTAAACCAGAACCTTCCAGATCATATATATTTAACAAGAAAGCAAATTACATTTTCTTTCGCATATCATTAGCCAACTTGTTTACCGCCTTTCCCAAAACATACCCAAGCCAATTTCAACTGTATGAGAATCTCACTCACATCATTTTGCCTTTAATTTGTAAACATAATTTGAGCTTACATATACATATATTAATTTTATGTTCTTTGAATTCAAACTCCTCCTAATAAGTAGATATGTAAATACATATATTGTCATTTGTAGGATTCCAAATTTAAGTAGGTTGCACAGCTAAAGCTCTCTGATTGCTTTTGTCTTTTGCATGTTTTTTAGGGCTCAAAAGTGTAAAGTTGAGCGTTTCGAGGGATTGGACTCTCTGTGGCTGACAAAACAAAATTAATTAACTCACAAGGAGTCAAATCAAAGCCAAGGGCTAGTCATGTAAATGGAAATGATGCTGCTTGGCAACGCATATCCCATATTCACATATCTTTTGTGCCCCGAAATTTCACAGAAACGGCTTTGTTTTTACTGCTCTGCTTTAGCTTCTATTTCTTATGGTGTGCCACATTGTCTTGCTGGGTAACAAAAGTGTGCCGGAGTTTCTGGCTGAGCCTTGGTACTACTCCTTAGCCTTACCTTTGGCGCGTTTTGTGGCCCAAAAAGTTTTGCACAGAGATCAGCATAATTTCATTTGCATATCAACAATTTATTTTGCTTACGTTTATTTTTTTATGTTTATGACGTAAACAAGGTCCTTGCCCCCAGCATCTAATATTTCTTAGCTAGTATTTGCCGTTTACATTCATACAAAAATTTACTTTTTAGAGCGCGTTGTTTTGTTATTATATATCAGAACCATATCATACTCGTTCTTATACAACGAACATGGCCATACATACATACATATATATGAATGTACACACCTACAAGCGCATATCTTTATAAATGTCTGTCAGTCTGTCCGGAATATATTCACATGGATATGGCTTGTCTGTTTTAGTTGTGTCTGTGTTTGTATACAATATGTATGCATGCAAATAAGTGTGTACACAATATGTAAATGCTAGTTTTATCTCCGGTTTTCTGAAATTAAAAAGAAATCTGCAAACATTGTATACACACACACACACACACACACACACACACATGCAAACTAGCCGACAGCTGTGAAAGTGTCCCTGTGAATATCTCCATGTGTGCGTGTGTGTGTTTGTATCTGTGTTATTAACCTCTTCAGCTCTTTCTAGTTAGCACTTCGCATAGTTATACTATGTAAAGTAAAAAGCTATACAAATGCCGGCTTGTTAAGGTAAAATCTGAAAATTTCCAAGTAAATTATATTCTACAACCATTCATTTACTATGTTGCCTAAGCTGAACAAAAGAAAATATGTTACATCTAATATAGTATATGAATAGTGACATGCAATTAAAGTAACAAGTTTTTCAAAACATTTATTTTGTATGGCCAGGAGACACACTTGTTCACTCATATACAATGTTTGTTCATATGCTTAAAAATAGTTTGTAAAGAAAATATTAAATGCAAACCAAAGATCTTTTAAATATACATATATATTTTATTTAAACTTTTCATAACTGAAACTGAGCTGCCTTTTTATGTAAAAAAAAAATGACGGCAGAATACCCTGCAACCACTTTTCCTCCAAAAAAGGAACAAAGAAATTAAAGTTTTTAGTCTACATTTGAGCGAGAAACTTGAAACGGAACACTTTTTAGATAAGCTGTCTAGTAATAGTGTATAATAGTAATAGTAACGATTTTGACATGATTTAAATCGTACGTTTTTTTGCAAAATTCCTAATTAACTAATCAATAACTAAATATTTAGTAGGTTCTTCTTTAACAAGCCATATCCCATAACGAAACACGTGAAATGGAACATATTCAAAATGAATTTCTTCGGTTTTAACAATTTTTACTTGTGCGAGGTACTTGGAAAAATCTAGATTGTTATTCTTTCTATTAAATTTTGATTATTTATTATCGTTATCGATAGCTAAATATTTTCTTTAAAAAAAATGTAAACTTTTACAATAAAAAAGAGATTCAAAACGTAAAAAAAATTTTATTACATTAAAAATAAAATTTTCAATTTAAAAAAAAATGTGATATTTAAAAAAAAAGTTTATTATAAAAAAAAAATGTTTTGATATAAAAATATTTGTCTGATATAATAATTTTTTTTATGACATCAATTTGGTTGGATTTTTTTTATATGCAAAATATTTTTTTAAGAAATTCTCCTGAACGAAGAGGAATATTTAACAATTTGTTTTAAATATAAAATTAAGCTTTTAATTCAAAAAGAATATATGTTTAAAATTAAAAAATAATTAAAAAATAATGTATATTATTGAAAATAAAGACATGACTTAGATTTAAAAAGAAAAATAGAATTTGTTTGAATTAACAAAAAAATTGATATTTAAAAATTTTAATCATAAAATAAATGTGGCATATAAAATTTTATGACATAAAAAAAATTTGATTATCAAAAACAAGTTTTTATTTTAAATTAAAAAAATAAATGTAAAATACAAAATTAAATTATACATTATTTACAGATTAATTCAGATTAATTAATACAGAAAATTAAAAAATCGGTTATTCTAATAACTACAGCATCTGTCGGATAACGCTTCCAATGCACTAAAAATATTTCACTATATATATTTCAATTACAATGAATACTGTATATGGCCCCGTCACAAGACATGCAAGGCTTAGATCCCTTTGGCGTTCAGAAGATATTTAGAGTTACCAAGTACTGTACTGATCGGATAAAAAAAACTTTTAATGCATAAATTGTTTGTTAATGAAGATTTTTATACCCTGTACCTATAGGTACAAAGGGTATACTAGATTTGTGCAATGTATGTAACGGACAGAAGGAGGCGTGGCAGACCCCAAGTCCTTTATACCAAAATGCTTATCATAACCTCGGGTAGCGATTGAGCCATGTCCGTCCGTCCGTCCGTCCGTCCGTCCGTCCGTCCGTCCGTCCGTCCGTCTGTCCGTCCGTATGAACGCCTAGATCTCAGAGACTATAAGAGCTAGAGACACGAAACTTTACCAGCTGGTGCGCATATTTCCTAAGCAGATGAAGTTTGTTGAATCATGTCAATATCTTTCCCCGTTCCCCCGCAGTAGAGTTCCGCGGTTTTTAGCCACACCTTTTCATATTTTCATCTGAAATTTAACAGAGCGATTCGTTGTAGTTACATGCATCTATGTGTAAAAAATGAACAAAATCGGACAAATACAACAGAAGTTATAGTCAAAAATGTGCAAATTTCACCTCCCCTTGCCAATAAACTGCGTCAATATTTGACTCTACGCAATTATGGCTACAAGTGACCTAGAATCACAATTTTTGGTAAGCTCATTCATGTGGCTCTAATGAACAAATCCACATCCAAATTTTATCGATGCGGTCCCCCCGACCCCCGCAATCCATTTACCGTGTTTTCTCCCACACCCCTCAACATACCAACTTGAAACTTACCCCGTATACTTTAAATAAGTTCTTTGTTGTAACATTCGAGTTTCATCAAAATGGGTAAAATTTTAGGGAACTTATAGGTATAAATATCGATTTTCACAAAAAAAAAATAAATTCCAATTGGAAAGTTCCTAGATGGAATATGCAGGAAAAATTTTTTTGACACAAAAGGTACAGGGTATTCCACTGTCGGGCACCGCCTCGACTGTACCACATTTTTCTGACAGTGTTTGTTGCGATGGTGCAGTGTATCTCAAAGTCGTCCGCGTCCTACTTTAGCGCCAGCCATTTTTAATTACATGGTGTCAAATGACGGGCGTCTTTTATATTGTAGGCGAATCCTCCTATGAGGGACTTTGGTAGTACGACATATATCGACGTACTATCCAAGATGATGACATGCATTTTGTTAAAAAAAAACTTATAAGAACTTGACTGTGTAGCGCCTCCTTCTGCCTCTTGAAATAGCTTTGACCCTATGGAAACATGATGTAAATAGCCCTTAATTTATAGTTTTTCATGCTCCAAAGACATTTGAATTTGCTTAACAAATGTTAATTGGTTAATGTAGCGTATAAAAAAAATATGTTTTTATTTTCAGAGCAATAACGAATGACTACAATTTGTAAAGTTTAAACATTACATGGTGTATATGTAAACAATACATTACTTTTAATGTGCTTTTCCATAAAATTAAATTTAAAAAAAAAAAATATATAAGTATATATGTATACACAATAATAAACCACATAGCGTATGCGTAATTTTTAGGCTGCCACTGAAAAATTCCTAAGAATGCTTGACAAGTAACAAGCTACAGTCGCGGTCAAAACAATAGCATTGAATATCGATTTAAAAATTTGTGTCAACAAGAAATGATTTGGAGCTTTGGATAACTATCCAACAGTGCTTTAATGATATATCGAGATTTCAAAAAACTTCAACTAAATACAGTGCAATTCTAAAACTGTTTAAGTTAATAAGAGACTAATCTGTTAACTTTTTGAATATAAAATTTTCAAACATCGAAACTATAATCGCATTGGTTCTATTTTATGTACCGGCCAATGTTTCCACATACTCGAAAGATAAATTAAAAAACTAAATTATATGCATAGACTTCTAATTTTAATTATTTAAAATGGTATGTAGTTAATGCTATTATTTTGACCGCAACTGTATATTCAATACTTTGATTAACTATCAATTATTAATCGTTTTCCATATTAATTATATTTTTAACCAAGTTATAAACAATATTTCGAGCTTAATGAAAATATATGAACAGCAAAATATTTGCAAGTTCTTTGTTGGAGCTTTAATATATGCTGAATTGGCTTCAGAATAATTTGTTCAGCTTATATAACAGACCATAATTAATATATACTTAAATTCGGAATAAATGTTTATTAATAAGTTATTATCTGTTCTTGACCTTTTCAATTTTTTTCAACTGAGGAAATAAGAGCAAATAAGAGTTTTGGCGCACGTTAATACTTTATTTTTAATTTGTTAGAATAAATAATATTTTTAATGTGTAGAACAATGGTCGTGATAATTAAAAAATATTTGTTTGCTTAACAATTGTTACAAATTGCGACTTATGCCACTTTAAAAGATTTAAGTTGAACTCTCGCATGTAACTTTTAAATAAAAGTGCTTAAATTAAAGCCATCAATATAAAATTTTTTTTATATTATTGCATAATGTGATTGTGGTCAACTGTCTTATGTCCATATTGCGAATTTTTTATATATTTCATACAAAATTATATATTTATTTATTTATTTAATAAAGATTAAGAAAGCTTATAAAACTAACTTAACTAAAATTAAGCACTGGCAGAAAATTATATATATATTACATAAATTAATCATATTGAAGTCAAGACGGAACGCAAAAAAGAAAAAGTCAAGGTTTCCTTGCTTATTAGGCTCACATGAGTCTTTAAACGCATTTTTTGTATTTTACCTTGTGGATATCGTTGCTTCTGTACAAAGCAAGGTGATCTGGAATTCAAGTAATCACTCGATAATTAATTTTTGCAGCATACTCTTGGTTTTAAGATAGTTAAGGCTAGATGGCTCTGATGGGAAATTATTTTATTTTAGTAAAGATGTTTCTTAAACAATATTTCGTAATTGCTATTATAAAAACTTGCATGTAGCATACTTTCTAAGCTACTGACCCCGTTGAATACTCAAACTTTAATAATCGAAATGTACATTAATAATTAACATTAATTAATATTTCAAAAATACAAGATACCAATATAATCAAATTTCACTTTCGAGATGTGTGGCTCACTTGCTGTCCAATGGGATAATTAGCATTTGGGTCTAAACTCCTTTGACCTTTATTTAGTATTTAGTATTGACCATATGTAAGCCAGCGTTAATAATCAACATTTTTTTTGTGATAGCTTCGTGCACTAATAAAAAAAATAAAACAAATTTATCTTTAAAGATTTATAGGCTAATTGGAATATTTTCCAAAAATTTTGAATTTGCATGACAAAGAATTATATACAAGTAAATTAAAAGCAACCAAACAGGTGAATGTAACGAAGAAATATTAAGGAACTGAATGGGTAATTTAATAGCCTACACTTTAATAATAACATTGTTGAAATCGGCGCTGTTACATCGAAGATACTTGCGATAAAGTGAAAACACTTTTTTAAAAATACAAAAAATGTTTTTCAAAATATCTCAAAGTTCATTCCATTAATTTCGACTGCGAAAAATGTCGATTCTGATATTATGTTATCTAATTGTTCTCGTCTTCTATTCCATAAAAATTTCGTCCCATTCACTGTTTAGGCGCTTTTTATACATTTATCTTAAATTATTCGATAAAATTCTAATATTTAAAAAAATATTTTATAAATTTATAAATTTTTTTTCATTCAATTATGACGGAGTTTGATCGATTACAAAAAAAATTGGTGGTTTTTTATCAGAATCGGAAAAAAAATATGGAAAGATTATTATAGTTTCGGTTTAGTACAATAAAGTGGTCTTTTTTCTTTAAAACCCAAAAAAGTTAGGGGTCCATAAGAACCTTTCCTTGAACCTAAAGTAAAGCATCTTATAGGATCGTACCTACACACAACACTAAAAAAATTAAATTCCGCTTGTATGCTTAACACTAATAAGCGAAAATATCAGATTTCCAAAAAATTTCCATATTAACATCTCTACCATATTTACTTTAGATACACCGCCTTTCTAATAAGCCCGTATCATGGGTGCGCCTGCGCGATGGTCACATTATCAGCGTGGACGAGACAACATTCATTGCTGACGAACGTTTCCAGTCAATATTTCAGGAGGAACACGATTACACATGGTCGCTACAAATCAAATATGCACAGGAGAACGATTCCGGCTGGTACGAATGCCAAATGGCCACAGAACCCAAGCTGAGCGCCAAAGTATATTTGGAAATAGTCAGTAAGTGGCCACATTAATATACACACCATCTTGCCGTGTTCGCAATCTGTCAGTCATGATTTAATGTTGCCCCACAGCGCCCAAGACTGAGCTGATTGGTGACCAAAGTCGTTTTGTCAAGGCAGGCAGCAAGGTGGCACTACATTGCATAGTGCGAGGTACACTTGACCCGCCTAAATATATCATCTGGTTTCGTGGACAGAAGAAGGTGAGCGAAAGCGATGACAAGACCGGCTGGTACACGCAAATCGATCGCAATATATTTGGCAATGTGGGCGATAATCAAAACACGGTAAGGAGCTTGTTACAGTCAATTGCTGTAGGCCATTTACAGCTGGCCGCCGGCCAGACCATCTTTCACTTAGTTGAGGAAACGTTTAAATAATCATTAATTACAGATCGGTTCATTAATTATACCGTTCGTGCGCAAGGAGGACTCCGGTAATTATACCTGCCAGCCTTCCAATAGCAACTCTGTGTCCGTTGACTTGCACGTACTGAGCGGTAAGTCTTCAAGTTTAATAATGTGTGTAAGAGTACGTATGTGTGTGTGTATATAAATATGTGTATATATATATATAGTATATATATAGTATATAGGTGTGATTGTGCGAGTGCGTGCAAATTACTTTGTCAGCAGATTTAATGACTCATATTAATCGCAACTGTCGCCACACAAACTGCCAACAGGTGAATACTCCGCATCGGCCATCATGTCCGCGGCAGAGAGACCCCAACTCAGCACGTTCCTGCTGCCGACACTGGCAATAGCCCTGGAGCTGCTATTGCTGCCCTGGCCCAAGACGTGACTTGTGACGTGACTCGTTTATTGAACGAACATCGCTCGACCGAGTTCAATTAGTTTTAAGCTTTGTGCCCCGTGTGCAGTTATGTAATTTAGGTTAAAGATTAATTAGTGATGGAATTGTAAATAGTTAGCGCAGGGCGGGTAGGTACTGCTGGGGGCATGGGGCCGGGGCAGGGGGCATAAGGTAACAATTTCTGTAATTAAGTTAAATGTTATCGATGTACGTGTATGTGCTAATATATGTGTGTATACTCTAAGTATAAGTCTTAATTGCATAATAAAACAAAAGCGGAGTTTAAAAACTAAAAGAAATGTTCATTCAACGAAAAAAACAAGATTTCTGAATGATGATACGAGTATTAAGTCCCCTCTTAAAAAGTTGTGAAACAAACCAATAATTAGATTATTGTAAACGAAATGAAAATAAAATTTAAATCAACTTCAATAAATAAAGTGTGTTTTACTTCTTTTTTTTTTAAATTAACACTTAAAAAGTTATAATAACTATATTTTATTCGAAATTACGCGACAACTACATCTATCATTTATTTTAAAGACAAAATTTCTATCAAGAAATTAGTTAAATTTTTTGTATTAAGGCATGAAACAATTCATATTTACAAGTTTACAAGAAAAGCTTAACTCTTTAAGCTAAGTGACTTTCCATTGAAAAAAAAGAGGAAATTTGTATTTGCTTTGTAATTTGTTTGCTGCTTAGTGCTTGGATATAAAGGAAATTCCAAATTATGCAAAATTATTTTAAAAGTCAGTGCTCGATAAACTTATAGAGAACTTGGTGAAATTTCAAAATCTTGTTCTTTCGATATGAGGAAATAGTCTGCCATACAAGTGAGCGTTGAACGTTATCACTAATCAATGAATTTTCGTTTCCAAAAATTAATTTATCAACATCAGGATGGTGTTTCGTAACAGGTTTTTGGCAGCAATATTAAATTAATATCAATAAATTATCTGAGGCTCTTAATAAAACACGCTTTACAACATCAGCTGACACTTCAAATAAATGTTAGTATAGGTTGAACAGATGCTAATGTTAATTTTGTTTTATTTACAATGCGAAAAAGTTTAAGAGTGAGTTGGGCAATGATCCAGATTTTATCCAAAAAGCACTTCCACCGGAGGTCAGGGTCAGATTAGCATTATAGATTCACAGCATATCTAGAATTTTGAAGAATTTGATATTTCCCATCGTTGTTGTGTAATTTAAATATCTCTTTATGTTATTCCTATATGCTCACCCTATACAAAAATTAAGGAAAGATATTCCAGCACTATCGTTTTATTATTTACATTAGGGTTACTTATTTTTAAATTCAACGTTATGTACCTCAAAATTTTTATTTCCATTATATTTTTATAGAAAAATTTTTTATAAGAATAGTTTCTGCCTACTTTGTGATTTTGGACAAAATAAAATTTTGAAAAAAAAAGTATGAAAATACTTGGCGCGTATTTTGTATCAGTTCATATATATACCCTAAGAAAAAAATCATCACCTGCTGTCTGGTTAGACAATCAACCACTAAAACTACAAAAACAAGCTAAATACTTAGGAGTTACCCTTGATAGCAGACTGACTTTCAGACAACATATAGAAAGCACAGTCAAAAACTGCAGGCTAAAGATGTCTAAAATGAACTGGCTCATGAACCACCGCAGCCGTCTTCCTCTCCGATGCAAAAGAGCCTTATATAAAATGGTAGTGGTTCCAACCTGGAGATACGCTATCCAGATCTGGGGTATGGCGGCTCGCTCGAGTCGCTCACGTATTCAGACACTCCAGAACAGGGCCTTACGCCTTATTACTGGGTGTGAATGGTATGTAAGGAATTCGACCTTGCACCACGACCTCAGACTGGAGACCGTCGAACTCCAGATAAATAAGCACACAAGCCGCTACAACGAAAGGCTAAAAAGACATCGTAATAGGCTGGCAAAAGGGCTCCCAAATGAAAATCCTATAAAAAGGCTTAAAAAAAGAAGTTTTAAAAATCTGCTCCAACAAGCGCCGAACTGAAAGAAAACGAAAAGAAGACCGACAGAAAAGCGGACCAAGTGATGGCCTCCTGATTGACAGGACTCCTTAACACTCCTAAGACATCTCTAACTAAACAAGCTGGATTGGCGATCATAAAATAAATAACCTGCAATTCATAAAAATATATGTATTTTTGATAATTTTGCAAAATAAATACAAAAAAAAAAAAAAAAAAAAAAAAGTTCATATACCCACGAGTATTTTGTCACCGTGGGTTGTGACTGTGACAAAATACTCTTACTCTCATACCAATAGCGACAAAATACTTGCAGCGTATTTTGTAACAGCTCATGTAACGGTGACAAAATACTCGTCACTGATACGACTCGTTACATTTTGTCGCCGTGACAAAATACTTGTCACTGATACGATTCGTTACATTAAAATACTTGTGACAAATCACAGGTACGTAAATATTGCTCATCACTACTTAACAAGTAGTTATTCAAAAGAAAGGTTAAGTCTTTTAGATATTCCTTCAAATGTAAATGTGGATGATTATTTTACAAAAAACTACTGATAAGAAACATTATGTAACTTTTTATAACAAAAAATCATTGTTAAATAAAATTTATTCACTATAATATAAAATTATGAAAAAACTTATACTTCTTTATAAATAAAAAAAATTTAATGTGTACATATATTTTTTCTGGCAAATACTGCACAGGCAACAAAATCCAACTTCCACCACATATTGCGCAGCTTTCAGATATCGTATCACCAAATATGAGTACTCATTTTAAAGCCAGAACATTTTTCGTTCAACCACAATTTATTTCATTAAAATATCTCAATTGGTTTAGAAAATATGATTTTTGCAACGCTTTTTCGGCTTCCGTGGCACTGTGCGACGGTAAGTTTTTAGACAAACATTCTTCCATCTCCAATACTGGCCTTTAAAATACTTTATTGCGAGTATCTTCCTATGTTTATGGTCCAAATATAACGGTTTTTTGTACTAATTGAATAATTTTTTATTACACGTATTTTATTCATACAAACTAAAATTGTCAAAAATATAGCGCTTTAATATTATTTGTGAATAGAAAGGTGCGTGACAAAAGAAAAAAATAAACTTCATATGCCTACACATATAATAAGTCCAAATCCAAAGTTTGGTTGTCCTAGCACTTTTAGTCTCCAATATCTGGGCATTCATACAGACGGAGGACGGAGATCAGCAATTTTACCATATTGGAGGTGAGTTTAGTGGTCTCCGGCATAGAGAAGGGTTATCCCTTACCATAACGTATTAAATAATATCAATCTTAGAACTGCTTCAAAAAATTTTAAAATGGGAATTTTGATTGAATACCTTTTTAAAATCATTATATAATTGTCCTTTCTCTTTCTAAACATACAATAAAAAAAATAAAACAAATTATGAAAAACCAGAAAAGTGATTTTTTATTTTGGCACAGGCTAGCAAATTCCAGAAGGTGGATTTAAGAACAATTTAAAAAAATATGTATTGTATTATATGTACATTTAAACTAATATAGTACATAGTTTTTATTAATGTCTAGCACAATTTTGGATACAATACAAATTACGTATAGAAAAAATTATTAAATTTTATTTATTTATTTATTTTTAAACTATATGCTTAAAGTTTAAAACTAAAGCTACAGAGAGGAGGACAGCCATAGCTACTAAGGCTTTCGGCTGTTATTAAATTTTATTTTATTTATGTAAGTGAGAAATTGATCGATTATGAAAGAAATGAGTGTTAGTTCAACAAACTCCGAAGGAAAATAAAAAAGTTATGTATATTTTTGTAATAAGTAGCTTTAAACAGGTTTAAGTCTAGGATTACTTCCTCTTTACTGGTCTCTTGGAAACGAGTTGCAGAAGGCGTACGCGCAATTGAAAGTGTGATATTACGATAACTACTAAGGATTTGCACCGATTAATTTAGTACAAAAATTTAAATTCAGTTCTACTAGTTTTTGATCGCACCCCGAACGAAGAAACTATAGTGTTTTTGTAATAAGTTATATAAATGTATAAACTTATAAAAACTTATTTTATTTGCTTGAACTATCAAAATCAATCTGATTTATTACCAAAAATACAATAAAAAATCGCATGCAAAAATTTTTATGAGTATTTCCTAATATACCTTTTAATATCAAGTCGACAGCTTTTCCGTTACATTTACCAGCCAATTATACCTTCTTCACGCAACATTTTCGCCAAAAGCCCTCAAAAAAAGCTTTCACAATAAACATTAAAAACCAAATCTTAACTAATCCCTAAATATTTATTTAGACACTTGGGCGTATCATCACTGTTTTGACTGCCTCACCGTTTCGCTCGTAAAATTTATTTCTTTTTATCAAGTTCGGCAATAAAACTCCTGAAAATTAGCAACCTTTCAAAGCTTCCAAACTATAAAAAATGTTTTCACTCACAAAAGCATAACAGACACGGCTTTCACCCAAGTCCAATGCATAAATAATTTAATATTTTATGCTAATATTTTTTCTTTTTTTTTGGGCTAACAATGGTGACCTTACTCAAGAAAAGGAAAGTGTCCCACTATGTCAAACAAAATGGCAACACTTATTGCCGGGAGACAAGAAAGCGCATAAAAATGCCGTAACCATAAAATGACGAATTCCAGACAGGGGCTAACAGGGTCGTAAAGCCTTTAAGGTAGTCGGTTTTATTGCAGCCAAAATCACAACTCAGTCAACGAAAAATACGAAACAACACGTAAAATTTTTTGTCCTCGTTTTCTGCCAACGAGTAAGGAGTTCCAAGGCAATTTACCAAAAATACAAAAAACAAAACAAAGTAAAAAATTGAGAAAACAGCGAACAAAACAAGGAAAGGCAGTAAATATTTCTCACTATGTTGCTGACACTGACGACTGACTGACGATGGCAAAAATTTAAGGGTAAAAAAAATGGCAAAGGAGTAAAACTGAGAAGCGCCAACAAACAGAAAAAGACAAACAAAGTAAAACACAAAAATAAAAATAAGAAGGATATTTTTCGGAAAAGTACCATAGCAAGTATGTAAGTAAGCATACAACAGAGTAAAAGCCAAAGGATAACAAGTAAGTAGTAAAAATCATGGTTCTTAAGTTGGATTTGATAAATTTATGTAGTGTTGCGAAACGAAGTTTTTCAATATTCTTAGCACAGCCAATTATTATGCAAATTGATTAAGAGTAAACTGTTCAAAGTTGAAAGTGTATACATTTTAAATCGAAATAATAAATAAAAAAAATAACAGAGTTTCCATTAGCTATTAAAGCTAAAAAGAATATGCAGATAAAGGAAATTTTTTGTTGGGGATTACAAAAAAGATTTATGGGGTTGAAAAAAATCAAGGCGAAAGTATTTTAAATGAAATAAAATTTAAATAATATTTTATATTTTTAAAAGGCATGTTCAAAAAAGGACACACATTTTTTTAATTTAACTCAAATCCTAAATCTCATTTTTTGACGTAAACATGAAAATTATGAAATAATTGTTGTATATTTTTATTTAAAAATCAAAGATTACTCCTATCGCTCAATTTTTTTTTAATAAATTAAAAATACAAATTTCTATTTTTAATTAAAAGTTAATTATGATTAATTTTTATTTTGTGGGATCCTTAATAACAATCCTGCACGGACATTTTAAGCATTAATGGAAAGAGTTAGCTAGTTCAGAAAATATTAATAAAAAAAAAGATAATAGCGATAATTTTTTTTTTTTTTGGCGTAAATTTTTTAAATCGCGTAAAATTTTTTTTTTGGATGTAAATTTACCCATAAGAGTTATTTCTCCATTTTTAAATCAAAAATTATGTGTAACTGTTATTTTACAATTTATATTTTTAAGTTTTTTAAAAATCAATAAATAGCTTTTTCAGTAACCAGTTTCGGTTGAGTTCGATGAGTAGCAGCCTTGAAAGTAAGTCTGACAGGTTTTTTTTATATGATCTCCGAAATAATTTAAGATTTCTCAATCATAATTAATGGCTAGGTTTAGAAGTTTAGCCTCTATTTAATTTCTGAAAATATAATTTAAATACGCTTGGTTTTCACTTAAAAAAATGTAATCTAAAAAATCGGATCAATTTTATTTGGGAGATTACCTTTAATATTTAAAAGTTGTATCAAAGATTGTTTTTCGAATGTTTATGTTTTTACGAGAATAGCAGCAAAGCGTTGGTACTGTTTTGATTTTAAAAATTTCTTCACAAACACTGTTTTTGCCTTTTTTCACTCAAACTGCTATTCCATCATGTTGCGTAAATGATTTTTTTATTTTGAACTAACTGCTTAACTACTTAAATTCACATTCATCACTAGCATACCGCACGTTGCCACCTTATGTGAAAAAGAATAGCAACACTAATTTAAATATTTAATTGTGCACTAAATTTGTCAACATAAATTATAATTTTGTAGCTTAAAATTAACACCAAAAACATTACTTAATATGCCAAATTAAAAACTCCAAAAGAAAATTATTTGATCTGGCAACTAGGTGGCAACTCCTTACCTCGGGATGGTATTGACACAGAAAATTATATTTACTAGAGGTTTTAATTGAGATTTTGTTAAAATTAAAATCGTGTATTTAAACTATAGAGATTCAGATAAATCAGAAATTGAATAGCCTTTTTAAATAAGTAAGTTTCTTTGAATAAAATTAGTTTTATTGGTGAATTTTATCAAATCTCGAGCAAATGTAGTAGAGATTTTGAACCCTCTCGAAAGTATGTCTGTGGCACCGAGAATTCGAATTTTCGAGAAATTTAATGACTGAACGAGGTAGAGAACTCAGTATCTGTACACAAATGAAGTTTGTTAATTAATATTGATATCATGCCGATTTCCCTTGTAGAAGAAGCTATGCACCTTTTTACTAAGAATGCAGCAAATTTTTTTAAATTCAGATAACAAAAAGTTATAGATAAAAATATGACTTTTTAGATACCCAAAACAATCTAAAATTGAGTTGTAACTGCCTCAGCTCTAAGCTCATTTAAATATGTGGTGAAAACCTATATTTACCATCATGTATACCGCTTCCTACGCAAATCTGGCACATTTATGTAGGTTTCTGTATCATTTACTTACTCAAATATGCTTCAGCATTTACTTAAAAATATATTTTCTTGGAAAATGGCAACTCTTTCAAGTAAATGATTGTAACCTTCATCACTTTGTCACTGATACTTATATTTTTTATTTTTGTTTTTTTTTTATTGTTGTGTCGGAAACGGCAACTGTCACATTGTCTAGAATGTCATGTTCCAAACAAGCTTAATCAAATTAGGAAAATATTTTCGTATACCCAAACATCAAATGTTTTGCAAGGACAATTTTAGTAAGTGTTACGCTCTGACTCTTTTTGTAGTTACTGGCTCTCTCTGTCTCTATAAATTATAATATAATTTTTTTTGTGTTTTACTCCAACCAGTTTGGTTGTTATTTCAGTCCATCGAAAGAAACACTTTTTTAATATTTTTGAAGGCGAAAAAAAAGTTCATTCTCTTTTTTTTTTTAATGTCAAGCAATCGACAAAAAAAGAAGAGAAAAAAATGACTAAAAATACATAGGAAACAGAGGCGAGTGCACAGAATGACATCCTGCACTGAGTTGCCGGTCATAGTGTTCCATTCTATTTTTCCTTTATGTTGTCGCTCTCCGGCGGAACGCTTGACCAGCACGCCTTCACTTCCGCCTTGGTCCATTTAATTGTGTTAACATAGAAGCAGACTTTTGGCAGCCACTGTGCGTGTGTTTTATGCTTTTGATGTTTGTAGGCATTCCCTGCCAGCTTGCTTCTTCGAGACTTGCTGACTACTCTTGTTTTTCTTCTGGCACTATGCCCTCTTTTTGGCCAGTCTTCTTGAATATTTTGTGCTTCCGAGTTGGTCTTTTTACTCCAAGCCTTTATTGCTACTAGTTTTCTTGTGGGGCAGCACTCTAAAGCATTTATGTAAGTCGAGTAAAGTATTTTTGGTTAAACTTTTTTGGAGTGGCAAGTTCGGGGGGAATCTCTTTGGGGTGTGATGTGGCAACTTAGTATTGTTTGCGGTTTCACATTTCGGCAAACAGTAAATAAGCGAGTACAACGAGGAGCCAAAAAGGCTCTTAAATGCCCAAAAATAAATAAATAAACAAGGCTGACTTTGGTTTCTTAAAATTGTTGAATGCTGGCTTAAATTCCGCAAAACTTTATATAATTGAATTACCCGAGTACAGAACAAAGTAAATAACTTTCAATCACTGTAAATAAATGTCGTAAGTAAATAAATTAATGCTGGTCTTTAGCTAATGCTCCGAGGACCAAACAAACAAACTGCAATATTAAACTACTTTAGAACCCAAAATTAGGTTAAGCATGTTGCACAAATACAAATCGTATTGAAACTTTAAGCTAAATAATCTAATGGAGTGTATAATTTATTTTGTTAACCCTTGTACAGAGTACACTGGCAATAACAGAACGCTTCATTTCGTATGTTCGGTTTGATTTTTCTAATCAAATGTTTTTATATCCTGCACCTTGGGTGCAAAAAAATGCTGTAAAAGGAATTGATTAAGACCACACACCTTAATGCCGTAATGGCCAAGTTGACAATATAAATCGATTGGAACTTCAAACTTTACCATCAGGTGCGTCTTATGATCTTATTCTTCACTTGCATTGAGGTCTATGGTCTCACCTTTCATTCATAGAATGTAGCGGCATAGATATAACTTCTTTTCAAGAAACCTATAGACCTATATTTTTTGATAACCCATCCGAGGGTGTTAATTTTACTAATATCGATTTTGAACTTTGTGAGTTACTCTAGTTTACAAATTTTAGGGTTATCGAGTGAACCTTGAAAGTTTTTTATGGCAATTTTGGGTCGAGAAACACGAAAATTACATTATTTTTTTTCATAAGAACCTTTATCGAGACTTTTTCGAAAAACATGTTTTTGGGTACTTTTTTCTGTTATTCGTCAGAATATAGTGAATCGAGGAATTTTCTAGACAGTCATAGCGACGTTTTTCCTTCAAATTTGGGAGCTGAAAGCAAAGAGCAAGGCGAAAGATTCCATCAGGATCTTGCAGCTACTGAAAACGATATGAGGGTTTTTGGGACAAAGTCATGATGGGTGACTACTGCTGGAAAAACACTTTTATGCAAAGGTTCATTTTTTGTGTAAACTAGTTTTAAAGAAAAAACCCTACTAAAATACTTTTTTTGAAAAACTTTTTGCAGAGAAGCTACAGTCACCGAAATTGGCATGCAGCCTAATGTTCACTAAAATATGTGAAACCTTTATAATTTATGAGGATACCACCACCTAGTCCTACACAACAATTTTTTACTGTTTCACTTAATCCTCTTCCCATCGAAAGCTAAAACTTGACGTATACCTTTCATTTTGCATCCATGGAAAATCGGTTAATCACATTAAGACAAATTTATTTTTTTTAACTTTGAGCGACAGTGAAGGTTACCACCAACATGGTCAGGGGAACGAAACATATTTATGAAGACGTATCCTGCCGTCCGTCTGTTTGGACATCTTTATTAACGACTAGAATTTGAAGATTACACAGCCACACAAAAAAAAAGTATCGCGATCGGTTGATGAGGCTATCTTATGTATTTTAGACACGCTGAATCGGGATTCGTAAAAAGAAATTGCTCAAAAAGTCTAGATACTATCCTTACCTCAAAAAAAAAAACCAAACAATTTTATATCGCTGAATCCGAATCCGAGTTAAAAAAAAACATTCCATAAAGAATCTCGTTCAAGTCCTGATGTCCTCCTTTAATATGTTATGTATTTATGCCCGACCCAGACCTTTGACTCAAAGACGATAATATCTAAAGGGGTGATAGCATTTTTTGTATATTGTTTTTGATATTATTTAGTGGTTTAAGTATCAACCGCCAATACAAAATTTAAATTTTAAATAACCAACCTTTCTAAGTGTATCAGTACCGATTTTCAGTTGTGTTTCAGTGTTGAGTTGAACAGTTGAATAGTTGAGGACTTTTTCAAGAACAAAATTTACAGATTTGAAATCAACTCTCAACTCAACTTTTCCTCAACTCAGAAACAATTCTAGTTTCTTCCTATATTTCGGGATTGTTTTTAGCTATTTTGTGAAATAAAAAGCTGCAAAAAAGCAAAGTAACTTTTAATAAATTTAACTTGATTTAACGCAATTAAACAAGAGTATTTTGTTAACTAACTTAACCATACAAAGCAATTATTAGTTTTTAAATGTTATGTATTATTAAGTTGTAATTCCAAAAAAGTGGCAAGCAGGTATTTGAGAGAATTTGCTTAGACGGTCTTCTGGCTAAAGTCAGGAATCTGCTCCCAGCATAAGCGACTCAGATCGTATCTAGAGGGCTGCAGATTTCGGATTAAAATTTAAGATGTCCCATCTTCCGCTAGAACAATGAGAGCGGATATACCTACAGAGCTAAGTCAAGTTGTAGAGAGCAGTTTGCCACTCTTTGATAGGTAAAATAAAACAGTAAACTTGGGACCAACTATAAGGAGTCTAAGTTTCAAGTTTGGTTATCTTAGCTCTTCTAGTATCCAAGATATAATAGTTCAGACAGACGTATTGACATTCCAAAATATATTTATTTTGTGCTCCTTATCATATTGGAGGGTTTACCAATATCTCCCTCTCAATGTTACTATCTATCGGTTGTTAAAGCTGATGTAAAATTAACACAATGTTATTTATATTTCCTAGAGTTCCAAGGTAGAACATAGGGCCACACAATGTTAGTTTTAAATTACTCACTGTTCCTGAAAAGTTATCAAAGTTTCAAACATACTTTTGTCGCATTAAAGGTTTGGTCGCTTACTTACCGACTTTGTGGTACTGCTCCTCATTGCCGCTTTTCATCATTTCAATGAATACATTATAAGGCTTTATATAGGTCTGATAAAATGGTTTAATCGAATATTCAATTTAATGCATTAGTATTTTATTACCACTATAAAACCAATAGAGTCATTACAGTACCCATATACTTCATCCATATCAAAATTCATAATTTGGAGCAGTTTGCCGCTTTTAGGGGAATAGACATGACGCTTACTTCGGATCTTTCAAAAAAGTTTATAATATTCCATGCTTGGTTTATTTACGGACTCGGTCGCGTTTGTGTTTTTGGCTATCTTAAATTTAACGCTACAAAACAAATTATAACAATTTACGAGCCCAAAAATGTGTGGAACCGCAACATGCCTAGAGCAAGAACATTGTTTATAGCTTTGGATTTATTGGCAGCCATTTTGTATCCTTTTCTTTTGGTTAAACTCTATAAGGATAACAATAATTTACTGGTCATATGCATTCCGAATGTTTTAAGGTCTGTTCAGGTTATAAATGTTTTAAGATTAGAGATATTTCTGCGACGATTGAAAACCAGTTTTGAAATGTCAGATATTGTAAATGAAATATTCTCAATAACTCGTGATTTGAAAAAAATTCTTGGCCATGCAATAAAATATCAGATTAATTTGTGTTTACTAGCTATATATATATTCAAGTGTATTGTAAGCTTCTGGCACTTGTATAATTTAAAAAAACAAATATATCTATTGTTATGGGGATATAACACCTTAATTATTGGTTCATTAGTGTTACAGTATTTTTTCTTGAGTTATTTCGTGTACCAGCTTATGATAATCATCTGGCTGAAAAACATAAGTGGTTTTTTATCAGCATATAGTAAAATGTCTATTGAAAAGAAGATGAGTAAGAAATATGTAAAGCGTTTGCTAAAACTCACTGATTTTTATAGACGCTGCCACGTCTTACATAAGAAAATAATGACTATTTGGTTTAGCTTCTCAAGTCTGCTATATTTTAGCATAATCCAAACCATTTGGCAGGGAGCCATTATGCTTTATTGCATCATTTTTGTAAAGGAACCTTTTTATGATAAACTTTTCACCGTACTCGAGATACATCTAGGCATAGCGCTGGAGCCACTAGTAAATATGTTTCTTTTGGGCGTTCTTAATGATAGTTTGAACGGAATCGAATTTGAATTGAGGGCTAAGGTCTATAACATCATATTGCGTCAAATGCGATTCAACCAACACTTTAGAAACAATATATCGAAGCGCATCTGCCAAGAGGTATGTCAATCAAACAACTCGAAAACTTATTCTAAAAGTTTTTCTAATTGCAGCTCGAAACTTTTATCTTCACTCAGACCCTACAGCATTTTAGTACAAATATATTCAACTATAATTTTATTTGTACAAGAGAATTTTCACTGAACTACTTCGTTCTTGGAATTAATTACTTACTCTCCGTGCTGGCAGTCTACTACGAAAGCGATCTCAATTTTTTACAAGATAGGCATTATTGCTGTTCTAGTATGTTTTTACCCTTCGTTTGTTACAGCGTAATTAAAAATTTCGGTCTTTTTTATGGAGTAGGACAATATCTTCAAGAAAAAACATCTTCAATGAATATCGAATAAGTCTAAACTCTTGTAATACCCTAAGAAATAACACTAGCAATGATATATTACCAATGCATATTTATTTAATAGGACTGCTTTGATTTACATCCTCTTCTTTTTTATTTGAAACCAGTAGGAGCATCATAAAGCCGGTACATTTTGTAGTACATTTTAAAAAAGCGTATTTTATTGTTCGCAATAAGTTTTAACCGATATATTGTAATAACACAATTAAATACAAATAATTAAAAAAACAACAAATATTTCCCAACAGAATCAAAAAGTTTTTCATAGTATAATAATGCTAAAGAATGTAAAAATATGCATTGAAACCAGTCAATAAGTTTAAAATTTATGGCGTCTTAAAAAAAAATTTGTTTAATATAAACAAAAAAACACATACAAAAATTTGCGCTTTATTTTTTTAAACCGAGATAGATGGCCTTCAAAAATTTTGAGTTCGAAACGGAAAAAAACATACTAGAACAACAATAACGATTATTTCAAAGGAGGTATCTTTTTCATAATAGCTTTCTGACAAGGAAAGTATATAAGTAACCGGCAGAATATAGAAATCCATTGAAAATTTCCTTGTATAAAAACAAATTGAACGTTAAATATTTAAATGTTCGAAAAATTGCAACATAGTACAAGTTTCCAGCTGTAATAAGAAAAAAATTATATAATTCGAAATTTATTGAATTTTAATAACTATTATCTTTATCTCAATTTAAACTCTATCACTTTCAAAGTGACATTTAGAAGCCCTAACATTAGCATATTCACGATTGGTTCTAAAACTATGCCAAGATGCCACGTAAATATAAAATTAATATAATCATAAACTGGCTTCTTAACAAATACTATACAATAAACCATAAAGGTATCCTGCCAAATGGTATGTAGTATGGTAAAGTATAGCAAGTTTGAAGCCTCCAGCCAAATAGTAACTATTTTTTTAATGTAAAGTATAGAAGGCAAATGTTTGTAATAAACGGCTAACCGATTTCTTACTTCTAATTTTTTCAATACACATTTGGCTATATGCCGATAAAAGTACATTTTTGTTTTTAAGCCAGACGATAAGCAAAAGTTAGTAGTTGAAATAGCTCAAGATGAATCACTCTAACATAAAGGACCCGAAAATTAGAAATGTGTATCCAAAAAACATATCAATCAATTGTTTTCTTAAATTATAAAAGTGCCAGAGGCTTACAATACATTTTAAAATATAAACTGTTAGTAAATGAATATTAATTTTAAATTCGATTGAGCGCCTTTTTTTTTTAATATCCCTAATAAAACTAAGACCCATAAATATTTCCCATCCTATCAAACATTTTTTTATTCCGGCTATGAAAATGTTAAATTTTTTGTACGGATTGCATTTGTTAACAATTAGTCCTTTGGTGTCAGATTCCAAGTATCCGACAAACGCCATAAACCATGCATAGTAATATTATGAACTTTTTCGAAACATTCGATGCCAGCCAGCGTCATGTCTCTTTTTCGTTGTACTAAAAGCTGCTTTAAATGAAATTGACTTTTGGAATGATTCTTGTATATTGCGGAAACTAGACATTATGTTGATTAAATACTAGCTGTTTTTTTTTTTGGTAATTATATGCCATTACATTTTATTGATTAATTAATTAATTAATTCTTCTGGCCAATGTAATAGAAAATAATGAAATGCATTAAAGGAGTAAAACTATTGAAGTATGAAACTATTTTATTTAAATCAAGACAAACACTTATATTATAACATTTGATAGCAAATAATTCTGTAGTTTATTGTTTTAAACTTAATTTCAACCTAAATAGTAAAAAAATTTAATTTTTTTGACATTTAAAGAGGAACTTATAATCATATATTATTAAAGATAAAAGGTGTAATCATATTTAAAAACAAATAATTATTAATTTCATTGACTCAAAGTAACGAAATTAAAAACGTGTTTATCGCAAATTAAAAAAAAAAATTTCATATTTCGAATTTATTAATCAAAATTAAACACGCCTATATAAAAGACAGCTATTTGTAACTGCTGCGTTAAGAATCCAAAAGAAAATTCGCATATAATATTTTTGGGATCGATGATTTATTCTATATAATTCACAGAGCATGTCGGCTAGGTCGTCTATACCTCCCATAAAGCGATTGTATTGCTGAACAATTCTAGGTATTGTAATGTCAATTGACTTTTTACGTTTCTGGCTCCATCGCTGGTATGAAGATATTGATCCAATGTCCATACCGATCCTTAGTCGGTAGACAAAAGTTGCACCGGCTTATTATCATACCATTTTACAGCAATAATGTCATAATTTGTTTCTACTCTATAGTCATAAGAGTTGCTACTCACTGTTTCAGTTGCCGAAATTCCTTTTTCTTTTAAAGCTTTTAAAATACGTGAACTAACTAACGAAAAATACTTCAAAGTTTCGATGTGCTGGTATATCCTTTACCAAGTGAATAACTATATCAGACGAAATGCCTAACCCGTAACTACTGCAAGTTCCTTTTCCTACGTACAAGGCGAAGTCATATATTATACTATACCAGACTTTACGCATCTTGTAAACATTTCAGAGCCCCATTTGTGCGGCTTCTTTGGGTTGTATTGTTTATATAGTAGAAGAATATTTAAACAATTTTTGCGAAAGCCTTTCAAATTGGGCCACTTATGCCACATATTATATTCAGAGTCATCTTTCCTTGCGTTAATACTAGATAAATGTAAATATTGCTTTATTTTTTCAAATCGTTTTCCACTCATAGCCTCATCCATTAAAGGAACTTTAAAGTCTGCTTGCCACAGCATTCTCATTTCAGGATATTTAACTATGCCCATTAGAAGCAAAATACCTAAACACTGTTCCATTTCTTTGGGATTTACATTAACTGAGTTTCCAGATTCTCGAGCTGAGTATAGATTTGTTTCATCATATCATTATCAAAAAATATTTGGAAGTATTGAAGAGGTATGTGCACACTGCTACATCATTACTCATATGACTTTCCCACTATTCTTCCCGAGACTGTCCCAGGTTTTTTTTTTCCATTTCAAGGTTTTGAGATCCACCTTTTGATATTTTCGAATTATTTCCAGGCTTCAATGTCATCAATATTCAAACCTTCCAGAAGTTCTTTAGCCAGAAAATCTTCTGCTGTTTTATCCTCACATATTTTGTTCATTATAGTATATGCGGTTAAAGCACTCTCTGGCAAGTATGCGGTAGCTCTCTTTCAACCTCTGCCTCCGAGTACTCCCAATCAAATTCAATAATTTTTTGTAATTTCTGTATAAGTTAATCCCATTTTCCGATCCACATCTTATCTCTATATATAAATACGTTATCAAAAAAATCAGTATGGTACCGATTGTGTTTGTATGCATGAACGTATCGAGGTGAAACTTACACTGTGTATTAGCCATACCTCACACGGTGTGCACAATGTCAGTCTCACCTCGATATGTTTAAATCATGCAGGTGAAAATTCATACGAAACATTAAAATGCATCATTTAAGGAGGAATCACAACAACAAAATACATGGTACACACGAACGGTGTATGCTTCATACTTTTCTTATTTCTCTTGCCATCATTCGTTGACGCTGTCCGTATGAAACAGAAGAGAGAGACAATAGCAGCAGGAGAAAAAAGAAAGAGGGAGTGCCCTATTTTGTATAGTTTGGAACCCATAGAGGTTTGACTTAGCAGCATTATCCCAGATCTTAATGCCATATATCCAGGTAGGTGCTAGACCAACAGCTTGCAGCGAAGGGAGAGCACTAAAAAGACAATGAAGTTGATCTGTTTTGCAGTAGCACATGTGCTCACGGTATGAAACTCGCTGGTGCAAAGTAATGCTGAGTGATCGAGTCTTCTTACTGTTGTTCAGTTAAAGTTAAAAAAACGTACCTCTTAAACAAAGACATAAAGAAAGTTTTATTGAGCTGCTTTTGGTTTATAAATGAAAGTGCATCTAATCGTCGCGACGACGCGTCGTATATTAAAATTTTGCTAAGCTTAAGCTAGCTTTTAATTTACTTGTATCTTACTAGCTAAGTAAATCAAATATAGTTATCCTATATGGTTACTTTGTGTGTGACTATTCAAATATTTGATACAGCCCTATTAAATTTTAAGTCTTTCACTTGGACTTAAATCCTAATTTGCTTGTCTTGGCTGTCAAGCAAACAAGCCGCATAATACACAAATCAAAGGGAATTAACTTATTAGTACATATTATATAATACTATGTGCTAAAGGCCAAAATTAGTGGTGAGATAAAGTTATTTGACAAACAACATGGATTGACCATCGAACATTGGAACCGCTCATTGCGTATTTTTTCTCTAGCTTATCCAAATGCATCTAAAACATTTGAAGAAGATAAATTACATGCTAAAAATACCAAAGAATCGAAATCATTTCGCATTAGCGCCGGCATCAGGAGCAGCATCAAAGGCAACCAAAAATGCCAAGCGATACTTGACTGCTGACTACTGCTCTTTACTCGGTAAAATGCCCAACTCGGGAGCACTGAGTGTTTGGAGGGGTATTTGAGTGAGTGTGTATATGTATCTACTGGATGCAAAATGTGTGCTTCGTAGTTCGCGTAAATGCAAATCATTATCAACAACATTTGCATCGACAACACGTCAATGCCGGGAAGAGACCGCAATCGATCGAACAATCCAAACAGCCACCAACAGCCGCTCCATTACAGAGAGGGACTGAGCAGAAGTGGGTAAAAGTAATGAAGAGGGGCAGGGCAGGGTGTTTCTATCATACCATCATGAGAAGCGAAGGCTACGGCATGCTACAAAATGGGCCATCAATGTTACAATCTGTGGTGTTTTTGTGGATTACAAAAGGAATTTTAATACCTTGTAACGAAATGGTAAGGAGTATGTTACGTTAGTGCAAAAAAATATTTGTCCGAATGTTTGGTGCTTCCAATTTCACCAAACCGAATTTTTAATGTGGTTTGAAGCCGAATTTTTCATTGCAAGCGTAATAAAAAAAGTACGCACCTTATACGGAAAAAATTTGTTTAATATTCTTTGATATTCTTAGACTATATTTATGCAAATTTAAAGCTATATATATATTTATTGACAATTATTTTTAATAATTTTTTATACCCTGTACCTATAGGTACAAAGGATATACTAAGTTTGTGCAATGTATGTAACGGACAGAAGGAGGCGTGGCAGACCCCAAGTCCTTTATACCAAAATGCTTATCATAACGTCGGGTAGCGATTGAGCCATGTCCGTCTGTCCGTCTGTATGAACACCTAGATCTCGGAGACTATAAGAGCTAGAGATACGAAACTTTACCTGCTGGTGCGCATATTTCCTAAGCAGATGAAGTTTGTTGAATCATGTCAATATCTTTCCCCGTTCCCCCGCTGTAGATTTTCACGGTTTTTAGCCACACCATTTAATATTTTCATTTGAAATTTAACAGAGCGATGCGCTGTGGATACATGCTTCTATGTGTAAAAAATGAACAAAATCGGACAAATACAGAAAAAGTTATAGTCAAAAATGTACAAATTTCACTGCCCCTTGCCGATAAAGTGCATCAATATTTGACTCCTCGTAATTATGGTTACAAGTGACCTAGAATCACAATTTTTGGTAAGCTGATTCATTTGGCTCTAATAAACAAATCCACATCCAAATTTTATCGATGCGGTCCCACCACCCCCCGCAATCGATTTACCGTGTTTTCTCCCACACCCCTCAACATACCAACTTGAAACTTACCCCATATAAATAACTTCTTTGACGTAACATTCGAGTTTCATCAAAATCGGTAAAAATTTAGGGAACTTATAGGTATAAATATCGAATTTCACAAAAAAAAAAAAATTCCAATTGCAAAGTTCTTAGAAGGAATATGCAGGAAAAATTTTTTGCGTGACAAAAGGTACAGGGTATTCCACTGTCGGGCACCCCTCGACTGTACCACATTTTTTTTTTCTGACTCAACACAAAAATTTCATGCACAGCCAAAAAAAAATTTTGTTTTGTGTGACGATAAGTGCGATAGGGTTCCCGCTTTGCACAAAAAAATTTCCCAAAAAAACAGCCAAGTCGTGATTAATTTCAATAAATATTGTTGCTTAAGTAATATTTTTGTGTAATTTTATTGAATATAAAAAATAATAAAGAATAGCAATATTTTAATGAAAATGAAATGCAAACAATATAAGGTGAAGAGCTGCGGCAACCATGGCAGCTGTTTTGTATCAAACACAATTAATTTCGCGCCAACACAACAGGAGAATTTATTGGAAAAATAAGGGAAATATACGAATTTATCGAAAATAAAAAGGGAAATATCGATTAAAAGTTTCGTTTTCCGGAGCACGCAAAAAAGAATCCGAATAAAATTGTTTGGTTTGGTTTTTTGAGTACCTCGAAAATTAATTTTCCAAATGTTTCAACTTAAATTCGTTTCGTTTTTTTTATCGATTTGTAAATCTGTGAAAATACACATGTGAACCTAAATGTAAAAATTCTTGTTACTTTTTGGAAAAATACATCCTACAAAGTTGAAGAATGAATGAAGAAATTTTTAACCACATACTATATTTCATTTTAGCCAGTTGGGAGGATAGAGTGTATACAATAGTCGATATGTCCTGACTTCCCACTTGTTGTTGTTATACTGAGTCTGGCCAAGTGCAATTTAGTATTGATGAAATTGCGTTGTCTTACCACAGTTATTGTTCAATATTTACATGTATGCAAATCAATCTGATAATGGTCAAATAGCCATAGCAAATAGCAACTTGAGATTCAAACATATTGTTTCACACACATATGTGAAAGTGCCACGTGTCGTATACTTAACATTTATGGTCATAGTTCAAGTGAAGTCCATAACCTAATATTTACATGGCATATAAATAGCAAATAAATTATGAAATCATACAAAAACCAGACATCAAACTAGTAACTATATACTAAAGTACATAACAAAGCTGCCATAAGCACAACAACTACAAATACATAATAAAAAAAAGGCCAGTAAAATACCACAAGAATCCAAAAGTTAGCGGCAAGAAATTTTACAAGAAAAAAAAAACTGAGAAATTCTTTGCAAAAGTTATGTTTGGTGTTTTTTTTGGCTTGGGCCAAACTATGAGCCAATGTTGAAGTGAACATAATTCTTAACTTTTTGGCGTTCGATAAGCTTATAAAAAATTATGTTGATGACGATAATGATGATGATGCTTAGCAGCAGATAAGAAAGTGAAAAGCACACATAATAAGTATCTGTATCTTAGGAAACATAAAAAAGGGGGATGCTATTTTTAGCATTTTGCTTCACAAATACTTGAAAAACTCAACATTAATTTTAAGCTTCATCTATTTTCATAAGTATAAGTATGTATGCAAGTAATACGCAGAGCTTACGTTTTTGTAATTTAATTTTGTAACTCCCACTGAAAGTCTAAATATTAAAATCGAAGCGGAATTTTTAAGTAATGCCCTGAATACTTGAAGTTAAATTTAGCTTCTTTGTAATGTAATAGATGTTTTTTGTTTAGCGTTAAACTTTTTTACTGTTTATGAATGCTGGTTTGTCGTTAGAGCGATATGTTGCAAATATTATCCTTAAGAGGTTTGGAGCATTGTTTGTAATTTTTAGAAATGGAAAGAGATACTATTTTTGTGACCTTTGGCTTTGAATATCTTGAGATGTGGTCTGTTGGTTTGCTGCAGGTGTGACCAATCCATTTCCATTTGCGACGCCGAATTTGGATCGCTCAGAAGCTCTGAATTCGAGATAGTCTTTGGCCAGCATATCCTCAGTATTTGTCTAGGGCAGCGGTTCATAAACACCTAAAATTTACCTGCCAAGCCTCCAGCCAAACTTCACGTTTGACTTTGATATTCTTAGTTTAATTGCCGTGGATAACACTGTTGATTTCCACACTTTATTTAGTTGACCAAAAGCTGCTTTGGCCTCGTTGATACGGTTATTCACATCTTCAGCAGCTCCCGCTTCGGGTGTGATTGGGCTGCCCAAGTAACAGTAAGCGTTCGTGTGTTCCATGGCTTTTATTTCCTACCCTAAGCCCACATTCTTGGACGGACAATTCAAATTATTAATTTTGTCTTGCATATCCGTGTGACAAGAAGAGATCAAGCATAGGTCGTCGGCGTAGTGGAGATCTTCGAGATGTGCACTAAGGTTTCATTGTATGCCGCGCCTCTCTTTGTTCAGCGCCTGGGATAGAACATCATCGAGAACAATTAGGAAGAGTGATGGCGCCTTTATGAAGGACCTTACATTTGAAATTGTTTTATTGTGCTTTTAAAATGTTGCTATATTTGCGAGGTACACCAAGTCGACCTAACGCAGCAACCTTTATTTAGTGTTGTGTACTGCAGAAGTTATCAACTGCTACTTAAGAAACTTGTCCGAGTCGCTTAGCTCTTTAGTATGCCTATTGGAAGTTTTGGGATGTGGCTCTGTTGGTGTTTTTTTGCAACTATCTACTTACCAATGTACATACCATAAAAGATGGTGATCAGAACCAATATGTCCTTTTCACACGAACGTCAAGAAGACTACCTCTCCAATTTCTTTTGATGTAACAGCTATCTATTTGATATCTCGTCTGTCCGTTAGGAAAGACACAAGTTATTTTGTTACACTTGTGGTGTGGGCCCTTTTTCCGTATTGTTAGGTTTGCGGCTTTTCCAAACTCGATCATCCGCTCTCCATTGCCATTTCTAGATCCAAAGAACATTTCAATTAAGAACACTTTCTAAAAAGGACCAAAAAATAAATGTTTTGTAAAAAAGAAGGGAAAAATACTAGGTTAATGGTGAGTCCAGGCTCCCGACTTATTTATAACCTCGAAAATTCAAATATATATTTGAAATTCGATAAGACAAACAAGATGGGGACTACGACGTTACTAAAAAGTTGTTCTGCCTACTAACCTTACGAGATGTGGCCATATGCTTGAACTACACCCATATAGAATACTGATTATAATGGATAAGAAAGTTTTTGTTAAAATTATTTTGTAGCGGAAACAATAACTTTTTTTAAACATAACTTAAATAATAAAAAAGTTTACTACTGAAGAAACTTAGAGCCACTTTTGTTGAAAGCAACAATTGTTTTTAAAGGTATTGACATAGGTTGACAGCCCCAAAATAAAAGTCAATAGTTTTTTAGCTCAGCTCATTTAGACCTATCTCATTAACATTTCCACTTAATGTCTAAACTCAAATCAAAGCTGTCTGTAAACTTTTTAGTTACTTTATTTTTAGTGCTCTTATTTGTTTTATTTTATGCGTACATAAACTGCAAGTACCTTGCGGCTTTAATTAAACTGAATTGTGCAGAAAATTTTAATTGAGCAAATAAAACTTTATGCAAATATTGTACAGCACTGAAAACCATAAAAGTGTTGAACATTTGCGGCGCCGTGTTTATTAGTTAAATTTTATTTATTTACAAGCAACCGACAATTGTTTTAATTTCCAAGTACCTACTGCGAAATGTGGAACGTAAAAAACGTTTAAATGCCAATAAAAATTTTGCCAAAGTGTAATTACAAGAAGCCAATAAGGTAGGCTTTATTTTTGGGGACTTAGATTTGGATTTGAATTTGTATTTGGCTGGGATCTGGGTGAAATGAACTTGAAGAACTTTTTTATGGCCTGCCATAAAACGGCTGATGATTTTCAGGCACATTATTGGCCGGCTGGCCGCCATCACAAATGAAGCTGGCCAAGTGTCATGCCAAGTCTGTCGACCCAACGAACCAAGTGCCAAATGTTGGCCCATATTGTAGCATTTTTATTATATACTCAGCTAGCCTTTGTTTTATGCTCTTGCTTTATGACATTCTTAAGCAAATATTCGAATTGGGTTTTATATAGGAGTCACCAATTTTTGCTGCACTTTGCAGCAACTGCTGATACAAGTAGAAAATTTATTTGACATTAAATGTTCGAGGGTTATCTACACAAAGATAAGATGAAGAAATCGCTAGCAAAGCCAGATGATCAAAAAAAAAAAAAACAGAAGCACAAGAAGAGTGAGCAGTTTATGAGCGTTGCAAAAGGGTTTCGTCTGTTTCTAAACCAGAGTTCATATATCAGCTTAGTTCATGTTTATGTGTTTTTGTCGCCAGCCTAATGGAATTGGCCGACTGTACATGCATGGCTCTAATGTGACCATATAAATTATCCAACTAAGTGCAAAGGCCATGGCACAAGACACTTGGCACGCTGAACTCAGACCATGGAAATTGGTGTCAGTCCATTAATCATTTTCACTGCTAATTTTTGCACTAAATTGAATATATGTTAGGTTGCACGAGGGTGGCCTTTAATGTTATAGACCGTGGTCATTTTGAAGTGTGACCAGCTTTGAGTTGCCACTTTCATCAAAAAGTTAGGTATTATATATTATATTTTCGTATGATTTTTTATGATTTGCGACATAATCTTATGTGGGCTTATGTGGGCATTGTTGCATGAACATCTATAGGCCCAGATGATTTGTTCCGTTGGACAACGTATCGATTGGCGCAACGAAAACAAACTTTTAAACTTTTTTTTTTCTTTTGTAGAAATAAGAATTGATTGTCCTTCACTTTACCTTGGTTCATAAAACAGAGCTTTTGTGGACTTAAAAGTTAGAAACTTAGCCACTTTTGTTCCTTATTATTCAAAAATAAAGAGTGTGGTCAGAGATTTTCGACGCCAGAAAAGGCTCTTGAATTCTTTAAACTTTTAAAATGGTTGCTGCTTCTTCTTCTAATCATTTGTCGAGAAAGAGGAAATTGAAAATTAATAGTCCGTCATCACACCTCGGCTCATACAGCGATCAAAACTCATATTAATAAATCATCCTACTTAGCTGCCACGGTTCTGGATTGTTCAAAATAAATTGGGTATCAATTTTTGTGACGCCAGAAGACGCTGTTAAACTTTAAAAAAATCGCCTATAATCGGCTATACCAAAACGATCCAAATAAAAAAAAGGGGATTCTGTAAAGCAAATGAAACCTGTTTACTCAAAAAAAAACCAGATCATGTGACAACTTATCTTAAGCAAAAACGTAAGACGATCAATTTTGAAGCTTTTGGAGAAATTATAGATTTTCTTATTCAATACAAACGTCTTTCTGGTTTATTCAAAATAAATTGTGGGCTTGAGAAGAGCCTCCTGAGCCTTAATAAAGGTCACTTTAGAAGTACTTTCGGTAAAAAAAATGTCTTTTGATTTTAATGAAGAATTGCTGTTTTAGTGATAAATTATTGCTACTTTACCGCAATTGTATTTAAAAGGACTCTACTTGTATATAAACTTAAGTAAATGCAATTTGTTGCCAACTTTAAAAAGCGCTGCAAAAATATGAAAATTAAATGACAGTTGATAAAAAGTAGAACGAGAAGAAAGTTAGTAAGTAAGGAGACGAGAAGGTTGACAACAAAATGGTCAAGACAACGGAGACGGCTGACAATGAAGATGGCACAATGAACTGGGCGCAACAAATAAATGGCCATAATAAAAAGATAATAGTATTGGCATCAATCGAATATTGATTTGATGGCAGACGAATAGGCAAACTGATGGCCAAAATGATGGGCAGCAAGTGGCAAGAAGCAAGCGGCAAGAAACCAATAAAAGATAAATGCAATACATACATACGCACACTTATACATATTTCTGTTTTTTTTTGTTTTTTTTTTGTTAGGCAAAACCAAGTCGAATTGGCAGTTAAGTGCTGCCTTATGGAATGAGTTCAACTTGCAGCACACAGGCAGCACCCATAACACACACACGTACAGTCAGCCAGATAGTCTTGACACAGATACAAACACACATACGGTCATACTAACACTAGCACAACAAGCAGCGCTAGCAATTTTCCAATTTAAGCAATTTGTGTCAGGAACAAGCAACAACAACAGAAACAACAGGAAAAAGAGAAAGGAAAATAAAAAAAATAAATATCACTACATGCTCTTACCACGAACGAATTCTATGTATCGGGCTTGCCAGTGTGGCCAGCTGTTTGCCAGAGCTGCCATCGATAAGTACGATACGAAACTGATGGAAACGGCCAAGCACTAGCAGGCGTAGTGTGGGACAGTTAAATTCCGACTGGAAACATAAAAAACAGAAAATATATATCCGCCGTGCGGAAATGGAGAAGTTTGTATGCGCTGCGCGGGGTCATCATTGCAAAAACATATAAATGCTCATCAAAATCGACTATCGAAGCGGTAGGGCGCGATTAATATTAATATTCGTCGCCCTCAGCCTTTGATTCTGGCCACATATGAACAGGATGTGGCTTAGTTGGGTAGGCTTTCAGGGGAATATTTATGAGTAATGTGGCAATTTTTTTTTTTGGTTTGGTTGTTTTCCAAAAAGTTATGGGAATTGTGGTCAGAGCATTACGTGAAGTGGGTTTTATTCATATTATTAATTTGATTTAATTATTGAAAATGTTCGGTTAAGAGTTAGAGAGGTTAGAACAAGTGTTCAAATTGGAATTTTATTTATTTATTTTATTTATTTCCATTAGACTAAGTACATAATACTAAATCTAATATTAAGGGAAGAGTGCGAGCAACAAGGCCATCGACTGAGAATTCTTTGTTTTAGAGGTTGAAGTCAATTCTATATCGGAAATGGGCTTAGGAATGCAATCTAATAAATTTATTGATTTCAAAATGATTGTTTACGAGGTCAAAGTCATTTCGATAATTGTTTTGAATTTATATAGTACTTTCGATGTGATATGGCAAATAAAGGAAATTTCCTCAAATATTTAAAAAAAAAATTTTAAACATCGCTTATTTCACTTTACTTACTTGAAATATTATTTTTCTTAGACTTCCACGACTATCTATGCTTATTTTTTGATATGAAACCAGACATTACCAAAAGGGGCCAGGCAAAATTTTGGTGAATTATGGTTATATCTGCATACTTTTTTTTTTTTTATAAATATCATTAAGTAAGGATTAAAACCTTTAAAGATTTCAGACTACAACGAAATTCGGCTGTAACTACCATATACTTTATTAGAAAAACACACAAGTAGGCTATAACCGACAAATTTGGTTTGTGAGCCTAATAAGTAAATAAAAAGTTTGAGCTTTTCGAATCAACTTTAGAATTAATACAAGGCGCACAATACTTAATACATCAATACAAAACTTGACAATCTCTTCTAATTTTTCAGTGGAAATTTTACGGCCCAAAATTTTGGTATGTAGTTGATCCTTTTGAGTAAGTTTGGTTATAACTTGCAGACCGATAAAAACTTGATCGTACAAGAAAATTCGATGTTCAAATGCGTACACTAGGTGTGCGTAGACAAACAAACAAAACAGTGTTGCCCTATGAAAAATATAGCAGCTATTATGTTTTACCGCCAACACCAGACGAAATATACAGCAACTTAGATGCTAGTAAAAATTGCTGCAAAATATTTTTTACAAAGCCGTTCACTATATGTTATACATATATAATTTATTGTAAGCCAAATATTAAATTAATTACTATGCGGTCATATGAAAATTTTTAAATTTTTTGTACAGCATGCATAAAAATGTACAATTTGTAAACAAAAAACTGGGTTTTTGACGGTTTGCACTTCAATCCAACGTATCACAAAAAACTTACACAGGTATTTCTCAAAATACAAAAAAAATATGATGACATTTTTAAACAAAATCTATTAGATTTATCGATTTAATTACACTGGCAACATTACAAAAAAAACACAATTTGAGGTATTCACTCTTCTGTTGAGTTGAGAAGTTGCGCTAAAAACTCAACTAGCTAGAGTATGAACGTCCTTTTTGCTTGTTTATAAGTTTGAGTTGCTGAGTTTATGCTTGCTCTTCATTAAAACTAGAAAAGTGTCTGGTTTGAAGAAAAGTTGAGTTGAGAGCTAAAACTGAGCCTTGAAGATTTTGTTGTTGCAAAAGTCCTCAACTGCTGAACTCAATACCCTAATTAAAAAATACTTTTATACATATATATCTTTTTTTTAAATAAATTAAAGTGCTTCTTACAAAAAATATACTTTAAGCATAGATTTCGGATAAACGGATAAAAATAATATTCTTTATATGTTAAAATTTATCTATTATTAATACCCTTTCAGTTCTTAAAGGAATGTTTTAAAAAAAAACTCAAACATATGCTTAAAACAAAGTATTACGTAATCCCATTTTATATGGAATCCATCAGATTAAGTGAGACATATCAATTAATTTGCTTAGTTAAATTTTCCAGTTTCCAATATTATTAAAGTTATTGTAAACACTGTAAATCAATATATAACCACATTAAATTTGGTCTGATAAACCAAATTTATTTACACATGAATGTGTAAAACTTTTGCCAAATAGAACTTACTTGTCTCAATTTCCTATTTTTGGTGTTGTTTGCTTTGACATTAAATGTCAAGATTAAATCAAATTTAGACGAAATGCAAAAGTTGAAAACAAAAGTTTTGCATACATTAAAAGTGTTTATTATGTAGTTTTATGGGTGTTTATTACAGCAGTTGAGCTGAAATCGGATATAAAATTGAATAATGCCACTTTGATACACCCATTCACATATGGCAAAATGAAATTTAAGCTATCTTTTCAAAAATAAACCGAAGAAACTCAAATTTTTGTCACATGTGTTCCTTTATACGGCTTACTCTTTTATTTTTTTTGTAAATATTTTTGCTTTCTCTTTTTTGGCAATTTGCCATGGCATCCAACCCTATCCAAAGCACCCGCAGTGTAGGGCAGTAAAGAAAATGTACTTTACCAAATCAAATGGATGTTGGACGCTTTGACAGCTTGTTTACATCAACATCTACGAAAGTCAGCCTCAACAAGGCAATACACCTACAACTACTGAGCGACTGACAGACAGACCAAACTTTGTTAGCCAGACGAATTCCTAGGCATGGGCATTCACTCCATGCGGGTCAAGACCAAAAGACCACTGGGTCGGAATGTGGAAAGCCAGACATGTAGTTAGTAGTCGTAGGCAAATGGATAGACGTTGTTCAATATATTGCAGTGACTTGATCCAAATCAAATATACGAGGTATAGATTTGAGGCCAGGCATTTATTATGTCAGCTTCCAGAAAAGCCGCAGATTAACCAAGAAAAACCAACACATGTATACCAAGTGTCAACTGGAGCTGCAATAAGACCCAGAATCTCCACATTTCAATTAAATATTTAGGCGTTTAAACCCTTTTTTAATAATTCAACACCGAAATCCGCACATTTCGCACAACAAAGAACTCTCAATAATTTATGTTACGTGATCCAAACACACAACGAAAATGTTTTGGGGAGCCAGCATTTTCATGTGAAAACGTGTCAGGTAGTTAGTTGGTTAAAACCCAACATTTTGGCAACTAAAATTTGTAAAAAAAAAATTTAAAAAAAAAACCAAAATGAATACAATTTAAATGCGAAAAGAGTTTTACACAGATTTAGAACAGCTGATGATGTAACATACAACGAATAAAGTAAATAAAATGGTTTAATTTTCACGCCATAACCTTGATGAAAGGTCAATGGAGAGAAATTGTATATGTAGATATTTGAATTAATATTGTTAAGCCTCTTAAAATGTATAAAAAAATTATAAAAATAACTTTTGTAATAACTCTTATTGTTAAATTGATAAATTTCAAGCGAAACTAAAATCCGGCAAAATTTGTGCTCGTGACGTCACTTGATGTCACTGGCTGCAAAAGATGTAAACTTTTAATTACATCTGTAGCAGCAGTGTACAAAGTTAGAGACTTAGTACTTGTATATGAAGAAAACTTCAAATTCAATTCAATTTTATTTTTCATGATGGAGGAAAATTACATTTTTCAGTTTTTTTTTTTAATTCATCTTTTTTAACTGTGTGGCTATTCTTAAAAAAAAAATATAAGTTAAGTTTAACAATTTGCTTTATTTTTATAATATAAAAATAAAATAAATTATGTAAATATTTAACAATAATAGAAATTTATTTATTTCAGTTTCGACAGACAGCTTCGAAAAGTGGGCGCTAATGTGGAATATCGGCATCAACACCAGCAAGTGCGCCAATGTCACCTTTACGAACAGGCGAAGAACTGTGCAGTCCAAAGCGAGGAAAATGTCATGATTGCTGGCTTCCAGAAATAAGCTTTCCTTATTTAATAAAGTTTCGATCTACAAATCTTTTTTAAGCCCAAAATGGAAGTACGCGCTTCAAATTTACGAAATCGCAGCGAAATCGAACTTAAATAAAATCAGAGTTGTCCAGAGCAAAATACTAAGAAATTTGTGTGGCGCTCCCTGGTACATGCGTACTAGGGATATAGAAAAAGATTTTAGGGTGCCTAAAATTGGGGACGTTATCCAATTGCAGGCCAAAAGAGCGCCATGGATCACATCCAAATTTACTAGCACGACTGCTAAATTCAGAAAGACCGTCTTCCAGAGCACGAATGAGAAGATTAAAACGGTGCCACCCACAGGATCTCCCAAGGAGAATCCTTAAGTAAATGTATATAAAATCTTCAATATTAAGTTTTGTTGTATATATATTCATGTTTCTTTTTAGTCATTAATTATCTTTAGTTTTTTATATAACTTATAATTTGTTTAAGCTGCCTTTTTTAGGTAGTAGTACACAAATTTGATATTATTTAATAAAATATACACATTTTTTAACAAAAAAAAAAAAAAAAAAAAAAAAAACTCCCATTGCTAGATACGTGCCAATTACTGGATAGTTCTTCTAAAACCATAGAACTACGGGTGTCTTTTTTGATTTCGCAATGAAGTCTACGCCTTTTCACATCCATATATCCGCTGAGAATTAAGATTCTAATATGGCCATCAATGTTGAACACTTAAAACTAGGTTCTTTGTAAGTGCATAACTAAAAGTTTCGATCAAAATGAGTTACATGACTTCGTCATCGAAGAATTTTTAAAATAAAAGCATTGGACTTCCAAGAATTGGATAAATTTGTGCAGCTGGCAATCGTCGAGATGAACAGTAGGATTCGGGACCAGAATCCTAATCAGTCACATTTCCTGTTGCATTTGTGGGAAGAAATATAATTTGGTCGGCTTAGCCTGCAGTTTGGTTGTCTTCTTCCAAAATTGAGAGTACTGCATAAAGCAAAACTCCTATGTTACAAAATTCAATACTCGTATATATTATAATACCACGTTCAATTTCAAAAGAAGCGCGCTTACATCTACAGCTTTGTTTGTATGAAATTTATTTTTACAATAAAAATATATTCCGATCCGCCTGGTTCCAGTTAATTTTTGATTTACTCGGAAGTTAGTCTATATACAAACTTTCATAAATATACGCAGCTTTACAGCTAAAAAGCAAAGAAAATGGCATATAGACGGACAGACAGATAAAATTGGGATGTTATTCCGAACCCTTCGTTAAGTCTCATAGCATGAATAAAAGATAATGAATATTCCCAAGCCTTTATAGATTTTATAATTTTTTTTAACTTAAAGAAAAAATAGCTTGTAATGTCTTCTTGAAAATTTCACATTTACCACAATTCCTTTTCGCAACAAAAAACTTTTGCAGCGCCCAGTGGAAACCCTTTTAGCCACAATTGAGACGAAACCCAAATGGATGAGTGGCCTAAGACAGAAAGAAAAACTTAGAGCAGAAATTATATTTACGTTTGTTCTACTTTTATATTCAATTGGCAACTCGCTTCAAAAACTTAAAACAACTCTTCCCCCAAGTAGCCCTCTTCGGTTTCATTTCCAATCCACTTGCCTATTTTTCTGCTATTAGACTCTGTTTCCACACCATTGTGCAGAGCAGTGACACCTGTGACCATTTAAATAAAATAATGAAAAAAAAACCCTGTAACTTTTATAATATGGAACGAACAAGCAACAAAAACTGGGATACAGCAGGGGCATCTCGACTACAATATACCCTGTACGGACAACATCATTTTGCACCTAAGTATATTGGGAATTTTGTTTAAATGATTTTGACAATGCCTTTTTTAAGAGCTCTTCGGACCGTCTTGTACATTTTGTATATAAGTTAACGCCACACATCACTTTTCCCCTAAATCCAATACTACTACTATATTGATGCGTAAGCTCATCAGACGATCACACCACACAAAGGCGACACCGGACGCAGCAAGCATTCGGCAGCGTCAGCAGCTAGACCATTGGCGACGATCAACAGCAGCGGCAGCGCAGCCGTAAACATAAACATTGGCGGCGGCAGCGCAGCGTTAATCTAAACATCTGCAGACAGCAGAGTCAGCAGTTATTATTTATAAATATCACTGTTAGAAGATTAAGACAGTTCAGTTGTAGTTTTAGTTTTGAGTTTGATTTGTGTCAGCTGGAGTTAGAGTTAAGAAATATTAAATAAAGTTTTTTTTAAATATAAATTAAATAGAGTTTAATTAATTGGCGCCCGAGCAGGGACCGGAAAAAAAAAAAACTAGTTCTCGCATAAACGGTGTTCATTGCATAACCTAAAGTACGAAGCTAAGTTAAAAATCCGGTCTAAAACCCAAATGATCGAGAAAACCCTTTGTGTACGAAATCTAAAAAAATCGTGATACAAAGTGTAACTTTCGCAAATAGAAGGTGTACTCGTAAATCCAAGTAAAAATTGGTGGAGTTATAATATCTTAAAAACGGCGAAGTTAAAGTTTAAAAACTCGGTCAAAACCTTTTACCTTGTCTGTGCCTGAGACAAGAGAAATAACCGTGTAACGTAAAATAAAATACGAAAAAAAACACGTGCATACCCCTGTTTTTGACAGGCGAGAAAAATAAAACAAAAAAACAAAAAAGTAATAATCAACAAATCGTCGCCTCGTTCTGCAAGCTCCGTGCCCAGACGAACCGGAAACAAAAGTACTCGACGTAGGATCCCGAGTAGGCCGCACCAGCTAAAAAGGAAGTCATCCACTCAGTCACCGGAAAGATGCGCCGTACGATTATATTAATGTAAGCGATTAGTTAAAAATTGAAAAAAAATAAAAATCAAATTAAAAAGAAAAGAAGAAAGAAGAAGAAAGAAAAAAATTATATTTAAGAGAAAATATAAGAAATAAAGAGAAAAAACATAATAATTAAATAAGAAAAGGAAAAATATTTTAATCAAAAGGTCTTAAAAAAGAAAAAAAAAAAACAACAAAATAATCTTGCATATTTTTTTAAAAAAAAAAAAAAAAAAAAAAAATAAATAAATAAATAAAAACTATAAACAAAGAAAAAAAACATATGTAGTTATCTTGCATAAACAAGACAAACGTTGATAAATCCAATCGTATAAGTTAAGAGTAAAAGAAAAAAGGCCCATTACATTATATTGACTATATTTTGCATGAATTATTGAAAATCTTATTGACTATATTTTGCATAAGTTATTGAAAATCTTATTGACTATATTTTGCAAAAATTATTGAAAATCTTATTTTGCATAAGTTATTGAAAATCTTATTGACTGTATTTTGTATTGGTGATTGAAAGTTTTATTAACTGTAATTCATATTATTGATTACAAACGTTCTCAATTGCAAGTTATAGTTTATTGGATTTTTCTTATTGATTTATTGTCCGTCCGAAAATTTATCTTGGGAAAATGGCCAACGAAAATAATTCGCGTCCCTTGAATTTGGGCTCCGGTACAAGCTCAGCAGCCTGCGTACAAACGCTAGGCGCTCAGCAGTTAGAGAACACGGTTCTCGCTATCGTGAAAAATGTGTTAAGTGCGGGAGGGGGACAATTAATAAAAGATGTCCTAAGCCCCGAAACGCGTTACGAGGACGTGACAATCGGACGAGACTATATAAACAACGGTACTGACCACGACAAAGTGCCCGGAATGGCGGCACAAATTAGGGATTTTTCAGGCAGCAAGTCTGAGTACAGCTCTTGGAAAAAGAGCGTCGATCGGGTTCTCGCAATGTACGTAGAGAGCTCCCCGAAGTACTATTGTGCAATTGTCACAATCAGAAATAAAATAGTGGGAGAGGCAGACGCGGTTCTCGAGTCTTACAATACTCCCCTAAATTGGAAAGCAATTTCGGATTGTCTTTCATCCCATTACGCGGATAAACGCGATTTGAAAACCTTGGAGTACCAATTGTACTCTCTGTCTCAAAGACAGATGACCATTAAAGAATTTTACCAAGCTGTATATTATCAGCTCTCTCTGATTTTAAATCAGATTAATACCTTTGAATCTTCGGCAGAGACCATGAGTACTCTGACCGATTTGTACAGAGATAAGGCATTGGACACTTTCGTGAGAGGCCTCAATGGCGATCTCTCAAGACTTCTGGCCATTAAAGAGCCACGTGACTTAAGTCATGCTTTACATTTGTGCGAGCTGATCGAGAATCAGAATACTCGTAATGCCACAAATAGATTTTCCAAGCCACCTGTTCCTCCACGGAACACGTATTACCAAAGAAATGACCAAAGTCATTCAAATAAAAATAGATTCCAAAACTTCCAACCGCAGTTGTATCATCAACCGCAAAATCAACAGTCTCACTTTAGACAACCATTTATGCCACAATTTAGGCAAAACTACCAACAACAATCTGCTCCCAGAGCTACATTTAATCCATTTGCACAAAATCATGTGCCCTTACCTCCAAAGCCACCGGTACCCATGGATGTAGATAAGTCCGTGCAAACGAAGCAAGTAAATTACATGAACAGACCCCAACGCAACGAATTCTCCGCAAAACGTCCCCATTCAGGTCAATTTCAACCTAATAAATTCCAAAGGAATTTTAACATACAACATAAAGAACCTGACCACTACGAGCAACTAAGTAAGAGTTGTACAGACATTGATAATATAACCTTGAAGGAGGGTGAGCCTAGAACAGCATACTCTGACCTTCATTTTTTAGAATAGACGGTTCCTCGCTTCCTTATTTCCAATGCAAGACGAGGGACAACAAAGTTTACAATTTTATGATTGACACTGGGTCGACTAGAAGTTATATCCAGTCGTCCCTTATAAGAAACCCAAGAGTTAACGATACAGTATTTACAGCAGAAACATTAGCAGGTGATCTTGATATCACCCATCATACGTTTCTAAATTTGTTCAGTTTGCCTTTTGCACTGAAGTTTTATTTACTAAGCCCTCTTAAGACCTTTCACGGTATTATGGGTAACGATTTACTTAAAGGATTAAAAACGAACGTTGACCAGGACAACAACAGAATGACTTTGAAAAATGGGCATAGTGTGACAATCAAATATCTAAATTTAGAGACAATCAATAACGTTAATTTGCAAACTGATCATATGACAGAAAAACAACGGGACTGTATGATAAAATTGACAGAAAAACATGACACACTTTTTTCCGATCCCGACAGAAGGCTAGCCTTCATCACAAATGTCGTGGCGGAAATTCGGACAAATACCGATACACCGGTATATACTAAACATTACCCTTACCCTGCATCATTGAGAGCAGTGGTGGGAGAGAAACTAAAGGGATTGTCAGACGACGAGATCATAAGAAGATCCAAGTCTGCCTACAACTCACCATTTTGGGTTGTGGAAAAAAAAACTGGTATTCCAGATAAAAAGGATCACAGACCAGTGATCGACTATCGCAAGCTTAATCTGATAACAATTTCCGATAGATACCCGATGCCAGAGATCGGAGAAATAATCGCACAATTAGGCGAAAATAAATACTTTTCAGTCTTAGATCTGAAAAGCGGATTTCATCAGATACGATTAAAGGAATCTGATATTGAGAAAACAGCTTTTTCTGTTAATGGAGCCAAGTATGAATTTACTAGACTCCCATTCGGCCTAAAGAATGCGCCAGCTATTTTTCAAAGAGCATTGGACGATATTTTACATGAACATATCGGGAATTCATGCTACGTCTACATAGACGACATAATTGTGTTCGCTAAAAACGAAGCGGAACACATAAGAAACCTTGAAAAAATATTTAAGACCTTAGAAAAGGCTAACGTAAGATTGCAAATGAATAAATGCGATTTTTTTAAACAGGAAGTTAACTTCCTAGGATTTACTATTTCCGGCGACGGAATTAAAACTAATGAGGATAAAATCAAAGCAGTTTCGAAGTTTCCAATTCCATCCAGTCTCAAAGAGTTGAGATCTTTTCTTGGATTGGCAGGTTATTATAGGCGATTCATCCGCGATTTCGCAAAAATCGCAAAGCCTTTAACTACTCTATTGAGAGGAGAAGATGGTAGAGTCGGAAAAAATATTTCCAATAAATTAAAAATAAACATTAAGGGCGAAGCCCTCGAAGCGTTTAAGAAATTAAAAGAATCTTTGGTCTCTCAGGACGTGATCCTCAGATACCCAGATTTCAACAAAGAGTTCAATCTCACTACCGATGCTTCAAACTACGCCATTGGTGCAGTTCTTGAACAAGGCGGAAAGCCAATAACGTTCATATCCAGAACAAATAAAACCGAAGAAAATTATGCCACGAATGAAAAGGAAATGTTGGCAATAGTTTGGGCCTTACAAAGCCTTAGATTATACCTTTATGGTAAAGCAAGAGTAAACATTTTCACGGATCACCAACCGTTAACCTTTGCTCTTAGTAACAAAAACCATAACGCCAAACTTAAGAGATGGAAAAGTTATATCGAAGAATATAACTACACCTTGAAATATAAACCAGGCACAACAAATGTTGTAGCTGATGCTCTATCTCGTATCCCAAACGAGAATATGCCTGACCAAATTAATTCGTCTACGACGCACAGTCGTTCTGACTCGTCCAGAGTAGAATCAGATGCTGCTACAATGCACAGTGATGAGAGTTCATCACACGAGTTGATTCCTACTATGGAAGTACCAATAAACGTTTTCAAGAATCAAGTATTCTTACTGACTGGTGAGCACGACTCATATAATTTTGAAATACCCTTTCCTACATACCACAGACACGTCGTAACAAAACGGAACTATACCGAAGACGACCTTGTACAGATTCTTAAAGAACGACTCGACCCTAGACTGGTAAACGGTCTATTTACAGCCGAAAGCGTCATGGGGAGAATACAGAACATATTCCCAGCGCATTTCGCATCTTATAAAGTAAGGTACACTCAAAAAAGAGTTGAAGATGTCGATGATACCGACAGACAAGATGATATAATTATAAGAGAACATAAGCGTGCACACAGGAATCATATAGAAAATAAGCTACAAATTCTGCTTAAATATTTCTTCCCAAACATGGCAAAAAAATTAAAAGCTATAGTGAAAGACTGCAGAGAGTGCAAGCAGTCAAAATATGATAGGCACCCAATGAACATTGAGATACAAGAAACTCCCATACCAACTTATCCAGGACAAATAATCCATATAGACCTCTTCATAACGCAAAACAACATAGTCCTTACCGGAATAGATAAATTTTCCAAGTACGCTCAAATAAAAAAAGTAAAATCCAAGTCTGCATCGGATCTAAAGATCCCATTACGAGAGCTTTTAATAGCTTTTGGTATACCTAAGCTCGTCATATTCGATAACGAAAGAGCACTAGGTAGCGACACAATTAAATTTTTATTGCGGGATCAACTCGGTGTTCATATTTACACCACACCTCCTTACAACTCAAAGAGTAATGGACAAATAGAAAGATTCCATTCGACCTTATCGGAAATAATGAGATGCTATAAAGCTGAAGATAGCGAAAATGATTTTGTGGACTTGTTGTATAAGGCGGTGCAGGAATACAACCTTTCCATTCATTCTACTATTAACCAAAAGCCAGCAGATGTATTCTTTGGCATAGGAGTAAGACAAAACCCACAAACACTAGAAGAAAATAGAAAGAACATTACAAAAAAATTGAAAGACAAACAAGTAAAAGACCTAACCTACCACAATAAGAAAAAACAGACCCCTAAAACGTACGCTCCAGGAGAGCAAATATTTGTAAAAGTAAATAAAAGATTAGGAAGCAAGATTTCCCCCAAATATAAAAAAGAGATAGTGAAATCCAACAATAATACTACGATAACTACAGAATCAGATAGGGTCGTACATAAAGATAACATAAAGACGTAACTGACAGATTTTTTTTACAGGATGACCATGTAATAATTAAAGAAAAATTAAATGAACAATTGAGGAATAATAATGATCAAGTAGTAATAAATAAACAAATTAACCAATACATTAATGATCTTACTAAAATCACCAATGAAATTTTACGGTCAATAAAAAGGAACACAAGCCTTTTTAACGAGGAAGTTTTAATTATGAAATTTAAATTGCAAATTTTAAAAGACGAATTAACAAATATCGTCTATGCAGCGAATTGGGCAAAGTCCAATATAATCAATGTTATTGTTTTGTCAAATGAAGAAGTAAAAATAATTAAAGAACTAATGTTAAGTGAAAATACACTGTTCTCAAATATAGAAGAAATACTGGAATTTGCGAAAATTAAAATTGCCACAAATGGAAAAGAAATTTTGTACATTATAAGCATTCCAAAATTGGAAAAAAATATTTGCAAGGCTATGATTGTAAAGCCAATAAAAAATAAGGGAATAATATATGATATAAAATTCGAAAATATTCTAGAATGTAATAAAGAACTGTACGCAGTAAAAAACAAATGCGACAGCCATAATAATAAAATAATATGTAAGAAAGAAAATTTGTTAAATTTAAGCACCGACAACTGCATCACTCCGCTACTAAGAGGAAAAACGCCAAGCTGCACTTTGATAAACAACCAACATATACCGAGCCATGAAGAGATTAGGCCGGGAACGCTACTACTAAATGATTTTGAAGGCAAGATACTGATCGACAACGAGACACTACCATTAAGAGGGACTTACATTGTGCGATACCATAATTCGACAGTGGTCATAGAGTAATCAAAACATGCATCACTGGGACCAGAGTCGTCCCCGCACAAAACCTTAGCGACAATTTCGAAGTACCAGTTCCAGAAGTTCGCTACATCATAACGAACGAGGACGTTCGCGCTTAAGGGGGGAGGAGTTAACGCCACACATCACTTTTCCCCTAAATCCAATACTACTACTATATTGATGCGTAAGCTCATCAGACGATCACACCACACAAAGGCGACACCGGACGCAGCAAGCATTCGGCAGCGTCAGCAGCTAGACCATTGGCGACGATCAACAGCAGCGGCAGCGCAGCCGTAAACATAAACATTGGCGGCGGCAGCGCAGCGTTAATCTAAACATCTGCAGACAGCAGAGTCAGCAGTTATTATTTATAAATATCACTGTTAGAAGATTAAGACAGTTCAGTTGTAGTTTTAGTTTTGAGTTTGATTTGTGTCAGCTGGAGTTAGAGTTAAGAAATATTAAATAAAGTTTTTTTTAAATATAAATTAAACAGAGTTTAATTAATTTATATATAGATCCCTTAGTTTTGTATGTCATCGCCAACATGAAAAGGCAGCTCTATGTCTGGTTTGAAGAATATAATTCAAAAAAAAAAAACATATCCTCTTTATTTCATTTCGTGGGAAAGGAGTCAAAATCATTGCAAGTAAAGAACTGGATCATAATGCTAAGCTTACACTGGGCCACACTATGACAATATGGTATTATAAAAGTTGCTTTAGTAATGTTTCACAATGATGTGAAGGACCACTGTTCCATTGAAACATTTTAGAGTTACGTTCTATACCGGTGTGTTCAGACGTTCTCACAAAGTAAATAATGCACTAACTAACTAGAACTAGCGTTATTTCATTGTCTTTTTTTTTTTTTTTTTTTTTAAATTCATTCATAATTTCAACTGCATATGTCGAGACGTATGTATGATGTTATTGATGCTAGATGAACTACGCGCAGATGGTTCACTTCGGTTTTTTAATTTATTTGAATTAGATTTTTATGTGCAAAATAAATTTTTTGTCTTCACATTGTGAAGAAAAATGAACCAGTGTCATTTAAACTTTGCTGAACCAGTAAAAACACGGCATAAGACGCGTCTTCATAGCTCTAGCTCTTTGGTCTTTCAGAAATAGGCCCACGGACAGATGAACAAACAAACATGGCTAAATCGATTTCACTTGAATCTGATCAATTTAGTATCCTGGCTCCTACTGGTGTTACACACAACATATTTTTGCACAAACTTTTAAAATCCATTCTATTTGGGTATAGAGTATAAAAACGAGAACAACAAAAGTACCGACAAAATCGAAAAATTGCAAAACTCATTTTGCATATTGGCGATACGGTAGTGACAACGTCATCGCTCCCGTTGGCAGAGCCACAGGCAGTGACGGCACTCAAAATTGGAGCAACCGCCGATGTGACTATCTCTTTGGCGCCTTGCGATTTTTGCCAGCATTACGTTCAAAAGCCAATAATGCCGAATTTTCGGGCGCGCTCTTGCACTGGTGCGCGCTGAAGAGCTAGACGGCTGAGCAGGATGCGGGTACGGGTTTGGTGATGGTTATGGTGACGCTGATGGTGACAACCACTGACATGCCTGTAAAGATACACACATACACGCACGGACACGCACGCACACACACAGAAACGATTACTATGGTATGCTCTGGGGCAGGGATCCAATAGATGGGGTCGGTAGGTTATACGAATAGCGCTTGTTGGGATCCTGACCGAACAACTACAATAACAGCAACATGCAAGATGTGAAACAGTCGGGACAACATCCGACAATACAATACACTGCACACACTTTATAAGCAAAAAAAAAAAAAACAAATTTGGAAAATTTTGCTTTGGCTCTTGAGGACTGTAGACGAAGGACAATGGGTTTTGTATAAAAGCGAACGTTTCTTTGTAGATTGGACTCACATCAGGCAGCACAACAATTTTGATAGATAGAGCAAGATATTGAAATGAATCTGCGTACGCGATGTGTCTAGCTCTAATGCTTGTTGAGATCAAGGTTCTAGGTTAGGTTAAGTTGGCTGCTCGGTACAGACTTGCGTCACTTGGAGCCGCTATGACCGTTTTTTTAAAGCCTAATGATCTTGACCATAATGGTTGGTTGTGGGAATGATAAGAGCATTTGTTGCGTAGGCCGCAAAACCTTTCTTCACTGTCCTTACTGAACAGGAACCGGTAAAAACGATCCAGGTTTCCCAGGGGCAAATTTTTGTGACTCCCCATAATAAAAGGAAAAATCGAAGTATCGAGTGTTTAAAAAATCTTGATACCGATCTGAGAATATACTAAAAAAATCTATATCGACGATATAGGTATCGAAGAATAATTTTATAAATTTACAACCCAGTAAGCAGAAGCCGGAAAATCTTCCGAATTAAAACTGCACTTTATGGCTACTAGAACGATCTGTATGTGGATCATATCGAAATGTTGTCTTTTTCCGGTATTTCTCGGAGCATCCGAATTATTTAGTGCTGTTAGAATTACACTTATTCGAAATTTTGTTTAATGGTCGAAAAGACCGAAGCAGATGTACCTGGAAGCAAAAGACCATATTTCCTAAATCTAAATGCCGCAAGTCAAAAGGTATTTTGTTGTTTGGCTTTTTTGAGTATACTAGCCAAACTCGATAGATCTCAACTTAAAATACCCTTTTGAATGACGGAATGAGAGCTGTATTTTTAGCTCTTCGGAGAAGATGATCGCTCTGGTACCTTTCTCTGTCTTCTTGGCTACCTAATAACGTGATCTGATGATCCTGATGGGAAAGTTAGGTTTCAATCATACCATTCCGGTTTAACCTTAAGAAAATTATTCAAGGTGCTCTACGGACGAACGGAGACGCCTCATTTTTAGCTTTTCAGAGAAGATGACCGCTCCTGCACCTTCTTCTATCTTCTAGGTTTCTTAATAACGCGATCTTGCTTTTGGGAGAGTTTCTCGGTTTCAATCGAGGTTTAAGGTGTTTTAAGGTGTTGTGTGTTTTGTCTTGTATGGTAGTTCTTTGCTTTCAATACTTTTTAATCGGGAAAAATCCTAAGACAATTATCGTTTCCAGATGTACTACTGAGATGGCTCATTCTCTAACCAAAGTTGAGAACTTATGGTCTGCACCAATCTATAATACCATTGACCCTTTGCGTGCAGGGTATAAAAAGTCAAAAGCAAATTCGGCACAGTGTCACTTGGTATTGGTTTTGTGTCGTTTATAGTGGATCGATTTAACTGCCTTTGCCGCATCTCCCGCTGCGCGGCCTCCGGTGCTTCATTGTGGTTTACTTGACATTTTTTTTCGCCCATCTTTTTTTTGTTTTCGTTTGCCTGCAGCTTCAATCGTTGTAGTTGTCCTTGTTGTCCCTGTTGTTATTGTTGTTTTTGTTGATGTAGGAAATTGTTGTATGCAAACATTAAATTTTTAATAGGTTCTTTTTCGTTGTCGGAATTTTTGCAGACTCATGAAAGAGTTTGAAAAAAAAGCCTATTGGATTTTGCAACTGAGCAACAAAGCCGGCTCGTATTAACGGTATTTGTTGCCAATTTGATTTTGTTTGCATTGAAGTTGTTATCGCTTTCTGCCTTTCTCCTCTCTCCATACAAATTTGCAGCTGACACAGAGAAGCTTAAAAAAAAAAAAAACATCTGCCAAATAAAATGTAGTTTTGAAATTGCAATAAAATCGGTTTGGAGTAATTCACACAGAGCTTTTGGCACGTTTGACTGTTTACGTTATGCCAAATAAATTAAATTGCACACAATAGTCGATAAAAAAAAATCGAAAATCAATTGCAACATAATAATTGGGTTGGATCGACTGTTAGCTTTGCGCAAAGCTGGTCAATTGTTTTCATAATCGAAACAAAATAGCTTGCGGTCTAGTACATATAGTACATATATATTCAGCTTTGTGTTTATATTAAAAACAAATAAAAGTCGGATATTTGCAGAAAATCAATGGAAGGCAAGGCTTCTGGTTTTAGGAATAGATGCAGTCTGCTGGTAGCATTAGATAATTTTATGACATTGAAAATTTAAAGTCTTTAAGTTTAAGGATTACTATTAACCACGGTTTTTATTTTAAATAGGTATTAATATACCCTATAGGCTTCTAAATTTCCACTGTGCTCATCCGATTTTAAACGCTTTTGGAGACAAGCAAGTAGAAACTAGACCAGAACACGAACCTTGTGAGCTGTCTATCCGCATAAAAGAACATTTCTAGGCAATAGTTTAGTTAGAACTAGTTTCTAGATAAAAAAAATTAATTTTTTTTTTCAGAATGTTTAAAAATAATAATGTGCAAACATTAAAAAACACATGCACATAAAATGCAATATTAACAAGTTTTATCGATTTTCCTTATTAGGCATTTTTAAACATTAGCGTTTTCGAAAAACTTGTTAAAATTGATGTTTATATTGAAGAAAACTCATATTTTATAATAATATGAAGTAAATACTTTTTTATTAAAATGTGTTGTTTTTCTAGCCTCCTCTTAAGTTTTACAAACTGCTTGATTTTAGTAAAGTTTATCTGAGAAGAGTTTTCAAAACAGAACCTGGCAACGCTTCAACCAGAAATTTTTGAGATGCTGGAAAATTTAATAGAATTAAAATTTGTAAATTAAAACCTTTTTACAATCGCAATATTTTTCCTTAATTAAAAACTTAATCAAGAAACGCTTGGAAAAATTTGATTGGCTACACGTTAAATTGGCCTACAGAACTACTATCTTACAGATTCTTTAACACGTCTCGATTTCCAGTAGTTACGACATCATCATGGCCAGGAACCGAAATACGCATTTTATTACAATCTGCCAATTTTTTGGCATCGTTATATTTCATACTTTCACATTGTCACGTTTGCACATTGTCACAATTTCACATTTCACATTGTCTCTACTTCACATTTTCGCAATTTCTCTACTCCACTCTTTCGCAATTTCGAAATATCACCGTTTCTCAATTTCACCTTTTCAATAAATAAAATCAAGTCTCAGCTTCACAAAAAAAGTTTTACTACTGCTTTTGTGCTCGAGCTGTGAGCCTTTATATACATTGTTTAAAGTGTTAAACAACGTTTATTTATTCAAATTACTAAGCAAGTGTCAAAACCAAGAATAAAGCAGACAATACTTTAAAAACGAATTTTCCAACACTACAATATTTTATGTCGTTATAAATTGAGTGCCAACTTAAATTCGGTTTATTTAAAGTTCTTCTTGCCTTTGTTTATAATATACCATTGTGGATTTTGGGTTGCTTACTTCGATATATGGGCAGGTCTTAACTACCGTCCACCTTCTTGACATCAGCCGAGAATTTGACAATATAAGGCAATCTCTTTTCCCAAATAAAATACCATCTTCACTACTTACAATTGTAAACAAAACCAATATCGAGGCTATATTTAAATTTCTTAAGATCTGTAAAATAGACAAGGAAATCTAATAACTGCGTACGATAGGGTCTAGTTACTCGTTGCCCTAATCTTTATTAGTTATAGTATTATTATTGTACTATAATTAATAATTAAATAAATAAATAAAAATACTTCGATATGCCAATAATAGTGCGCCGATTAACTGTTCCTTTCAAAGGAGGCACGGTCTACCACTTGCTAGATTTCTACAAATTACGTGAACAACCAGAACTTAGTGCCTCAAGGCACAACGAGGAGTAAGAGCCCCTTGTCGAGTGTTAATTTAGTAGTACTTAATCAACTCATTGTGCATTTTTATATTTTGCCGGTTATATGTACCAAGGTACATATTGTCTTTGACAAATTCAGGAGTATAGTTTCTAATCTCCTTCCGAAAGTCTGACTTTCTTCCAAATGTGAACATATGCTTTGTCTTGCTCTTTTTTCTGCATTAGAGCTACCATAGATGATTCCTTTTTCAAAATCCATACTATTTTCACTAATTAGACATCATTAGTCATCATCTGTACAGACAATACCAGTAATACCCTCATATGTTGACGATCAACTGGGATTCTTTTATACATTACTCGATGTGATCTTTAGGTTTATTTTATTAAACAATCTTAAAAGGTATACCCTGTTCTTACTTTTACTTTTTTGACAACATGGGCATTAGAGCATCTTGAAAAGCGAGATATGGGAGTTTACCCCAATCATACTGATTTTATATAGTGACTACTTTCTTACAGCTCACGTTTTGTATAACATTAAAGTTTTTACTTTTTCTGTCAGGTATCCAGCTATTTGAGTTGACACTTTACTTCTGGTTAAGAGCGCCATGAATTCGGCGTTACTTGGAGAGATTTAGTTTGTTATAGTGTATATTTAGTGAAAAATTCAACTCGTCCCAGCAGGCGACTAGGTATCCTTTTTAAAGGTTCACTTTTTCGTTCGATAGAAGAACAATGGTTTTCAAAGGCACACCACAGGGAGGCCAATGCATATTAATTTGTCTGACGAAACTAAATGCAATTAAACGCCAATAAAATTGCTTGTTGCCCTAAGGCCCATTTCTATTTTATTGAATTTTATTTTTTTTCTTCTATTGGCTTCAGACAATAAGTAAATATACTAAATAATAATTAGAAAAATAAAAGTACAACAGCAAGTTTCCACTGAAACCTACTATTGGGTTATTGAATTTGAAATAGATTTTTATTAGTATACGTTGTTTACATTTCATTTTCATTAAAAAGTTACTTGCTCTTTATTATTTCAAATAAAATTACACTAAAATATTACTTTAGTAACAATATTTATTAAAATTAAACACGACTTAACTATTTTTGTTACAAGGGAAATTTTCATTGCGTAACGCGGGAACCCTGTCGCACTTATCGGCCATGTGTTCATGTATAATACGCACACATACACCAAAAAAAAAAAATAGAACGTGCTGTACAAGCACGCGTTTAAAAAAAACTTCGTCCCTTCTTCTACGCCGTTCTCGTTCCTTTACGACTTTCCTACTCCCCTGCGTCTTCGCCTTCCCCGTTCTCGTTCCTTTCTAACACTTTTTGCTCACCTTAACAGAATCTAAAAGTTACTCCCTTCGAAATCCGTACGCATAATGTACCATAACAATAACAAAAATAATATTAGAAAATAAAGCCAAACTTCGTGCGCGAAGCACGAGGATTAATTATACGGTGGAGAATCATCATGACTGAATCGTTTTAGCGAAACCTTGTTTTTTGAGCCGCCTAAGAGGCCTAGCTGGCAGTAGATTCCTGGCAAGTTCACTGCTGTGACACCTGAGTCTGTCACTGTATCTACTCGTGTGCCTTCCTATCTGCTCTTCTATGGTATGCAGATTAAGGTCACGATGCAGCGTCGAATTGCGCACGTACCAGGGGCAATTTGTTATTTGCCTTAAAATTCGGTTTTGCAGTACCTGAATACTCTGACAGCTTGTCTTTGCTGCGATACTCCAAATCTGCAGCCCATAGAGCCAGATCGGGGCGACACACTGGACATACACTGCTCTTTTTGCTCTTAGTGACAAAGTACTTTTTCTGTTAAGCAGCCACCGCAGTTGCTGCATCTTTTGACCACACTTCTTGTGAGTAGCTTTCAGGTGTGGCCTAAAGGTAAGTCGCTTATCCAGCGTGATGCCAAGGTATTTAACTTGATTAGGCTGCTCCAGTATCACACCCTCTAACTGTATGGGTGGGGGGATTGTCCTTTTAAAAAGTTTTACTTCAAAAATTCGTTCTGACAACGTATGCTAATTTTTGAGTTGAGTCAGAATAAAATTATTTAAAATAATTGTCAATAAAGATAAAACTTTAAGTTGCCATAAATATTACTATCAAAGAATATTTAAAAAATTATTTCAGTAAAAAATAAGTGCTTTTTGGCGATTCGTTTTATTCCTCTTGCAACAAAACTTTCGTTTTCAAACCACATGAAAAATTCGTTTTGGTGGAATTGGGAGCACCAAACATTCGTTTTCAAAAAAAATTCGAATAAATTGTTCGGAGTCGTGTTTTTATACTATTACACTTTAAATTTACACATTTTTGACCAAATTGATAGCGTTAAGTGTAAGTATTGTGGCCATAAAATTAATTCTTAAGACGAATTTTGTTCATGTGAAAAATTGCTAATTGTTTTTATACCCTATACCTTAAAATACATAAGGTATATTAAACTTGTGCAAGCTGAACTTACACAAGGAGACGTCAGAGAGTTACGAAAAGCTTTAGATGTACATTTCGTTTGCTTATGAGGTACAGGGTATCGTAAAGTCATCCGCACATACGCCATCTTCAAGTAATCAAAATGTTCAGTGATTAAATGCAAAATTTTAACTGATTTTTTTCATTTTATTCTATTATAGTTAAATTTAGCCATAAAAGCAGTGGAAAAATAAATTCCCTTTATAAAATAGTACATTTATAATAAAAATCATAAATATATAAAAAAAATTATTTTAATTTCGCAACTCGAGAACGGATCATCAGATATTTTGGGGATTTTTTGATGTGTTTCACGCCGAAGCTACATAATTTTGATTCTCTTTTAATTTCTCATGAATTGGCTGTAAAATTAGCTAATTTGTTGATTTTTATGCAAGAAAAGCTTTGCGCAGTAAGTAAGGCTTATATGCATTAATTTTGATATAAATCGATTTCCATTGAATTTTATGGTAATTAACGAGAAAATAGCTCATTGCGGATGTGAAGCTTGTGTATGCGAAATACGGTGTCAGTTGAACTCATTTCCATATTTTCTGTAACATCCTGACCTACCACTATCAGCAATTTCTCTTGTATTGGTATTATAAAAAAGTTTAAAGTGAATAGAATCGATAATATTATCTGTGCCCAACATTATTTCACAGTCCCTCAACAAAATTACATTTATCGGGTTTTTTCCACCATACATCAATCTTTAGAGACGGTAGACGAAATCGGCATAACCTTTATATAATAGATCTAAATTAACTTAACTTAATAAAAAGATTGGTCATATATTAAAAATAATATAATAAAGTAGTTATGACAATTGTTTTTATTCAAGTATCCACCCATTTTTAAAAAACAAAAAGAAACGACAAATATTTTTGTTAGCTTCACAGTTACTTAGGCAAATCTATGCCAAGGCTTTATAGTTTTCTCATTCATGCAAAAACCTTTTCAACTTTCCACCAACTTCATTTCAATAACAAACGAGAAGTAAATTATTATCTACGCAAACAATTTGAGTCAGCTGCCAAAAATGTTGTCCTCGTTCTCATCATTGTGGGTAATTCTGCGACTCAAACCAAAATTTTCATCCTTTCTTTCCACTTGTTATCCTTGCCGCGACATTGCCAAATGCAACGACAAATTAAATCGTTGCATGAATTCGATTGTTTCACTCGCGAATATTCTGCGCCTGCTGCATGCAACGGCTGCGGCAGCGGCAGTGGAAACGGCTACGGCTGCGGCAGCCATAACAAATTGCAAACGGCGACAGCGAAGACAACGACCACGTCGACTGCATTTGCAGTTGCTGTCGAAAAACTTTGTGCCAGTTCTAATTAGCGCACTAAAGATATTCAACACTCAACGTAATTAAATAGAATTTTAAGCTTACAAGGCAGCGCAGCTCACAAATTAGGGAGTCCTGCACAGTGGGCAAAATATGCGATAACTCATGTACTGCTGCTAAGTAGTTTTAGTGTTTTCTTTCCATCTTAAACAGCAGATTAAAGATCTTGGGTGATACGGCTTTTATTCCGGCTCATCACTGGGATCACATAAAAAATGTAGGAATATTCGAGGCTGTGAAAATGACGAAATTCAAAATCATCAAACAAATCTTTTTACACCTTTTGGTAACAGTAGATGAATCTTTGATCCATCAGAATAAGTCAGCAAGGAACAGTCGTAGGAATGGATTTCTTTTGAGTGTGCTCATGGAGCAGTATGATAACCTGCCGTATGCTAACATGGAAATATTGTTCGGATCTTATGGCCAGAATCGAAGATGATTAAAAAAAAAAAATTAAACGTCTATAGCAAAAAAAAATATATTTTCCACAAAGATGAGATGCCTCGGCATACATGAGCTCAGTCGACATCGCAAATTTTAATAATAAAACTACCAATGAGTTCTTCACGCAATATTATCTCTACAAAATGAAGGATATTAGTTTAAAAAATAAAATGGTTTTATTCGAAACGAATAGTCTCTTTTTGCTGGGACGATTTGTTTTCAACTTGTTTTTTCTCTTTCTAAATAGTTTAAGAATGCTTCCGATTGATTTCATTTACATAAAATTAAACCAAAAAATATTTTCAAAAAGTTAGGAGACAATACCATACATACAGATACACATTTCATGAATTCGAATGGCGGCATAAAAGCCTTGTGGATAACTTTACAGAGAAGATGTTCTTTGTATAACTTTTTGCAACTTCGAAACGTCTCTGCAGGTAGTCAGCTCCTTGATCCTGATGGGCTTTGTAGGTTTTATAACTCTCACAAATTCATGAGCCAATGTCACCCAAATTATTATGTAGCACTTTGAAAGCCTAAAAAAGCAAAAGAGTGATAACCTTTAATCGGTAAAGGGCATTAAACAAAAAAACGAGCATAAATTCTAGCGCCAAATGGTTTGCTGGTACGGCAAGTCACTGCTAGATGGCGCTAGCAGTAACAACAGCTTTTCTGCTTTAACGTTACAAAAGTAAAAGCAAAAGTAATTTTGAAGCATAAGCCTTGACGGGTAAATCGTAGTTATAAAAATAAGTTCTGAGCTTAAACAGACTGAAGGATTAATAACCACTTTAAATTATTTTATACATTTGCATAATGCTCTATCATGTCTATTTCAGCTGTTTCATTACTCAAATCGGGATGCATATTTGGTTGATGGAAAGATTAGGACCGATTAATTTTTTACAATGAAATTGATAATCATTAGGTAATTCGAAGATCATTTTACAATTTACATTACAGAACGAAACTCTAAGATATAACTATAAATTTGAAACTAAGAAGTCATCTCCTAAATTAGAAAGATATTCTAAAATTTTACATAAAAACAAAATGTTATTTCGACACTTGTTTAAAGAGATTTTGTTACTCTAGTAATCAATTTATTTAAATTATTCGCAGAAGATTTTGATACTTTAGGGCAAACCATTTTCTAAGATGAGAAGGAGTCACAAATACCAAACATGGAATATTTAAATAACATAGCACCTAAATCTAGATGTTTGCTAAAATTATATTTAAAAAAACAATGACGCATATTGCTTTAAAAATCTTCATTGAAAAGTTTAATATTAAAATATTGATTCAAAAAAGCAGTTAGTCACCCAAAAAAAAAAAAAGAAAATCACGTTTATTTTTGTCTTTAGCGTAAGAATTCTAATTTTCAGAAACTATTTTCTTTTTCGGTAGGGTTTAGTTTTTGGTACCTTATCCAAGCAGACCCTTTGAAATATTTTTTTGTCTGAAGGCCTATGTTACTCTTGAAGCAAACATTTCATAATTTAGAATTAATTTCTACTTTATAAATATATATGTAGTAAATAAATGAAATTTTTGTCCGAATGTCCAATATATTTTTTATTTTATATCTTTTTAATAAGTCCTAACATGTTAGATTTAAAATCTGTCGTTTTTGTTTTTATTTATATACTTCCTTAAGCTGGGAACTTTTAAAATATCCTTTACCTTTTAAGTGCACATTATAAATTGCAAAGCTTAAAGTTTTAAGTGCAAAAAACAGTTCCATTGGACAACAAATAAAACAAATGCATTAAAAGTAAATGTAATGATATATCTCATAATTAAAATTGATTGCCATTTGATTGACATTTTCCCCACTGTGCAGCGATGCGCTGGCCGGGCGCTTCTTTAATTACCAGACTGCCGGCATGCTGCAGTTGGGGCTGTTACTCAGAAGATAGGAAACAGTTGCGGAACAACAACTGCACCGAAGACAACAAAAACATTTGGAATTTGGAACCAAGATGATGACGGCAAAGTTTCTTCTAAACGGCAAAACTTGGCCGCACAAATTAATCATAACTTTCGGATTGCATTCTGCTTGCCGCTCACTAAACGATGCACTCGCAGAATTTTGTATTCCGGGTCCATATTTGGCCATTAAAAGTGTGTTAGGTTCTTTATATTTGACATAGCTGAAAAATGAAGAAAACATGCTCGGGAAATATTTGCATAAAATGTCTTTAAATCGAAAATGCCGGCTGTCCAATAAATTTAAGCTGTTCTGTTGACATTTATCAAAATGACAAAAGTTGAGCAACTGCAGCTGCAACTGCGCATAGTGAACCAGCTGCAACTGGATGGGGTCCGGATTGGGGTTGGGGTTGGTTGGCAGTACCAGGAACTGGGTGGCTTCAAATGACAGACGGCAAGTTAAACTTCTTTAGCTACATGTTTTTCAAATTGCACCCCAAGCAATGTCTCCTTGAGGAATGAAGATAAGAGGGTTGTGTAGGCAGTAAAAAAGTTGGAAAAGAAATGCAGCGCAGAAAACTTTTAGCTAGGCCTTGACAGAATAACATCTAGATGGAAGGCAACCATCCTCCACTGGCTGAGAGGTACACAAGCCGCTCTCAGAAGTTGCTGAGATAGTTGCTGAATTATTGCACTACGACAAGTGTAGCAAATACAAAAAATAAAAGGATACAGACGAGGCGGGGCCCGACAACGGGATACTCTGTGCACTGCACTCTACAATAGCAGACTTCTTATGGTAAATTATTTTTTATTATAGTCATAAATTCCTTAAAGGGTCTAGGACAGGTGTCTGCTTCCTTTTTTGGCCGCGGTTATTGTAGACGAAAGTATCTAGAATCCAACAAGTAAGTCACATAATGTTAAAATTATTGAATTTTTATCTATTACAAAGTTCAAAGTTTTGCATTACACTTTTTGTGAATTTTTATTTATTCTTATTTTTTAGATAATTACGAGTAGATATTGCATATTATTATAATATAATAATAATATAATTTAAAATGAATATTATTACAATGGAGTCGGTAATCCGTATTTACTTATTTACTCAGCCCCCTACGGTTCGGGTCGCCCCGTGCCCCAGGCATGCCAAGTTCCAGTATCGGGGGTTTCCCTTTGCTGGCCTGTCTTGGGTTGGCTGCATTTGTGCTGGTTACAGTTGCAGTGGTGCTGTACGGCCTCCTGAACTCTGCTAATTTTGCTGAACTTTCCTATTAGTAGCTCTTATTGGTGATCTCACCAATGATGGTCGCTCCCTGTCAAGGTCACGGTCCTCAAACCCGGGCAGAGATCCGCAGCACCTGGGTAAGGCTAAACAGACTAGGCGGTCGCCACTAGCCTAGACTCATTTATATGTATAAGCAACAAAATCTGTCACGCCTGCTTCTGCCCGTTCCAAACATTACCCAATTCTAAGATACTCTTAGGGTATAGGGTACAATAACAACAGCAAAAACATTCATATAAAAGGGTTACCAAACAACTCATCCAAAGAGTTTTCGGCTGCCATTGAGAAAACTTTTATTGTACTTGTATTTTAGGCCTGTCCAAATTTTCAAAAATACGGCAATGTTTTTTACAAATGTTTTGTGAAAATTTTTGCATTTCCTGCAGTAATGACAAACAATACAATCCTGTTAATTATTAAAATCGACCAAAGGTTTCTGCCTCTGTAGCTGAAGCCCAATCAAGAGTTTGTACCAAAGTAATATTTTTGAACATCGTCAAACAAAAAAACCAAATTGGAAGCTGGAAAATGTGGAAAGTTAAATTTGTAAAAATTTCTTAATTGATGGTTATGGGTTAAGACAAACTGAGTGTTCTGAGGTAAGTTGTTATAATTAAACTTTTGGACAGCAGTTTTGTCAATTTGTAAAAACCATTAAACCAAATTTATTTGTTATTTGCAAATTTTTACCATATGTGTGTTTGGTGAAAGAAATCAGTCTTATTAAACGTCAAGTGCTTTTTTCTGAGATTTTACGAATAGGTCTCAGTTTGTAATGGAATTAACTCTACAACCAATCAATATTTGAACTTCATTAAACTCCCAAATTTCCTATCAGATTTAAAAAAAAAAAGCATAATGTAACCAGGGATGGGCAATGAAAAAAGAAAGGTATATGGTAAATTTTTACTTGCTACTTAGAAATATTTCGAAGTAATTGGTAAAAACTGCTGGCGTCAATAGACGCCCCTCAAAGTAAAAAGAACTATTTTATTCTACAAGAGTCTTCATGAAAGATTTAGTGACTGTACCTTCTTCGGAACAAGTTTTAAAGATATCTTGATCAAAGTGCAGTTTATATGGAAGGGGATCTAAACTGTTAATATAATAATATACATCTTCTGGTAAAATTAGGGGTCTCTGACATCTTTTTGTTCATACGGACGATCAGACAGACATGGATATTTCGACTCGATTTTTTATCCTGAAACATTTTTTAAGGCGATTTTGATGATTTTTGCTTTTTATATCCTGTACCTTATGGTACAAAGGACCTCGAAAAAAATAAAAGTTTAAGATGGATAACTCATTTGTGTTTTGTTTGCTTAAGATATCGTAACCAAATTTTGGCAATCAAATATCTTTTGGACTTCTTAAGCAATATATATATATATTTAATTGCAATAAGTGGTACAGGGTAACCCAAAGTTGCCAGCTCCCGACTTTAACGTACGCCATCTTTTGATATAAGTACTTGCCAATATAAAGCTGAACATTTTTTTTGTTGCAAAGCCTCTTCTTTGAAAAGGCATGTCTTATTAATTTATTAAAAATATATATATCGTTCACCCATCGGGATATAGACGCGAATTAGTTAATATATATTATTTTATCGTTATATATTTTCAAAAAATTCATTTTCTGATGTTAACTGAGGTTTGGTGCACGTTTTGAATAAATAAACATTTAATATTGTTATTCAATGAAATATAAAAGTTTGAAATTTAAAAAAAAAATTTGATTTTTTATAAATTTAAAAGTTTTTTTCAATTTAAAAGTGATCGTAACTTTGCTCAAAAATAAGAATGACGAGTGAATTCACTGCGAAAAATTGATGGCGATTATAAATGATGGCAAAACTCCTTGGAATATAAAATAAATTAAAAATTGTATGCTGATTTGGAAAAAAGAGAATATATCTCAAAAATCGGTTTATTTTGAAAAAATTGTAGAGCGAAAAGTAAACGACATTATCTTCTGCAGATAACCGCTCTTGAGATAGCGCTTGGAAAGTGGGCTGTGCTTTGGCGCATAAATGCCATAGAAGATGGTTTTGTATGTAGATTTTGTAGAGATTTTTACGATCTGCAACTTTATGGAAAATTCTTAAATAGGAATCTCCAACTTCAGAAAATAAAAACATCGGACTGGAATTAATTTAATTGATATATCGGCTTCTTGCACGATAATATGGCTGAACCACTTTTGATTATTTTGTGGTCAACATATGTAAACATGTATAAAGATCTTTTATTTTTGATTTTGTATAAAAAACTTAATCATCTCATTTTTAAGAATGTTTTAGATCACTTTTGAGTTTTAAAATGAAAAAAAAATCAAAATTTTGTCTTACATGGGAATCCATACAAACTTGCTCACAAAAGTGTGTACTTTAAATAGAGCTTCTTATATATTCTTTATAAAGTTTTAGATAATAATATACTATAAAGATAATTATACAAGAAGAAGGTCAAACTTGGTCTTCTTCCCATTCACTCCTCAGTTTTTGCAGCTGAAATAATAGCTATCCACGAAGCTATGAAAATAGTTTCTAACAAACGTGGCAATTTTGTCATCTGCTCTGACTCACTCTCATCACTCAAAGCTATTGCTAATGAGTTCAATAGTAACTTTTATTCCGTATCAATCAGATCCTTTATTATGAACAATTTTCTTAAACTAAAATTACTTTGAATTCCTTGTCATTCTGGCTATACAGCGAAGTTTGCTGCTACTCTTTCCCTCATTTACACTCCCAACCTTTCCAACAAACTTCGAACTGGTATAGACCATTAAACAACAGCAATAGCAACCAAATTTTAATAATCTTTCGAGACTTGACCAAGTAAAACTAACTAGAATCCGCTTGGTCATTACAAATTAACTAATGCTCACTATATAGACTCAACACTTAGTAACACCTGTCCTCTATGTAACAACTCCCCCATAAACATTAACCTTTCAATAACATCCTGCCCAGGCTTATCCCATCACCGTTCTTTCCTTTTCCTAAACCAGAATCCCCTCTCTGTCATCGCATACCCAAAACAAAACTAATATTAGATTTAATTAAAAAATGTAAGCTTTACTACTTAATTTAACATAAATAGTACAAAATTAATTTTAGAACAAGAGCAAGTAATTTCAACTCAACTTTACACTTTACATTTTAAGTATTCGTTAGCTAAAGGCCCTGGTAGCCATGGCTTACTATTTGTTAAAGTTAGTTTATATATATCTTGTAAGTATAAACTTAAAGATAGCTTACAAATAAATAAAATATAAGTAGACTGTTACTAACATTTAACAGTATGTTAAAATGTAACTGCAATACTGCTTGCTTGTACTGCTTAATATACCGCTTTTTGCATTTCCTAGCTCTGCTTGTGAACTGCATGGAATCGTAACAACTAGCTTTGTACAGCTGTCGTGTATAACAGTTTTATTTGTATAACACTTATTGGATGCTACTTAGCAGTTGCCAAATTTGAATCATTTGCGCCAAAATTGGAGTTAATTTTTTTCCTAGGAGTCTGGGGTTCTTTGCCTTTTTTTTTGCTTTCGACCTTAGAGTTGATGGTTACCATTTTATTTCTTACGTATTGACAAAATATTTCTCTCAATGCTAAATCATGTGCATTGGAAACAAAAGAAATCTAGAAAGATTTGAAACTTTGATTTTGGCAGTTATGTGCTTGCTTTGTTTTTTGTTATGAAAAAACCGGCAAACATAATTAATTGGTCAATAAGTTAGTCAATTGGCCATTACAGCCGTGGGTCGGTTTTGGCCGCTTCCAGAAGCCGTCACAAATAGCTTTTGCTTTGCGCGTGCTGGCGCCAGTTTGAAACATCAACTCTAGCCTAGTCACCAGATATCAGATTATTGCATCTCAGAGGAGTTCTCCCACTGCTGCCAAGGTCGTAGCCAGCCATTTATTGAACGGAATGATAATATTTTATCTTTCGTTAAACTGTTCGAGATCAATTACTTCGGATTAGGAGAAATTTCTGGAAAATAGCCGCCTACCTACTTGCAGAAGTATAGTATAAAAAAGGAGGTTCAGTTTAACACTCTCGCTGTCTATTCAACTGCAAGAAAAGTCACGAGATTGACATCAGTAGTGAAGCATGTTCATGAAATCGTTTTCGAAAAGAACGAGAAAATGCGCAAGCACCATTCAGCTGAAAAACTAGTTTAGAGATATAGATAGAGATTTATTTGATATGAAAATCAAAGTTCCAAGACTCACCTCTTCTGTGACGAGTACTATCGATGTGATATTTTCAGCCTCGGTACGCTAATTCAAAATTTTGTCTGACAAATTTCTTAATGAAAATGCAAAAATTTTTTCGAGTTTGCAAATACTTCCACCTGCATTTGCCACAACTGAAAAAATAGAAGATTTATAGAAACTTGTACCTACAATATTTCAAGTGTCAGAATCCGCTCTAAAAGCTGAGTATAGATTAAAGTGTTGAAAATTGTCAGAAGTAAAAAAAGAGACTGAGGTCTTGGACGTTTTGGAAGCAGGTTCCCGATGAGATAATTTTCGACGATGAAGAGAATCAAAGGCTACACACGAAATGCGATAGGCGACGAAAGTCATGATGCACTTTCTATATTGCCAATTTATTGGGACATGGGGGTTGATGCCAATGAGGTTCTTGAGATAATGGTCGCGAAGACATCTCGTAAATAATAATAATACTTATATAAAAGCTCTCTTGTAAATGATGCATTTTAATTCATCAAAGACAAAATAAAAGAAGCAAGCATGATTTGATCAAAATTGGACGGAGTTTTTGGCCAAATATGAAACAAAAGTCATCACCAAAACCAACCACCAACCACCGTATTCACCAGATTTGGCACCCGTAACTTAAACATCAGAAAAAATTCTGTAATGGAACTAAAGGCTATCCCGGCCGAGGCGTATAACAAATGTATGGAAAATTCTATTAACCGTTGGCAAACTTGTATTAACTCAAAATGAGCCTATTTTGAAGGGGATAATAAATTTTGTATTAAAATGCAGAAAAATTTTTATTTTTATTTAACTAGTCCGGGTTAATTTTCATGAGATGGTATTTTGACAGTAGGTTCATCTCGGCAAGACCCATTATCAGACCAACTGGGAACTGGGAAGTAAATAACTTGTTACATATATAAACACGTTTATTTACTTTACTAAGTTAGTTAGCCGATATCTAAAAGAAAACCAATACAAATTTTATTTTCTGTCGAGCAGCGCTCCAAAGATCATGAGCATTAGGTAACCATGACCGTAGATATCATTAAGTTGATAGCATGTTATATTCCCGCAGCAAAAAGCGCTCCCACGGCACAAAGAAATCTGCCACTAGAGTAGCAATGTAGTCAGTCATGTTGTTCATTAACTTCTACTACTTCGTTATCGGGAAGTGTTGATTTTCTACGTTTAGGATCTATTGTGCTACCTGCTCAAATTTTAACTTTATAGTCCGCCATAGGTATCTTCGAAATTAACCCTAGTACAATATATGGGATGGTAAAAGCTCAAAACTGTAAGTTTAACCTTCTGTCCGACAATATCACTAAAATGCTCTAGCATCAATAGGTGTGTCTTCTACAATTTTAAAAGGCAAGTACGGCTAAAAAAATATAACTCCCACTGCCTGTAATTAATAGAACTTATTTTATTTATATTTCATGCATTTTATATATTTCTTTACACTCTTATTTATAATTATCAATAAACGCTGTATCTAAAGAAACGTAACTCGATTATAATTTCTTGTTATTTTTTACTATGCTCAATTGCATAAACATCATAATTTAATACAAAATTTAAATAAATATAATAAATAGCTCTATCCTAAATTCAAATAAGTACACAAATTAATTTAATTTAATTTAATGGAATCCAGTCATAAGCACTAAAAAGCAGTTCAAAGTCCTCGTCTAAGCCCAGACCTCAGACCTCATTGCACTCCAAGTACAATTGGCGACAATCAAAGCCGGAGCGCCCTCTGCGTCCAGCATCATACAAATGTTCGAAGCTGCTGTCGCTGGTACGATCCAATAGATAGCTGGTAGCATAGCTATGTGAGAATAGAAAAAAACCCAACAAATTAGTTACACCACAGCAGAGATGAAGCTCTATGCGAATACTTACGATCCCAACTGACAGAAGATGCTGCTGCCGCCGATCTCACGCACGCAATCCGTATTCGCCTCGCAAACGTAACGCTGCATGCACTTGTCCTCGGAGTTGCGATAGGTGCGCACGTAGCCCTTGAGCAGCGCAATGCTGGCCACGGCGGCATCACTAACCGAGTCACGTTTTCCCAGGGAGCGTGCGGTGAGCGAGCGATGCGAGAAGGAGGTCTTCAAGGCGTCCAGTAGATTCATCACGATCTGTATGAACTATACGAAAGAGCAAGAGTAAAGGTAGTTGAAAGAGGCGATAGTGTAGATTTCTGGAAGCATTAGTAAATTAGTTTTGCATTTGATTGCAAGTGAACTTTGTGCCAATTATCTATAGCAACGGTGTGTGTGTGTGTGTGTGTCAGTGTGTGTGTGCGAGTGTTTGTATGTCTATGCATGGTGTGTGTGTGTGTGTGTGAAACTAATTTACATAGTAGGCAATTTGTAGAAAAGCAATAAAGTTTTTACCTCGCCAGCTTGCTTGGCCATCGAGTTGACTTGGTCTGGATCTCGGGTGCCCAATACGGACGACAGCACAGCCGCCAAGATGCCCTGTGATTTGCGTGTGAGTTTTTTTTTTGATTTTTTTATTTTTTTTTTTTTTAAGTAGGTATAGCAAAATATAACAAAACAAAGAAAGAAGACCAAACACCAATGAGTACAAAATAATAAGGTGGCACAAACAAATTACGATTAAATATTGTTATGCAATACTATCAAGCAATATATAAATAATAGTAGAACAAAACTGTTCTTAGTCTCTCACACACATCTTTCCGTTACGTTTTATGTACAAGATGCGGCTTTTCAAAACTTTATTTTAAATTACCTGCATGGGTGAGCCACCATTGTCAACCTTGTCAATGCCATCGCTGGGGGCACCTCCACCAAGCAGTGTATTGATAATGCGCAGACCTGAAATGTAAGATGAAAGGGCATTAACAAGGGATCTTTTGAGAAATCTTCTATATACTGCATGCATAAAAAGCCGTTTACACTTGGAACTTTATTAAGCCACTCCCCTCTTAAATTTTAGACTTCACGTGTTCATTAATTTCAATCTGGCTATATGAAAAGTTCTGTGATGACCGACGACAAAGTATTTCTAATACACTTGGCTCTACATGAGTTTACATGCCAATTTGGGTTTCTTTAGCCTTTTGTAGAATGAAACAAGGACGAATAATGTTGCAATATATAGGGTAGGGATCTTAACTTGCTTTTTTTAAAGGTCTGTGAGAAACTACTGCAGAAGACTGACAGATGATGCCTTCAAAAATTATAAATCTGCAAACCAAGTGGCTTGCTTCAGCGTTCTTTAAAAGAAAACAATGTCGAATAATGTTTGTACAGTTCAGGAAGGTGGTCTTATACATTTTCCCTTTACCTTTTAAAGTTGTCATCCGATATTAGTAAGCTGCTTAATTCTCTTACGGCGAAAAAGCAAGATATCGAAATGAATCAACAATCTTCAATTGCAATGGCTATATCGAATCGGCTGTTCATGCTTATTAAGAATATGTATACTTTATAGTGTATACTTTATATATACCTCTTCCTGTCCGTGATATATTTTTGCACAAATATCCAATATCTTTAAGTTGAAATTCTTTTCTATTCTACATTAATCTTGCAGAAATTCGCTGGTCTACCAATTAAGGCTTATTTCGTTGAAACACTAAGCTCTTAGCTCCCAAGTTACTAGACTGGGGTAGTGAATAAAGAACTTGGCATTCACATTAGCGGCCATAAATATTTGAATTTGATAACAAATCAGATTAGCTTCAAAGGTAGGGCCTCTGTATGTACCTCATAAGAAAAACAAAGAATTTGGTTCGCGCCCATATTGCCAGTTTTCACCATTACCTTCCAGTTCTTGCTACATGCTAGATGCACTTCAACACTCGATCCTCTTCAATACAAGATCCGAATGTCCGCAAAGATCAAAATAGTACGGTATGACCCTAGGATTTTAGCCCAATTCCCCTCATCGGTGTAGTCAATACTTAGGAATATCCTCAAAACCACTCAAGCAAAGTTACTGAGATCATCTGCACCTCCAAGAACAGCACTGTCCATAAAGACAGTCGATCAGCCTCATCAATCACAGATTTTCATCTTTTATGAATTCTCCGTATACTATTGTTCATACCATTACGTGCCTACACGTTACTTTCAATAGTACAACTTTGGATGTGTTCTGACTACTACTATCTACGGATGCCTTAATTAAGCATACCTTGTGAAATGTTAGCTATTATAATCTAAGCCGGCTTAGTCCAGCATATTGTATTAGAAGGAAGAGAGATTATTGAACTAAGCTACCAATAGTTCATTCTTATTTTAGTGCAGAAAAGTGAACACATCTACATACGGAACCGTGAACCACGTTGTATTCGACTGGTAATTTATCGGAACCATAATCTATAACACATTTTACTAATCATTTTACTCAATTTTTGTCGTAATCGAACCGGCTTAAAACACCGTTTAAAGGGCCAACGTTAGCCATAGCTTGGCCTAAGGTTTCAAAAACTAAGTCGAGCTTATACAACACATATCTACAGCCAAATTCCCTAAAAGTATCACTTACCCATTGAAATGACATTAGCCCAAGGGCTGCCACCCAAGCCAATAGAGTTGTCCACATCATCCGACTTGGTTGGTGCATTAGTGGCGCCATTGAAGAACATAGTCATCACCGTTGACAGCATATTGGACCAAGAGAAACCATTGGGCACGCTCTCCTGTATCTGATTGCCCTCAATATCATCCTCAATGTCATCCAGCGCCACCTTCTTCGATGCATTTGGCTTCACAGCAAACTTTCTTGCATTGCTCTCATCCCTGTACACTGGTGAGGGCTGTTCTGAGTTCTGTGTCAGCTGTCGTTGCCTCTGAAAAGCTTCCTGCTGTGGATAGGCGTAGGTGAGAAGCAGACAATTGCTGGCTACTATGGAAAGCAGCAGATAGGCGTGCACCTTGCGTTGGTTTAACATGACTGCAAGTAAAAAAAAATCAAGTTCGTGTCTTAAGTCTTTCGTTTTGTTCATGTAATTTGGTTTAATTATGCGCTGTCTATGGTTGGTTTGGGCCTGTTTCGCATTTGAAATTCATTGACAGTTGCAATTGGGGAGCTTTGTCTGCATAACACTTTCACATTGCTTTTATGTAGAAATAAGTTTTTTGAACCTATGCACGCTCCAAAGCTACAACAAACACGCAGTAGCATTTTTTTATTTACATATATATCTATTGGTATGTATTATTTGACCTAATTGTGGCAAATGTTCGCGTGGGGATTCAAGATTGTTCGTGATTTTTCTTTGATAATGAAAATAAAATGGGTTAAATAAACTTTACACTTAATTAAAAATTAAATGGAGTAGCTAAAAAATAAATGAATTTAATTAAAAGTGTTAGCAGTAAAATTTACTACTATTTATTTTTCAACAATAGGTTTATAATTAATTCAATTGAGTTGTCGATTAAAAACTATTATTTAAAATTTTATCGCTTTCTATATATTCTTTCTCTTACACACGATGCGACTGGTTGTGTAACTTGGCTGTTTATCTAGATGGTTGTACAATCGATTGCATCGTGTTTTGTCAGCAATTGATATAAGATACTAGTAAAGCTGATCGCTTTTAAAGTTAATCTTTTTATATTAATGAATATTCATGTAGACTTTTCTTTGACACGAAATATCTCTTAAACGAAAAAAGATATTTGAATAATTTTAGTTTCCAATGAAAGATAAACTCTTTGAATTTAAAAAACTATATTTTTTCATCATTTTTTTGTGTATTTTTATAATATTTTTGTTTTTAATTTAATTAAATCTATTGCATTTTTTAAACTAGTTTTATTTTAATTTTTATATTATTGATTGATTAGCCCTTTGCTCAATAATGATAATAATCATATAAATTACATATAAATAAATCTGCGATTTTTTAAAACATTTTTTTGAAATTATATATTTGAAACAAAATAAAAATGAAAATTTTTCTTATAAATTTCAATGTTTTTAAAACAATAATAATAATAATTTTATTATTAAAAAAAAAGCGATATAAAATAAATATTATCGAAAAAAAATATATATATATAAATCTATGCGATTTTTTAATAAATTTTTCAAAAATATTTTGTAACTATTTTTTTTTTTTTATATATATACATAATAACAATTATCCTATTTTACGCGCATGACAAAAAACTAAAAGAAATCGGTATCTTTTTTAATTGTAAAGGTATGCATATTTTTGAACTAAGGCCATCAGCATCGAGTAAGCATATCCCCGGAATGGAAGATAGTAAAGTAAAATTATGTATAATTTATAAGTACATATTAAAAATATTAAAAATTTATTAAGATGCATGACCAAGTCTCAATATATTTTAAAGTCAAATGTCACAAAAATCGGATCGTATAAAAATCGACCTAAATATTCAGTTATCGATATGGTGTAAAAATAATAAAAAAAATTTTTTTTTTCAATTAACTAAAAGGAGTCAATAAAATATATATAATAATAAGAATTTTAAATTTTTTCGATTATATTGTGTGCAAGCCGCTCACTAACCACTTTTTTTATCCATAAATTGCACCATCATTCGGCAAGCTGCATTCATTTATACACACATGCCTCTAATTGGGCGCTAAAAGAGAAATATAAAAAAAATCCGAAAAATTCCTACATACGAAAATTGTTTGTTGCACGTTTCTAACAGCTTTCTAAATTTACATACGAACAGTAATTTCAAGAGCCGAACCACAGACCAAACAAGTCCAAGACCAAGTAAATTGTGTCACAAAACAATAAAATAAATTGGCATAACTTCCAGCTGCTCGGAAACTCAGATACTCAGATACTTGTCCAGATGTCTCATTGATGTGTGCAAAACAATTTACATTTCTATGGCAAACAAGCTGAAAGAGGTTTGACCTAATCTCTGTACCTGTTTGTCTATGGCAGACAACGAGCCGCAATTAAATGGAAATCAATGTATTCGCATGTCCCAGGCTCATCTATGGGTTTGCTTCAAAACACCATCGCTTCACTGGCATTGCGACAGTGTAAATGTTGCTTTGTTTGTGTTGGGATATTTATTAATTTAACGGTACGACGTGGTATGAGTTCCAACTGAGAAACTACCGCTAACGACAAGTTGAACTGGTTCTGGACAGCATCATGCCACATGGAACGTTGCATGCAGCGGCATGGAAGTTACAGATACAGCAGAAAAACTACTAAATCGAAGCATTGATTAATGTTCTATGTGCATTGTAAACCGTTTTACAACACTGCACATTAGCACTTGGCTAATTTCCATATCCCAAAGCAACCCGGCTCACATACATATTTGCACGTCTTTGGGAATTCTAGCAAGTTGCTTCTAATTGCTAATAACCCATGGCATTCACGCCTTTCCTGCGTCTTCTAACTTTGTTACAGTTTTCTTGATACATTTTGGATTTCTGCTTTTACCACTTTTCTCTCAATAAAGCCATTTACTGGGTGTTGTTGTCTCTTAATGCTTCCTAGTCTTGGCCAAGTCGTGAAGACGTTTTGCTGCTGCTCTTCGTTTCACCAAACCACTGGGAACTGGTCGGCTTTAAGTAACCGCAGTAGTCACTGGGATTAATTAACAGCAGTTAGACTAGTTTTTTATCTTGTAGTTTCGGAAGTGGTCTGTTTTGGTCTCTTAACTTGACTTGACTTGTAAGTATTATGCTTTTAATTACCAGCAACAACTTTCTTATTTCTTTGTGCTCACATTGTTTAATTTTTGCGGTTTTAAAATGAAAATGCTTTTAATTCAATGTAGATAATTTAATTTAATTAACTAAAAAAGATTTGGTTCTTAGAGAGTTGTGTCTGTAAACATAAACTGATGCTGTTTTCTAACTTTCTTAAGTTTTTGATTGTCTCGGGCTGACCCAGAAAAATTGTAAATAATAAAAACTATGTGGTATTGAGTTAAATTCATTAATATGACTTTTGCTCTAGTTTCCAAACAATTTGGTTAGCAAATTTTGCTTGAGAACATTACACTAGTTTATAGTAAAAAAAAATTAGCCTCAACCTTCTTTATACATTTTTCTAATAAAAATTTCGTGCTAAAATGTATAGTTAAAGAATTTATCGATAATGCGAGAAACTTAATAATTAATAAGCCACTTGGTTCTTTGTACAAAGGTACTATTTACCTGATCTACAATGCAATTCTTTTTTCTTGAAAAATAAATATTAAGTATTCTATATATACATTAGGGTGGGTCAATTTTAGCAACATTTTGTCAATTTTCCAAAAAAAAAAAGGAAAAAAATTAATAAAAATACACAAAAGCGCCCTCTGGCGGAACCCAAAATAAAACATAGATGTCAAAAAGTTGCTTAGAAAGACCCAAAGAATCAAAATCGCTGAGAGCGTTTATACCGTAAAAAATTGAACCACCATACATATTTTAAATTTGTAAACTAAAAATTGACAAATAAATTTTATATTATACATATAGACATTTTAAATAGGAGTTAAAATGTTTTTTTTTTAATAAATTACAAGTATTTTATAATTTTTGGATAACCTTTTGAAAAATATGACATTTGGTGCCATGTAAATTTAACTAAAGCAATACTTTGATATTTTTTAACAAATAAGTTCTAAATAAAAAGCATCGAATTAAAATATAATTGAAGTTATTAACTCTCTTTATTACTTTACGCACCTAGCACTGCAACCCTTAATTAGAATCATCTCAACCCCTTAAAAATTTTAACACAGTGTTAGTCTGGAATTTATTATTTTCCAAATTGAAATTTTAAATTGTTTAACCTAAAATTAAAGTTTTAGGTTAAGTTGCAAAAAAGGTTGCCCAAAGTTGGCTGCAATTTATTTCGCACTTATCTACTATGAATAGCCTTAAGGCCTTACATTTCTTTCTTTTTAAATATGAACAATATTTTTTGCAAAGAGTTAAAGAATGCCAAAGCGTATTGTATTTTTTTATAATACCTTTTGTTTTTTGCATAAAGCGCAACTAATTAAATATTTAATTAGCAGTTATTCAATAGCCTCATTTTTTATTTCTTTTAGATAACCAACCGTTCTTTACTGTTTTTCAACCCAGTTTTCAAGTTTAAGAGTTACGATTCGTTGCAAATTTAGGTATGCCATGTTCAGAGTCTGAATCGTTTGTTCGACTTGAAGCTATTACATTAAAATTTAAATTGTAATTTAGCCACTAATAAGTAATTCACACGCAACTTTTACTTTCATCTCTTGGCTTTGCAGAATCGTAATAACTCAAGCAATTAAAATAAATAACTAACGAGTGTAGCAATAAAGTAAAATGATTTCTACGAGGGGTAGAGAGAAAGAAGTTGAAATTCAGTTGAATGAAAAACTAAATACAACTACAGTTGGTCAGAAATTAGAAAGTGCAGAAACCGCAAAAACATAGCTGGAGATGGCAACAATTATAGTTCTTTGCGAACGTAATAATAATAAAGTCAGAAATATCAAAGCAATTTTGTTTTATTTCGCATAAACTTGGTTTTTCTTTTCATTTTCTTAACAGAAAGAAAAATAAAATTTACGCCTCAGTGAGTTTGCCTTGGTCAAAGTCAAAGTCAAAGATGAGAAAGCGCAAAGTGTTCGTGATTTGTGGCCAAATGTATGGGGCTAACCAAGCAAACAAAATGAACAAGTCAAGCGATTTATCGAAACCAACAGGTAACAAAAAATATACTACGGTTGAACTTTATTTTGGCTCGAACTGGCGCTGAGAGTGGAAGTGATTGTGAATCATTCTTAAATTTTGTTGTTTTTTTGGGGTCTGAAGAGCAGAAAAGCAAACAAGTTAAGAGACCGAAAAAATAAAAACACAACAAACAGCAGGGGCGGCTATTGACTGGTTTGGCGAAGCACAAGAAACAGACGAAGAAACGAAGAAATAGAGAAATTTGAAATAATGAAATATGCAAGTTTCACTTTCTTTTCGCCAAGAATAATAACATGTAAAAGTTTGTTGACCACAAATATTACGGGTGTAGGCGTTGACGATGGAGAGGGCTTGGGAGAAGTAAGGAAACCCAACAGGCCTGGGTTTCCAAAAGCGGCAGCGGCTTCTATGATGATCATGTTTTTTTTTTTTATATAGACCCTAAGCGCTAAGTACCTCTTCCTAAATTACTTTTGGCCGTTAAAACTATAAGAAGTTCACCCAAAGTTTAAAAAACTAATTTCTTTCTATTTCGCAATCTTTCTTTCTTTTGTTCTTCACTTTATTAACTAATTTGATACTAAAGATCAGTTGGTCATTTTAGTAACTTTTTCAAATAAAAAAAATATAAACTCTTAATATGATTAGTCAAACCTAACGTTAACCTCAATTGGAATTAGCTTATAAGCGTTTACCGTTCAAGCTTTTGAACAGTCCAGCAAGTTCGTGTCTTAAGTCTTTCGTTTTATTCAACGGTCAGCAACCTTACACTCTCTCTCTCTCTCTCTCTGCAGTGCTCTCATCCATTTAACACGCTTAAGTTGTGTTTACCGTCAGTCTAAACACCTGTGCTGCATTTGAATTAAATTTTTTTTTGGAAAATTCGTCAACCATTGTATATCACTGCGATCGTTTTTATTGACTATTTTGTAACAATTTCGAACGATTTTCTATTTAAAATTTCGATGGCGTTCAACGGCTGTGATGACGCAATAACGCTGTGGCCCAGCTAATGCATAATACTCAATGTTAACAATTTAAAAACTTTTTTCAACTTTTTAAACTAAGAAAATAAAACCTTAAATAGAGATTTTTGGCATTTTTGTTTTTAGCTCTTAAAACAAACAAAAATTAGCAACAATTCTAATGGTAAAATTAAAACTAAGATCAACAATTAGAAAGGTTACAAAAATCTTAAAGAGATCTTAGTTTGTTAATTTTGAAAAAGTAAAGCTGTAGTATTACAATAAGAATTTATGTATAAAGTTTAAGTTTTAACAATTTACTTTATTTTATTCATTTATTTTGTATGTGCTTTATTTGCTTCATTTTTAATTTTTGCTTAAAGCTAGCATTTTATTTTATATATTCAGAGTTAAATCTGACCCATGCAAGAGATTATGTTTTCATTAATTACATAATAACAGCTTGAAATATCAAATTTAAGCAATAAGAATTTATAAACATTAAAATAATTTATAAAATTTATTTAACAATTTATAAAAAATATAAAAAATATTTTTAAGACATTTATAATCTAATTTCAAGATTGTCTAAAATCGAAAATAGGGCTATGCTCACGCTTTTAGACTTTTTCCAGTTTTATTTGAATATTGAGTATTTTTATATTTAAGATTTTTATGGTCTCTAAGAAAGGTCTATTCCAGAAATGAAAATAATTTGGGTTCACAAAAATCTTATTTAAAATTGTGATAAATTCGATTTTAGGCTTACGGTTCATATTTATTTTCGCTGTAAAATAATCAAGATTTTTATGACGTTAAAAAAATCTAAATTCAAAACTGACAACAAACAAAGCTGTCGATACTTTCGAGCCCATTTCATTACGTTTTAATTATCAAAAATCCCAAATTCAGACAGTTTTGTTTTACCAGTGTAAATCTAAGGGGCTTGAAATTTCGCCACTTGTTTGAACTTACTTTTACTGACCTTAAAAAATACAACAATAAAAAAGTACTCCAATATTGCACTCTTTTTTATAATGTTTGTATTTTTCAACTGCACGAAAGCAGAACAAATTACAATTGCAAGTCATTGTGAGCTGTCTTACCGGTAATTGACAGACAAATTGCAACTGTCATGAAAAGCATGACAGCTGACGTGCATTGGGTTAAATTTGTGGTTTGTTATATGGAAGGCATCTTGGCGCTGAGTTAATTGCAAAGCAATTTTGTAGATTAGGCAAATATTAACTCTTAACTGGAGCATAGTAGATAAAAATCAAGCATTTTATGTGTTGACGTTTTTTAGAGTAAAAAACGAACCAGTTAAGCTGCTGAAACTTTGAAGTCAGGAAATCAATTAACCTATATATTTTAGTGTTTCCCATTGCAGCATTCCGCGTAATTCAAAATTAAAGACTTTTAAAAATAAGTAATAAACAGCTTCGATAAATAAACATTTGGTTTTAAATGGGAAGAAACAGTTTTAAAGATTTTTCATACATAATTGATATTAGAATCTTTAATTCGCTTGTATTATAGTAGTAGATAGCTTTTCACATCATTATACTATTTTGATTAGTTTGTCGGTAATGGAGCAGAAATCAGGATAGCGCACTGAGAAAAAAATCAAGAATTTTGCGTTCATTCTCCAATTTCGCTTTGCCGTAAAACATAAATTGTTTGTGTCAAAAGTAGGCTAAGAGCGATTTTTCTATTATTGAGAGTAAAATTCTTATTTCAAGAGCTTTTTTGTGGACATTTCATTTGATAGTGTTAAATGTGACTTTGAGAACAATTGCGCTTTATTGTGAAAAGCTTTTAAGAAAAATTCTAATTTAAGAATGATTTTAAGAAGAAGTACACTCAAAAAGCATTAGGTATTCATTCTTAGAATGTTTGCCCATGGTAGAATGATATAAGGTGGTGTCGCTTCTAAAAGCTGACCCTTACTAAGTGAATGCGAGTGAGAGATAAAAATCTTTGCTGTAAGGAAAGCTCTCTTGGCATTGCTTTGTGAGTGTGAATGCGATAGATTCAATTTTGTACATGTTTGTAAATAAATAAGAAAGAACACTTCACTTTTATTATTAGTTATTTTTTACAAGTCTACGATTGCCCATAATTTTTTGTTTTTGGTTTAAGTAATAATTTGGTAATATTTTTAGAAGGATTGCTCTCAAAGATCATTACGTACTCATTGTACGAATATTTTGCAGTTATTGATAGTAGTTTTTTTTTTTCCTAAGATTTAGGAAAATAGAAAATTCTAATAAATTCTAGAGTTAAACAATCTAGTTTTTTTTTTCTCTGCATTCTAAACTTTTCACGAAATTAAAACTAAATAAAATCATCAGCCGTGCTTCGAAAAACGATAATATTTTTGTGTAATTTTATTTAAAAGACAGAATAACATAGAACTAAGTTACTATTTTTGTATCAAACAAAAATAATTTCGCGCCAACACATGAGAATTTATTGGAAAAATTAGGGAATTTTACGAATCTATCGAAAATAAAAAGACAAAAAAATATGGTCTTCAACTAACAATTATTGAGGCACACTAATAATATTGGCTTAAAAAGAGCTTTTAAATTTCAAAAAAAATATAGGTTGCATAAGCCGCTGCATTTAAATCGAATTACGAAATGGTACATGACTGAGTCACAAAAATAGGTATATATGTATAAATTCCAATCTCAACGAATCATCTGTTGCAGAAAAACTTTCTTTTAAAACTTTTAATGACAAATGACCTTCAAATAGTTATATGATAATACGATAATACCCGTTTAAACATAATATTTATAATGCAGCTAAGTATACAAACAGTCCATAAGTAGCCAGCTAATTGAAGGTATTCAAAGTTGCGCGCTCCACTAAGCCGTTCCCCACATAATGTGTGCAAATTTGAGGCATTCAACAGAGTCCAAATTGTGTGTATGGTGCACATACAATGTGAAAAAAAATCAATTTAATAAACAAACTGAGTATATAAAAATATATATGCACGGGTATATGCTATATTGTATTAAACACGCTTTAAGAGCTCCAAGAAAAACTTTCACCTCCAACTTGGCTACAACAACACTATGACAATCCATGACGACAACGTAGAAGCCGCAAAATGCCAAAAAGAAAACACAAAAAAAAAAACAAATGCCTCGCATGAATGAAAGTTACTTGGTTAAAAGAGAAGACAAAACAAACCAAGCTCACGAAATTCCAACAAAATCCAAAGTCGTGAAATTTGAGCAACAACAAATGAAACTAAGCGTCATTTTTAGAAATGGGTTAAAAGTCCAATTTAATTTAATTAAATAAACAAATATTTATGCTTCACAACTGGACACTTAAATAGTGCACTTAAGTTGTTTGCGCTTTTTGTTTTTAGAAATAAATTTTACAAAGAAACTGAAACAAAATTCTTTTTTGGTATTTCAATTTAACGTGCCTTTAAATATATTTTGAATTGCCTTGTTTTTCGTTACAAATTACGTGGAGAAAAGGGCAAAACAATTGTTGCGGGGTGTTGGTGGATATTTTGCCAAAAAGTATAAGCCAGTTTCTTACCGTGAGATTCATAACACATGGATTGCTACACAAATAGCGAATATCTGATAAAAAGCTTTAAATCTGGTATTATTCCGATTGAGGCTTTCGTAGTATAAGATTACGAATCTGCGGCCGCCACTAAATTCTGGCGAATTTTTTTTTTTTGGTATCTTTAGTTTATTTGGTGAAATTTGGTGTTAATTTTTTGGTATTTTTTGTTCATTTTGTGAAATTTGTTGTTTATTTGTTGTTATTTTTGTGTTTTTTTTGTTTCTTATGTGGTATATGTTGTTCTTTTGTTTTCTTGTTCCGAGTCTTTTAGATAAAATGGGTTACAATTTTAACATTTTTACATACGGCTCTTTAAGTTCTACTGTTGTTTATAAAACTTGTATTTATTGATTATTAAAAACAGGTCTCTCTAAATGAAGAGCCATAACAAAAGGTGTTCTTGTGATAAACTATTATGTTACTAGTCTTACTGGTCTTCGAGAAACAGTCGTCGATGAGATATGGAAATTGGCAGCTCGATTTTTTTTTTCGTACTGATCATTTGGGTAAAAACTTGCCGTGAGCTTACTTGTTTTCGTTTATGTAGTGTCACACCTGTTAGATGTTACATTCTTCTCTACTTTAATAGTTTGTATACTTTTATACTGGTGCTTTAATAAAAATTAAACACTTGGGAATTTGGGTTTCAAAAAATTAATTCGAAGTTTATGCCAAAGGATATTACATAAAATACCAATTTCTTGGAAAGTATATCTCGATTTATTTGTAAAAAGATTGTTCTACATCTCTTTGGTTTTGATTTGGCGTAAACGATTAAATATTATCGAAGAATCAAAATCAGATTAAACAAAAAAAAAAAAAAAAAATGTATTAGTAACAAATGCTGAGCCCAATTATGATTTCAGTCATTAGTTTTGAAGTTGTTAACAGGCTATTGCTATTTTAAAACTCTTGATAAAAATTCAAATTTAAAAGTTTACTATAAAATTTTATCACTCTCTAGAGGTACACAGATTGCAACTTAAAATGGTTTGAAATTTTTGCAATTTATTTTAAAATTTTTAGAAAGTAATTTCATTTTTTTCTTGCGTTAAAATTTAAGGTATTTACCTAATAAATTATTTCAATTAGTCACTTTTATTAGTTGACACTATATGGGCTTGTTCACATACAAAATTTAAGTGTGCCATTGAAGTTGTGGCGAGCAGTGTGCTACATAGAAATCGAAGCGGCTCCATTTATTTCTGCATATGCCCAGCTGCCCCCAAGGCGTTAATTGGCATGCTAAACGCGCATTCCATACGACGAGACCCACATAGAATCAAGGCCAACAATGTGTAGGAGTTGAAAACTGAAGACTCAGTGAACTGAGACAACGGCGAAGAGCGCTGCTGAGCTTGAGCCGGCGCACCTCTGCGACGACAGCAATGAAAACGAAATTCTTTGCCACGCACTGGCGCTACACAATTTGGGTCATCTACGTCAGCTCCAATCAACCGCCTGCTTCACCTTTCAATTGCTTATGCCTTGCTCTCTCGCAATCTCTGTTTAGTTTTGCTTTGCACTCTCGGCTCACTGCACAATTTCACATTTGTATGGTTTGGCAGACAAATGACGCCAGCTTAAGTCAAAGCTGACGTCAACGCCGGCGTTAGCGTAGCTGCGTTCATAAACCAAGGGTTAAGAACAAGAGATACTGAGGTGCGTGAGCTACGCTGTGACTCCAGCAAGTGGTTTGTCGGCAGAGCTCCGCGCCGCTCTCAGCTTTCCTCTCTTTTGACATTTGTGACGTAGTAACCGTTTTGCGTGCCCCCATAGGTGTGTGCGTGAGCTTGTTTGTTTGCGCTGCCTTTTCATGCAAAGTTGTTAACTCGTTTAACAGAAATTCTTTTTGTTGTTGTTTCTGTACACCTTTTTGGCCGCTGTTTTGAATTTATGCTTCAAGTTCTGTTATATCTTGACCCAATTCGTCGCACCTTGTTGGTTTTTTTGCTGTTGACCGACACACAAGCCCAATTTGTTGCATACACATGTTGATTGTTGCACCGATTTGATTTTGTAGACTAAAGCGAATAATAATATTGAAGAGCCGAGCTAAGCATTAATTTTAAATTACTTTCTAATTTTAAAGATAGGTTAATTAAAGCCATGTGCACTAGGTTGATTGGCAGCTGCGTTTTGTAGGTTATGGGTTAGTTTTGACTAAACATGGTTAGCAGTGGGAATGATAGAAAGAGAGTTATCAATAAAATGCATTTGGTTGGAATGTACTAAGAATGTATTTCTTAGTCTTTAGGCAATCGAAAATATTTAAAATATTTGACTACCATGATATCACTTGAAGTAAAAAAGGTGTTAAGATAAGGAGAGGGATTGGTAAAAAAATTATAATGTTTTGTATAATGTATAAAATGTGAAGACAACATATTTTTAATGCACATGCCGTGAGCCGTTACACTGTGGGAATTGGCCTGAAAACATCAAAATGTTGATGAAAACATTTTGTTAAATGAATACAAAAGCTTAAGGAGTGGTCTCTAAAAAGGCTTCCATACTGCATTTTATAGTATATGTATAAATAATAAATAAGTAATATAATACATGCATCTGATAAATAATTTCCCATAGACTCTGAAAACAATACATTTTTTCTATTGCAATGAACAGTTCAGTTGTTAGAGTCGCTTTAATTTGAGTATATTTTCAGCTTGAAACAAAATGCTCCATTTCTAGAACCATAATTTCTATTTGAGATTGATTTAAAGGAAACTATTCAGTGAAACTAATGATTTTTTTTTTGTTTTCCATAGAAAAGTACACTCAATTCAAACATAAAAGACGAAAAAAATATCTTCATTTATTCTGGTATCAAAAACTTTAAATGTGAACAATTTTAGAACCATTTTGTCTTGATTAAGTTCAGTTTGAGCCAATTAAGACGTTTTTATGGTACTTTTCTTATAAAAAAAACTGCGAAAAATTGTATAGAAACGTTTTTTATTGTATTGGAGATGATGTAAATATTAATTGGATCAAAATTAGTCAAAGCAAACTCATACTTTGTGCGTTAGTAGCAGTAACAGAATATTAAATTACCAAATATTTCGGTATCTTCAATATACAGGTCTGATTTAATAACCCTAGGTTATGTACATTTTTGGAATTTTTAGATATAGACAGCTGCAGAAAGAATTTTAGGGTACTAATTTAAAACTGGGTTAATCACTTTATTTATTTTTTTTTTAAGAATATCTTAATTTCTTTTAACAAAAAACTCATTTATATTTAACTGTCTTTGAATGATTTTTTAATGTATTTAAAGACTACAAATTTTAAATTTAAAAAAAAATCAAGAATTAAATTGAATGCTTAAAAATATTTGAAATAAAACATTGATAATATTAAAATATTTGATGTTTGAGAAGGTGTAGATTGCGTCAGTACATTTCAATAAGCGTAGGTTTTGATTTATTTTTTAGCCAAAAATGTAAGAATTAAAAAATGAAAGTTATTATAGTTAACAACTTGAAGACATTCAATGAATAGTGCCACATATTAAATGACAATATGAGTCTTTCAAATTTATTAGATATTTTACAATACGACTTAAATTTTTTGACTGGTAAAAATTCCAAATTAGTAAAAATAAAAAACACAGGAATTTTTTTTTTTTTTTAAATTCAACCTATTGAAAAATAAAAATTTTTTTTAAATTTTTAATTTTAACTTTTTATTCAAAATTTTTTTTTATTTTTTTGAGTGCATTTAAAAGTTTTCCCTATTGTAAGGTTAAATTCAATTTAATTATTTATTTACCCTAATATTCATACCTTGGTTCCCTTTTTCTAGGTTGTTTACATATTTTGTCGTATATTTTTTTGTTAACTTTAAAAATTTGTAATATTATTTATTTCGAGGATTGTTGTATAAATATTTAAGTACAACTCGAAGTTTAGGCAGACACTTCTATTTCTAGTATATGCTATCGAGCTCAATCTTACCTGTGTTATTTTGTAAGTTTTGTCGTTCTATATAAAAAATCTGCAATTATTCACTTTTAAATCACGCAGATTTTCACTTCTTCACAAGATATTATAAATTTTCCGCTCGATTGTCAAACACTTTTCACCTGTTGCAGCACTTGCAACACTATGATCGTTTTATAAGGTAAAAAACTTTCGTTGCATTAAGAGAGCCAGTCGTTTGCAATAAACCAAAATAAAATAAACTCGTCTTAAACTTCGCGTCTTGCTGTTGCTGTTGTCGCACTGAGCGATTTCTTTCGTCTGAAACGGCGATCGCCTTGAACTTGGCTTTATATAGTCTGACCCATTTTTAACAACGACGCTGGCAGCGCAGTCGACGAAAACCGGCAAAGAAATGCAGAAAACCAGCAACAACGACGACGACGACTGAGGCTCACCTAGAGGTGGTTCGATGGCCAACATGTTTGACCAACCGCCGAATGGCTACCGAGTCCGTATGCCGCACTGAAGGCAGGTGTGGCAGAAATGTGGCTCTGCGGCTTTAGCTTTTGCTCTTGTTGTTGTTGTTGCTGAGAGTTGTTGGTAATAGCTGTTAATGCGTTTATTACCCGTTGTCTCTAGTCAGGTACTACATACTACTATGTATGTATATTGTTGTAGTTGGTTACATGCGTGATTTATCGCTATCTACCTACCTGACTGTTTCGCTAAAGATCTTTCTCCGATCTTCGCGTTGTTTCGTCAAGGTTTCGTTTTCATTTGCATATAAGAGTGTCGCAACATTTGTGCGTTTTCCTTATAACGGAAATGACCTGTACAAGGTTTCCATTGTTGTCTACTTGGTCCTGAGCACCTTTGTTCACTATGATCAATAGCTGTCAGCGAGATCAATATTTGCACCAATTGCTCGTATTTTACAAACATGTTGAAGTAGAGTGAGCTGCTGAATCATCCTTATAAAAACGGGAGATATTTCTCTCACACATAAATATATAATAATAACGTGATGTTGAGTTTTCATATGCAAAATTTAAACTGACTCAGATAAAAAATATTTCGTGAATGACTACGGCTTGATCCAATAGTTGTGTCAAAGTTTCTTATGCGCAGTTCATTTACGTAAACTACATAAATAATGAATAATTATAATTAATGTGTGATAATTATTAATTCATCTCACTGCCATTCGTATGGTGGCTGATTCTGTTGGTACTCGGGATCAACTTGTTGTCTTAGGCGACTTTAATCTGCCTACATTGTCTTGGCTTAGTTCGGTCAATTCTAGTTTTCTTTTTCCTTCTGGTTATCATGAGTTTGTTATAGGACTGATTGATATCTCTCTCAGCCAAATAAATTTCATACATAATTGCTCAAATAGAATGCTTGACCTCGTTTTTGTCAATGATAATTCTGATTTTGAAATTTCTAGGTCCGCTCTCCGTACCCGAGGATCCGTACCATCCGACATTACAAATCACCTTAAAATTTAATGGTCTCTACCGAAATCAGCCTCATGATCATGCTCCTCGGTATCGCTACTTTCGCAAATCTAATTTTGTCGGTCTTAATAAATTTTTGTCCGAAATTAACTGGTTGCCTTTGTTGTCTACTGAGGACTTTGAACTTTCCATTTCCAATTTCTATCGGGTTTTATACGCTGCTTTTGATCTCTTTGTCCCTTATTCTGTCCCGGCTCCTTTTTTAAAGCCTCCTTGGTTTACTACTAGTCTGTCCTCTTTAAAAAACCGCAAGTCTTCTTCTTACAATAAATTTAAGAAATCTCCTGTTGACTTTTATAAGTTTTCTATTTTACGCAGCAAGTTGGTTCTTCTAAATAGAATTTGCTACAATAATTATTTTTCCCGTTGTCGGCTCAACTTCTGCAGTGATCCTAAAAAATTGTTTTCTTTTGTTAATTCTAAACGTAAATCTTCCTTATTTCCTGCATCGCTATATTTAAAAAATGAAAGCTCTACTAACAATTCAGAAATCGCCGACCTGTTTGCGAAATTTTTTCAAACTACCTATTCTGCCAACCCTAATAGCATTGACCATAAATATCCATATAACCTACCACCTTCAAATCTTATTGCTTATCCAGAAATCTTTGAAACCGACGTTTTGCAATCCCTTCTGTCCATTAAATCATCCTTCTCCCCTGGCCCCGATGCCATTCCTAGTTGCGTCTTGAAGCATTGTGCTCACTCTCTTTCTACGCCATTATCTGTTCTTTTCCGCATTTCATTAAAATATTCTTATCTTCCGGCCATCTGGAATGAATACTTCATTATCCCTTTTCATAAAAAAGGTTCCAAGTCCAACATTGAGAACTAACGCGGTATTGCCAAGCTTTCATCAATTCCAAAAGTTTTTGAAAGGATTGTAACTTCAGAATTGCAACACTACTGTCGTTCTTTATAGTCGGATTCCCAACATGGGTTTGTAAAACGTCGGTCCACTTCTACTAACCTTTTAGAACTTTCGTCTCTTATTAATCTTGGTTTTACGGAAAAAAAACAAACTGATGTCATTTATACTGACTTTAGTAAAGCATTTGATTCGGTAAATCATAGTCTTCTACTTGTTAAACTGTCTCGTCTGGGGTTTCCGTCTTGTCTTTTAAATTGGATATCGTCCTATTTATCCAACCGAGTCCAGAAGGTAGTTTTTAAAGGCTGCGAATCTACAGAAATTATGGTCACGTCAGGGGTACCTCAAGGTAGCCATCTTGGCCCTCTTCTTTTTAACTTATTTTTAAATGATCTCCCTCAAGTAATCTCATCTTCTCACATTCTTATGTATGCGGATGACGTTAAACTCTGTATGTCCTACTCCGATAATAATAAATACTTACTTCTTCAGCATGATTTTGATAATATACAATCTTGGTGCAATATCAACCAACTCTTTCTCAACAAGACAAAATGTAACGTTATGACATTTTATCGTTCTGCTCCTTATTTGGCTACTTACTCTTTAGAATCTTCTACCTTAGAACTCATCGAGAGTGTGTCTGACCTTGGTGTTTTGTTTAATCATAACCTTAAATTTAATAATCATATTTGCAACATCGTGAATAAAGCTAGAGGTGTTCTTGCTTTTATTAAGCGTTGGTCTAAAGAGTTTAACGACCCTTACACAACCAAACTTCTTAATATTTCTCTTGTCCGTCCAATTTTGGAATATTGTTCCTGCGTTTGGAGCCCTCAATACCACCTTTATCAGGACATGATTGAGTCCGTACAAAAGCAATTTCTCCTTTTTGCACTTCGTGGCTTAAACTGGGACCCAAATATCCGACTGCCGCCATATTCTGATTGACTTCGCCTTATACAGTTGCCTTCCTTAAATCATCGCAGAACATGCCATGGCGTTTTATTCTTGCATAAAATGTTACTCGGTCTTATCGATTCCAATGTACTTCTTAGCAAAGTTACTTTTGTCATACCATCCAGAGTAACTCGTAATTTTCGACCCTTAGCCTTACAAATTTGTAGATCTAATTATGCTTTGCACGATCCTTTCCGTGTCTTATGCTCTAACTATAATAACTTTTACAATTTCCTCTCTTTCGAACGGTCTATTCAATCGATCACTTCTTCTATCTTAAGTCACCTTAACTTGCCACTTCGAGCATCCTTGACCAATCCTATATTATGAGTCACCCACTTGGTCAACGGTGATCCATAGGCTCTTTTTGTGATTTAATTTTAATCTTGCTTCCTTGTTTCAACTTTTATATTGTAAATCCAAGTGTCTGGCCATTTCTTGATGTGAGTTGGTGCATATCATTAAAAAGTTCACCCATCGGGCTAGAGACGCGGATTAGTTCATATCAATTTCCTCGCTCTATTTTCTTTTCTAAATAAATTATACTTTTTTTATAATATAAGGTCAACTGAACTTAGTTGTACCCCTCAAATAAAACAAATAAATAAATAAAAAAATAAATATTTAAAAAACGGCAGTGGGAAACACTGCACCCAAAAAATTACGATTTTAGTTGCATTCAAGGGACGAGGGATGTTTCGTTAATGCCAATCTTAGATTGTTTTTTAGGCTCACTAGGTTAAGATACGAAATTCTGTATCATACATTGCACAATTCTATAATAAGTTTGACTTTCTAAATACAGAGTATAAAAAGTATACCAAAAAAATTGATTTGAGAATATTAATTGCAGTAATAGGGTTAACTTCAAAAAATATTAACATTGGGTTGTACAAAAGGCTTGTATATCGCTAATTGGGGAATATAAGACTCATTCCCTAAAAAAGAATGCTATCTTCGCAAAATTTTGGTTTGTTGTTGTTTTTTTTCGTTGAGTGGTGTATACATGTTCAAGTAACATACATACAAATTTTTCCACATTCATACATAAAGTGGAATATTGTTAAACGTTGCGGGAAGACACTCTCAAATTGGCTGAAAATGTCCCACATTCTTTTATGTAGGTTTTTTTTCGGGGGAAGATACTATATCAACACCTTGCAACAAATTGCCTATTTCGGCTCATACTGGCGTACTGACAGACAAACATGGCTCAATTTACAAACCTCTGAAAAAGTTAATCATTTGTCTACTAAGCCTACTTCTGAAATGGTTGCGTACAGTGCACAATGGGCCCGCGTGGCTAGATTTTTTTGGCCAAAAGCCCTCCAGACGAAATTCAAAATTTGGAAAATATGACAATGTAATATGATTTAACACATATTAAGGTATCCAGAGCAAAAAAAAATATTTAATTTTAATTAGTGGTTTTTAACTTATTAGACATCAAAGATGACATTTTGTATTTTTTTAACTTTTGCGATAATTTACAGAAAAAGAAGCATGCATTTACTATGATAGATGTAGCTAAGAAATCGTCATTCACTTTATTATTTATAATTGTTACTTCAGAGAAAAAATAAAATTGAGCTTAAAAACTTTTTGGTTTTAAATATATTCGAGTAGTTATAAAGATTTTGTTGGTTTTTCATCATTTGGCTACTTTGCTTTAAGGGTGCCTCCGACTGCCACTCGATATTTGATCGAACAAATTTTTATAAATTTCTTCACATGTTTTACAACAAAATGTAATTCCTCCCGATTTTCCGAAATTGAATTTTGTATCTAAAAGTTGAATTTTAAAAATTGACTTCCAGGAAATTGTACTATTTTTGGAATTTCTTAGCTGCCTAAAAGTATGCTTTAATTTTTTTCATTTCAAAAGTTGTACTAAAATGTAAGAAAAATGTCAAATCAAATCAAATCAAAAATTGTAAAATTAATCAATTTTAAAGAAAAAACGTAACAATGTAAATATTGTTTTTTGAAATTTTTTTTCGGAAATTAAAAGAGCATGCAAAAAAAAATTAAAACAGTCAAAAAGCATATGGATTGGTGATGTCGTCTTTTTGTAATTTAATAAAGCTGAAACTATTTGGTGCTATAACTCCAAAAACGTTCAATATTTCGGTTATAGGCTATTTTTTCAATGTATGAGGAGCTCATAACTACCTCTGTATTAAATATGCTCCAATTCCAATTAACAGTTTTTTTTTTTAATTACGTTAAAATTTTTTTTTAATTTTTTCCAAATTTGGTCTGGATTATCTATATCTCAAAAAAATCTGAGGAGGCTCAAACTTAAATAATAAAAAATAGCTCAATCCTTTACGAACAAGTATGTAAAATTTCATCACTCTAAAAAAATTATTATGGAAATGCCAGGGTTTTGGCCAAAATATGAGAATCTGGGCCCATAGTGCAATGTATAAAAAGACTTAAGTTTCCTACAAAAATAGGATGAAACAAGCATAGTATAATTTTGACTTAACCTAAAAAACAATTTGATTAAAATAGAACCAAAGTTTGAAATTAGTAAATTATTTTCTTTGTTTTCCTGTTAAATGTAGCTCAGACAAAACAAAGTTTATTTTATTAAAAACAATTATCTATTGAGATATTGTGAAAATTTTGCATCGATAAAGCATTAGACTAAAAGCATTTAAGTTAAAAGCTTACTCCTATCTGCAAACCTATACAAAATGTACAATTTATATTGAGTAATCTTTAACATCTATGTTGTGTATTTCTGGCACTACTTAGTTAAACAAGATACACAGTGCTACCATATCTTTAAATTAAGTGCCTAGCTTAAGGGAGCATTACATGGGTATGGGTATCTCTGAAATGCCAGCCACAAATATAACACTGGCAAAGTAAACAAAGAAAAGCTTATGCTCAACTGCACACACACACATGCATATATACATATATATACATACAGGTAGCCCCCACAGTCATGGACAAAAGAAAGCAAAGCAAATTAGGAAAGTTCTATTGATGTGCATCAATAAATGTTTTTACCTCAACGACTTGAGAAAACATTTTAAAGGATTTGCGAACAAGCGAAGAATTTGCCAAAGAAGAAAACAAAAGGCCAAAACGAACTAACTGCACAAAACAAAATTCAATGTACATATATTGAATTTAACTAACGCGTATTTTAGTTTCTATGTGTATGTGTGTCTTTAAGCCAAGTGCGTCAAAGATTGCATACAAATGTGTTTTAGCATGTGGCGTCCTGTGTGTGCGGCCAACTATACAGCCTCTAGTACCAAGGACAAGTCCGTAGCTCAAGAATTTTTTTTATAAATTTCTTATATGTCCCAGTAGAGAGTAGAGAGAGCTAGAGAGGGAATACAACGCGTAAGTGCAAAAAAAAAATTACCAATACATATCAATTATCGTTCACCTGCAGGTGAATTTTGTAGTTAGCAATTACACACCTTGCTGCTTGGAACAGTATGCTGCAAAAGTTAATAAGATCAGATTCAAACCTTAAAAGATATATAGTACTCAAAAATGGATCACATTCACAATTGCACAATAATCAATTAGGATGGCAGAAATACAAAGCGGTACCGATAGACCGTAGCAAAAAAAAAAATTTATAGCAACCTTTTGTAAAAGGACATATATATACACATTCCATATTTTTGATTCCGATTTTTCTTCTTCTTTGTTTTTTTGGTTATGGTTTGGTTTTACAACACTTTGGCTGTTGTTAACAAACAAATTATTATAACAAAAATCGTCTAACCAATACTCGTATGCACACACTGGTAGATGTTGGTGCTTTTTACAATACAGCATTGTGCAAAAGTGCACTATTTTTCATTGCTGGGCATTACTGCAGAATTTGTTATTGCATGTTTTTTTTTTGCATTTTTGCCCGACAATGTGAAAAAAACTTTCAATTTGTTTTTTTAATAAGCCAACTGTGTTTCTTTTTTTAAAATAATTTTTGCGATTTTTATTATTAAAACCGACCCACAAAAAGCATTTCATATTATTTATTTATTTAATTATAAATTATAAGTTAATTCTAAATTATAATGGTTTGTAAGCCAGAGGCCTTCAGGCTGACATTTTATATTATAAAGAGTAATATCTATGATTACTGTACTATGACTACAATGTCTTTAAATCTAAACAGAAAAATAAATGATACCGGTGGCCACGACGACTGCTTGCAATTTAAAATGAATTCAATCCAAATTTGGAGTTATTTTTAGATCTTTACAATTGGAATTTCGCTGATGAAACGAGTGTTATGTTATATTCCAAAGCCAGAAAGTTCATTCTCATATAAGCATAGAGAAGTAATTTGATAAAAAAAAGTTCCAAGTTAAATTACGCGATATATGCGTTGAATTCGTTGACGTCATCTTTAAAGAAGTACGGGCTGACTGACGCTTATGCTGCACCAAAAGCCCTACCAGATGGTAGATTTTTTGGGGTAAATTGACTGCTCTTGTACTGCCATTGGATCGATAAACCAAATCTGACAGTTTAGACGCTTTGAACATTTTTTCGATAAAAAAAATTTTTATGGATAACGAATTTTTTTCACCAATGCAATGGTTTTATTATAAAATAGCATTTCAAAATGAGCCTGTTTGACTTTGACACACTTCAGAAATCACGAATGAGCTGTCAGATAGATATGATTGAAGACAAACAGCAAAAAATTAAACTTTACAATGAAAAATAGTTTTTCGTATAGCTTTTTTATATCGTACAAATAATTAAGTTAAGGAAAGTGTCGAATCATAGTAGTAGTAGTATCCTATAGTGTGAAATTTTTGACTGAACGGTAATAGATAGTTTTTATATCGATATTTGTATATTAGTTAGTTTAGATATGTGTAGATATGTGCTGAAAGAAACGAAATTCCATGTAAGGCTTGCATGCATATAAAACATTGCGTGTTTCAGTCTGCTTTTACCAAAATAATCATGACAACTAAAGAAATCGATTTAGTCACGTTTGTCTGTTTGTTACTATTTTGGAAATATCTTGATGCTTAAACCGTTTTTAGGACACAGGAAACATTTAATGTGCATAAAACCTATTTTTGAGAGCTTGAACCTTGAAGATATTGAAAGGCGATCATGATATACGTCGTATCTATAGGAATTTCTCATAATTTATAGTAAGTATAGCCTTATCTTTCTTTTCGAACGATTTTTGCTCATTTGTTACTATTACAAGGTATTAAGTACTATGGTGAGCGTAAGACACATCATAATAATAAGAACTATTTCCTGAATTACAAGATTTATGATTTTTTTTTTAAATTATCTGGAATTTTTTTTAGTTGCGTGTAAAACGCAGATTACTTTTTGATTTTAAATTTAAAATAAAACAAAAAAATTAAACAAATTAAAAAAAAATTGTAATTTAAAATTTTTAAAATTGAAAATATTTTATTATGTCTTGCCAGAGAATAGTAGTCTAACACTATGTAATTTTAGTTTTTGATGAGAATTTGCCAAGGACAAGTAACTGTGACGTCATTGTTTGCATAGGGTCTTTCGATTGGGACGGTTCCCATAATTCTATCTGCTGAAAAAAAAGATCTGTTCCTCTACTGCACTTGGATTGAACTCAAATTACTGAAGTATCATTTACCTCCATAAATAAGGCGGAGTACCTTATTCTGTGATTCGAAACCCTATTCCGTATTTAATACCACATCTCTAGGTAGGCGCTTTTGTCCGATGATCACTTTGCAGTGAAAAGCCACCATGGTACGCAAATTTTGAAGTCGAGGGAGCCGCTCTCTTTTCTGTCAGTTTTTGCTCTTTGTCACGAGAATTCGACTAATCCACGACTATAGAAATTGTACTAAGTTCAACGATAGCATTTGACACCCGTAAGGTATTCCATGTACATGTAATACGTATTGAAGGATATATACACCCTACCCACATATACACAAAAAAAGTTAAGCCTTTGGAGCAAAAGTTTTCCCACGTGCTGCCTTTTGCCTATGCCAAGGATGTAGGTCCGTCTGACTTGCTCTCCGGCTGGCTGCCTTCTTGCCAGCCTGGAGAGTCATTTCAAGGTATTAAAACCTTTTCGAAATCAAATTCAACAACTTGCACACACACACACACACGCACAGTGGTATACATATGTGGAAAGTTAAAAAACAAGGCAACCGACCGAGACGGTCAGGTCGCACTCATGTTGTGTGGGGTTTGAGGATGTGTGCGTATATTTACATTTACTTGTATTGGATTTGCATAGAAGATTTGCCAAGGGGTTATACCCAATTGCGCCCCCAAATCCTACACAACGTAAATCAATGCCAACTGTGCAGGCAATCAGCAACCCGAGCATAGTCCATGGAACAGCAATTGGTGGTGTCGGGGGCCTGCGGCTACTCGTATAAGAAGTGCCCCAAGCGCGTCCTTTAAATGTTTTTCATGGGGGTTATTAGGTGGCCTTAAAGCCCGATGAGCATATGTATGTGTATGGGTGAGTAGTGATGCTTATTGAATAAATGTGGTCGGATTTATGTAAATCCACAATGTGGATCCGACTAACAGTTGGCTCCCAGCATGTTTTGCTGCTGCGGCTTTTGGCTGTTGGCTTAAAGGATATTCAATGGCTGCCAATGCCCCCTGCCAAGGCCAATACTAATACATATGCCTGATACTTAATTCGCCCATAATTGTTCAACATTTGTTATCTAAACTTTGACTTTAATTTGGATTTGTGTAAATAATTTGTTATTTTCCCCTTTTTATACTATGTGCAAATCAATGGATTTTCCACTCATTGTAATTTAGTATAAACTTTGACCAATGTCCAATTGTTTGCCTTTGTCTATGTATGTATTCGAATGTGTATGTATTTATTAGCCTTTGCATTAGTATTTGTGTTTGTATTTGCGTTAAATATTAGCACTATGATTGCCCTGTGTCAGGCAATGCCGTAATCTATGCCACAGTTTAAATATTTTGCATAAATCAGCTTATCATTAACGCAAAGCACTCCCATTGGGGCATATGTTTACGCTATGTATCGGTTTATTTGCATTTGGCGTCCTTGATGATGAATTGCTCCACTGTATGCCAAATGGACTTGAATCTTTAAAGCTAGGGAAAGTTTGATAATGTATGGGATTTAGTTTTAAGCCTTAGCGGATCACCTTTTTTTTTTAAGGTCGGTTATTAAACAAAACATAATATCGTTAATTGGTATGTGATATATCCCATTTTTTGTGTACCGATGAATCTTATAAATATGGCATAAACTTTTGGTTTTCGTTATTACCATAAAAAATTTCACAATACCAAGTATTAGCCGTCCGATACAATTTTCCTTTTACTCCCATATTTTTATACTCTGTACATATAGTATAAAGGGTATACTAGATTTGTGCAATGCATGCAACACACAGAAGGAGGCGTGGCAGACCCCAAGTCCTTTATAACAAAATGCTTATCTTAACGTCGGGTAGCGATAGAGTCTTGTGTTGTATAGTAAACAATAACCCAAAATCATCAATTTTGGTAAGAACATTGAACATCATTGAAGATGATATTCAACCTCCCTCATTACTATCCAACAAAATATTTACATATAAAACCATTGACATGATTGATAAACTTATATCTCAAGCAAAAAGAAAATTTAATCCGAAAATCAATGAAAATAAAGGACTTATAAATAATTTTCAGTCAATTTATAGAACTTTATTTTTTTCTTTGGACCAAGGTTTTGTGTTCACTTTCCTTTGACTATATAACGTTAATACACTTAAAATAATTTTTCATATAATACTATACCTTACTATGTTCCAGTTGAAAAGATTATTTATCTAAGTCTCTAAATTTAAATGGCTAGCTTTAAGCAAAACTTAAAAATTATAAAAATAAAGCAAACTAACTAACTAACTAAATAATATCATATTACATAACAAAAAAAATTTTTTTTAATTAAGCTTTAAGCTTTAAGCAAAACTTAAAAATTATAAAAATAAAGCAAACTAACTAACTAACTAAATAATATCATATTACATAACAAAAAAAATTTTTTTTAATTTACATTTTGTCTGCCCTAACCTCAAAAAAATTCCATAAAACAAGATATTTTGGAGGTCATTTCAGAAACCTGACTTTTACCGAAATTTTTCGAGGTAAGGATAAAACCAATACCTCTTGCGAAAATTTTGATAGCGGATTCGGACTCAGCGCATCGAAGTACATAGGCCCCAACACCAGATCACGACCCTTTTTATTTTTTGTGTGGCTGTGTAATCTGCGTTCCAGCATTTCTTTAGCGAACTTATGGCATTATTTATCTTATGTATACTGGCAGCCCCTGAAACATATCTGACAAAATTTTCATTGTCATCTTGCAACTTTATATAATGTGTATTTGATTTAGAAATTCTTCTTGGTGTTCATCTTCACATCATTACAAATTCCAAATGTTCTACGCTGTTTTATTAACAAGCAAGCTGGAGCTGCTAGTATTGTTACAAAACTTTGAGTAAGCCTAATAAACAAAAAGTAACTTGACATCCGTAAAATTAGCACACTGTGGCTGCTGGTCCAGAAACCAATGTATTTTGTGGCGTTGTACATGCGCACCATTTGCTGTCCCTTGTGGGAACTTCACAAATAAAGTTTGCAAAATCCTTTTCACATGCCACATCGCAAAGCGAAAAATTTCCTCCGTTTATGGAACGTAAATCTACGCAGTTTTCGTTGCCGCCTACATTATTGGGTTCGCCCTTGCCAAATAAGTCCAGGTCAGTTAATTGACCATTACTTTGCCAGTAGAATTTTCTTTCTTCAGACAAGCAGTTTGATGATGTCCAAAATATACATCCCTGAGCGAATATGTTCCAGCCTTTTGAGATTAGGTAATCATTTATCAATAATAGTTCTTCGGGATGCTCTATGGTTAACAAATTGGAACCATGTTGCCGACAAATCATATCGGCCTTGAAAAAGTTTACCTGAAATCAAATTAAAATCTCCTATAGCTTGCCTGTGAATTTTGTATGCAGCTTACCCTATAGTTACTCTCATTTGTAATCCAATAACATTTTTTGCCAAGTTTTATAAATCCAGTTGGGCACTCTAAAATAATATTTATTAAATAAAGGTATTTGCGTTAATAGATTATCTTACCGGGTACTTCAGCATCTATTATTAAAATGCCGGCAACGATTAAAAAAATAGCAAGACGCATTGTGACAGAACTTGATCGCAATAATATAAGGAATGTGTTTACACCCAAGAGTTTTCTTCGTTTTATATCTAGAGATAAACTTGGTACCTTATCTAATCTATTTTTATTGTTAACACGTTTAAATTGCAAGTGGAGTGTTTTCTTGAAAGCTAATGATAAATATTATTAATACTATCTTTTATTATACCCTGTACTTTGGGTAAGTGCCTATATTAAAATAGCGCAAAAAAAAAAATTATGTTTCGTGTAACATCTAAATGAAATGAGTTAGACCCCAAACCTTTTGTGCCAAAAAGTTTGGGGAAACAAAAAAATTGGACTTAAAAGTGTCCGCCAAAAGAGTTCACTTCCCAAAGAATTACACCTCCACATTTTTCAACTAAAAATATTGTAACTCTGTACAGATCTTCCTATTTGGCATCCCATCTGTGGATGTCAAACTTAAAGCGTTTGGGAACTTCGGAAATTATAACCAAAAATTGACAACTTGAAACCCTCTTTGCCCACAACACCACTCAAAAACCAGTAATTTGTTAAACTGATTGTGTAAAAGATACAGTCATAAAAATCGATAAATAGACACAACTTTTCACAAATTCTCCAGTCCTACGCAATAGTTTCGCACTACTCAGTCCTTGGAAAGTTGAGAAATTTTAGTGTGCATTACCTATCCATGGGTGCAAGTTTATCTTTGTGAGATCATTCTTAAGGTAAGACCAACAATTCTAAAAACAATTCTTAAAATAAAACTAACAAATCTTCACATTAAGTACAAATTCTTCAAATAAAAAAAAAAAAAATTAAAATAATATTAAAGGAGTTGAATTAAGATAAAAAAATTCTTAAATTAAGATTATTAATATAAAAAAATTCGAAACTTAAAACAAAACCTATTAAAAAAAACCTCCTAATAGCAAATTTGAAACTTTTTGTTTTTTGCAAAGTGCTCTATAATACTATGGGAGCAATGTAATACACGTTATCCCAATATCGATAAACTTAAATAATTTTGATGGCTCTAGCTTCTGCCTTCTCTGAGATCTATGTGTTCATACGGACAGACAGATGTTCTTCTTCTTCTACTATCCTTATCTCTCAGTGAAGCATAGGGTCTCGCCCTCGCATATATCTATATCGAATTGTCTAGCCATCAGGACGGCTTTATTGAAAGTCCTTAATTAAGAAAAAAATGCTTGAAATAGCACCAAAAAAAAGATATAAAATTAATAAAAGTAGATTTTTGGCATACCTACTTAGATACACATATAGAGTTTACAAATTTTTGAAATAAGATTCTTATGACCATTTTAGAATTTTTCCAGTTTAATCTGTAAGATTTTTGCCCATTCTAGAAATATTGTTTAAAAACCAAAGTTACCCTGTACCTTCATTTATTTTGAAAATTAAAGAAAGTGCAGTGTGTACTGAAGTCGGTATGTATCTCCCTACTTTTTAGTGTTCAGTTTTTATTATTTGCAAACATTTATTTGTATGTTTTTCTAATTAAAGTTTATAATATTAATTATTTTGTAGGAGTACAAAGTACTTTAGATGTTATATAAAAAATAAAAAAAAAAGTGGTGAGAAGTATTAAAATTTAGTTTAAAACAAAAAAAGGAAATTCAAGTTACAAAAATTATATATATGTGATATATAATTTTTCAACTAGGCTCCATAATTGTTACGATCTCTGCTTGGTGGACACTAGTAATCGTATCTAATAAAAACTGTCTTTATTTACCTAACATAAAATAAAAAGAAAATAAAACACGCAAGTGGACGGCTATAAAGATTAGCATAGCTTTGCTGCTGCTGCAGATATAAATTTGTTTTGTACACTATTTGCTATCTCTTCTGGGAATCTCACAGATAAAAGTAGCAAATTCCTTTTTATATATTTCATCATTTAGCAGGAATTCCCCGGTGCTTACATAAAGAAAATCCACAACTTTTTTATGGCCTCCAATCTTACTGGGTTCGTTCAAATTAAAAGTAAAAGTAAATCAGTTAGTTAACCAATGCCTGACCAATAGAATTGTATATTTTTTAGGTAATGTATTGAGGTTTTTTAGACCTCGGATTCGAATTCAGCGATTCAAAATCCATATGGTAAGCCCTGTCACATGTAAAAACTTTGTTTTTTTCGCATGGACAAAACTTCATATAAAAAAAAAAATACCAAATGGGAAATTTTTCGAACTGCGTATGGGCCTTAAGATGCAAAAGTTTCGTATCCAATGCACACTGGTTCCAGATCCAAAAAAATTTTTTTTTAACATGTAGTGTTTACCCCAGCTGACTTAGAAATCAGAAAAATTTTGTGGCTTTCCAAGCCAAGAAAGTCAGGTGTTTACACTGCACAGCAGCTTTTGTCAGAGTTCGTTCAAAAAACATAACCTAACTTTGAACACGTGTTTTGTACCAAAATGTAAAATTTGAAGCATAAAATTCATAGCTCTAAAATATAATCATGTATATTATTGTTTAAATTCGACATTTATATTTTTACTCCATTTCTTAAAATATAGTGTAATTTAGAAAAATATAGAGTCTAGTCAATCATTTTTATACACCTTACCTTATGTACATACCGAAAATGTAATATATATTGGGGCAAGTGGTAGATTGCCCTGTTTAGTGTGCGGGTAGCGACAGGGCAAAACAACATATAGAAGGAGATATTGAAAACCTCCCAGAGTAAAGTTTATTTATTTTATTTTTGATATCAGCGTTATGTTATATAGCTACCATAGCTCGAAGAAAAATCAAAATTTAGATGGATAATTGGTTTGTTTATAAAATTTGGCGTTCGGATGTTTTTCGAGTTCCCAAGCACTGTACCAAATTTTATCAAAATCGGTTGACTATGTCATATAGCCGATCGGTCATAAAAAACGTTTTTAGGGCAACATTGGTTTGTTTATAACGATATTGAAGCCAAATTTGGCGTTGGAAAGTTTTTTAAAGTTCCCTATGCATACTTTATAAACTCGGTCGGCTATATCATATATACACCATAGGGACACCATGTTGAAGACTCATAGTTCACCAAAAAGTTGTCTTACCCACATGGGCATATCCCACGCTACCAAAAAAAAACAATTTTTTTTGGGATAGTTTATTAAAAAACATACTTTATCAAAACCATTTTTATTGAAATCAAGGATTTCAAGACATTCCCTCCTGTATTACATTTGAAGCGTCTGATAGTAGTTTTCTGATGTGATTAGGAATAAATTTATTTTTGCTATGATACGACATTTACGGCCGTAAATTTTTGCAAATTATTGCAGCAGTAACGACCAGTGTTTGCAAAATAAGGCAATGTGGTATTTTTATCGAATTCTAGTTCATTTTTGGGGTATTCATCGCGATTTTGTTCCGGTAGTTCAACTTGAGGAGCAAATGGTCATACTACAACCAGCTGCTTTTTGTTTTAAATGGGAAACGTCATTTGCTATATCGAACTAATAAAAAACAGCATGAATTTCTAATTCTTGCATTAATTTTTGTAATCATCCCGTTGATTAGTTACAAACAATTTATATGAAAATGTTGTCTGCAAGTAATGAAAATTTTCGTATGACTGCAAAAAATAATTAATTTAATACCTTGTTTGGGTTGTTAGAGTGGCACTTGGTTCCTAAACAGCTCACAACAAATAATAAATAGTAAACGACTTTGTAAAAAATGTTTCGCAACAATTTGTTTCTACCAGCTATTTTTACCGGCATGTATTTTTGGCCGTAATTTTTACGTGACTATTTTATTTTTAAAGTAAGTTTTTCTATTACGGCCATACATTTTGGAACTGCATACCAGCCTTAAAGCTGAAGATGCCAGCCACTTTGAAGCGTGACTATCTATATTTGCAACCAGATTCTTTATATGTAAACATGTACTTAGTTATTTCAGTCAACAGGAGCTGAATGAATACGTTATCCAAGAATTTTCAAAATATAACAATTCGTTTAATAGGACATTAAGAAATCCCAGAATTACTGAAAAGTAAATTTCGGTCACCAAATAGATATATTTTTCGATTACGAAATCTTTAAAACTGAAATAATTTACCGCAAAAAGACTATTACTGGCCGATAGTGCCCCTATAGCATTTTTGGTCTACTTAAACAAATTTATTTTTTTTCAATTATATTAAGAGTCTGCGGCAAGTTTTTAATTTTTAATTAATTTTGTAGTCTTTCAATACAAATTTTTGACATTTTGTATAAATTAAATTGGACACTCTTAGGTGTTTATAAAAAATATTTGAGAATTCTTTTCTTATTACAGCTATGAAGCTTAAAGTTAACTTATTTGTATACTCCAAAACAGCATATCAATAATCGTTACTTATTTTCTTTCGGTTTATCTTGAAGTTAATTTAATATTTTAATTAATGACAGTTTCTTCTTCATTTTTACAAAAAAAAAAAAAAATAGACATATGGTCGCATTTTGAATCAATTTTTATTTATGTTTGGCAATAATTTATCTGATATTGTTAATTTTTAAGAAACAGATGCATATAACCATGAAGTATAATTTTGCCAGATGAAATAAATAAGCAGCATAACTAAAAACTGCGAAATTCTCCAACGGGCAAAAGGCGTAAGACATCGAGATAATTTAACAAGCTTGAGCTGAATACAAATTATACACTTTTGTGGTCTGCCACGCCTTCCACAAGCCGAGTACACCCTTTACACTTTGGATACCTAAATGTTTGGTTATCGATAACTCGATATATTTTGTAGAAATCATTAAAATCGAAGATATCGATTTAAAATTGATCCGCTACACTTATTTTCACCCACGTGCTTTAAAGGAACTTCCACGCCTGCTACTGCTCATTGCCTATATTTATATGATATCAAAACCAAATTTTATTAATATAATATAATGTAATCTACTCACAAAAATTTTGTTCTCTTTTATTCGTCTCTTCAAAGATTTGCATTCTTAAGCTGTAACTGAATTCAGATTATAATTATGTGTCATAAAGTGGTTGAGTTAACCGAAAAAGTGAAGAGCTTATTACAAATTGCTTAAAATATTATTATTGGTTTAATTATAATCAAATTTTTCTTTTTAAAATCAAACACAAATATGAAAAGAAAACGAAATTAGACAAGTAAAGCATTTAATTTGCGTCAATTAGCACTAGTTCTAAAATTCACTTTGAGTATTTGTTTGACGCGTTAGCATGGTCGAATGTGTGACGGATGTTGTTGAGAAACCGAAAGATGACCCACATAAAAGATTTATTGGAGTTGGTTTTATGTGGGGCTGCAGACAAATTGAAATCATGACATTAACCTCTACGGGGCAATGCATACACTCACTTATAGACTCATACGCAACGTAGATGATGGATGACGAAGAAAAAAAGATGATGCCTACTTTTAGGCATAAAATGTATGCGTCTCTTTGTGAGAGAGCGAGATAGTGAGTGTGTTTTATGCGGGTTTTTTTTTTTGCTAATATGAAATCGATAAATCGTAAGCATTTTTTTATTGTCATCGAGTTGTTTATTGTACGCAGTTTTTTGTTGTTGTTGTGGTTCCTGCTATTTGTGAGACTTGTTCTTATTTACTTTATTTGATTTTGAATAAAACATAAAGTAGAAGGTATAGAATGGAGCCCAGAAGGCAAAGTCTTAGTCGAAGATGTGCAGCAAGGCAACTGTTATGCTCCGTGAGCTTATCAACGCACATCTACTTGAAAATAATGATGTCTGCCTGCCAGCCAACAAAAAAAAAGAACAAAAAAACAAGTAAAAGGCAGCCATGTTTTTCTTCCAGCATGGAAGGAGAAAGCGTTTCCACAAGACTTTGGTTAAAGATTGTGATAGGGTTGTGGAACGTGTGGTTAAGGGAGTGGAAGTGAAGCAATATTGTCATGCTTCATATTAAATCCGTTGCCAAGTGCAATTTGCGGCAATGGCAAACGTTGGCAAAACTAAAACCTTCCACTGGTTAAATAATAAAAAGTAGTCAGAGCTATGTATGAAAACAAGAGCAATGTGCACGCTCTCTAAGAAGATGTCATAAAATACCTTCTCCAAGAAACCAACTTGGGTGGGATAAAGCGACGAAGCAATAATAAGCGACAATAAAAGATGCAGAGCATAGTGCCACGTTTTTTGTTTCTAGAAGGTAAAAGTAATAGAGCATTATTTATACAGTTGTTGTCTTTATACCCTGTATCTATAAAGTCAAGGGCATTATAGACTTATAACATACAGAGGAAGTCATCATCTTCATCAATCCAACATATACGTAAAGTTCTGAAACCAATGAAGTTTCTCAATCTGAGTCGATATCTTCTGCGCTATCATAACGCCGACTTTAGCAGTGTATAGCGTACCCTATATAAGGCGATTCTTTCTTCCATTTATCATAGTAAGAAAAATTTGTTATACTAAAAGACTATATTAAAGTTATTTATATAAATATTAATTTAAAGAACATAATAAATACGAAAATATTGAAATATTCAATATTTTATATATTTGTATTACTATATATCCGCACGAGATTACATCTGGGTCATACAAAACTCAACCATGAACACCTAATCAATAAAACACCGCAACCGATTTGTCCGTACTGCAACATATGTAAATAAACAAATATCTTTTTTTCTCTGCAAATTTAAAAAAATGTATATTAATGTAGGTACATTATTGATGGTGAAAAATTATTGATCAGGTTTAATTTTGAAAAAGTTATTTCTTGGCATTTGTTATAATTTTTTCAAAAATAAGCTTACAAGTTTTTTTCGCAGATACTATTTTCGAAGCAATATTTCATGTGAACTGCACATTTTCCCCTTTAAAAGCTCAGGCTCAAAGATTGTTGGAAAAACCACCTAAAAATAAGTTTCTAGTCGGTAGACAAGTTTCCATTTTACATTTTTGCTTGCATAAAAGAAAAGGCTGATTTTCGTCGCTGTATTGATCATTATTCAGTGTACCTCCATCTCGAGGTCATCGAATCTCAAGACTTTCTTAAAACTAGAGAGACCTAGACGAAGAGGGGCCCTTTTTTGCCTAAATGGCCAATCCAATCAGTCAAATGATACGGTCTGATTTCTTATGTCGCCGATAACATGAGGTTGTCTTGGAGGGACGTTGCTACCATTTATTTATTTTTGTGTGTACTAATAAGGAGTTTTTCAAAGTATGGAGTCACATTCTAAAATTTTTCTGACGATTTAAGATTTTTACGTTATGATGTATTTTTCAAAAGTTCATCCTCCAACTGTTCCATGAATATTAATCAAGAAAGAATGGATCAGTAATTGGTTGATCAGCTAGTTTTGAACTTGGAATGGTCGGAGGTGTTTCATTTTCAACGTGATTGTAAAAAATAACTATTCTACAAAAATTAAAATTTAAAAAATATTCCTTTTCACAGATCAAGTTAAACACGCTTATGTTGGCTTAACTTGGTCTGCGAAAAGGAAAATTTTTTAATTTTAATTTTTGTAGAATTGTTATTTTTTATTCTTTGTATACAGCGCATAATTTATATTTAAAACTACACTGAAAAGTGAATAATGATTAATTGAAATATGATGAAGTATTACGCGCTAAGCCTTGCCAATGTTTTCCGCTACTGGGTGGATATTTTCAATTGAGAAATTTAAAAGCTTTTTAAATTCCCTTACAATTTTTCATCTTCGGCTATCATTCGGTCCCAACGATCTTGGGCTTTACTTTTCCTTTTTCTCAGATAATGTCGTATACGGATTATGTAGAAAGTTTTAAGCCCTGTAACATTTTAAAAAATTCTAAAAAATTTGAAATTTTTTTTTAAATCGCAAGTTTTTTTTTTTTTTTATTCAAAATATTATTTGTATTTATTCGTTTTGGATGTTTGGTTGTCAAATAAAAGTACAAAAATGAAATATCCAATATTGAGTTATCGATAACTCGATAAATAATTGCAATTTTGCAATAAAATAAAAATGTTGTACAATAAATAAAATTTTATAATTAAAAAATAAAAAGTTGTCTTACAACATGATGGTGCAGGGTAACGCAAAGTCGGACGCGATGACTTTTTGGAAAAACCCAACACTTTTCGGATTCCGATACAATCGCTAGAAAATATTAGAAATAGAAAATATTAGAAAGTTTAACAGGTTTAAGATTAACTCGAACAATGAAATAAAGGTGTTTTTATACCCTGTACCTATAGGTACCAAGGGTATACTAGATTTGTGCAATGTATGTAACGGACAGAAGGAGGCGTGGCAGACCCCAAGTCCTTTATACCAAAATGCTTTTCATAACCTCGGGTAGCGATTGAGCCATGTCAGTCTGTCCGTCTCTATGAACACCTAGATCTCGGAGACTATAAGAGCTAGAGACACGGAACTTTACCTGCTGGTGCGCATATTTCCTAAGCAGATGAAGTTTGTTGAATCATGTCAATATCTTTCCCCGTTCCCCCGCTGTAGATTTTCGCGGTTTTTAGCCACACCATTTAATATTTTCATTTGAAATTTAACAGAGCGATGCGCTGTGGATACATGCATCTATGTGTAAAAAATTAACAAAATCGGACAAATACAGAAAAAGTTATAGTCAAAAATGTACAAATTTCACTGCCCCTTGCCCATAAAGTGCATCCATATTTGACTCCTCGTAATTATGGTTACAAGTGACCCAGAATCACAATTTTTGGTAAGCTGATTCATGTGGCTCTAATGAACAAATCCACATCCAAATTTTATCGATGCGGTCCCACCACCCCCCGCAATCGATTTACCGTGTTTTCTCCCACACCCCTCAACATACCAACTTGAAACTTACCCCATATACTTTAAATAACTTCTTTGACGTAACATTCGAGTTTCATCAAAATCGGTGAAAATTTAGGGAACTTATAGGTATAAATATCGAATTTCACAAAAAAAAAAAAATTCCAATTGGAAAGTTCGTAGAAGAAATATGCAAAGGTACAGGGTATTCCACTGTCGGGCACCGCCTCGACTGTACCACATTTTTTTTAAAGCGTACAGAGTATAATGTAGTTGCAATGTCGTTCCATGGGTCCTTATTCTCTCTTTGCATGTCGACTTTTTACAGTAAAGATTATTTTGTGTCCTTTAGCTTTAATGCGAGTACATTGTAGTTAAAAATAAATATGAATATTAAAGTTGAAAATTGAAAAATTAGAAGACTTTGTACAGCTTTAAATAGCAATAGACAAAATTTTTGAAACCTAAAAAGACCAACTTCTTTAAAGTAAGAAAAAAAGAACAATTATTTTTTAAATTGAAATAAAGTTTTCAATTTGGCTTTAAATTTGCCGATTTGTAAACGTATGTTAAACTTATAACAACCTTCTACTTATACAATTTCTTTATATTATTTTTTCCAAGTTTTGATGTCACCGTATAAGCGTTTTTAGGACAGCTTTCCCGGATATGGACAACAAATTATAGGGCTAAAATCTGCACATAAAAAATAAAAAAATCCAAAAAGCCCTTGTACAGCATAGGTCTCTATTTTAAGTAAACGAAACGCTTCCGTTTTTATTAGTTTGCTGCTTTTAAGGTTGAATTTTTATATAATGTATATGTTTCTTTTTTTTAATTTGTACAAAATACACATTTGACTTATGCACTTTTTTTGTCTTATTTCCACGCCAGTTGCTCTTCTAGACTCTAAAATTTTATATCCATTATTTGTAGTGTAATCTTTAGCAAACATTAGTAGCACGCAGTATCTCAAATTAGGCCAATTTAGAAGCAAACTTGCCTTTTAAAAATTATAAGGCTAACCCACAAACAACATAAAAAAGGGGTCAAAATTAAGGTCTGCATTGTAAAAACTGTCCCTTGAAATGAATTTGTATCTGTGACAGTTAACATATTCGAGTGTGTGTGTTTCTGTGTATTTGCGGTTTGTCTGTCAATGTAAATGCCTACACACAATGGGCTCCTAAACAGGCCGCATATTTCATCAAATTACTCACACATGGTCAACTGCAGATTGTGCCAGCATTATTTTGGCCCTTATGCTCGAACTCTCTGCGACATGGGCTGTGGCCGCTTGATCCCTGAACAGGGCCACTTGGAGCGACCCACAAATAGAGTCATGCAAATTACGAAATTTCACCGCGCACAGAATATTGCATTTCAATCAATATTCCGCCGTATACTACTAGCTGACATTTGCATTTATACTCGAATATCCGTGTGTGAGTGCTGGAGAGTGTGTGTGGGAATGTGTGGGAATGTGTGGTTCCGAGGTGTGGCACCGTGCAACATGGCGGTCAATGAGCACCCAATAGCCCATTAAAACCGAGTGTATTTATGTTGAAAATTAACATTTTATGAGCGAACCAAATCTGCTTTCATTTGAATGGAAAATCTCTTGTGAAAATATGCATAATAAATTCGTATTGACGTATGCAAATATTAAATTAAGTTGGAACTTGAAAGAAAAAAGGAAATAAATTAAGAGATTTCTGGTATTTTTGTGGAATTTCAGTACTTTATTAGATTTTTTATATCAAACGTTCCTTGCAGAATGTCGAGTAATAAGGATGACTATATACAGTAAACTATGCGAGAAACTTATGTTTTAATATTTGTATGTAGGATCACTAACCTCATCAAAAACATGTATTTAGTAGCATCTCTAGCTACAAAATTTCGTAACATCGTAGTCAAAAATCGGCGAAAATAAGTGAATCCGGCCACTTGTAAGGTCGACATCTTCGATTTAGATGATTATAACATATGTGATAGAGCTATTAGCCAATAGTAACCACGTACTTTTTTATTGCAAAATTCCGATTATTTATCCAGTTATCGATAACTGAATATTGGATTTTAGTTTTTTTTCTTTGATAAGCCATATCTCCTAAGCGACTAAGCCATTTTCACATATTTTTTTTAAAATGAAAAATAAAATTTTAAATTTTCGATTTACTCATTTTTGCCAAGGATATATTCAGAAGAAGTTAGTTCAAATGTAACACCTCTGAAAAAGAAGAAATTCGAGGATCTCAACTGCACTAAGAAAATGATCAGGATCGGACTAATTACATTTTTCTAATAATGGAAGATAGCTTGTCTTACTGAAGTACAGTAATTAGTTTTTATTCTAATTATATAAATAATAATTAACAAGTGTACAAAAAAAAAAACCAAATAATCTTATTGTACATAAAGAGGATAAACAAATGATGACATATCAGTATATCAATACACATTTTGGATACACATGTATAGTGGATTCCAGTGGGATGATCCTGGGGATGAATGCGTTTGAGTCTTACTAGTTGCCATGCAAGTGCCTTCGGGTGTGAATCAAGAAGCTTCAGATACGTCTTCGTTTGCTGCTGCAGTTCATCCAACTTTCGGCCCGCTTAGGTTCCTTTTGATTTCCATAGTGCGCATGTGCATATGTCGCAGAGCTTCCTAAGCATTTTGCTTTGCGCTATCCTGATCCTTTTTATCTATTCCATATACCTGTAGCAAATACTTCCATATCAACTCAGTATAGGTTTGTATATCGTCATCTTGTCGCACAAAGACAGCTTGTTTTTGAAAGATAAAAGCCATGCTATTTCAATGCATTAGTATTCTTCCTGCATTTGGAAAGATGCTGGTAGGAGCCATTCTGTTTTGGATTCTGCAGCTTGAAAACGTCCCAAAGTGACAGATTGGTTTCCGCAAGAGCAACGGCACGCCCTGGAAGCCGTGGAACAGAAAGAATAGGCTCAGGCAGGTGGTTTATGGATATCCCCTGATCATACTTTACTTAAACTTTCGGGGTTTCCGACGCCTCCATTTCTATATTACATACATTGTCACAAACTAAATATACTATACCCTTTGTATCTTAAACTTTAAAAAATAAAGTAGTGAGGCCCTTATTCACAATTAACAAATTAAACTATGACTGACGTCGCTCTTGTGAGCTTTGTTCTTGTTCCCTTGAGAAGCAGTTTTCTAAGCTGTATGTAAAAGTCTGTTTATTAAACCAAGAAGCTTTTATTGTTGCCATTAACGTACTACGCTAACACTGGGATATTAAGAGAAGCTAATGAAGGGGCCAGTGACGGTCTTGGGCTAGCTTCGTTAGAGAATGTCAGAAGTCAGAAGCTTTGCTGTTTTCCCTAGGACTTCAGTCGCTAAAGCTTAACCACACTTAAGTAAGGGTTGAGTAAATAATGAATTGACATTGAAGTGCACTTCACAGACTGTCATCTTGGAAGGATACTATCATGATTTTTGGCAGTTTTCAACTCCTCATCTTGAAGGTATGAAGCAGCAGATGGAATACAGGAACACATGCACTTGCCCTGAATCCATCTAAATGTCAGCAGTGCAATAATCTCTAAGAAAAAAGAAATCATCCGCTGTATGGCAGCCAACCCGTCTGGGGTATGCCGGCTTGCTGGAATCGATTCGGACGTATGAATTATTTCAAAAGAAATTAAAAAAAAAAGAATTAACGACATTGTTGTAGTTAAACTCCCAAAGGAACTCTAGGAATTTATATAAGTGTATTTTTGGTTGTGCTTCATCGAATGCACCATAAAATTCCTAAAACCTATAAAATAAAAAAATAAGTCATGACTTTATTTCCGTCTGGGGCAAAAGATCGAGCTCGATATTCCATAATTGAATAAAAAAGCCATTCAGGCCTTAAATATTTTTTAACGTGTTGAACGTGAAACACCAAAAGTGATAATTAATACATTTTATACATAAAAATATTATTTTTTTACATAAAAACAAATTTTTTCGAAAAAAATCAGTGTGACCACCTTTTGCAGCCAACATAGCTTGAATGTGACGAGGAATCTATAGTTTGTCTTTCCTAGTAGCAGTAAGGATCTTTATTAACTCTTGCTTGGTTGTAGGGGTTTCCACCTAACTTTAGATTTCAAAAATATCCGGACGTTCGCGATAGCTTTCAAGTCAGATGAATATGCCCTTTTTTATATAAATATCTTATAGTCCTCCATCTGGTTTGTTGAACCATTTTTTCATTTGAGGGAACAGCTAGCTAGAACAGCTAACAATATTTAAAAATAATAGTTTATAATAATAATAATAATAAAGCAAGAAGCATATCAAAAAAGTAAATTTGCAGCATGGATCTATTAATATGGCAAGGGACTGTAATTGTAAGTTCTTTAAACCAAGATGCTTACCATTATCTCTGGTAGTGATTATGCCATATTCGTTAGTACGTCAGAAATACATAAATCTTAGGAAACATTAAAGCTAGAGAGTTTTGCGCATTATCCGTACGCCTGTGAAGCCTATATCTTACTTGTTGACGTTTTCACCAAATACCCTGCAATAAATTCTAAAATACAATCCTAAATTTATTATTTCAAAATTTGGTGTAAGTAAAAACTTTTTTTTTTGAGAAATTCCACTTTTCCACTTTTGTGCACCCAACCCACCAACTCACATATTTTTTATTGAATCGATTGCTTAAAACGGCTTAGGTTCCAATACAGCTTCGAGTCCTTGAACCAAACCTGTACTTTTTCATAGTTGCTAAATATTTCTGCTTTGCTGATTATAAATCCCACTGGCGTTTTACTAAGCCTACTGAGCTTTGAACAAAGATCATAATAATTTATTTCCAAAAAATAAATGTTAATATCAAATATAATATATAGCTAGGATCTCCATGCCATATGTCCAAGGCACTTTTATGGCAATTTATCATAAGCAAAATAACTTATAAAAAAGATTGCACGCTTAAAAAACATATTTAAGACCCATAAAAAATTGAAAACTCGAAAGGGTAAAAACATCTGTTTAACTTTTACGACATTCATTTGGACTGCCTTTATTGTCAGCTGGAAAGTTCAAAATGCTGATGCCAACTTAATGTGGCGAAAGTTTAGGTCCCAACATAATGCAAGTTTAATTTGCAGGCAGCAGTCGACCCTTGACTCTCCCAAAAAGGGGTCAATAAATTACAAAACAATATTTTTTATATTTTTGCGTGCTACATGCCGTATGTGTAGCAAAAAAAATAAAAAAAAGAGAAAAATATATATAAAACCAAGAAAACGAAATTATAGAATGCTTCAAATGAAATTGTTTGCTTGGTAATTTGAGGCTGGTGCAAACAGCTGTTGGCTCATTCTTTAACTAAAAAAACAGAGCAAAACCAGCTCCGAATGGGCGTTTCGGGCTGTAACCAAAGCTCGGCGGGCTACGTCAAGATAAAGTACATTTCTGTGATAAATATAACAACAAGTACCCAAGACACGCATCAGCACACAAACACAAACACACAAACTTAGGCAAAAGGAATCCGAATTCATTTCGTCAGGCAGCACAGCTACCCAGCCGGTGGACTACGTCTACGTTGTGCCAAAACCCTTAGCCAGAAACCGGGCAGGCCCTCAGTTAGTCAAGTCAGTCAGTCAGTCAGGCAGCTGTTATAATGATGCCAACGATACATCATCGCAAATGCTAAATTTTCGGCTGCGTCGAGCGACGTCAACAGCTGTTGCCACTGATGAATCCTTTGGGTACCGTTGCCATCGCTACCAGCTCCCTCTCCCTCAAAAAGAACTCCACCTACTACCTAATATTTCAATATTTCGCATATAAAAAGGCGTAAGTTATTTTTCATATTTCCTCCCAGCGGGCACGGCTGTTGCATTGCCCATGGCCATGGGGAGCCGCTGCTGCAGCGTTTTCGGCTAATTTCCAGAAATAAATCCAAAAATGGTGAAATATCATAGACAAGAGCACACAGAAACAACAACAATAACAAAAAACAAGATAATTAACTATCATAGAATATTCCAGTCACGCGTTTCAGTTTTCATGCTCACCCATTGGTACGTCGCACCCGGACCCACAAGTATTCCAAGTGCTTCTGACTGTCTGCTTTGGCATTTGTTTGTTGCCACAACTTTTGTCCTGCTGTGCCATATCCATGCAGATCCTTCGCTCGAACTCCACAAAGCCTTCTTTGGTTTCTATTGCGTTCGTTTGCTCTACGCATTTATGAGTTGTTTTAATTTGTTGTGCGTGCTTTGGATATTCGAAATCTGCATTTCTGTACAGCTTTTGTCTGAATGTTGAATACTACACTGGTACGAAATTGGCAAAGACCTCTAGACAAGCAAAAAGGTTAAAGCCAAATTGGCAGAAGCAAACCAGAAGAGAGCATTCAAAGCGGCTTAGACGTATAGCATGTAGGCTTAAAATAGTGAAAAGGAAACATGGCAGAGATAAACCTGAAAACTAGATTTTAGAACGAAAATAAAGTGTTAACAGGTAACATACTTAATAAAAAAAAGCTTCTTAGAGCAAGTATGAGTGCAAGTGGAAACAAAGGAATGGGAATTTGAGGCTAAGGGACATAAGACATAATAGATTAGAGCAAACACTCTCACCTCCTGATTATAACTTTTTAAAAGTGCAATTAAAATTAATTCGCAAATTAATATTAGAGAACATCTCAATTGCAGCCAACACACAATTAAAATCTAATCTACAAAAGTTAAACACAAAAAATCAATCTCTCCTATTTAAAACAGCCAAAAATAGACAGTCTGTCCACAATAGTTTGCCAAATATACAGCTTATTAAAGTACCTTTTAATGAAGCTTACCTTCTTGCGAAAGCCGAAATAGATCCACAATCTGCTGAGCTAAATTCAAGTGAAAACTGTTATATGATTCGCAAAAACAAAGATATTTTAAATCTGATCGGGATACACTTAGAGAAAGTTCATTCTCCCAAGGTGATTGACCCCAATAACTCCTTCCATAAACATATTGAACTTTGCTTTAACCAATTTGTATCTATTAAAAACAATTACGAAGCATCTCACCGAACAATAACATCCTTCTCAGACACAAATCTCGCTAGCAACATTAAAACGCAAAATAATTATTTTATCTCCGACTATACTTTGACAAAAATTTTTAAGAAACTCAAAAGCAAACTTTCCTCTGGACATGATGAAATCCCAAACGTTGTACTAAAAAATTTACCACAAACTTTAATATCCCAGTACTGTATTCTTTTCAATAACATGCTCAATAATTCACATTTCCCACCACAATGGAAAATAGCTAAAGTAATACTGTTAAAAAAAAAGAACAAAGACCCCACGGACGTAAATAACCTTCGCCCAATTAGTCTACTGCCAAATATCAGCAAGGTTTTTGAGTCATGTATTAATACAAATATTAATATACACTGTGATAATCATGATCTCAATAACGATAGGCAATTTGGCTTTAAATACAGACACTCGACTTCCCATGCTATACACTTACTAACTTCCAATATTCAATGGTATAAAAACCAAAAAATGGCGATAGGAGCATGTCTTGTGGATTTAGAATAAGCATTTGACAGCGTCTGGTTGCAAGGGTTAATATACAAAATAATAAAATATAGATTTCCGTTGCATTTTACTATTCTTATTCACAACATAACGCACCAAAAGCAATTCCATACATGCAATCAAAATGAAGAAAGTAGTAAGTTCATTAGACCAATAATCACGTATGCTTGTGCTATATGGTTCAATATATCCCCATCGTACATGGAAAGAATCCGAGAATTCGAAAGGAAATGGCTGAGAACATGCACTTCCCTTTACAGATCTCCCCATAGCAACTACACTAGATTCATTTCGAACAATAGACTATACAATACAGCCAATATCACAAGAATAGACAACTACATTATAAAACTTATCCGCCATCACATCTTACGTTCCACAGAATTTCATGAAAACAATTTAATAATGGCCCCATACTATGAAAATGAAAATTATATTAGCAATACATTTAAATCAGGCTTTATTCCACCAGAAGCATTTATTTTGCTAGATAAAAAAAAATTTATTCAGAACGAAAGAGGCGTTCCAATATTTTACCATATGTTCAGACGAGCTACTAACAAATCCATTCCAGAAAATTTATTGCAATTGTCAAATTGGCGCTTCAGTATGAGCATCCCTGAAAAGGACTCACATCCAAAACTCTATAAGTTCTGGTGGCTATCAGAAGAACCCTGACCTCCCATAATCCCAAAATCCATAATCCCATCCCCCGCTCATCCCATCCACTCCTTTTTTTATATTAAACTATACAATATATATGTAACATTTTTGTACATTTTTTGGTTACAATCACACTATATTCATTTGTAACATAACAAAGGCATGTAATACACATATGACACTAAGATATATTTTTTTTACTAAACACTTCAGAACTCTCTAAAGAGGCAGTGTGTAATTTTACTGTTAATTAATAATTATTTTGTTTGTTAAAATATAAGCTTTTTATAGAATAACACTAATAAACGATCAACAAAAAAAAAAAAAAAAAAAAAAGTTGTGTCGTGCGAATCTGTACATATTTTTAGAGCCAAATAATCTAATCTGAACCACAATACAACTTGAAAAAAAAAACACTCTCATCAGAACAAAAAATCGTTAACGAATTTTATTGTACTGCCTAGCAATCAATTGAATTTTAGTAAAAGATCCTGCTCTAACAATTTTTTTATTTTTTTCAAAATGTTTAAAAAAGTTAAATTAAGATTTATCAGGCAATTAACAATCCAATAACTTGATAAACATAAATGCGCTTAGGCAGGCATCCATCACAAATAAATTTTTTTATCGTCCAAGTAAAATGTTCTTTTCTCCTGCTGATCAAATATCCAAAGGTTACACCACTAAACACGTTTAAAGTTGGCTTATCTCTGCAATCTCTTCAAATCGGTCCACTGTCAATTTAAGCAATATACAAAGTTGTAGTGGATTACACAAGTAAATTCCATAACATTGTAAACAATGTAGCCCCCTCTGGTCACAAATTGGAACACATGAGCAGCACAAAGAGCACACTGTACTCTGGCAGTATCTTGTATCATGTAAATACCTAATGCACATGTCTACCATGTTCCATGACAAAGCAAGGCATGAAAGAGTTAAGCCCAATACAATGCAGCTGACGCTGACTCAAATTATTGGCTTTTGTTTGGATACCAGGCTGAGTTGTAGATTGCTAACGGCTGCTCAGACCATCTAGGTTGAGGGATTGGAGGTGTTGGCTGTAGTAGCAGGATAGACAAAACTTCATTATATCAATATGCTTCGGGTCAACTAGCATTAAGTGAAGAGGCTACGGGCACCGGAACTGAAACAAGCTCAATGATAGGGTCCGCTCAGAGAGATAGCTGCGGCGTTATCGACATTGTTATCGTAATGAAGTAAAGATAATGATTATAAGACTTGGTGATGAATGCGCGTGTGTATATAAATGAATTAGTTCACATTAAGTATACGCCAGAGTGTACGCAAAAGCCAAGCGAGCATGATTTAAGAAATATGCTAGGACTTATGACTCTCGCTCATTTCGCTGCCATCTATAAGTGTGTGTGTGTGTGTGTGTTTGTGTGCGAGAGAGTAGTTTTTATGCGAATGAGTGTGTCTAAGTGTGTGCGTTTATGTAAGTGTGCCCAAAGCCTTAGGAGATTAAGTTCTGTGTGTGCGAAGCTAGGAATATTAATTCCTTAAGTAATTCACAACATTTACAACTAATGTTTGTTAATGAGCTTTGCCACCTCGCTCCCCTTACTCTATTCTGTCCCCTCTTTCCACGCTGTTTGTTTGTGTATGAGCTCGTACGTTTATTTATTTTGTTGGCGCATTTGACTAACTACCAAGTATTGCCCGAGGTCATGGAAAATCCTCTGAAATAGCATTGCACAACACTTCTGTCTATGCGTCTAAAACTGAAACTGAAAGATATTGTAGCACTAAAGTAGGTGAAAATGTGAAAGCACTATTTTCTGTGAATATATACATATAGTATGTATATGCTGTTTTGGCTTTGCGCCTAATGAAATAATTATGCAAAAGTAAACAAGCAAATGTTATTGCACCAAGGCCATTAACGAGGTTTTGACATTCATTAATTTTATGCTGTTTAATTTGATTTTTATGCAATGTACTTTACTTAATAGAATTTTTTTGTTGTTAAATTTGTAAAAGAGAGCGTGTATAGTTTAATTAAGTTGATTATACACTTGGAACATGTTTTGATTATGCTAAGATCTTTACTACATCTGTTTTTATAATAACTCTACTTTTACAAATAGCTATTAATGATAAATTTACAACATTCCATTATTAAATGAAATTATTATTTTTTATTAATATATTTTGTTTTTGAATTTTTAAAAATTTTTTAATCACATTTTGTTAGTAGACATTCGATAGCTGTTAAATAGTACTTATATCTAATAAAAAAATTTCTGCCTTTTTAGTTCAATTTGCTATTAAGTTAGTTTTTTTCTAGTTTAAAAAATTTTATTCTTTTAACATAGCCTCAAAGAGTCTGTTTAAAAACTGAAATATTTTGTATAATCATTGTTTTTAACTAAAAAAACGATCTGCATCATTACTTTTTAAAAATTGTTGGGAACATTTTTTGTAACCTTTTAGAAAATTTACAACTAAAACATTCTTAACGCTTCATTTTAAAAATATGGGATATATTTTTTTTAATTTTTTTTAGAATTTCGTGTTTGTTGTAAGAATGTTTACTCTTAATGCTATTATTGAAAATATTTTACTCTTAATTAAAGAAATATAGATATCGAAAAAATCTTATAAAATAAATTCTTATTATTTTTCTAAGTTTTCTTGAATAGCTAAGTAGGTTTAGCCGAGTCTTTCTGTCCAGACTAAAAGATTCGAAGTCTTCGAATGGCTCCTCAGTTTAGGTGGCCACCTTTGCTTCGTCGACAGTGCTTTTTGGGCAAAATGCGATTCTTTAAACAACATTTCTTGCGCCTTGACAATCCTGTACGTCTGTTGGCAAAATTCAATAAAAAAAAACCTAGTCTTTGTCAAATCAACATATCTACGGCAGCTGGCCAGAACAGAATATTCGTTCCTTTGATATATCGATATATCGGTGTTTTCCAGTCAAAAACATCGACCTACTGCAGCAGTTCCACTAGTTTTTATAGTAAATTAGGGTCCCGGCCCCTGTTTGCTTCGTTTGACAACTTCCATTATTATTTTTTGCCCACAACGCACTCTTTATCCATGGATCCCAAAAATATCAATAATACTCCCATATTCCTGTGGGACAAAGAATAATTTAATCATCGCAGAGTCTTATAAAAAGCTTACAAAGTAATGACAATAGATGAATCTTGAATCTGCACCCAAAGGTATATGTATTTGTGGAATGCATGTAAAAAACAAAAGGAAGCGTAGCAGACCACAAGTTGTAGGTAGAGCCATGATCACCTGTCGTTCCGTCCGACCAAATAAATCTCCCTTCCCCATAGCAGAATGTCGCGGCTTACAGCCACATTAAAATAGCAAACAGAAAGATCGGAAACCACCTGCATTAATTGTAGACCTTCTCAACTAGAAAAACCCACCTATTCTCCGCTTCCATTTCATGGTACAACCGGTAGGTATTATTTCTATTTTTTCATTACGGCCTCATACGCGTCTATTGTTAAAATTGTGGCGCTTGTACTCATTTTTCTTATAGTTTTGCGAGCTAAGTAAAATGTCCGCCTAGTCAATAACTATAAATGGCCTCCCAATGCCTGAGCTCCCCCTATTAAATGTAACACTACTCCATTAATAAACAAGACACCTTCTTGATTTTTCTCGCAACAGGACACCCCACTGCCATCAACGATTTTTTCTGGAATACAACAAAAATTTGCTAGGTGTCAAATAATATTTGCATGCAATATTATCCGATTAGCTCAAATTTTTACTACATATTTGCTTATCAGCTTTTCGAAACACATTTTAAAGTTTATGTCCCCAACTTAATAATTATGTACAAAACTTGTGTATGTGTGTATATAAAGAACCATGTGAATTTCCGACGATCTCGTTTAATACTGTCGTGTACTACGAATTTGTGTGGCAAACTTTGGGAACCTTTTTCTCGCATACCGTGCCACAGACGAACTTCCCGCACAGACCAATTCAAATGCAGTTAAACGAGCTTATGCGGCAATAGTTGCCTGTAGCGGCTTATAAAGTGCAAATATGCGACACGGGGGGCGAAGGCTGCAAATCAGGCAGACCTTAACCCAAAGACCTTCTCCCCAAGACTATGCAAATCGCAGCTTGGCATGCAGCTAACTAAGTAGTTGAAAATTCTGTGTGTGTGTATCTGTGTGTGTACTTGTATGGGTGAGTGTATCTGTGTATGTGTTTGGCTGCCATTTGCAGTCGCGTAAAATGTTTAACTAACATAAAAAAGCTACTAACAAAAGCACGTATAGCAGCTGCTGCAACTACGAGAGTAGTTTGACAACATCAACATCGCCACCTTGATAGACTCCAACGTTTTTACAATTTTTGTATTCCACACATCCATATAAGGTTTTTCCGCGTTCTAAATCTGTCACTGCCCAGCCATTTCTGTAGGGTTGAAAACAAAAATCTTATTAGATACTAAATATAGAGCTGTTTGTATTCTTTATTACCATTTGAAAAATGCATCTCGGTAAATATTATTGCAATAAATAATTGAATATTTTCTCACTATGATTTTTAAGGAACTTCGACAAGGATTACAAAGCAAGGAATAGTTGTATCGACTTTATAAAATTGGAACAATAAATTCAGAAGTGGCCGCCATTCGCTCCGGGATGAATTCCAATGAATTGCAATGTACAACTAAAGCTAGAAATACAAGAGGCAGCCCTCGCATGGTGGACGTGAAACTATTCATGAAATTATGCTATAGTCCTCTTATGGTCAAGTGTCAGCAATTGTGGCATCCATCGTGTGGTAAACATATTCAAAAACAAATATTTATGGAAAATGTGATGCATCCGCTCAGTTGATTCGCCTATAGCACCAGCCACCTCACAAAGATTTATTTTCAAATAATCCTTTTTTTGGGGCGACCTGAACGGCGTATACTTAATTATACTAAGCATTCTCATAATTTTTGATTTGATATTCGAAGTTTTGAAATTAAACGTGGTTTTAAACTAAATTTTAACAACATATTCAATATATTTATCTTATTATAATACTGTTGGAGAAGAAGTACATATATCATATATATATATATTGACCTCAATCGTAACATAGTAACATTAGCTATAGATTTTACCTTTAAATGAAATAAAAGTAGAATTCACAACTCCACGTTCGAAGTTAGAATCGGAATTGGTGTCCGTATTTAGAAGGTCCTCATTATAATGAACGACGCACAGTGGCACGGCAGCCGCAAAAGCGTTGCAAAAATCGATTTTGCGATGTAACCATTTTTTAAATGTAATACATGCATCTGATTTAGAATTTCCCAGGGATCAAGAAAATAAAAATTTTAGTCAATTCGTATGAATAGTTTAGTTACTACAGCCGCTCAAAGTGGAGTATATTTTCAACTTTGAAAAAAATCGCAATTTTTTGAATAAAAATTCGTGTTTAAGATTGTTTTGTGGAAAAACTACGCAACCAATCCCTATTTTCTTAGTTTCTATAAAAAGGTACATGAAATTTAAACATATAAGAAAAAAAAAATGACTTCATTTCTTTTCTGGGTTTTTCAATACTTCCGTTTAACTGAACCATTATATTTGGACCACTTTTTCAACTTTGGAAGAAAATATTTTATATTCCATATTTTTTCATTTTTTCAATTTAACATAAATGGTTTTGTTATTAATTTATTTACTTGCTCTATAAAAATTGACTGCATAAATTTGCATATGTGGCTGTAAGGCCAGTAAAAGTTCAGGAACCCAACTCCAAAATATTCTGACGCAGGTATAAGAAGAAGAACACGCAGTAGATGCAGCCACTGAATTTAGAACTGATTGCTTATATTTTCACTTTACAATAAAATAAAGCCTTTTTTTTTTTGTGTGTCCAGGTAGTTTTAAAACATTTAATGTAATTTAATTTGTACCTGTTACACGTTTTCTGGCTATAGGCTTAAAATTTGTATATATTGCCTGAATACTTCAGAAACATCATAGTTTTGTTTTGACTTTATAAGAACACACATTGCAGTGAAACGTATTTTTAAATATAATATATTGATTTTATAAGTGTAACGATGTCTTTGGTAAACGTAAAATTATTTGAATTGTTCAGCAATTCCAAAAGCGCGAATGAATTCATTTCGGCCATCAGAAAATAACTTAATGTTGAGGAAGCAAATATGGAGAAGTTTGATACCTTAAAAGGCAAACTTAATCTAATTCACTCCCGAATAAAAAAAAAGTGGCAAGACTCTTCCTTCCCCAAATATGGATATGGTAACACAAACGATGGAAACTCATCCCGAAAATTCTTTGCAGAAAACAAAGTTACATCAGAAATAACTGGAGTGGATGATGAAATTATCAAAAGATTGGGTGTTATTTTGAATATTTTGAACTGCAAGGAAAAAATTAACGGCAGCAAATTTGGTGAATATGCCACTAAGACTGCAGAGCTGTTAATGGAAAAATATCCAGGAAAAAAATTGACTCCCACGCTTCACAAAATTTTGGCACATGGCCAAACTATAATTGAATATCATTGCCTACCCATTGGGGAGATGTCAGAAGAAGCCCAGGAATCGAGAAACAAGGATTATAAAAAATTCAGAGCTATGAATACATGTAAAATATCACGATCAAGGGAAAACGAGGATCTTTTTAATATGTTGGCAGCCTCTTCAGATCCACTAGTTGCATCCCTTAGACATGTGAAATCCAATACAGAATTAACAAGTACTAGTTATTCAAATGAAATGTTAAGTCTTTTAGATATTCCTTCAAATGTAAATGTGGATGATTATTTTACAAAAAAACTACTGATAAGACAAATTATATAATATTTTATAATAAAAAAGCATTGTTACATTAAATTTATTGACTGAAATATAAAATTATGAACAAAAATATATCATCAAAATTTCTTTATAAATGAAAAAACAACAAAATCTAACTTCCACAACATATTGCGCAGCTCTCAGATATCGTATCACCATACATGAGCACTTATTTTCAAGCCTGAACGTTTTTCTTTCAAATACAATCTAATTCATTAAAATATCTCAATTGGTTTAGAAAATATGGAAAAAATATTTACGTATTTTTCAATGGGAAATGTTGCACAGGCAACAAAATCCAACTTCCACAACATATTGCGCAGCTCTCAGATGTCGTATCACAATGTATGGGTATTACCTGTTTTAAAGCTTAAAGATTTTTCTTTCAAGTACAATTTAATTCATAAAAATATCTCAATTGGTTTAGAAAATATGATTTTTGCAACGTTTTTTTGGCTTCCGTGCCACTGTGCGACGTGGAAGCTTACAAGTATATACAAAAAGCATGTCTTCGAAGACCCCAATTAGAGGTCCGGCAGGAAGTTGATGCTTTTCCTGTACGATTTAGAAAAATAATTCAAGACACTCAATCTTACATGCAAAGAGTCTCGAGGAACTACCAGCTTTGAAAGTACCTTTCCAAATGTCCGCGCCTTCCAGTTTAGTTACATTGGAAGAAGTGTTGCACAAATCAGGAAACTGAAATTCAAAAAATAAATCACTGGACCTTATAGATAACATAACTCTTAAGCTGCTTTCATATTGGGGATCTTTAAGACGTCTCTAAGACTGGGATACTGGGATAAAACTGCATTGATCACCATGATCCTAAGACCGGAAAAGCCTCCAACAAATATTGATCCTTATAATGTTTGATATGCGGATTAAGCGACCCCGAGAGCATATAATGAACATCTTCGGACGCTCGGACTCGAAAAATATGTTAACGAGGTTCGTAAATTCATGCCAGAACCCTAACGTGCTGGATTTTTTTGATCCTTGGATTCGGACATAGCTCCACTTATAGTAAACCTTGAGCTGTCCTATTTTTTTGTTAATATATCGGTGAAAATAAGTGCCAATAGTAACCACGTCAAATTTTATTGCAAAATTCCGATTATTTATCGAGTTATCGATAACTGAAAATTGGGTTTTTCATATTTAGACTATTCTTTGACAAGCCATATCTTCTAAACGAATAACAGCGATTTTTTTTCCATGATAGATACAATTTTAAATTTAAAAAAATTAATTAAAAAATTTTTGTTTTTAATTTTAAAATTAAAAAGTGATCTTTAATGCAAAAAAAAAAAAATAAAAAGTTTGTAACCCTTAGAATTGTAGAAGTTATGCTTATTTTCGTGATGGCACCTCGCAAGTTCGCCATAGTAAACAGTAGTCCTCGGTAAATGCCAAATAAGCATAAATCCTCGGAATTGAAAGATAATATTTTCAAATTTGACATGATTAATCGTTTTGACATTTTAAGATCTACTTTAAAAGTTACAATGAATGTCATGACCCCCCCATTCAAAAAAAGTTCAAAGCTCACAAAAGTCGGTTTTTTTGCAAATAACATTTTACCCATATATTTTTTTCTTACATGTTGGTCCACCCGTAGCTAAGTTTGAAGTTATTATTTTTTTTGTTTTTGCATAAACATTGATTGTTGATAGTGAAGATTATCAAAATGTTAGGGTTTTCATCTTACTACTTTTATTTATAGAATCGTCAGCTATCTAATTTCAGAAAATTAAAATTAAGAAAATTTCCTTTTTCCATAAAATTTTTCGAATTCAGCACTGTGTGAATTGGTTGCTTTTAATGTCTGTCTAAAAGACTTTTGGCAACTTCATAAAAGCAGTGTTGCATTCAAAGAAATTCATAAAAGTCTAAGATTTATCAAACTGCCCTCGTACATTGGTATGCATCTGTTTGCGTGAGTATCTGTGTGTGTAGTTGGCTGTGTATGAGTGCATGTAAAATAATTTGGAAAACATGGCATTAGCGTAATGAAGCATAGAAACAGCTCAACTCAAAAGAGGTAAAGAGAGAGCAGAAAGTCTGTGAAAGCGAGTGAAAAGCTTTCATAAATGCCAAAAGTTATGCGCATCCTTAACTTTCATGAGGCGACTGTTAGGTGCCGACACCAACACACACACGCACACACACAAGCATACACCTGGCCATATGTCGCGTGACGTGCAAGAGGCAGATCACACATGTTTGTAATATGAATGATGTAAAGTGCGTGACGTAGTGGGTGTTAGTTTTGAGGGTATACGTTAGTGGCATACATTCTGAGGCGCCACTATAAAAGCAAGCACATTCAGTCTTCACGGCACAAACTTTGCCACAAAAAAAAAGAAAAGAAAAAGAAAAAAGAAAGTCACTTCATAGTGGCAAAATTCACATTCAGTATTCAGTGCGTAATCTTCACCTTTTTCGCAGCTTCCAGCAGTCATTGCCGTGAACTTTTATTGCATGTTGGCATTCAACGAGCACTTGACGCTTGTATCGGCAAAAGTTGCGCCTTGAATTTGCCACTTTATGCCGCATTCAGAGTTGCAGCTACTGCTACCCGTGCACCATCCCCCAGCACACCCCCCCACCCATCACGTTCGGTAAGTAGTTGTAAGCTGCATAATGTATTTACCCAAGCACCGGAAATTGGGTGCTACTCGTTAGTTCTGCTGGCTGTATGTGATTTCGCCTTGGTGCAACCTACGAGTAACCTACGGTAAATGTGCATAGACAAGTGTGACCCCCATTGCATTGGTGTAGTATGGTGGTGCATGCCTCAGTTTATGTGCACATTTTTTATGGCATTGTGAATGCAAAAAATTACTATCACCAACTTGCTCTGCTGTTTTGGAAGGGTTTTTTTTTTTTAATATGCTGTGCATCGGGGACTTGCAGATTGTTGCGATACGTTGTGTATTAACTAATGCTACGATAACAGTACCTCAGTGTTGTAAAAGACTTTTTTTTTTTAAATCTATGCTGAGTATGACTAGAGTTAAGGTAATGACACATGCAGGGATTAAGTGCTTAAAAAGCAAAGGATCGAAGTCAGTAGCAGGAAAAGTTTTAGGAAAATGTGGATACAAAACTTTGATGGTTTTAGTATAAAATGCATTTATTGTGAATTATTTTGGAAAAAATAGAAATTGAATATTTTGCAAAAATAAGCGTAATATGTATATATGTTAAACATTTTTTCTATGAAGTGTGTACGTAAGCCTGTCATCAAAACCCTTTTCGCAAATTTGCTAATACTCTGACATTTTTTGGTTTTTAATCGTTGCCGGATCGATCAAAAATCTTGTGCAGATGCTTTGCTATCATTATAAAAACTTCATCAAGTTTCTGTTCAGTAGCAGCATTTATTATTACGTTTTATTATTATTATTACGTTAAACCTCTAAAATTTTTTTCATTTCATTTATTCAAAAGCATAAACTTTCCATTTTAAAATAATGTGTAATGGATTTTTTTATATCCATTTTTTTATTATTTATTTTTATAATTATTATTACAATTATTTCTCGAGGTTGCGCACCCTGTGGTTACCAAAAAAAAAAAAAAAAAACATAGATTTAATAAATTTAAATTAAATTGCAGATCACTCCGATTCCTTTATTCGTTTTGAAACCACTTGTTTGATGCTAGCGATTTTACCAAAACACATTTTTTATGTGGTTTCAATCCGACTAAAAATCGAATTGGTAAAATACAAAAGTGCACGTAATTTAAACTGAAATAATTTTTAAAATATTTTTTGAATATTTTTTGATTCTATTTATGCCAATTTCAAGTTTAATATTATTAACAAAAAAAATTTTCGTTTCGTATAATAATGGATAATTTCCCTCGAAAGGTGTATTGCTATGCTATCAAGGAGTAAGGGAAATTAGATTAGTAGACAGCGACAAAAAAATTGGAATGTTGAACGCAAAAACGAAACTGAATATTCGATACTTTCGAATATTCCGATTGTTCATTTATTTATTGCTTATTTCCTTCAATATGGCATATAAGACTTGTTTTAATATTATACGTTATTTTAAAACATTTGATCAGCAAGGTAGTAAGCTTAAAGGTCTATGCTACCAGGATGATTAGGTTGATTTCCAGGTTTGATGAATGCTTTTCAAATTTATGGGGACATAGCTGGCGGTCAAGCAGTCATTGAAAAGAATAATAAGCAAACGTAAAACACTCAAATTAAAATTTTTTGGAATACCATCAGAACCCATAGACTTTATAAACTCAAAGTTCTTAAAATACAAGCAACTTCGAGAGTCCCGATTTTATCAGCATTATTTACTATATATGTATATATACTCCTATTGCAAGTTATTTCAAGTAAAGTAAAGTAAGTTAATTAAATCCATTAGGATTGCTTTTTCGTCACAGTTGATGTTTTTTAGGTCTTTGTCGCGCAAGCTTGGAACTTTAATTTTTTTTTTACCGCTCTTTGAGTAGTAGCCAAGAAATCAAAATATTTCAATTGGCTATCTTGTGATCTGTAGATTCTTTTTGGCATTTCTACAATTTCTTGTTGTTTTTTTATTAAATGATTTTTTTTTTTAATGTATTTATTTATTCTAAACCGTATATTATAATTACTATTATAGACACAAACATACAATATATTATCTAAAGTACTGACATCATTGCGTACTCAAATTTTAACAATCAAAATTTTTAAACTAATATTCTAATAAAACCACATTGACAATATATGCACATGGCACATAGTTTGAAACAGATAGTATTTTATAAAATGAATACATGCATCTGACAGAGATTTTTCAAGAGACTCAGAAAAAAAAATTTTAAATTCGATTAAATGGTTTAGTTGCTAGAGATGCTTAAAGAAAATTAAATTTTCAGCTTAATGAAATTTTAGGAATCAAAACTAACTTTTTTCAGAGCTTTTAAATAAAACTATGCAAACAATTGCTATTTGCTTTTTTACCCTGAACCTTAAGGAAAGAATTTTATTAAGATTGTGCAAATGTATATAACATCGAAATGGAGAATTAGGAGATCCACGTCTAATATTGTCAGGAGGCCAAGGAAATTAATTAGGCATGCCCTTCTGAGCGTCCGTAAGCAATCATTCGAGTTGAATTACCCATTATTCCCAATTCTGTTTTTAACGGATTTGAAATAGCGCGGTCTAGAATAAAAATTTTTATACAATTTCATTCGATCTACCACGATTAAAAAATCAGGAAAAATATGTTTTTATTAACCTAATCTTTTAGAAATTAGGTTAGGAAATCCCGTTTTCCAATTTATTGCATAATTGTTAAAGAATTTATTTCATATCTTTTTTTACATGGTTTCGATATCGGGGATATAAAGCAAAAATTGGAAAATTTTATGTTCATAATTCCTTTGTTTTTGACGAGACTATTTCTATTCCAGTATCCCCAATGGACGGCCAATTCGCAATGGGATTCTCTGCACACACTTTTCCCAAAAAACCTTTTTTTTTTAAAGGGTACTAAACGTAATTTTTGGTTTTCATATATAAATATAATCAACGTTATACTTATTCTACGAGTCCCTTTTATTAAATTAATTTGTTATATACCCCAAATTTGGCTTTGATACTTTTTAAAGTTAAAGAGAAGAAACTCAGGGAAACAGTCTAACAAGGATTTCCGATTAACTGAGGATTCCTTAAAAGTTTTCCTTAGTAGATAACATTTATATATGTCTTCCCTATTTCATAAAATTGAAACCGAGCATTATTATTGTACCTTTTAAGTTTTAAAAATTTGACTTTATATACATTCGGGCATGAATACTTAAGCAAACAAAATAACTTTTTGTGTTGGGATTTCAAAAATTCATTTACATGAATTACAAACACACGTCAAGGCAACAAACATAAACAACAACTTTTGCTATACAAAAGTACATACTCGTGCATACATGGTATATACTGTGTATGTATGAACTCGTATGATGGTATTGTACTATTTATATGCAAAGCTGCTTGCAGATATTTTCATTTTCATACATATGAATGTATGTTAATTTTCTGTAATTGTGGCGCATTTAGTTTTTTTAATACTGAGGTAAGTAAACTTTCACACTTGCACATCGAGACAGACACAGACAGCACTCTACACACCCATACATAGTATATGTATACAATTAGGAGGGAATTTCTGTCGTACTACTCATCAGCAATGGCCCCATCAGACGCCATCGTTGTCATAGTCACCAGCCTTGTCACCATCCAGATCCATCCGTTTCCCCTTGCCTAGTCCCGCACCGAACACTGTCAGCGCCATCATCACACCGAATTTTGCGGTAGTATGCAAATTAACTTAAATGTCAACGTTGGAAAATTTAACTCGACAAACGCAGAAAGTCGTGCTAACGAAATGTCAAAAATGGGAAGAAGCAACATCAAAAATGTGTTGAAAAATTCTGCACCAGAATGGGACAGCATCAAAGCAAAACACTAAAAATCCTGAAAATCTAAAAAAGAAAACGTACCAGAAATAGACAAACTGCAAACGTCAACCAATTTTTTAGTGTACATTGACTAAAACTCGGCTACAATGATGTTAACTAGAGTGTGAAAACTATGATTGGCTGACGAGAGATGCAGCCAAACAGAACGAGATAGATGCCATTCGAAAGTGTTTGAGATAGTAGAGGGGTCTCACTTGAACACACAGACACAAGCAATGACGGAGGTAACATCTCTCAAAGGGGGACCGAATAGAATATAGACGATTTCCTTTGACCTCAATAGCAGTTAAATTTTAAAAATTTTTCGAAAATGTAAAAATTTTGGTAAAAAAAAACTATTTTTTTCCGGAGTAGTATGTTTTGGAAGTTAAGTCGAATGATAGAAATAAAGGATTAAATGATACACGAGGTGTACATAAAATACAATTAAGAATAAGTGATTAATAAAAGAGAAAATGATTTTGACATTTTATATGATATCACATTATTTTTGCATAATTACGATTTATTATCGATTTATAGATAACTATATAAGCCATATCTCCCCAAGCAAATAAACATATTTGCATAACTGCTATTTACAATGAGAGGATGGTACCCAGATGCCTACAAAGTTAAAGTTTAAAAATTCTATCAAAAAATGGGAAAGACATAAAATGGAAAAATCCATACACGATGGTAGTAAAATAAGTAACTTAAAGAAAATAAGTCATTTCGTTACGTTTTTTTTTTTTAAATTTTTAGAACGCAGTTCTTTCACAGATCTAAGAAAATCGTCACGTAGCAAAATAAGAATACCGAGTAGACGAAAACCTATTGTTTTAAGAGTTGGTAAAACTTTCAAAGTGGGCTCGTGTCCCAGGTTCAATTCTCAGTCGAGACAAAAACATTTTATTTTTTATTTTTTTTTGAATATAATTTTTTAAATATTTTACTTTTTGTATACGAAACATAGGTATATTCATTTCATTTATTTTTAATTATTTCTATTTTGAAATTTTTTTTATATTTTGTAAAAATTAATATTTAAAAATAAAATAAGCTTGTCTCCCCTGGCATAATAATTCTCTAGTAATCCTGATCATACTTTAGGTAACTTTGGTGGGTCTCCGACATCTATATACATATTACACACATTTTCGGCTTGGTCAAACTTAATATACCCTTGTACCATAAGGCACAGGGTATAAAAGTCGACCTTCTCATGAAGCTGAGGAAAATTTACTTTTTGTACTTTGTACTAAAATTTGCCTTATTTCTATATTTTTCCTCCGATTTTGATGAACAATTCAATTCAATCATTTTCGGTTTTAGAATACCATTTTACTACGGGAATGACTAAAACATGTTGAGGATACCAACATTTTTAATATTTGCAAAATAGTGTAATTAAACGACCTTTAGGTCAGGGAGAATACCAGAAATCGGTAACACCTATAATTGAGGAAGTTATCCTTATTTCTCTGATGTCTAGTACTTTGTAACATAGTCAAAAAGTATATGCCGTATATGTTTAAACTTAAATATTTGTTTTGACATTTTGTGAAATCCAAGGCCAAAGGTCTATTTCTTAATAATTTAAATTTCATATTTTTCCTATTTTAACAAATATAAAACATAAACAGAAGATTGGATGAGAAACAGTGAAGAAACTCGTTGAACTTATTGACTAAGCTTATCCATTTTTTGAAAACTTTAAGTAAATGATACACTTAAAAAAAATTTTTTCTTAAAAATCCCGAAACACGTGAAAAATTATTTAATTCATAAGCCCATGCTGCTATGACTTAAAAAGGCCTAGGTTTCTTTTAAGTTCAATTATAACCAAATTTTGTAAGTAAATAAATAAGAAAATCTACGTCACAGAATTTTATAAACTTATTCATTGCCAAAGGGGGTTGGTGCCCCCCTAGCTCCACCCTTGCACACCCAGATAGCACGTCGATGACAAAATGGCAGCGCTCATAAGCTTAGTAGTAGTCGTTGACGCCCGTAAAGTGCTTCATGTTTTATGCCGTATTTGTGGTACCCTCTAACTCCTCACCGGACCTCTTCATTCAGGTCATTGCGGTGGCTGCATTCTAACCAACTACACCAACTCATCATTTTAACCACAGATACGCACCCACACACTCAGTGTTATATCGAATGTTTAAACTAGCATACACCCAAGGGACTTCTATCCTACTTAAGGCCATGTGCTCCCAGTTGTGTAATTCATGGCAATGAAATATTCGAAGCCTGGGTAAAACTGAAAGTAATTCAAAAATTCCTAATTTATGGTTCACAAACACATGCGTATGAAACTAGTACTACTTGTACCATCAGTAGAAGATTTCTTCTTTATGTAGGTCAACTTGAAAACTGAAAGAAAATTTATGGCACATATAGCAAAGCGCATTAGAAACTTGAAGCGACTGGGAAACATATTGTTACCAAAGTACGTATATTTAAAATGTGACAAAATTTAAATTTTATAGTGAATTCAAAATCTTTATTTACTACAGTTTTAAATTAGTCTTAATCAATTGTGCTCCAGAAAACGAAAAGGAATAAATTTTTCAAATTCGTCTAAATTTCACATGGGTTTTTATGTGGTTTGAACCCGACTGCATTTTTGTCAAAATAATTTTTTAAATATTCTTTGATATTCTTACGCATACTCTACTTATGCTCATTTCAAGTTAGATATTTATTGAAAATCATTTTTTTTCTTATTTAACCGGAAAATTGGTAAAAATGGCTAAATCATGTTTAATACCAATATGCTTTTTTGCAAGATGCTGCTAAAGCTTATACTATAGTGTCAATTTATTTAAAAAACAGAAAAATAAAGTACTATCTATATTTTAATTTAACTAAAATGTACACCATATAAAGTAGTCGAATGTGCAGGGCTGTGACAGCAATGTAGGGAAATATGAGAAGTTATCGACAACAAAAAATTAGATATTGCGAGCAAGCAATTACGAAAACAAATAAAATTAAAAATACAATTTATTCGCTTTCGTCTTGTGAAATTCGCAAAAAAATCTAGCTCGTTAAAACGAAAGCAAAAAGTGGTCCCATCGATATAAGAAATAAGTAATGCATATTGATTCTTAGATTACAAAATTGTCCTAAAAATTCGATAAATCTGCTTTGATTGAGGGAATTCGAATTGACAAAGGGTATTTTGAAGTCGGGCAGCATCCCTATGCACATGAACACTGTGGAAATTAAGAAAAATCAAGAAAATTTTATAGCCGTGAAAACAGCGTAACCTCTTTTTTATACCCCGTACCGTATGGTACAAAGAGTATATTGTTATTGTGCAATCCGAAAATGTATGTAACGTAGAGAAGGAGAAGTCGGAGACCCCCCAAAGTTACCTAAAGTATGATCAGAGTGACTAGAGAAGTCGATATACCCATGTCCGTCTGTCCGTATGAACGCCTAGATCTCAGAGATGGTAAGAGCTAGAGTAACCAAACTTTCAGATAAGATCCCTTGTTAATCCATAGGAGACAAGTTTATTTAATTTTTTTGATATCGGGACTACATTATATAGCTCCCATATGGGTGTTTCAGAGGACCTCGAAAAAAAGAAAAAGTTTTAGATGGATAATTCGTTTGTTTATGAAGATATCATAAGCAAATTTGGTAATCGGAAGTTTTTTAGAAACCCCCAGCACTGTACCAAATTTGATCAAAATCGGTTGACTATATTATATAGCTCCCATAGGGCCAATCGGTCAAAAAAACGCTTTTTGTACAAAATTTGTTGTGTTTCGTTTGCTTGTGAAGATATTGTAACCAAATTTGGCATTCAGAAGTTTTTTAGAGATCAACACTGTACCAAATTTTATCAAAATCGGTTTACTATATCATATAGCTCCCATCGGTCGAAAAAAAGTTTTTGATTAAAAATTCGTCTGTTTTTGGTTGTTTATGAAGGTATCATAATCTAATTTGGCAATCAAATGTCTTTTGGTGTTCGTAAGCAATTTACCGGATTTTATTGCAAGCAGTGGTACAGGGTATCCCAAAGTCGTCCGCGACCGACTTTAACGTACGCCATCTTTTTTTATTCTTAAAGCTATTAAAAAGGTTTATTTTTTTAAAAGAAAAATACTTTAAATAGTCTAAAATAGTTTTAATTTGAGTATATTTCTTAAATTTACCAATCACATTTTTTAAACTCGTTTTTTTAAATATTAAATATTAATTACAATTCTTAAAACAAAAAACAAAATATTTTTTTTTTAAAAACTACTTTTAAAAATTTGTTTCTTCATTATTAAAGCTGTTAAGAAAAATTGTCTAAAATCTAAAAGGGTTTATTTTTTTTAAGTATATTTATTTTCAAAACTCATCTTTTCCCGACTGTTTGCAAAAATGAGAAAAACATATTTTTTTAAGTTTTTTAAAAAACTAAATGAAACATTTTTTTTTTCATACATTTTGAAATGTTATATGGTACTTCATACTTATTTTCGTTTTTCTGTAGAGAGCTCAATTGTGTAGGTTATGTTTTAATAATAACATTCCTGTAAGGTAATATTGAAAGGCTTTTTTATAATATTAGTTTTAATCAGCAGTGCTCCGGAAAACCCAAAAACCAAACCGAACCATTTTATTCGGATTCGGTTTTGCGTGCTCCGGAAAACTATTTTTTTTTTTTGACGATTATTTCCTTTTTTTTTTCCGATACATTCTCCTGTTGTGTTGGCGCGAAATTATTTTTGTTTGATTCAAAACAGCTGACATGGTTGCTGCAACTCTGCACCTTTTTATTACTATATGTTGTTTACATTAAATTTTTATTCAAATATTGCTAGTTCCTTATTATTCTTTATATTAAATAAAATTACACAAAAATATTACTTTAGCAACAATATCTATTGAAATTAAACACGACTTAGCTATTTTTATTAACAGGGAAATTTTCTTTGTATAAAGGGAACCCTGTCGCACTTATCGGCCATGTGTTCATGTATGATACGCACACATACACAAACAAACAAAAATTCGTTTTCCACAGAGTCAGAAAAAAATTATTCAAAACAATTGTCAATGAATATATACCTTAAAGTTGGCATAAATATAATCTAAGAATATAAAAGAATATTTGAAAAATTATTTCAGTATAAATAAAATGCGTACTTTTTTAAACCTTTTTTTGTTTTTTTCGTTGTAATTCCTCTTGCAACAAAATATTCGTGTTCAAACTACATGAAAAATTCGTTTTGGTGGAATTGCGAGCACCAAACATTCGTTTTCAAAACTAATCTGAATAAATTGCTTGGATTCGATGAATAAAACCCTTTTACAAAAGTATTAAAAATAAAACAATCATTTTATTAATATACAAAAATCTTTATTTTTAACATCTTTCATTGATTTTGTTCTTTTGACAAAGATATTAATTCACAGTTCTAAATCCTTTTAATTATTTGATATATGTGCTAAGAGAATATCTCCGTGATGTTTAAGTCTTTCCTTAGTCTTTCCAATGTTTCGTAAGTTAATCAGCCATCATCTTACCTATTTAAATTATAGGAACTGAAGAAACCAAGGCCAGCCGTTCCGATCTGAGTCACGACTGGATCTTTCCTGTACTCGTAGTAAATGTTTGGTTTTATGTCTATCAATGCCACAGAAGGGACTCATAATTGGTTTCGCAGCACAGTTATTTGACAACTTATGAGCTACATAGTAGTTACCGAGAATATTCTTATGGCTGGGTATCTACCATAAGCGAGACTTAATATCGTTGTTAATTGGCTTTGGTTTTCTGAAAAAAATTTTGAGTTTGCTTTCAACCCTCGACCGCGTTCATCGGAATCTCAGCATTTAAATTAACCCAACCACAACGTAAAATGATTAACAAATTAATTTTCATACATTATATGTACATATAAATAAACTCACTAGTCTATAATTCAACTTATTATTATTTATATTTTGCAAATTAAATTACTTCCGTTGTACAAAATTTGTTGTACAAAATGATTTACAGTGTTTGTCAGCTTGTTGTCTGCTGCCCTTTGCAACATGGGGCAACTATACAAAATCCAGTTTTGTACATGTTAGGAGCACGCCCCACAGGCGTGGGGGCCACCGCAGCTACCACAAAATTATTGTGACTTGTTGTTAACAAAAGTTAAAATTCACACATTTCCATTTCACAAATTGTTGGCACATAAAAAAATGCGAGCTCTGTTATTTTGACATGTAGTTGGTGTAACTTGGACTCATACACATACACGTTCTGGTAGATACATTTGTATCTGTTCATATTGCTTTGCAGTTTGTTGAAGTCATCTAAATGTCAGTAAACATTTTTTGGGTTTAAATACTCTGTACCTTTAAATAAGGGCTATGTAATTTTTATGAAAATTTATGCAACATAGAGAAGGAGACGCCGGAGGCAGCAAATGCACCGCCAATATCGTGAGAAGGACAAAGAAAAGTGATATAGACATCCGTCTGTGTGAACGCCTGAAGCTTGAAAACTATAATCGCTAGGATAACCAAACTCGACATGTTGACTCCTTATATAAGCTAATGTGACCCAAATAATTAAAAAAATATTAAAAATCGAATATCATTATGTGGAAATTGCATAAATATATGAGATTATGGCATTATTGTATTTTATGGAGTCCCAGTCGACACAATTTTTATTTTGTATTTTTTAAATATTTTTGTTTTGCATAAACACCAATTTGTATATACAGAGGAATATACATTTTTTTTATATGGTAATGTTACAGGGAATCTCAAAGTCGGCCACGGCTGACTTTACCGTTTGCCATTTTTTTTTTTACATTTTGCGTTTGGCACCCAACACTTGTGGTCGACAAATGAATGAATGTTTAACAAACTTGTGCACAATTCACAAGCTCTGTTTGAATATTTTAGTTAGAGCGACGAACCACACGCCCATACACATACACCAAAACACACACATATTTGTATGTTCACAAAATGGCGCTTGTCCCATCTGTCTTGTGAAAGACAGCTTCAGGAGTGCGAGTTGAAACGGCTGCACAGGAGTGTGAGTCCCTACGGGGCAGAGTGGGTACTATCCTCATGCGTAAATTGGTTTGAGTTTGACCTCTAGCTTGTAGTAGCTCGATGTTACACTGAATGAAATTTCATTACAATTTCACATTAGTTTGTTTGTCGTTTCTAGCTCTAAGGGGGAAGCACAGTTAATTTCCGATATGTCATCTGGAATGAACTATTACAACAAACAATTATTAAATAAACTGTATACGTGATCTATTTTGAAGAAACTTTACTATGATGTACCTGAAAGAACACCAGAAAGTGATCCTTCCTAAAATAAAAAAATTAATTCTACTAAAAATTGTATTTCTCCTTCCTTTATTATATTCAATATTAATTAAAACTAATATTTTTATTCTGATTCGTTTTTGCGTTCTTTTTTTGTCTATATATTCCTTTTTATTTTCGATAAATTCGTATATTTACCTTATTTTTCCGATAAATTCTCATGTTGTGTTGGCGCGAAATTATTTTTGTTTGAAACAAAACAGTTGACATGGTTGCCGCAGCTCAGCACCTTTCTATTACTGTATGTTGTTTACATTTTCATTAACCCATTTTCTTCCTCTGTTGCGTACACGCAACACCATTTTCAAAAAATTCTTATGCGCCCTGTGTATGATATATCGCTACCACTTTTTTTTTTTTAAAGATATATCCTTAGACTTTCTTCCTTTTCATAATCCGACACCATGCAAAACTCAGACTGACATAATCACTTGCGTATGTGTACACACCTTTTTTAGACACATTTTGAACTGTACACTAAAAATTACTGAATGTAAATTCTTTGTCTTTTCGACATCAAAATGTGTTGACAAATGAACAACGAAGAATTTAAATTAGTTTATGACATATGCAGAAGTAATTGTGCGAGTTCTACATGAGGCTTAAAGATTGTGTTGCGTTCACGCAACGCTGGCGCATTGCTCGACAAATGAATTCGAATTTACCACCAGTAGGACTGTTATTTTTCAGTTATTGACATCGCCATTTTATCATTGCATTAATAAATAAAAATAACTTTTATGTTATTTTTAGACAATGGAACCCCATACAACTTTTTTTTTAATAATTTCTGGTAAAATAAATCATCAAGAATGATACGATTTGATATGAGGCCGAGACTATCCATTTGTCGAGTAATACGCCAGCGTTGAGTACACGCAACATGACGTCACGGCGATCCTAGGTGTCAGAATATTTTGAAATTTTGCAAATATCTTGTCTAAGGCATATGTAACGCCTCTACATTGATTTCATTCCAATAAACATTTTTTTCGCGAAAACAGCGAAAATGGGTTAAAATATTGCAGGTGCTTTATTATTCTATCTTTTAAATAAAATTACACAAAAATATTACTTTAGCAACAATTAAAAAGTTCGAATAAGTACAGTTTTTATTACCTCATATGTCCAATCGTATTTTGGAAAATGTTCTTTTTCATAAAAATAGCCTTAAAAAAAAACAAACCATGGGAGGATAAAACAAAAATCTGTTTTTGAATGCTGGAACATTGCCCTAACATAAAATATAAGTCTCATCTCTGGAGATTTTTCATCGTCGACTAGTGTAATCTACGAATATCAAAGAATATTAAATAAATTATTTCAGTATAAAATGTATACTTGCAACAATTTTTTGGTGAAAAATCGGTTGGCAGTTTGTAATTAAAACACTTTCTTAAGTTAATTTTGTATCCATTAGCATCATTTTGATAAACAATAAATATAATTAAGAATTGAAACTCACCTTTCAAAAACTAAAAAAATAAAACATCTTGTCATCTTCGCTCAAAGACTCATTTATGGTCCTAAAATATAAAAAGATTAATTTTTTGTTCTTCAGCCTTAGGTTACTATCAAACTATTTAGGCAGCAAAAATAATATGACAAAAATTTTATCTCCAAGAGTTATCTTCTTTTTTTTTGAAAGAGGCTGAATCCCACTACCTTTAGAACTGGTGTTTGGATAGTATTGTCCACAAAAGTTATTGTTTTCTACAGGGAAGGAGCTTCGAATGTTATAAATTAAGGTTTTTGCGATAGTGTTAACCGTCTTTTAGTCATAAAAAGACTGGATAAAACAGTTTCTTCACTTATTCTTTACGATTTGATTACTTTTTATTCCAATATGGGATGACAAAGGTATGTCTTCATCTCACTCATAAATAACCACAAGGTCATCCTCTTCAGAAGATTTATTTTTAGTTTCACTCACCTAACTTTGGATGTTCGAAATCAAACATTTTTAGGATTCTGAGATATTGCGAAACAAAATTTGCATTTAAAAGCTAAATTTGTTAATTTTTAAAGGTAATTAAAGGTATCAGCAGTCTGTAAAAATGTTTTTCTCGTTCATCTTGATATGCGGCAACTGAAACGGGTCTCTCTATAAAAAATTTACATACATTTATATATACACATTTTTTTTCAAATCAAATTATGTTTTTCTTTGAGAACTGTAATCTTTGCCAATATAAAGATAGTTATATCATAAAGAGTGAATTGTACATCAAAATAATCTAAATTTCATTGTACCACCAGCAAAGCAAAAACATTTGTTCATCTGTTCCCTCGTTACTTCTAAGCCGCATATCATAATTTGATGAATGTGTTATCGTTGGAAGCGTCTTGATCATCCGCTGGTTATAGGCTATGTTACGTCACAATAAATAACATTTAGGACGCCAACAAGATGACGTTAAGGCATGAACGAAAAGGCCTAATAAGCCCCTTTCAAAACTACATATGTTTTTAGATCTTGCTCGCCGCCTTGCTTTAATAAATTCAGTAAAAATCAACTGAAAAGTATAAGACAAGAAATTGTTATCCAAAATTCAACATTCTAATATTAACATTTTGCGTTTATTAAGCAAAGAACAAAGAGAACAAAAGAGAAAATTTCTGTCGAATTAATGGTGGAGAACCATTCCTCCTACCTATGACTAAATTTTCCGAGGCAGCAATAGATTAGTTTTGTACTAACCTTAGAGTCCCAGCAATCGACCGATGATTCGTCATCGGTTATTTTAAACGTATTTTGGGATAACGCAGTTCTTTTTGTTATTCATTTGCTTGGGCCGATCAACACGAGCCACTTTTTGATAGTGTTCTTATTATGTGTATTCATCGAAATTCATTCTTCTCGAACTTGTGGACCCACTAATGCCCTTAATGTCTCGGTACCTGACTTCACTTCACCATAATTTATCTAGTTGCGTAAATTAACAATTTTTGGACTATAGCTGCAAAATGTTTCCTAGAGTGAATGACGACCACTAAATCATTCCTGTCTTGATAATGAGATGAGATGAAGAAGCAAAACTTCTGAATCTGGTAAAAAATGTCACACTTTAAGATAGAATTTGTAATTCAGTATACATATGCAATATACAATGCTGTAGTAAATTGGCTGCCTCGATTTTCAACTCAAGTTTTAAAAACTTTAAATTCTTATACATCACACTTACCTTCAGGCTTTCAAAGGAATAAGCAAAAATCAACAAACCATAAACAGCTTATAAAAACAAACATTTACTTACCCATAAAAATAAATTTCCGTTTAAAATTAATTATCAATTTTAGTTGTTGTTTTGCATAGGTTTTATTTTCCATTGAAGAAATTGTATTTTATTTGTTCGTATTCACTTATCCTAAATAGCTTAGAAATTATTGCAAACATTACATTTGATTTCATATCATTGCGTTTTATATACTATATTTCGGTTTAGATACATTTTGAGACAGATGCGAAAAATCACAAAACTCCCAAAAATTCCATTAACGTTTATCGTTGTTATATAAATATTTGTGTATTTCATACGAATATTTGGCAATTACTTATTACGTTTAAAACTGCTGTAAGCCATTCAAACACTAGCTAACATTTACTTTAATTTTAATTTTAACTTGTTCAAATAATCTCTCCATCTTGGCCTAGTATTTATGGAGTGCTGTTGTATCTGCTGCTCTACTGCCAGAGAGCCTTCACAAGGAACGCTGAAACTTATACTTAAGACAGTTTATTTACACAATTTATTCGATTACCTTTACGATTACAAATACCAATTAATCAGTACAATGGAATTTATGTATATGTATGTAGATATTGCTATTTTCTCTGCATTGTTTTTGTTTTTTTTTTATACACTTGGATTGATTGATGAGTTTTATTGGCAAAATAAAATGTAAATATTTACAATTAGTTGAAATTGCTATTGATATTTAAATGCAAGCCGTTCAAATTTGTATATGCAAAATGAGATTTTAACGTAATTATTTTTATAGTTTTTTTTTTTATATTGTTTTTATTTGTATTTATAAAGAAGTTTAACTTGCAATTAACTAAGTTGCATTGAGTTAAACTTTGGTGCCATTTTTTATTATATATATTTTTTTTTTATTTGCAACATTAAATTTTTTATTTATCAATGATGTTTTATTTGTAGTGTATATTATGTACTCGTTTTTGCATATTTGAGTTAATTGCATTTCTATTTAATTTAATACTTGGCACAGAATAGCTTACACGAATTTAGAAAAGATATTTAGGCCTATTTTGAACTTCGTACGAGTATTTTTCTATAGATCGATTTCATAAAGTCACGTCGGTCCAAAACAGGCCTTATTTTGTTTAAATAGTGAGAACCCAGAGTTGTCTTTTAACTTTTTTGATGAGGTTTATCATCCTAAGTATGAAGATAAATTTAATGCAATTTTTCTAAGGCACAGTTTTTTTTTATGTTTAAATTTATTTTTAATGATTTTCGTAAATGATGATCAATTAAAAATTAATATGTCTCCCGCTTCACCCTTCTTAGCCTTCTAATTAGCCCACAACTCGTTATGTTTAAATTAAGGCAGAAAATATTTGTAATAGAAAGACATGTTTTTCTAGACATTATTTCAAAACATTGGTAGTAGGTCGAAATAAAAAAAGTACAAAGCTGGTTTAAAAAACTAAAATTTAATAATAATTTTTAAGCTCAGAAAAGTAAATTATTTATTATTAATTGATTAATTAAACATTAAAACATTTGAGTAAATAAAAGCAGAATTTACTGAAAGCACATACTTAAAAAAAAAATTAATCGGATTTGTACAATATCATTTGTGATATAAATAATTTAATTGTTTTCGATATTTTTTTCATTATTAGTTTGGTAAATTCAGTAATGTAGACTTACATGGATGCTCGATTTATGAAAGATATATGAACGATACATTAATATGAAAAACAAATTTCTCAGTTCAACTTTTATTTATTATCTTAAAAAAAAAACAAAAAAAAACAACTTGTATTTATTGAAGTTACCTCTGCAAAATTTTACAACTCCTTTTTATCTTGCTTTCTCTCGCGTATAATCAAATTTTAAAAATTATTTATTAGTTTAAAATCGACAGTGAGTGGGTGAACGAGTAAAGTGAGCAAAAAAACTGTGCCAAAAATTTGTTTTTCTATTTTACTACATAGGATGACAAACCATCTCACAAAAGCATAGTTTCAACTCTAGATGAAATATCTTTTAATCCAGAGTTATTTTCCATATTATTATAGTCATTATTGTAAAATTTTTTGAAGAAAGCATTTCCTGTTCAGATATGCATTGAAAAAACAACTTTAAAACATTAATAGGGCTATTTATGTATCCTTTGTAGGCTAAATTTAGTAGTCTTAAGAGTTGCTCACACATACATACATATTTTTTTACTACTAGGTTTGCCTTAGAACTGTTATTGTTTGCCATTATGTATATCGTATAGCCGTAGCTTCTCTTCTTCCGTACAATCTACGGATCATTTGTTTACTTTCCCGTTGATTTAATTAAGAATAAATCTAATCATAGCCTAAACAGAAACACTCACATACAAATTGAATAGCCCCCGGCCATGGAACCGGCCACAACGCTCAAGTTTTATCCTCAGCCACTTTGGTACCGCTAATTGAGCTGTTGACGTGACCGCAGCTTTTTTGCCGCCGCCATTGGCAGCATGTGCTCCTCCGCCTGGCTGTGTTTGTGCTGGGTTTGCATGCAATGGAGCTGTCTGCAAACGGCTGACCCGTAGCTGGAGGCGCCGCCATACTGCTTGCTCTGCTCGCTGTTGACTCCCGCGGCGCTGATGGTTTGTTGACTTTGTTTCGGTCGCGATTGTAAATTGGCATATTTCTGGCTAGCAGAAATTTAATAATCCACAAAAGTGTCAAAAGTGTTGAAACATTTCGCCATTGCAAATAGCCTCGGCTGCCAATTAACGTATTCCAGCTGACACTGCCGGATTTTATTGCCGATGCGGAGTACTCACCTAGTGTGAAAGGGGGAAAAGAGGTGGCAACATAAGAGCATTGGATTTGAGTGGGTATAAATTATGGACACCATATTGCGCTGAGCGGGTACCCGCATATAATTATGGAATAATTATGGAAAGAAACAACAACCAAATTAAGGACAAAGTGCGTTGATGAGGCAATAATTGCCGATAGTTGTTAAAACGTATACCTAGTAAGTAAAAATCTTATGTGCCTATTTAAGGACATACATTTTCAATACCCTGTATCTTGCGTAGAAGGGTACATTAAGTGCGTAGTATAAAAAGAAACTGTGGCTAATACTTAAAAGGGAACGGGCTAGACCTCACAATCTCTTCATAAATATAATAAAATGATTTCTAGTGTTTTTAGTACAAAAATCCTTATCATAATCTCGGGTACCGATTGAGCAATGTCCGGCTGAACACCTAGATTTCGGAGACCCTAAAAGCTGGAGGCACAAAAATTTATTAACAGAAGCGTATAATCAGGTCACGTTTGTTAAATTACTCAAATATCCTTCACCATTGCTCCGCAGGAGCATTTCCTATTTTGTAGCTATGCATAGAAGAAGCTTAGACTTTAATATTAAAGTTGCTATTATAAAGAATGCAGGAATATTCTTAATTTGAGAAAAAGGGTACAGGGTATGAGACTGTTGGGCACCGCCCTGACTGCTCCACATTTTTTTTTTGTTTTTGCACCGTTCCTTCCGACATAGAACTTTCCTTTTAATTTTTTTGGGAACCTCAAGAGTTACAGCCAAAATGAAATTTGAAGATCTATTGCCTAGAAGCTCTCTTTAAAACAAGATTTTTCGTAAACCTCACCAAAATCATATAAGAAATTTTGTACTGAAGGAAAGAGTCGTTCTTAAAAGTCCTTTAGTATTTACTCACAAATCGTTCCATGTACCAAGTTCAATGGCACCATTGTCCTATCATTTTAGGTATTGCCAAAAATTACAAAACAACTTCACTAATAACAGCTGTTGGTAAGAAGTCTCTAAACTTGGCATTACTTTTTTTTCTGTTTTTTTTATTTTACTGTTTACCAAGTCTTTCCTCAAATAAAGTTTTAAATTAATTTAAATACAAATACGATAACTCTTTGAAAATTAAAGATCCTAGATGGTTTATTTTAGTCATTACTAGCTCAAATGGTAAATTTCTATATAGAATGTTCCAAATCTGAACTTAATCCAGGCAAGACATTCTGTACTTTTTTGAGGTATATTTCAGTCAAGACTATTTTTGCATAAAGAAGAATTTTTTTTGACTAAGCTACAAACGTAAATTTCCATACAAAAAAAATTGTTCACCCTACAGATCGAATATCAAAATTTCACAATTATCAACGACTAATAATAAAAAACGAACGGATTCGACAAAAAAAAATAAAGTTTTAAATATGCCAAAAAGTTTCCAGAAAAAACCATGAATAACAATTTCTTATACGATTAAAAAGTAAATGTTTATTGCCTTTTAAAATAGTTTTTAATTGCAACTACTTGAATCAGTTGTGACTTATAAGCAAGGGACTTTTAAAAACACATCACAGAATTACATTTGTAGGCAATGTTTCTCGGAAACGTTAAATTTAAGAACATTTTTTTTCTTTTTTTTTTTTTTTTTTTTTTAAAGATGTTTTTTTATTTTAGACAGTATTATTTGATTACTATTATAAACATTAGTTACAAATTTATTATTTAAAGCACTGACCCCGATGGGTACTCCAACTTTGGCCTATAAAATTTACATTTTTTTTAAAATAATAATATATTAATACTAAATTTAAGAACATTAAACAAATCTAAACCCAATTTTTTTAAAAGTTTATTTCAAAAACTAACGTAATAACCAGCAAAATAAAAAATTAAATTTATGCATTTTCAATTTAATTTATAAAAATTGCCAACCATTGCATGTAACGATTAAACAAATAAGTTTTATACATATACAAAGCATATTTTATAATTAAATATTCCTAAAGCAAAATTGAACATCAAACAAATGCATTAAAAATGCAAATACTACCATTGTATATATATAATATGTGATGTATTATGTAAGGGAGACAAAACAAATATTTCAAATAAGTGTAAACAATTTGAAAATGAACTGAACAAAGCGAATAAATTAAGTTTATTTTAACACGGAGCTCTGTTAAAAGCAAAATCTTTATAACTTAACCATAGACACACTATGTTCGTCAAATCGACTAAATATTTTTTTTTTTTTTATTGTAATTTTCTCATTTGCTTTAGCGCTCTCATTCTTAACATTTTTTTAACTTTAGTTGCAGAGGCGCTAAGTCACGGGATTTTTAAAGTTTTATGGTCGTCTAAACGACGAAGTTTTAGTTGGTTTTGTAGGATTTTTTTTGTATCGGGCATGATCTTTTGCCTTCGGGTTTCTTTTTGAATTATGCGGTATGCTTTCTTTGATAAAAACAATAAAATAGGCGCTAAGCTTACCCTCAACGAGATTGATTATTACACTCGCAAACGATCAGATTACAAATTTTCTAAGTCTAATCAATAGCGATGTAGAAAACGATTTTGGAGTTTGGAGAAGATAATGCTGAAAACTTTATAATTGAGAGAAGACAACGAGTTCGACCAAAAAAACAATTTGTGTCTAAGGGGCGACAAAAACACAAATTATAATATACTCGATATTACAAAAATATTGAATATCTTACTAATCCGAGTTTTCGTAAATCAAAAAACCCATATAAACTTTATTCTCTGGTATTAATTTGTGCGCAAAAACTCTTTCATGCATTAAAGTGACGAATATCGTAAGAAGCAATATTATTTTAAGGAACCCTTAGGCCTTTTTCGCAAGAAATATAATACATAAACAAATAATTATGAATGAACAAATTTTATCAAAGAAAAATATAAGGTCAATTAAAAAACTCTTTGAGCAGACCAGACCTTAGGCGAAATTTCTCGGTCATATATTTGCATATTAAATTTAATGAGACATCGCGTTTCATACATTTAACCTAGATGATCTATTAGTCAAAATTTAATTTAATCATGTGTAGTGTATGCATGTATATATTTAAGTGTATGTATTGATAATTATAAAACCAATACAGTTGGGTGGCACTATACTAATATACAAAAAAAATCACATTAAAAATTAAATATTGTTTGATACAAAGTGCGGTTAAGTTCATTACGCAAATTAATTAACTATTTTAAAGCAGCGCAAAAAATGTGGAAATTGTTAAAGCTAAGTATTTTGATTTATGTACCATATAATATTTGTGAAAATATGTTGAAAATAAAGCACTTTCGAACCAATATATTTATTGTGTATCAACATAAAAAATCAAATTAAGACTTACGGGTCTGTATGAATACTAAGATATTAAAAAAATATAAGGAATACAATACCTTCGCATAGTGCCTAAGAAGTTGAAATTTTTTGAGCTATATTCATTTGTTATGAAATTTAACTGCATATATAATACATTTTATTAAATACAAGTAGAGCCACTAAATAGAGTATGCATTCTCATGTGAGTGCAATAAACAAAACGTGATAGCGTACTCGCTTTGCAATCCGATGGTAGGTGGTTCGATTAGCACTGGTACATTTGCCTAGCACTGGCATCGCTATCTCAAAGACGCTATTTGCCCAAGAAAATCTCTATTAATTCAAGACACCGCCTTTGATTTCGGCTGTTCTCTTCAAAGCAGTTATTAATAGAGATCCCCATGCTCCGCCCAGGGGTGACTGACAAAATAGTCAGTCAGGGAATTATTTTATTATTATATTGTTATGTGTTTGACGCATTGCTTAACTCGTTAGCTAAACTTATCTTTAAAATCCTTTAGGCATAAATGCATTCAAATCTATTAAAACTTTTGGTAGTTATGGGCATTTCAAAATTCTCCTCCGATACAAATTAAGCCTTCAGTTCCTTAAGTATTTTAGTTCCCTCAAAGCTGTGCTCAAAATGGGTATAAGTATTTCGGAGCTGGTCATGTATTTATTTTTTTTTGCTAACCGAACTTTGTCAAAAAACGCAGCTCCATTAAAAAATCGAAAAAGACATTTAAATTCGAATTAAATAGTGGTGATTCGGATACAGCGACTTCAAAAACAGATATGAAACATATCGGTTTGAAGTTATGCTATAATATAATCGATTATCATGTTTCGAGGCCCGATCATGTCTACTATATGTTTCATGTCAGCGTTCTTACAAAATCTCAATAAAAACCCATAAACCCCTCCATATTTCGGTGGTTATATCAGAATCCTGATGTGCTGTGCTTTTCCTTACCTAGGGTTCGGACTGAGCGACACCAAAGACATAAAAAAAAAAACATAACCGGACAACCGGTCTCGGAACCAAGACACTTTGGGCCAATTCTGTTTAAGAGCGGACATTTGCCACGTCCCCAGTCTAAAATTTTATAAATGGAAATATTTTAGTTGTATTATTACTATCGTATATATTTTTATGGTAATTTCTCAAGGATATCGGCTTTATCAGTGGACGTATTTAAAATTCATGTTACTGTCAAAACGTAAGTTCCTGAAAGCAGCATCAAATACGAATTGTAGTGAGTGTTCCACCTATTTATTTCGTTACAATTAATTTGCATTTAATTTAAACGAATTTCTATTAACTAATTTTAGAATTTTTTATTCATTATTATTTCATTATTTGAATAACAAATTATTCTGAATATTAATAATTTATTTTTAATGTACTTCGAAATGAAATTGGGTGCACCACCTACTTAATTCGCTAACCTTATTATTGTCTTTTTCCGTATTTTTCATTTAGAATTATATTAATAAATAATATAAGAGTTTTAATAAAAATTAAGTCAGAAAATTAAAAGTGGAAATTGTTTATATCCACTTGAATTTTACAGCTTTTGAAGGTCTTAAAAAAAGATGTATACCCGCAAATGCAGAGAAGCATGAATTATAAAAATTATGTGCCTCATCCACATTTCACTTCCACTCCCCTTTTTTTCACTCTCAACCGTACGAATAAACTTATACAAAGACCTTATCATTTTTTATGTATCTTCACTCATTAATAACGTCATATAATAGTTTTTGGTAGGCATTATATAAACGCCCTTATAAATTTCATAAATCAAATGATAAAAGCGAAAAAAAATTTAAGCAAAAGTAAATAAATGATAATATAGCAGAGTTATTAATAAACATTTGTCGCTTTTGTTGTTGCTGTTTTCATTTTTTATTTTGATTGCAGTTTTTGTTGTGGCTGCACATGCCGCCATTTTGTAGCAGCCATCAATGTCCGACATTTTTGTTGTTGTTGTTTAAATTGACAGCAACAAAAAAAATACGTAAAAGTGACCCTGGCAGACCCTTGCCGCGCTGTCCACAGTGCTTTATTATGGCCACAACAATTGTGCCACAAAATGACATTAAGTTTATTAACCTTTTGGCACTTATGTAAAATTAATGCAAAATTATTAAATTTATAATAAAAAAAAATATGTGAAATTTCCGGGATACACTGCACACACTGTTTCCAAAATAACTTTATAGATTAAAGTCTTATTGAAAACAAATTGATTGAAGTTGATAGGGGAATAGAGGTGTAAGGCTCACAGGGGTATTTATATCAAATATGGTGTCTCTAGCGAGTTTCTGAAGATGATTTTTTTGCAGCTAAAAAATGTATCTGGATCAGAATCTGAAAAATTATATAGTTTTGAAATTATTTTTAAGGTTGAATAGATATTGCAAAAATCATAGCATACATTCCACGGCTATCTTGTAAACTCTTTTATCTTATTTTGGAAAAATTTATTGTTTACGGTTTAGGTTTTATTTGGCTTAACCTTAATTTTTTAAATACAAATTGCTGAATAACTCTTGCATACAATAAAATACCGTAAAATTGTATAAAGTTGTAATTACTATGCAGAGAATAAATATTATAGTGAGAAATATCAAAAACTTAATCTTTTATCACTTCATAGTCTGGCTATTTAATGTATATGGGGTAGGTTTCAAGGGGATATGTCGAGGGGTGTGGGAGATGGACAGACGGACATGGCTTAATCGCTACGCGAGGCTATGATAAGAAGAAGAATTGGGTTATAAAGGACTTAGGTTCTGCCACGCCTCCTTCTGTCCGTTGGATACATTGCACAAATCTAGTATAACCTTTGTACCTATGGGTACAGGGTACAAAAATCAAAAAAAAAACATTACATTAAATATTGCTGTCATTTATAAAAGGAGGTGTGAAAGAAAAATAATACCAATATTAAAATCATAAAAAGATTCATATGTGTTGCAACCTTGATAAAATTATTTAAAATATGTAAAAATTTTAAATACTCAATTTGGTGCAGTTTCTAATAAATGTTATAATTATGTTGTTATATTTGCTCTTCTTAGTCATAATTGAAGCAGAGGATCGCTTCAGAGTCCCGTATCCGATTTTTTCTAAATATAAGTGAACAACCTAAATCTCCTATATACCCAAAGCTATAATTTTTATGAAAATTCAGGTACTGGTATGGTTCTTCACATATCTCTCAAATAGAGAGAATCCTGTGCTGTTTAAGTACTTGCGGTCAATTGTCAAACTCATCTATATATGTTGTCTTATGCCTCTTTGTTTCTTCTGATCTAGTTCATTACGAAGTGCTACACTTTTGCTTTGGTGTCAACTTTGGTAAGAACTTCTGCTTCATTAAGATGAAATTTGGTTGAACAGAAAAGTTTTGTACTTGGCCCTTTAGCCATGTATACAAAGACAGGACCAGTAAATGTCTACCGATTATAAATATTTTCGATTATATTAATTCATCCTATATATTTATTATATTGTCATTCCGGATCTGATGATAGGCATTTCGGTTTAAAGAACTTATGATATGCAAAAATATATTCTGCCTCCTACATTCATAAAGATCTATAATACCCTTAACCCTTCCCTAAGTACAGGGTATTAAAATGCGCGTTCTGCAATTTGTTGAATTTTTTATGCAATGCAATTAAAATTACTATAAAAAATTTCAGATGCATGCACATATACTCATAAAAATATATTGCCACGTGCCACGCCCAATCTTTCACATATTTACAACAATATGCGTCCTACGTTACTTATTTTTATTATCCGGCCTTAACAATTTTTTCACTCATTTACATGGCTTTAAAAAAAATTCGCTCCTGAATCCTGTTTTATCTGCGCCAATTAGTCGAATATTAAAAATACATAAATTTTTTACAATATTTGTCTGACGAGAGTTTTTTTTCATCAGCTATGTGAGTATGTGTATGTGCGTGAGTATAAGTCCTTGTAAAAAAAGGTTGAATTTTTTAATTTTCGCTATGGTGTGTGAAAAAAGTCATGCTGGGCTATAATATATGGCAGCTACTGAGAGGCTTTGAAAATGTTGAAACAAAAATATATAAAATAAATAAATAAACATTTGTATCAAATTTTGTTTAGCTCATGTAAAGGCTATTCAGTTTATTAAATCCTTTTTAATGTTTATCAATGTAAAATCAATTAAGCTAAAAAGTAAATGAATATTTACTGGCCCCCAGAAATGTGTTATGAAAAAATTGTGTACATTAGTTGGTAACGTGCTTTTGGGAAATTATATGGAACTAATTATAATCAAATGCTTATACTTATTTAAAAATATGATGTAATTATTTAAAAAATATGATTTCATGAGTTATAAATAATAATAATTTTTACATGCAAAACTTTAACAAGCCATATCTCGTAAGCAATAACCCTAACTAAAAAATTGTAATTTTGTTTTTTTTAAATACATAATACCTCTCGGAAACAAATTTGGATATTTGAATACATTTTCAAATTTTAAATTAATTTAAAAAATAATATGAATTTTAAGAAAACAACATTTTTTTATATTTTTCAGCATGTTTTTATAATTGAATTTGATAATTTTGGGAGAAAGAATTATTATAAAATGCTTTAATATATCCTTTTTAATGGATAATAAAGTTTTAAACTTAAAAAAAAAATCGATTATAAGACAAATCAAATTATGTTAAAATTTAGCATTTAGGTACCGCTTAACAGTTGTCATTATGTGACATATGAAATTTTGTAAAACTTTTTTTATTAAAAGTTATTTAATTAAAATGATATAGTAACGAGTACATAAATATGCTATAATATAGAAAATTTTGTATGTAAGAAAACTTCCAATGAACCCTGCACTGTGCATCTATAGCGGAATTGACATTCACTAAAGAATCCCTGGCAGTACTTCAACAAAGTTAATACTCTTATACAAACTAATCATGGTCACTCTGTATTCGAGCAAGTTCTCAACTTTGGATGATCTCGATCCCGAGAAAAATATATTTAGATATTGACGACAACCAAGACAATTATTTCGGCTAACAGATCGTTAAACTTAGAACAGCGCTTTTTAAGTCTAAAAAACTTTTGGTATGCAAAGAAGGCTATTTCTTAAATTAAAAAATTTCTGTGGATTTTAAGGGGGTAATGAGCTTAGATGTACTGCAAGGACTTCCATGGACTGTAAGCAGCATTTAGTTTATGCGACTTTCCCAGGCAGTGCTGCCATTCACGTATTAGAGAAGCTGTGCGGTAAGTCGTGCCATTTAGGGGAGTACCCTACTTTAGAACGTAACTAGGTTACGGCAAAAATAAGAAGATATTAAAGAGTAGTTCATGTTAATATAGGGAAGGAAAAAAGAAAGTAGGTTAAGCTTAGCTTTACGTTAATTGAGTTGTATAATCTTTTTTAATTTGTGTTGTTATTAATTTATTTATGTTTTTTTTAAATGCCTACATATTTTTCAACATTATTATTTAAAAAAAAAAAAAATAATTCTATTTAACTTAAAGCACTGGAACTCACCCCAGCACGGGCAGTTGTCATGCCGTTTTTATGGTCTTTTTATTAAATGCATTGCCAACGGCGACAGAAACCCGCATAAAATCCTGACAGTTGGCAGTTGGTGCTCTTAACAATGTGTAAACGACAAGCCCAAATCGTGTAGCTGTCAGATGTCCCTCTGTCGCTCGGGATGTCTGTGCGTACGATTATATGCGGATACCCTCCCGAGTGTGTCATCATTCTCAATCATTCACTTTGGTACGCGCGGTTTTGTTTTTGTTTTTTGGGTTTCACTCAACTCCCACATACACAAACAAACGAGGTATATAGGTATATAGTATGAGTAAAAACGAGTACTATATACGTGAGGAGAGACTGTCAGGTGTACACTGATATGTTGCGTGTACTTGGGTAAACACTCAGTTGAGATTGTCAGCTGCTGAAGCGCATATAAGTAACATGCTTCAAATTGCAAACGACAGAACACATGTCAAAGTTGACATCCACGAAACAACAGTAGCAACAACTACAACAACAATCCAAAGGACCAGCGATTTAAATACAAACGGAAATTGCTTCATGGACAACGTAGGAGTACCTACAAGATCCACAGCAGCAACAATAACATCCATACACCTATACTAGTTAGATGGACCGAGAGACAGACACATAGACATTATGAGACGACATTTATAGGTCGTCCTCATCGTAGACATCAGTGCACCCGTCAGCCATTACCCGACGGCAACGTCTGTCCCTGTCCCACTCCATGTCTCAGCCAGTGTGCTTGTCTCTGTCAACGTGAACGTTGAGCAAATAACGCAATTGTGGCCATTTTGAGATAACAATAAAACTCTGCCCCTTGTTGCCAGGCAATTGTAGAGAATTGTGTATACAAAATAAAAACAAAATGGCACACAATGGTACGAAATAGAAATGGTTAGAAATAATATTAAAAGGTTTTCAAGTTGTTTTATTGTGAGTTTTTAGATAATGGGGCTAGTTGGCTAGTTAAATATTTAAAATTAATTTTTATGTAAACACTCGACGTTTTCCATGCAGCTTTCGTGAAAGAATCTATCAATAAGTTGTGCCACTAAATTAGTGTTGAGATCGGCAAAAAACTCTTGTAAGTCCTTTCCAAAACGATGGCTGGTTTGGCTGAAACCTATGGGAATTGATTTAGCCGATGACATTTCCATACAAACCATTTAACAGACCATTTTTTAGATGCATCATTAAAGCTTGTCATAGGACACTATTTATTCCTATTGTATACCATAAAAAAAAATACAGTCAAATGAATTCCTTCACAATAGTTTTTACTATATTAAAATTTAAATATTCTAATCAATTTATCAACAATATTGGATTATAACCAAATTTGTATCGGTTGATTGCCAATAAAAACAAAAATAAATATCAAAAAAAAAAAAAAAAAAAAAAAAAATATTCTAAAATAGTAATTTTTTTTTTCAAGGTGAGTTCTCCATTGGGAGCTATCACAACAATGAGAAGAGTTTTCTAACGAATAGTGTATACCTTACTGAATTACTATGAATAAGTAAGCAGTAAAGGCTGAGCAAAACTTAAAAATATTAAAAAATTTAAAAAAACTAATAAAAAATTTTTTTTAAATAATTTTATTTCAACAAACAAAGTCTGTTGACTTCCAAATCGTCATTTTCTTGTTTCGTACGAAAATTTTTGTTTTTTGAAATTAATTTTCTAAATTTAAACCTTTTTGAATTTGGTAGATTGTTATTAGTTTCAAAGTGGTTTCTTTGATTTATAAAGAAGTAAAGTCTAATCAAAACTTTACAATATTGCTCTAAAAATTAAAAAAAATAAGCCATTTAAAAATATTTGTTTTTAACACTTATTTTAAAATTAATTTTTTAACAAGCGTAGTATATTGGCCTTCTATTCAGCCATTTTTATATTATTTACTATATTTAAAATTTTGTTTTCCGAAATTTATTTTCTAAATTTAAAATTTTTTTAACCAACCAAAACTGGGTGACGTGGTAAAAACAAATCAAGATTCCACTTCGAAAAATTCTAATACGAACAATAGGGCAATTGATTGAAAAACTATGGTATTTAAGAAATTCTGAAATTTATAATTTTAAACATACAAACTGCTTTTCGCTCTAAAATTTGGCAATATATCGAAGATTTTGGTTAACTTATTTTCAAATTTAGCGAATCGAAAAATAACCTCTTCATAATGGACAAGTTAATGAATTCCAATGTGATCATTTATTTTGGGTAGACTTTTATTTTGCTTCTGTTATATGTGCTTCACCTCAGAGATCGATGATTACCGCCAAAAGAATTGACAATTGTTTCATATTTTTGGATGAATGTAGCATTGATGATCACAACAAAAATGCAAATATTTGGACTCAAAAAAAAAAATAGTTTTAGTTTCGTGAAGTTTTTGGTACTCATTTTTCAAAAAACGAGACGCTTTACTATCTTCAGATAGTTAAATATTCATGATCCTTTAACAATGTGAATCACATTCTTGCCTTCAGGTAATTATGCCAAACATAGCAAACACGTCAACTATGAATTTTGTGATCAAAAACGACTAATAAGAAAATAGAAAATCTCAAAATTAGGAAACTTCGGATCGCTTTCCTCGCAAATTTTCTTCAAAATACAAACAAGTATTATCAATTTTTAAAATATGAAGTACTTCGAAATCTAGTCAAGCCACGTAAAAGGAAATTTTTTGCATTTTTCAATGCTGTCACAGAATCCAAATTGACAGTTTAAATAATTATCGGATTTCGCCCATTGTACCACTGAAAATGGTCGAACAAAAGTCAAAATTGCGCCACACGCAATCGAAATAAAATTCAATTAAGCTTAATGAAAACTTAATTCAATTGGCATGCAATACGAAAACATTTGGTTCTGTCCAGATGCAATCAAATGGAGGAGATCGGACTACACTTACCGTTCAGCACGTGCAGCACTATGGTGCGGGGCTCACTATTCGAGGGGCTGCACGTATAATTCCCGGAATCCAGCTTCACCACGGCTGGTATGATGAGCGAGGCGGTCTGAAATGAAACAATTATTAGATGTTCAGATGCTAAGGAATTTCTTGTATGGTTGGTTTTTTTTTCTTTGTTTTAGTCGCATCCAGACAGACAGCATGCAGACTTCTACTTGCTATAGGGCAACGTTGCGTATGATGAATGCCTCTTAAGTAGCATGCACACAGATACACCCACACACACAGACACAGACTTGCCATATATTAAAATTATAATTTGACGGCGTTGACAATTTCGTCTGTGCGCAAATTAAATAAAAATTGTGCTCTCCATTTACGGCAATTTGCGTAATGAAAAAGCGTTTAATGAAAATGCACAAATACTCACACACGTCAAGGATACACACAGATACTCTCTCACACACATAAACACACACACACTTGGTAAGCCACTTACTGTTATCTGCTTAATGAAACTGCTGCTTGGCAGCATTGTGGTTGTCGATGTGGTGGGTTGCTCTGTGGTTGTTGTCGTCGTCGTTGTCGTTGTTGTAGTCATCGTTGTCGTAGTCATCGTTATCGACGTGGCATACGTCGTTCCTGTGATTGTTGGTGTTGCCTCTGGAACTGCTGTGGCGGCTGCTGCTGCTGTTGTTGTTCCTGCTGCTGCATCAACAGCTGCATCTGTGGCCATGGCTGTCGTCATTGGCATAGTTGCTGGCGTTGCCAACGTTGCAGATGTTGCACCCAGCTTGTATCCGGTCATGACGGCTCCATCATTCACGGATATCGCATCTAATATATATGAACGTGTTATGGCCGCTATGCCATTCACCGATGCTGAGGCTGATGATTCCGTGGATGGTGCTTCCGTTGGCAGATCGATACGTTCAATTTCCGTGCGCCAACCTCGGCGATTATGCAAATAGATTTGCTTCTGATTGTAAAACCAATTAATGAAAAGTGGCGGCTCCAATGCTTGGCTAATTATGCAGCGCAATTTCACTTGACTTCCGGCCTTGACATGACGCGTGGACTCACCAATTAATTCGGTTTTAGGTTCTGAGGAAGAGCATCAAAGCACACACAAACGTACATAGTACATCAGCTTACATATTGTAGAAGAGTAGCTTATAATCTTTGTAAAAGTGCAGCATCAGTGATTTATTGGCATGCCATGTGATTTATAGATGATGCTGCGCTTGAGGTAAGGGCTTGAGTTTGGGTAGGAACATGATAGTCTGTATTGAGGTTAAAAGGCAAATGGGTCAACGGCAAGTGGCGGATAAGGACATTAATAACAGGAAATTGGCGAGATAACGGTAAAGTACAATGAGAGCCATTGAAGTTTTTTTTTTCAAAGAAAAAAAAAAGGAACAAAGGCAGCTGCACATGCAGGCACTTTGACTCAGTATGCTTGCATTTATGTATTGTACATAATCGATAACACAAAGGATGCGTGAATGCACATTAGGGTGGCCATTTTTGCAACATCTAACGTTTTTTATAACGTCACCGCCTAAAAAGTTTCCTTTTTTACCTGCATATAGCGCCAGTAAAATTTTAAGACGATCCGAAAGTATTTGATGGTCTATAGCTATATCTATATTCAGGTAAAAAGAAAACTTTTTAGGCGGCGACGTTAGTGATATCGTCGGTTTAAAAATGTGCGGCGGCCACCCTAATGCACATTGTTCATCAAGTAATACAAAAATTTATGAAATTATATTTTGAAATTGAAGACTGTGCAACGCACTCCATACAAACAAAAAAAAAATTTTTTTTTAAATAATATTTAAGTTGCGATACAGTTAATCTCAGCCCAAAATTTTAGAATTGGATAACTATAAGGATTTAAGAGACATTCTTCAATTCAATTTACAAATTTGTTTTTTTAAATTATGTAAGCTGCATATGATATGCGTTAGCATAATGTAAATAGAAATGTAAAACAACAGAGTTGAGAGCTGTCACTGTTAATTACTCTCTCACTCTCCGTCATGTATGCTCCTGCCAATTGCCATGTGTCCATGTACATTATGGTACAATGAATTTTTCAAGGTGTCGCAAAAAGTTGGCTATTTCGCGTTGAAAACTGGTTCCATTTTTGTATGGTAGCTATATGAAATAGTGGGCCAATTTTTAACAAAAGCCTGAACTCTTTATTTTAAGAACATTACATTTTCACGTGAATTTCGTAATGGCTAAGATTAAGTGAATAAAATTGAATTGAATTGAAAAAATATGGACACGATACTTTAAGAAATAAAAAATTTTTTTAGGTTATATATTTGTAGTTTTTGTTTTTTATTTGCTACGTAAGCACATATTTACAATTGCAATGTCACGCCAAAACAGCAATGCTCATATTCCAATACTGGGTTAGTTTATCCTTACGTGCTGATATTTTTTACCTCAGATTTGGAATCTATGCTTGGCCAACGGGAGGCCAAATTTTGTTGTTGGATTCGGATTCAGAACACAACACTTTTTAATAAAATTATAGTGCAACAGCTTATAAATGTACTTTCTTGAGGGGAAGTTAACACCTTAAGCTACAAAAAAAAAGTTGCACAGCGAATTACGTATAAGTAAAAAACTTATTTTGACAAGATGTTAATCCCCAAATTGCGATATTTATTATGCTTCTATTCTTACTCTATGTCTCAAAACACTTAGGCTTATATACCACCCAGTGTATTAGATGCATGACACATCTTTCTACTTAAAAATCCTATCCAATGATAACACTCTGGCAAATTGACATATTTATTGATATTTTCGCTTACTCACCCACAATTCTCAAGTGTACAATAGCACTGGCTTTTGGCTCGGTGGAGACCTGGCACTCATAGATCCCCTCATCTTTCAGCTGCACGTATTTTATTTGCAGCGACCAACGTTCCGGGCTGGGTGAAAAAACCGACTGAAAACGCTGGTCCGCAATAAAGGTGGTCTGATCCACGGTGAGTATGTGACCGTCTCGCATGCGAAGCCAGGAAATTGGCTTCTTTACCAATTGTTTGACCTGCCAACAAAACACAATGACAATGCATATTAATTTTAAAATTAGCAAAAGCAAGCAGTCAAAATGATTTTAAATTTGAAATTAATTCAATTAGGTATTATATTCGATAACAAGGCGCCGCCGTAGATGAAACCGCGAAAATGTTGGTTCCCTAAGTGAATGATGTCAGCAAAAAAAAAAAAAGCTGGTAAAACTTTTCTGTGGGTTTTGTGGAAAAAGTTTTACGTCAGAGACATGAGGGATATGAACAGCATATAATAATAATAACGAGAACAAAATGACAATTCATTTCTGTCAATAATGACAATAATAATTTAGAAGCAATTTTATAAAGCTGCCTCAGCGACTCACACCCACAAATGCATGAAATGAGTACAATACATAGATATATTAAATTCTTCTCCTCGTGCTCCTCAATGGAGGATTTCAAGCATGAATTTAAGATGTCTTTTGGAGTTATCGTTGTTTTTCCTTCTTCGCTCTGTGTGTACCAAGTGTATAGTATTTATATTGCTCCGTGGAGCACTTGGTAGGCAATGTGAATGCTGTTGGACTCATCGTAATTGCTCTTGACAGAGCTGGTGATTTTCCAGAATGAAGGACTTTTATTTTCATTTTCTTTTTGGCAAATTGCTCGCCTTTGTTTTCAAAAAATATGCAATAACAAATGCTTAGCCTTAGCAAAACGATATTTATAAGATGCGACCCATTTTATGATTCTGATTACACAGAAAGATTTTTGGTTGTTTTTAAATATTTGTTGATAATATTAGTAATTTAATTTAATTGTACTTTTGGCGAGATGCTTCCGAAAATTGAAATGAAATCTGCTTTTCGAGACATTTAAAAAATTATTTTTTCTATTAATACACAAATTAAATTAGTAAATAAAAAACAATCAATATAATTTGAATTTATAATTGACAAAAAATTACAGGAAAAAATGTTTTTTTTTTTTTAATTACCAATAATATAAGTTAAATTTTTTTTCCGTTTTTTTGAACATCCCATTCAAAAACTTGGTGGATGTTAACATTAAAATTAACAATTTTTTTGTCGTTTTTTTTTCAGCGGACCGTGGTAAATATTTTTTTTATTGAAAATAACGCCAGTAGCTGCCAAATCGATTTAAGTGATTCAGTTTTGTATCTAAGCAAATTAATTAATCTAAGCTTGCGTTTAATAGCGGACTACTGAATCCCTTTTAGCTTCCTAAGCCTGCATCTAATCCTTGCCATAACATTATAATAGCTTAGCTCTGCCTTTATTAGTTGCATAAAAAGGTGTCAAAAAACACACATCCAATTTTCTTACTGTGTACATTTAACCACGTACTTCCACACAGCACCGGCGGCTATGTAAACGCCAAATGATAGTCTTTGAACTGTGTCATCAACTACTTCCTCCGATGTTAGTGTAGTTGCTGGCATCTCCGAACGATGTCATGATTAGATACTATAATCATTTGTGTTTTATGTTCTTGTTGTTTTGCGCTCCTTCTGGTTGCTGCTGCTACTCTTCCCAAACAGTAGGGCACACAGATACACCCAACTCCCACAAGTTCGTAGGGAGCTACGGCTACTTCAAGCCTGGCGTTGTCTCCACACTGTCTGTCCGTTAGACTGTCTACCCGCCTCTCTACAGAAAACTGTCGGTCGTGATTGCTGTCACTCCTGGCAGCCTCTCCGTCGTTGTCCGCATCCGCATCCGTGTTGTTCTTGTTAGACGTGCTGTCAAAACTATTTTAATATGCAGGATACAAATGAGAATCTACGCCCTACAAAAATTCGCGTTCACTAAACGACACAACCACAACGACGTTCAGTTGCTGCTCGCCCGCGACTCCATTATATACTTCATAGCACAGCTCCATAATGCCAAATTTTATACAAATCAACTGGGGAGAAAAATTTCAAAGCGAGATTTACTCAATGACTCTACCTACAATTACATGAGTGCTTATGTGTGAGTTACTCGAGGTCCTCTGGCAGCAATGGCGGCTTAGAAGCAAATAAAGCAGCACTTGACTCACATAGCCTCATTTTTCTTGCTGTTTTTTTTTTGCGTTTTTAATATGGCGATAAGATTTTTATAACCTAACATTAAGTAACCGCGCCCAGTGCCAGCCAAGGCCTTAAAGGATGAGTGGTAGATTCAGATGGCAGCCATGACGAACAATGGGATAAAATGGAAAATCTTGCCAAGAAATCTAAAACAATTAAGAATTGAAAATTTAAATACCCCTTTTAATCATAAAGCTAGTATTATACGAGACAAATATTTGCTCGAATTTTAATGACCGTCCCACAGTAATTTGCGGAATTCGTGGAACTCCGACCGAATCCCAATTCTAACCAAAATAGTCATAAAAAGGTTAAAAATTGTTCTTTCAATTCAACCTGGCTTAGGGAGTTCCACATGTTTTAGCATTGAGACTGCGATTTTAAGGAACTATTATGCCCTAAAGCCCTAAAGCTCCTCAGCTTGTCCAATTCCTGAAAAAATTAAACTATCTGAAACCGCCAAAGATGCTAGCCAAAAACTACAGGTATTAGAATCCATTGCTTTATCCTGAGACAGGAATGTCCCTTAAATGAGTATCGTAAGCGATTTTTTTGGCCATTTGAGAAATTTTCCGAAACCTATTGAAAATGAAGGTACCGAGTTGGTGCTTCACTTAACTTTCATGGAAAGATGGGAAAAGTATCTCAAAAACCTTTTTGCCCTATTTTTACATCGTATTATTTTGATATAAAAAAATCTCAAAAAAATACATATTTCTATTATTATTAGATTAAAACTAAGAGTATGGAAAGTAAAAGTTCGAAAGATTTGATTTTACAATTGTGTGTAGAAATATAAATGACCCAAAATATTTTTAGTCCAAAATTTTCTTGAAAATAATAAAACAAAAACAATCAATTGTAATTAAAAATTCGACACAAAAGTACTAAAAAAATTTTTACCTTTTTTTTTATTTATAAGTCACACAAATCCAATGTTTATAAGCGCTATCTATGTGTGTTAAAAAACGCAGTTTTCAAAATTGATTTTTTATTTTCTTTATAGATTAGGTGAAGTATGTTTTTTTTTTTTTGTATAAACATCTTTTTTTTTTGGTTCGAGGTAAAGTAAAAGCCTCAGAGACGAATTGTAACATACTCGTACTTTAAGTTTTCGTAAGTGTTCGACAAGGCCAACTTAATATCGTGTAAATATTTTTTTTAATTTTTCAGTTCTATATTTTAATTCTTTTTCAAAAAAGCGTATGATTCAAGACACAGGCCAAAATATAGAAGCACCAAAGAAAAATACTAATAAGGAGCTTGGCGGTAGCACAGTGGTATATAAGAAAGTTTTTCTGTTTTTTAATTAACTTTTTTAAGCTGGCATAAATTAAATAAGTATTAAGAAAATGTATAAAAAACCGCAAATTTGATAGATATCAAAATATATAAGACAATATTTACATCACACAGCGATTACATGTAACTTTCAGCCCCATCTATACCATTGGTATATTTTTTTAGCACAAAAATACGAGATTTTTACCTTCAAACAGTTTACTCAACAATCTCTTCTATAATACGCTTAGCATTTAATGCTACAAATTCCAAGACATCTTTTAGCGTTTAACAAAATTTGCATAAAAAATACGTAATTTGCACCATTATGCAGCGGAAGCTATATTAAATTTTGTAACAGTGGAGGCGATGTGAGCGCCGCACAAGCATAAAGGACATTATTATCAGCTTGAACATCGACATTATACTCAGTATTAAGTGAAGATGCTTATCCAGTTCCAGTCAGCCTAGTCACTCAAGACACCAGGCCAGACCAGACCAGACCAGACCACAACAGACCAGGACGCCACATTTCGAGTACGTGGCAAGTGTAAGTAAGCCTCTGGTTCGCTCTAGAACTGCTGCCAGCATATACCTTCATACGCATACACATTTACTGGTTGTTTTTATCCTGGCTTGTCTGTCAGGCTCTCTCCCACCATGTTTGCCTGGCATCGTTTTTAGGTGACAAATATCCATGCGGCTTGGATTTGGGTTCTGCGCTCAGGTCGTGCCACGTCCTTGATGCTAACATTGGTTGGCATTAGCTAATTTAAATTTCTTGGTTATGGCTGTGGCATTATCCTGTTTGTGTAGATTGTGGTTAATTTGCCAAAAAATAATGGCCACCTTTTGCCTTCAAATTTATCAAGATTCTTGTCTGCTCAACTGCAATTTAGGTCTTGTTAATTAGTTCCAGGCTGCATTTTCTTGGCCTTTGGCAAATATTTGAACAATCCTAAACTAAAGCAATACAAACTTATAACTATAATAAACATAAAACCATCACCATTTAAAAACTTTAAACTGTGTCACACTTCCTTAAGTATCGCAGCGTTGCCTTCATATGATTTTATTTGAGCGGTTATGCTGAAATCTGGGCAAAGTATTGCGGCCCTAGTCAAGATTCGTTCAAAAGAAGTTCTACTCGTTGCTTTTTATGTTCTTTTGCTGTTGTCAGCAATGTTTTCCATCAGAAACACAAAATCCCCCACATCCATAAAGAGATACTCAAACGGCTGCCTGAAAAGTTTGCTCATAACATTGAGAATTTTCGTCTAAACTTGTTTTGTAAATAATTTGTTTTATTTTGTCGATTTTTTCACACAACAATTCACCTCAAAGTGCCTTCCTTACATGTGCGCCTAACTTAAGATCTAACTCAGTATTTTTTTATTTTTGTCTTTCATATCTGCTTAAAAACTTTTCACTGACTTGGCAATATTTTGTATTAAAATAAAGAGTGGGTGAAAAAGAAAAGGAAAACAAAACTGATTTTAGGGAAATATAGGCAAAACCAAAGACACTCTGGTTGTTGGTTTTATTTATAGAAGTTTAAATATTTCTATTTTTTTTGTATTGATTGAATTCAGTTTATACAAAAATATTTTAAAGCATATACATATGTTGCTTAAAGCAAAGAAGTATATGCGTATTGTACATAATCATTTATATATCATATCAAATATACGAAAATATTATTTGTGACATATTGGTATTTTTGTATGATTTGTGCATAGTCCATCCCACTTTTTTTTAATAAAGTTGAGAAATTCTTAAACAGAGCTCAATCTTGGTATATTGATAAGGAAAGCAAGCACAAAACACTTGCTTAAAACTTTTAACCGACTTGGCCGCGCCATATATGCCCTTTAGTGCGTATACGTTATTTTTATTTCGAATACACAAGATGTGATTTTATATTCAAAAATGTTATTTATATATGGGCGAAAATAAGTGAAGTAGCCCACTTTTTAAATCCGTCTTTTCGATTTTGATGATTTTTAAAAATTTAATAGCGATACCAACAATATTATCCTCGTAAAAAGGTTTGAAAGAAACGGTCATGATATTCCTTGTTACTAATAACCGGAATTTGCTAAAAAAATATTTTAATGTTAAGGCTTATTGTATTTTATTAGTATTATTACAATACATATGATTTAGGTGAACCATAAATATTAATTTTAACATCAATCTTTAAATAAATATGTATAGCTTTCCTAAAAGAAAAAGTTAAATATGTTAAAGTATATTCTTCTCTTTATTCAGATGAAAATCTATTAACAGCTTCACATTCGGAATTAGTTATATTATTTTTGTATTAAATTTTATTATTTCCATTGTATCTAAACAAATTGAATCTTTATTTTACATACTTTCTTTTATATTTCTCACTGCCCGAAGCCACGATTTTCTATTCTAAAATTGAGTTTAAGTTTAATTTTTTAGTTGCGTAAACCAACTTCGACGTTATTCTAAAAAAATTTTCAGTTTTCGTTGAGAATGTATTTTATTCAAATTTTTCTTTGCATATCAAAAATTATATATTACAAAATTTTCAAAATTAGGCCTGGCCTTTTGTAGTTACCAAGTTGAAGTTTATCCGCCACATCGGGTGCCCCTCCCGTGTTATGTCTTATTTTTCCATTGCAATCTATTCTTGATTTAAAATTGAGCTTTGCGTATTACCGTGACACTCAAAGCGCATAAGACCTCCCCATAAAAGATTGAAAATGTAGGATCGGACATTGATCACCATAAAGTTATCAACCTCTGCTGACAGTCGTTTCAAAGAAATTGTTTTCGATTTTCGACGCAGGATCTCTACTATTCGCAGGGGCTTGCTTTTCAGAAGCAAAAAACCAAACTTTAATAGAGTTGTTTTAGGCCGGGCAAGCTCACCATTAACCGGATAGATATTCAGCCAATGCTCTGGAAAATATTCACGGCTTGTTATGGCCTATATATATGAATACTCAGAAATGGTTTTAACAAAGCTCCTCTTAGTGCTTATAAATTAATCAGACGTACTTTTTTATCCATAATTTCCTCTTTTACCTAAATTGATTTAGGCTACAGCTAGACAAGGAATAAAAACAACGCTAATAAGAACGAAATATAAAATCCAAGGGCGCGGTCATAGAACCCACGACAAATACGAAGTTCATTCAGCTTATCTTTTTCCTAGGACTAGATCCAACTTTAAAAGTTTTCCGTTTTCTGTACAAAAAATGTTGAACAACCCAATTGTGGTTACCATAGCATCTTGACAACTACTCTTCTTCATTTTTAACTATAACTCGCAAAGTTTCCAAACGATTTGAATAAAATTTTCATCCACTGATGGGTTTTCAAAAAAGAAAATCTGTGGTAAGTCACAATATTGTAAGTTAAAAAACGCGGGAGGGTTAGTGGGAAAAGAAAGGTCAAGGGAAAACCAAATATAAATGAAGAACTAGACCATAAGACGCAACTTGTGGTAAAATTGTATGCAACTAGCTTTTTTGATCTTTGATAAAGAGGCAATACGGACTGACGGACAGACAGACTTGGCTAAATTTATTGCTTTTGTCTTCTTGATTAATTAATTTCAAATTATTTTTAATTACTTGTGCATTTTGAAAATATCCATATGATCGTTTAAATATAAATCATATCGTACTTGAGCATTGTTCAAACGCTTTGCAATATTATTCCTTTTCTAGGTTTTTCGTATGTTTTTCCTTTTATAGTATACCCAACACACTCCAACTGCCCTTTAAACTTGCGCCATACCGTAGCAACCAACTGTGTGTGTGTACAAAAAATCCAAAGGTCACATGCTATAAATAATTTCGAAAAACTAATAAACTGAACTGCTGCTAGTCTGTAAAGTAAACGAACCCCTTTTTCAACGCTTATTTCTTTTAATTAACTAGCATTTCGCCGTGTCCTTTTATAAAGTATCAGGACTGCAGTTAGAGCAGGACTAAAGTAACAACAACAACGAGAAGCGAATTTTGTTTTGCTGCTTTTTTCAGTCGAGTTCATTTGAATAAACATAAAAGTATCCGGTCGTGTTTGAGCATCTGCAGCAGTCATAAAGTATAAGCATGGGAGAGCAAAATATTTATTCCCTTAGCTTTTACAAAAGGAGGCAAACAGCGAAGAGCAAACAGCAAACACACTTTCCAGTAATTTCCTGTCTAAACAGAGTCCGTAGTGCGTAGTCCCAAGTCCATAGTCCGTATAGTCCTTAGTCCAGCAGTGGACCTAGCGGAGCGGCAAAAGCGCGCGTACGCCAATTATAATTTGCAATGATGATGAGAATGCACAGGCGGCAATGGCGCCAAGAACCAGTCAAGGACTCTAGGCCAACACTAACACCAACAGTAACTAAGTTATTAGCGGATGGGCGCTATATAAACTGAGCTTCGACGCACTCTCTCACACACACACAGATATAACTACATGCACTTGCATAATGTTCTCGATTGCCTGAAGTGCCACACCCGATTTATGCGTGAATATCTGTGTGTACGTGTGAGTAGTTCATGGCGCTGCCATTATAGTATTAGTAGTGCCAAGTATTTAGGTCAGCAAGCAAGTTGGCAGCTCCAAAAAAAAGAAAAGAAAAAAAACCAAATGCCTTTGCTCGTAACCAAAGCCGCAGCCTTGGCCAATTGGAATGCGGCAGCAGCAATTTCCGGTTTGTTTTCTATCAGTTCCGACAGCATGAAGCGTAAATTAGTTTAAAAACGCAAAGAAATACAGCGCAAAGTTAGCCAACCAAACCGGAAGCCGCGCCAATTGACGCCACTTCCTCTCCGACACGCACACACACAAATACACTTTCTCTTTAGCACACAGATACAAACTGATTGAGCAAAGAAGTCTGCATAATCAGTCGCTTATTATAAATGATTAATAAAAAAAAAAATGTTTTGTAAATATTTTTACAGCTTCTTGATTGTTGCGCATATTTTTCTTATTATTGTTATTATTTTTCTTGTTGTGCGCTCGGCAACAATTTCTGTTAAATGTAAACACGTCAGTTGATTGGATTTCACAAAAAATAAATCAATTTTATCTTAAATTTTTTTTTATCCTAAATTCAAGAAATTTTTGGGCGTGAAAGAGGTCGAATTACATTTTATTAATAAACATTTGCAAATTTAATGAAAGGATTTCAGTTCTTGGAAAACGTCAATACATTTTGGCAAATTATTTTAATTAAAATGTATATAGTGAATAAAGCTGCTGAGCGAGGGTGCTAGGTAAGCATACAGGCAGCTACAAAGAGCTTGGCGCTCTTTTTTGATGGCCTGAACGAATGGGTTAAAGTGTAATGTATATTTTTTAAGTTGTCTGTATCGTGCTCTATTCGTTGGAACAGGGGAGCTTGGGAGTATAGAAGTGAAGTATTTTTTGAATTCTATAGATTTCTGACATTTCTTGTAGTAGCGCATTTTAATTTAACGATATTAGTCGAGATAAAACTCCTCAAATTTTTTCACAATGTTTTACTTTTTAATCTTTTTGGTACTCCCAATTCCACCACAACGAGTTTTTCATGTGGTTTAAAAACGAATGTTTTGTTGCAAGAGGCATTAAAACGAATCGCAAAAACGGCTTTAAGAAGCACGCATTTTATACTGAAATCCTGAATCCTATTAATACCAACTTTATTTTGACAATTATTTTTATATTTTTTTTTTTGTGACTCAACCAAACAAAAATAATTTCGCGCCAACACAATAGGAGAATTTATCGACAAAACGAGGAAAACTTAAAAATTTATTGAACATTTTTTTTTTTTTTTTTTTCAATTCTTTATTTATTTATTGTATCTCTGCTTTTTACTAAGGGACTAACAATAATTAATCAAGTCTTATTCTAATTGAATATATAATTAATTATTAAATTGCATTTGTATAAACGGCCCTAAAAAAGATGGCGCTGGGCTGGATGGTCGACTGTGGCTGCAAACTCGGATCAAAGATCTGGCAAGTGGGTTTGTATGCGAGGCGAGCTTGATTTGATGTTTTTGCTGTTTTTCTGATATCGCCTCTTTTATGAGACTGATACGCAGGTCTCTGTGAATATCCTCGTTCCGGAGATACCACGGTGCCCCTGTGATGAACCTTAGAATTTTGGACTGTGCTCGCTGAATAATGTCAATATTGGATCTACTTGCGTTGCCCCATAACTCGGAACCATAGGTCCAGATTGGTTTAAGCACGGAGTTATATAGAAGGATTTTATTGTCCAAGCTAAGGAGAGAACGAGCGTTTATTAGCCAGTGAAGGCTACTTGCCTTGAGTTTCAGATGCGTCTTTTTGGCTTCTATGTGCTTTCGCCAGTTGAGCCGCCTGTCTAGGTGAACGCCCAGGTACGTTACTTCGTCAGCTTGTGGAATGAATTCGTTGTTCAGCAGCAAGGGAGGGCACCTTTTTTTGTCGAGCGTAAACATAACTTGCTTGCATTTATGTTCGTTTACTTGTGTACGCTAAGATCACTGCCTTGGGGCACTCCAGCTTCGATGACTTGATCCTGGGACGTGCGTGTGTTACATCTCACTGCGAAGACTCTTTTATAGAGATACGACTCAAGCAGTTTGTGCGTATTTTGTGGCAGCAGCTTTGTTATTTTGTACATAAGTCCGTCCAGCCAGACTCGGTCAAATGCTTGTGCGACATCGAGAAAAATTGCCGTGCAATATTCCCGTAGCTCGAATGCAGTGCGAATTTCTGATGTTATGCGATTGACCTGTTCGATCGTTCCATGTTTTTCTCAAAAACCGAATTGGTGTGATGGTATAATGCTGTGGGCTGATGCGCAGCAGGAGGACTTTTTCAAAGAGTTTCGAAAGACAAGTTAGGAGGCTAATTGGTCTGTATGACGATGGCTGCGTTTTATCTTTTCCCGGCTTGGGAATCATTACTATGATCAGGGTAATACCCAAGACTTGTTCTTGCATTAAAAATACGACAAATGTGTAAAACCGCACACCTAGGGAGCTCGATGATCATTTTTTGAGTTATCAAATCAAATCCAGGAGATTTACCGGGCTTAAGTTGCTCTTTGATGACTCTTGCAATTTCGCTCGGCCTGAATACGATTGGTTTTAAAGGCTCTACTGGATTGCAACGTGACAGTGATGGGAGCACAAAAGAATTGCAAACAGGGTTTGGCTGGAACATTTGTTTTAGGTGGGCAGCAAATGCACTCGCTCTGTCTTCATCGCTGCGGAGCCAGGTGCCGATGGGACTCCTTAGAGGCATGGTTGTTTCGATTGGAGCAGAAAGATGTCGGTGGGCTCTCCACAGTGGATGTTTTGTGCTGGTGGGAGAGAATTGCTCGATGTACTGACGTTGGGCCTTTGCTTCCTCCAGCTTTAATGCCTTGGTGAGCATGCGTGTAGCTACTTTCAGTCTGTGCTCTGCAGTCGGTGATCTATTTGACTGCCACTCCCGTCGCAGTCGTCGCTTTTCCAGCACCAGCTGTTCGATTTCTCGCTTTGTGCTACTGTGGTTCGATACAACATATTTGTCTTGCGGTGTTGAGGCCTTAGCTGCTGATACTAATACAGACGCAAGTGTGTCTGATGAACGATCGATGTCGTCCTTAGTAGTCAGAGCAGGAGTTGGTTCGATGGAACAAATGTATTTTTTATATTTGAGCCAGCTTGTTCTATTTTTGTTATCCTATATGGCCTTTCGACAATTTCCGGGTGGTGCAGGAGATTAAGAAGGATCGGAGAGTGGTCAGACGATAAGTCTGGTAGTGCCTCAGCTGTAATCATGCTTCGTGGAATCTTTCTGGTGATTCCGAAATCAATAAGATCAGGGAGTTTTTTAGGATCAGCAGGCCAGTAGGTAGGATTACCCGGAGACACATAGTCGAATTTGTTACGGGATTTGATGATCGCGTTGTATAGCTGCTTTCCTTTTGGGCTTACAAGACGAGAGCCCCAATGCGTTTGCTTGGCATCGTAGTCACCAGCTGCAATAAATCGCTCCCCTAGCGTGTTAAAGAACCCGTGAATTGATCCTCAGAGATCGAGAAGCGAGGTGGGCAGTAGACTGCGGCCAGAGTCACTGAACCGTTATTGGTCTGTAAATAAATAGACGTAGACTGTAAGTAGTTCGTTTCTAACCTGTACTTAAAGTGGTGGTTGATGCGATTTCTAATTAATATGCCAGTGCCAGCTTTGCCGTCTGGGTGGTTCCTTGCATAAAAGAGATACCCTGGTATTTGGAAGTTGTATTTGTTTGTCAGGTGCGTCTACGCAAGTAGCATTACGTCGATATTTTTGTTGTTTAAGAACTGTGTAAGTTCTAGTTTGTGCTGTGAAATGCCATTTGCGTTCCACAGAGATAACCGTAGCGAAGTCATTAAGTTGATTTTAATGACAAAAGTAATTGTATCAGCAAACTTTGGTTTCGCATGAGTTCTTGCATAGTGGTTTGCATAAACGTCATAAAGTCAGTAATACTTTTTTGTAGCGAAAGCATAGCTGCTTCAATGCCGCTTTGTTGTTGCTGATCATTATGGCACAAATTCGGCAGTGTTTGCTCTGTCTGTGCGCGTTGTGAAAGTTTTTTCATTGGAGCGGGCGTATTATTTCCCATTCTTACAGCGTTTGCAAAGGAAATGCCAGGAGTAGTACTAACAGGAACTGAAGATGAAGGCATAGGAGGCCTCAGTTGCGCGGGTGGGTACAAGTTCGTATTAGTATGAGGTTGCATTGAGCCAATACGTTTGCTTAGGCGGCTTTTCAGCTCCTTGTAAACTACGCAGCCTCTCCAGTTCACAGTGTGTGTATCTCCACAGTTGCTACACTTTTTCACTGACCTGTAATCCTTGCTTTTCGGGCATTTCGCGGAGTTGTGAGATTCGCTACAAACGTCGCAAACAGTCCTTAGAGTGCAGTAGGCTTTGGTATGGCGGAATTCTTGGCAATTGGTGCACTGCACTGGATTTTTTCGCTTGTGCGGTTTTTCAACAGTGATCCTCCTGTGCAATAGGAACTTTAGCTTGTAGATGGGGTGGACTTCATTTCTCTTTAAAATTTTGCTCTCTGGTTCGAGCCCAACTTTGAACAGTGGTTGCAGTTCTTTATTTTTATTTAAGATATTTATAACAGTTTTGGCATTAACGTTATTATCTTTTTTTTTATTTATTGAAAATAAAACGGGAAGTTATCAACAAAAAAATTCCTTTTCCAGAGCACGCAAAAACGAATCCGAATAAAATTTTTCGTTTTCCGGTACGCCATTTTGAAATTTTGAAAAACTAATAATGTACTTATAATCAGCTACCACAGAAGTGTCTGAATAGCATAGAAAACGGACTGCAATAATGAATTTCTGAGATTAAAAATATGGCGTACGTTAAAGTCGGGCGCGGACGTCTTTAGGACCTACGGCAGCTATATGATATAATCAACCGATTTTGATGAAAGGTACAGTGCAAAACTACCAAATACCAAATGTACTTACGATATCTCTATAAAAAAACGAAATACAAGAAAATTTGCACCAAACACGGTTTTTTGATCGATCATTCCTATGGAAGCTATATGATATAGTCGACCAATTTTGATAACATTTGTTACAGTGCTGGGGACCTCTAAAAAAACTCCAAATGACAAATTTTTTTACAAAAACTTCTTAAACCAACGAATTCATACAACAATTTTTCTTTTTTCGAGGTCCATGGAGTAAACTTGTCTCCTATGGAATAATAAGGGATATAATCTGAAAGTTTGGTTGCTCTAGCTCTTACCATCTCTGAGATCATGGCGTTCATACGGACGGACAGACAGACACCCTGATCACACTTTAGGCAACTTTGGGTAGTCTCCGGAGATGTATGTTAAACACAACTTAATATACCCTTAATACCATAAGGTACAGGGTATACAAATATTTTAAAATCTTTGTATAATTTGTTACAATGTATATTTTCTTATGTTCATCTAATTAAAAATATCTATCTAAAAATACATCTTCGAGCGCTCCCCGCATTGAAAAGTTTGTGATCAGGGTGACCAAAAGTGACATTACCAAAGAAATATTTGATTTCTTTCTTTTAAGTTTATTCAGTTTGTAATCTAGCCCTGGATAATAAGCAAATATTTTATATTAAAACACGTTCATAGGCAACAAAAAAAAGATGGCATAAGTTTAAGTCGGGAGCGGACGGGTTTGGGATACCCTGTACTATCAAATTGCAATTAAATCCGTTATATCTTGAAAAGATATTTGATTGCCTTTAGTTACGATATCTTCTGATTTAGATTTTTTAAATAAATTAAAAATACTTGAGTCTGTTTTTGGAACATCTAAAACACTGTTTCAAGACCCATACTATTATTTGAGATCCCTGGCATATACTTTTATGATGTGATAGATATTCCATTATATCGCAAAAATTATTCATTATTATTCCATTATTCGCTTGCTATTAATTTTCCCAACTAATGGAAATCTCAATTATCAGATGCCATCTGGCATGGATTATTAAGCTTAATTAAGTAAAATGAAACATACAAATATTGTTCACTTACATTACAAGGTAGATAGGCATGAGTCCCAGCCTGGCTAATTATTGTCTGATAATCATCTATTGTTGGCGGTGGCTTTAATGTAGTTGTTGGCGCCGGTCTACGTGTTGTGGTGGTCCGTAATGTTGTCGTTGGTGTCTCGGTTGTCGATGTTGGTGTTGTTGTTGTGGTCATTGTGGAAGCTGTTTGTGCCAAAGATGTGGCATTTGGTGACATCGTCGAGTCATAACCGTAACCGGACCATTGTCCGGTGCTGTCTTGTGTAATTCTGTACTTGTGCTCGTCCAACTTGTGTTGCTCCACATTTCTATTGCTCATAATAAGATTTGCTTCCAGTGCTGCGGTGACAGCTGACATGGGCACGGATGTTGTTGCTGCTGACCGTTGACCGTCATTGTTGTTAATATTATTAATGATGACATTATTATTGTTGTTGTTGTTGTTGCTATTTGTATTTTTAGCATCATTGTGTTGGAGCACTGCTGCAAGTGACTGAAAGGGTGCAACTGTTGGCGGCGCTCTTGTCATCAGCTCTATATCCTTGTCATGCTTTGAAGATCCTGCTGCTGCTGCTGCTGCTCCTATTATTGTGCTAAATGGTGCCTTTGTTGTACCCAACGCCATTGATGACAAATTCGTGTTTATTATTGTTGTTTTTGGGGCCAAAACTGGTTCCTCGTGACCTCCATTTGTATGCGCAGGCGAATTTGCCTTTGTAATTTGCTTTGTCGTCGAAATTAATGCGAGCGATTTTGCAGGCGCTGTCAACGGAGTCCTCGACGCTGGCGTCGCTGTTAACGTCGCCGCTGCCACCGCCGCTCTCTTTGATTGAGTTCTTAGAAATGTTTTGTCATTTATTGTGTTGCTCTTTAATATTGATGATTTGACTGTCTCAGTGCTTGCTGTTGTTGGGGCAGCCATTTTTGTTGCTATTGCCACCATTGTTGCCGCTGACGTTCCAGCGGTTGCCATTGTCGTTGCTTTGTTGGCCGCCATAGTTGTGAATTGGTTTTGGCAGCGGGAACCTAAAAAAAAAACCGGAAACAAGAAGACAAAATTGTTGTGAGCTTAAATTAATGACTTGTGTTTTGTTTTATGTTACGCTCTTCAGTCGGTTCTGCACTTTTTAGACCCGGGAACCGAATGCCCTCCCACAAGCCCCCATTGGTTTCACTTATTGCGTTTCGCTTGAAGCGACTTTCATATATTTCAAATACTCTGATATCATTTATCTAGTTTCCTAGCAACAATTAAAACGATTTACGGCCAACAATTTTAATCGTCTTTGTAAGCACAATAACACACAGCTCGATAAATTAATCTGCATTTTGGGTTCTTTTGACAAGGAGTGAACTGAAGTGCAGCCTTGGCCAAGACCCAAACGATTTGTTAAGTCTGGCCGTCACTTTAATTAGCTAATTACCTCCAAAGACACGTGAATGGCATAGGTATTGATTTTAATTAGTTGCTCCGCTGTCTTTGCCGTTGTCTGCTAAAAAGCTAAAATTAAAGTAAACTTTTTCATAATTTCTACTTTGAGTTAGTATGAAAACTTTGGAGCAGAGTTCAAAACTGTACACTCGCTTGTTTGAAACTTTTCTCATCATTGCGATAAAGTGTAAGAGCTGTCCATGGAAATAACTTAACGAGTGTATTGGACCATTCATATTAATGAATAACATCACTCGCTTCAGTAGATTTGTATTGCATTTATATTTAATAAAAAGAAGCAAGCTCATTCTTGAATAGTATTTAAAGTGTATGATGCCTTTGTATTTGCAAAGCTTGTAAAATGAGGAAGCTATAATATTCTATCTATCTGTCTATCTGCATAAAGAAAAATGTTAGCTTAAATTTGAAATAATACTAAATTCAGTCTTATATACTTTTCTAGAACTCTCTAACTAATGTCTGTACGGCTACAAGGATGCGTGCTCGAACTCAAGGTGTCCTTAAGGCGTATCAATATTAGCTCTGTTGCTTAAGCCATTGTTAATTAAAATGCCCAAGATGTATTTCAAGTGATGGGCTGTCTTATAGTTCGTCTAAAATTTATAATTTATCCACTTTGTGGGTACATTGAGGCAACACTCAGGAAAAACGACCAAAAATCGGCATTTACAAAACTCTATTATTTATTTATCTGAAGGTACAAACTGATAGGTAAAATTTTATGCCTACTTATAAAAAAAATGTCCTTGTGGGCTTCAAAATATATTCCTCAAAAAAAAGAAAATGTTTTTCTTGAATAATCTGAATTATTTATATAAAACAATTTAAAATAAGTTTGGTTGACTCGACATTACTTATCAATTTGCGTGCTACAAAAAAAATAAAGCCGAAAATTTTTTTTTAAACGTGTTTTGAGATATTCATAAAAAATTTCGGTTTTAGCACGATATTATTTTATGAGAATACGTATATAAATAAATAAAAAATGTTGAGGATTTTTTCACAGTATAAATGATTTAAGATTTAACTTTAAAAAAGTTTAAATATAATTTTTTTTTTTATAAGTTGTATTAAAACAAGTTGCTATAAGTTGTCAAAAAAAATGTTTTTTTTTATGCACCAATTTTTATTCAAAAAGTTATGAATTTATCTTATTTTTTAAAGTATGTTATTAAATATGCATGTCCAATTTTTTTTTTAGTTTTTCTATCTTCGCTTTATAAGGTAGGTGTAAATATGAATTAAATCGATTTGTTAAAAAAAAATAAAACGAAAATTTTGTAATGGTTTTTTTTTTTTTGAATTCTATGGAAAAAAATGTACTTTCTTCATTTTGCAGTTATATATATGTATATTAAAAAACTAACATTGCTCAAATCAACCAAATCGATTTGATTCATATTTACACCATATAAAAATGGGATAAAATGGCGTATCCAAAAAAAATGGAAAAAAAATTTCATATTTTATTGAAAAATGTTTTAAAAAATATTTATATATTTATTTATATTTATTTTTTTTTTAACTACATTCAATTGTGTTTATTCAACATTTTTTAGATTAAATTATATAGTGACTCAATAGTATATGTATAGGTTAGGTCGTACCGGTTGACCCCTGGGGGGAGTCACACATAGACTAGGTAGTCCTTAGTGGCAATATAATATATATGTATATAGTATATAAAAATTGTAATTTAATATTTGAAATATTTAAAAACTATAGGCAAATAATGCGAAAACATTTTTTTTTAATTTCTCTTGAAAAATCAAATTATTTATATTTGTATAATTATTATTTTTAATAACAATTCCCAGGTACAAAATTTTAAAATATTTTTTTAAACAATGAACAGTGGTGTAAGGGCTAATAAGTTATTTTTAAATGGCTTACTTACTTTCAATGAAAAATAAAATTTTCACATTACTTCTAATGTGTAATCTCAAGAGTTATCTTTAAATTCAACTATTTTTATCAAACTAACTCCGACACATTGAATATAATGCTAAAAATAAATTTTTTCAAAAGGCATATAACGATGGTTCAGCGAACAGTTTTTGCCAGAGCTAAGAAAATAACATGGCTGCTTTCCCCCAAAAATAAGCTATCCCTTTCCAACAAAGTCACCATATACAATTCCATTTTGAGCCCAATCTGGAAGTATGCGCTGCAAGTGTACGGCATTGCTGCGAAGTCCCACATTAGCAAAATTAGAGTGGCGCAAAGCAAAATCCTCAGAAAAATTTCCAATGCTCCTTGGTACATGCGCACAAGGGATATTGAAAGGGATCTGAAAATCCCTAAAGTTGGCGACGTCATACAGTCACAAGCTCAAAAATACGTCGAACGCCTTGAAATACATCCAAATGCGCTTGCAAGGCGGCTGACCTTGAGAGCTAGAAAGAGAAGACTTAAAAGGTGCCATCCAGGGGACCTTCCTTTGCGATTCCTATAAATAAGTTTAAACGTTTTAAAAGCACATATAAATATGTATATACACATTCTGTAAATATTATTTTTTTGTTTTTCGTATGTAGAACCCTTAGATTATAATTGGTTTTTATTTCATTTTTTTTTTAATGTACATCTAGGTTAAGCTGCCAAGATTGGTAGTAGGGAACTAGTTTAATTACATAATATACAACCTTTTTTATAATAAAAAAAAAAAAAAAAAAAAAAAAAAAAAAAAAAAAAATAAATTTAGCAAAGGCAAATTGCAAGATATAAATATTGAACCCCGATTCCCTGGAATACCTCACTACTCGTTAATAAACCCAATTCATTTATTTATTTATGATGGATATTGAATTAAATTTCAATTTATAAAATCAGATTTTAAATCTGCACTCAGCAGCCTAGAAAATGTTGAGTCAAATGTTGAATTGTCCTTTCTTTCTTTCTGGATGGGTAATTAGTGCTTTCGATTGATTTCAAATAGTGGAAAGCCTGACAGAATTGGCCCTGGAAGGATCTTTTCCGTAGTGTATTCCCAGTTATAAAACATGTTCTCTGATTATAGATCCAAAGTTCCACCAAAAGCTAAGTTTTTTTATATTTGAAAAGTTACTTTATACATGTTAACTAAACAATCTATGATATATTAAGTTTAGTTTTTCATATAAAATCTTTTTTTGCCCCAAGAGCATTTAAATCGTTCAGATCTCTGCTAAATTTAAATTTTTTTAACCATCTAGCGAACTGTCCTCTGAACTTCTCTTGTACCTGCAGGAAAAAAACTCCCTATTGACCATATCGCACAGGGAACTATATACATTGCACAGAAGAATATTCATACATGCATATGTACTTGAATAATATATAGCCATAAAGATAAAAAATTGCAATAAAATATAAGAAATTGGTAATAATTTATGCACCTATGACACTTGTTAGCAACCCATTTCCCGGGCTGGGCTTGGCTTGACTTGGCTCGGTTTGGCTGCTGCTACCGCGGCGCGTAAATTTGCCAAATTGGCTCCATAAATTTGTCCCAAAACTTTTGCAAAAAGGGCCAAAAAAAAAACAACGAATCTTTAGAAGCAAGTAAGCCTTTGAAATTGTGTCGCGTTGTAGATAAGGGAGTACTGCCAAATGCCGCATATATGAAATGCATTTCGAGGTATTTCTGCAATTTAATTAAAAGTAAGTGCAAGTTTTGATTTTTACTAAAGAGCTCACACGTTTTTCGACAAATTGAAGGGTGCATAAAAGTTGCGCCACCTTTAGCTAGAAAAACAGGCAAGAAGAAGCTGCAGTACTATGGTAACTTAATGAAATGCCAAAGTTTGCTGCAAACTTTAGCACCACGCTGCGTATGAGTTATATACCAAATGTATATATACATATATATACTTGTTAGTAGTGTGTATACAACTAATTTATGAGTGCTGCGGTCAGGCGCATCAATGCCTATCGAAATGTGCGGTTTTATAAGCTTATTGAACCACACTGAACCGAACCAAAGTGTCTAATCAACAAGGCTTACACGGTTGCCGTGGCACGTCGAGTGCTTCCAAACACCCTTAACAAACTCAACAAGCCTCAACAACTTAGCATTTTACAAGTCAAAAGAGAGTCAGGAAAAGCCAGAGTCTATGGAGCGTCAGCTGAAAGTCGGAAAAGTCAGCAAGTTAGCTGTGCGTATGTGCGTATACTTTATGTTTATGCTTTGTGTGCGCGTAATAAAGATAAAGCGATTTCATATAAAAAACTTTTTAATTGCCTGCACTAATGATGCACCACAACAACTTGATTATATGTATACAATAATAAAGTTGCAAATCCAAACATTTACTTACAGTGGGATAAAATTAGATTTTAAACTACGCAAAAACAATGGAATGTTTCAAAACCTGTGTGTTCATATGAAAAGTACAAGAAAAGTTTAAATTGAATTTGGGTCTAATCATGAGGAACTGAGATGAGAATACTGTTAGTTATTGTTATATTATAGTTTCGATTCAGAAATAATGCGGCTAACTACTGTCACATATAGAATTTGAGTATCCTGTCTAAGCTATTTTCAAATTTCAAAGGTTTGCTTTATTGCCAAAGGAAGTATACAATTTGCTTAAAGCTAGCATTAATGGAAACAGAGATTAGATTTTTTATAATCTCTACAACTGAAAAATTACATATTTAGTTTAGTATTATTACAATTAATTATTAATATTTAATGAGTAAGGAAAAATAGGCTGTTGAAAAACCTTACAGAAGAGATTAAATTAAACTTATAACTAACTTTTTGTTTGCAACTTACTAATATGCGTACGAGCGCAATTACCCCAAATTTTTTGATCCATACAATAGAACGGGTAGAAAAATTAATTTATATATTAAAAGCTTATTTTTAGGAGACATTTTCGAATAACGATTTATAAAGGGATATAGGATCCGTACGGTCTTGTTTATATTATCAATAGTTTTGCTTATATGTATATACGTTGAAAATAAGTTTTTTATCTAGATGTATCCCAAGGTATTTAACCTAGCTTTCCCACAATATAGCATTATTGTCAAGTACAAGCTCACAACTGGGTATTATTGGGAATGTTGTAGAATGTTTCGAATTTCAGTAAAAGAGCTACCAGAACAGAATAAAGCTGTATCATCAGCAAACATAAGTGTATGGCACCCAACGAAAAGGGGTATGTCGTACGTATAAACATTATAGAGGGTGGGCCCAAGAACTGAACCCTGAGGAACCCCAGCCCGTATTTGTTTCATTAAAGAGTTAATGCCATTTAAAGAGACGAAAAAGTGCCTATTGGTCAAGAAATCATGTATAATTTTAATTTCAAGGATAAAAAAGCAAGTCCATTTTTAACTTCTAGAGATTTAGCTGATATTAAAAGCTTTTTTATATTTTTTTTATGTTACAGATTAAGCTGTAACTTCCATATTTTTGATCCTCCTTCCCTAAATGGAAGAATCCAAAAAGTATCTGATTATCAAAATCCATGTCAAAATATTTAATGTATACCAACATCTATACGAATTGCAAACGACGTAAATGAATCGAGTAATTTTCAGTAAGAAACAAATCTTCTGAAAACTGAATCTTTTTTTAAAATTATAATTATTTCTTTTCTGATTACTGTCATCAACTAGAAAGCTCTCCTCTAAGTAAAAAAACCTTTTGCATATAAAACTTAAACTTATTTAATAGGACGAACGTAACATTTAAATGCTGCCTTATAGCTCCCAGAGTAACTGGTTTCCAAAAGGAGAACCTTAGGATGGTAACGCCCGAACGATGTCAAGAAACTATTTTTTTTCCTCCTTTATTGATCATTCAGGTCCTGATGACGTAACTAGTCAGAACAGTGAAAAGTGCGTTATTTCCAGAAAAGTCAATGTGGCAGGACCTCCAAGATCTTGTGACTTTTGTCTTTAAACTTTCAATAACCTATGCCAAAGATACAAAGACTTAAAAATTTCGTGAACATAGAAGTATCGCTTAAGGTAGAGGGTATATCTGTCTGCACACTCATCTGTCCCTAAAATAATCTCAAAGACTTTAAGACCAATAGATATTTTGTCATACGATGATGAAGATTTTCAATTCAGGTTGGTATCGTTCCCTGTTCCCATGTTGGATCGTTTCTCAACTTTCAGCTACTATGTATGCATATATACACCCAATCAATATGACATAATTATAGACCTTGTTGCTAAGAATAATATGGCGTGAAAATCAATAAAACCGCAAACATTTCTTTTACCATTTACTCATAAACCTTTCAATGTGGGAAAAGGAAAAGATTTTGTTTTTAATCGGGAGCGAATTTGTGCAGCGACATTTATTGGAACAGGGCGTTTAAATTGTTTATATTATTTAGCTTTCTTACTTGGATGAACACAATCAAAATTAAGGAATGTACTGGGTATATACTATTGAGTGCTATACTAATACACAAAGAGCAATTAATCAATTGAAGAGCAACATGATTGAAACTGTTGATAAAATCTCGAGAAAGTTATAAAAAATTCTCAGATTATGTCATAACAGATGAGCCATTAATTTCTGTCTTATCACATAAGCTCTTATTTTCAAAGCATAATTCTATTGAATTAAAGATTCAGACACTTTAAATAAAAGATCAGTACTGTTTTTTTAATCGCTTTATTAAAAAAAGCAAACAAAAATATATTTGGTTTTTTGTCTTTCTAAATCGACTTAATTTTACACCTCAAAAAAATACATAAGTTAAATAAGTGTGCATCGGATAAAGTTGACTTAACTTAAACTAAAAATTTAACCGATTTGCGAATTTAAATACGGCCCATTGTGCAGATGGGACAGACAGAGGTATCCTCCAACTGCAACTCATTACCCGCAAACAAATAACATCTGACAGATGCCAGCAAGTCAAAAAAGTATAAAAATGAAATAAACAAGCCAGGAAAAGGAACAAATCCAAGGGGCACGCAGCAGACGTAGGGGCGACAACAACGACGAAAGAACAAATCAAAACAGCATAAAAAACTGCAATAAAACAAGTGAATTACTTGAGAGTGAAGAGCGAGAGTAAAAAATAAAATAATAAAGCATAATATTAACAAAAAAAATATAATTTTATAAGAAGAGCGTTAAAGAAGGCAACGAAGGCGACAGACGACAGAGATGACAGAGACAACACAGTCGTTGGAAAGGGAGACCATAAACGATAGAGGGAAAAAGGCAGCACAAAAGTATGCTACAAAAATTTGCTTAATCTTTAGCGCGAAAACGGAAAAGTCCAAACTAAAAAGTTGTAAACACACAGATACACACACACCCACACACAGAGGAGTGCACACAAGCATACCGCGATGTAAAAACAAATTATGCGCAAAGTAAAAAAATAAAAAGACAAAATGGCAGCAACAGTTGTTGCGACCAGGCCAAAAACAAATCCACCAAACGGCCTACACCCAAAAAAAAAAAAGTTTTGCGTAATGAGTGTCGTACAGAGAGCGGAGACGGATGACGGGAAGAGCGGCATGCTGAATGGGTGGATTACTTGGCTGTCTTGTTGGAAAAAAAGCCATAAAATGGGCCTCATCATGCAACATTTCATTGAAATTACTACGAGTATTTTATTAACGTAACCAAGACGGTATAGGGGTAAGTATGCGGATGTTGTTGAATCGAGAGTGAGAGCATGAGTTGCATAAGAAGTCTCCTAGAGAGACTATGAAGTAGTGGTTACAGTCGCAATACGTTAACTTAAATATATTCTGTGCACTTTATTTGATTTTTGTCACGCTTTACGATTTGGGTTGAAAACGATTTTTTTATTTTTCGATTTCTACGTAGAATTTGAAAAAAATGTTGTGGGAACAGATATCCAAAAAAAAAAATAAATATGAGGTCTGCTTGATAATTCAGTTACAGATCTGGATTATTTTCTGCTACTAAGCCTAAAGAAATGTCTGCGTGGTAAAATATTGTATTTGGATAGTTCTTTGATAAGCAAGCTCCAAGGAGGCTAGTTTTGCAGCCCTGATAGTGTTGAGTAGCACGCAAGTGCTCCACTCGTTTCTTGCAATACCTTTTATCACTTTTATATGCCTTTTATTACAGGGTATGACAAAAAAAAAGAAACAGACTCAGAGCTGATGACTTACTAACGTACTTGTATACACTAAAATCCATCTAGTAAGCCCAGCGGGTATTTCACTTGGAAATGTGTTAATAAAACGCCTTTTGCCTCACATTACACTTAACAAAACTTTTTCGAGGTTGTTAACCAAGTTATGAGTTGTTGTTTTAGTTTGGAACTATGCGTATGGTAGAGATAGTAAGTTTCTACAGGCAAAATAAACAACAACTCAAAACTATGTTAAACTAAACTTAGTTAGCTTGACTAAGCTATAAATAAGCATACTGTAGCCATATTTTGTTTTTGTTTGTAACAAGAATTTACTATATAATAAATAAAAGTAACCATGTTATGAGTAAATACCACCTACATATTTTTTGCTATGTTTGTTCGCTGCAAAATCTTTAATGTCAATGCTTTTATGAGATTCTTTAATATTAAAAACTTAACTACCTAACTGACATAACTCGAAGGGAAATCAATAGAGCAGCCTTTTCCAGGAACTCTTTTCGCTGTTAAAGCAAACTTAAGTATCTTTTCTCAGAACAGCGCCCACGTTATTCGTCAGAAAACCCCGGTACATAAATAAAGCAAATATACCTTTGTTTGACTTTTAACAAGTTTTCCCTGTTCTTACCCAAAATACAAAGTTTATTTTATTTTAAATATAATCCCTTGTTTTGTTAAGTTCAAACAAAAACGAGTTCAGTTCTATTTTGACAAGGAAAACCTCGCAAACACTGCTGGTTGGGTTTGGTTAAGGGTTCAAACTATTCAAATTCTTTTGTTTTGTTTTACAAAAACCACAATGAGTCTATGGAAAAGTGGTACTGAACTAATCACTTTTATAAAACTTTAAAGATTCTTACAAATGATTTTTTTTTATAAACATTTCTTATGTTGATCTTGGCAAAAATGATTGAGGCTCAAATATATATTCCTATTGACTTGTCCATTTCTTCACAGACATTAAGTTTTTTAATACACATTAAAAAAAAACAGTCTGGGTTTAAGATTTGGGGTCAGAAAATCGTTTTTTTCTTCTCAGTTTCCAGATGAATTAAAATTTTTTTAAATAAGCTTGAACTATCTTGATTTAAGAATTAATTTAAATTAATTTACATTTACATTAATTTGTGGCCGTCGGTAGCGTAGTGGTAGCGTACTCGCTTTACAAACCGAAGGTCGGTGGTTCGAATCCCCGCAGTAGCACTGGTACATTTGCCTAGCACTGGCATCGCTAGCTCAAAGACGCTTTTTGCCAAAGAAAGTCTCTATTAATTAAAGACACCGCCGTTCGGATTCGGCTATAAACTGTAGGTCCCTGTTCTCTTTGAACAGTTATTAATAGAGATCCCCATGTCCCGCCCAGGGGCGACTGTCAAAAAAAAAAAAAAATTGTCAGTCAGGGAATTATTATATATATATTTACACCATAAAATCTTGAAATAAGAATCTTAAAAGTAATAATAAAATTGGAAAAAGTTCAAAATTGTGACAAAAATCTTATTTTCACATTTTTAACAATCTCGAAAAAAGATCTAAAAAAAATTAAATATGATTAGATCTTAATATATAAAGAGAAAACTCTTAGCTTGATAATGTTTGGCTAGGTTTTCAGAATTTTTGTAATATTTTAATAATATTTGCTTTGAAATTTTATTATGCCAAAAATCTTAAAATAATTTTAATAAATCTTAAATAATTTTTTGTACCTATATTCAAGAATTTCAATCTAAATTCATAATTTAAAAAATTCGCGGGCTTAGTTTGAGATTTTGTAATTATGCCTTTAGAATTTTTGGTCTTGTTTAAAATTTTAAATTTTTTTTTTTAAATTTTAAATTTTTTTTTAAAATGTTAAATTTTTTTTTAAATTTTAAAATTTTTTTAAGATTTTAATTTTTCTTTAAATTTTTGTCCTGTGAGAATTTTTGATCAGACTTTATGAATAAAAATATGCAGTGCTAAAAATCTATTGTTGTTGTTTTTTTTACAAAAATACGCCTAATTTTAGTGTTTTTGTTTCGATATCAATAATTGACCATTCATTCGTTCGTTATCGATCATACTACAACAAACATTAATAAAAAAAAAAAAATGAAAAATATTATAAGTTACTAAGGGGCACTGCCTCCTGCGTGCTTCGCTTAACCTTCGACGCAGACAAATTTATTTTTTACAATAAGTGCAATTTTAATTTTAATTAATTATACCAAACTACATACCACTTGATATTTGATAATAAAAACTAATATATGGGAAATTTAAAAATGTTTTTTTTCGTTTAAATTCTGTACATTAAAAATGCAAAACATGTCGAGTTTCAAGTTAATATTCAACATATTTTTTATTGTGAGCCAGAGCATAATTTATCTTCGCGATATTGAAAATTCTTTATGCATAAATTCGTTGTACTATAAAGATCTTAAAAGCAGTGTACTTGTAAAATATTCGCAAAATAAAAACTGAAAAGCTTGAGTAAGTACTCCCAAAAGCTTTTGATTGTCAAATTTGGTTACGATATCTTCATGAACAAACGAATTTTGCACCAAAAACGTTTTTTGACCGATCGGTCCCCCATAGCTTAAGATATAGTCAACTGATTTTGATAAAATTTGGTACAGTGATTGGGAACTTCCAAACGATATCTTCATAAATAAACGAATTACCCATCTAAAACTTTTCTACCGTGATATAATAAGGCATCTAATCTGAAAGTTTTGTTGATCGAACTAAAGTCAGACAGATGGACATGGGTATATCAACTCCTTTAGTCATTATGATCATACTTTACGTAACTTTGGGGACTTTCTTTATTAACCTCGAATATTGTAAAACTACAAATAATTTTGTTCTAGATATTAGACGAAATATTTCGTTTACCTATTAAAAATTAGTTTTTACTTTAATTACGATAATACATTCGGATTAAATGTTATGAAATTATTAAAAAATTAAGACGAAATCTTCAAGGGCTGTCATTTAATACGAAATATGAAAGCGGACTTAACGTCAAGGAAAAGATAGAAGAGCAAAACAGGTGTTCATTTTTATTGTCAGATTATTCGAAAGCCGAAACTTAACTCGAGTTCGAACAACGAAACAACCTAAATCTTACTAAGATTTTTTTTTTATTTTGTTTATCGTTTAACTATTACGTCATTTCTGCAACAGATTGCAAATCACGCACACTTAATGGCTGGTTAATGAACACTCACTAAACTCAAGTTAATTAACTCCTGGAGTTACTTTATTTTCAATTTAGCTATGCACTAGTTGAACTAATCGCATTAGTAACTTAATTACCTTACAACACAAAAAAAAAGGCAGTGCGTTTTTCTGTCAGTGTAGCAGCAAGTCTTAACTGATGTCGACGCGTTATCATCATCTTTATCATTTCGCCCCGCGTGGTAACAACAATTCGACACTTTTCGTAATTATGATGGGCATGTTGTTGATGATGAAAATTGGCTGAAGCTCACCCTTGGGCTTGTAATCTCTACTCAACACGACAGCTCTGGACACTCTGGACAATCTCGTCAAATTGATGCCACTGTGACTGCCAAACAACCCACTGGCAAGATGGCGTTGATAAGCAGAGCACGGGCACAGCGCAGCTGATGATGAGCGAGCGAGTCCGGCCTCGGAGGCCATCATGACAGGGCCGTAACTTGTGTAATAATTGTTGCTAAGCGTTTAAGTCAAGCGTGCAAGTTTGGCGGCTAACCAGTGGCATCCGGATCTCGTGGGAAAAGCAGGAGTTCCAAACGAACTTATCGGAACCGCAAGCAAGCAAGTTGTTGGGAAGCCAACAAAACAACAATATCGTGGGCAAAACGGAGCAGGGTGCGAAAAGTGGTGCGCTGGCTTAGGGCATTAAGAGGTGGCGCACAAGGCCAAAGAGCTGGGGATGGGGCAGGGCAAGTCAGTTTGTTACAGAAATTCAATGGAGCTCCACTTGATGCAGAATTTGATTAAACAAAAGTAAAAGTTTTCAACTTGAGAGCAGACCAGCAGCGAGTGAGTTTATTCCATAGTGTTTTGTTGTTTTGATTGCTAGCTGCAATTTTTTTTTTATTTTATATACATATATACTTTTACTTATATTTTTATTTTATATTCTGTTTTTGGCTTGCTTTACTTGTGGTTGTTGTTGTTGCTGGCTGGCGTCATTGTTGCCACAGCCAAAGCTCCTGAAGCAGCGCGCCCCCCACACCCTGCGCTGCGTCCTTATTGTGCAGCACTTACATGGCCAATTGTCGAGCGCAGAAAAAAGGACTCAATGTTGGCTAAAAGGCAAAGTTGTTAGCTTTGAGCAGGATTTAAAGTGCCAGCTACACAACATGTCCTTGCCAGCCCACATTTTGAAACATTTGCAACATTTGAAACATATTGTAGCAGTTTTTTTTTATGTTACCACTTGAACATTTTTCTCTTCATTTTTTTTTTTCTGCAGCAAATTGATCGAATTTTGTTCAATGATGAAAAGGTTAAGAGTCACTTTTGGTATTTGCAGAGTTTTGAACAATTTTGGTTCACAGCGTTTATTGTTTTCATTACTTTTTGTTGATAGGTATTTTAATTAACTCGATTTTATTGTGAGGAATTGTTTTGGTAGAAATTGTTTTATATTAAGTAACTTTAGTTTATTGCCATAGATTGAATCCCATATGAAACTTCATTTGAGAACTAGACAAATATCGCAAAAAATAAAAATAAATAAATATAGTATATTTTTGTGAAATAATTTTCACTTATATTAGTGGTTTGTGGAACTCAACGCAAAAATTTAAAACATTTTTGTTGACATATTTTTAAAAACCATTGAAATGCATAGCTGAATTGGATTCCGCTTTGTGTGGTAGAATCTAGGAGCACTTATACATGTGATTTGTGAAATTAAAAACAAAAATTTTGCACATTTTTGTGAAATATTGTGAAATAATTTAGTTGGCTTTAGAAGTGAAAACAATATCAGGAGTCAGTTTTTCCTCGTGATTTATGGATTTCAATGGCTGGTATGAAGTTGGAGGCATTTTCGCCAGTGTTTTGAAAAGTACCGATCTGATAAGTAAACTAATACGGTATATAGTGGTGTTGATAGTTATCTTATAGTATATGTGTATTGCAAAAGAAGCTTATTTTTTTTATTTTTTTTTTCCATAATTTTTTGAAAAATTTGTATCTGTCCCAAACACTCGAACCACTTCTTGACAATCCGTTGAATTTTGCTTGAGATTGCCCGTATGAACTAAAAATATCTTTTATACCTACATACTTTCGGCAGTATTTTTTTCCTTAGGTTAGGTTAGGTACACCAGAAGTCGCACGGTGCTATAACAGGTAAATACGGTGGTTGTGGAACGATATGGGTTGAGTTGGTGAAATGGTCACGAAGAAACAATGTGTGAGGCGTTGCATTGTCATGGTGCAAAAACTATGAGTTGTGTCTCCTCAAAACCGTCCTCTTTTGGCGAATAGCTTCACGCAAACGACGCATAACGCTCAAATAATATTTATTCCTTTTTGACTGTTTGACCCGGAGGAAGGAACTCATAATGAACAACACCACGATAATCGAAGAAAACATTCAACATGACCTTGATTTTTGAGCGACTTTGGTGTGGTTTTTTTTGTTTTGCCTCACCTTTGGCACGATATTCGCTCGATTCATCGGTTGTTTCAGGGACGTAAGCAGAGATCCAAGTCTCATCTCCAGTTATTATGCATTTCGTCTTGTCAATGTAGTCAGAAAGCATTGTTTCACACACTTCAACGCGACGCCTTTTTTCCAAAAAATGCAATTTAGACATTGTGAAAATCGAAAAATTCACTTTTAGCAGCTCACAAAAACGAAGCGTATTCGAACACTAATGAACATTTTGACGTGTAACCTGAAAAAAAAATTTCTCCAAATCCAATTTTTGATCGCGGCAGCTTAAATTGAAATGCCACCTTACTTTTTGGACACAGTAGAATTAGCTTACAAGAATTTTGGTTATTGAATGAATTATTTTTCTTTCATAATAAATTCATCTTTAGCACTTAACTTCCCGACACCTCAACTTATGATAAAGTCTAGAGGTGCTTTTTATAAAATTTTTTCTATAGGATCTAGAATTTTCAATGAAATGCACAGGTTTAGGATAAAGTGGCTGAGGTTAAAAAGGTGATCCATAGTAAGGGTGATTATACTGCTTTACGGAATAATCGACTGCAGTGTTTTGTGAGTGGAGTTCATCTTTAAATTTTGTAGGACCCAGGCTGAATCTGTTGTAGATAATGTTAGTGGTTATTAGCAAATTTATTGAAAGTGTATTCTTCCCAAATACTTTTTAGAGATCGTGTACTTGTTGCATGATGATATTTTTTATGTCTTTCTTGTTTGTCCCTTTGTCCACATAGGTATAATTTTTCTTTCATTTACGGCACTGATATTCTTGATTGTGCTGATTTGTAAGTTCAAACTACCGATGGTGCAAACTAACTACATATTCTCTTTAACGAAAAGATTGAGGGTCATAGAATATTTATTATAAACGCTTCATTTGGGAATTTTTAAAAAGTCAGCCGCTATGAGTGAAAATAGGTGGGGCACATGCTAAACTATTCTATATATCATCCCTTCGATTAACAATCATGGCAATTGTGTTCTAGATGGTGATTAAAGTAAACGCTACTAAATGATAAATCAAGATCGTTATATAACGTAGTGTAAGTTTTTACAAATGCGGATCTTCAAAAGACGTTTTTAAAATAGTGACACGTGACAAATCTGAGATCTATGGGTAAAAGCCTGAAACTAAACGACAATCGACAGTATGAGTTTTTCAAGACGAACCAAATTCAACAAAAGTTGCTCAAAGCCGAAGCATTTCAAAAAAAATGGTCGCTGGTTTTTCTTAAAAATAATCAGCCACTGTACTTCTTGATAAATTCAATACTGTATGGTGTACAAGTATTAGGTCACCAAAAGTTTTTAGTGAAATAAGGAAAACGAACCACCAAGGAAAAGTCATTATTGAGAGCTCTCACAATTTCACTGATTTAGCGTCCAATGATTTATTTTTGTTTCCATGTATCTAAAATAAGCTGCGTTGTCAGTGATATTCTACTCCTCAAAGATGGTGTTCAAATGCATGTTTTGGAGAAGGGCCACTCCAGCTTTAAGGCGTAACATAAATTTACAAATACAAATAAACACACAATAAAAGTTGACGTCATATTTCGATTTGGGATTACAAAAATATATAGCATGGCTTCTTTGTGAGGAGCAGAAGAAAGTTTGCATTTCATAGATATCGGCGAAAATTAGTGAAGCGGACCACTTTTTTCCTCAACCTCTTAGATTTTAATGATTTTTTCATATGTGGTAGAGCTACTAGCAAATAGTAACCACGTCAAATTTTTAATCCGAAATCCTAATTATTTATCGAGTTATTGGTAACTGAAAATGGGATTTTTCATTTTTAGACTTGTCTTTGACTAGCCATATCTTCTAAACCAGCGGTGGGCAAAACTACTAATACAATTTACGTTGAGCAGATACATTTCGCCTAAAAATTCGGATAGGATCGTGTCAATCCGGGGCTTACCTACAAAAAAATATCACTTGCTCACATCATTACTATATGCAGGTTCCGCCAGCCAGACGCGCAAATTTCGGCGACTTCTGCAGAAGTTGTGGCGATGAGGAAGAGCTAGAGACGGTAGAGCACCTTTTCTGTCACTGCCCGGGATTGTGTAGGACAAGATACCGCTTTCTCAAGTCATATTTTCTACATGACCTATCCCAGCTCTCAGAACAGAGTCCAAAATGCCTCTTAAGGTTTATTCAGGCCACTGGATGGCTGTAAATGGGAATATCTAAAAGACCTACTAGTGGGGAAGGGTGGAAGAAAGTCCATCACTGCGGTATCACAACGGGCCATATTGTTGGCCTAAGTGAGCTGGGACGCGTCTCAGCTACCGCTTTATCCTAACCTAACCTACTTATTAGGTTTGAATTAAGTTAAAAAAATATACTGCATAATTACTTGCTATCAAATGTTAAAATATGAGTGTTTGTCTTGATTTAAATAAAATATATTTTTAGTCCATTTAGCTACTCAGTTGTACTCCTTTAATGCACAATGTGGTACATGTACAACAAAATATTGAAACTAGTAGGAGTGACTAAATTTTTAAAAATTTCAAATAATTGTGTTATTTGACCAAAATATAGTAAAAATCAATCGTCAAAAAAAATCTACCTTCCCTGTGCAAGAAGCGTGCATGAAAGGGTTAATCTGATAAGCAGTTGAATTATTTTAACAAGTTTAAATTCTTCTTTTAAAATTCTGACACAATTTTAAAATCTGTGCCAAAATTAAAACCACTTGTTTATTGCAACGTATTTGAGAACATCATTGTTTCCCAGCTTGAATTCTATACAAAAAAAAAAACTTTTAAATCCACTTATGTACATACATATGTACATATAAGCCATAAATTTATTTTTGAAACAAATTGCTTTCAAGTTAAATCATCTATCAATTAAATAAGATTTCAATTGCACTACTGCAAAGAACCACAGAGTATTAACTCAATAAACGTTATACAAAATGAATTTAATACTCGCATTTGTATAATCTTTTATTTCGATACCATACAAATGTGGCTTAAATATTTTTAAATGCTTCAAAGTCTTGTGTTGAAATTGCCTTCTTAAATATGCACAAAGGCAAAGTACTCAAGTTGTCTTAGCTTAAAATGCATTAAATGCCTTTTCGCAGAAGAAATTAGCAAAAAACTTTGAAGCCTCTTTTATATTAAATTTATTTCATACGAGCAAAATTTAATATGCGGTAAATATAACTGCATATTATTTCATCTTTTATATGGTATATGTATTTGCCACTGTTATTTCAGGGCGCAAGGGATTTAACTTACCCGGGAAAAATATGAGCAGCGCCAAGATGATGATCATGCCCGGCCTGGGCTGCAGGCGCATGTTTCTAAACTCCATTAAAAAGCCAAGCAAATTTATAATCCTCATCGACATTGCGGGGGATTGCCTCTGTTTTGGCGGCGTTAGAGGGTTGGCGGTTTTTGTGGTCTTGCTCCTGGTCATAGACGTGGTTGTGTTCGTGGTCTTGGTTGTTTGCTGCCAGCACATTCTCTTAACTGGGTCACATTGGCTGTGTCTGTTGCTGTGCTGGTCGCATAAAATAAGCTCACGGTGCTCCAGCATTGAAATTTAGCTCTGTCTGCGGGCGTTTTGCCTCTTATGCATGCAACATGCAACACCAAATAGTTTTTTGATACTTTTTTTGTATATGTTATGTATTTTATTAGAACTTGTTGTTGTTATTATTATTATATATTATCAAAACGTAAGCAATGTTTGGTTAGCAGCTACATATTGGTAGCACCATGTCCTGACACCAGTTTGGCTTGCGCTGCTGCTTGGTGTTACTTTGGTATTGCAATTGGGTTTCTGCACAATATGGCCACGTTAACATATTTTATGGTTGCACTAGAAATACACAAAATAAGTGCAACGGTTAGAGTCGGCCAATACCCGACTATAATATACACCAAATGCTCAACAAATGAGCAGACCTTTCTATACACTCACGAATATATAAATACATTCATTTAAATAAAAGTCAGGAGAACCTGTTGACAATATACATACATAGATTAAGCCATGTCCCTCTGTGCGTAACTAAGCGCATTCTCCTATAGAGGAATTTCATGCATAAAACTCAAACTTTTAAAACCACCCAAAATTTGGCAGTTTTAAATCTTGCCGATAAGATTGCTCTGTACAACAAATAAAATTAATATAACTTTTGAAATACTATAACCAACCATCAAAACAAAATCTCAGTTTATATATTTAAGTATATAGAGCAAAAGACATATGAGGCTGCGTAAAAAAGGACACTGAAAACAAAATATGTCACAAAAGAAAGTTTGCCCACAGAAAGAAGAAAGAAAGAAGTCCTTTTAGGACATAAAATTAGTTCAGTAAAATGCTAAAAGTCGCCCATTCTCTGAGCTAGGAACACTTAGCACTATTTTCCAAAATTAAATTCATATCACCAAAAAAATTTAAGTAATACTTTGAGTATTTAAGTCCAATATTTTGCCTTTAACGCTACAGACTTTGAAATTGCGCTGCCAGTCAGTGTGCTAATCTACAAACTGCACAAAACAGTCATCTCAAATTAATGCTCAATCGCCAATTAAACTATTCGAGTACTAATACTTTTCTTCTGCAAAATTATTTGTAATTTCCTTGCTCGCACTTAACTTGAATAGCTCGCCAATCTGGCAAAGATTGGAAAAATTACGTCATTTTATGCCGTTTCAAGATAACATTACTTCGTAGTGGAGTACGTTGTCTTATGCCCGAATGTGCCCGTATCTAACTTATAACCATTTTTTGAGTTTATCCTCTTTGGCACTAAGCATGCCATCTTCAAAAGCTTCGTTGTTCGTTGTAGTTGTATTTGCTTTTCCGATCTGATGATACATTCGATTCTAATAAACCAGCAATTTTGTGCTGTCTTAACTTGTCTTTTTCCACTAAAATCTTACAATTTACTTTTAACTCAATAAACAAAAAAAAAATCACACACAAGATACGTCTCTGCGACTCATATATAGCTAATATCTATGCTGTAAAAAATTAAAAATTTGATAACTCTTCCTCTAAATAAACCTCAACGTATGAATACAAAATTTGGCACCAAAATAATTTTTTTTTTTTTTAAAGGTGGTACAGGAATGTGTGCCATAATTTTAAGCTTAGTTGTGGCTATTGAAATTTTTTTCACATAGTTCTAATGCAGTTTTTTTCTATCTATGTTCGTTAAAAGAGTCCAAATAGTAAAAATCTGTTCGGAATTTTTATGATTGGGTCTACATTTGGCTTTTTGAAAATCAAAAACACATTTCCTACAGTTTCCAGCCGAATTTAATGCAATTTCAACCTAGATGTGGTATAACTGGGAAGAATTTAATTTTAAGATTTTTACTTGAAAAATGTGAACGAGCAACGCAAAAATGTTATCTGATAGCGGACCTTCTTCAACAAACTGAAAGCAATTAAAGAACTAGATTTTAAAATATAGCTACTAGCAAATTTGCATACTTCTAAAAAGTTGTTTTGGTCTTCGAAAAAAAGATGATACGAACAGATATACTTATATACATGACATAGTCAATTTCTTTTGTTAGCCCAAATAACAATTTATATTTTCTTACCCATTATTTCTTGTCGAAAATCTGACTCGTTTACTTCTAGAATTTACACATAATTTATTTTTGTCTTAACTTAAGATACCCCTTACTCTTTGGGTGTAGGGTATTTAAAGGAAGCACGTGCATACAAAGGGTTAGCATGTGTAGTAGCGCTTTAAATATTTTCTAGCATTCAGCTGTTTTCTTCTTGCTTTTTTTATGAACGAGTCTAGTGGAAAATCCTGTTTTGATATGTTATGTGAGGTTAGGTTAAGTTATGTGAGCCACTAGCATTAGTTGGCTATACATAAGTAAGTGTGTATGTTTGTGTGTGTCCATTTCGGTATTCCATTTGCTTACCGCTGTTTCCTTTTTTGCTGCCCTAACCTCATCTTTCTTTTACGCTTGAGGCCATTCGGCATTAACCAAAATTTATTTATACGGGTGTTTAGTCGGGCGTTAAAGCAGTACATATGGCCACTCACAGATACATAGATACAAATACACACAGATACGCATACAAAGGAAGAGAGGCGCATGCAAACACACGCAGCGCCAAGTTACAAATGCTCGACACGCGCTTAGAAATTGAAAGGATTCGTGCGGCGCCGCCTTCTTCAAAACTGGCCACACTCACACACAGCTATGAGCTGGTATCTTTTGGGTATGGGAGTGTGCTGGTATTTGCAGATCCAGGATAGAATTGTGTAGAAAGTAATGATTTAAATGTTGTCACTGTCAAGGCCAATGGCCAAAACAGACACGGCAATAGAGCGGCAAAGGGACTCGAAAGCAAATGGTAAATGGTGAATTGCGAATGGCAAATGTTGAATGGTGAATGGCAAAGTAGAAGACGCTTATAAATAATGGCAACTAGCTACGAGTGAGTCGATTCGAGTCAATGAAGCGTTAACGAAAATGTTAAACAAATGTAATGTTCTGGACGAATGAATTGTATACATTAAGGAGCTGAAGCTGTCGAAGCTGCCTGCCTGCCTGCCTGCTGCAAGGATAACAGAGAAACGTAAATAATATTAAATTGATTGCACAAACAAAACAGCAACGGAAGTGTAAATGATTTAACACAATTCCAATTCTGCGATTGTTCCGTGTTGTGCTCGCTCTCTATCCCACTCGGACTTTGAACACTTTCTACCTCGTTCTAACTAAACGCTGTCTATGAAGCAGACGTCCCATGTCGAAATTGAAGCATTTGATGCTTGGCATTGGCAGCAAAAGAGGAAACAGCAGCAAAAGAATTTGCCGGAAAGGAGCTTTTTGTGTGTCCTAATTTATTTTTATTGTGCGTACTATTTATTTATATCACATAATACGCTTTAGTTAGTGTTATTTTTATCAAATATCTTTGGATGGCAGCTACGCTGATGTGATTTTGTTTTAATGAATGTATGGATAGCTTATATGAGATTTATTTTAAAAACAAATAAAAAGAAAACATTTCAACTCAGCAGTAAATTTATAAAAATATTTGAAATTTTAAAACAAAATAAAATTAAAAATTTTTTACATAAAAAGTTACTTCATATGACAAACGAAATGGGCACAAATAAAATTGTGAAATTTTATCTCTAACGGCAGCATGTTTAACGCTATAAGTGTGACCAAATTTAAAACTTACAAAACACTTGGACTCAGATCGCAAAATCCGATTTTGATATACTTTCCTTGCACTATGACTACTACTATTAAAAACTTAAAAACTTGTATGCAAAATTTTTATATAGCATTTATGCTAATCATTTTCGGGCTTTAATTAAAGAATTGCGCTAATACAATTTTTTTTTGTATAATTACAGAAAAATACTTGCTATAAATTTAATCGCTTGTATGCAAAATTTTTATATGGCATTTATGGTAATCTTTTTTGGACTTTATTTAATAAGTGCATTAATTGAATTTTTTTTGGTACCATTACAGAAAAATACTTCCCAGAAATGTAATCGGTTGTATGTAAATTTTTACTGCAAATAATATTCGGGTTAAAATTCAATTATGTAACTTTGGTATAATTAATGAAAATGACTTCCTAAAAAATAAATATGTAAATTTTAAATAGTAATTTTGCAAATTATTTTCGGGCAATAATTTAATAATTGCATTAATTCCAAATGTTTTTGCTAAAATTATTGAAAAATGCTTCCCACAAGGTTCTACGAAAATTTCTGAATATCATTTTTAAAATAAAAATATTTCCTACAAATGAAATCGGATTTCGGCAATTTTTAAGTCTATTACTAGAGTATTTGTTTGTTTTAATTGTTTAAAAAATGTACTACAAAGGAATGGTTTTCGACTCTAAAAAGCGAACCAAGCCGTGTAGATTAAGGATAGGATACAAATTTTTCCTGTCTTTAAAAATAATGTTTGTAGCGGATTAATATAATAATAAATTTATATAAACTAATAAAAGTATTATTTATGTGAAAGAATAAAATGTGGTTAAATTGTTTAGCGGCTAAGCAAAAACATTTTTCGTACACGGACAAAAATTCGGAACATATTTCGAGTAAAGTAATATAAAACCAGCGACTTATACTTGCATCTTATCTGCTCAGAACTGACCTACATTGTTGTTACGGGCTTACTTACTTTTGCTATGGAATATTATAAAATGTTATACAGGTTTTCCTACTAAAAAAAAAATGCTTTAAAGCTTGATTGATATAAATCACCTTTAGCATATTAAATAAGTAAACGTTTGAAAGAGCAATATATAATTCACAATCAGTAGATTTTTCTAAGCAGAAATCCCATGATGATTAAATGTTTCTGTACACAATAAATGTATAAAACCTCTTACTATACAAAAATATTTAAAAATCCATTTATTTTTTTTTGAAAGCATGATTGAGTTTAATTTTTCTGCGCTCAAAAATAAGTTCACTTTAACTCATACAATAACTTATGTTGAAGATCACTTTTACTAATTTGATTTAATTCATAATAGTCACGTTAAATGTTCCCCATGTCATTAAGATTTTTATTAAGTTATCATTGGCTTTCTTTCCTATATTTATCACTTATCGTTATTCAAAATATTTTTGCATAATTATTCACCATGTCATTCAAATTTTTATTTAATAACTATTTTAATTGTATGTTAAAATTTAAATTATTTTGAAAATATTTTGAATTGCAACTCATTTTGTTTGTTTATCAAAATAAAACGGTTTGCTGAGAACTTTGGTTTTTTTTTTTTGTGTCATTTGTGGAATTAATTCGTTTTTATACTATCCATATTTAAAGCCGTTTATTAATTATTTTTTTAAATAATTTTCTTGCTTTTTATTATTTTAAAGTTGTAATGTTGCGCATATGTTTTGATGTGCCGTATTTTGCATAAATTGAGTGCAGGTAATTACTTTTTTATTGAAATTTTTTCAATTATAAATTCTTTTTTTAATGCTGCCTTTAAAGGTATTTGTGTTTTGAAGCAATAATTTATTTAAAAATTTTTTTAAATTGATATATTTATTTATTGCGTATTGGATTGCCCAATTGTTTATTTATTAAAATGATTAAGTTTTTTAGTAATCGCATTTCAAATACACAAACAAGCACAAATTAGTTTACAAGCTGTCACTTCAGTTAGTAATGTATTTATTAACTCGAATACACTTACGATGCACACATGCGTTTAACGTACCACGCGTGCCACCGGCTAAAATGAAACTAAACCAAAGACACGTTTACATTAAGTTTCGTCATCGTGGCTCGGTGGCGTATACGCAATCAGCAGCATTCGCCAGGTCAGGACTCTGTTGCTGGCCGTTGTTGTTGCCTTTGCCATTTGGGGATTTGTTGATGTTAAACGTTGATGCTGTGCGTCTCTTGGTTTAACATTAACATCAACAGCTGTTAGCTGCGAGAGCGAGTTATCTGTTGAGAGCGTGCTTTAACAGAGGCGTGAGTACGCATTTGCAAAATGTTAACTAACAGCGTTTGCTTGCAGTTGTTTGCTTACTTAAAAAATTGTTGTCAGTGCTCTAAATATTTTGACAATAATAAACATAACTAAACCGTCAAACCCACCACACATATAACTTCCATTTGTTATAAGAGTAATCCTCGTGAATGTTATTTTCATGTTCTCATTGACAGTCCTAGATCTAACGCATTATCGCCCATCAACATTAGAGCATATCAGTGGGCATCAGTACGCCGGCAATTAATCCCCTAAATGTTTGGCAATTTACGCCAAATGTAAAAACAACGCAAAAACTCTCTCACACACACGCACATTAGAACACGCACAGTTATTCACAGTGACTGTGCTTAACAGTGCGATAACATAATTTCTCATTAACGCAAGGCGGCAAATCGAGCCGCATTTACAATGGGACGGACACACACACACACACACAAAGTCCGCTCACAATGCCACAAAAAAATAACAAAAACGTAGAAATAACAAAAACGAGACGGGATACAAATGCTAAAACTAGGACATGGAAACTAGCAAGAAGCGAGTGCAAGCACAAGGATGGGCATAATATCCTGGTGCTGGTTCGTGGCTCCTTTTGCGCTATTGCAGCAGTTAGTACCAAAAACTCTACGGAAATAATAACAAAGGTTACAAAAACGCAACGAAAACAAAAGGCCAAATTAGTAAGCAGACGAACAAGCTATATACCATGTCGACTTAGCTGCTGCAATGAATCTTTAAAGGTGCCGCTTATACAAATGACGTCACTGGTTCATATGTACATATGTATAAAAGAAGCTCGTATAATATGTTTGTTATTCCATAACTCAAAAACGGAGAGTGCAATTTGCTTCGGAATTTTTTTGTTATCAAAATTGCACACTCTAAAAATTTGTAAAATTTGTTTAAATTTTATGTCAATGTTTCTGGGAAATTTTAAATTTGGAAGGTTTTTGTTATTATATTAATGTTGTTAAAGCCAGCATAACATAAACAATCAGAGTTTAAATATTGTATTTTTATAAAATTGTATCGGAGCTTAAGTCTAATGTTTAGTGCTTATGGAAATAAATGGCAAGGAAAACCTTAATTATAGAGGATTTATTATGGAAGGATAGTTTTAACCTAAGCATAAATTTAATTAGTTTAATTAAAACTATTATGATTACTGAAGTAATTTTAAATTTGACACAATTTACTTTTTTATTGGAGTGCCAAAAAACCTTGAGTAAATTGCCTAATAGCAGCCAAGTCAATGTTCGTTCAGGGCAACATCTGCCAGATCCACTAGCTTTTTTATAAAGCGTTATTCGTTATTTTTTGTGATTGCTTTATAATAAAGAGAACGGACTTAAAATCCATGCCAGACAGAACGTGAAACAATAGATTCGCAGAGCAATTCATTTCACGTTTTGGACAGATGAATTGGCCACTTGCGACTACGTCAAATCAGTCGTATAGCGAGAGACGATTCGGTGTTTGGATGGCAACGTTAAACGTGTTTTTAGTCTTTGCTAATGCTTAAAAAAAAGTTAATTGCAATAGAAAATTTAGCTGGGATGCTGTATATCGTAGACGATAAAATAAAAGACAAGCACTGATTTATTTATACAATATTTCAAATAAGGAATTACCTTAATAATTTAGAAAAAATTGTTTTAATTGATCTATGTACATAACAAAAGTACATCGATGCCATACAATAAACACTGCAATGGCCCAGAGCAGGAAGAGATAGACTGAAAGAGCCCCATTACTTTATGAAAAGACAATCTACATTGGAAGCCTCAATTAAGCCCAAAGGCAGCCCACTCAAAAATAAAAAGTCTAAAAAGTCTTATTATACCCTATACCTATGGGTACAAAGGGTATACTAGATTTGTGCAATGTGTGTAACGGACAGAAGGAGGCGTGGCAGACCCCAAATCCTTAGCGATTGAGCCATGTCCGTCTGTCCATCCGTCTGTCCGGCCGCCTGTCTGTCCATCTGTCCGTCCGTCCGTCTGTATGAACACATAGATTTCGGAGACTATAAGAGCTACAGATACGAAACGTTACCAGCTGATGCTGATGATTTTTCCTGAAAAGATGAAGTTTGTTGAATTACGTCAATATCTTCCCCGCTCCCCGTATTAGATTTTCGCGGTTTTTGGCTACATGCACCTGCGTGTAAAAAATTAACAAAATCCAACAAATACAACAAAAGTTATAGTCAAAAATGTACCAATTGCACCAACCCTTGCCAATAAACTACGTGTTAACTAGTTGCCTAGAATCACCAATTTTGGTAAGCAGATTCATGTGGCTCTAATGAACAAATCCACATCCAAATTTTATCGATGCGGCCCCCCCACCCCCCGCAATCGATTTACCGTGTTTTCTAGCACACCCCTCAACTGGAAACTTACCCCATAAACTTTAAATAACTTCTTTGACGTAAATTTCGATTTTCATCAAAATCGGTTATGATTTATGTAAATTATAGATAAAGATATCGTTCTGCACCAAAAAAACACTTTCTGAATAATTTTTCGTAATAAAAATGTGACTTTTGTAAGATGCTAAATAAGAATTACATATATACATAACTACAAAAGGCCGCGGAAAAAAGTGTCGTACCATTGCCTAGTTTTTCGAAAAAAAAGTCAAGTAACGCTTTGATTGGATTTGATAATGATACCAGGAATAACAATGATACAATTGTTGAGATTGTTCAACGCTTTTTTGCAAGAAAAAAAGTCTTCTGTGCGTATACGTCATTTCTATTATAGTAGAAGCTGGCGATGTTTTAATTATTTTAAATTGAAGTTAGATTTTAGGCCTTGAGGAAAATTTTACTCGATATTCCTTAAGACATATAGTCTTTTGATCAACGCTACCATTGCAGCATGTAATTTGTTTCACAATCCAGTCTGAAATGGTTTTTGAACTGCTTTTGTTGTTAACCCAATCATTTTATAGGGTGGCGCGACAGAACTCAAACGTTCCTCAAATTATAAAAAATATTGTCAACAAAATTTTTAATGGATTTGATAATGATAGAATGCATAACAATGCCGCACCATTTTTAAACGATTTGGACACTTTACATTCTAACTTATAGAAAAAAAGTGTGCATAACGTATACGTAATTTTAAATATAGTAGAAGCCGGCGACGTAAAATAAATTATTTTAAATAAAAGTTAGATTTTAGGCCTTGAAGAATGTTTTTCTAGAAAAAGGAAGTAAAATTTTCGATTTGTAAGTCATATAATTTGTTTAACAATCCAGTCTGGAATGGCTTTTGAACTCCTTTTGCTGTCGACCAAAATATTTTACAGGGTGACGTGACTAAACTCAAACTACCCTAAAATTTAAAAGAGCAGCTGATTGTTGCTCGTAGTTAACGAGCTTATTAAAATTTAACACAGCTGTCATCACATTCTTTGTATTTATGCAGTTTTTTCCGCCAGGTATGCACAAATGTCATAATATGACAATTTTTTGTTTGTTTGTTAATTTCTGTTAAAGCATTCAGAATAAACACTATTTAACTTATAATAAAAAAGAAAAAAATAATAATATAATATAATATTAGGGTAAATAAATAAATAAATAAATAAATAAATCAAAGCTTTAACTTCTGAATAGTCAGTATTTTATTATGCACAGTATTTTGCAAAGTGATTTTCATAGTTTATTCGTAATTTAATTAAAAAATTAATTGCTGTTTAGCCAAAAGTGTCTTTAAAATATTTTTTTAATTTTTAAATAAAAAAAACAATGCATATAACTACCGTATAAACATTTTCTTGGAGCATACTTTTTTTTGAAGAAAAAAGCCATATCTTCAAATATTAAGTAAATGCAATTAGTCCACTGCCGCTTGTATCTAGCTTAAATTAGTGACGTCACTCTATCTCACATTTTTTTAACGCGCCCAAAGAAACACGAGTAAGATCAGTGAGTGACCCTATATAATTGTATCATGGCAGAGATGAATAACTGAGTGAGAGAGCATTGCGTAGCGGTAGACAATACATTAGAAGTGGGGCAAAGTGTAAACTCTTGCATAAAATTCAATTTGTCGTGTGCAGCAGCCATGAATATGCCGAACTCACGAGTTCATGTCGGGCGCTCATCTTGGTATCTCAAGCAATTGCTGTCTGTGCTGTAATAGTGTGCGTGAACTTTTGTATATGTGCGAGTGCGTGTGAGTAAATGCAGTTGTTGTATGTTTGTGTGAGGGTGTCTGTAACATATGCGCGAAATTACTTACGAGTGCCGCTGTCAGTGTCAGGAGTCTCGGCTGGCTGCACAGTGAGACGCACGCTCACACAGATACAAAAACACACAGACACACACGAACACATATATATATATATGCACGCGCACAGCCCAACACAATGACATTGAACGCCAAACTATTGTTGTGTATATGTATGCACTAGACTCATGTAGCAACATCCACACTAATACAACGCATATAGCATTTTATTTCTATAAAGGGTGTTCTTTTAGAGGTTTTATTTTCCAAAATCGTTTAAGTGGTGACAAAGGGTGTACCTGGTAAAGTGCCTGATGCACATAGATTCATAGGTTAAAAAATTTATTCCTGAAAAGGCTCTAACTGGAAAAGGTACAGAAAAAAGAACTTCGCGAAATTTGAGATTTTGAAGTTAGGGCGTTATGGGTTAATTTAAAAAAAAATTGCATTTTAATTTTAATTTAATTTTGACTAAACTTAAGCTAAAAAAAATTTTTTTAACCACCACATATTTTTTAGAAAGAATATGAAATATCAATTCCTTTCATTATGTTCCTTAAAAAAATATGTCAAAAACCATTTTTTTTAAATACGACTTTTTATCCCATCCTTATACGGGGTAAATATGCGTCAAATCAATTAGGTGCAACAATGTTAAAAAAAATAAATTAAATTTTTTCATTTTTTTTTTTTAATTGTAAGAAAAAATGTTTGTCAAAAGACGCCAAAAATTAAAATGTATGGTTGCAATATTTAATAGAATACATATTTATTATTTATATGGTGAAAAAATAATATATTTATTTTAAAGGTAAATTCTAAAAAAATAATATTTTTGAATTATTTGCAGTAAATGAAATAATATGTGATAAAAATTAAACAAAACTACCAATTGTACGAAATTCTTAATTAATTCTTAACCACTTTGTTTTTTATAACAAATTTTTTTTTTATAATTAATATTAAATATTATAAAGAATATTTTATATTTCATATGATTAAAATTGTATATTTTTTTTTTTATAAAAAATAAACCGAGATATTTCTTTTAAAAAAACGTTTGCTGAGTAATGCCAATTATAATAATTATTAAAAGTTAGTCTGCAAAATTTTTGATATAATTTAATAAAAAACTTTTATTTATTTATAGAAACTGTATGCTAATAGGTTAAAACAACATTATTATCAATTGTGCTTAGTTTGGTTTGCCATGCTTTTACGAAGTGAGTTACTCCAAAATATAATTGCTTAAACATCAAAATGCGGTATTATATTAAAATTCTTTTCAAATGTTCAAATTATACTCATAAATATGAGTATAGTTTTTTGCTCAGTGGCAAATTAGTTGCAATTCAAAAGAAGAAAATCTACGAGAGGCTAACAAAAACTTAATACTTATTGGACTCTAGTATCGTTGGTCTCCTACTTCTTCAAAAATGAGAACGTCAAATTTTGAATCCAAATTTTTAAGAGAATGTTGACTTTAGTAGGAATGCGTTATTTCTTAACATTTACTTTAAATTGTTTGGAAGACAACATTGAGGAACCATTGCCGAGATGTAATCCCCATTGTTTGAAAAGTATTCAAAATTTTTAATTCCGTGCCAGCTGCGGCGCTAGCATATCCTGAATTATTTGATATTCGATTCTGATGTCCTAAAGTTACATTTCTAATATAGCCAGTTTAAAGTTTAATATGTAATCTCATTATTTTCTATCAGTTCAAATTTCAATTTATAAAAAAAACACCCTTTGTGTTTAAACTATTCAGCTTCAATAAATACAAACACATACGCATACAACTAAATAACATAAAAGTGTAAACTAGATGTTTTTTTAGTGTTTTGTGTATTTTATGTAAATTGCTGTTTTTATACTGCTTTTGAAAAATACTATATACATAATTGTAAATACCAAAAAACATTTGACTGCATGAGAGATCATAAAAGATTTTGAAATGACTATTGTGTGGACATACAATTCATAATATATATATTTAAAAAAAAAGTAATAAAGAAAAAAGCTTGGTTATTTAACATAATTCATTAATTATAACAATTTATCAAAGAATTTGCAAAACATGAATTTCCTTAAATATATCGGTGAAAATAAATGAAGCAGGCTACTTTTCCCCCAAACTTCTCAGATTTTGATGATTTTTACATAGTTGGTAGAGCTACTAGCCAATAGTAACCACGGCGCGATAACTGAAAATTATCGATAACTGAAAATTGGGTTTTTCATTTTTAGACTTTTCTTTGACAAGCCATATCTTCTAAACGAATAAAGTTATTGACACGATTTTTTTTCCAGGATATATAAAATAAAATTAATTTTTTCCAATAAAAAAATATTTTTGAATTAAATAAAACCATTTTTTTTTCAATCTAAATTTTTAAATAATAAATAAATAAAGTATTAAAAAAATTTCTATCAAATGTTTTTTTTAATCGATTTTTTTTCTAATGTGCATATTTTTTTATCTAAATAAATTTTTTTTATTCTACGTTTTTTGAAATATGACTTCTCGGAATGGATAGATAATAACTAACTTCAAACCTGTTGTTAATGTTTGTTTTGACATTTAATGATTCAGCAGCTTGATTCATTTTTTTTTAATGTCATTGGTAACCATTGCCTTCGTATTTGAAAATTAGCTTAAATTTAGATAGCTTCATGAGTAAAGTTTTTCCCATCAGTACTTTTAATTTTTGATTAATACAACTTTAATTGTTTTTCCTTTATATGATTTATATAAATTAATAGCGTATATGTCAAGTGGAACAACTTATTAATTACCTATCGTAAATTGCGCATACGTCAAGTGGAACTAATGATTTGTGGCATTTATTTAAGCTGCAATTTGTTACATAAATGCTACGAAATATAATCGCTGATTAATGCAAAAAAGTGAATGGTACTTGCTGTAACCTAATAAAATATATATATCCAAACGAAAAATGCCTTTGCGTAATACAAACCCTACAAAGTATTTCATTTAATCTATAAAAACAGGAATTAACTTCTTCACTTAACTAATCGATTTTGTTTGAAATTCTTACTTTTTAAGCGTGTAATCTGACTAAAAATGTTAAATGCTCGCTTTAGTTGAAGGACGCTCTTCAATCTAATTTTTATGTAATATACTTCTTTTTTACTCGTTTTACAATTCATTTAGCACAAGAAGGGTAAAGAGCCCCAAAGATGAGTTGAGTTAAAAGCTGTTAGCTTAAGCCGGTCCATGGAATTAATGCGACTGGATTGGACAAACGCTTTTGTGATTACAAAGATAATCAAATTAAAATCAAAAACAGAATCCCAGATAAGGTGAAACAATGAGCAAAAAAATGAGCTAGCTATTAACACAAAGGGAACGGGCGAAAGAGCATCAGTAGAACTTTAATTAAGTTTGACCCAGCACAAAGAAGACACCTGACAAAGGTAGAAACGAAAAAAAAATGTCCTTAGCAGGAAGCGGTAAAAGCGCTCGAGCTGACCAAACAATTGATGTCAATTAATTGAAATTTGTGGAAATGTTAAACAAAGCTCGAGCATAATGCACGCAGTTGCAGCGACCTCGACATTGGCTGCAATTAGTCGGCAACATGACGACAACTACAGAGATTAGTGGCCAAGAGATGAGCACACAGATATACAAGCACACTCTATGCCATTCGAATAGCATCCTACAAGGTTTTGTGTTTTAAAGCTAATATTCTAAAAAAAAATTTTTACACATAATATATATTGTTTAGTGAATAACTAACATTTTGACGAATCCGAAAAAATATATCGGTTTCCATTTATTATTAATCTTTTTGTCAATGTAAGCCAAAAATTCGCAATTCGGAAATAATTGTTCTTGTCACTTAAATGATTGCGTTTATGTTACGGCACTTATTTTTTTAGCTTAGTGGTAAGGGATCAGTAAGGGAATCAGACGAAAAACAAGGACGTGCCTCAGTGTCATTGGTAACAAGCCCTGTTAGTCTCTGGGATGAAACATTTCAGACAATGACATATATGTAAGCTCTTTGAGGTTCGGTCGTTGGGGTCAAACTGACTCGGACTCGGATTCAGCGACGTATAAAAAACATGGTATGTTCAAAAGAAGCTCTTTCTTTGGGAGTGTCTAGGTTTGTGCAATGTATGTAACGGACAGAAGGAGGCGTGCCAGACCCCAAGTCCTTTATACCAATATGCTTATCATAACCTCGAGTAGCAATTGAGACATGTTAGTCTATCCGTCCGTCCTAGATTTTGGGCACTATAAGAGCTAGAGATACGAAACTTTACCAGCTGGTGCGCATAATTCCTTAGAAGACGAATCTTCCCCTGATCCCTCGTAGTAGATTTTCGCAGTTTTTGGCTGCACCGTTCAATATTTTCACCTGAAACTTGACAGAGCGATAGTTATATGCATCTGTGTGTCAAAAATGAACAAAATCAAACAAATACAACCCCTTGCCAATAAGCTGTATCAATATTTGACTCAACGTAAATATGGTAACTATTGGCCTAGAATCACAATTTTGGTCCCTTCGATTTCCGTGAACTTTTGTTAAGAAGTGTCGACGCGATCCAAGATAGAGAGAAAACTCGAATAGCCCTACGCCATTAAGTTCTCCGTCAAACTCCAGAAAAACGCACACTAACTACTTTTATGCTCATCCGCTCTTTTGACCATCATGGTGTGCTTCAAAGGGAGTGTGTTCCACCTTTACAATCGTGCTTGACAGGCTGCGCAAACGCGACCCCGCGTGCGGATATATCTCGCCGTTTCTTGGAAGCTTCACCATTACAATGCGCGTTGCCACACCACTGGAAACAATATCGGTATATTCAGAAGGCTCTCCACTACCACGCCCAGGTGGCTCGACCGCCCTTCTCGCCCTACGGAAATTCAGTCTTACTACATTGTTGAACCTTCTCTGTATTGTAGCCGTATATCAGTGTGGAGGGACTTTATTTTCATTGGAGTGCATCAATATGTCGTGGTTGGCCTGTGGGGTTGTATCTCATCACGTACTAGGATGAAATGATCTTTAGGATAATTTATTATATTATGAATAAATAAATTATTATAAACTGAAATTATATTAAAAACTCTTCAGTGAGTAGAAAGTTGCTAGTTTGAATGTGTCCCTTTGAAAAAGCTCTTCTATCTCTCAATATATTTCATAATTATAATTATAATAACAACAATAATAATTAAATCTAATAATTATTTGAAAAATAAAATTTATTGGGTTCATCCCAATCTCAATTTTAAAAATAATTGAAAAAATATAAAATTTTGGTCCTATTCAAGTTGCTAGAAGTGTATTTAGGTATATTTACAAAACTGTAGCAGTATGCTGAATCAGCGTGCTGGGTTAATAATTGCCAAAGGCGGTGCTTTATCAAAGTTAGTGCAAATTCATTACCATATGTATCCCTTTTGTTGGGTCAAAGAAGCAGAGATTTCCAGACCGTTCTAAACGAGTGGCAGTTGCAGCTACAGCTACTATATCGTAGTGCCATCTATATTCCAAACATAAATCCTATACTGCTATGTAGCAACCAACGAAAACCACTGCACTGGTCAAGCTCAGGCCAAGTGCACGGAAGGCCAACCTCTTTCGCATAAACCATATGCGACAAATGCTACTTCGTTGCCTTGGTAAAGTTTTCACACAGAGATAAGCGCAATTAATTCAAAATTTATATCGTCCTTACGCTGTAGTGGCATTGTTTAGCCATGCTCTTTTGCTGCTGTCCAGCTAATATGTAGGATACTGTGAAAGCCCTGTCTGAGAGTCCTCCTGCCCGCCACATTACCATGTAGCCTGTTTGTTAGCATGTATTAGCCGGAGCAGCTACTGCAACAGACCACATGAGCCGCAAGTGCAACGTGACAGTAGTAACGAGTCGGCGACAGCCACGGAGCCTATTCCAACACGAAATGGAGAGTGTACAGCAGTTGAATGTGTCGTCTGTTCATGCAAACTGATTGATTTTGCACTCCAGAGTGCTTCAGCTTAAGAGGGAGACGTAAATGTTGCATGCCACAATTTTGAACAGGCACTTTGGTCTGACATAAATACATGAGGATAAACGTTTCTACGTTATACGACAAGCATTGAATTTGCCGAAATCTTGAATTGCTAATGGAATTTTTGGGATCTTTATTAAGTCTGTACTAGGGTAAGGCAAATTTTTAAGCCGACGATATCAATAACGGAACCGCCCAAAAAGTTTCCTGTTTACCTGCATATACGGCTGTACAATTTAAAGACGATCCGAAAGTAGGTTCCGTTTTTGATATCGTGAGATGTTGCAAAAATGACCACCCTAGTCTGTACGCATGCCAATGCAGGGAAAACTGTAACACCCAGGGATGGAAAGCAAACATTTAGATTTATGAGTGATAACTAAGTGGGTAAGACGGGATCTGAAATTCTAAACTATTCTATTTAAAACCGTCAACACATTTTGCATAAGTTGTAAGTCATGTTGTCAAGGTTGGCCAACATGCTGGTTTTTATGAAAATTTTAATGTTTGGCTATGTTTTTAGAAAACCCTGTCGTCGTAAGCAAAGCGTGCAAAAACGAGACGGCTAGAGGGACGACCTATCAAATCCTGACACAGATAATGGGTTGTTAGTCAAGAGCAAGAAGATCTTCAAAACAAAAATCATTTAAATCCATCTTACAATAAATTTGTACTCAACAAAATTGTTTCTTAAATAGAAAAACACCATCAAATTTTCAGTGTTCAATAATTCCTTCTATTCCAAGGTAAAAATTGCATAAATTTACTATATACACTAAAAAAAGATCATTCTTTCCCGACCCAGATTCTTGACTTGGTCACTTTTGCCCCAAAATCTACCAGTACGTACAATCAATATTTTGTATACTGTTTTTGGTATTATTTAGTGCTCGCAACACTAAACAGCTGTTAAAAATAATCGCAAAACTATGCCAAATCAATTTTGTTCTTTAAATAATTAAAGCTGTAGTTTCTTTGCAGTAAAAAATCCATAAACATGGAGTATATCGAAGTCTTTATTATTTATGCTTTTTAATGGCGTTTTTCCACAAAAACTCATTGTTAGTCTGACACTTCTGCATTTCTGATTCGTTGTTACTGTTGTTCACCTAGTTACTAGGGTACTTTTGCTAATATGCATTTTTGCACTATACCTATTTATAAATATGTCTTTGCTTATTTAGCTCTGTGTACACAAAAAGCACACAAGCTTACTAACATTTTTTGTATAAGGTCAACGACTATTTTACATATTTTAAGCCAACTTAAGCACTTGATAATTTCAATTTTTGATCCACAGTTGCAAACAAATCTCAAAACTTTATTTCATATACATAATATGCTTACACAATACAGCTATAGACAATACTTACATATAAGTATACTTAGTATAGTCATGAAAATACAGAGAACGTTATGAAGCTGAAAAACTTTGAAATGACAGTGAAAATCTTTTGCAAATCCTCCAGGCAACAATTACATATTTTTTTCACTTTTGGGTTGTGGCTTTTTTCAGCGCAGTTTTTGGGCCTGTTGTGACCTCTACTATGTGTAGTAACAGGATAACATTAGTGTGGTTACAGTCAGTCCTTTTTCTGGGGCAACAGACAAGGCAGGAGTATCATGCTTGTGTTTGTGTGAGTATCTATGTGTCTGTGTATCTGTGTGTGTGGCCTGTCGGTTCTGTCTAAAATGACTAAAATGCATACTAAAAAATATAATTTTTTTATGCCCCATACGGACAAAAACCAGAGGAAAAAAACATCCGTGGCGTCGGCGACCGCATGACAACTTTACTCTGTTGCTCCATTTGCAACATTTATGGGCAATGACTCTGAGAGTGTATGTATGTATCTGTGTGTTTGTGAGCATTTTATTGTTACTAGCAAAAATGGTCAAATGGGAATTTGTTTTTGCCATTTTTCTTCTATTTGTTTTCTTTTTTTTTGGATTGCAAACTGTCTATAGATGCAGATTGAACTGTCGAATATGTTATTAGGCTTAAGCCCAAAACTCTTGCCAAAAACCGTCGCTCAATTCTGTGCTAAACCAGAGCTGCTGGAATGGAAACATCACAAATGATTAGAATAATCGCCCTAGGTGTTTGACTCCTGTATTATACTTACTTTGAGTTTTTGGCAATAAAAAAGAAGCACCAATTGTCAGTTTGTTAGTGTTCAAAATTTTTATTGGTCTCAGTGGCTTTAGACATCACCTAATGCTCGAAATGGTCGAAAGTGAATTTTATGGCTATGAGAAAATACATTCCAGTTTTGTAAGTCTTTATTGCTGGTCAGAAAGGGTCATTTTGGGACTATACAAAATGAGTTGAGGATTTCTTAAACATTGTCTATTAGTCTGCAGTCGAACACATTTTTTGTACCCAGTGGCAAATACTTTGGGAATTTGAATAGATAGTGTAAATACAAACCATGTGTGTACTCAACTTTTATTGTAGAAATTATTCTTCTAAAGCTTCTTAAAAATATGTTGCATGATGAAGTAAAAATGTATTTTATATTTTGTCTTTTGTAGCTTTATAAAAGTATTTTATTCACATTCATATCAATCTGTCAGGGCGGTGCATGATAGTAGGATACACTTTACTCAATTTTCCTAAAGCGATTATTTAAACCAAATTTTGCATTGATAAATAGAGTATTCATATGTTCAAGGAGAAGGGAATATGAATTGTAAAAATGTCAACCCTTCGTTGTTTGTTAGGCCTACATACCAAATTTGGTGGCTCTTCTTATAAGGTCTACTATAAGAAATATTAGATTAAGATAAAATAGACAGATTGTAAATAAAAAAAACAATATGAATAAAAATAACAGCTAAAGGCGACTTTGGTTTATTTGTTAATGAAAACGAGTGCGACAGATGCAGTTCGGACATCCCGACTAATATACCCTGAACTTTCGTAACATTTTTCTACAGTATTTTAATCCAAGTGAAAAACTAGACCTTAAGATGTGCCTCGTGCCAAAATTTTATGCTCCTAGCTCTATATTAATTGAGAAATAGTCGATACATCTAGACGATCGGACAGAGGGACAGACGGACATGGCTGAATCTATTTTTTATGACATCATTATAGGGTCTTACTGATTTCCTTTAAGGTGTTATATAACAACATTTTTTTGGATTATCTTGTTATAGCCATGTACCTAAGTGACAGGGTCTAAAATGTCAAACACTGTTTTAATTTATAAGTTTTGGACAAGCGATTTATAAGAAAGGATGGGATTAATTATTTTTGCAGTGTACTCTTTTTTGCAAAATGGAATTCCCCTACGACAAGAAACTAATATGAATCAACGAACCAATAGTTGTGCAGATAAGAGTTCTATAATTTTTGTATGATACAGGCATATTTTGCTTTTCACCATAATCTTGACCAAACTTTAAGTCTTGGCTTTACAAATAACCACCACCAAGTTTTAGTCCAAAATTTAATTCCATGACCCAGTGCCAATTAACTACCTTAAAAATGTATCTAAAGCTAATGTGAGTCTTTATAAGCGAAACAACGTTGACCTTTTGTCGATTAAGTCTTACCATTACTACGCCGGATTGCTATTAGACAGGACAACAAATGTGAGTCATCTGTTCACTTTTTATTGAGCAGAAACTGCCCCCTCAAGACTTTAAATAGTACTCAGACAACGTGGCATGCGAACAGTGAAAGACTCTCCGTATTATTGTTCCTTTGTCATGCTTCCAGTTCTGATTGACAATACTTTCCAAAAGGGTTATGATATTTTCAAACGATGATTATATATTTTTTTGAATATGACACCAATGGATGTTAGAATGGTTAATGCTGGTGGCATCCACATCTACCATACTAAGCATTTACTTGTTAAAGCCGTGCTTAAACTTTGTCTCAGCGGTTTTCAAATATATACATATTTGAAGCAGAGTCGGTTAGACTCTGACGAATAAGACGCGATACCAATTTCGGTTCGATTCCCAGCCATTAAGTAAATATGAGTCAGCAATCAATTATTATTCTAGTAAATCGATTTAATTCACTCCAAATAACTTTGTATAGTGATTCCTTAAACGGCCTTACTTTATGCACGGTTTCACTTTGGAAATCTGTTTTAAGCTATTATTGAACTGTCGACCTGTGTAAAACATTTCAAAAGTTTCGTTCAAACGTCCATCTGTTTTTTGAACTGTCATCTTATTCTATTGAATTTCAATATTTAATTCAAACTTAAATTTTCGCTAATTGCCCTACAAGCTCGTGGTACATAAACACTTACCTTGCCATTAGCACTTCATAAACACAAACCATTAAACCTTGCGGAACATTAGTTGCTGATGCTGCGGTTCCGTCTGGCAATAACTGCCCCAATTAAAATTATTCATTGGCAATTAGTAATTAGCTTCAAATTTTCGATTGCGCAAAAGTTCCGAGAGCTTACCATAAATAAAAGTTTATTCAGTTTTGCTAAAGAAGCCATTTTGGTTCTTGTTACTCCATTTGGACGGGTACAGGTAGATCCTGTGGTTGCTTCTACCCGGCAGCAAGTTGTGAACTGAGCTGGGCGGAGCACCAAACAAACCAAACTGTGTGACGGTGACAACGTGCAAAGACAATCCGTACGTAATTAATTTTCACATTCAGCTGTGTCGTCAGTCGAAATTCCTGGTCCTGGGGCTGGAGATGCTCGGTGCAGCCACAGTTTTGAAATGATTTAGTTTTGTTTTCATCGTCGCATGCTAATTTTTGGGGGCGAAAATTGTGCGTAGCTTGCACGAAGTGGAGGATATTGGACACAAATATCTGTGTAGCAACACGCCTTGCAATTTATTTTACATTTCGTGAAAATGTCCAAAAATTACATTAAGAACATTTATTTGGGTTTTCATGAATAATTATCACATAGAACTTAACAGTCATTTAAAGTAAAAACTGAACTGAAGTAATTGAAAGTATTATTCATTTAGCGTTTACAATCGTTTATTTAAATAATTAATAACTTCTTATTTGAATGAAAGTATAGCTTACAATTCTCTAATAAATTACTTGCGGACCCAATAATTTTTCGATTTCACAGAGTCTGGCTATATCTAGCTGATTTCGAGCTTTTTGGGCCTGCAATTTCTCCCCAATAGAATTCAAGGTATTTGCAATAGCTAGTAAAGACACATCTTCGGTATTAAGATCAAAATCAGACCTAATGTCCCCATTTTTAACTGATTCTGAAGGAGGCAGCTCAACGCCGTTGAGAGCTGGTCTTGTAACAGGCTCATCACCTCCTGCTGAAACAACTTTGGTGGATGTTTCGTCGGAAGAAATTTCTTCAGCGTCGGCAACAGATTGTTCAATGGACGCATCTGAAGCTATTGTCAACGTTTTTACAACATTTGCGTTAGGTTCCGTCACTGTCGAAGCAGTAGCCTCTTCAATTAGCAAATCTGATTCGGCAGAAGAAGTAACCAAATGTGCAGGTGATGTTTGGATATCAGCATTAACTGTCGCAGTCGATGATTCGTTGAAAATACTGGCAGGAACTGCCATGACAGCATCAACTGCTGGATCAACCTCAACAGGTTGCATTAGAGCGTCAATAATATCGGGTTCAGGAACAGCTGAAAGATTTTGAGTGGCAACAACAGAAGGCTCTCGAAAAATCGTCTGAGGAGAGGCTGTCGGTTCTGGGGACGGTGCTACATTAACAGCAACAATGGCTGTCTCTGCCATTACAGGAGTATTATCCATAGAAGGTGAATCAGCAGAAGCTGAAGGTATTTCTGTGGTCATAACAGCAGGCTCTGTAACAATCGTCTGAGCATTAACTGTCGGTTCTGCTGGAAGTGGTATAACAGCAGGAAGATGGTCTGACTCTGACACTACCGGAGCCACAGAAGGTAGTTCAGTTACTACAGGAATGACAGAGGGCACTACCATGGCTTCGACAATAACGGGTTCAGGACCAACTGATGGCTTTACTATGGAAGCAGCAGTCTCTGGTAAAATTGACTTAGTAGTAGCTGTCTGTTCTGTGGTAGGTGCTTCAACAGCTGGATCTGTGGCTCGGTCTGTTATTACCAGAGTCTCCACTGAAGGTGGGTTAGGAGTGGCTAAAGGTTTTTCAATGGAATCAGAAGAACGCATAGTTAGAATCGTCGGTTCTATTCGAGATGGCGAAACATCAGGAACTGTTCCTGCTTCAATTACTGCATTAGCCACAGAGGGCACTACCCCTGCTTCGACAATAATGGGTTCAGGAACACTTGAAGGCTTTTCTATGGAAGCCACAACAGGTTCTGGTAAAATCGTCTGAGTTAAAGCTATCTGTTCTGTAGTTGGTGGCTCAACGGCTGGAGCAGTGGCTGGTTCAGGAGTGGCTAAAGGTTTTTCAATGGAATCAGCAACAGGCTCTCCTACAATGGTCTGAGTAGTAGGTGTCGGGTCTATTGGAGATTCTGCAACATCAGGTACTGTCGCTGCTTCAATTACTGCAGGAGCCACAGAGGGCACTACCACTGCTTCGACAATAACGGGTTCAGTAACAATTGAAGGCTTTTCTATGGGAGCAGCAGCAGGTTCTGGTAAAATCGTCTGAGTAATGGCTGTCTGTTCTGGAGGTGGTGGTTCAACGGCTGAAACAGTGGCTGGTTCAGGAGTGGCTAAAGGTTTTTCAATGGAATCAGCAACAGGCTCTCCTACAATGGTCTGAGTAGTAGGTGTCGGGTCTATTGGAGATTCTGCAACATCAGGTACTGTCGCTGCTTCAATTACTGCAGGAGCCACAGAGGGCACTACCACTGCTTCGACAATAACGGGTTCAGTAACAATTGAAGGCTTTTCTATGGGAGCAGCAGCAGGTTCTGGTAAAATCGTCTGAGTAATAGCTGTCTGTTCTGGAGTTGAACCACCGGCTGAAACAGTGGCTGGTTCAGGAGTGGCTAAAGGTTTTTCAATGGAATCAGCAACAGGCTCTCCTACAATGGTCTGAGTAGTAGGTGTCGGGTCTATTGGAGATTCTGCAACATCAGGTACTGTCGCTGCTTCAATTACTACAGGAGCCACAGAGGGCACTACCACTGCTTCGACAATAACGGGTTCAGGAACAATTGAAGAATTTTTTATGGGAGCAGCAGCAGGTTCTGGTAAAATCGTCTGAGAAGTAGCTGTCTCTTCTGCAGTTGGTGGTTCAACAGCTACGACAATGGCTGGTTCAGAAGTGGTTAAAGGTTTTTCAATAGACTCAGCAACAGGCTCTGTTATAATGGTCTGAGAAGTAGGTGTCGGTTCTATTGGAGATGGTGCAACATCAGGGACTGTGGCTGCTTCAATTACTGCAGGAGTCACAGAGGGCACTACCACTGCTTCGACAATAACAGGTTCAGGAACTATTGAAGGATTTTCTATGGGAGCAGCAGCAGGTTCTGGTAAAATCGTCTGAGAGGTAGCTGTCTGTTCTGCAGTTGGTGGTTCAACGGCTGCAACAGTGGCTGGTTCAGGAGTGGCTAAAGGTTTTTCAATGGAATCAGCAACAGGCTCTCCTACAATGGTCTGAGTAGTAGGTGTCGGGTCTATTGGAGATGCTGCAACATCAGGTACTGTCGCTGCTTCAATTACTGCAGGAGTCACAGAGGGCACTACCACTGCTTCGACAATAACGGGTTCAGGAACTATTGATGGATTTTCTATGGGAGCAGCAGCAGGTTCTGGTAAAATCGTCTGAGAAGTAACTGTCTGTTCTGCAGCTCGTGGTTCAACGGCTGCAACAGTGGCTGCTTCAGGAGTGGTTAAAGGTTTTTCAATAGACTCAGCAACAGGCTCTGTTATAATGGTCTGAGAAGTAGGTGTCGGTTCTATTGGAGATGGTGCAACATCAGGGACTGTCGCTGTTTCAATTACTGCAGTAGCCACAGAGGGCACTACCATTGCTTCGACAATAACGGGTTCAGGAACAATTGAAGGCTTTTCTATGGAAGCCACAACAGGTTCTGGTAAAATCGTCTGAGTTAAAGCTGTCTGTTCTGCAGTTGGTGGCTCAACGGCTGGAACAGTGGCTGGTTCAGGAGTGGCTAAAGGTTTTTCAATGGAATCAGCAACAGGCTCTCCTACAATGGTCTGAGTAGTAGGTGTCGGGTCTATTGGAGATTCTGCAACATCAGGGACTTTCGCTGCTTCTTTTAGTGCAGGAGTCACAGACGGCACTACCACTGCTTCGACAATAACGGGTTCAGTAACAATTGAAGGCTTTTCTATTGGAGCAGCAGCAGGTTCTGGTAAAATCGTCTGAGTAATAGCTGTCTGTTCTGGAGTTGAACCACCGGCTGAAACAGTGGCTGGTTCAGGTGTAGCTAAAGGTTTTTCAATGGAATCAGCAACAGGTTCTGCTACAATGGTGTGAGTTGTAGCTGTCGGGTCTATTGGACATGGTGCAACATCAAGGACTGATTCTGCTTCAATTACTGCTGTATCCACAGAGGGCTCTACCAATGCTTCGCCAATAGCGGGTTCAGGAACAACTGAAGGATTTTCTATGAAATCATCAGGTTCTGGTAAAATCGTCTGAGTATTAGCTGTCTGTTCCGCAGTTGTTGGTTCAACGGCTGGAACAGTGGCTGGTTCAGGTGTTGTTAAAGGTTTTTCATCGGAATCAGCAACAGGCTCTGCTACAATGGTCTGAGTATTAGGTGTTGAGTCCACTGGAGATGGTTCAACAGCAGGGACTGTGGCTGCTTCAATTACTGCAGGATCCACGGAGGGCACTATCACTGCTTCGACAATAACGGGTTCAGGAACAATTGAAGGCTTTCCTATAGGAGCAGCAGCAGGTTCTGGTAAAATCGTCTGAGTAGTAGCTGTCTGCTCTGTGGTTGGTGGTTCAACGGCTGGAGCAGTGGCTGGTTCAGGGGTTGTTAAAAGTTTTCCAATCGAATCAGCCACAGGCTCTGTTACAATGGTCTGAGTAGCAGGTGTCGGTTCTATTTTAGATGGTGCAACATCAGGGACAGTGGCTGCTTCAATCACTGCAGGACCCACAGAGGGCACTACCCCTGCTTCGCCAATAGCAGGTTCAGGAACAACTAAAGGATTTTCTATGGTATCATCAGGTTCTGGTAAAATCGTCTGAGTATTAGCTGTCTGTTCTGTAGTTGGTGGTTCAACAGCTGATACAGTCTCTGGTTGAAGAGTAGCTACAGGTTTTTCAATGGAATCAGCAACAATAGTCTGAGTAGTAGGTTTCGGTTCTATTGAAGATGGTACAACAGCAGGGACTGTGCCTGCTTCAATTACTGCAGGATCCATGGAGGGCACTATCACTGCTTCGACAATAACGTGTTCAGAAACAATTGAAGGCTTTTCTATGGAAACAGCAGTAGTCTCTGGTAAAATTGACTGAGTAGTTGCTGTCTTTTCTGTAGTAGGTGTTGCAACACCTGGTTCTGTTTTTATCGGTGTATTAGCTGTAAAAGGTGGTTCAGAAGGTTTTTCTATGGAAACAAAAGCAGGTTCCAATAGAATCGTCAGAGTAATGGGTGTGAGTTCTATAGGAGATGTTGCACCAGCAGGTTCTTCGGCTTCCTTTGTCACTACCGCAGCATGAACCACATTACTTGGTTCAGGAGTCACTGAATGCGCTGTAACATTCATTGGAGCAGTAGCTGCCGTTTCTATTGAAGAAGTTGCATCAACAGGAACACTAACTGTCTCTTCCGCTACCGAGGTATTACTCACAAAGTGCGGTACCACTGTTTCGACAATAATAGGTCCAGGAATAGCTGATGGCTTTTCTATGGAAACAGGAGCTGGCTCTGTTAGATGCGTCTGAGTAGCGGGTGTTAGTTCGGTTGAAGATGATGCGACCACTGGAGCTTTTGCTGCATCTGTCACTGCCGGTGTATTCACAATAGTGGTTAGTTCAGTAACCTTCGCTTTAGGTGACGAAATATCCATAAAGAGTGGTGGTGGTGCGAAGGCAAGATCTGTGGCTCTGTCAACAGTAGAAGGTAGTTCAGTTACTGTATCAGAAAAAGCGGTTTGCCCAGCAGGCGGTGCAAGTGGTTCATTTATAAGAGCCGATATCACAGTTTCAACATTTTGTGCTGTTCCTGGATCGACAGTCTGAGGCTTTGGAAAAACGTTAGCGATTGGTGGGTCTGAGTTGATGGCGTCAACTATCGGTAATGTCCTTGGTTCTAGTTATTGCAGTGAAGCAGTTAAACAATCCTTTACTGCAACTCCCTCTGAAGAAGCATTTGCAGGAGATATTGCAGATGCAGTGACTTTAGATATAGGTAATATCACAAAAACTGTTGCTGGCGCTTCTGCAGTTTGTTCGATTACAGCTGTACCAATATCTGGCACTGAAACTAATGCCTCCGCCTCAGGTTTTTGAGCTTCATTTGTCACAGTCGTATGGGGTGTGTCTGCTTCTAATTTTGAAGATTCTATAGGTGGATCCGAAGCCACTAGCTCGGCAATTGTTGGCTCGATAGTGGCAACAGTTGGCTCGATAGAAGCAACAGTTACAGCCTCAGGCATTACTTGACTTGCAACTTCAACAGGTGCTGTCGTAGGAGCAGGTGTATTATCAGTTATTGGTGAAGTTTGCTCTACGGCAGCGACTGAGGTGGAAAGTGAATTTGTTGCAATAGGCGCTGTTGGTGAAATAGACGTTTTTTGGGCAACGGTAGGTCCACTCACAATAACTGTTTCCATAATGGTTTCTGCAGAGCACGTTTCTCTCTCTAGACTTTTTTTCTATATAAGCCTATAAGCAGTAAGTACGTTTTTTTTCTTCAATTTAAAAATAAATTATTGTTTATACCTTATGGTTTTTTAATTTTCGCAAAGTGCTGGTTGACGAAACGTGTTTAAATCGAAACTGTAAATAAACCAGAAAAAGTAAAACATGATAATTCGTTTATTGGCGTCCTTCAGTTGGGTCAATGGTAGTTTAAAAAGAAAGAAAGAACTAATCTGATAAAATAAAGAAAATAAAAGAAATGCAATGGTTGAGAATTACAACAAAAAGTCGTCATTCTTATGTTAACCATAAAATCAATAATTTTGCCCTAGTTTTAATTAATTTTTTAAAAGGAAGCACTTTGACAAGTTTTGTTAATAACGTTATAGTTAAAAATAAAAACTTTAAAAAATATTAAGTTTTCTAGTAATCTATGAATTTAATTTTACACAGTATAATAATTTCTCGCTTTTCAGTATTACGTAATAATCTAAGAATTTCGAACTAGCATCGGGAACACCAATAGCTCTAATAAATGTTTCATGCAAAATGGTCTTCAACAAGGAACAGTTAACTCGCCAGCATTATTTAATATATTTATTCTGGATCTGATCAGAAAAATAGACAATATAATTGCGTTCGCTGACGATATTATTATATACAGGTCGGAGAATTCTATAAGAGTAATAAATGAAAATCTTCAAAAACACTTCAATGTCATTGAAACCTACACAGACAACTGGAAGCTTAAAATAATCAACTCAAAATGTGAAACTATTCTATTTCGACCCCCAGTGGCAAAATGCAATGCTAATATAAGAAAACACTGGAAAGAATTTAGAATTTATTCCCACCACTCAAGAGAGCCAGTTTCTACTAAGAAAACTGTCAAGTACCTGGGCATTTACTTGGATAATTTTTTGTACTTTAATGAGCATATAAACACCCAACTCGCCAAAGCCAAAAAAGCTTTCTTCGCTAACAAAAAGCTATTTTATTCAAGATTGATAATGGAAAAAAATAAAAATAATTATATACAAAACACTAGTTAGCCCTATTTCAACCTATGGCTGCCCAATCTGGTTTAATATCTCGCCGTCTTACGTGGAACGCTTAAGAGCATTTTAAAGATCCTGCTTGAGAGCTTGCAATATGTGCTTCAGGGACCCTAGAGCAATTATATGAAGTTTATATCAAATAAGAAACTATATAGAATTGACAACCATATTATAAAACTTATTAGACAACATATTCTTCAATACACATCTGAACAAGAAAACAATCTCATCAAAGTGCCATACTACACCAACGAGGAATACCTTCTGAGAACTCTAGAAAACGGTTTCCCCCCTCCTGAAGCGTTCATTGCTTTAGATACTAGGGGTTTAATTCATCGCGCAAAACGATTCTATCCTAAGAACAGCAAATTCTGGTGGCTGTAGATATAAACGGAACTTGATTCCAACGTCTCTTATTTTATAAATAACAAATATTAGCCACATGTTTTTGTACATTTTTTCATGCGAATGTCAATATATTTATACATTATATTATGTTACTACAATTACCAGATTCCTTTAATTAGTAAATAATTAGTAAATAATTATAAATATTTAAGTATACTCGAGAGCTCGGTAGAGACACATTATAAATAATATCACATAAAGCTTCTTGATTATTAGAATTAAAGAAAACACTAAACAAAATAAATAAACAACAAAAAAAAACGTAATAATCTTGTATGTATTGAATTTTTTAAAATATTGCTTAATTGTTGCAGAGTAACAAAATGACGCATGTATGCCTAAAGTATAAAACAACTTAAACATAAACTTTATGTATATGACTGACTATGTTTCAACATTTAGATTACTTTTAATTACCCGTTTTACTTCCGTTTATGTCTGTTTTCTTTCTTCAAACAACCACACGATTTGAAAGCAGACTTTTGACTGACAAGGGTGCAGAAAATGTTAATTTTCTACAGCTCTTTTCATCAGTTTTCCAAGAAGCCAAGCAAGTGTTCATTGAGGAAAAACTAGGTATATAAACAGTTAAAAATATATGTCTTTATTTGATGACCTCAACCACTGAACAATGACAAGTATTTAAGAGAAAAGCAGGGGAAGATAAATCAACAGGTTAAGCTTATAGGGTAACGTTAGCTATAAGGTTGTCTTTTAGAGAAAGGCATGTATGACGCCCTAATATTTGTTGCAAGAGATATAGTTTCTAGGTCGCATGCGTTAAAGTGGAGCATAAAATACAATAATTTCATTTACATCCATTATCTCGATTTTTAATATTTTTCCGTTGCTCTAAATTAGTATGCCTCGTACCGGAAGTACAAAGGTGTAATAATTGCAAATGTATGTAACAGGCAGAGTGACGTATCTCCAATCCCATTATTCAGCAAGAACAGCTAAGTCGATATAGCCATGTCTCTCTGTCCATCCATCTGTGTGTATGTACAAAAGGTCTCAGAGATTAAAAACCCTAAAAATGCAGGCGGATTAAGTTTGTCGTTTTATGTCGATATTTTAAATTATTACTTTAATTTAATTAACAGAATTGATGTCATATAATTCATTTTATTCGTACGTTAAAAATTTATAAACGGAGAAGAGGTAAAAAATTAAGTATTTCTTCGAAACAGTTTTTGTAAGCTGAAAAAAACTATATTAAACATTAATTAATTTATGAAATGCAACCTATATAAACTTTTGTTTAAAAGTATTCTTTTCTCTTAGATTTTTATAGTTGTTACTTATAGAAAAAGTCTGAAGAAATTCAATACAGTTTTCTAGCTTTTTTAAGCTTAAAATTAAACGCTAAAAAATTGAATATACCATAAGGAAGAAAAACGTTTATATTTTATTTAAGTTCCTTTCCTTTCCACTTTATTGAATTATTCTTAGAGCCGGAGATCAATTATAAAAAGGTCATTAAAAATTAAAATATTATTATTTAAAAAAATTATGGAAAAAATCGGAGTAGGACAAATGATTTATTTTCTGAATGTTTGTTTTTGCGAATAAAATTAACTTAAAACTATAAAAAACCCCAGGTAAAATATATATTTTTAGCAATCGCATGTTCGTTACTTGTGTAAATTTGTTGATTGTACAAAGTTTTATATATTTACAATAAATAAAAAAGTATCAAATATGGTTGAAATCCTGAAAACGATTGAAATTTATTCATACATTTGTCGCATAAATACTCTTGGTTTATTCACTGTTAAGAAAGCACATATCGCTTTTCGAATGCACACATAACTTGTTATTTACACAATGCTGATTACTTACAATGTATTTATATTGGCTATGTACTGCTGCTTGTCAACAAATACGAGTACGAGACAACCGAGTATCCAACTAGCATCCAAGCCTCAGAGCGGTTACTGCCATTCAATGCCTGACGCGCTGACAGACTACCGACTAGGAGGACTCCTTGTAGCCATTCAAGTGAAACACATTAGCTTGAAAAATGTAATCGTAAAGAACTAAGAAATAAATCTTTCAATTTTTCGAATGAATAAAAGGAAGAAATGCAGCCAAATGTAAAGCAATGCTCAGATGCAACACTGCCATATATACACACACACACACACACACACACCCTCATACAACACACGAGTACATACCTTCATATAGATATAGCAGCTCTTGGAGAAGGTAATCACCCTCTACAGCAATGGGAGACATCGAGGAGGAAGCGTAATGTGATCTGCGTACAATTTGCAGCCATCGTTTAAATCCCAACTCACTTGAGACTTTTGCAAATAGTTTTCCATATGAACAGGAAGAATTCTCAATATAGCGAAAAAAAAGTATAATAAAATAAAGTATAAATAAAGGAAGGCGAAATCATACGCACAAAGGCACACGCTTGTATAAATTTGGGAACCAATCGGAACGGTGGCCGACTTTGGGATACCCTACACGCAATATATTAGCTGCGTCAAATTTTGCATTGGAAAGTTGGAAAGAAGCTTACAGCTGGATAGGCGAAACTTTGGTAAAAATGTCAACGTTTCTTTGTTTGCCTATATGATTCTTTCTACCAAATTTGGTGGCTCTAGCTTGTTTATTTAAAAAACTAATATTATAGCTGTTTTTGGGGGAGGCAGTCCCAAATAGGTAAACTTCTTCTGTAGCTATAGGTACAAATGATATACTAGATTTGTACAATGTGTGTAATGAACTGAAGGAGGCGTGGCAGACCCCAAGTCCTTTATACCAAAATGCTTATCATAACCTCGGGTAGCGATTGAGCCATGTCAGTCTGTCCACCCGTCCGTTTGTATGAACACCTAGTCGTTAAGAGCTAGAGATAAAAAAACCTGTTATTGCGCATATTTCCTGACCAGATATTTTTCATAAAAATGAGTTAAAATTTTCGGAACTTATAGGTATATTAATTAATATCGTTCTTCACCAACAAAATTGCAATTAGAAAGGAATACGCATGTATATCGTTTTTTACATTACATATGTATTACATTTTTCATTCTATCTAAATCTGTGTATAACATTTAAAACAAAGCGGTGTTAGGTGTAAGATGTTCTCTAAATTGAGTACGGTCTTGTTGTGTTCTTCTCCGCCATGAAACTATGAAAACCGCGAAAAGAAAAAACAAAAAGGAAATTGCTCATTTGAGGCTTCTCATAGTGAGAGAAACCGTTAATCTTGCTGAGATTAAGAAAATTTCATGATGTAAATTTGAGTCAAAATTGTTTTGAATTCGATTTCTAACATATCAGAGAAGTTTATGGGAAAACGTAAATTGGCTATTTCTCACACAAATTTACTCTTATTTGTTGTATGTATGTATTTGAATACAGCCCACGTAATTTTTACAAGTTCGCTGATTTTTTTATTTTTTTTTTAATTATTTGCTTAATAAGTAAGGTTATACACTTAATTTGATCCAACTCGTTTCAAATTTAATTTGATTTGGTAAAATTCGTCAACATTTGTCTTTCAGTTAACAATCCAACGTTAGGGTAGTACCATATTTCGACCGGATGGTCGTATAAATTCTAGTGTATAAATTCGACGCGAAATTCACCCACATGGGAAAGTGAAAAGATATACCCTAGTAAAATTTGTAGAATAAGATGTAGAGACAACTAGAGACAGAGATTATTATGGTAGCTGAGATACAGGTATTCAGACGAACAAAAGTACGGATGGAAGAAAGGACATAGCTAAAACGCTAGCCGAGATGATAAGGAAAATATCGGTAAAAATAATTTATGGCTTGTCATACATTATTTTACCTGTTATATACATGGCAATAAATACTTAAATACCTTTTTGATACAGGGTATAAAAATCGTTTACATACACAGAAACACACACACACACACACACACACACAATGCTGTCGGCAATAGAACTAAGTAGTGGTGAAGATTGAATTGGTAGTTCAATTTCACGTATTATTGACATTTAAACGTAAGAATTGGATATATAGTGAGAATTACGATAGAGATGGCACAAGACAGGAGTTAGCGATAGCAGACAATAGACAAAAGACAAAAGAAAGCAGAAGGGGCGGACTAACAGACAAAGCTGTCAATTATGTTGCATTATAAATCAATTGTGTGCTAGAGAAAAACCCAAGCCGGCAGGGACATGCCGAACCAAGTTTTTAACAATTTTGCATACAAATTTATTTCGATTGGTGTTAATGCGGCAAACTGTGGGTAGGACTTCAAAAATGTTTGGGAGGGTAACTAAAAGAAGCTAAAACTAAAAGTTTGTATCTGGAGTACATAGATAACTATTTACGGTTTTTGCCAAAAATGCATAATATTTGATATGACGAATTAAGTCGATTTATTTTTTTTAACACGGAAACAAATTATGATTTAAAAAACGAATTGGCTAATGTCTAAGTTATATAAGCCAGCTTAAGCTGAAGTAGTGGATTCCTTCCTACAAAAATACACAAGAAAAAGTTCTGGCTTATAAAAAAAATATATCCTAAGTATTTTTGTAGTTATTTTTTCTTTTTTATATTTCAATTTTACATTAATAAACGAATAAAATAAAAACCACCACTAAATATATATTTGTGTATAGACATAATTTTGATAGCATTATATTTTTGAGAATAAATAAAATAAAAAAAATAAATAAATATTTTATTTAAAAGTTGTTTATGCTGTATCTTAGCTAAATAATTTTTAATCAAACAAGTTTTGTCATCATTCTGGCAATTATATCGAAAAAGGCACACAAAAAGCGTGGCTTCGGGTCCGGAATCTTTTTTTATGTTTGCGAGCTTGTTTACTTCTTAATTTTTAACAATAAGTAAATATTAATAATGGAAAAGAAAGGGGTGGGTATGTAGAATGTTTGTTTTAAAAAGTTGCTTGTTTATACCATATTTGTTAATTTGTCTGGTTCGCGTATCGATTTGTGTTATCCAAAATTACAAAAAAGTCAAACGACTTGCCCATCTATTGTGGAATGAAAACTAACTTTCTGCAAGCTTCTGCAAAGGAGTATTAATGCAACATTGAAGAAGAAAGTGTATACTAATTTATCTTATTTATGCTTAGTTTTAATTTTGTGTCTAAGGTTGAGTTATGCATCGTAGCGCTGCTAAATATCTGGATTGATAAAAACCGAACGGCATCCGTTGATTCAAGCTATATACTCGAGAAACTTTTTGAGTATTGCTTAAGAAGGGAGAAAAATATAAAATAAATGCAAAAATAAACATTTTTGCCACTAAATCTGGTAATGAGTAACTTTTTTTTTGGGACCAGTGCTACTGCCTTTATCGTCAGTGAGGCTTTAGCATTTCTGCTCGAAAACTCCTTCATTAACAGCCAATACAACAACATTGGGAAGTTTGGCAAAGCCGATCGTGCGATCAAATAATGGAATCGTCATCAGCAAAAAAATAAGCTATCACATACTCGGAAGAGCAGCAGCATAAAAAACATAGCCGATGTTTCACAAAAAACAATGAATTCCTTGAATCCTCTAGTATCAGGTAAATAAAAAAATGTTCTCAAAATAAAAAAATATCATTGCCAGCTGATGACAGTGATCATTCTGATGCAAAAAATGTACATCTCCTTTAGTTAGAATTAAACCTAGAGATCGAAAGTTAGGAAATTATTGTATCTTAGCGGTACATGAATAAGACTTTTGTAAAATCGCTTTCATCGAGTTGTATTTATTAATTGTAAGTCCAAATAAAAATTACTATAAATATAAAAAAAAAAACTAATTAAACAATTAACAAAATTTGGGTGTGGTCGGATCGGTCTGAAATTTATCTCAGTTCTTATATAGATCATTACAATCAACTATACCAAATATATAGTCTGTAAATTAATTATTGGAATTTATGCCAAAAATTTTACTTCTTGGCCCAATGTGCAATGTGGGGCTTTAAACCCTCTGCTAGCTAAAACAGGAAAAACAACTTCATATCTAAAATCCAATTTATGAGATACGTTTTGGATAAATGTGTTAACATCAAAATCGAAAACTATTTATTTTTTACCAAAACTACTCAACTATGAATTAGAATGCGTGTGTTGCCGCCCCGCGCGTTTAAAAACACAAAAACAACAAACAAAAAAAAAAAAAAAAAACACCAAAACAACAGAAATCAAAACAAAAATGCCCGAAACTTAATTGGCGTCATTTTGCACGCAGGCACCGTGGGCGGTAAATCCCAATCAGAGAGCTATATAGAAGCGGAGCGTTGAGTGCGCGCTGAACGCTTCCGGGCGTATTTTGCTAAATTGCAAATATTTTTCAATTCGCATGCATCAGCAGTTCCAAAATGCAAACAATTTTGCCTCGCAGCCACGCATATACAGGAAAAAAAAAGATAAAGAAAAATCAGTTCAAATAATAACAACAAAAAATGCAAAAAAAAAAAAAAACAAAAAAAATGTAGAGCAAAATGTTCGCTGATCGATTTTTTGCGCTGTTCTAGCAGTTTTTTGGTGCTGTATGGCAACGCCGTGCGGTGCTGTTGCAGTGTTGCAAGTATGGCGAAATTTATTTTCGGTTTGATTGGTTTTTTCGTGCTTAATTGCACATGGTAGGCGGTAGTGGCATTGATGTTGTTGGCTGGATTGGGTGGTAATCCCCAAAAGCATTTACCGCCACAGTTTGGTTGCTGTCAATGCGTGATGACGACTGACGATTGACGACCTCGACGAGGCCGTTGTGGCAACATCCAAAGACATAGTAGTTGCGATGAGTGTGGCAACATTGGCTTTGCTGGTTGAAAAGTCGTACTCACCACGTACTTTAATAAATTATTCAAATTAACACGGGCCGAGCAGTCAGTTCGTCGGTCAGACCGTCAGTGCGTCAGTAAAGTCTGTCAGTCAGTTTTTCTGACATTCATTTGGGCGTTGAATGGTCGAGATGAAGCTTGTCAACACTTTGCGGTCACAGGTTACAATAATACTGGAAAAAAACCGTATCGAAAAATTAGTACAGCGTGTCAACGTTTTAATACTCTTTCCTTGAAGCAACTTCAGAGCTTATCTAAGTCTTAATATTTATAAGCAATTAACAAATCTTCTTAGTGTGTAGTGGGTCAAGGGTATGCTAGCTTATTATAGGCATGTCATAAGTTCTTTATGCTAAATCTAACCTGCCTATCTGTATGGAACTTGATCTCAGAGACAAAAACCAACTATACTTTATACTTACTTGAAACACGACTTCATTATGTTGCTCTCTGCGATCGTCTGACTGTTTGCCTTCGTGGTGCTCGTCACCGATGCTCAGTGAGGCACTCTATCTTCCTTGCTTTCGGCCTTTATGGGATTTACTGTAACATCCGGTGGCCACATTCCCCTTTCCTTTTCTCATAAAAGGTACGCCAAGAAGATCATATATTGGGCGGTAGAGGGCGCCAAAATTACTATAATCAGCAATTTTACGTCAGGTTAATATCGCGATATTTTGAGTTAAAGTTCAAATATTAAAAAACTTAAATATTTATTAAAAAACTTCATCTGCTTGGAATTTTTTAACTTCTTTTAGTAAATTTAGTATACAAAAATTTGTAAGACTAGAAGGTATATAATTTGTATTGTGCCACATACTTCCCTTTAATTCCATGAGCTACGAGTCAAGCTGTCAAATGCAAAAGGTTGCATATTGCTAAAAATTGGTTTTCGTTCACACATTTACGCTCATGTATATGTTAACTGAATTGTGTATAAACAAAAAGTTAAATTTACTGCATATTTCAGGCATATTTATTTTTATTTCCATTTACATTTCAGCTGAACCCGCCAAGGGGCTAACGGGCAAAAGTGCACTGGTATATTCATTGGTAGGCTCTTTTGGTTCACAACTTTTGACACTTGATTGTTTTTAAAACAAGTGATAAATTATGTAGCGCATCAGCAAATGTGTATGTATACACACACCTACGAGTATATACTATATGTAGCACATAACTACAGTGCCACAACAGTAAACAATGTAAGTTCAACGATTGTTTACTGCAATATGCAATCAAACAAACAATTCTGAAACAACTTTAATAACAAGAGGGAAGGGGTGGTTCTGAACAAAATACAAACTGACCAAAACAAAAATTATCCTTATTTAAAAAAAATCTACAAGTGCGCCTATTTTATTTTCTATAAAATATTGCGAAGTGGCGTGAACAGGAAAAGACGTGATATCCATTGTGAAAACCATTTTATATGGTGAAATTTCAAAAGTAACGAATTTTCTAAAATTTTAAGCATTGCGCAAGAAAGTATGCTATTGTTTGTTTTTTTTGTCATCCATAGGTGAAAGGGCAATTTATATGTTTATGTATAGTATGTAGTTTTTGCCTGATGGTGCACAGCAGATCACTTTTAGGGCCTGGAGCCCTTCTGTAACATTTGCAAAGCAATCAGCAAACAGCTACTATAAGAAAAGTAGAGATCCTCCTCCCAATTGAGCAAGAATTTTACGGATCATCACGGATTTTAACAATTGGTTCAATGTGATTGAGGAATAACCCTCACGGGCATTGAATCTCGAAGCAGTATATGACCAGATTACATCAATTCCAAAAATTAAAATTTTTTTCGGGAATTGTACTACATGTGGGGTACTAAGGCGAGTTGGGAACATAAAATGGTTCTAGGGTTCCAATGCAGCTTTCCTAACAATATTTTTATTTCGGACATTCAACTTGGCACAAACTCTTCGTTTAAATGCAATAAGAACACATATCGAAATCGACCACATCGGATCCATATATCATACCGCTGCCATGGGAACTATTGGTCAAAAATTTAATTAGACATTAAGACAATTTAACAACAAAAAGATGTAAGTAAAGTAAGCAAATCCCTATGTCTCGTAATTAATGTCACAGATTAACTTTAAGAATCTCTATTTACAAGAGTCTTTTTTTACTTAATTAGAGGCATCTACTATTTATCATCAGCAATAAACATGAATAATTTAAAGCTTTGCGCAATCAATGTTCAAAACTTTGCCACAATTTAAAATGCAACAATTAAAAATTATAGCGCACTTAAATTAACAATATTTACTAAGTAATCGCAACTAATGGTTAAAGTTAAATGCTAATAAAGTAATTAAGTGCCACTTTTGCTTTCCTTTTTTTGTTGCACCACAAATTTTCATGCCTCCACTTCCTGTGTCCGTCTTTTCCATTTTCTTTTCTTGTGGTAAATTAACTTGAATGCCGCAATGTATTTGCCGCTTTTCAAGCCAATGAAAGAAAATTTTTCCATAGCAAAGGGTTAACCCAACCAGCCAAGCACACACAAATCTTGTGCGTTCCAAGGAGCTAGTTTGGATACGACGTACTGACCCCATCCTTAGGTTCCACTCGCGAACCTCGAAGTTGCCGCTGCAACGCCCTTTTGGCGCAGCACAAGGCGCGTAACTTTTATCATTAGTCCGCTGGGAAATTTAACGGGCACTTAAGTTTTTCACTCGTTTTCAACTTATTTTTCTGCACTATTGTTTCGCCATTTTTTTTGGCTTGCTTTATTTTATTTGTGTCTTGACCAAGTTGGAGCTACTTGGCCATTTTTTATGCCGCTGCCGAGATTCTTTTTTCTTCGACGACGTTATTCTTGTAAGCGCCATATTTTTGGTTCGGGCCAGTTTCAGCTTCTGCTGCTGTCACCTTTAGCTTCCCCAGACGGCATCAAGTGCGCTGCAATGTCCCTTGTTCTACTATTCCGTAATTCTGCCAAGTTCACGGATAACTTCGCGACGGAACAAGATGCGAATTTATTTTATGCGCTCTTTTGGCCAAAGTTAAGACGAAGAGTTGGCCAAGAAACATGGCAACACACATCTAACCCAAAGGTTAGCGGCATCATTTATTTCCTCCATTGTTGTTATTGTTGTTGTTACCTTATAGCGGATATTGTTGCAATTTATTTTATTGTATTTGTTGTACTTTTTTAAGGATTTAATTTAGTTTGCAGACATTTTTTTATCTGCTGCTGTGCTTTGAAAACTACATTCTCGAATTTAATAAGTTTGAAAGTTTTTAAAATGAGGCCTAAAACTTTTTCGATTTATTTTTTTTCCTCCTTACATTATACCTAATGTAAGCAAAAGGTATGTTTTTATATATTGGGCCATTTACTGGCTCAGTTATGTTGTGCGGTTTCATTATTTTAGCAGTTTTATGGATTTCATGTTTTAGACAGACAAGCTATAGTAACCCAAATAAGTATGCTAACCTTTGCACACTTCTTTCATTTTTTGGATGAATTTATTTTGGAATTTTACTTGATTAGCAAGCGGCTGAGTACTGTGAAAAAATGCAAATAAACAAAGAAAATAATAAATATAATTTAGTTAAATATTTATGGGCTTGTTCTCATTTTTTTTTAGCAGTTGAATACTTAAAAGTTACACATATATAACATTATTAATGTTACTCATCAATTAAACTTGTGTAAAAATATTTGTTGTCATTAATATTAAAAGTGGTTGACGAAAGATTGAATGCTTACTAATCAAAAAACAAAATAATTATTTTTAGGTATAAAATGTATTTTTATTTTTAATCTGTCAGATGACACTCACCAAATTGAATAAATAAAAATAAGAAGAATGGCACGATTGACTGTGCACCCATTTATATGCAACAATACCATTTGCAAAGAGTCCCTATCAAAAATGTCGATATGGTTTGTGAAAAAAATATGAAATCTATGACACGTCGATTATAGCAGCTTAATTGACTGTATATTTTGATTGTTAGACAGTTTAACTAGGTATCTTTGAGGTATTTTGCTAATTACGTCTCTAACATGGCGAATATTTATATCTTTAAAGATTAGTTTTCGTTTCATTTTTAGAAAATATCAAAAAATAGGACCAGGAGATAAAGTCGATAAGTCCTTGAAAAATCACAAATAATTCGAATTTTTTTTTCCAAATAAAACGGAGCACGGCCGTATATTTTATACTAAATAGTAGTCTTGACTGAAGAACGAACCTGGGACGCGGAGCAACTTTAGAATCTTGCAGGCTAATGCTCAAAACTCAGCAAAAAAAAAACGGATAATTTAAGAGTTTGTCTTGAGCAAATTCAGAGTTCTTTTCAAGCAGCTAAGTTGCACAAGTAGGAGTCAAAAGTCGGTCAACAGACGTAAAGTTAATACCAAATTTGTAAAGTTGATACTAAAGTTGTTAAACAATATTTTCGTGATCCAAAGAACATACACCATACAGATTTGCGGAGCTGTTGCTCGACCTAGTCGATCCAATGAACATTTTCTACGTGAACAGAACAGATTGTCAACGGCTTAAATCAACTCCAATCCAACAAAAAGGTTAAAAAAGTCCTTCACAGACCTTGAGACCTAGTGAACCTATTAGTCTATTCATGTTTTGGGTCTTAATTTTTTTACATAAATATAGACACATAAAAATATGTATAAATTACTTATATACTCAAAAAAATGTATATAAATGTGTGGGTTAATTGTTTATACTCGTGCTCAACCCAATCGTGAATACCTCAACTGAAAATTACCAATCAATTAAGATTTTTCTTTGATATATTTAATATAATTACATACGAATTACAATATAGTTCTACATACATAAGTAGATTTTAAGATAAATGCAAGTGTATGTAAACTTCAGCTCTTCACTTTCCTTTCGAATGAGACCATTAAAATCCCGAAATCTCAACAGCTATTTAATGGCATTGATTCATTAACACAAGTCCTTACTTTCAGCAGCTTCATCGATTGTAATTTAATGTTAATTATTTGGGCTATAATATCCTTATACAATTTATTGAGCGGAGTAAGACCATGACAGTGCTCCAGTGTTGTTCATTTCGAGTTTATCGAGTATGCAATGTACACATAGTAGCCATCAATACTATTTGCACCATGATACTGCCCATTAGAGACCAACACTTCCGGCACAGACACGTACAAAGACCTACACACACATACACATACACACACAGTATATTACTAAATGGCATCTGAGCACATGTCCACATATCAAAAAGCTCTGTCTCTGTCTAAGGTTTTGGTTTTGAAGATGAACGCTTAAAGAAATGTCAATTACATTTGTCGATGTGACCGTTCTCGTCCGTTGTTGCTGTTGTAACTGCTGAAATTTCAAATTTCATTTTGTGGCATCTAGCCTATACCAACCTCGACCCCAATCAACCCACTTTAGTATATTTCTGGTTGTGTAAGTGTGAACATATGGGTAAAAATACATCAAGCTGGTAATTTTTATATATTGATCTATTCGATTTTGATGACTTTTATATACGTTATACGATTAGTTATACAGCTCAAATATTTATTGAGCAGGTTGTGCAAGCAATTGTATCATTTGTGGAGTGGTTGTATGAAATTTTGTTTGGTTGCACGTCAAATAATAAATAAACAACCAAATTTGCAAAATTCCGATTATTTATCATATTATCGAGAATCAAATATTTAAGTAATCTATATCTCGCAAACGAGTCAAGGAATTTGTACTCTTTTTTTTTGTAAAAATAATGAATAGTGCTTTCAGTTTTAAATAAAATTTGGCTCAACACATTTTTTTTTAATATAAATTTTTTTCAAATTACTGAAAAGTGATGATCTTCGCTACGCTTAAAAATAAAAATGTAAAAACCCGATTTTCCAAAAAACACTAACTCTTTTAATTATAAAATACTATAATTCAGGTATACTTATTTTGGTGATGATGGAGACTCACCAACTTATTAGAGAAAAAAAAATTGTAAAGGCATAGAACGAATTTTATTTGCGAAAAAACATTTTTGTGAGATATGACTACGACTATCTTATCGATTATAATTAGTGTAAGTTTTTCCGTGATGAAATGGCAATGAAAACTGAATAAAAAACACATGGCAACTTGACAGTACGCGCAAAAAACTTATTGAAAAAAAACATCAAGAATGATGACCCTTTATTTATATTTTGTTGTGAGCTTTTTAGGATCCAAAAGACGTTTCAACAATCCTCACAAAGTATTAAAAATTATTTACTTTCGTCGTCTTATGAAAATTTGTAGAAAGAAATTGTGACTATTGACGACATGAGTTATGAATTATATTGTTATTAACTAGTTCGATTTATCAGACTGAAACAAAAAGCAATTGTTGTACTTAAGCTACTGCAATAAAACTGCGATGAATGCCAAAAAAAAAATTTGAATCCGACAAAAAGTACCCGTTTGCGATTATATGCACGCACTGGTCATTACGTCAGAAATTAATTTGAAGATCTGGTTTGGTTGTGAATTTTGGAACTACATACCGGCCTTAAGGCTGTAACGTAAGATAGCGCCACTAGTTTACTAGATGTAGGCAGCACTGTTTTGTTTTTGCCGTCACAACCAAAATTAATGTACAAGCACATTATTACTGGCGTAAATAAATAATAAATAATAGTTGCCTTACACTTTATTATTTATTGTGAGCTGTTTAGATACCAAGTGACGCTCTAACAATCCAAGCAAAGTATTAAATTAATTATTTTTCGCTGTTATATGAAAATTTTCATAATTGTGCAGACAACATTTTCATTTAAATTGTATGTAACTAATGTCGCTTTGATAACAAAAATTAATGCAAGAATAAGAAATTGACGAAAATTCCTGCGTGGCACTTCCGCAAAAAAAGCGCGATGAATACCACAAAAAAGAACCAGAATCTGATAGAAAATACCACTTTGAAGACACTGTTCATTACGGCAGTAATAATGTCCAAAAATTTACGGCCGTAAATAATATTAATAATATTGACAAATAACTCAAAAAAGTGCAAAAAAACATGTTTTTCGAAAATATCTCGAAAACGGTGCTTAAGAAAAAAAAAATGAATGTAATTTTCGTGTTTCTGGACCCAAAATAACCCTAAAAAACACGTTTTTACGAAGGTTCATTTTTCGTGTAAACTAGTGTTATCAGCGTTGGTTATTCGTTTAATGTATGGGAGAATAGCCAGATGAAAAAAAGTCAACGAAAACTACAATATTCGCATACGGGCCTGTGAGCCAGCCGCGGCGGCCACTTGGCGATATTATTTTTCGTAAATAAATGAGTAGTTCCAAACTTGCATTTGCTACATACATTTGCCCAAATTTGTTGGAAAATATGCGTATAAAATGCAATTAACAAACAAACCAACAGATGGCCCACTCTATAAAACTTTTTATAGAAGCTACGGAATTTTTATTTTTTTGTTTTTATCAGTTTACTCATAAATATGTGATTATATTTTTGAGCAAAGGGGAGAACACTGTAGGTACAAGTTTTACCTTTTATTAATACAATATTTTTTCAAATAACTTTAAAACTGGCTAACAATCGGTTATCGATAAACCAAGACGTAAACACAATTTTCCAACAAAACTGGCTATATACCTTTTATAAAATACTACATATGTATATATAAAAAAATCATTAAAATCTAAGAAAAATATTTAAAAAGCGTCCCGCTAGACGTATTTTCACCCATATACACAGATATGTATGGCATCTCTCACTCAGAGAGCGGCGACAGACTTGAAGTGACATTTGTTGAGTGTGCGTTTCATCTTTTGGTTGCATGCGCCTCTTCTCAATCTTTGTGCGTCAGAGTGTGCTATGGACACATGTTTCACCATGTAGGATTTGAGGCATGTTGAATGTGCTGTTTCTGTGACAAAAGTTGTAGAATTTCCCAACACGCACACACAGAATACAATTTATGAACTTTTTACTTCAGATAGCTTCTCCTTTCTGAGGTTTACGATTTTACAAAATAAAAAAAAAATGTATATAAATGTTTCTATGTCAGGCTTTTGCAAAACAATCAAGTTCATTTTATCGAAATACTTTTGCAGCGTTATTTGTTTCTATGCGGTTGTCATTTTCCATTTACAAAATAATACTAACATTTGGCACTTATTTGTCATTGTTTTATTTGGGTTATTGTACATTGTTTTAAAAAGAAACTAATCGGAAATGTTTTTGATATTATAAAATGAAAAATATTTTTGTTGCAGCCTACTTTTTGAATAGTAAAAATCAAAAATTAGTTTTTTAAGTTAAAGTTTCTTTTTTTTTTGACTTAAAAAATTATTACTTTTTATTGTTGAAAATTTCTTAAAAAAAAACTGTGAGATTTTATCAAAACTCTTACGTTTGCTATAAAACTGGAAATCAGGTCCGAAAGCTGAAGCTTTATATAAAGAAATATTTTTTTTTTAATATGACTATTTATATAAAAATATATATTTTTTTGGAAAATATAAATAATATAAAAAAAGTTTTTTTTTTTAATTTTTTTTTAATTGTTTATGGAATTTATAACAAAAAAAAGAAAAAAGTCAAAGACAAAACAAAGAATGTGTCCAAATAATTGTTTATGATAAGACTAGTTATCAAATGAAAGCATTTAGTTCAGGAGATTTATTATTCGCAAATAATAAATAAATGAAATTAATTCGATTTTTTTTTAATTTTAAATTCTGTAATAATTGGAAGCACAGAATTTCACAAAACAAAAACGAATAAATTTTATACATTTTTACGTGCTCCCAATTACCCATATTTCCCCTACCCTTTCGAAAAATTTTTATAAATCCCATTTTTTTCGATAAATTCTTATATTTTCCTTGCTCAAAACAATTTATTGAAAATTCGTTAACATAGCGAAAATACCTTTTTTTTTAAATTGCTTGTTAATGAAATTAACCTCGATTTAGCTATTTTTAATACAATTTTTTGGGGTAAATATCATATTTAAAAAAATTAAATATAATATATATATATATTACTTGGTACACTATAAAAACCCTACACAATTCAAACAAATGGATTATGTTACACCAGATTAACTTGGTACATAATTACACGACGTAAGAAAGGGCTAAAAACATGATTTGACATATTTACAAAAACTATTTAGATAAAAGATAGCAAAAAAAAAAAATTCGGCAACTTAAAATTATTATTTTAATACAAAATTAATGTCTTTCTTATTGGTTGTCACAGAGCATCGTCTGACAACACAAACTAAACCAGCTTTTACCTCTTGTTGTTGGTTTTGGCCAGAGAGAAGAAACTCGTGCATAAAATCTTAACTATGATGTGATTTGTGGCACTAAAACAAGTGTCAACGTGAGTCCCCACCAAACAATTTACACCCAACCCCATGACACTTTGTACTTGTAACATGAAGGGATAAATAGACCTTAGCACCAATTGAAATGCACGTAAATATACTCTGTCTATTGTGCAGCTAAGCCAATTAGGAAATATTTTGAAAATTATTCAAGTATATTGTTCATATGTAGAATTTATGCTCCTTTTGTCACGATTATTTCTGCACTTTCGAGTGTATATTTATTTGTGCATTGTGCAATTTCTCTAAATATTGTCACGCTCCGTTGGTGCTTCAAACTGCAACCAGAGCTGCCACTGCGATTCACCTGTGTTCCTTACTGCGCTTCAAACTTGAAAAGGAATCCGATTTCTGCTGCAACTATGTTGATTCCATTGATTTTGCCAGCTGCTGTATTCCGTTTTGGAATCTCAATTTGTTTTATTGAATTCATTGGTGCGTATAAAATTTATTTACTATTTCTTGTTATTTACTTAATTTTTTTATTTTTCTTGTAGTCCGCAAATGTTTTTATTGTATTTGATTTTATTTTGCTTGCATTGTTGAGTTTGAGCATATTCAAAGCTTTTCTTTTGCCCTTCGATAAAAATTAAGACCGAATGATGCAGCTGCGAGGGCAGGTTGGGTATTTATCGGTTGTTTACGTTTACAACAATTTCCTTTATTATTTTTTGCCCCAGTTTCTCTTTGTCAAACAGCTACTACGAGAGGAACCCCGTATTCCCGAGCAATGTGAGTATCATATATTCGAACACTTGTTTATTTTGTGAGATTATGGAGGAACCGTCCTAACACGAACTTACTGAGTGTGACGCTCTTGCCAAAGCAAAGGACATCTTTCTTTGGATGCCGAGTCACGATGTCATTAGACTAGAGACATCGCATATTAAGTTTACCTCATCAATGGGAGTAGTTGAGAAGCTGTAGGGCTAGTAGGGAGCATAATATTTACTAAAGTCGTACTGCAGTTTTCAAAACATCATTAATATAATTATTATTTTTATACCCTGTACCGTATGGTACAAAGGGTATATTAAGTTTGTGCAAGCCGAAAATGTATGTAACATACAGAAGGAGACGTCGGAAACCCCCCAAAGTTACTTAAAGTATGATCAGGGTGTCTAGAGAAGTCGATATACCCATGTCCGTCTGTCCGTCTGTCTGTATGAACGCCTAGATCTCAGAGATGGTAAGAGCTAGAGCAACCAAATTTTCAGATTAGATGCGCTATTATGTCAGGGGAGACACGTTTATTTTATTTTTTTGATATCGGGGTTATATTATATAGCTCCCATAGGAGTGTTTCAGAGGACCTAGAAAAAAAACCAAAAGTTTTAGATGGATAATTCGGTTGTTTATGAAGATATCGTAACCAAATGTGGCACTTAATAATTTTTTAGAGTTCCCAAGCACTGTACCAAATTTGATCAAAATCGGTTGACTATATCATATAGCTCCCATAGGGCAGATCGGGCAAAAAAACGATTTTTGTACAAAATTTGTTGTGTTTCGTTTGTTTGTGAAGATATTGTAACCAAATTTAACATTCAAATGTTTTTTAGAGATCTTCAACACTGTAACAAATTTGATCAAAAGCGATGGACTATATCATATAGCTCCCATAGGACTAATCTGTCAAAAAAACGCTTTTTGTACAAAATTTGTTGGGTTTCGTTTGTTTGTGAAGATATTGTAACCAAATTTGGCATTCAGAAGTTTTTTAGAGATCTTCAACACTGTACCAAATTTTATCAAAATCGGTTGACTATATCATATAGCTCCCATAGGGCCGATCGGTCGAAAAAAAGTTGTTGATTAAAAATTCGTCTGTTTTTTGTTGTTTATGAAGGTATCATAATCTAATTTGGCAATCAAATGTTTTTGGTGTTCTTAAGCAATTTACCGGATTTTATTGCAAGCAGTGGTACAGGGTATCCCTCAGTCGTCCGCGCCCGACTTTAACGTACGCCATCTTTTTAAATTAGTAAAATTAAAATCCGAACGGTCAATTTCTATTTTAAAAATGGCGTACGTTAAAGTCGGGCGCGGACGACTTTGGGATACCCTGTACCACCACATTGCAATCAAGTCCGATATATTGCTTACAAACTCCAAAAGATATTTCTTTGCGAAATAAACGAAACTCAACGAATTTGGTACAAAAAACGTTTTTTTGGTCCTATGGGAGCTATATGATATAGTCAACCGATTTTGATCAAATTTGGTACAGTGCTTGGGAACTCTAAAAAACTTCTTAATGCCAAATTTGGTTACAATATCTTCACAAACAAACGAAACACAACGAATTTTGTACAAAAAACCAATTTTCGACCGATCGATCCTATGGGAGCTATATGATATAGTCAACCGATTTTGATCAAATTTGGTACAGTGCTTGGGAACTCTAAAAAACTTCTTAATGCCAAATTTGGTTACAATATCTTCACAAATAAATGAAACACAACGAATTTTGTACAAAACACGATTTTTTGACCGATTGGTCCTATGGGAGCTATATGATATAGTCAACCGATTTTGATCAAATTTGGTACAGTGCTTGGGAACTCTTAAAAACTGATAAATGCCAAATTTGGTTATAATATCTTTACAAACAAACGAAACGCAACGAATTTTGTACAAAAAAGGATTTTTTGACCGATTGGTCCTATGGGAGCTATATGATATAGTCAACCGATTTTGATCAAATTTGGTACAGTGCTTGGGAACTCTTAAAAACTTATAAATGCCAAATTTGGTTATAATATCTTCACAAACAAACGAAACGCAACGAATTTTGTACAAAAAACGATTTTTTGACCGATTGGTCCTATAGGAGCTATATGATATAGTCAACCGATTTTGATCAAATTTGGTACAGTGCTTGGGAACTCTAAAAAACTCCTTAACGCCAAATTTGGTTACAATATCTTCACAAACAAACGAAACACAACGAATTTTGTACATAAAACAAATTTTCTACCGATTGGTCCTATGGGAGCTATATGATATAGTCAACCGATTTTGATAAAATTTGGTACAGTGCTGGGGGTTTCTAAAAAACTTCCGATTGCCAAATTTGGTTATGATATCTTCATAAGCAAACGAATTATCCATCTAAAACTTTTGCTTTTTTTCGAGGTCCTCTGAAACACCCCTATGGGAGCTATATAATGTAGTCTCGATATCAAAAAAATAAAATAAACTTGTCTCCTATGGATAAATAACGGATCTTATCTGAAAGTTTGGTTGCTCTAGCTCTTACCATCTCTGAGATCTAGGCGTTCATACGGACAGACGGACAGACGAACAGACGGTCAGACGGACAGACGGACAGACGGACATGGGTATATCGACTTCTCTAGTCACTCTGATCATACTTTAGGTAACTTTGGGGGTCTCCGACTTCTCCTTCTGTACGTTACATACATTTTCGGCTTGCACAAACACAATATACCCTTTGTACCATACGGTACAGGGTATAAAAATACAAAATATATTATGAGACTAATCTGCACCATCGATTTCAATAATTAGATGGTCCAAAAAACATTTGAAATGAGTGCAACTTAGGCTATCTATATTAAATCACCACCCCTACAACCAGAAATATTTTTTGAAAATACACTGAACTGGTCAGTGACGATCGATTTGGATGAGTGTTGCAGCTGAATGATTGAAAAATATATTCCTCAAATTTACTAGGTATGTGGATATGATAAAGTTTTCTGCAGGATCGGTGTTTCTTTTTATTTTTTTTTTTAATCAATTTCTTTTTTTCAAATGTGAAGAATTGGTTTGGTGGAAAGAGATATTATAGAAGTCATGTGTAAAAAATTTGAAATTAGAATTTTTGAATAAAAAAATTAAGAATTTAAAGAGTATTTTTTGAAAAGTTGCAGAATCTAATAAAATTAAAGAAATGGAATTTCTGTAAAAAAACTGCTTCACTCATTTTATCAAAGACATGTCTAACATAATCTGAAATGCTAATTTTTTTTCAACTACAATATTTTTATACATATGTTTCGGTTTTAAGTTGTAAATAATACAGGCCATTACAGAGCAGCCCTAAACACTTTCAAACCAGAACGAACTTCACATAAAATAAATAAGTCCCGAAATTTCGGCAGCGAACAGGAACGCAGATATCCGAACAAAATCGTGTCGCCTGACAATTTTATGAACAACTTTTTAGTTTGCAGCAACAATCAAAACTAATTCACAGCAACTTTATTTTGGAAGCAAAAAGTATGTGTATTAGAAAAATCATGGTTTTACCTCCAAACCTTAAAATATAATTTTTTACCTTCAAAATATATATATATGTCCTTTATTTTGCTAGAAGTTACTGGTAATAAATAAATAATAACAATAACTTAATCAAAAACGTTCAAAGTGAACATAGGGCATCGGAGGATGGTGCCGTTCGCATAAGTGCATGCTAATGCGGAAAATTTCTGATTGCCACTCACTTGGGAGTGGCCAGAAATGATTCTTTTGTTGAACGGTTCAAGCAGCTCACAAACTTCCGACTCTGGTGTCAAGTATCCTCTGGGTAGCCCCTGAACAACCGTTTTGGGGACCTAGCTAATTGTGAGAAGGCGAATCATGGCTTCCTTGCCGAAAAACAGGTTCTGCAGCGGGCTAATAACCCACTCAGGTAAAAAACAACATATTACAGAAACGCCATCAAAATACTCCAATAAAAACTTATTTCGAGACCGGTTGTCTGGCAGCAATGAATCCGAAACTTGGCGTGCTAGAGTCAGTCTTTCGGAACGCGGTTTCGGATTCAGCTGCCCCCAAAAATAAATATACCTTAGTTTGACCTGAAAAAACACATTTTTGCGAACTACAATGACATTACCATACCTTAAAAATCAAACGATGTTGAAATAAAAAAATTTCTTTGCAATAAAATCGGTATATATGTACAAGTAGTATATACAAATAGAATGAATTCTGACACTAATTTTCACTTCATCGCATTTAATGAGTTCCTATTAACTTAACAAGTACCTGACAAATAAATTAATACCCGTGCGTAAACATGAGCGCGCCTTAACGCTTTTACTCACACTCCAAAGGCGCGCTGACTCACATACTGACAGAAAAACGCACCCATTATTTGGCAGCCATTTTGAAGCAAAAAAAAACGCACACTCTTATACACACACTTGAACTAATACCCGAGCTCGAAGAAAAGGCATTTGGAGGCAGCCTTCTACTAGCGACTCCAGTTAAATTGGTGGGGGAGGCAGTCTGACGGAGTGTCATACCGACTCCATGCAGAGACCCGTAGCAGTCAGCACCCAAGCCGATTCCCACGCAGCATTTCATCAACTTGCTCCACTTAGGCTTAGCCCTTGTTGGTTGCAAGGCATACGAAAAACGAAAATACATCGAGTTGGAAAAATCTCAAGTTGTGCGTTTTCAAATGTTTTTGTTTTTGTTTTGTTTGTGTTGTTGTAGTTGTAATTTTCTTTTTTTTTCAGTGGAAGTTTCGGATTTGTTTCGCCATGAAGGGAGCTACTGCTCATTTCCAAATACGGGCAACCTGAGGTTTGTTTTAATTTGCCGCTTTTCTATACGGTCGTCTGGCATTTCCCAAACCCCTCGTACAACCTTAGCAGCCATTGTTTAATGCAAGGCTAAGGCAAAACTTTTCCATTTTCTCATTTTCCGAAAATATGCAAAGGGATTTGTTTTCATTACTTGCGCGTATGTTTATGTTTTTGTGTGATATGATTTCTGCTCTTGTCCTCTATACAAATGTTGGACGACCTTCCCTTACTTCTGCCGCGCTCGGGTGTGTAAGTGCATGCTCCTTTGAGATTATTTGCGTCAGACCCAAGACATTGGCTAAAAACTGGAACCAGACAGCAACCGCAAAAGGCCAAGTACTTGCTTGTATACATCTGTTTTTATATAAATTATAACTTCTTATGTCTGAGTACTCTATGGAAGACTCACTTAAGTTTATATGTCTGTGGGTCTTTCAGTCTGTTGTAAGCTTATTTATTTACTTTCCCTATCCCCTTTGTTGCATAATTTGACTCCATTTTGCGGGTACTTAACTCAAGTTTTTCTGTAGTAACATTCTTAAGCTGCTTACAGTCAATATAAATTAAATCATAATTATGAATTAGTTTTTGCTATATTATATGACACAAATTTAGACAAATATTTCCGAGCTACAAGACCAAAGCAAACACTTGGGAGTGAAATGATTCCAATGATGCTTTGAGGCTACAATTTTTGTAAACGTCCCTCTGAGTATTTTCTTAGGTAGTCTTATATTTTTGTATTTAGCTTTGGTCACACCAGACTGATTGTGGCTGGAAAAATATATAAAATTTTGCAAAAATTTGGTTAGTATAATTTTTATTGTAAATTTTGTATACTATTTTATTTATACTATTTTATATCTTAAGTAGCTACTAAACGAGGGAAATATAAAAAAAAAAAACAATAATGATGCCAAATTATTTTGAACATAATATAAACTGAACTTTTTAATTTTTATACAAGAGTTGCATGCCTTACTGTAATAATGTGTTACATCGGTTTTTGCATAAAGTGAAGTCGTATTGTTGCTATTCCAGGTGGTAAGCTAGAGTGGAGGCATTTGGTTCAATACTGCGGTCATACCCGCAAGCCACTCGTCTAGCAAACTCTTGCATCCTGCCCAACAGCAAAGTAAAAGCTTCGGTTGGAAGTGATACACGTAGCACCTGAAGCACTCGTTCTGGATGATTACACACCATAATTGCATTGGCAAAATGATCCATAGCGCTTTCGTAATCACCACTGTGGATCAGTTCTTCACCTATATTGAATTCCTTTAAGAAAAATTTTTCCATTTCGCGGACATCGTTCGTATGTGGAACACTCATGGCATGGGTTCTAGCTTCCCGCTCGCGCATTCGACGTTCGTGTACTTTTTTCTTATAATCGGGACTACTGCATCGTTTCCTGTCAAAGTAAATGCAATAACCAATACATGCGGCTACAGTGATTCCCAATGAAATGCCAAAAAACGTTTGAACCGTCATTACATAAAACTTTTAAATTTGTGTGCAGAATATTGATTTATTTTTGTAATGACTCTAGAATAATAAAAATTTTTAGACAGCTTAGAATTTGTAGATTGCTTTGTTTAGAAAGTAAACTTCAAGGCACATTTGATTTAAATTTTAAAATAAATGCCGTGCTTATAGAAACCGAAAATTCAAATTTCTGTGACGAGTTTTAAGCAAAAAAATTAAATAAATATATCGAATGAATAAATTGGGACGCAAAACGTAAACTGTTACGTCCTCTAGAGGGCGCCATACTCAATTTAATGTAATGTTATATTACCGACTATCAAGACGTTTTCAACGATATCTCATTTGTCAAGTAATGATAATCAGTTTTCAGATTTCGAAGAAACAGATGAACATTCAAACAAATCAATCACATAAGCAACCTTTTGCTTCGCCGTTTTCGGTTAAAAACAATATTATTGAAATATTTTCATTCGTTTAAGAGATATGCTTAAGCCTACCTAAATATTCAGACACTAAGCAAGAAATTTTACATGGAGAATATTGAGATCGATTTAAAAAGTTGCCGCTTTCACTTGTGTTTCTTGGCATTGAATACACAATTTTGTATAAAACAAATATCTACATTCTTAAGTCGAAATGGTTGTGTCACTCTAGGGAAACAAAATTGTGAATATTAAAGTTCTGTTCTATACATTCATGCTTATCTTTAATATTCAATTGATTTGTTTATTTGAATTTATTTTTATTTGTACAAATGTGCAAAACAAATATGCTGCTCTAAAAAAAATGGAATACAAAAGGTATATATTGACCCGAAATAACATAAAATGTAATATAACATATACAAAAAAAGAAAAATCAATAAAAATGCTTGGTTTTAGTCAAGCTCGAGTTTCAATTGCAATTGAACTTAGATTTTCAATTAAGTGTAACCTTAGTACAATGCAAATAGTCTGGAGCCATTTTATTGTATATCTACGTAAGTCTCTAAGTATATTGTTTGTTTTTAACTATGTATTGTACTATGTACATATTTAACATGCTGCTTACAGCTGGTTTTCTCCATTTAAGGTTTCCTGTTTTATTCCCATATGGATGATAGACCCGAACTATCTCCGTCTCTGACATTTTCTCGGTCTTCTATTGACATGTCGCTTGTTGTGGCACATGTTTAGTGCAGAAAATTACAATGTCTCATTTCAATTACAATTTGTTAGACATGTCGACTACTTTTCTTGGCCTTTAGCCCGGCTACCCTGAGGCCCCCACTTACCAGACAAAACATGAAAGCGGCTTTGCCATAATTTAATTTAGCCAAATGTGTGTTCATGTCACTGTTGTATGCCAGTGTTGTATAATATAATACTTAAATAATTCAAAGCGCTAAGAGTCAACGGCTGTAAACGAGTTAATCAACGCATTTTGCTACATAAGATTAGGCTACATTAGTCGTATCTCGTGTAATTAGAGACCAACAGCAAACTCAGACTGTCATGTCTACGTCATTCTCATTGATGTCATTGTTTTGGTACTCGCTCTCTCGCTATGTTTGCGTACGTGTTGCGCTCTTAAAACAATTAACTTCAAAAGTTCTCAATCCGCGCTTGTGTAAACAGCTCAGCTCAACAACTTTGGCTTCATTTTCCCCTTTACTCTGCGACGACTTTGCCACTTTAGCTTGATCTCCGCTGCTTTATACCTTGTCTGCACTGGCTAAAAGAAACCGGCAGGAATCAGGACCTCCCAGGTTACACAACCTTACGGACCTGAGCTTATTTTCAATTTTTTTTGTCTTGTATTTTTTTGCACTGCTTCTCCTTACAGTACGTGCCACCAGCAGCATTGAGCCGGAGCGCAACGAAGCAGTACGTAATAAAAAACGACGTGAAAGAAGCGGTTTGGGTGCAAAAACAACTGTAAATACAGGGATGATGACTTACTTAGTCGGTGAGGTAATAAATGGGTTGCTGCCACTAAAGCGACTGTCGGTCGTTCTTGGCGTGCTGTCGGTCAGCTGAGGATGGAACCAGTGTTGCCAATGCAAAAGAAAACGCGCAGTGATTCAGTTTTAATGATTACTCTGTGCCCTATTAAATTAATAACTACGGGAAGCATTTATTTCTTAAATGATTTGCTTTACAAGTTACTCATAAATATGAACTCTTTTTTTCGTATATTCTATTTTAAAGATATTGAGATGTTGAGGTTAGGGTGTCTTTTTGTGTGTAGGCATGATTATTATGAGCACTGTGAATACTGAATGCGAAGTTTGAATGTGTTTTGATTGAGGACGGGAGTTTCTTTGAAAGGCAGCTTCACTTTTGTTTTTCTGTTGCCTGATAAGTTTGTTATTAAAAAGATGTTCCCTAGTTGCCATTCTTAATATGAAGCTTTGGAAGGACTAACTTAGCCTAAATCTTACTCTTAATTAAATTTAAAATAGAAAAACGTGGTGAACAAAAAATTAAAAAAAAAAATATGGAATCAAAAGATGATGCTTTTGAATTAATAAGTATTTATTAAATGCTTTTAATGTAAATGGTTTTTATGTTGCCCTCATAAATAGGAAATTTAACAAAAATACGTAAGTACTGGGAAGTAAAAACCGGTCCAAATTGTCCAATGTGTATTTGTCTACTTCTTTGAAGTGTGTACTTTAAAATATCATTTACACTTTTTTTGTCAGTGATGCCACCTTGTTTACTGCTCGTTCGCATTCAATTGCAAGATATTTTAAGCGTTAATCCAAAATATACGTTGCTATTTACAAATTTTACACCCTATATTGGACGGAATCTACTTCAATGCCTTATTTAAATTAATATATATCACTACAAAAACTGTATTTTAATATTATTAATAACTATTGTTCAAACTGAAATCGAAAATTATGAGACTTAAAAAAAAATTACGTATACGTAATGCCTGTTAAATCAATCAAAAAACTTATGAAAATGTTATGTTATGGGTTTTTTTTCTCCTTTCTAAATTTTTCCCTAAAATGTAATAATAAGCACGTAGTTTTAGAACAATAATAATTTCCATTTTTATAACAAAGTAGAAAAAGACTGGGGTCTTGAGCTCTTAAGAAATATGTATATTAATAGCATAAGCCTTATAAAACAATATGAAAATGCAATAAATTGAATTGAATTGAATTGAAAATGTTATGCCTGCAATCATTATCTTTACCAAATTTTAATTTTATAGAAGCTACGTCCGGTCTAAGGTCTAGTTACACGTTGCCCTAATGTTTTATTAGTTATAGTATTATTATATTATTATAATTAATATTTAAATAAATAAAATAAAATAAATAGTTTTGTAGAAACATTTCTTAACTCTTTTTAAAAAAAAAATATACGCAATTTTAAGTTAAAGCCAATCTTTAAAGTTATCATAATAAAAAAGATTTATATTTTGTATATATCAATCAATTTTTTTTAACAATTGTTCCGGCACATGCTAGTTACTCGATTTTTTTACGGGACTCAAATCCAGAGTCTAGCAAACATATTTTTTTATAATAAACTAAATAATGTTTTTACCAAAGTCCGAATATTCGAATTTTCGGTCTTTCATGACTCAAAATAGTCTTTAATGTGTGCACTTCAAATATTTCAAAAAACCAAACTCAAAGTTTTATATTTCATTAAAAAAAAATTATACAAATACATATATTTATTCATCGAAAAATGCTATTTATCGAAAGAATTATCGTTTGCCAAAAGACGTCATTTCGTTTTTATAACCGCCTCATTCTGATATCGAATGTAAAGCTAAAAACCATTTTTATTTGAATTATGGTAGAAGTAGCAGATAAATAATTATTTTTGACAAACTGTTTGAAAACCAATTTTTTTTTAATGGCGTACTTTTAAGAAAATTTTTGCTATATGTATTCAGTTCAAAAAATGCACCAAGTTTCAGCTCTTTATAAGCATTTCTTGACTTTATTCCAAATATATGGCTATATGGCAAAAGTTTTCAAAACGACGATAACGTCTAAACTTAGTTCTAGATTTTGCTCTCCTAGATATTTATACGGTCTGATATTATTAGCCAAGCCAAAGCTTATATGTTTTTCAAAAAGAAACTAGCTTCATTCAGCGTTTCCATCAAGTCTACATAGCCCATTAATTGTAGGTATCACCAAACGCTGATGCCAACAACTGGCAAAGAATACAAAGCAAAAAATAAAACAAGTTACTAAGAAAAGAAAAAAAAAGGCGTATTGTCCATATTGTACCAGCTGTGGACAAGCAGAGAAACGTTTTTGTATCAGAAAAATTTAGCAAAAAAGTACAAATACATAATACAAAGTAAAATATAAATAAAAAGATGTCTTCGATTGCAACACTGGCACATCAGGGAGAGCCAACCAGAGTTGAGCTAAGGCCAGCGGCAGCTTGCTGCAACTTGGTGCATCCCAAGAAAAAGATTCATGCATCATTTCTGGGTAAGAGGTTGAAGCGGTTTGGCGTTACTCTATTTTGTTAAAAGACATATGGTTGGCCCTTGGGTGCTTAGCCAGCAGCGTTTTTCCACCTTTTCGACGGTCCCAGAGAGAAATGCTCTGTGCGTTAGTTTTCCGCTTCTTCTGGCGCTGGGCCTGGCGTTATTTTGCACACATATCTTTGTGTGCCATTCACTCAATTTCTCCCAGTTGAAATTTGAAATTTTTCACGTATGTTTGTGGTAAATGTTTTTCAATTTCTTTTGAGGAAATTCACCAGAACAACGCTTCACACGGCGCAAATGAACACAAATTCAGCGTTTTATTTGCACCTGCGGCTGTCTGAGTATGTGTGTGTGTTTATCTGTGTGTGTCTAAATGTATGGGCATTTGCAGCTGTGTGCGTGTAGACAATTTAGTGTTGAATAGCGGAAATAGAGCTTATTATGCTTGCACTCCATGGTCGCATTCAGCTTAAGCTTACCATCTCAATGGCCACTTGTGTGGTTCTTCCACACGCATTCTCTCTACTTTTTGCTCTGCCATACTCCCCCACTACCCACCTTTTCGTTCTCTCTCTCTGTCACTCTCTCTGTAGCCATTGGCATGCTCATTTCACAGTTCGCAGGCGGCTTTGAATTGAATTGAATGAAATGGTTAGAAGTACCATTGAATTGCCTTGAATGGAGGAGAGCTTTCATTTTGATTCCGCACACTATTCTCAAGAGTCGGTTAGACGATTTTGATGGGGGCTGCCAAATATGTTGGCACTTTTGTGGGTCCCATATTTGCATACGTTTTGTGTTAGTTGGCTTATTAATGTTTTGAATGTTCGAAATGTTCTGAATGTGTGTTTCCATGTATTTGAATGTTTTGTTGAGGCCAAAGGAGCACTAAATTGGGGTTTTAATTTGAATAGAAGATCTAGGCACTTAAATTGTGCTCTGCCGGTGAGGCATTTATTGATTTGGGGAATTCTATTCAATTATCAAGAGCATTTAAATGATGGCAATTTCAGGTTTTGACTGTAAAATAAAAAATAAAAATGAATTGCTTGCAGGATAAGCAAAAAAATTATAATAAGTAATAATATTAATGAAAGGTTTTAACTCAAGGAATTCAAAAAAAAACAGGAGCAATGGGTTGCAAGGAATTCATATAAATGGTATTAATACGAATATGAAAGGCCGTTTCTTTTTAATGCTGATTGAAGAAATGATTTTTTACTTCAATTAGCTTTTTATCGTTTTCACCTGTGGGTCTAAGCTAAACCATGTAAGTATGTATCAATTCGGCACAAACTTTTTGAGATAGCCATGGTACAGGTACAAATAAAAAACTCAAAAAACTTTTGATTGATATACATATATGATAACAATATCTTTATTAATAAATCAATAATGCCAAACAAACTATTTCGGCCGATTAGTTACGATATTTCTGTAAATATACAAAAAACAAATAGATTCTGCAACAAAAAACTTTATTGGTGGACCGGTCTAAAGGGGATCATATGATATAGTAAGCCGATTTTAATAAAATTGTGTACACTACTTTTGGACCCTGAGAAACTTCTGAAAGCCAAATTTGTTTTCGATACCCTCATAGACAAAGGAATTATGCATCTAAAGCTATTGTTTTTTTTTGATATGCCCCCTTATGGGAGCAATATAATATAACCCCGATATCGAAAAAATAAAATTTAAAAAAAAACTTGTTTCCCGTGGCATAAAAGGGCATCTAATTCGAAAGTTTGGTAACTTTGTGGGGTCTACAATGTCTCTCTCTCTATGTTATATACATTTGGATAGATGTAATATGCGGCATTACCTTTTGTGCAGGGTACAATAAAATAAGTGCCATTAGCCATGACCATTCGGCCACATTCAGTATTTTGGTATTGTTCCATAGTCAGGTTATAATATTGAAACTGCACATTCTTTCTTCTTTTATTACCCAAAACAAAAACAGTTTGCGTTTTACCCAAATCAGTATAATCACAAAAAAAATATGAAACTTACATCTATATTGTTGCAAATAAAATTATCTATCAATCAAAACTTAAATCAAGCTTGAAGGTTAATTGGTTCAAACACAATGCCTGTTTAAAGTTGAAAGTTGGAAATGGTGTTTGGTGTTTTTCGAATAATTTGCAAATATTTCAAAACAGGTAGGTTTTTTCGAAAATTTTACTCGTATATTTTATTAAAGTAATTGAAATTATCTACAAAATGAGTCCTCTATCACTTTTCTACGATTAGGGTGAATTTAGTTCAAGACTAAAAACCAATTTTTACTATTGAAATTATCAGTAATTTGAGCTTACAAGGAGCTGATTTCTGCCAATAAATTATATCATTATGTAAAAAAAAGTGTTCAACAACTTTAAAGCCTTTTAATAAAAAAAACTTTTACTTTTTTGTTCCTTTTAGCTTAACAAATTAGCAAGTTGTTCGCTCAAATTATTTCACTGTGCACATTTAACTATAACCCAGATACGAAGAACTGGTAGAAAATTTGCTTAATACTATGCTCTACAATTTTCTTTTACTTATAGCCATAAACTAAGCCAAATGAGTTATGGCAAAGGAAAGGTACAAGTTGAAGGTTTTTGCTCAGAAAAATGCATACATAATTATGGCCAAAGTTCTCATTTATTTCTCGCGCTGAATTAATTAAAAAGTTCACTTATGCACGGAATTTCCATAAAAATAAAAATGACATTTTAATTGCGCTTCATTTGTGAAGAGCGCTGACGATGACGTCGACGATGACGCCGGCGCCTGCGCTGACGTACTTGTTGGCGTCAGTTCCTTTGCATTTTGAAAATGGCCGCGTGCTGCGAATAGCGTTGCAATTGCCACTGCACTGCTGGCAGAGAGGATGGCGACGCTGTTGGGGGCCGCATGACAAGCAGAGTGCTCTCGAGACAGACAAGAACACTCCAAGCGCCACTACAAACACACTTGACAGTCATAATGAAAAAGCATTTCTTTTTGTCATTCATTCTTGTACGAGTAGAAAGCTTTGAAAACTGCAACCAGAAGTAGCGCCGGATACGGATACCTAAGGTAAAGGTGAAAGTGCTTAACGCTGGAGCTGCTTAGGTGGGTGGGGTGGTGATGGTGTTGTTATGAAGGAATTCCTAGGACAGACATTAAAAATGCACAGGATAAACAAATGACATTACTTGTTAGATTCCTTATAATTCCTGTATGACTGACTGTGCGTTCCAACTGTTAGCATCAAGTAGAGCAAAGTCAATTAGCAGGAAGGTTAATTGCGTAAATATTTTTTTCAACAAAATTATTTTTTTATACGGTACTTGAAATTGCAATTTGAAAATGTAATTAAAATGTTAATTTTCTTTAGAGGCATTTTAAATCAATTTTTATTTAATACAGAGCGCTTATGCGAGAAATATTCGTATGTCATACAAATTTTTAGAAGACTGTATTTGGTGGTGTCCTTCTTAAGGAGGCCCCTCCTACGAAGTTTTAATAAAACATACAAACTATATTACTTAGTAAAATGGCACAAAAGCTCAAGTCTGTTCCGGAATTTGATTCCGTCTCTGTGATGGTCACCAAAAGTCAACATTATGCGTTTGAAACTCATTTCAAATCAAAGATTACCACAAGCTTAATCCAATCGGAATCGAAATCCTGAAGAGACGCAATTTGTAACATAAATAATTTAACTTTTTAGTTATTTAAATGATTCGTATGTAAGTGGGACATCCCAGAATTTGCCAGCATAGAAAGAATTGGTAATCGTTACCAACCAATATTAAAGCCGAGCTGGATTCTACTCTAGGAGATTATAGTCCTTCATTTACAACAGTAAATTATTTGGTGGCGGAGCTTAAACGAGATCGATTGGGCTGACAAAATTAGTGATCACTCTCACAAAATGGTTTTGGATGACCGGCACTTCCCATTTCCAAAAACTATTATTTTAGGTCGGCTAATTCTGGCCCTATGCTCCTTAAGGACATAAAGCAACTAACAACAATTCTGGTACAGTCCCCGTTACATACTTAAATTACACTGCCCAAAAATGTTTAATTTTTTAGTGTTATTAGTTTATAAGGCACATTGATAGATTTAGAGATATTTTTACATAAACACAAAAATATAATTTTTTATTTACGATTTTCTTAAAGTTAGCTCCTTTTCCCTATTTAGTACTTTACAGAGGCTTTTATGACGTCTATTAATATATTATTCAACGGGAGGCAAGATTATTTTATTTTTTTAATATCGGTGTTATAAAAATCTATCTTCGCATGAATCTGAGAAAAATTGACTTTTTGTATTTTTTACAAGTATTCCCGTTATTTCCATATTTTTACTTCGATTTTGATAAACAACCACTCATTTTTTTCCTAATCGATCAGATTTTACGAGCCATAAATAAAACCGTTTGAAACTTTTTTTTGATTTTCAAAATAGAATTTTTCTTAAAAAATTGCTGGAAATTACGAAAAATTTCTTATAAATGCATAAATATATAATCGATGGGTAATTCAAATAGCTACAGTTTAGTAATAAAATGATCATAATATGTTTAGTAAGATTAGATATATTTTCATTCAAGTAGACACTTTTTTTGTAATTTCGAAAAATGTTTTTCCGTTCCATGAACAATTTTTTTGACTGCATTTTCGGTTTTAGCATGCAATTTTACTACGGGAACGACTAAAACATGTTGAGAATACATTTTGCTGCAAACTAGTGTAATTATAAAAAGAGGAAAAAATTACCAACGATAAAAACTACGAAAAAAATAACTAAAATATAAATGAACCGAGCTTCAGTGGTCGATGAATGGGTAAATGGTTGGATGAACGAATGAATGACTGCATAATTTACGTTCATAACAAGTGCAACAGGAGGAGAGTGTGCACCGCAGCTTAATTAAAATAAAAATGTTTCGTTAAAAATAAATACACCAGACTAATAAATATACTATGTGGCACAAATACCCATAGAAACACTACCACGTGCACATGAAGCATCCAGTGTGAAACAGTCGAAAAGTTCCCACGAAAACCGCGGCACGTTTGCAAAAAAAAAAAAAAAAGTGTTAATTTAAATTGCGATACGTGATGGGAATACAAGGTTGCTGCTTCACAGTGGCGCCAACGGTCGGCGTCCAAAGCTTTTGTCCACCACCCCGCTCGGTGTTACGGTGACTTTGACGCAACCAGAGCGCCACGTACGCACCGCTGCGCACAATTTTATGCACGTCCAGCGTGTAAAACACCTAAACGTCGTCGTGCAGAGCAACCGCAGTTACCCCATGCCCCATGTCCCATGCCTGAAAACCCCACAGCCTACGCCTTGGCGTTAACATGACCATTGAGAGCTTAGGGGGCGGGTCTGCATATGCGCCCGTCATTTGCGTTATTTTCGCCACAGTTCCCTCAAGCTGTGCGCTCCACCATCGATTAGTTTTCATCTTGTTGGGCATTTTGTATTTGGCTGGGGCTGATTATACGCTGAGCGGATTTTGGCACGGTGCCTGCTTGGCATTACCGGCGGGCCAGCACGCCTCCCACTCACGCAACGACCGTAGACCACCACCCCATCATTGAGACTTAAGTGGCTTTGCGTAGTTACAATTCAGGCAAGGTTCGTTGGATTCTATCGATCTTTGAAATTATACGCATTGCCATTGGCATAGGTCAGTGAAATTTTTACGGAATATGGGCTGGAAAGCTCAAAAATATTGAGGAATGGAATACAGCTGTGAACCATGCATATCAGACAAAGGAAAACAGAAAATATTTTAAAAAATATTGTTGCTTAGTTATTTTATTAAATTAAACAAAATTAAGTTTTAAATATTTTATCTTGAGCACAACTATTGGTAGGGGCATCGTTGTTTTCAATTAAAAGCAGTAGCCCATACGAATTTTTTTTTTGAAATGAAATGAAAATAATTTCAATAGAATCCACAATACTAAAAGGATCAGCAAAACACGAATGGCTCATCAAAAAGTCACTTTTACTTTTAAATATGTTTTTTCTTTTTATATTTGTTTTTTTGTAATCTGTCCAAAGGACATTCAACAAATTTTATAACATCTTACAAAAAATATTTACATGATTGGCTTGACTCCAATGAGCTAAACCAATATAACACTAAGCAGACTTAGTTTTAATTTAGAATCTATGGGGAAGACCTAGGATATAATATCGCTTCAATCGTCTAGTATCTGCGCTATTATCTAATAAGTTTATAGCTAATGAGTTTTCATGAAAATTTTGTCTGTTTATGTATGTATCTGTACGTTGCTTAATTTCTTCATTTAACTTTTAAATATTGGACATAAAAAATGTTGAAGTAGACGTCAGAACTTTATTGTGCGAAGAACTAATACATTACTTCCATCTTGTGACCAAATTTTATTTCAAATATAAAAAATTTATATTTAGGGTGTTCACGGTTTGTGTTGAGTTGAGGAGTTGAAAAGTTGAGGAAAAAGTCCGCAGGCCAAAGCGGAACAGCCCTGTTGAGTTTCATGAGTTGAGTTGTTGAGTTTTCTTCTTCTTTCCAGAGTTTGTTTACATTTGTAAATTGGTACAATTTACATTGAAATTAAAAAACTTGAATTAAAAATGCCGAGTCAAAGCATAAAATCTATTTCAATGAAACCTGCAGCTAAAGTAGTTATGTATTACATCGATTTTTATTATTTTATTGCTACAAAAATCCCATAATTGCAGAAAAACCGTATTTGACTTTGTGCTTCTTCTTGCGTGTGTTTGTTTACATTTGCGATTTGCGAAATGCTGCAAAAATGTATTTAAATTAAACATTTTTAATGTAAAAATGCCGAGACTAAGCGTAAAGTGTATTTTGACTGATGCTGTTGCTAAAGTGGCTTTGGATGAAATTGATTTTATTGAAGGTTCGTCTACTAAAACAAATTCATCGTATAAAAACTAAATTTTATTTAATACAGCGACTATGGAGCTGCGTGGCGACGCACAAATTGATGAAGTTTTAGATAATTATGTAGAGGACATGAATGCTATTGCGGCAGGGCGGCCACTTCCACATCCCGTAGTAAGTTGACTGGCACCAGAACGTGCTCAGTTCCTTCGACGACAAGCGATTTGTTCAAATGCTGAGGGTCACTCCACAACAGTTCCAGCATATATTAAGCCTAGCACATCTATTTTTACTCTTTTATTTGCGTAAACTCCAAAAACAAGTAATCATGTCTAATTCACTTAATTTCGCACAAAAAAGGCGCAACCTTATTGTACTTGCGTTAATGCAATTTGATTATTTTAAATTTGGCGATTACTTTTTTCCAACGAGTATACGGTAACTCGTTACTTTTCATACCACGAAATGGCTAAAAAATGGCAAATGCATTAGTGCTGAAAAGGCAGCGAATTACTACATTGTGCAACACTTTCTCAAAAACTCAACAGAAAAAAGTAGAATAGGGTCTGGGTTGAGGAAAAGTTGAGTTGAAAATCGAAATGCTGGGTTGATTTACAGCATGTATTTGTTTTTGTAAAAGTCCTCAACTTTTCAACTCCTCAACTCAACACAAAGCGTGAATACCCTAATTATATACTATGTATTTAAATCCGAAAAAAGTCCTCAAAAGCAATCGTTTTAATTTTGTAACTTGAAAAATTTTGTATTAGTCGCTATATTCCATCGGGTGAAAGAGGTGCCACTATTAAAAACCCAAATGATTGCAAAGAACTAGATGCCATTAGATGCACCTTGGGGAAAAATTTCCCTCTGTTGCAGTGTATATTCGATTTTAAATTTTTTTGTGGTTCACACTAAGCTAAAAATTTCTACGAAAAAAATTATGGGGTTAAACTGTGAAAGACTGTTCCGGTGGGTGAGAGATGGTGTTCCCAAAAAAATAAGTACAATTTTTTTTTCTGCTTACTTACCGATTTCGATGACTGGTTCTTCTTCAAAAGTACGATTGTTTTAGTAACATGTAGCTTATTGTTATTAGGGATGGAAAAACGGACAGATGGTCATAGTTTAATAGATTTATGTGGCGTCCTGTTCATTTTGGTTTAAAGTTTGTGGAATTACAAGATATAGATTTTCAGCCTAACAATTTTTTTCAAAAACCAATTAAAGAAAGTGTAAAACAAAATTAACATTAATTAATTAATTGGCATAATTAACAACATTTAATTAAAAAAATACTAAAACAATCTGTCCGAAATCCGCAAGAACAAGCTTTGACCCACTGTTACGGATAATTGGGACGAAATTTTACTACCGCCACTTAGGGCGATGTGCGCCAAAATCTGCGAAAATCGTTTTTGAGTGCTCACATTTCAGACCTATAACTTTTACCATTTGGAAACATTTAAATATAAATAAATTATTTTTATACCCTCTTCCGTATGGTACAGAGGGTATATTAAGTTTGTGCAAGCCGAAAATGTATGTAAAATACAGAAGGAGACGTTGGAGACCCCCAAAAGATACATAGAGTATGATCAGGGTGACTAGAGAAGTCGATATACCTATGTCCGTCTGTCTGTCTGTCCGTCCGTATGAACGCCTCAGAGATGGTAAGAGCTAGAGCAACAAAACTTTCAGATTAGATCCCTATTATTCCATGGGAGACAAGTTTATTTAAGTTTATTATATAGCTCCCATAGGGGAGTTTCAGACGACCCCGAAAAAAACAAAAAGTTTTAGATGGATTAGACGTTTGTTTATAAAGATATCGTAATCAAACCTCACATTCGAAAGTTTTTTATATTTCCCAAGCACTGTATCAAATTTTATCAAAATTAGTTTATGAAAATATTGTTACCAAATTTGACAAATAAATATCTTTTTGCAATGTGGTGGTACAGAGTATCAAAAAGTCGTCCGAGCCCGACTTTAACGTACGCCATCTCTTTATTTTAGTTATATAATAAATAAATAATATTACAGTTGAATAGACGAGCATCAACTCAGTTGCGAATAAGGTAGTTTGTCTCTCACCTAATTATCTCCTTGTCTTTAAAACGTTTCCAAAAATAATCGATTGTTGATCAATATGCGACCTCTTTCCCGCATATGAAAATTTCGTGACTTACATATACGCGCTAAAGCCAACAATTTCTATGTGGGGACTATTGTGAGCTGTTGTGAGATATTCCGGTATAAGAAAGTCTTTAGATATCCTGAGTCATAACATTAGAAGTTAACTTTATAGTTGCATAACACTTTTCTCTCGTGTGGGACTGAATTTTTGAGTCAGTGACTCTACCGAATCGGTTTGGAATAACATTTAAAATAAAAAAAGTACCAAAACTATACAGCATGAAAAATATTGCATCAACTGGAACTCGAAGCTGGGGTCGAACCGACTTTTAATTTTAAGGTAACTTAGCTTCCTAATGTATGCTTTTGACTCTGAGTCGATTTTAACTCTGGCCCCAAACAAAATATTTTGCGATTATCATCATTTTTTATTTGAAAAAAATTTGTATTTCAACTAAATCTGTAACTTTCAATTTATAGGAAATTTTGCGCTTTGAAATTATTTGAGCGGGTTGCATGGGAAAAGAAAAGCAATAATCTTAATCTGCCTGTAGATATAAGGAATCAAAATCTCAAGCTTGGTTATCCGAGCTCTTATAGTTTACTAAATCTAAGTATTCAAATGGAGAATTGGATGGACGAACATGGCTATATAAAATTTTTTTTACTGTTGCCCATATTGGAAGTATCTTTGTGAAGTCCTCTGCGTTTCCTTCTGTATGTTATATAATAATAATAAGGCCCTTAACTTTAAATAATAGTGTATAAAAAGGAAAGTACATGGTATACTATATTATAATCGATATGTATCAATTGCAACCGTGTCACTAATTGCATGAAAAGAAAGTGTAGGGTATCCCATCGTCAGCTACCCACCCGATTGATTGACAATATATTGTTATGTTGTAAAACATATGATATAATATATACAACGCAAAGACTACTTTCTTTCATTCTAAGAAAGTCTGTTGATAATCAAATAAGCCATATATAGTACATAGTATATGAAGTATATAATATATAAAAATGTGCATATTATTAGAAGTATATATCAAATTTACAGAGCAACAAAGATAAGCCAACAATAGCAAGCGACGGATGTAAACATTTTAAAATGCGTTTGCGAATTCTGTGCTTTCAATTTTAATGCCCAATTTCGAGACCCAGAAAAGTGTTGGGATTTAAGAGTCAGCAAGGATAATGCTGCTCCTGCCGGTGCTTTCATCTGCTGAAAATGTGCAAAATGTGTAACATGTGCAATAAAATGTGAAACCCGTGACGCTGCGATTTTCCTTTATGACACACTTCGATGACAACGCGTTCGATTTTCGCGCTTTATTGACTTTATTGTTGAAAATCCCTCACATACACACTCACGCTGAACAACGTACATACTGTATATATGTAGCTCCGAAGGGTACCATATATACTGTCGTATATATACTATAAATAATACTTGTGCAGTTGCAATATATTTATAAATTATACGAGCGCTTGATTATTTGGTAAACACGGTAAATGGAGCTACAGGCCATCTGTAAGTGAAGTGAATGACTTGTAGGGGGTGTAAATTGGGCGTGGATCACCCAGCAATTACCATTGGCAGTAATACAATGCTCTTGAATGAATTGAAGTGAATTGCATATCAGAAGGAATTAAAATTATACATTTTATTGAATCAGGCAGGTACAAGGTTTTTTTTATGTTGATAATATTTCTGTACAAATGAGGTAAAAATTAAAAACAATACGGCTTTAATTAAATAATAAATAACAAACAACATGGCCAAAGGCAACAATAAGCAATGCACAGAGTATCCACAAGATACGTTTGCTTTAAGCGCTTTTTTGTTCAATGCAATAATTTGTAAGTTCAACTGCAAACAAAAAAATAGTGAGACGGTTAGAGTTGGTACATAACGACTAGAAAATACTCTACTGCCACAACTACTCTTTTTATAGTTTAAAAATAAAAAATAAATTATCATTCCATCACATGGGCCAAGTTTAACTTTTTGTTCACTTTTTCGAACATAAATGCAAAAATGCCGGAGAAACGACGTGAGCAACCCTGACAACGGGGCATAAGGGAATGCACGACCAACCCGTACGAAAAGTAAGCAGAGTGAAAGAAGAAGGTGTTGTTTGGATTGATTCTGTTAAAAAAAATTAGTTGTGTGAAAAAGCCAATTTAAAAGCATAAAAGATAAAGTTTTGTTAATTTATATATATTTTCTGCTCTTCAAGTGCAGAGATATTGTAACTTCTACTATATTTTTACCAAAATATTCTCTAGGTAGATGTTGACAAACAGCTGTTTAGTTTCATTACAGACTAGAAGCACTACGTAATACAAAAAACATTATACAAAAATATGGTCACCCTAGTAAATTATTAGTTATTTATTATATAAAATAAATTAAACACTAAATATATAATCGAAAAAAAACCATTTAAGGCTAAAACTAAATTGAAGCCAAATCTTATGTGTTGGAAAATTAATAATAGGCTCGGCGAATTTTTTAATATTTGAACTTTCGATAAACTAGGGTGGCCGCCGCTGGTATGGAGGATTTTTAAAACGTCGATATCAATAGCGCTACCCTCTAAAAAGTTTCCTTTTTACCTGCATATAGCGCCTGTAAAATTTAATGGCGATCCGAATGTATTTGATGGTCCCTAAAATTGGTCAAAGGTCATAATTTTCACTTTTTTCGTTTTTGACTGTATTGTTTACATAAACTTTAATAATTTATTTCCAAACAAACGAAATTATCATCCATTCATATGACATTTTTTTATGACCTTTGACCTATTTTAGGGACCATCAAATATGCAGGTAAAAAGGAAACTTTTTAGGGGTGACATTATAAAAATCGTGATATACTTACTAAGAGATATTTTACATTGATTTTGAAATTTCATTTAAAAATTTCAAAACAAAAGCAACTTCAAACATAAAGGTGTACCTCCAGCCTATAATATTTTGATGAACGCTTTCAATAATGGCGGTCAAAATTGTTCAGGCTCGCAGCAGTGACCGAGTGCATGAGTTTACTTAACAAATTTGGTTGTTCTAGCTTGGAAAGCGAAATTTATTTTCCCTTAAAATATTGCCACTGCAGTGCATTTTTCGCTTACATCATGTCATTACAGTTTAGTTTAAATAAAATATTATTTATTTTTCTGTATTTTAATAAATTAAAAAAAAAAATAATATTGGCCTGGCAACAATATTTTGGTTTATTACAATGAAAATTTTGTTTGTGCAACACAAATTTACGGCAATGACAAGATTAGATACTTTGATCAAAGAAAGTCTAAAAGCTAACATTTAATTTGTGTGTATTGAAATGAAAGTGAAATGAAAAAGAATCCGAATATTTTATTGGTTTGCTGTAGGTAAAAATTGTTAAATTTATGTATTGAAGGTATCCTTTCCAAAGTGGATGCTCTGCGACATATGTCAAGTTCAAAACTACTCAATTTTTGTCATGCATCGTTTAATAACTGAACAACGCGTTGAATGGTCGTTCTGTGAAAAAAAACATAGTTGAGGCCAGTTTCGACGAGTCGCTGGGAACATCGACGCGTCACCGTTCGCATGAGTTACACCATGCTAGCAGCATCGGGCAATTGGGTGATATTATTTCTTCTACATAAATGAGTAGATTCAAACATGCATATAGTATATACATTTGCTCAATTTGGTTGGAAAATATAAGAATAAAATGCAATTAACCAAACAAACCAACAGATGTCCCACCTTATATATTTAATCTCAAAAGTTTTTTTTTCAGCTTATTTACGATTCTATGCTAGGACAAAATCATAATAGTCGCAAATAGTAGAAACTGTATAGCTTTTGAAATTTTAAAACTGTTTTTGTTTGGTATTTAAATTAAATCTACAATAAGGGTAATTGGCATATGACATAAATATTTTGCCATTGCTTTGTTAAGCATGCAATTATATTCCTCGCACTTTACCTACTTGGCGGTATTATCCTTCATCCTTGTCAAGTCGACGTGTTTCTTTTAAGGGCTTATATTTTTATTTTTGACCATATATTTTCTATTAAGGTCAAATCTGAACTATTGGATAGGTGAACCAGTAATTCAACCATAACACTTGCCCTTGTTCTGCTCAAAAACGAATGCTTCTTCGATCAATCTGCCCCAACGGAATATGCAAAGTTATTTATTGTTCTTAAATATTGATATTGGTTCATGGAACCGTCTCCCACTCCATCAAACGGATCGCTTACAAGTATAAGACACTTCTACGTGCATTCCATGCTTTTCACCAAACAGGTTAAAATTCTATATGAACATTTTTATTTTATCTTACAAAAACATTTTTTTGGAAATTAGTCTTATCAATTTAAAGAATAATCATTTTGGCGTAAGAATAAAAAGTTCATATAGCCACAAAAAATATTTTAATTAGTTTCAGAATAAAATATTAAATTGCAGAACTAAAAAGCACAAAATCTTCTACAGAAGAACGGAGCAAAATATCGATATAATTAATCTTTTGGTAAAGTTTTGTGTCTTTAGCTCTTGGTTTTCGTACAGAAAGTTTTCGCTGTCAGAGGTGATGATAAGTATTTTGGTATAAATAACTAATGTTCTGTCATGCCTCCTACTGCCTGTTGCATACATTACAAGTACAACATAATTGCATAATTGCAACTAAAAAACTAATTTTTTGAGATAGTTCTTTAATTTAAAATCCATAAATGCCAAACGATTTCAGATTCATGGTATGGTACTTTTTACTAAAATTTATTGTCTTAAAATGATAGCTTTTGGAACTTGGTTAAAGAATACGTAAGTTATCTTTGCCAAAACGTTTAAGATTCCAAATAATACTACAAGTATGGAACTACGAATGATATTTGATTTTATCTCAGTTTTTATGCATAACATATTTTTGAAGCGACTTGATACACCCCTTTCCCTTTCGGCTTCAAAGTATACAAAAATTGAATGCAAATACCCAAAAAAAAAAAAAAAAAAAAAAAATGAATACGTATTGCAACACGTAAATCAATCAGATCAATATTTTGCCATTTTGATTGATAAAATCATAAAATCTAGCCAGGCATGAGGAACATCGCAAACACATAGATACAAAGACACATACAAACACAGCCAGATGCAATTTGTATCGTTAGGGTGTGTGTGTGTGTTTGTGGCACAGAGAGCACGCATTTCCACACATATAAGAGATAGCTATTTTTTTGCATTGACGCACCAACAAAGTCAAATAACTCATACAGACCGTGAGCCAAATACTTCTGGCCAACACTGAGCAAAAGTTTTGTGTAGCAATTTTTAAATAAATTGTACGACACTGCAGCCATTTTGAATAGTTCTCATAAAAAAGATAAATAAAATTAGATATGTGACTTTATTTGTGCAGTGTAGCCAAATTGCTTTGAATTGGCTTTAAGCCAAAACATGTCAGTTTTGGGCTTTAATTCATAGCTAATACTGCCAGTATGAAAAGGACCCCAGAGTTTATAAAAGGTATAGATCGCAGATCAAGATCACAACTAATGTCTTTCAGAGAGCAATATACTCTTCAAATATGATTCTTGCCAGTATTTTTAAGAAAAAAATTTAACGCAGTAACATAGGATGGAAAATATCCCAAGAGTCATATATTAATAATTTCTTCTGAAGACGCTACTTTTGAGTACAGTGTTACTGTACTACAATTATTAAATATTCTCTTATGTCGTATAAGTTGAAAACCATTTTTTCCATAATATTTTAACTATTATAGGGAAATTTATTGAAATCGTGAACGTATCCGTCTGAAATATTTATCGTTAATTTTTAATGTCATAGAGAGTCCCACTGGCTCTGGATGGATAGGTAAACAAAAACTGCATCCAACGATTATTAAGAACTATGTTAATGCTGATTGATTCATAGGTCAAAACAATTTCCGAAAGTGTCTGCTTTTAAACTTAACGCGTAAAGGCGTAACTTAATAACGTGCTTTCTACTTTTTAGCTTTGTTGCACATGTCCATATATATATATATATATATATATATATATATATACAATTGATGTTGAGGAATTTGTTGTTGTTTGCAATAGCAACACATACGGTGAACATGGCCATATATGGTCAACATCAATAAGCTCTGTTGCCATGTTGCTGTATGGACAAGGAGCAAAAGTCTCAAAAGATTTGGCAGGCATACACACCGGTCTAGTTGGATAGTCTTCAAAACGTTTTTTTTTAAACCTAATAAATATTTTTTATACCCTGTTCCTTATGGTACGAAGGGTATATTACGTTTGTGTAAGCCGAAAATGTATGTAACATATAGAAAGAGATGTCGGAGACCCCTCAAAGTTACCTAACTTATAATCAGGGTGACTAGAAAAGTCGATTTACCCATGTCCGTCTGTCCGTCCGTATGAACAGATATAGACGAGAGCTAGATCAGTTATCATCCTACGGGAGACAAGTTTGTTTTATTTTTTTGATATCGGGGTTCTATTTTACAGCTCCCATAGGGTTGTTTCAGAAGACCTCGAAAAAAATCAAAAGTTTTAGATGAATAATTCGTTTGTTTATGAAGATATCGCAGCCAATTGGAAGTTTTTTAACTTCATTGAACCGATCGGGCAAAAAAAAAACGTTTTTAAACAAAATTCGTAACCAAACTTGGCAAAAAAATATATTTTGGAGTTCGTAAGCAATATATCGGACTTGATTGTAATGTGGTGGTACAGGGTATCCCAAAGTTGTCCGCGCCCGACTTTAACGTACCCCATTTTTTTTTTTTTTTCTAATATAGCCTTGTAAGATAAATTTTTCGAAATTTTGTATTAGTTTATTAATGAAATATTGAAGCCTGTGAAACTTAAAAAAAAATGTATATTTATATAAGCGCAAGCCGTTATTTTTTTAAATTTTTATTGAATAGATTGGATGAGTACAGGCAGAGTTATGAGACATAACATCTTATCATTTCTAAAAAACATTCAATAAATGTAACACTCAAAATTGCACTTAATATGTTTTCCAAATGAAGTTTCTATAAGAGGTCAGCTAAAAAATGATGTATGCCTTTATCTTGTGAAGTTTGAAAAGAGTTTAAAAAACGTTTGCGAAAAGGTTTTTAAGGATATAAGCAGGGAGTCTTATCGTTAAACTATGTGCTTCTAGCTCTTATAGCCTCCGAGATCTGCTGTAGGCTCACTCAAAGTTATTGTAAAGCAAACTAACAAATTTCGCTTTTAAATGTTGAAACATAAAATATTTGAATATTTTACACAGTAAATTAAAAATTTTTAATTAAACTGTTTTTTCACTCTATGTTTTACATTGTGGATAGCATGTTTGTATTTAGTACAAGTAAAAAGACAGAGCAGCACATTAAATTATCCAATTACGGGAGCGTTGTCGGATATTTTATAAAATTTTGCAATGTAAACAATATGTGTTGGAATATTTGCCAAAAAAACAACAAAGCCAGCATTAAAATTCTTTTTTTTTTAATATTTTATAATTTGCTTTATGAATTAAATTTTAAATTGTTTTGCTGACATTGCAGCAGCCAGCTTTGTTGCTGTTGTAGCTATGTCAACGATGTTGCCACGAAGTATCTAACCATTTGGAACTCTTCAATTAAAGCCACAGCCAATGTGGACACGGAGCGGCACTGCATACCGTAATGGACCAAAATTGCAGTCCTTTGGAAATACACCAGCTCATTTAAACACACACGCACACTACATAGCCGTAGTTTACCAAAAATACAACAAAAAAAAAACTAATGGGTCGTCTACAGAAGGCACATCCCGACTAAAATGTACCCTTAAAATCGTTTATGTCGTTAAAATCTTAATGGAATTTTTACAATTTAGTCTGCATTAGATATATATATTTGCTTCTTTAAATTCGCTGTTGACCCAAAGATGGCGGTAGTGAGCGTATTAAGATACCATGGACACGCTTTACTTTTTTTTTTTGAGTTTGACATCTGTCAACATTAATCAGTGCACATTGTCAGCCATTTCATAACACAAAATATATTTTTCCTTTGGTGATCATGTTCAGTTATGTGCCAGAAAAAGAGCATTTGCGGTAAGCTCTGCTTTTCTGCTTCAATTTGAAGAAATCGGCTGCCGAATCCCATCGAATGCTTGTGGAGGCCTATGGCGTCAGTCCTTTTCGGAAACAACGTGCAGAGATGGGTTTCGTCGGTTCAAAGACGGCAAGGTGGTTTGCTTCGAATGCTATTTTTTTTTGGCGTGGTATCCACAAATTGCCCGCGAGATTTTTAGACTAAAAAACAGCGGTTTTAAGGTTATACAACTTATAAGAATACAGACAAAACGTGTTTAAAATAAAAACGACGGCTGATAAATTTAAGGAACATATTTACATATACTTACACATAATAAGAAATTTTCATATGGGAATTTCCACAGAAATGTCAACCAGGACAAAAAAATTAAATTTGAAAAATCTATTGATTTTTTTTAAATTTTATTTTAAAAATGTCTAATATTTAATAAAATAATGTCATTACGGCTTTTCTGTCTTACTGTTTTATAAAAATTGTCCTCAAAGGTGAAGATATTGTTTTTTCGCTTTTATTTACTTTTAGAGAGGCTTGGTCTTAAAGATGGTAAGGCTATTTAACCACTGTTTACGTTTCTCTCATCACCTGAATATTTTTAACAACATTAATTAAGCAATAAAAAAACAATTGAGCTTAAGCATAGCCCGATTAGCGATTTAATTTTTATTTTACATTCCTCGTTTTTTGAATGTCGCGTACTTGTCCAAAAACTATCATTTGTTATCCGAGCTTAGCGATCGGTGTAAGCAAGTGAACGCAAATGTAAATTTAAATCAAGTTTAGTGACCTTAACTAAAAAAATTTGGTACACTTATTGGGAGCCCCAAAAAACTTCCGAATGACAAATTCGGTTTCGATATCTTTATAAACAAACGAATTATGACCTGAAAAAGTTTTTCTGACAGATCAATCCTATGGAGGCTATATGATATAATCCACCGATTTTGATAAAATTTGGCAAATTGCTTCCGAACTTTAAAAAACTTTCATATGCCAAATTTTGTTACGATATCTACATAAACCAACGAAACACAACCTATTTTTTACAAAAAAACTTTTGTTTGACCGATCGGTCCTATGGGAGCTATATAGTATAGTCAACTGATTTTAATCAATTTCGGTACAGTGCTTGGGAGCTTATATTACATACTTTTTCGGCTTGCAAAAACTTACCATACCTGTTAAGGCATGAACATAAGACGCCACATCTGCCACACACAACGCACCATTTCTGGCACACACAACATCAGGCACACACAGCAAACCGAATAAAAAGGATAGTTTATGATTATATTTATAATATAGGAATTAAGTGGCCTGCATAAGTGTAGGATCGTTAATGTTGCGCATGCAACCAAAGGGATTCAAGTGGCTGCCCTTGAATGCGGCTTTGGTGCATTATCGATCCAGTGTCAAATATCAATTCTGCTCCCACGAACATAAATTAGACGGCGCACTTGACATTCATGTATTGTTCATATTCCTAATCTTAAGTACGCTGCTGCTTACAACACAGCGTTTATTATATAAGTTAGATATAAGATTGATTTGAATAAAAGGAGGACCGCTCGCAAGAGTGAGGTCAGTACAATACGAACCGTACCACGCTATCGTTTAACCTATACGCATAGCAAACTTTTACAACGTATAACCTATACGCGGTAAATTTAAGTGTATAATCCATTCAATACCCTTTGTACCAAATGTACAGGGAATAAATTTGTCGCGTACTGAATGTCGCGTTTTTAATCAGTCTTAAGCTTTTAAAAAAATAACTAGTATATATATTTTAACGTAATAAATTTTAAAAGGAAGCTACAATATTCCAATTTCTTTTATCTTTTCAATTTCTCCTAATATCCATTATTTTGCAATAGTTTCAAATTAAACAGGATCACAACTGACCCGTGGAATAGGCCTACTGGGGAAACCACGTTAAAGAAAACGCGCTAAGTATACTACCTCATAGGTGGCGTGGAGACGTGTTTATATTATTACAGGGGAAAGATGGGGAACTTTCAAATTTTATTTTTAATTATATTTTAAACAATCTTACTGATTTTCAGCTTGGTGGGAATTTAGGTAGCTTCGAATGTCTAAATTGACCGGACTAATACCATATTAGGAAGCAGAGCTCGCAAAAAACGCTCAACACTTTCAGAGTGTCCGAAAAAAACCGCAAAAAAAACACGCAAAAGACACTTTTCGCGGAAACTTTTTGCGAAACGGTCTTTTGCCGAGGGTTTTTTAGTGAGCGATCGCTCAAAGTGTTTTTGTGAGAGAGACACATTTGTTTTGCTCAACCGAAAACACTGACCAGCACCGAAAAGTGAAACGCAAAAAGTGTTCGGCTCAGTGATAGACCGTTTTTGTTTTATTTTTTCTGTTTTGTTCGTGAGCCGACCGCATTGGATAAATGGGTTGACAATTTTTTGCGAGCTCTGTTAGGAAGACACTAAAAAATTTGTTAAAAAAAATTGTAAATATATTTAAGAAAATTTGATATTTGGAAATATACGTTTTCACGTTTGAAAAGATCGGTTTAAAAAGTGGCTAATACTTGCGGATGTGCCGCCTTCTTTCCGTCACATGCATCGTCATAAACTTATAAAAAGGTATACCTTTGCATAGGGTATTACAACTCAGATAGTTTGCTGAAGTACGCTTGAGCTTCGATGGGTTTTGGATGCATTGTATCCATTGGATCGTTTTTCGGTGTTTGAACGTTTGCTCGTTAGTTGGCACTATTAGATACATGTAAAGCTAAATGCAAACATGGCCAACACACATGCGCACACACACTCACCCATACGCACACACACGGAAATCGAGAAGCACTGCCAAGCCAAACAAAATGCGCTTTGTATCGCATTTTTATCCATTTTGTGTATCTCTGGAGCTTACAAAGCACTAAATATAATTGCCAAATGTTAGTAGCAAATTGTTTGGTAATTTTAATATTTGATATTATGAGTACGATTTAGGTTTGTTGCTGATTTTGGCATGGTAGCTCTACTAAAGCCCGCATATGCCAATTGCCATATTTGAAGCGATTTTAATGCGATCTATTGCGGAAAGTTACGGGGGTTGTTGCATGAAAATGAGTATACGCAGCTTTGAACGCACTTGAAATAGAGGGTGAAGTGTGGGAAAATAAATTTTTGTTTGGATCGAGTATTCTCACTGATATTTTTTTGTCAAACCGTAAATCGTTCTCTTTCAATTTGTTGCTAAATTTTATTGACTAAAAGGTGGCTCTGCTATATTTAGGATAGTGGTGGGCACTCTCTCAATTATCATAACACGCGTGGATAGGGCAAACGATTCTGCCGCAGCGCAGTCGGCACACGCACAGGTGAAAGTGTGACAATTTTCTCTCTCGTTTGAGCAAGATCGTCGATCTTGCGCTCTTGGGCCCACCACTGATTTAAGATAAAACACAGGGATTCTTTTTTTGTATCTAAAAGTATACATACGCCAGATGCTGCAAATCCATTTCGGTTGCATTATATATGATATTTATTCAAAAGAAAGCGGTCTCAAAAGTTTTCGTTACTTTAAAAACATTAAAAATAGCAGTCTTAAAAAAAGAATATAAATTTTATTTTAAAAAACGAATACTTAAAAAATTTCCTTACTGCAAGGCTTGCAATTCTGATTTATAGATATAATTTTTTATTATCTTATTTCTAATTATTATTTTATTTCACAAAATTTATATTTTAATAGTAAGTAAAACAAAGAAGTAGAGTACAAATAAGGTATTAAATTTATTAAAATTAAGTAATAAAAAAAAAAAAAAAGTGGGCCATTTTAGGTTTCTACGATTTCCACTTTTTGAATGCGGAATTTTATGCGATCCAACAAATCAATGATAAAAATCTGTCTAATCGTCTTGAGTTATAAATAGTGTAACATATATAAGACTGTTTTATATGTATATGGGTAAAAATATATGTAGTCGATCACTTATTAAGTCTATTTCTTCGATATTGATGATTTTCTCATATGTGATAAAGGTATTTTCCAATATTACCCTCGTAAAATTTTTTGCAAAATTCTGTTGATTTATTGAAAACTACACTTTAAAGTTAACTTTAATTTGAAAAGACTTCTCTGCAAAAAAAAAAATATTCAAATAATTTTTTTATTTTTCTTAATATATATTTACAAAGAAGAAGTTAATTCTAAATTATAAAAGGTTTGTAGCCAGACCAACGTAGGACTTCAGGCTTATTATAATATAAAACACAAAAAAAAAAAACAAAAGAAAGAGAAGAAAGACAATGTAAAAAAATTAAAATACTTAAAAAAATAGATTTTTTTTAATTTTATATTTTAAAAGTGATTTGAAAATTTCTCAAAAATAAAATATGATCATAATTTATGCGGCAAAAACCAAATTTTGTTGTACATTTAATGAAAGTTTTTAGAAGTTATAAGAAAGGTCAAGATATTCAAAAGTCAAAGTTCCAAAAATCGGTTTTCTGGAAATTAAGTGTTTGCCGTGACTAAAACATTCTTAGAACGTTGCAAATCGTTGCACAACATTATGATCTACGGATAACCGTTCTTGAGAAAAAGTGCAAAAAAATATTAAAACATATTCAGCCCAAACTTTGAAACTATGGAGGTCTGTGCACCTAAACCAAAGGATATTTAGCTTCCCAATATCAGGATATTTGCTCTTTATATAGAATATTCGTTGCACAGAAATACTTTAAAGGAGATCGAATATACTAATATGTACTTGAAAAAAAATAATATGGAAAAATTCGTTGCATAGAAGTTTGTTAGACCGAAGTTAGACTGTATTACTAAAAAGTTGTATTTTTACATAGCTGTGTTAGCTATTTGTGATAACTAAATTAAATGTGCTACACTGCGTATGAGTAATGTAGTCAATATGTGTTAAATTGGTCACACACATACACAGATACAAACTCCAATGGCGCTTTTAAGCATCATTAATTGCAAATGACCACAACAAAGACAACAGGAGACTCTCAGTGCATGTTACTGGGAGAGCGATTGGTTTGACCAAGAGCCAAGAGTAATTATGTATGTATTGCACTAAGCTTCAACCAGGCAGCTCAATGCAGACAAACACACATACACTTACGCACACAGATATACACCGAGTCAACACTCTGTACCATGTTGACTATGCGATATGAAAAGGCCGCATCTATATATAGTACTACTAGTGTATACACTCATATAGTATATGTATGGCAAATATTGTATGCATACGGCCCATATATCGCATAGATACACATAAATTTTTAATGGCTTGTGGCCAATGGCTGGTTAACATCATTTGGACCACCCATTTGTGCAGTCTTCAATTATAATCCCTCACACACAATCACTTGACCAGCATAGCCAGCTTGCATGTCCTTGCCCTAGCACTTCCTCTCATCCCTGTATGCGCGCTGCGCGTGTGTGTGTGGGCCAGCGGGTCAATGTGCTATTTGGGGGCCTTTAATTTGATTTTATTGATGAAGGTGTTGTTGTCCAGGCTCGTTATTAATGATGTCGCCAGCGCTAATGTGGCTGCTACATGCCATACTCCACTCCAATCCTTGATACTCTACCTGGTCACAATGGCTCGCTACGATGTTAAATGGCTGTCATCAGTCATTAGCAACAACTGTTAAGCAGTTGTCTATGGCAGGACTTTACTTTAAGCCACGTTCGTTTACACATAACTGGCTTATTTTCTGCGGTCTACGCAAACTGATGCCGGACCTGTGCGTATCTGTGTGGGCTCAGTTGACTTGTTTGCATTTTGGTAACAAGTTTGTCGTCCTGCATATAAACAATTTTGTGATTAGATATGTTGAGAGTGTCGTACAGCGGTCAGATCTATGTTACTCCCCTGCTGTTTTACTCTTTGACTTTGCTTTGGCCCGAAATCAAATTCGTTTAAAACCAGGGCTACGTGGCAAAAAGTATACAAGTTGCAGCTCCGGTTTTAGCTTCTCCATTATAAAGTAAAAAAAAAACAGATAAGTCAATTTTTTCAAGGTCGTCTACCATTTAAAAAATAGATCTTTCAAAATAATATATATGGTATATATATATATTGAGTAAATGCACGATCCAGATAGCTTCATTCTTCCTGGTATAATCAGTTAAGTCCATAATTTCAGGCATAATCTGTTAAGATCATTACTTTTTTTATTGACTTCCTATTCTTAACTAGCCATAACATCCTGTTATAGGGTTACGAACCGACTTAAAGAGTCCATCCTCCCGCAAGCCTTCTTCATTCTAACTTGTTTATAGCTACTTGGTTCGCCAACAAGAGGAAGAGGACCGGTTCGCCGGGTTCCTACAAGATCTGCATTGACAACCTTTCTCGCTGGAGCTTTTTTATGACAACATGACCAAGCCAGTGAAGCCACCTAATTTTTATCAGCTTGACTGTATCAAATTCGTAGTTAGCAATTCCATCGAAAGCGGCAGGAGCCACCAATATAAAGGGTCAAAGACAGGCAGGGTACCCATTCATGCTTCAGCGCCATGAAGCAAACGGATAGATAGCGTCTTTACAGTGTTAACTTCCTCCGGTGAGAGTAATCTTTACTTCTTGATAGCCTACTTGGCCAAAGTAGCATCGATTGGCAAGAGTTGTTTATTTAAGTTGCTTTCTAGGTAAGAAAAGATAAATAAAGACATAATGTAGGCCATAGTCCGATGGGCAACTAGATATGAAATACCAGGATAGACAGTCAGATCGCAATAAATGGGGGAACCAGAGCCAAGCTAATGTCAAGAAGACAACAGAATAAAGTGAGCCTTTAATGGGCTCATGAAAATATCTAAACAAAAAAAAATTGGAGACATGAAATCACTAATAGTACAAGAGCAGACATAGAAAAAAAGTTTGGTGAACAACTCCCTAGTAGACTTTGAACGCCTTATACCCAAGGTTTCCGAGCTATGTTATGTTCTGACTGTGACACAAAATAAATTAATTTTCAAGTTCGGAGGTCAGACTGTATTGGTTACTTATTTTTCGGGTCGCTGAATCCGAGGTATAAAAACTCCATCACGTCCGGTTGCTGGCATAACAAGATATCTCAGCAGTCTGACTGAGGATTCAGCGACCCCGCCTCACTGCCATATCATTACTGGCTTATTAGCACAACTTCTTCATTTAAAGTGGATTATGCGGTGCTCTTGTACAATAGCATCGTAAGGCCAATATGGATCTAAGACACCACAGAGTTATGCATGCTGCAATGTGGGCCAAATCCAGAGTCCAATCAAAAACACTTAAAGTACTTACTGGATCGCACTGGTACATTTGCAATGAGTAGTTTCTGAGACAACTTTTTATCGATACTAACGAATGGCTCTAAAGATTTAGGCAAAGATATGTAAAAATATTGTGAGACTTACTTATACATGTGTCCAGTCTGACATATCCCAGTTTAAAATTTTAAGTTCAATTTCAATAATGTGTTCCGTGGCTCTCGACTCCAGTTCCAATTACTGCTCCATAATGGTGCCCTGATGAGCACATGCATTTACCAACTTTAGGTTTCGTTTTGTGACTTCAATGTAGACGTCAGGTTTGCTGAGGCAAATGCCATAGCCTAAACTTATGTGGTCTGAGTATCAGTTTCATTTTCAGACTCGGACTCAGTCTCGGTATAAGTCAGATGACAGCTTTGCATTATGCTGCCTTCTGTTGCCATTCAGTCCGTGTCCTAAGGTTGTGAGCGTATACTTATGGCTCAGTGTGTCTGTGAGTGTCTGTTCCTGGCAATTATTGTTGTCTTAGTATTTTAATTAAAATGTGTTTACTTTGAATGGCATTCATGCAGAGCACGAATTTTGACTTGAGCTCAATGTAATGTAAGTGATGTGTCCTTCTTTAAAAGGACCTCTGGTTTCGACCAAGAATCGACCGCAAGCGACGTCAGACGATGCCATAAATTGCGGTCGATATATTTGTTTAAACAAGTGAACATTTGCACAAATAAATGCACATTTCATTTTCAAAGTACAATGTATATAATGTAAATATTAATTAATTAATTAAAAATAAGCATTAAGCAATTGGCTTTGAAACGTAAACTGACAGAGATACATAATACTGTTGATAGTTGATTTAAATCATAGCAGTCAGTCGCGCTTTGTAAATTAATCTTGACTTAATCGGGCTTTAGGACAGGTATCGTGAATTAAGCTAATTAAACTTTCGCAAAAAAAATGGCTAGCCATGAAGTTTATTTTTTAAGTAGCGGAAATTTTGTATTGATAGTTAATGATTGTAGGCTTATTTGTTGATTAGGTTCACATAAATCTAAATAAAAAAATTTGGTCGCTTGAACTTAATAAAACAAAGTAAAATATTTTTGTATTTCCGAAAAGGGGAGTCGCCTAGAATTTATATACTTTTGCAACTATTTGCATTTTAAAGTTTTTATTTGATCTTACAGCAGAGCATTCTAAGTAAAAGATAGTGTAGATTTTTCTGTAATTATCACTATTTGTATTTCGTGGTAGATTTTGTTTTTTTTAGAACGAATATTTGAAAGACTTGTATAAGACAGAAAAAATATTGACGATTTGTATTTGAAAAGAATTGCAGTCTAGTAGGATATTTAAAATTGTGAGAGGTGCATTACAGATTACAGGCGCAGTGTGAAGAATTTTTACAGGTTAAGAGACAATTGCCTTTTTGTAGTGTTGAGATGTTTTGCAAAAGGGAGAAGCTTTTAAAAAAAACATTGAGATCAGATATGATGTAACTGTTTTCAACTACCTTTGGAAGAGCTTTTTAAAGATATCAGACGATTCGATAAATGAAAAAAGAGGGTTCGAGGTGCTCGTTTGTACTTTTAATCAGTGCCGTACCGAATTAAAAAATCAAAAAAGTATACTTCTCTGCTTTTTAAGAGGTAACTCTTTAAAATTTTTAAATTGAAAAAAGAGTTACTTCGTAATTTTTATGATAAAAATCAAAAATAAATTGTGTATTTTTTTTTTGTAATTAAGAATAAAAATTGAGTTTAAATATCTTTTGAACAAAGGAGCCCATAATAATGTTTGACACATTTTTGTAACGCCCAATTCAAAACCTTTCCAGGCTAGTAATTTGTACAAGTGAAACGCCATTAAAAGACAGCAAGATAAGCCATCAAAACAAATATTTAAATAGGTATATATACAGGGTGCGCCATCTGGACCTCCCCTAGTTCAACATTGAATAACTCAGATATTTTTTAGCCGATTTTGACAAATGAATAAAACTTCAAATAAAATTTAGGATAAATAAATTCGATACGCAAAAAGCAGCTCTTTTGCAGGCATTCTGCATAACATTGGCCAGCATTTCGGGCTTTATAGCTGCTATTTCCACTCGTATATGAGCTTTGAGTGCGTCAATGTTCTTCGGCTCGCTGGCATAAATTTTACTTTTTAAGTCTGGAACCTTTACATCCGGAGAACGAGGAGGCCACTCCAAATCACAATTTTTTGTGAAAACGTCTCCTGGGAACTTGCGCTGCAAGAACTTGATCGTAGCGCTGCGGTATGGCAAGTGCGCCGTCTAATTGAAAATATAAGTTTTTCAGACATTTTTTGTGGACAGACACAGTTAGCGTGCGCCGTCGATAGTCTCTCCAACTTGGAAGAAATATAGTAGGATCTTTATATGTGTAGACAGGTAAAGATTACTTTATTCTTTTGCCACGCTCCATTTGACTCCGAAATATTATAATTTAAAAGCGACATATTTTCTATAACTTCAAAGCTACAGCTTTAATTTGATTGGGTAAAGTGAAGAATAAAAGAAAATCTTTTGATTGATACCCAACGTCATTAAAAACCAATCATAAATATTGGAGAAAATTCCAGTACCTATAGTATTGTGGATCATTTATGTATATGTATATTATAAAAAACGCCTTAATGTACAATGGGCTCAATTGCCAGTATCTTATCAAAAAGTCCAGATTTTCATGAACGAATCTCTTTATTTAAGTTTTATTATCTTGAAGAGTCCGGACCCGAAACTGTATTATGAGTATGTTCGCATAAAGACTTTGAGAAAAAAAAATTGCGTATACGCAATGTTAGCTTTTACCTATATGTTTGAAAAGTAGGAGTTGACAGAACGATCAAAAATCTCATGCAAATTTTATGCTTGCTATCATTTTCAAATTCACCAAGATTCAGCTCTGTGAAATTTCCCAATTTTTATCCCATATTTGACAATTTTGCTCATTGTTGGTGGACTTTTGGCCCCAAAATCTCACGACGTCTGGAGAACAAGGCTCGATTGCCAGTCAAACTAAATTCTTTCTTATTTTTTCTACCTGTTGTTTTAATTATACAATATTTATATTGTTTCATGCATACTTGAAGATATTAAGTTTATTTATAGTACTGTTAGATGGTACAGTGTATCCCAAAGTCGGTCGCACTCGACTTTGACGTTCGTCATATTTAAAGATTTTAAGAATTAAGATTCTTTCTAGCGTTTTAAAAAACCAAATAATTATAATGAAAGCATTTCTATATGTTGAATTCCATAATTGCCCTGATTTCTAGTTGAAGAAGGAGAAGGAGTAAAATGTCAAACTCAATTTTAGACTACTTAAAAGTAATATCTCACAATTTGTGGCCATTAAAAATTATTTCATTTTTAACAAATATAAAAAACTGTATTTAGTGTTCATCACAGGCATAATGTAGCTAGATTATTGAGTATTATTCTTGACACTTTGTTGACACTTCAAATTCATTTTTAAGTATGAATGTATATTATATATGTTTTCGGAAGCAAGGACTTATGCTGTCAACTAATAATATTTTTTTAAGATAGCGCATCATTTGTCATGGTCATGGTGAACAATAGAAACATTTTATTTTCAAAAAAATATAAGCTATTGTAAATTTAAAAAGTGCAATTTAGTTCAAGAATAGATGGACTAGGCACCCTTTAACCTTTCCGATTACAAATGTTGGTTAAAATTACATTTTATTGAATAACAGCCTGGAACAGTCAAATTATAAGATGTTGCCATACAGATGCAAAATCATTTAGCAAGACCTTAAATAACTTTTATGTGCAACCCACTAAGCGTTTTCAAAGCGTTCATATTAAATATGTATAAATATTTATTTATGGGTTCTTATTTACCGTCACGCGCATTTTGTCTGGCTTCAATACTAAATCACAATTCACCTTGTACTCACGTAAAACCCATTAGAAGGACATCAAAAAATTATTACCAAAACAATTTATTTATGATTATATGACCAAAAATGAGGCAACGACAGCTACAGAACCATGGAAACGGCAGCCACAATAGCCTCAATACTATTATAGCAGCCGGTATTCGAATAAAAATAAAAAAATAGTACAAGCAAAAAAAAAGCTCCTTACAGACTCCAGCACCTAGGCACACTGGCCAAATAAAGCGACGTTTTAAGGGCCATAAAGTTAATGCAAACCAAACACAACAATACCATCAACTCGAACAAAACCGAAAAGCTTCCCACAAAATTCGCCAACGAAACCGAAAGCAACAAAAAAAAGGTGCTACAGACGGTGTGGCACGTTCTATAGGTGACAAACAAATGCGATGTTCGAGGCGCCCTAAAAATAAAAACTGTGCGCAAAAAAATTATATAGAAAAAAAGAAAAAGAACAAAAAAACACAACTTTAAAGCGACTTTCGTTAAGTCCTGAAAAACAAAGTGGCCAAAGGAAGGGGGCTGAAAAGTAAGAGCACGCTGCTCACGAACAAAGTAAAGTATGAAATATGCACGCCGGAGTTTGGTAAGATAAGGACCATATACTCTATAAGCCTGGGCTGTTTGTTACGTGTGTACAATACTCGTAATATAGTCAGCATGACTGTGAGATACCGTCTAGAAACGTTTTGGTAATAAAGAATTTTAACGGTAACACATGTAATTATGAAACCATAGATTAAGATGCGTTCTGTCAATGGGGGGAGACGGAGTTTTTAAAGGACTTTCTGTGCTATTTACTTTTAATAATGAAAAGCACTTAAGGCATTTCAAGAAATATATTTAATATATTATATATATGCAATAATAGGATTTCTGTGAGATGTAGAGGCAAGTGTGGTGAATTTGGAAGAATTTTTTTGTAGATTTTTTGGAGAGACAAAAAAATTTTGTTTTTCAAAATTGAATGTTGTGTCGTTCAGTGCATTAAATTAGCTCCATTGCATCCAAATTTCAATTCGATACGAAGATATTTTGTCAAGTAGATTGCTCTCCGAGCAAAAAATGAAAATTTTGTGATTTTCGATTTTTTTGGGTTGAATCCGGAAATATCCAAAAATGATAAAAACCGAACTAATTTACGGGGATTTGTTTCATTTTTTTTTTTTAATTTATCGGCATTTTAACACAAAAACGGTTGAAATCCGCCCTGAAATTATATTCAAAATAATTATTCACCTCAAATCGAGCTTACGAATTCGACCCAAATCTACTTTTTCGAAACGGATCCTTAAGCATTTTTGAAGTATAGAGTAGGGTGGCCGCCGCTGCTATGGAGGATTTTTAAACCGTCGATATCAAAACCGCCACCCCCTACAGAGTTTCCTTTTTACCAGCATATAGCGCCTGTAAAATTTAAAAACGATCCGAATGTATTTGATGGTCGCGGGAATAGGTCAAAGGTCATAACTTGCACTTTCCGTTTTTGACTGTATTGTTCTACATAAAATTTAAAAACTTATTTCCAATCAAACAAATTATGGTTCAAAAAGTCTCATATCTACCAAAAAATAATTTTAAAAAAATATAAAGTCGGCCTAAATAAATTTGGTAAGCTCTAAAATTGATTAAATTGACTAATTAAACCAGTTTACAATAAAAAAAAAAAAATTTTGGTATCCTTAACATTTTTGAATCGTTTCTGTAGTAAAATGACTTGCTAAAACCGAAAATGCAGTCAAAATTTTTTTTCATGAAACGGGCTTCGAGATATATTGAAAAAACCATTTTTCGAAATTAAAAAAAAAAAAAATGGTGCAACGAACATTTTTAAATGTTTTCTTAAAAAAAAATATAAATACATTTTTTTTTTCCAATGGAGTGACAAATTATCATCATCAATTCCTATATCTCTCACTGGAGCATACGGCCTCAGTCAAAAATTATTATACACTTACAAAAAAAACCAAACTTTTAAAAATATTTTAAAAAGCGCGTAAGAAATTTTTTGGAAAACTAATCACATAAAATCAACAAAATCAAAAATTAATGTTAACGAATTTGAAGTAAATAAAATAAAATATTTTTTATATTTATGCAATTAAAAAAAGAGTACAAATTCTGCCATGCTCTCACTTAATAAAAATAAAAGGCTTGCTGAAAAGTTGAGCTGCATCGCCAGAAAAAAGTATTCGTAATTAACTTTATATGAATCAATCTTTTTTAGCTGAGACAGAGGATATTCAGAGGACCGCAGGTATCAGATATGGCTTTGGCGGATCATACTCAGCGAAGAGAGCAGGTGGCAGAGCCCCCTAGCCTTAAAGGCACATATTACTTTTCTTCAAAAATATTATTAAAAAAACTTTTGTAATTAATTTTCAAATGTATCAAGTCTATTTTGGCTGAGTCAGAGAATGTTCACATTATTCTTTTTAATTATATCGTTAAAAAAGCTATTGTAATTATTCTTCTAATACATCAATCCTTTTTTGACTGAGGCTGATGATATTTAGTCTAGGAAGCAAGTGGCAGACCCCCCTAGTTTTATAATCACATCTTACTTTCTCTTGGTTTGGTTGTTAAACACTCATAATTCGGAACATTCCCGTCCCACTTCGACATATGTCAAGTTCAAAACTACTCAATTTTAATTATGGATCGTTTAGCAACCGAACAACGCGTCGATGTGGTACAGGCGTTCTATGAAAATGGCCATTCTTTGAAAAAAAAAAAAAAACATAGTTGAGGCCAGTGTCTAAGATTCGCCGGAAACATCGACGCGCCATCATTCGCAAGAATTACACCTTTACACACCACTTTGCATCGAATTTAGCATAAGGACCTGCATTTACACGCTTACAAGATGCCCACGGACCATTATCAGCGTCGCTTATAATTCAATTCAATGTATGGGGGAGAACAGCCAGATCAGTTTTCGTAAGAAATCAGCATCTTCAGCGATGAAGCCCATTTCCACCTATCTGCAGCCGTTTTACTGGGAAAAGTCATTGAAAATTACTATGCCGCGGCAGCCTTAATTTTCAAATGTATTAACCCTATATTTGTATTTTCTGTTAATTAAAAGTCACAAACCCTCAATTAAATTCAAAGTTTCCTTATCAAAGGGTATAATTATATGGAAAATTGAAAGCTCTTCTTATTTTGTTTTGAATATTTTTTGTGATGCTGTTTATTTCTGGATTTTATTTACCTCAATATAAATAGAGAGAGCTAGCTTGAAGGCCTCAATTTAACTCAATTTGTCCATCTACTGGTCAAAATGGCTAGCCAAGAAGAAGGAGCAGAGCAAAGTGAGGAACACAGAGCTTTAAGAAAACCAAAGCAGGTGAAAAGGCAGTTCGTTGAGGTGGACATTAAATGTCAAATGAAAGTTTCATAAGCATAAAATGTCGGCCCTGAGGCGGTTCATACATTTATAAGTGGGGTTATAGGCCAGTGCACAAGTTGGGCATAGTAAATAAACAAGTCTTATGAAATACTCGTATATAGTCATAGTATATACTTACATATATGTGTATGTGTTCTCTGATTTATATCACATAAATTTTGTGTGTTCGCTTTTCCGCTTGGTCTGTTAGTAGAAACAGGAAATTAAATTTATTAAGCGTATGTTAATTTTGTTTATATTTGTCATTTTGTCAATGATTTTCAACGTATATATTTTATTAAATAGTCTAATGTGAATAGGTCAAAGTGTAACCAGCACGAACAATAGAGCAAACAAAATGGCAGCCAAAGACCACTTATGGGACACTTTTTTACTGTCTATGTGTGTGTGGGTTACCTACTCCTAAAATATTTGAAATTAAGAAGCTATCAATCAAGTCAAGTGAAAATTTATAGCACTTTGTTATTATTCGTTTATGCATGAGTTAATTAGAATATTGGCGTAAACCTTTTATGTTTCAGCAATAACCTGAACCTTGACAAAGACAAACTACATATGAACTGTTTATACAGTGAGGCCAGAAAGTATTTGAACATTTTTAAATTTTAATTTAAAATCTCTGTAACTTTGCGAATAAACAATATTTATTTATTTTTTTTATTTAGAAGCCGAAGGCCTATGTTACCAGCGCAACATTATTGTTATCGTTAGTTGTTAAGCTTAATTTAAACTATATATAAAAAAAATAAATAAATATACATTTATTTAAATTAATATACAACACTACGTCAATTGTATTATTAATATTATATATTACACAAGTTTACAAATTTAAGGGTCATCGAGTAAACCTTCGCATAAAAGTATTTTTTAGGGTAATTTTGTGTCGAGAAACACGAAAATGACTAACTTCTTTTTTGTATCGATATGAATGGTATTGATGTGTTCTTTACAGTGATATATGATATGTACAGATTAAGTAAAAATTATTGAAGTTACAAGCAACCAAAATCGAAAAAATGGGTCATTTTCGACCATTTTTGAAAATTAAAAATTTTTGGTTTGCTTTTTATTAACGAAAAACAATTTTTAAAAATTATGTTAAGCTTTAAGCTGAAAGAGAATTCTTATACGAACATTTCGAGTCTAAGATTTTCGAAATCGGATAGGAACTGTAGATGTTATGGAACCATGAAAGAAAAATCACGACTACAGCTCTAGCTCTTTGAGATCTAGGCATTCATACAGAAAGACATAGACCTCGCTAGTCACCCAGATCATACTTTGGGTAACTTTGGGGGGTCTCCGACGATTCCTATATGTAACATACATTTTCGGGTTGCACAAACTTAATATACCCTTTGTACCATACGGTACAGGATATAAAAAAAAGTTCATAACCTTGTTTTTCTAACAATATATGTATCTTATTCTTTAACAAGTATCCGAATAATTTTTGGGCGTAAAATGTCACTTTTTTTGGGTTTTTAACGTCTCATAAATAAAATATGTAAAAAAAAAAAACAATATTTTTTTGAACTTTAAACTTAATAATAAAAAGTGTTTGAATAATTTCAGGTCACACTTTATGTATCGTTTCTTTTCAGTGTGTTGTATTGTGCATTAATTAGTGCATTAAGTATACGCCATCTATTCAGTTCATAATTGAAAAGCGTGTTTATCTGTGTTTAACGGCTAGGTAACGTAATATACTACATGCTTTATTTACTTCTTTCTTCGTCTGGCCTACAACATAATCACTGCTTACTTATTTACGCTTATTTTGATGTAGAAATTAAATATTTATTTATGCGTCAATTTAAATTGTGGACATGGAAAAGCTGTATAATAATATAAAAAAATCTTGAATATCTCCATTTGGTTTTTTTTTTTTTAAAGCAAAAGTTTTTAGATAAAGTCACAAATTTTTTACCACCAGATTTGTGTGCAGACCGTTATTTCATCCTCTCTTTGAAATACTCATGTAATATATTTTATTCTCTTCGTTATTTTTTGCCCGTTGCCCGCCTTTTACGAGTGTAAATTACACAGCTACACAAAAAAAAATCGAATAAAGGATTGCAGTAACCAGACCATGTTCTTTTAATGATTTTGGGTTTGCTGAATTCGAATCCATAGGAATCCCCAGTACATGCATTTTTCAACTTCAAATTAAAATAAAAAAAAAAAAATTTCAATATTATGAATATTTACTTTAAATATGACACTATACTAATCGGATTTAATGTAAAAGTGTACAAGACAAAAATTGGCCTGCCGTCTTTGGTACTCTAAATAGGAATAAGAATCAAACGGGGTAAATACGAGTTTCGTAATATTAAGAGTTTATACCATAAAATGTTTACAATTTGCCTACTGATAAGTCTGATAATAAAATCATTTTTGATTCTACGAAACAGCGCCTTAAAGTGGATAGATACATTGCAATTTTTGTAACGACATTTCAAGTTGCTTGGACAAAGTGAGGGAAGTTTTTAGAACATCTATATACGTAATACCCAATACATTTTGGGCATTTTAAAGCTTCGCTTTGTATGGTATCTAGCCATACCGCAGGTGCTCTTGAGAGCATATAGAACCGACTGACATTTGGCCGGAGTTAAGGTAACACTCCGCTTGCGCACCCAGCTCTTAAACAGGTGGATGTACCTATGTATTCCGTCAGCTACTTCATACTCACACTTTTCTCGTTCTCAACAACCTGCATTAACTCCATTGGGGTAGGGATATCAGCAGTATACAGGTTGTAGAGAAGCGGTATTCCAGCGGTATTCCAGCTCTCATCTCATCGGCCTGACAGACGAGAGGGTGCTTTTGATTTTGACTGAAAATCTTCTGGCCTCGAGGTATGACCGCGATATGCCGTAAAACGGAGCAGGAAGCAAGGTCTTCTATAAAATTACACCTAATTCTGTATTTACATGGTAGATACGTTCCAGAAAAATGAATGTAAAAAAAGACATGAAGTAAATCCTTAAGATGCTATGAAAATAAACTAGAAAGGAGAATTCCCCAATTAAATTTCTAAAAGATTATCTTATAGATTAATGAAAAAATTTTCTTTAAAATATAAATCAGCTTTTTTTAATCGAGCTAAATCGACTGAAATTGTGTAAAAAATTCTTTTTTGGCTTTAAAAGTTTTGATACTCTCACCCTTACACATGCAGTGAACTTACACGCATAAAATGACATTAACACTTTTTTTTTATAGTGGGAGATCACTTTTGAATTTTAAAATTAAAAACAAAAAATGATAAAAAATTAAAAAAAAAATCTTAAAAATAAATAATTTTTTTTTTTTTTTATTTAATATTTTATCTATCATGGAAAAAAATCGCGTCAATATATTTATTTGTTTAGAAGATATGGCTTGTCAAAGAATAGTTTTTTTGTTTTTTTTGATCGTTTATTTGTGTAATTCTATAAAAAGCTTATATTTAACAAACAAAATAATTATTAATTAACAGTAAAATTACACACTGCCTCTTTAGAGAGTTCTCAAGTGTTTAGTAAAAAAAATATATCTTAGTGTCATATGTGTATTACATGTCTTTGTTATGTTACAAATGAATATAGTGTGATTGTAATCAAAGAATAGTCTAAAAACGAAAAAGCCAATTTTCAGTTATCGATAACTCGATAAATAATAGGAATTTTGCAATAAAATTTGACGTGCTTTCTATTGGCTAGTAGCTCTACCAAAAATTGTCCGTTTCACTTATTTTCACCGATATATATATGAATGTGTATAGATTCAGTGAAAATTATTGAAGTTACAAGCAACCAAAGTCGAAAAAAAGTTTAATTTTCGACCATTTTTCAAAATTGCAAATTTTTGGTTTTCTTTTTATTAACCCATTTTGAAATCAATGTAGAGGCGTTACATATGCCTTAGACAAGATATTTGCAAAATTTCAAAATTTTCTTACACCTAGGAACGCCGTGACGTCATGTTGCGTGTACGCAACGCTGGCGTATTACTCGACAAATGGATAGTCTCGGCATCATATCAAATCGTATCATTCTTGATGATTTATTTTACCAGAAATTATTAAAAAAAAAGTTGTATGGGGTTCCATTGGCTAAAAATAACATAAAAGTTATTTTTATTTATTAATGCAATGATAAAATCGCGGTGTCAATAACTGAAAAATAACAGTCCTACTGGTGGCAAATTCGAATTCATTTGTCGAGCAATGCGCCAGCGTTGCGTGAACGCAACACAATCTTTAAGCCTCATGTAGAACTCGCACAATTACTTCTGCATATGTCATAAACTAATTTAAATTCTTCGTTGTTCATTTGTCAACACATTTTGGCGTCGAAAAGACAAAGAATTTACATTCAGTAATTTTTAGTGTACAGTTCAAAATGTGTCTAAAAAAGGTGTGTACACATACGCAAGTGATTATGTCAGTGTGAGTTTTGCATGGTGTCCGATTATGAAAAGGAAGAAAGTCTAAAGATATATCTTTAAAAAAAATAAAAATAGTAGCGATATATCATACACAGGGCGCATAAGATTTTTTTGAAAATGGTGTTGCGTGTACGCAACAGAGGAAGAAAATGGGTTAAAGAAAAAAAAATTTTCTTTAACGAACATTTCGAGTCTAAGATCTTTGAAATCGGCTAATAACTGTAGATGTAATGGACCATGAACGAAAAATCACGACTACTACTGCATACAAATTCGTGAAAACGTAACTGAGCGCAAACTAAAAACTTTATGTGAAACATTTTTTTTTTCATATAAAAGTCTGATTGAGTGAAGATGGGAGCTTCCGTACATGGTTCCATAGCATCTACTTAATAGCTTTACTAATCTGTACATATAATATATTACTGTAAAGAGCAAATCAATACCTTTCGATCTAATCGTCTTTTATGTCGATACAAAATTTTGTTCACGAGATATTAACGAATAGCCGAAAAAAGTGCCCTGAAACATGTTTTTCGAAAAAATCTCGACCCAAAATTACCCTAAAAAACTGTTTTTTACGAAGGTTAATTTTTCGTGTTATTAATGAAATAAATTGAGAATTGAATGCGTATGTAAGAAAAATGGCTTATGCAGTAGTTCTTGCGGAGTTTTTATAAAAAAGTCAAGCAGATTATATGGAAGATGTTCTGTATCTATAAAAAAAAGTTAGTGGCTGTTGTAAAAGACGACTGAGTTGAAAGAACCTTCTATTGGCCTACTGGCCGCACTGGCGATCTTTCACGACCCGGAATGCGTCACGAAGACGCTCTACGCATCAGTTACGAAGACGACGTTCTTATGTCTTTGACTTTGTTCATAAGACTATGTGTTTGCAATGATGTTCTTAACAGGACCTTGTGAACATAATAACGCTATTAGCTAACAGCTATATGTGACCATAAACAGCTCTCATAATTTGCTGATATATAATGGCCAGATCATCCGAAATACACAAATTATAGAAGCTTATAATTTGGGGTATGCAAAGATTTAAATGGTCTTACAATTTAAATGAATGAAAGGAATGTTCGCTCTGTAAAGCAACTCACTATTAAATCGAGCACTATAATATTCTCATAAGGAGTATTATTTATATATGAATCTTAAATTCGGCACATTCAGTCATTTTGTTTGTGTAAAGTATATACAGGGTATCCCTTTATTTAGCGATTTATTTGCATTTTTAACCAAAAAACATTAAAAAAGACAATAGCAGGTGTCATTTTTGCGCTTTTATTGAGTTATTAAGCTTAATATTGTTTCTGTACCCATCACGAAAGTAATTTAAAATCGTAATCTAAACTATATGCATATCCTATCAGCTCATAATAATATTTTTCCATCATGCTTTAACTGAAATTGTTTTACTAAGCTATAAATAATTTTAGACACCCCTTTGGATTTGCTTTTGTAATCTACCAACATTTTTTGTTTATTTTTGTTTTTGCTTTGTCAAAGGGAACAGAAAATTTGATACTGATATTCCAGTAAAGTCCACAAAGCAGTTCGTGCGACCTTGCTAATTATTATGTTGATTAGCATGTTTTGAGGTCCTGCAATTTGCACTCCATGTAAGTACATTTTTTATAAGTATGTGTGGGAGTATGTGTGTGTGTTTTTGTGGGCGGAAGAATGTGTGTGTGTGTGTGGAAATGACAATTAGAAAATATGTGTCAACAGAACAGTAACAGCAACAATGGCGAGTCCAAGTCAGCACAAGAGTGTAAGAGTGTGTGAGCGCATTTGTGCCATGCCCCCTTGGCCCACTAACAACTTTTGAGAGCGAATAAATTTATAAAACAGCCATTTCTTTTAGTCAAACATTTGCCTGCAGTTCCAAACAGCATCCAACCGAAACAGAGAGCAACATAGAGAGAGCGCGAGCTTGAACTGTGCCTTAACAGTACGCCAGACGCAGGCGCCTCACATCAAGCTCTCAGCTGCTGTTACGGTGCATTCTGCTCGCTGTTAAGTCGCTATTAAGTCACTGTTAAGTCGCTGTTAAGCTGCCTTCTGCCAAGTAGCTGCTCATCAAGTTTATGAGCTGTCGCGAATTTAAATGCAATAAAAACGTGAGATCCTGTAAAATGTGAAATGTATTTACGAATGGCTTTTGGCAGAGAAAACACAGAGCTAATTTTTGGCAATTAATTCATAAAAATTTGGGATAGTCAGTTTCAGGAGAAATTCGAGGAGTGTTGGGTGTTAAGTGGAAGTCATTAAAACAAGTCAAGCATAGAGGACTAAGTTTTTTTTTTGTTTTCTATTATTAATTTCTAAGCGCAGCATACAAAAATGTTGTCTATAGAAATTAATAGCAAATATTTGTGCTACAATTTGTTTGCTTTGGGGCGGACGTTCTGTATTTTAAGCTGGGCGGTCCATAATCAATTTGAATAGAGCCACACAAACCAGAGGCGTAAGGGGCGTTACGCAGCAGTTGAACGAGCTGAGTTCAATAAAAAATGCAAAACAAAGTCGTTTCGGCAAAAAATCTATGCCAGCTGCACCTATGGGCCCAACAACAGTTACAACATAAAATATGCTCTGCCGGCAGCTGTTTCCGGCATTTTCATCGTAGGAGAATGAGGCTGTGTGTGTGTGTGTGTTGGTGTGTGTATGTTTGAGTTGGAATCACTGCCCACCGTAGTCATGTCCCAATGCTATCAAAAATCCCGCTAATAATTTGTCAATATTACGTGAGTAGAAAATTGAATAAAAAGCATTTTTGCATTGAGCACCAAAAATGAAAAACGGGCAAAAACGTTGAGCAAAGTAAAATAAAAAATAAAAAAAAGTAAAAACTCTGGCAAATTTGTAGAAATAAAATAAATTGTTACAAATGAGCGAAACTTTTGCTTTTGCGTCATCTCTCTAGCCAATTTTATTTATGTGCTTTGCTTCGAAATTTTGCCGCTTTCCAACAATTTTTCATTTGCTAAGCTGATTTGCAATTTCTTTTTTTTTACCAAGCTTTCCTTACACTGCTTTACCTTTGTTGCTATAGAATTGTTGCCTCATTGTTGCTGTCTGTTGCAAAAATATGAATAATTCACGATACGATTCCATGTGGCTTGCTCTAAGAACTGTTCATGGTCCTATCTAGTAGTAGCTCCACAACATGCCCACCGGATTGTAATAAATGCAAATGAATTGATGAAAATTCGCGCATTTCGGTCATTGTTTACATTCCTCTGATTTCTGATATCGCGCATCAATGTCAAAGTGGGTCGTAAAGTGTGCCAAGGGGCGCAATGTGGAATAAAATTCTAATTCTTATACACGGCAGTATGAAATTTTTGTAATTTGCATGTCTAGAAATGCTGCACGAATATATAATAATATTCCCAATGGTCAATTTATGTCATTAAGCATGCGTTAGAAATTATTTTCTAGCCATTGGCATATTGAACAAATTGATTCAAATTGATTCTATAATATGCTTATGCAGCGCTGAAAAGTATGCTGCAACTTTTACACAAGCTTGCGCTCTCAATTTTGTACACTGTAAACATAGGATACACATGATACCATAGATTTGGGCAATGTATGTTACACATAGAAGGATGATGAGGGTAGCGATCGATCTATGTGCGTCAGCTATTTATTGACCGGAACAGATTAAGTTCAGAGAAATCTGCTCTTCTTACGTCATATGAGAGTATCGTGGTTTTTGACCATTCTCTGATTGACGAAGCAATACGAAGTAGTTATGCGTTATTTAAGAAAAACAATTAATACTCTCCTTACCCAAACTGTTTAAGTAAAATAAATACAAATTAGGCGCATTTGACGATATTTACTTTATATTTCATAACAAAAATTTCTTTTCGCTCTTTTTAAAACAGTTTAAATATTTTACTTTCTTAAATCTTTGGTTAAAAAACAAATTAACAAAATTTAAAAACACAAACTGCTGGTCTAATTGCAGATATTGTATTCACTGTTCATGACCTGACTTTTGGCCCTTTTTGAAAAACTTGAAATAAATTTAATTTTATGATGTGATAGCCTTTGCGAAGAAGTCAGTTTTGTTCGTTTTTAACTTGTACCGATTAAATAATATCTCTAATAATATCTATCCTAAATTATAATGATATAGAAAAAGTAATTGAAAATAAATAATTAAAAATATAAAGGCAAAAATGCATTCTATTTCTTATGTTTTCTGATGTATGTGGGACCATGTGGGGTTAATTTTTTTCAAATTCCTCTTTGGTCCTCTTTAAAGAACTTTACATAAATGATTTTTCATATATAGAAAGCCAAAACTATTTCAATTTCAATTTCAATATTATTCACTAAATCTAAGACATTATGAATACATGTGGAGTTTAATTTTTAAATACAGAGTTCAGGCTAAATTAGTTATCTTTTCTACTGTGAAATTAAATTATAATGAATATATATAATAGATTTAGAGTCTTAAGAGGCGCGGAAAAAATTACAAAAACCCCATGATTATGATGAACTTATATCTAGGACTTAATCTATGACTAAACTAGGTATTTAATAATAAATTATTAATATGCGTAAACTCGGAATATGTACATCTATCCTTAAAATTGTTATGGAGATGGTTGACTCTCTCTGAAACGAATTCAATTTTTGTAAAACTATTTCAAACAAAGAAATATTCACAAAATTAATTTACTTTACTTTACAAAAAAAATTGGCTTTGTAGAGTCACTAATTTTGATATGCAGCCTCTGTTATCCTAATAAATCCTTCGATTAACGATGCTTAGTCACTTCTACACTTTGCAACATACAACATTTTCAGAGCTACTTTTACATTAAGAACAGATTAGCAAGGATTTTGGCAACCACAAATAAACAAAATTGTTAAAAAGAAGGTCCTATACTTCTTGTCCCAACCACCCCTATTCTGGGAAAGAAAAAAATTTAATTACAAGTCTATTCTCACTTTGGAGTTTATTTTGTCTATTAAAGGCAGCTTATGAAATGTGTATCATTAGAGGATTCGCAAATCAGACCAGGTCAAACCAGAGCCGAAAATATTAGAAGCAACCGTCTTCCAAACTGCAAGGACATGTAAGCAAAATCATTAAAAGGAAGAACAAAAAAGCTTTAAAGAAAATTTAATTTTTACGATATAAATTAAGGAGTTTTAGGCTTGTGCACCGGTTTGGTTTTTTGTCAAATCAGAACTAAGGTGACAAATATTGAGTGGTAGAGAAAGGTTGTGCAGGGAGTGAGAGAGAACGAAGAAAATAATAACAACCGCCGTGCGTGTTATCAGTGTGAAGTTTATTTGTGACTAAACATAAGATAGGTTATATTCATGTTTGTTGATCTTCACCTTGCATACAAGTGTGTTGAAAGGTGAATTCCACTTACGTTAATATTTTAATGCAAGCATTGCCAATTTTCAACAACAAAGTGTGTGAAATGTAAGCTAGCCATACTGTAAGTCCACGTGTTAGCTTGTAAGGATTTGCTGACTGCCTCAACAACTTTTTACTGGCTGATCAGCGTGTTAACTTATACATAAAGTACTGCCAAAAACTCTTTTACATAAAATAAACAATCAATCAGAAAATTTAATGAGTACAATGCTTGTGGTATTTATATACTCACATAGCATTATGAAGTTATACATTATATGGCAGTATTATTGGAAATTTTTCTCTGATTTTCCACATTTTTAAATTTTCTGGAGCTGAAATAAGATCAGAAGGTAGACGGAGGCATTTGTTGGATTAAAAACTAAAAAGCCTTCTTCATTGGCAATCGAATTTCGCTCTTGTTGGGTTGCTAATAATTGCTAATTTTAATTTTTACTAAGAAAAAGTACAGTCGCGATAGTAACCTTACCTGCGGTACTAAAAGTACAGGTACAGAATTTCTTCAGAATAATTTCAACATATTTTCATTTTTGCAGCTCTATAAATGGAAAAATATGTATGTCAGTAATTCTTCAAATTGCTAGTGCACGCAAAAAATATTACAAGAAAGATTGCCGATGTCGGGGAGCAATGAATTCATCAGTTCCTTTCATTTTTAGCCTTTGCTCTGCAGGATGAAAAGGGTCTCAAAAGGTAATGAGCTTCCTAACGATATAATTAATGTACTGGTATAAAATTTTATATAATATTTTAAAGTAGGGTAAGCCATCTGTTGGTTTGGTTGTTAAACATTTGTAATTCGCGAAATACCCGTCCAAAGCGGATAGGTCTTTATTCGCTTAGAAAATATGGCTTGTCAAAGAATAGTCTAAAAATGAAAAATCCAATTTTCAGTTATCGATAACTCGATAAAATTTGACGATGTTACTATTGGCTAGTAGCTCAACCAAATATATAAAAATCATCAAAATCGGAGAAAGTCGGAGGAAAAGTTATATATATTTATATATATTGTATTTTTTTAATTTATTTATTTAAGATTGTAACTTAGAATTAATTCTAGGCAACAAAGTGGTTTCAAAAGCCGGAGCAACATAGGCCTTCAGCCTATATATTGTATTTTATTATATAATATATTAATGTTCACTAGGTGTATAATATATGACTTTGCATATTCTGGATCAAAATACGACTCAAATGAAAGTAGAAATATAGACTGGTTATGGCAATTTTTGAAGAATACATATATGTCGATTTCTAGAAAAGCGAAGCAGGTACGATTTAGATGTTAACAATTATGAATCTGGGGATTATATAGAACAACTCTATAAGCCGTTTTCCGAGGGTCAAGACCAAAAAACCTACCGCTCCTTGAGAAGGGGTGTGTCATGTTAATCTTAATAAATTTAACATAAGAGAATTTTTTATAAATTAAACCTTAGCTGCTCTTTTCATAAATACCGCAAAGGTGTAAGAAGGGCCTTCATTAATGTGCAGAAACACGCTTCAAAACTCAACCTAATTACCCACACTAGATCGGCAAAGAGCAAAAAAAAAAGATGGCAGCAAATATTTGAACTATTTTGCTCCCAGTTTGGCAAAAACTAAAAATAATCCAAATTAAAACGAAACCACACTATGTCAGCCCAACGGCAGGAAACCACAGACCGTAACCACAAACTGTGCTAAAAGCCAAATACCAAATTATGTTTTTTAATTATAGCAAAGGAAAACATATGGAGCAGGCAATAATTAAGCCTTGTTTGGATAAACATGAGCCAAAAACGTATTTCCAAACAAAACTAGGCAGTACGTGTGTGTGTGTGTGTGTGTGTGTGCTTATGCCAGACAGGCGATACAATTAAATGCCTAAAGGATCAAACGGAAAGCGAACAGACAGCTAAGTCGCCAATTTGGACTGGGAGCTCAGAAAAGTGGGAAACATTAGCATAAAATTATTAGTTCAGGAAGTACGTTCAGGAGCGGAAAATGAAAATGAAGCTGTGCATAAAAAGCTAGCTAAAGCATCGATTGGAAAGTCATTTGAAACTATTACCACTGGATGCGCTGCATGGACGCCAGGCAGTTTTCCAACTAAGTATCAACTGATGCGTGTCAAGTGCCGTACGTACTCGTACAATTTACAATTGTTCCGCCGGGTTGAGGGTGCCTTGCACGTAGCATGCAACAAATTGCCCAGCACGAAAGGGGCGCCGGCACTCACTGCAGCAGTCAGTGGCAGGACAAGACAAATTCCAGCACAATCTAGCTCTCATTGGCAGTATTGACTGTTGCTGCTATTGCACTGTGGTCGGAATGGTAAAATTAACTGAAAAAAAATAAATTTTGAACCTGTTCAAAAATTTGGTATATAAGGACCTCCAGATCCTTGCCACCCTAGTCACAGTCCTAAAAAAAGGCTTAAAGATTGTGGTACAGTCGAGGCGGTGCCCGACAGTGGAATACCCTGTGCCTTTTGCCTCGAAAAAATGTTTCCTGCATATTCCTTCTAACCGTGGTATTTGCGGAACGAGGATATTCACAGAGACCTGCACATCAATCTCGTAAAGGATGAGATTTCTGAAAAACAGCGAAAACATAAAATCAAGCTCGCCTCTCATCCAATCCGCCTTGCAAGATCTCTAACCCAACTTTGGAGCCACAGCCGACTGCAGCGCAACGACCGACTTTCCAGTCAAGCGACTTTTTTCTTAGGGCCGTTTTAGATAATTACAATTCACATAAATTGTAAAGTTAATTAGCATAAGATTTGATAAATTATTGTTATTAATATTATTATTATTATTATAGATACAATAAATACCTATATGGACAAAAAAAAAAAATATTCCTTCTAAGAACTTTCCAATTGGAATTTTTTTTTTTTTTGTGAAATTCGATAGTTATACCTATAAGTTCCGTAAATTTTTAACGATTTTGATGAAACTCGAAAGTAACGTCAAAGAAGTTATTTAAACTATATGGGGTAAGTTTCAAGTTGTTATGTTGAGGGGTGTGGGAGAAAACACGGTAAATCGATTGCGGTGTGTGGGGGGACCGCAGCGATAAAATTTGGATGTGGATTTGTTCATTAGAGCCACATGAATCAGCTTACCAAAAATTGTGATTCTATGTCACTTGTAACCATAATTACGAGGAGTCAAATATTGATGCACTTTATGGGCAAGGGGCAGTGAAATTTGTACATTTTTGACTATAACTTTTTCTGTATTTGTCCGATTTTGTTCATTTTTTTACACATAGATGCATGTATCCGCAACGCATCGCTCTGTAAAATTTCAAATGAAAATACTAAGCGGTGTGGCTAAAAACCGCGAAAATCTACAGTGGGGGAACGGGGAAAGATATTGACATGATTCAACAAACTTCATCTGCTTAGGAAATATGCGCACCAGCAGGTAAAGTTCCGTGTCTCTAGCTCTTATAGTCTCCGAGATCTAGGCGTTCATACGGACGGACGGACGGACGGACATGGCTCAATCGCTACCCGAGGTTATGATAAGCATTTTGGTATAAAGGACTTGGGGTCTGCCACGCCTCCTTCTGTCCGTTACATACATTGCACAAATCTAGTATACCCTTTGTACCTATAGGTAAAGGGTATAAATATACAAATTTCACCACCCTTGCCTATAAACTGCGTCAATATTTAACTCTTCATAATTATGGTTACAAGTGACATAGAATCACAAGCTGGTAAGCTGATTCATGTGGCTCTAATGAACAAATCCACATCCAAATTTTATCGCTGCGGTCCCCCCACCCCCCGCAATCGATTTACCGTGTTTTCTCCCACACTCCTCAACATAACAACTTGAAACTTACCCCATATACTTTAAATAACTTCTTTGACGTTACTTTCGAGTTGCATGAAAATCGGTAAAAATTTACGGAACTTTTAGGTATAAATATCGAATTTCACAAAAAAAAATAAATTCCAATAGGAAAGTTTTTAGAAGGAATATGCAGGAATAAATTTTTCTTTTGAGAAAATTGGTACAGGGTATTACACTGTCGGGCACCGCCTCGACTGTATTACATTTTTTTATAACTGTTATTTTCAGTAATGTTAAAGATAGATATTATGGTGGCCTTCTTAGAATTTTGTATTTTAAACCTTGGGGTATTGGATCTTGTTCCGGGTAGTCCCGTGCCAGGGCTTACTATTTTTTTTCTGACGGGAATATAAAGTACTTAGTTGTGTGTTTTTGTAATTAGTAGAAAACTTAACAAATTGCTTTTGTATGCAAGTTTCAATTGATTATAAGTCAAGCTGTGAGTTTTTTGATGCGAAATAAATTTTACGCTAACAAAAAGGGTTTAAAAATTGGCCAACAAGACCCAAATGATTTATTTTTTCCCTATTAATTTTCTATTCCCTCCACTGTGCGCTAGTAACTGATCTGGAGGATAGGGGTCTCGAATCGTTTGGTAGCTGTAAGTATTTGCCGTTGACTTGCTTTTTGGATAATACTTAAGATGAGTAGTCTGTCGGTCAGTTATAGCCAAGTTGCTGCCATTTCGTTCCATACATGCGTTCAAAAGCTAAAAGCTGCAAAATACAATACACTTCTGTTTATAAAAGCTAAGAGATTATAAACTAATTAGAAAATTGCTGCAATGAAAGTTTTCAAATAGACAAGATCTGGTAGCTTTAAGCTGACCTATTTAAAATCTTTGATTTCTGCTGCGAGTGTAACGTCAAAAATTTTTGAAGAGCTTAGACTCATTGCCACATTTGGTTGCAACTGCTTCTGCAACATGATCGAGTTTTTGAAAACAAAGCACTGTAACAACTGAAAGCTTAGCCCAGCAACCATTCCATTTGAGCATCATAATGCAAACAGTTGCAGGGAATGCCCACAACCATAGTCGGAATTTACGTCGGTGGGTACCAGACGGCATAGCTTGAAACTTGAATGCCAGTGTGTGTGCGTTTGGATGATGCCTTTTAAGCCAGGGCCATGGAATGCCACTCTTCTTACGCTGCTTACCTCCTGCTCTTGTACGATTACTTAAATCGAAAGTAAACTTTGCTTTCGTGCAGACTTCATGGCAATACATACACACTCTTTTAGCAACACATTTCTATTTGTGTGTGTGCGTGTCAGAATGCTGCCAACCCTGTCTTTATATATGTAATCGTATTTGTGTGTGTATGTGAGTGTGTGTGTATGTGAGAGTTTCATTGCGGTCATTTAGCTTTTCCTCAATGCAGCGTGTAATGTGGTCGCTTATAGGATAAAATGCTTTCCATAGAGTCGCACACACACATACACACCCATCTACGACTACTTTACCCGCATTCACTTATTTTCAATTGAAATAAAACTGTCCATACGAAGTGTGTGTTCTGATTGAACACTTCAATCTGAAGTAAGTCCATTAAGCTCAACATTTGAAACAATAAAATAATATAAGATTTTATAGAAAAAACAAGTGGGCCGGCAACAGTCATTACAGATCAAACGATTACTTCATTATTCGTTTCAAGTTTCAACTTTCTACGAGGAATGTTTTCACGGTAAGCTGTTAAAAGTGCTGCGGGGAACTCGGTCCGAAAAGGAAAAGTATTATAAATGTATTTAAATCTATCTAGTTGGATAAAGAACAAAAACACCCAACGATTTTTAGAAACTAATGATGCAGCATATAAACTTAATTTAAAAAAACTTTTCTATTTTTTGCTTATTTTTTTTTTTTAACTAACTTGTCAGCAAAGCTCTCAAGAAAACACATTTTCTTTTTTTTTTAATCAACTCTCTTTCATAAAAAAATACTAGTGTGCGGTCTTGGAACCTTCTTTTTTTCCAGTATACATTTTGCAAAAAAATTTAAAATTAAGAAATAAATTTATTTAATAAAAATTGTATTAGAAATAGTGAAACATATTATTATTTATATAAAAACAAAAACAAGAAAAAAATTAAAATTGTTATGCTATGATTAATTTAGTAAAAATAATATTAATTAAAACAACAATAAAAAAATATTTGTACAAAATTGTAAGCAATCTGTTATATAAAAATATATATGTACTACAAAAATTATTGTAATTTTATAGGAAATATATATATTTTTTTTTTCAATTAAGTAAAATATGCATTCAAAATAATAATTAAAAATTTTAAAAAGATATACAAAACTAAATTTTGAAAAAAGCGTAGAGTCAAATAATAGATCGTCACGTAACGATGATGTACCGATCTGTCTTTGTAAATATAATAATATTATAAAAAAAATAAAAACAAAAGACATCAAAACTATATTAAATTTTTTTAATATTTAATGAAATACAATTTCAGTGTTTTTAAATGATACAAAAATTTTTGATTTTGATAAAATTTGAACCAATAGATAAGTAAGTTATTAAAGTATATCGGCTGTTAAGGCGTTAATATACAAAAATTTGCTAGTATACTTTAAAATATAATTTTGGGACGGGGCCTACAATTTTATTGCCCAGATAAACCATAAGGGTTTCGCCCAATGCTTACTTTACTCAGCAACCCCAGTCCTCGCTTCTTTATTCATTTCGGGATATCCCTTTTTTAATATACCTTGTAAATTGCAAAGTGTCTAAAATAGTCTGCACCAACACAGGTCGCCGTTGGAATTCGTTTCCAAACTAACGAAATCTAATCGATATACAGATAACACCCCAAAGAAGCCTTGGGAAATACAATGTCGACTGGAGATGTTTCTTTAATTTTCAACACATGTTCCGATGGTATTTCAAAAAAGTAAAAAAAAAATGCTAATGTTGGTTACTGTTACAAATAGCTTTTTTTATCCAATGCATCAGGAAGAGTAATAAAATTGGTGCAAGCCTATAATTTTTGAAGTTTTCATTAAATCTTAGAACAAATTCTTAGTAAAAAGATGATAACAATGCCGAACTGGTGGCTTCTCTACATATTTTTATATTATAATATTTTGTAGGGTATATCACGCCTGCTTCTCTCCGCTACATACATCTCCATAAACTTATTATTCCTTTGTACTTTCAGTACAGGGTATAACAAGACTATGAGACGCACCTTTGTTGGTCAAGTTTCATGTTCTTATTGAAGACAAGACGGACAGACAAACAAGATGCAATCGATATCTTTTATAGTCCTGAAAATTTGCTTTAAAGTTTGTTACTTTTTTTGGTATTACACACATTTTTATCACTAATTTACTAATATACCCTTTTGGTACTGTGTATATTAAGTGCCTTTAAAAGAGTCTTAAAAATATTTTACATATGGAAGTCATTTTAAATAGGGTTCTTACACGTATGCAGGTGTATTATGTAAGCATGCCTAAGCTCTAAATTTAAATAAAAATATTAAGTAAAATATATTTTTTAAATGGTCGCCTCAGCTGACAGAACTTCATATAAAAAGCTTTTTAAAAATTTAAATAAATTCTTTAGCATAAATCAAGTTTGATAGTACAATGATTTGAGTTAATTGCTGGTTTATTACAATTTACCTACGACCAAGTGCAGCCGAAAAGAAAAACTTTATGACGTCGCGACGGTTGCCTAAAATCCTTACCACAAGGAAAATTTCTCAGAAAATACTGGAGCTTCATCAAATTGCTTATTTACGAACCCATTAAACCAAGTCCGAATATCGACTATTTGGTTCATACAAAAATTTTTCGTGAAAACAACATGTCATAATTCATTGAATTCTCAGCCAGAACTATTAAAAACTTTATTCGCAGAGGCCATAGCTCAGCCAAGTTCAGTTTTAAGAAAAGCTAGTGAATGGATTTCTTGTTAACAAAATTCACTATTCGGAACACAAAAATCGTTCAGAATCAAAGGATCGCAATTTTGAGTCCAAAATAAAAAAATTTCGTGAAAATCTAAAAGGTTTTAAATCTTGCGAACCAAATCCCTGAATGGTCACTACGATAAGTAGCCTATTCAATTTTGCCTAAAACATTGCACTACTTTGGCTTTAATAAGCCGCATAGTGACAATCAGCTATCCACACCAACTTCCTGCAAAGCTTATACATTTGAACAGTAAATTCAGGACACAAATAGTGGGATTTCCATTTCGTAGCACCCAACAACGATGTAGATGAATTTGATTTCGTAACTAGTTGACACACTTGGCGCCATCAGCCAAAATTGACCAAAATTTGCCAACATTGCAAAATGCAGCACAAAAGGTGATAGACATGCCCGTGCTAGGGGGCGTTTTGGAAGTACTGGGTTGACGGGTTCGAATGCACAGTGGTCCAGTAACAGTGTCCAAAAGCGAGAAAAAAAATACAAATCGCGGGTAGCTCAGCCATGTTTTGTTATGGTTACCAGGAATCACATACAAACATGTGTGTGAGAGTATATCAGTGTTGGTGACTTTTTGTGCATTGCGTACGTAGCCAATGTTTATTGCTTTGTAAATGCGAAACAAGTGTTGGCAAACATGAGAAATCATACGCCCCATATGACAATGTTATTTGTTTAACTGTGTATGTGTGTGAGTAAAGTATATTAGTGTTGGTTGGCAACAGAAAAACGAGCCAAGTGCCACAATGGCTCTCTCGCACTCTCTTTCGCTCTCTTTGTGTGCAAGTTGTCGCCGCTTCGTTTGTTTTGTTTGGTTTGCAAAAAGTCTTATATTGCAAAACACAATCAGACTCAGACTCAGATGGACTTTGGTGACAAACAGTGAGAGCAAGAGTGTGAGAGAGCGGCAAAGTTTAAGACTCTTTGTGTCACTTTGGCTGTGACTGTGGCAACGAAAAAAAAAAAATACACGAATGTAGCAAATGCAGCCTGGTTGCTGCAGGCCTCGTAGGGCGGAAAGTGGGTTGTGGCACCGGAAATGCAAGCATTGGCAGAGGGCAGCGGGTTGAGCCTCAGCTGGGCGGGTTATGGGTGTGCCGGAGACACGCTTGGCCGGCGGGCGAAAGTCGCCGCATAATAATGTCAGACGGGCGACGTCTTTTTCATGCTGTAAATTGTAAAAATACAGCCAGGGGCAGTGCCGCACACATACACTCACAGCCATCTGCATAAGCACATGTGTTTGCTGTGCGCTTTTTGCACGTTTCAAGACCAAGCGGAAGCCAACACAACCCTGACAAGTCACACACAAAAAAAAAAAAGTGAAAGAAAATAACATAGCAGCAAGTTGACAAAAAAAGTTTATGTACTTTTAATGCGCGGCTGCAGAGGAGCAACTACATACAACGACAACAAGGAAACAGTACAATAAATCCAGGATACATTAAATAACACACACTCGCAAAACACACACACACATACATAAGCACAGGGGTGCACGGTCAACTTCCCTTTTGGTGTCTGTGAGCTTGTTTTGGCACGGCAACTTTTTTTTTAGCTGTTTGGAGCACGCTGCGGCTTTACACTGCAAAATTATTCTGCTTAATTATTGTGCTCAGAAAACGAATTAAATTTATTGATTAACATATGTCGATATTGTTATAGACATATGTAAACATGTGTACCGAAAATCAAGGAATATTAGATTCGCCGACTTTGTTGAACATCTATAGGTATTAATAGTTTAATGAACAAAGTGATAAAATCATAACATTTTCAAACAATTTGAATATCTATCACAGCGATTATAAATGATATTGGTAAGTTGACAAATTATGTTTACCAAAGCAGCAAGAGGATTGGCATTTAAAAATAAATACAAATAAATGCTATGTAATAAGGATGTTTACATTGTCGGCCAGAAATGTAAAAGTGCCTAACTAGCGGCGTGACCAATCACAAAAACGATGCACATATGCAGAACTGCCAGACTAAAAACGTGAGCAACATCAATCAGCTGTTTATAAGTGCCATCATTAAATACAAGTACTATATATCAATAGAGCAGGATAGGCCACGCGATTCTGAACAAATTATAACTGTGAACCTGCTAAAGAAGTATTTTTTGAATACCAGATTACGGGTTTAAGTTCCCAGTTCGTGTAGATGACGCAATAAATATTAAATTTCAAAGAAGAAGAAAGTGCATACTGCAACGTTTGGAAACGGAAAAAAAAAACTATATGGACACTTTTACGCATCCTGCTGCATTAAAATACCATTCGAAAGAATTGGAGATGATAAAAAAAAATGCAGAAAAAAAATCGAAAATCGAATGTTTTGAAGGCGATATAATAAAATGCCGTGCTAAGTGGTCTAAAATGTATACTTTTTAATTGCACAGTGCGCTGGACCATTGCAACGCAGAAATGTGACAAAAATTATTCATAAGGAACAACAAGGGACAGCAACGACTTTCAAGCTTAGCATTAATGAGCATGTTGAAAAAATTTAATATTTTTGAAAAAAAAAGTCAAAAAATGCGTATACATAGCTGAAACAACATTTGCACAAGATTTTTGATCGATCCCACGTCTACTTTTAACGCCATTATAAGGCTACATTGCGTATACGTATTTTATTTAAGACAATTTCTCAAAATACAGCTTATTGTTGATCAGAGTTTACTAGCTCATAAAAATATCAGGGTTGTCATCACATTACTTTTATTTATGGAATTGTTGTTCTTCAGGTATGCACTTTAAGAAAATATAACTACAAAGATGGTGTACGTTACAGTCGGGCGCGGACGACTTTGGGATACCCTGTACCAACCCACTATATTGCAATTAAATCCGGTATATTGCTTAAGAACCCCGAAAGACATATGATTGCTAAATTATCTTCATAAACAAGCTAAAACAGAAGAATTTTGCACCAAAAACGTTTTTTTGACCTATCGGTGCTATAGGAACTATATGATATAGTCTAGCGATTTTGATCAAATTTGGTATAGTGCTTGGGAACTATAAAAAACTGGAATGCCAAATGTGGTTATGATATCTTCACAAACAAACCAAATATCTATCTAAAACTTTTGATATGAGAGCTTACATATAATGTAGCACCAATATCAAAAAAATAAAATAAGCTTTTCTCAAGTGACATAATAAGGAATCTAATCTCTGACATCTAGGCGTACATACGGACAAACAGACGGACAGGAGTATATCGACTTTTCTAGTCATCCTGATCATACTTTAGATAACTTTTGGGGGTCTCATTACTTTTTCAACTTGCAGAAACTTAATATACCCTTTGTACCATATGGTACAAGGTATAATAACGTTATTCGCTTATAAAAATTTTGACTTTGTCCAAAATTTGTCATTTTAGCCCAATGTGCACTAACTAGAACTTAAAAAAAAAAATGAAATGATTTTAGCTGCTTTTCTATCCCAGGACAAGCCCCAAATAATAACAACAGTATAAAAAATATGTACACACTGGTAGCTATTGGCGCTTTTTATAACACAGTTTTGGGCAAAAGCGCGCTACTTTTGGTAGTCAGCGCCTGAACGGAAATATTTAGAAAAGTTGGAAAAAAATTTAAAACATTTGCCTCAATTAAAAACAAACCTCTAAGCTCAACAAATGGAGTAACATATTTTCGTGTACACCTAAAAAAATTCGTTATTTCAAAAAATCACATATCATAAACTCATGATACTAAAAGGAACTTAAGCTTAGTCTCTATATAAAAATCTGTTACACACGAAATATTCTAAATTGCAGAGTCAATAAAATTATGCGCAAAGGTTTGATTCCTTGTAATGCCACAGGGATACTTAGAATAGAAATTTTAAAATTAATTTTACTATATATACACAATAGAACCCTTTTGAAAAAATTACCTTCAATTGCATCACTCTTAATTATCGATACAATTTTGAAACCCCATTTTTCAAAAATGTATTATGCACATGGCCACATGAAAGTATTTTCTCTCCCTCTTGGTTAAGGGCATTTGGCCAAAGCATGAAAGAGAAGCAGAGGAGCAATCTAAGGTGTGTTTACTTACCATGTAATAAAATTTAAATCACCCAGAACTGGTATTAACATGATAATTAAAATTTATTTAACATTTTTTATTCATCATTATTACATTATATTTTATTATTTTTTATATATTTAGTCTTGCGCAGATGCAGCATGCGCTTTTATTCAATTTTATTCAATGGTAACGTTAAAAGGAATCTCAAAAGACAATGGAATACACTTAACTTGATAGCTGTAACGTTTTGAGGTAAGGTTACCTAGTGTTTTGAAAATAAACCTATCTATGATTCTGATGACAAGTCCGGCCTGTGCAAGTTCCTAATTTTATTTACAAAAAAACATAGACTTATCATTTTAAATATTAAACTAAATTAACTTTCACAAAGTTTAAGTGACAGTGAATTTCGAAATGTGACTGCGTATTTCTATTTGCGTGCAATTTTGACTTCCAATGGCAACCCATCCATTGTTTAACAACCGGACATAAATTGCTTTCTCTAAGTGTATTTGTCTCTACTGTTATTTTAGTTATTTTTGTTGTTGCCCCGGCTTTTGTGTCGTTTATGAAAGTTGGCCAACGTGTGTGGCATTTCCTGTGTGTCAGCGGAAGTTAAACATGGCGCTTCTGGTGATTACGATGCCAAGCCGCCTCCCAAAACTGAGCCCAACCTGTTTATAATAATTTCTTATTTAGTGGTTGGTCACTGCATACAGACGTGAACATGGACGTGCTATTCCAAAGTCACCATACAGGTGCGTCAGTGTGTGTATATATATATAGTTTATATAAACAAGTATGTGTGTATGTGTGTGCCACACTACAAAATCATGCGACATGTTTCACCGACATTTATATACTCTTACTATGGGGTCAAATGTATTACAGATTTGTGCGCAGTTTTATACACTAGGTGGCAGAATATGAGTTGTTAATGCCACAATGATCTGCATCTATTTTGTGTATCTCCTTAGTCTATTTTTATTTTACCTATATAAAAAATATTGCCACCAGCAAATGTAAGAAACGTGTGAGACTTAGAATCAACGAAAACCTGTATTTTTCGCCATATACATACCTCCAGCGCATTTCCTTTAAATACGCGCATCCTCTAAGCATCGATGCACATCTTTTTTTTGTGATGGAAAACACAGTTTGCATGCAGCGTTGATGAGAGGAAAAAGCACCCTGTCATCTGCCAGAATAAAAAGAAATTAAATACTAAATTGAATTGATTGTCTTTATTCAATTTAGTAACGGCGCCAATTATCCTTGACCATGGCCTGACGTTACAAATGTAATAAATAATCGATCTCTTCGATTTTCTAAAAAGGTTTTAAAAATTTTCTAAGCACGGCAAAATGTCATTTGATTTAAATAGTTACAAGGTACAAATTAATTCTGAATTATAAATAGCTCGTAGCCAGAGTAACATAGGCTCTCAGGCGGACTATCGAAATAATCATGCTTTTTTCCAAGAAAAATCTAGTTCACTTTTAAATTTTAAAATTGAAAAAAAACTGTATAAAATATTTAAAAAACACAAATCAATATATCTATATCTATCTATAAATAATCGTAATTTTTTAAAAGTTTACGAGGTTAATAGTGGCTAGTACCTTTAATACCTACCTATATCTAAAAATAAAAATCAGCAAAATCGAAGTGATCGATTTAAAAAGTGACACTGAATTTTATATATTCCTTAGGATAAAACTAATTAATTTTCATCTAGTGACATTGCTAAAGTAGTTCCGGTTGAAAGACACTATAAAGAAATTATAAATATTTAATATTAAACAAACAAAATTATTCTTTAACTACTTTTTTAATTTTAATACAAAATGTATTGATAATAGTTTGAACATAATCAAAGCCGAACATTTGGATTTGAATTCATAATTAAAGATTTTTTACTCCAAGTTTTAAACTTTTATTTAATTAATTATTAATTTGAGTTTAAAGTTTTTAATTTCGATAATGTTCCATAGTTATTTTTGAAAGATGAACTGAAATCGTTTTACGAATATGTATCTTTTTTTTTTTAATACAGCACCACTTGTTAATTTTTCACATTATATATATTCTATAATGCATTCGAATTTTAAAACGGTTCCACTCAGCTCCAAAATTCCTTTAGATTCCACATGCAGGGTATCCCACTGTCGGTTACCGCCACGACTAATACCAAAAAAGAAATATTTTTTCGGTATTTTGTGTACGCCCTGCGCTTCCAGAGAAAACATTTTGCCTCATTTTTTGTATGTCAGATTTATCTATGTGCTTTTGTTGTTGCTTCGCCTTGTTGCTGTTTAGGTTTTCTCGTAAATTTTGCGCAAAAGAAGGTATTTAAATTCAAATTAAGCAAATGTCATGTTATATTCAGGTGACAGGCACCACCTCGACTTGTCTGCCACAAAGTCGCTGAGTAGAGTATTTGTTGTTGTTCTTGTTGTTGCTATTACCAAATAAATGGTGGCCAGGGAGGCGGGAAATGTGGTGAAGAAAAATGTCATGTTTGCTGATTAGCTAAATTGTTTAATGTGCTGTTAATGTACCATGGCAATGAGAAAGAACTTTGACAATGGAAATGGAATGTACTAGGCGGCTTTGGTAGCTGTGTTTTACGCAGTTGTTAAAAATTCATTTGCAGTATTTATTAGTCAAAGAAGCTCTCTAAATTTCCAGACAATTTCTTTTAATTGCTGATCCTTCACAGACTTTTATTTTTAATGGTTGGCAACTATTTATCTAGTCAACTCCTTCTGCTGCTGCTTGATTTCATTTTTATGGCATTTGAGAACATAAAATTTAATTCGAATCGGCTAATTAAAAGCTTAGCACTTTATGAAGACCCAAATAACAAAAACTCACAAAGTTATAATAAACACTACTAACATGATATACACATGCATATGACTGTAGTACTTATAGTGAGTGTCTGCCATTAAAAGTGAAATGAAGAACGGAACTGGAACTGGAAGAGCGCCATTTTGTTTTTTCCACAAGGCCGTAAAGCAGTGTTTATGGCTAACATTAAAGCGCGGAAGTAAACAGCGCATAAACAGAAGAAGCCGCAGCAAAAAAAAACTTGGTAGCACAGACCCATTAAATATGATATATGAGGGCAGTGGGCCAGTGTTGGTAAGACCAGGACACAAGATAATTTTTATTTAGAATGCTATTGGAGACAAAAAAAAAAAAAAACAGTTAGACAAACAAAAAAACGCTGCAATAAAAAGTAAATTTACAAATTTGTGCGGAAACACTTTTTTGCCATAACAAAATTTATGACAATTTTTTCAAGTTCAATATTAATTACAATTATTGCATAATTTGACAATTATTTATTATTAATGGAATGCATACAAATAGCTTAGCACATTGCTCCAAGAATTATATTGAGTTAATAATAAATAATAAATATTATGGCAGTTTGCAAATTTTTTTGCACTCTAAAATTATTCTTGCCACGATTAAATTGTTTAAAATGTTCTTTCATATAAACAGTAAAGACTTAGAAAATACATTACAGAACTCGCAATTTTATTATGTCAAATTTTTGAGAACAAATTAAAGAGAAATTACTAACTGGAATTCTTATAACTTTATTTTGGATTTCAGCTTTAACCATATTGACCACATGTTATTTATTATACGTTTGTCTACACGTTCGTCGATTAGACGAAAACGACTTTTAATTGGTTGTTACTCAATTACTACAACATATAATATTATGCACTGAATTGATAATCAAACTTTATTTTTTAAGACAAAATTATAACAAAAAAATTTGCTTTTTTGTTGTTTAAACAATTTATTTATGCAAAAACAAAAAACTGTTCGTCTTACAATTTACAAAAAATCATGTTTGTCGATTCGACGAACATGTTATGTCTAGGGCAAAGCAAGGAATATTTTCAAGCTTAATTTTTACAATATTTAGCTTTAGTTTTCAAATACCTAATATAATTTATTATGTTCAATTAAAATGAACTTTAATTTTGCGCTAAATTCTTTCTTTCACTACGTCAAACCTTAACGGCTTTGTTTTTGTAAACAACCAAAAACTTTTTTATATTTCAAAAAAGCTTATATACACATATGCATATTGTTTAAAATTTTATTTCAAATTTATGATCCTAACTTTAAGTGCATTTTTTTATAAACTAAATTTTGTTTAGCTACGTTTACTGAGCGTACTTTTAGTTTGAATTGTTTTTCTTGAGCTACTTATTTTGATTATCTACAAGACTCCGCATATTTTTATTGCCCTGAAGCATGTGTGTTGGCGTTGTAGTAGCTCTTCCTGCAATTTTTTAAATAGAAGAGTACTGCAACGAACTCTACACGAAATAGTCAAAGTTCATACAATATGTTAAAAGTGGAGAATGATGTGCATAACTTTAAAACCAGCCTGAAGGCTCTAGTTGCTCTGGCTATAAATTGTTTTATAACTTTACATATATAGTGTTTTATATATATATATAAATAAATAAAATAAAAGCTAAAAGTTTGACAGCATATTTATTTATTTATTATTTTTATTTATATAATTATAAAGTAGAAGTTAATTCTAAGTTATAAAAGGTTTGTAGCCAAAGCAACGTAGGCCTGCAGGCTGTAGACAGTATAATGGCTTACAGACTTTATTAAGCATAAATAAATATCATACTTCGCGCCACTTTTACGAGATAAAATAAAATTCAGAGCAGTAAAAAGTTGTGAAAAATTTAAAAAAAAGAATTGGTTGTCCTTACAATTATAGCTATACTAAAACCCTGGCGTTGCATACATAACATATTTTATTAAAACTACTAGGGGGCTCCGCAACCTATCCGCTTCTGTCCCTGGCATACACACCTAACATCGGTTTCTGTTTTCGGTTTTTTCTAATTTTTAATTTCATCGGTAGTTTAATTTTTTATTCTTTTCCGTTGCCCCTCCTTTTTTCGTATTTGGCTTTTTGCTTGTTTCGCAATGCTCTTGTGCACTTAATCAATGACACAACATAACTGTACTATAGTTCCAAAAATGTTCGGAAAAAGGCAAAAATAAATAATCCCTCCAAATCTCAAAATTATCCGAAAGTGGAGCATAAAGAGCAATAAATGTTGGATGGCAAAAACACTTTTTCATTTTTTACAAATGTTATATAAATTCAATTTCAAATTACGGCTTTATGTATATGTGTATATGTGTATATCAGGTGCGGATCTAGGATTTGTTCTTTGGGGGAGTTCTTCACTTCGATGTGAATATATATCAGAGCTCGCAAAAGAGCCACCTTTCCAACTTTTGGCGGGGTCCGGACCCGAAAAGCCCACCGCCACTGGAATTCCATGTCGATAGAAAAAAAAGTTTTAGAGACCGATCGATCAATTTAATTTAATATATATATTTTAACAAGAAAAACTATTTTAATCGGTCGACCGATTTTTTAATTTTTGTAATCCTAACTCAGTAACGCAGGGAACTTTTTTTTTATATATGGTCATTCTCTGCCGAATCAGCACACTTCAATTTTTTAAATAAATGAACGTTTTTGGGGTTAAAATTTTCGCCATCTCGTCTACTTTTTCAAGCCGTATAGTGATTTTAAAATAGCGGAGGTGAAATAGCGGCCAAAGCAAAGTAACTACAGAATTTATTCACTATTTTTAATCTTATTCTCAGAAAAACATTATTGCTACCCTTCTTAAATGCTATTCAGATACTTTTATGGAAACTGATTGGAAGTACCTTATTTGTTTTTCAAAATTACAAAATGGCGTACTAGTGTTTGTAAATGTTCGAAAATAATTAATTTTATGTGAATTGTGCAAAAAATTTTTCCTTTTTTGGACTTAAATTCTGTAAACTCCCTTTGTAATATTTAAATTAAATTCAATTGAGCATTGGTACCGACCGAACATACTAGTGATGGTGAATGTTCGAAAAAAAATTTTTTTTTTAAATGAATGTAAATACTGTGTTACTGATCCATTTTTTCAAAAATCAAAAAAAAAAAACTATGCATTATAACAACACCAAACTTTGAACTTTGAAAGGTTTTCAAAATGCGGTACTTTCCCTTTTTACATTTTTTTTGTAATATTCAAGAACACTAGGTTTTAAGCGCGTACACAAATGTTTTTGAAGAGTTTTCTAATAACTAATTAATATTTATTGCGAAATCACTTACAAACTGCATGATGTGAAAAAAAATATTCTAATCCAAAGATCAATCTAAAAAACACTGTAAAAAGTATCTTTATTGATTTAGACAATATTAAAGAATTTCATCAAATAGTTTGGAAAAATTATGGAATAATTTTGAAACGTTGTGAACAGAATGAAATTTAGAAATAAGTATTTTTTTATGAGGATTGCACTTCAAAGTACAATAAGTGATATTCTTAAAAAAAAATTAATTTTAAGAGTATTAAGTTTTCTAATATTAGTTTTTGTTGTAGAAACTTATTGACTAGCCATAGCAAAGTAAGCCATGACTTAAGGGCCATCTAGCCTTTGCAAATGTAGGTGTTTGGTATCATACAATGCAGGACAAAAGGTAGTTATCGCGACTACCAGCTGGTCTTACCCACATAGGCCCAAAATACTTATTCAAGAAAAGGAAAATCTCTTCAATATCATGCTATCACATTCAATTCATATTAAATGCCCTAACCGTGCTCAATAAGTAAATCGGTTCTCCTTATCCACAGTTTAGGTATTGCACACTTTTGTAATGAGTTTATTTCGTTTTGTGGACGGCTAACGATAGGGCTTTATGTAAATGCCCGTGCAGAGTGGTCTAAGATCAAAAGAATAGTACTTACAGTACATGGATCTGAGATTATTCAAAGCAGGTTCCAGCCACAGCGTATGCCAACGAAATAAGACAAAGTCAAGCCCAACTCAAGAATTACCATGTATATAAAAATAAAAGTAAAAGCGAAATGGCCAAGATGGGGGAGAGGTGGCAAAAACGCGAATGTGGTTTTCCGATGTACAAAGTGCACAAAAAGTAAATCAACAAGTTGAAAAAGTACGCCGCACACCGTCAGAATATTTTAAGCTCCAAGAGTTCTTAACTGCTTTAAGTTTTCAACATAAATATCAAGTATACGCATACGATACACAAACAAAAGGGGCGCGTACATAAAATATGCACAAAGTAAAGGAAAACAAAAAAAGCAAATTCGTACAGTAAGAACAAAAAGTATATCAACATAGGTAGAATTGTATGTAAAAAAAGAAATGTAAATGTAAGTCCACATCGGTCACTACCGACAGCGCAATACCCTGTAATAACTTAAAAAAAAGGAATTATATGCGCCAAATTTTACGTTTAGGCGTGTTCAATCAAATTGATTTATTGGGTTAGCTGAATTGTTTTAGGAAAGAGACAACGTTTTATTTTTTATTAGGCTCACAGGAGTTTACACACTACTACTATTACTTTATAGGGAGAGGTTTTAAATTCGTCTGTTACTTTTTTTAAATTTTGATTAATTGCTGAATTAACAATAACTGGTATACTTTTTTGCATCCATATATTTATATTTTGCATAAAGAAAGATATTGGAGTATTTTTTTTTTTTAAGATAGGAAGATAAAGCTTGGAAATCAAAAAAAATTGTATCCATTTTTTTTAAACAACACTCTTACTATATTACTATAGTCAATAATGATGTATGGTTCGAAGGTTTAGGGTGATTTTGCTGCGTGCCATCGGATGAAGTTACAAAGAGCCCAAAATACATTGCTAAAAATGATATTTGATTTACCCTTCTATTTTCACTTTTCTCGTTTACTCGAAAAAGCAGATATATACATGATTAATAAAAAAATCAATCAGACTATAACCAAATATAATATAAAATAATTATGCACATCTCACATCTTAGTTTCTGAACTCTAGTCTTAGTTTTTCTTTTTTTTTTCTTTTTTGCTTTAATGTTTTTTCTCCCCATTATAAAGTTTATTTTATAAGCTTAAAATCTATAAACTCTTTGGAAGACGCCTTTTATAATCATACATTGAACAAGCCTAAGTTGCCCTGTACCTACTGCATATAGGGTATAATGAAAACAAACGTACAACAACGTTGATGTTTTTTTTCTCTTCTCATCTTATTCTTCTTTTGTGAGTTTCGCCAAAAGCATGAAAATCGATTACCTTTATAAAATGGAAAATAACTACACGACTGTGGAAGTGAGCACATTGTGCCCTGGTACTTTTTGCGTATATCATGTATACGCCGTGTGAAACGTTGAAACTTTGTAAGAGCAGCCAATTTTTTTAGCCTTAAGTACTGTATTGGGGGGTAGAAAGCTGATTGTTTTCAGTAAGCAGACTTTGCATAAACGAATGTGAATACATTTCAAGAAATAAACATTCAAATTAAGCTTATAGTATGAGCATTGCATTCAATTGGAATTTCGAATCAGCTTTAATGCGTTTTTGAATATTTTTAATTTTGCACTATAGCAGCAATAAAAAAAAAATAAATAAAGAAAAAAGAAGCAATCTAAGACAAATAATGGAAGAAACAATACAGTCGCAGCCCAGAGACATCCGTCAGATAAGACTCGTTGATTTTGAATTTGATTTAAGTGCAACTTGAACGATTTACAGAGCATGAGAGACAATTTACAAAGATTTTGTTCAATTTCTGCTGAGTTCTTGTATTGTCTTGTATTTTATCTTAACATTTCTTTTTTCATCTACTATTTCATTTTTTTTTTCTACGTATTGACAACTCCTCAGCTCTATTACTTCTTGGAGCAGCTCTGGTCAAAGCTGTGCCATTTGCTTGTATTGTTTTTTATTTTATTTGCAACAAATTAGGTTTTATCCATCTTCGTCCTTTGAGCGCACGCAAACACAAGCACTTACATACAAAACAGCCAGACAGCCAGTCAAGTTTGCTGGACAAGCATGACTGCTGCCAGCTGATGGCGATGATGATGATGATAATGACGAGAATAACGCTAGTGATGTTCGTGCTATCTATGAGCAAGTCCTGCTCTTGGCCATGGCAACTAACACCAGGCACCATAGTGGCTGGCCAGCGACGCTTTCCAAGCCAAGTCCGACAACTGTATTGGTTTATTTGCACAAAGTTTCGCACAAAATTAAATTCTTTTGCTTCTATTTGGTGCCAGTTTGCCATCTCGGTTCAATATTTTGCTAAAATAGGGCGCAAAAAGAAACCTCCAACGTTAAGAGAAACTTGCAACATTTTTACTTCAATGTGTGAACCAAAGTGCGACCAAGTGCATTTTGCACAAATGACCAAAAGGCATACAGAATATGTACATATTTGTTTTTTCCTTTGAAACATCTCATCTCACATCCATCCAACACATCGACATCATCACACACTCAATTTCAAGCAAGTTGGCAGCTCTGGACGGCGTCATATGTGTACCATATTGGGGTTTGCCAAGAAAAAGATCAAGTGCAACACTTGTTGGCGTCGCAAAAATTCATTTCAAGTTGAATTTGATTAAGTTGCCTGGGTACTATACTTAAAATAGTGCAAATTGTTGTGGGGTCTTGAAGCGTTGTTTTACTCTGTAGTCCATGGATAAAATGGTATGTTGAGTTAAAGCAAAAAAAAAATTGTGTATGTCAGTTGGGACTTTGCGACTATTATATGCCCTATACTGTCTTTCTTAGTGTCAGTATTTATCCGATTTTGACGTGTTGGAGCTACTGCAGAAGACTGGCTAGAATGGTCTCCGCATAAAGGATTTTTTTTTTTAAATACATAGTAATTTTTTTTCAAATAATAAATACAATGTGTATGACTGTGCCATATAACGACCGCATGGCTTTTACAAGGGTCACTATATTTTTCTTCTTGACAATACTAATAGTGCCAGATGCGATCCCAAAGATAAAGCCAAAATGCTAAGAAGCAACTCCCGATTACAACAAAAAATAAAGTGTATCCACTTTATTTCGAAAAAAATAATATTCCTGCATATTTCTTCTAAGAATTTTCCAATAGGAATTTTTTGTTGGTGCAGACCATATTTATACGTGTATTAGTATTAGTATTACGTATTAGTTCCGTAAATTTTTACAGGTTTTAATGAGAATCGAAAGTTACGTCAAAGCAGTTATTTAAAATATATAAAGTATTTGAGTTTTAAGTGCATCTGTTGGTGGGCGAAAACAGGGTATAACGATTGGGCCGCCTCTATAAAATTTTGATGTGGGTTTGTTTATTAGGGTCACATAAACGTTCTTACCCAAATTAATGACTCTAGGTCATTGATTATGTATAGTCATATATTGATACTGTTTATTTTGCAAAGGGCCATACCTTTTGGTGTATTTGTCCGCTTTGGTTCATTTTTAACACATAGAAGCATGCTGCATAGCTGCGTTAAGTTTCAGATCAAAATATTTTACGGTGTTGGTAAAAACTCCGAAGTTCTACTAGAGGGGAACGGGGTAAGATATTGATTTAATTCAAAAAACTTCTTCTTCCGAGTATACCTTTTGTCCTTAGGTACTGGGTATAAAAATCTTCAAAAAATTAACAATTCAATAAAAATTATTTTGAGACCCGCTTCAGTCCACTTTTGCACGTTATCAACTTCGTTCCTTAGCGCTTGAAGTTGAACTAGAACACAGGATATCCCTGCGTTGGACGTACTAATTTTTTACTAATTTTATCACCTGCTGCTGCTCATGTATCTACTATGTGGTAATACGGGCTTGATCGACTTGGTCCCCAAAGTAATATCTCTTTAAAAGTTAATAATATTCACGATTGTATTGTACTATCGAAGGACCCAATCCACAAATCAAAACTGAGTGTAAAATTATTCAAAAGTACAAAGTGCACATGTGCTACAATGAAAAATCCAATTACGCTCGATTCAAATGAAATATTTTGACAAGTATTCAATGAATTTAATTCGAGATTTGCAACCAGTCAACTGGCACTTTGGCCCAGCACAGCAGAGCCCAGACTACCCGGCCCAAACGAGACAGGCACAACTTGCAATCCCGTCCGGATGAATGCCGACATCGATGTCGAAGTAGAAGTCGTTGCCAGACTGCATTCAGCGGATGGCTGGCTTTTGTAGGCAAACATCTGAACTGAGCTGGGGCTAGGAAACGAATTAGAATTGTGTAAAACAGAAGTTACTCAATTGCCAGTTGGAGGCAGCTAGCAAGTAGCTGGTATGAAAAATGTTATGTGGCCGTAAGGAGACATTAGTTTGAGCCAGCCGGAAAGCAGGAATGATTTCCGGCTTGCAGAGTGATAATTCTTTTTGCATTGTGCCGAGTGTCAGAGCCATGATTTTATACCAAGTTGCCGTATGTGTGTGTATGGAGAAATGAATGACTTGTGCACACCGGGATGCAGCTGGATTCTGGAGCCTGAAGCTCAGCTGGACTCACCAACTACAAGAGCCATGCATGAACAACTTCGCCAACTGCACCGACCAATTCATTCAACAAATTATATTCAAATTTCGTTTTTTTTTCTCTGCTTAATATTTTCCAACATTTTTCAAACTTTGTGATTTACTTTTGCTTTTTGCTACTGCTTCAGGCAGGGTGCTACAGGAATAGCAAGGAGTAACAAATTTGATGCGCAAACTTTGTCAAAATGTTTGCAAAAGTTTTTTGCAATTTTTTCATTTCATTTAGTTTTTTTTTTTTCCTCAGAGTTACGGTTAAGAAAAATTATCACTATTGTTGCAGATTTGTAAAATGATGGTAGAATTTGTTGTACTTGTCGTGGTTGTTTTCAGCGGTTTTGGTAACGAGAATCGCTCAACGGTCCTCATCTGTCAGACTTTTGGTCTGTCGCTTTTGTCTCTGTCTGTTCGGGCGCGTGAAATATGGAAAACTGTATATAAGAAGTTGTAAAGAAAGCAAAACTGTAAAAGTGTGATAATTTGCATTTGAAATCTTGAGCAAACACAGCAAAAATTTGGTAGAACTTAATGTGCTGTTCGTAGTTTCATAAAACAGTTTATTTTTTTCTTTAGATAGAAAAATTATAAAAATAGAAAAACTGAGCCTTTTGCCAGATCGTTCAATTCCCAGAAAAGTTCGTTAAAGCTATTAATAGACAGGTTTTTTTTAACTTTTGTTAAAGCGCAGCCTTCTGAAATGTTATTAGAATACATTAAGTTTCTTAAAATAAATGTGAGATTATCCCGATTCAGAGTAGGGCTTAAAATAAAATACGACAAACATTCTGATTTCAGTTTTTACACCCAATTAAGATGTATTACAAATTGGTGCTCGGTATGTAACAGGATAAAGCTGTTTGTGCCAAAATGATCAGCATTTATATGAGTATCAATTCAAGCACGTCCATATGTGCTGATTTTGAAACACACACTCTGTCTATAAATGATTATATCTAAAGATTTAGATCAAAGAAAAACATAAACAGTTATAGGGAAAAATGTGTCAATTTCGGAACTAATCCAATATATGTGATTTTAACAAACAAAACAATGTTGACTTTTCTTGAAACTACCTCCTATCCCTCTACCCCAGCAAACCATTTGTTTTGGAAAAATAATATGAGTAAAGCATAATAAAGATTGTGCAAATGTATACAACATTGAGAAAGAGACTTCCAAAATTACCTCCAATAAAATCAGGAGAACAAAAAATAATTTATCCGTCCGTCTGTCTGTCTAAACGCTTAGATCTTGTAGATTGTTAGAGCTAGAGCGACCAAACCCTCGAATAAGATCCTTATAATGCCACCGGAAATAAGTTTATTTTATTTTTTCGAATCAGGATTATGCTGGGTATTGCAAATAACGAAATACTTGAAATGAAGTTCGCTAAATCCTGAAAAAAAAAAAATTTGTCCATATGAACAAACGAAATTATTTTGTTTTCTTTCATAGCCTTTTTTTGTGATTTTTTTGTTTATCTCTTTTTGGGAACTTATTATTCGACTCGAAAAAAGTAAGAACTGGGCTTATAGAGAAAAGTAGAAATACTGCCTTATTTTTGTTGATCAGATTATATCATAGAAATATCGTAATAATTATTTTTATAATAATTTTATATTTGTATAATAATGACTGTTTATGTTCAAAGCATAATTTAGTTCGGTATACCATTATTGATAGATGACTTGGCTTTATCTGTGCAGAGCAAAGCTTCTGATCGTGGTCAACCTGGCGACCGCCAGAGCGATCTCTCTTACAGATCATTGCAAGTTGACACACAGCCTCCCCGCGGCGTCATGCTCGAAAATTCTACTAACAGGTCAACTGTCTGACCCAAGGTTTCAAGCCTGGAGCATCAAACTACAGAGATGAAGATGGGAATCTGGTTACAGATGCGCAGTGCGCACTGAGATTATGGAGGGAGCATTTCTTTAAGCTGCTTGCTGGCGATGACAGTGTGAATACCGCCCTTGGAGGAAACAACCCGATACCACGATGATGTGGACGTTCCACTACCTAGCCATGACGAGGTACGAGTTGCAATGTTGCGACTCAAAAACAACAAAGCAGCTGGTGCTGATGGCTTGCCTGCGGAGTTGTTTAAGGCTGGCGGCGAAGAGCTGATAGGGTGCATGTATCAGCTCCTCTGCAGAATATGGCTAGCGGAAAACATGCCCGACGATTGGTATCTTAGTGTCCTTTGTCCTGTTCTTAAGAAGGGTGAGCCGACGATATGCGCCAAGTACCGGGGAATCAGTCTTATTGCCATCTCATATAAGGTCCTATCAAGCGTACTATGTGAAAGATTCAAGCCGTTTACCAACACACTGATTGGACCTTATCAGTGCGGCTTCAGACCTGATAAATCCACCACAGGCCAAATCTTCACATTACGCCAGATCCTGGAAAAAACTCGCGAAAGTCAGACTGACACCCATCATCTGTTTGTCGACTATAAAGCTGCTTTCGATAGCCCGATAAGGGATTGCCTTTACACCATCATGTCTGAGTTCGGTATTCCGGCGAAGCTGATTCGCCTGTGTAGGATGACATTGAGCAGCACCATGAGCTCCGTCAAGCTAGGAACGAACCGTGAGAGGTTTCAGACAAGGCGACCCTCTATCGTGCGACCTCTTCAATCTTGTGATTGAAGGGGTGCTGCGAAAGGCCGGTGTTCATCGTAATGGCACTATTTTCTACAAAAGTGTCCAGCTCCTTGCATACGCTGATGATATTGATATTGTGGGACGTTGCAAGCGAGATGTCACTGCTGCATTTTCAGCAATCGAAAAGGAATCAGCAAAAGTGGGTTTGGCGGAGAATGAAGGCAAGACGAAGTATATGCTGGTTACGCACAAGGAAACGCGGCGCCTAGCATCTCACGTTATAGCGGACCAATAAACTTTTGAAGTTGTCAAGGAATTCATATACCTTGGCACGGCGCGCCGTCAACATCGAACATGATATCAGCCTGGAGATTAAGCGAAGGATCACACTTGCCAATAGGTGTTACTTTGGGCTCAGTAAGCAAATGTGTAGCAGAGCCCTCTCTCGACAGACAAAACTTACACTCTACAAGACGCTCATCTTACCAGTGCTTCAGCGCTTGGAGTGTTCGAGAGGAAAATTCTTCGCAAAATCTTCGGTCCCGTCCGTATTGGGAGCGACTATCGTATAAGAATGAACCACGAACTGTATGAGCTCTACGGCGACATCGATGTCTTAAAGCGCATAACAATACAACGTTTGCGCTGGCTCGGACATGTCGTTCGTATGGACGAAGAAGCTCCAGCGAAAAAGGTGTTTGAAGCGAGAGTTAACGACGGACGACGAAGAGGGAGACCGCGTCTCCGATGGAAGGACCAAGTGGAGGAGAACCTGTCTACACTTGGTGTAATAAATTGGAGAAGACGCGCTAGAAGCAGAGGCTCCTGGCGAGAGCTCTTGAGGTCGGCTGTAACTCGGTAACGGGTTGTGAAGGCCACCTAAGTAAGTAAGTATACCATTATTGATAAGCGTTGCAAGGGCATTCTTGAGGCTAAGTTTCTGTAGGTTCTTAATTTTTGAAGAAGTATGATGCTGCTGGCCCACAAACTGCATCAAACATAGCCATTTTTGAGCTACATCGGTAGTTCTAAGACGGCTTACTGGTTTTTCTCAACGCAAATGCCACCAGCGAGAGTAAAATAACCATTATCACTAAATGGAAAAATATACCGAAGGCTTTTTTTTACCGAGTACGATTTTGATACTTATTATATGTATTTGGAAGCATGATTCAGCTGTAAGTCAATTCAGAATCAAATAGTAAATAATACTGAACAATAAAAAGCTAGCCACGGTCAGAAATCGTGCATGTTCAAAAAACTGTTCCGGGATTAAAAAAAATAATCAGGTAAAACTTCGCTTGTCCATAATATAGTTTTAATAAATAAAATGCTAGTCTGTGACATAACTAGGAAAGACGAAGATCCTTAAATATTGTTTAGTATGCTGCACCGGCAAATGACAATTCGACTACCACTGAACCATACCAAACTTCAACTTTTTTGCATTTTGTCTCCATCGACACAGTTACTTTTTATAAAAAGTTTTTTGACAAATGATATTTAAATGAGCAGCATTGAAAAGTTGTCAGAGACTGGCAATAAAAAAAAAAGGTAACTGACATGGCCAATGTCTTGGGGAAGAATGACAAAAATCTCGAAATTAAATATGGCATAAAGAGTACGTTCGCAATCATTGCCTGGAGCCAATGTGTAAAGGGTACTTACGATTTTTCTAATGAATTTAACAGACAGGCGACGCGGCAGACCCAAAGTGGTTTATACTAAAATTGTAAACTCGAATAAGAGCAATTTGTTCTTATAAACCTAAGGAGCTAAAGACTCCAAATTTCATCAAAAGTATCCAGGTGAGGTTCGTCGATTCATGGCAGTGGCAGATTCACGGGGGGGCTTTCAGTTCCCTCGTTTTTATCGATAAATTCACATATGTTTTGGTATAACCAGCTGACTGCCTTTTGTTTAAAACTTGCAAATTTTGCAAAAATGTCATTTATTTACTCAATTGCTAGCTTCAAAACAAAGGAATAAGATTATGGAGAATCATATCCTACTCGCTGCTTTTGTGATTTCCCCTGCAATAAATATATGTATTTTTAAGCATTAAATTCTTTTGATTAAATATGTACTTAAATTCTGTTTGTTGGCGCGAAATTTTTGTTTGATACAAAACAGCTGACATGGCTGCCGCAGTCTTGCATCTTTTTATAAGTACATGTTGTTTACATATAATTTTTATTAAAATATTGCTAGTTTTTTCTTATTTTGAATATTAAATAAAATAACACAATAATAGTATTACTTTAGCAACAATATTTATTAAAATTAAACAAGACTTAGCTATTGTTACAAGGGAAATTTTCGGCCATGCGATATGCACACATACACAAACAAAATAAAAATTCGGTTTGGCTGTGCATGCTAATTTTTGGGTTGAGTCAGAAAAAAAATAATTAAAAGTATATGTCAATAAATATTCAACTTAAAGTTAGCATAAATAGAATCTAAGAATATCAAAGAATATTTAAAAAATTATTTTAATATAAAATACGTGCTTTTTTAATACTATTTTGGCGATTCGGTTTAATCAAGTGTAAGTGTATATTCGAAGTGAAAAACCCCTACTATGACCAAATCCTGTATCCTTGCCTGATCAATGGAAATATATTGCCTCGTTCCCTCGTTTTTTCTAGGATCTCTTAAATAAGTGTAAAATAAACATTTAATTTATCTGAATATTTTTTTCGTTTTTTGGAGCACGGCCGATAATGAAGAAAAGTCATCCTGTCGAAATTTGGTTATTAGAAAATTATTAAGATCGGATATATATATCACATCCCCTAAAGTTGGCAAAAAAAAATTTCATTTTTTTTATGTAAGGTCTCATTCACACTTAATTTACTATTATTTATACCTTTTAAATTATACATATTTTGAATATTTTCGCTATTTCGAGAACGAAGCGTCCGTTTTCGTTCTTCTTTGCCATCCCTTTCAGCCCTTGAGATACTACCTTGATCAAAAATTGACCGGCAACATCACCGTGTGTCGCTCTCAGTCACCCGATTTGATGTCCACATCTGTCATTGACATTCTATTCTTATGCCAACGCTTGATCCAATCCTCGAAATATTTTTTATAATTGGTTTGCGGTATGGCCATCAGAGCCATTTTTCCATGATCTCATCTCGGGTGCTATAACGCGTTTCACGGAGCGGTTTCTTGAGTCGACAGGATAAAAAAAAATCGCAGTGAGCCAAATCTGGTGAATTCGGTGGTAGTTGGATAGTACTCGTTCCGTTTTCAGCCAAATGGTCACGGATAACGATGGCATTTTTTTTTAAATTGCACTCAATACGGCGTCACTTTTCCAAATATCAAGCTATCAAGCTGAAAATTTCATAGAATGTCAATGACAGATGTCATGTAGTAATTTAAGGCAACGCGGAATAGTCAAAGTTTCTTAATGTCTAAGATTAGCTACCAATTCGGATAGTGGACTTTATTTTGCTCTTGAAAGTCAAGAAAGTCTAGAAAAGTATGAAAGTGGCTGGAGCAATACCCAAGCAAACAAAAATAGTATTATATTTACGTAAAATTTTTTAATTACATTTCAATATCAACATCAAAAGTCACTCAGCAAAAAATTTATACAATAATTCGAAAACCAACCAATCTTACCTTAATCCATTTCAGCAAGCCCAAGGGCAGCATAACCTGTCACCAAAGTAGAAAAATAAAAAAAAAAAAATAAAAAAAAACATACTCGTAGATGTTCATCAAGTCCAGAATTGCCCATATTTTAGGTTTTTTTGTTGCAGACATGCATCATTGGCAAATAATAAATTATTTTAATTTGAGTAAAGCAATTTTTTATGTAGTCATAACAAACAATAAACTGTTGACTTTTTCACAAATTGTTTTGATATCTCATCTATCTTCGTTCAAAATTACTCTGGAATAAGCCTACAACCTCCAAGACTTACTTTTTTTTAGAAAAAGTGCTTGAAGGGTATACAACTGTCGAATACCGCCCTGATTGATTTTCCTTTTTTTTTTAACTTGCTGTCGTCACAGCCTGAGGCGCCACAAATCTCGCATAAGTTGGCTCCTTTTTATGTCACAAAGCGAGTTAGACATTTTACAAATTCGCTGCTTAAACGGCTAAACTGCCGCGGGTGCGGCGAATTCAGTTGTCGTGGCATGACATGAGAATGAAGTTCTCGGGGGGAAAAGGATTAACCCATGCTGGAAAGAGTTTAACATGGTTGCCACATTGAAATGAAATTTAATTTAATTTTTAGTTTTATAAAAGTTTATGCGTACAATTTTTATTTACAACTATGTGTGGGCGGATGGGATGGAGAAATGGTACAGCAAAAGAGTTTAATTTGCAATTTGTCGCCCTCATTCAACGCTTAACTTTTCACTCGGTCGGCATTTGTGGTTGCATATGCAAATGCCTTCGCTTGGCAGGACATTTGAGTGCCAACAGGCAAAAGGCTCAGGGCTAAGCACCGCAGGACCAGTACAAGTCTATAGAGTAAAATGTACAAAGTTTTCCGTAAAGGCACCCACTCGAGTGGGTTAGAGTGCGCAGTTTGTTAAACGCCTTTTAGTGGCGTGGTTAGCCAAGCGCAGACCTTGAAAATACTACCATCAGCCAGTTGCAGTTGCAGTTCCAAGTGGCCCATTTTTCCCATGCCGGTCCAGCCACTCTGGCAGCTAACCAACCAGCCAACCAGGCAACCAACCAACCAACCGACCAACTTTTTTTTATTTTGTGGCCAACGCTTAAAACCATCAACAAAAGTCATTTTGTTGTAGTAATTTGGCCCCCATGCAACTGGATATGTTGATTTAGCAAACAAACTGTTTTAATTGAAAAACACTTTTTTGTTTTTTTTTTTTTTTTTCCATTGTTTTTCCAAGTGCAAGTGCTTAGTAAAGTTAATATTTCTGTTCAAGGTTATTTTTAAGTATATTACACTTGAAAATGTTTCACTTGAAGTAGAGTACTTCAAAATTTTTACTAATTAAATGGTTTTTATTTTATGTTCCTTTGTGCTTAAGTTGGTTAAGTTTATTTTTTAATGACCAAAACTAAGATGGGAACATTTTTAATTAACAGCCATCCAACTTATGAGCTTTTACGATAGCACAATAAGCTAACAGAAATAGACTGCTTTAGGTGATAGACAACCACTGTGTACATCAGTTTCAATATATATTATATATATACTTTCTTATTTACGTAGATGGGAGGTCAAATAAGGTTGTGAAATCCGAAACGCGATTTCTTCTATCTAAAAGAGACGGATGGATTAAGAGCAAAACTAACTTTGCAGCAATAACCCGACAATCAATGACGATAATTTTGAACAATACCTTAATATGACAATAATTTATTATTTATTTAAGCATAAAATATTCTCTAACAATACTTTTTAATCAAGTAATATTAATGCAAGGACCTTTTCATTTATTCCATTTTGCAAATAATCATTTCCTTAATTACTTAATAGCCTGCATAAATCAATCAACAAATTTATTGTACCAATTAACTTACACGATTACTAATTAACTTTGAATGATGTCCCTTTCCCCAATTTTTATAATATTTCCATGTAATTTGTGCGCTATTATGGAATGACAATGGGTTGCTCAAAAATTGGCATGGAGTGTGTACACACTACTTTTATTTTCACTACATTTTCACTTTCAAATGAAACACACTCACTCACTCACGCTCAAGAATAAAAAATGGCTGAATTGAAAGCTGTTCGTGATAATAAAAAAGCGAGCTTGTCAACTTGCGTTGCGCTTGACGTGATGCCCCCTTAGCAACACACAGAAAGGGGTATTGCAGCAGCTCTCTATGCAACAACAACAACAACAACAACAGAGGCATTGGAGGCGTAAAAACAATGGCATTCGTAGTACTTTCGCAAGTTGCCTGGCATAAATTTTAATTTTTATGCAACAAAAGCCGCAGCAGGCGCTGAAGCTACTGCAATGGCATTGAATAGGATAGGAGCAGCATGAAGCAGAGTGTTGCAGCGGGAGTGCGTTGTGTGCCGCTTATGTCGCTTATCGCGTATATGCGTGCCGCAAAGTATGCAGCGGTTTTTCACTTGGATGCTGCCTGCCACTGCTGCAGCTGTTGTTGTGCACTCGGCGGTAACTACTTACTTATGTGCTGACATTATTCGTCGTATTCCTTTACTAAACCGCAGCACTACAACTGCAGCATAGTTTTTTATACCCTGTACCCAAAAGGACAAGAGATTTGTGCAATGCATGTAACAAGCAGAAGCAGGCGTGGCAGATCATAAGTTGTAAATACCAAAAAACTTATCGTCTGGCCGTTGGACCCGGAACTCGTCGGAGCTTTACTCCTTAAGCAAAACCAGATAAAAGCCAGAACACAGCAAGAAGAAACGCTGCAACCTAATTGTTTCAGGAACGAACAGTTGCTACAAATTAGTTTTGGTTATAAACAGCTGATTGTATTTTTGCACAAAATCATAGTGCAACACTGTTTTGTTTTTTTTTTTAGATCTCTGCGTACGTCTTGCTTTCATGTTTGGAGTTAAAATTTCGTAAACATACTTGTGTTTGAAACTCATTCTTGTTCGGAAGTGCTTCGGGCTCTGCGTACAGCACTTAAGCAAAAATTTATATTGAATAATTTCAGATATTGTAAAAACCATTTTCGTCTTACTTTAAAAAAATCTTTAAAATTTAATAAAATTATGTTAATAAATACAGCTAAGTCACTTTTTCACTTTTTTGAGACAGAGACTCAAAAGATTTTTTCTCAAACAAAATAAAAATTTAGACTACACACATCTTTTGTTAAGCCTTTAAATAATGAGAAAACTTTCAATGGAATATATTGTCAAAATTGTTTTAAATATGAACTCAACTTTTCGTACAGGTAAAGTGTACTTATAGTAAAAAATGAATTTAATCAAATATTTCAAAATAATTTACGAGTATAATGTTATAGGATAATTTTTACTTTCATTTCAGCATTGCTTCAAAAATTAGGTCAATTTACTATCTGCTCAAGGTCTCGGAAGGATTTTTTTTTATATCACATAAGTAGTTCTAAGATGAGTTCTTTTAGTTGAGATGACTTGTAATATTTTTGATGAGACTTTCGTACAGTATACAAGGAAATTTAAACCAAAAAAATGGTCAACCGAATCGTTAGGAGCCATGTGTCAAGTAAAAAACCGAGCGTGGATTAATCGGAAGATATTTTTTACTTTCAGAGCCAAATTCTGTTTTGAAGTATTTAAAATTACATATTTACATGAGTGCCCTATTGCTCCAGCAATCGAACGAACAAGATTGAAATGGAAGTCAGTATTCACATTTGCCCAAATGGTTATGCAGTGCAGAATGGATTTATCTGGTTGTAGATGTTTGCAAAAATCGACTGAAAATTCAAGCAAGTGTTATTACGCCCAAAAGAAAAGTTGATTATCGAATGAAAACTGCTTGCTATACTGCATACAAGCAGTGCGAATTTGAAAAAAATGGAGTTTTCATTACGCAGGGTATTCAACTGTCAGGTACGGCCCTGATAGATTTACAATCTTCAACGCCGTGTTTTTGTGGGACAGGAAAGAAGCTGCTGGAGATGTAAGACGAGCAGCTAGAAGCTGGAAGTTGACGACCACAGCGGCGACGTGGTGATGCAGCAGCATAATGTGGCGTGCGGTTTGCATTAAAAATGATATGCAACATAAGCCGCATCTGTGGTGAAGTGAACCGAGTGTCTGGGTTGGTGCATATTTTGAGGTGCAAGCAGTCACTGACAGCCGTATGGCAATTATAATCCATACAACCATACACTCACACACACAAGTGTCTGCGGCTTAAGTTTGTTAACAGGCTTGACTACACCTCTCGACTTGGTCTGAAGTGTCAGAGGCATGGATTCGAGGGGGATACGCAGCATGCCTGCCTGTCGTACAAGCAGCAGCTGCCACTGACACAACAGAATGAACGCATCAACATGACACCGTCGGCATGATACAGCTTAGACCCCCCAACGGCCCCTTAGCCATAGAAGCTGTAAGTAGCCTCCCCCTCCCATTATCCAACAAGCCGCTCTTATTATCCTTGCACACACATTCGCATTCACACGCTTCAGACGCTTTTGATGTCACTTCCGCTTCTGGCAGGACACAGGTTGTTATCTAACAAGCTTTTTATGTGATTACCTTCTGTTACATTGCGTTAGTTTTTCTATAATTTGGCCTTAACTTTTTATGAGACTATTTCCAGAATTTCGGTAGCTGTATATTGTTGTTATATATATTTTTTTTTTTTTTTTCTTTTTTACACCTAATGAAAAGAAACAAGGCGCTGACATAACACTTAAAGTCTGCTTTGTTGTCTTTATGTGGGGTTTTTCTTTTTTGTCATCTCGTTTCCTAATTCTCTGTGCGGGTATTATACAATATTTATCCGGTGCTGCTTTTTTATACAGGTTTTTATAGTAAGATGAATATGTCAAGGTTAGTTGGATTAGTTGTGAATTATTTTTAAAGCAACATATTCATATAACTATAAGAGTTCCTAAGTATCTTATATGCTTCTCTAGCAACAATTGTAGGTATGATCAAACTATCATTGCATATGTGCATAAGAGAGCTTTATACCACTGTCGGGTACACCCACCACTAATTCGAATTAAAAATGTCTACGGTAAACTAATAATAATAATTCGGTTTTTTTAGGCAGTGCTGCCAGACTTATTTAAAAACAAAAGTATACAAGGAAACTGCTGTCAAATATTATTAAATTATATATTGGAAAATATTAATTTCCATATCATTTTGTACTTAGTTTACAATACAGAAATTCTAAAAATTATTTTAAAAAAATGTCTTACTACGCGCCATTTATAAAGCCAGAAATTCAGCATAACGAGTTTGGCTGGGGACCCTGTGATGTTCTCCAAATGGATGTGCCTTACCAACCGTTCTGCAAGGGTGACCGCTTGGGTAAGGTCTCAGACTGGATTGTTGGCGCTCAAGACAGACGCTTTAGCAATAAGTATGCTTCCTCGCTTGGAAACAACAACCAGTACGCCTATTTCCATGAAGATGATGAAGCTACTTTTCATCTTGTGGACACTGCACGTCCTGCCCACTTGCAGCGCTTTCGTTATCGTGGCAATATGCGCCAACGTGGTCGTGGTGCTTATCAACGACGCACCAATTTGGAGCAAACTGGACTACAACAACAGCAACTAGGTAATAACACCAAGTATATCAGGGGCGTCGATGCGCGGCGTCGCCGCTTTCCACGTAATACACCAGCGCGTCAGCGCGAATCCTCTGTGCAGGTGCACAGCAATTGGGTATCCATTGAAGAGATAGAGTTTCCGCGCTTGTTAAAGCTTACACTACCCAACATTAAGGAGGGGGAGGACCTGGTCACTTGTGGTACTCTGGAATACTACGACAAGATGTTCGATCGCATCAATGTGCGCAACGAGCGGCCACTTGAGAAGATTGATCGTATGATTAATTTGCCAACCACCATGGACGATCCTATTATACGCCGTCTTTCCAAGAGCGTAGGCACTGTCTTTGCCACTGATGACATTTTGGCCACCATCATGTGCTGCACGCGTTCCTTTTACTCTTGGGACATACTAGTAGAGAAGTTTGGCACAAAAATATTTCTGGACAAGCGTGACAATGTGTCGTTTGACTTGCTTACAGTGAATGAAACATCTACAGAACCGCCCATGGAGCAGGGCAGTATCAACTCAAAGCAGAGCCTGTCTATGGAGGCAACATTTATCAATCATAACTTTAGTCATCAGGTCTTGAAAATGGGTGAATTGGAGCACAAATACAAGTTTGATGAACCAAATCCCTTCAAGCAGCCAGGCTTAAAAGTGGCCAGTGGTGGCTATCGTTATAGGCAATGGCAACTAGGGGGAGACATTGTGCTCATAGCACGCTGCAAACATAATGGCGTTGTACACGGTCCCAATGGCGACACCCAGTTTCTATCGATCAAGGCGCTCAATGAGTGGGACTCCAAGATAGCTAATAGCGTGGAATGGCGTTATAAGCTCGACACACAGCGTGGTGCAGTGCTGGCTTCAGAGCTGCGTAACAATGGCTGCAAGTTGGCCAAATGGACAGTGGAGGCCATGTTGGCAGGCTCAGATCAGCTGAAGCTGGGCTATGTGTCACGCACCAAACCGCGCGATTATTTGCGACATGTCATACTGGGCACACAGCAGTTTAATCCACAAGAGTTTGCCACACAGATCAACTTGAATATGGACAATGCCTGGGGCGTGCTGCGTTGTCTTATTGAAATAATAATGAAGCAGCAGGATGGCAAGTATTTGATTATGAAGGATCCCAATAAGCAGATGATACGTTTGTATGATATACCCAACAATTCGTTTGACTCGGATTCCAGCGAAGATGATGATGATGATGATGACGACGAGGAGGAAGATGATGACGATGATGCAGCTACTGTTGTTGGTAATGTCGATGCCAATACCGATGAAAACGATATGAGCTCCAGCGACGAGGGAAGTTCATCAGCAAATACAGTTGTTGATAAAGACGATATGTCTGAATCCACGTCAACTATTTAAATTGGAAAACCTTTTAAATTTCAATTAAATCAGAGCAAATAGCAAAAAAAAAATAATTTTTCAAATATACTCTATACTAGCTGCGCTTGACTGATGCACACACAAAGTATCGACTGCAATTTAATTGAGTTTTTGACCAATGCAATACACTCACCTACATTCTTACCACAATACTATCTAGTCACATTACAAATACATCCAATCAGCTGAGCTTCGAGCCGACTCTGTTGAGATAAAAAGTTACAGTTATTTGATGATAACATGCCAACATCAATCATTGCGGTTCTGCATACAAAAGAATTCCGTAAACGAAATCCAAGAAAACAAATGTATATTTGTATGTGTCTCCAATCAAACAGATGACAATGCCACAAACAACACAGTACAACAAACTAACCATCAAAGTAATTGAACTCAAACCGACACGAACACGAGCTGAGTTGAGTTTGTAGTGCCAGGGTTGTTATCTACCAGGGTTGATATCTGGTCTGCAATAGCATACAAAAGCACATATTGTTTAGCTGACAAAGCTTTGCTTCAATAAATCACAAGCAGCATCAATCAATGCAAATGGTAGGTAACACTCGCTACTCCATATAGGTAGAACAGACCATTCCTTTAATTTGGACTTGGTGAAAATAAATTTACTACCAAATATTCGGTGTTAAAAGTTAATTAAATTCTGCTTGCAACTGAATTAAGCCAACAACAAAAACTGCAATTCCATTTACAGCCTAATTGTGCACTTTGCGTTCATTGTTTCAAAAAGTGCAAAAATTTGTCCATTGGGACAAGTAAATCTCTAATGTAGCAATATGCAAATAAATTATGCAAGTTCCTTTTGCGTGTTTCTGTCTGATGTAAACTATTTTCATAAATGTTTTGCCATTTTAATACAAAATTCAATTTTCACTATTCAATTTGTTGTTGGCTTGTTGTTGTCAAATGCAATTTGTTTAATTACTGAGCCATAAATGATTTATACTTCATAAATTGCAAATGGAGACCGTGGAATTTAGTTGTTTGCCTTTTGTGTTAGTTTGGCTGTAAAGTCTTTTGTTTTCCTATATAAATGGAACTGGCAAAAAAAAATGTTTCCCTCTACAAAAAAGATTAGTAGTTGTCTAGAGGCAGAAGCAAAAAAGGTATTCTTACAGACTAGAGTTTTTTGATAATTCTGTGACTTTTAGAAATGAAGTCCAATCTGTCTACGGACTCCTCCTTATGCAAGCAGCTCCAATTTAGTTGGTGCTTGACATCCAGCATTTGAAAACGCAGAAAAAATTTGCGAAAATGGGAAAAAGTTAAAATAAGCAATTCTATGGGGTCCGAAACTCAGGTGGCCTGTTAGTGGCTGCATAGCCAGAATTTGTCAATAAAATCCATGGAAAAATACTGTATGATCGGAAATGACTGAGCCTGTAGGCATTTCAAATTTCAACTGAGTGAGTACATCGTATTTTGCATAAAAGTTTAAAATTAAATAATTTAAAAAATCTCGTTTTTTTGTAGACAGTAATTCTTTATTTAATAATATTTAGACAGATTTAAAGAGCAGTTCGTTTGATTATAGAATTCTTTAAGACATCAATTCTTAATGAAATTTGTTAACATAAGTGCTCTCAAATAGCATTTCGTACTTATTAAAAGAACTTTTAGTTCTAATACTGAGATTAAAATTATTTTACTTTTAATTTAAGGAAAATAGAGAAGGAAAAATTTCTAATCTTAAGATTGGATTTTTTTTTGAGTATACACTTTTTATACCCTGTACCTATAGGTACAAAGGGTATACTAGATTTGTGCAATGTATGTAACGGACAGAAGGAGGCGTGGCAGACCCCAAGTCCTTTATACCAAAATGCTTATCATAACCTCGGGTAGCGATTGAGCCATGTCCGTCCGTCCGTCCGTCCGTCCGTCCGTCCGTCCGTCCGTCCGTATGAACGCCTAGATCTCAGAGACTATAAGAGCTAGAGACACGAAACTTTACCAGATGGTGCGCATATTTCCTAAGCAGATGAAGTTTGTTGAATCATGTCAATATCTTCCCCCGTTCCCCCGCAGTAGAGTTTCGCGGTTTTTAGCCACACCGTTAAGTATTTTTATTGAAATTTAACAGAGCGATGCGTTGTAGCTACATGCATCTATGTGTAAAAAATGAACAAAATCGGACAAATACAACAGAAGTTATAGTCAAAAATGTGCAAATTTCACCTCCCCTTGCCAATAAACTGCGTCAATATTTGACTCTACGCAATTATGGCTACAAGTGACCTAGAATCACAATTTTTGGTAAGCTGATTCATGTGGCTCTAATGAACAAATCCACATCCAAATTTTATCGATGCGGTCCCACCACCCCCCGCAATCGATTTACCGTGTTTTCTCCCACACCCCTCTACATACCAACTTGAAATTTACCCCATATACTTTAAATAACTTCTTTGACGTAACATTCGAGTTTCATCAAAATCGGTAAAAATTTAGGGAACTTATAGGTATAAATATCGAATTTGACAAAAAAAAAAAAAAAAATCCAATTGGAAAGTTCGTAGAAGGAATATGCAGGAAAAATTGTTTGCGAGACAAAAGGTACAGGGTATTCCACTGTCGGGCACCGCCTCGACTGTACCACATTTTTTACAACTATTCTTTTATAAACGAATGAGAGCACAATTTACACACTTGCGATGGTAAAAAAGTACGATTAAATTAAATTTACGAAAATAAAGTATAATAAAATTCGTCTTGGCGGGGGCACTACCGTGCCCGCAAATATATTTTTTTTTTAATTTGACAATGTACATACTCCTGAGAGGTTTTTTTATTTTAACGCGAATAATTCGAAATGCATTTTTTTTTATTTTGAAATACGGTTGCGGTATGTAATTCGTTCGTGATCGAAGAAACAAAATTATTTGTTTTGATGCTGAAAAAACTGATTTCCAAGATCTCCAAATATCGATTTTTCAGAAAAATTATGAGCACTTGTGTAAAAATTTGTATCATGTCAAATCCTTCGTTCACGAACAACATCAGGATATAAGCGAAAAAATATGGGTTTCGCTTATTGCAGTATGAGAAATTTACTATGGAAATATGAAGTAAAACATCTTTAAACTTCAGTAATTAGATATGTCAAGATCGATTTTGGAAAAACTTTATTGGGTTTACAAAAAAATCTTGGAAATATCTATAATATTTTTGGCGAAAATAAGTGTCTATAACTTTAGCCCCTTTTTAGCATATTTATTTTGATTTTCAACTTATTTTAGCATTTTTCTTTCAAATCTAGCTTATTTTTTACGCCTATTTCTGAAATATTGACATCGTTTATCTTCATTTTCCTTTACTCCGTCGTTACACATGGCTTGATGGGTTTTCTTCGATTCCAAACCATTCGATGTTAAAACTTTGGTTGCTTTGGTTGTGCCCGTGTATAATAAATTTACTAAAATAAAGTTCCTCTAGAAATTTTTTTTTCTTTTTATAACACATACAATTTTTTAGTTTTGTAATTTAAAACTTTTAAAAATTAGGGATCTTATTTAACTTTTACAAAAACAATACAAGCTAAATTTTTTTTAGTGTAATATTGCTTTAAAGTAAGGATGCATCTAATCAATTCGCTTTAATGGCAATTTTCATTGCGCTACTACACAGCACCTAAACGGACAAACAAACTTCGAGCATTTTGGACCGGGGTGCAGATCTATGTGGTGGGATTCCTTGAGTCCCTGCACCAGTCAAAAAATTTGCTAAACAAAATTTCTAGTTGGGTAAGCAGAAAATTCACCCAATGGAAAATTGTATACAGACGGACGTAAGGTGGAACAGGTGGAGATGAAACTATTGACATAGAAAATATTATATGTGGTCATGAAAAAAAGCGTCAGTAAAATAAAGCAGATGATTTTTCAAAAAGTTGTGCTGGAGTTTGCAAATACATCAAAAAATATATATTGATTTTTTTCCTTTGGCAGTAAACTTTCCCTGATATTGGGAAGATAAGTGCTCTATGAACCCATTTAAGTTTAATTATGTGCTTTTTTTTAACCATAATTTTACACTTTACGTTAAAGTTTACTTTAAAGAAATTTTCATTTCAATCTTTTAGGCTTTTCGCATAAACTCAAAAAAAAAAACAGAAATGTTTCTTACTTAGCTAAATTTAAATTTTTTGGCGACTTTACTAAATTTGGTGCTAAATTTTCGCGAATGATATGATACCTTTACCAAAACGTTCCTTTGAAAGTTTCATATCAAGGCAGCTGTGGCAACTTGTCGCAGTTACTTCATGTAAAATACACTGCTCCTTGAGCTCTAGATATTTAAAACAAAATACCAGCAGGATATTATTTGTACGTGCATTTGCCAACAAAAAAGCTAGGATGGAACTCGAGGAAGGAGTACTTATTGGCTTTGGCAATCCCTTGCTGGATATTACCACAAAAATTGATGAGCCCATGTTGTTGGAGAAGTATGGATTGCAAGCCAATGCAGCCATTGTTGCTGAAGAAAAACATGTTGCATTATTTGATGAGATTGCCCAAATGGAGAATGTACAATACTCTGCGGGTGGCGCTTGCCAAAATTCCATGCGCGTCTTTCAATGGATAATAGGCGAACCATATAGAGCTATCTTTATCGGCGCCGTGGGCAAGGACAAATTTAGCGACACAATAGGTAAGCGTGCTCGAGCGAATCGCGTTCAGACGCACTACCAAGTAAAGGATGACAAGCCAACGGGCACTTGCGCAGTAATCATTAGTGGCCAAAATCGGTCACTGGTTGCCAATCTGGGCGCTGCGGCATTCTTTTCAGAAGATTGGCTGGACACCGAAGAAACCCAATGCCTGATTGAAAATGCCAGATACTATTATGCCACTGGCTTCTTTCTGGCTGTCAGTCCTTCAAGTGTGCTGCGTATCACCAAATTTGCCAGTGACAATAAGCGGACTGCTTTGCTCAATCTCAGCGCTGTTTTTGTATTGCAGCTGCATAAGGATATCTTGGATCAGATCTTGCCCTATGTGGATGTGCTCATAGGTAACAAGGACGAGGCGCTGGCTTATGCAGAAACACATGATTGGGAAACGAAAGATATATTTGAGATTGGCAAGCGACTGCAGCAGCTGCATAAGGCAAATGGACGAAATCGGTTAGTTTTGATTACAGATGCAGTTTGCCCAGTGCTGTGTTTTATGGAAAATGAGAGAATACTAGAGTATCCAGTGCCAAAGGTGGACAAGAAGAAGGTAGTGGACACAAATGGCTGTGGCGATGCCTTTGTGGGCGGTTTTTTATCACAGTATGTGCAAAATATGCCTGTGGACTATTGCATACGAACGGGCATCTTTGCATCCCAGAAAATTCTAGAAGTTGTGGGTGTTCAAGTAGAAAAACTGCCGCAGTTCAATGAAAGCTGCATCTAAATTTAATAAGATTCGTGAAAATTTAAATAGATGTTACATTGAAAGTTAAAAAATTCTAAAAATTAAATAATAAACAAAATTTTTCGGTAAACTAGTTTGAGACAAATTTGAGGAGAGTTCTTTCGGTCTTAAACCCTATTAATAAAAAAAAATTTAAAAAATGGAGAAACATAATATCACACACATTTTTTTAAAAATGGTAAATTAGCAATTTTTATATTGTTTGCAAGAAATGCATAAAGAATGAAATGCGAGATTTCCTAACACAGCTTACATTGAAGAATAGGGGCTCCGACCCCTGCGTGCTTGGCATGCAGGCAGAAAATTTAAATTTTTTTTAATTCTTGGCAATAACTCCCAAAGTTTTCATCGGATTTTAATAAAACTGGCTCCACGAAGGTAAAAGGCTTGTGGCGAGTTTTGACATTGTTTAAGAATGTGAGTGACAGGAAAAACAGAAATGTTACAGGAATTGCTTTAAAGAAGAACATACAGAACATTTTAAAAATAAGTGTGTCCCTATTGCTTTTTGTCAAAAAAAGGGTACTCCATTTTCATCGAACTGCTAAAATTACTAAAAACGGCACCGGCATATTATGTCTGAGAATGTTTTTGTTTTTTTTTTTACAAAGAATATTAACAAAATTGCTGAAAACTTTTTCTTTGATTAAGTGGCTGAAATATCTTTCCCTCTATTTTCATTCAAAAACTGATTAACTATTGCCAGCCCAGTAAAAGCCCAAAAGCAGAAATAAATTTCACGGCTTTGGAATCTATTTATTTTAGTATGAGGCAATGAAAGATACTGAATAACATTTGATAAACACACAAAAATAAAAGCTAATTATAAAAATAGTATTATATTAATCATGATTTAAAATTGAAATGCAAAGAATACACCAGGTATTTTGTAAAAATTAGTTTTAATAAAAATTGGCACAACAGTTCAATTTTAATTTTTTTATTCTTACTTTAATGTTTTTATTCACATTAATTTTCCTTCAAAATGCAATTTTACATAATCAAATGTTTATACGACCATTTTTGATATCTTATTTGTAAAGCTTCTTTTTTAAGCTAATCTCCATAAATTGTACGTATAAAACTGATGTATGAATATTATGATGAATAAAGAATAAAAGCTAATTATAAAAATACTATTAAATTAATAATGATTTAAAATTTAAATGCAGAGAATACACCAGGTAATTAGTTTTAATAAAAGTTTGCACAAAAGTTTAATTTTTATTTCAGATAGAGTGTCTTATAGCACCCTTATATTTAAACCAAGACAATAGTGCTTGGTTATTGATTTCATATTTCCCTCTTCAGGTTTAAGGGACTCATTGAGCATGGTCTGATCAGAAGCAGTTTGTTCTATAGATTTGTTTTTGCTTTTTCGTAAAAATAAATAATTTCATCCATACATACAAATTAAATGTTAAAGTTATGCATTTACCAACATTTACTATAAAGTTTTTAGCATTTATTAAAAGTCTGCCTTCTAAGTGCTAAGGAAATATGTATAATATTTAAACTGAAAACCGCAAAACTGGCAATTTCGTGAATTTGGATACTCCTACTCCAAAAGCATTGAACTAAGATGGCCTGTTCAATATATTATAATGTTAACGAAGGCACCGAATTAAATGACTAGAACTTAAATATGGTTGGCAAACGAATATCGTAAAAATGTGCCTGGCTGGATTAATGTAATATTCGCTTTAAAGCAGAAGCAAAAACAACGATGTGGCATATAAACAGAATTGAAAAACTGGTGACTTGAGAATTTAAATTTCCATCCATATTGCATTTCAAAATAAGCAATATCAAGCCAATGGGCTTAACTTTCAATTGGAAACTATCGAATTTGCTTTTTTGTTGATTTCATTTCCTTTGCCTGCACCTTTTATCATCTGTCCACAGTAAGCACAGTATTTACTGCTGTGCAAAAAAGTAAAAATAATATATTTAAATATAAATATGCCAGACACAGTCACTGCCAACCAACTGAGCCACTGTGCCACAACAAACAAGTAACATTGTAAAAATATGCGTAGCATACTTTCCAGCACCAATGTAAATTTTATTCGTTGCGATGGCGCAATGTCTTTGGATCTTGGCACTGGTCCCAGCCAGCTTCCATCTTCCAAGTGTTGGCTGTTGACTTTGCCCTGACAAAATATGGCTGCCATTTCAGAGCCGTAGCGCTGGCTGCTGAGCACGTGCCTCCGCAGACTCTCTGCCCACTGATTAAAGCGAATGCGTCATGGCAGTGATTTTTTCTTCTTAAATCCTTAAATGTCGCTTTGCTTATCGTGCACTTTGTTTTTTAACTTTTGCATGTTTACTTTGGTCCTTGCTTTGGTGGCTGGTTTGCCAACTGCTTTACTGGACTTTTGTTTTGATATCCAGCATACTTCTTTCTGCCTTGTCCCTGGCATTGGCAATAGTATTAGCGTCGGAGTCAAAGTCGACTGGGGCCATAATTTATGCATACATCCTGTGTGATTTATGACATTATCCGCACAACGCCGGTTCGCTGCCATTGTGTACTTAATAGCTAAGCATTTCTTATGCATAGTTTTTTCTTGCCTTTAGCCGTTCATTGCTCCCGGAATGACACACAATTAGCTGGGAAAAAAAGAGAAGTGGTATAAGGAAATGCCTAAGCTGAAACCAAATAATGTCATAATGTCTTTAACTATCTGTCACAGGCGCCAACTTTGGTTGCACGCTTTTTATACACTGCAATTTTTTAGAGTCAGGGGTATTCTAGAAGTGCGCAATGTGTGTAATACGGAAATCAAGCACCTAGGAATCATATTTCTCAGCAAACTTAAGTTTAGAAACTTATATAGAAACATGATAAATAAGTGCACCAGAGCACTGTTCAAGTATTGAAGGATAACAGGGAAATAAAGAAGAACATCGCACATAGTTATCCGCCTGGTATATATGGTCATCAGCTCAATGAGCTACTACACGGGGAGCAAGATAAGAGATTACCTAACCCTAAGATGGAACAGGGGATAGCTGTGTCCTACAGCAGCATTAGAAGTCCTTATGTAACATCGATGGACTGGGAAAAGATACCTCACTTTTTTCGCACTGAGGTGAGATAATCACCGTGATCACTCCCCAATACCTACTTAGGTGACGTTGTAGCCTGAAGAAGAATATTCCTCATCGGCGGACATAGAATCTGGATCACGATGTCAGTTTATTCAGTTGAAAGATTCCCTAAATTTCGTAGTTTAAGTTACGATTACTTTTATAAGGCAGATGGAAAAAAGTTTTCTTATTGAATATCAACATTGGTGCATCCATGTGCAATGGCTCTTAATGCTGCATAAGAACTAGGCAACAACAAATTTGTTGTATCCTGGAGACACCTCCATCAAATTCAATTAAAGCCTTATAAGATTAAGAATAGACTAAATCTATTTCAGACCTCCTATTTATTTTTTATTTTATTTGACGAAATTTGGTTTGAAAGCTCAAGGTTGACTTTGTCTATAAACAGCTCAAAACTCACCGATATCACCGATAATTATTTTGATACAAAACAAAAAATTTTTTGTGGAAAATAAGTATAGGGTATTTTACTGTCGCACAGCGATGCCGACTGATTCAAAAATTTTTTTTCAATTTGATAACTTCAAAGAATTGCAACAGTTGCACTCGTTATATGGCAAAAGTTTTTCACAAACCGAACTTAAATATAAACACATAAAACTTTATTTCAGCCAAGTGGCATAAAAGTTTCCGAATTTGTCATATGCAGCGCCAAGCTAATATTGCTCACTTAGGTGAAACATGCTATGACATTACATTATTTTTATATGACATCAGTTACAAGCAAATTTAAATAGCTTTAAAGTCCCACAATTTGCTACGATTATTCCAAATGTCACTGACTCTTGTTTTCAACACAAATTCCAAGTCTCACTTGAGTTCACATGGAAATTAATTCCTAGGAAAAATTCTGCCCATAGCTAAAAGACTTGAGGCTTAATTTATGCAATTAAGCAATCTTAATTCGATTAAAGAAGAAAACAAAAAACCAAAAAAAAATTATCTTTAAAAAGGAAAATCTAAATTTAAAGCTGAACGCAACAGGCAAATTATGAAGCTTCGACCATTTGGCAGTAAATGTCAGTGCAACAAAAACAAAAGCAACAAACAAACAACAAAAAATCAAAGAACAAAGCGAAAGTCAAATTGCGAGCTCAGCCAGCGGCTTGTTCTCATGATTGTATAATTGCTCATGGCTTCTGGCACATTTCAACTTGAGACACACACACTCTCATACGAACACACGTACTCTTTCATAAACATACACACACAGCCACAAGCTCTCACATACACACACACGCGCTTAGAAACATATTTCCGCAACAAACAAAGCTGCACACACACAAAATCAGACAGACGGATACGAAAATACACCGCAAATCAGTGAAATAGTGGCATTTATTTTTCTTTAAAAAAAATTATGACCACTCTTATTTTGACTCCCAAGAAAATGGGCTACACAAAAAGAATTTTTGAACTTTCCCAATATATGAAAGTATGCAATTTTGGCTATCTTGTTTTTTCGGCCAAGTTTTTTCGTCGATTTTCGCAACATTTTGTCTTTCCAAAAAAAACCGAATAAAATTTAAAAAAATACACAAAAGTGCCCTCTGGAGGCTTTTAAAATTAAAAATAGATTTCAAACAGCTAAAGAAGAAATAAATAAATTTTTGGCCTTATGAAATGTCAAATTCGATTTTCAAGTATTTTGAAAAAACCCTATTTTGGAAAAAGTGGGCCACTTGAAATTAGTTATAGAAATAAAGTTTCTTGGGCAAAGTACCAAAGAACCATAGAATCAAAATCGCTGAGAGCCCCAGAACATTTTTTCGCCCCATACAAATTGGCCCACCCTAAGAATAACCACGTTAATTTTTAGTTATTTTTGTGACCTTTGACCTTAAATATGTTCAAAATGAACATTTATATTAATTTATCAATACCACAACACCACTGATCACTTATTCGGATTTGGGTTCAAAAAACTATCCAATGATATCTTTACGAGGTCCTGAAAAAAGTTTGCACTTACAAGGCAGCAGATAAGGGCCTACTTGCAAACGCTTGAGTTTGTTTATATTTTCCCAAGCGATTGTCTCGAAATCCATATCTGATGGGATTTGATTGGACCAAAAACACAAAAGAATTAACTCAAACCCTTACCAGAAACGACATATCCTTGTTGTTATATAATGCATATGTAATCTTTAGTAATGGTATAAAATCCAAGTGTTTCTATTCCATTTCACACCAGTGTAGTAGTAGATGTGCATTCAAAAACAGAAACAGTTGCTTAAGGGAATTACCCATACGCAGTGGGTCCAGCCAGCCACTATGACGATGCCGACGACAAGTTTCAAATGCTACTTGTAACTTTGTTAGAGCAACAACCATAGTGAAACTTGCATGAGGTTTTGGCCAAAACAAGCCAACAACAACAAGGACGACAACAACAAAAACAACTAAAAGCAGCAAATGTTAAAAGTTCCCTTCTATATATATACATATAGTATGTGTGTTTCTGCAAGAAATGGCAAAAGTTTTATACTTTGTAGCCAGTCAGTTCTTCAAGAAAATGCCACTTGTACGAGTTTTTGCTGCTCCTTATCCTTTTCGCTTTCATCCACTAAAGCTGCTGCTCCTTGCCCAAACTCTTTGATGATGTCGCTGCCATCATGAGCAGCATCTGACAGAATGCATTGCCAAAAGACAGTAGTAACATCTACTGCTATTAACCCTGCTTGGCAGCAAAGGGTACGCCAGTTTCCAAAGAAAAGCGCAACCAACCAGCCAGCTAGTCGCTCATTCATTTCACCCATTCATTCACTCATTCATGGTAGCAATTGTTGGCCACAAAACGCACGGGCACTAACCGACAATGTCACAGACGCTTTTTGTCTGCCATTTTGCTGCTATCGTCTTCCGTTATACTTGTTCTTGTTATACCCTTTAATGAAGGTCCAAAGAAATACTCACTTCCCACGAAGAAGGCATCTACGACCCTAAAATCATATATCCTCGAACTTCATAGCTTCTATTATAACATATACTAATTACAGAAATTAGTAATTTTTTTTTATTCTATTATAATACATTTTCCATTTTTTCTTTAAAACGTTTTTTGTCAGAAACGTGACGTGCTGGGGCTTTTAGGTCCTTTGAAGGTTTTGTAAATTTTCGGATCTTAGATAATTTGAACCTTGGATTCGGATTCAACAACCAGAAAATCATATAGAAACCCTGGTCTGAAAAAATTGGTGAAAGTTACTTCCATAAAAATATTTTCCACAGTTTTCTAAAACATTTCTCCATCTTTCTGGCAAAATATTGATACCATGTTGATGGAACAATGTCAGTTTTAAGGCGATCCATTCATCTATCCATTTTTGAGTCTCGCCAGCATACCGAATGTGTGCATCAGCCAGGCCGTGATGAATCCACCTATACAGGTGATAATCAGGAGGGGCCATGGCTGATGAGTACGCTGGGTATGGAATAGCTTCCCATTCGAGCTGCGTCAGTGTATAGTGTATCGTACAAATGGATAACTTTTCGTTATAAGCAGATCGCAATGTCTGTTAGTCCGTCCGTACCAACAAAAGTATCTCGAGAAAACTAAAATGCATTATTTGTAGGCATATCATGAGAATAATAGAATCGTATGATAACTTCAGGTATAGGAAAAAATTGGTTAGTTGTTGACACTTTCTTCCATAAGATGCACATATGCATGTTCCATTTTAATAAAAAAAATAAGCTGCATCCAACAAAATCGGTATGTATGTAGATAAAAATAATTATTTATTTTTTTATATGAAAGAAGATTTACTTGATCTAATAGTATTAGAAAAATAAAGATTTTATAAAATAAAGATTGAAAAATAGATATGCACTAGTTCGAGGGTTCAAAATTGATTAGAAAATTTCGTGGTATCAAGAGCAAAAATAATAGACCGTGGCATGTTCAATGATTGGAAGAACTTTTATAAGGCAATTTTATGAGACAAAATCTGTCAGAATGAGAAGACATATGTGGATCCCAATTTCTGCCACGAAGTGAAATAAGAAGTAATTGCTTTTGCATCATGTCCTGAAATTAATCAAAGTGCAGTGTATATTATGGACGGAATATCCCGGTTGTAACTGTTCCACAATTGCTTGTTCTTGTTATTGTTGTCCGTCTGAAGTGCTGATTGCCATAGACGTTGTCGCCGAATCTCCTTGCTTGGGGCAACTATTGTGCATGTACTGCCATCCATACTTTGCTCCACTTCATTGTTGTTTGTGCTCAGTCATGTGTGTGTGAGTTTGTATGTGTGTAGATTATGTGAAATTATCGAAGATTTCCGGCATAATGGCATATAGAGCTGCCATTGTTTTTTCATTGCTGCAAATTTGTTGGCGCGTCGACACTGATGACTCCGACGATTTATATAAAACACGATATTCCTAAAAGTCATTCAAAGTGGATGATGGGACAAATGTCGCGTTTTATGTGCAACTTGGCAGACACTATTAAATTGGATTAAGATAATGCCAACTGTATGTTGTACAGAAGTACCCCTAAGTATTTTATGGCCCAAGTAAATGTTTTAAATTGTTGGACAAAATAGGACAACAATAATTATTTATAGCAATTGAGTGGAAGAGCTTGACCTGTTTCGTCTACTTTAAGGGGTTATATTTTACAAATGACATACATTTTTATATATAACAAACTGCCCAAAATAAACAATATTTGTTTCCATTGAATTTTAGATTTTCTTTTGATTTTAAAAATGTCTTAAGAAATGCTGTTTTGGCTATTTTTCCCTCAAACTGCTATTCCATTTAATTTTAAACTACCTGCTAAACTATTGGCATTCACATCCATTACTAACATACAGCAAGTTGCCTCCTTTTGTGAAAAAGAATACTAACGCCTATTTATTTAACTGTGGACTTAATTCGTCGCACTTTATTCGATTTATTAAGTAATAAAGATACAAATAGCTCAGAAATTGAATAACCTTTTTATATAAGTAACACTTTCTTTGAATAAAACTTGTTTTATTGGCGAATTTTATCAAATCTTGAGCAAATTTAGTAGAGATTTTAAACCGTCTCGAATGTTTATCTGTGGCACCGAGAATTGGAATTGTAGAGAAATTGTTATCTGTGGCACCCTTGTGTAACACATTTTCGTTTTGCATTTAATTCGGCACACTTGGCACCATCTAAAAACGATGTCAGCTTGGAGACAAAGTGGTCGATGCTTCTTTGGCCTAAGCAGGTAATCCTACACGTTTAGCTTTGTAGAGCAGAAGCATGGGTGATGACCCCAACACTTTTTGAGAAGTTCTTTGTAAAATCTTTGCTTCGTAGCGTATTGGTGAAAAACCAAGAAGGATTCGAAGGAAAGACGAAAGGATTGTGCTCTATAATGACGTTGACACAGTTAAATGGATAATAATTTAGCGGCTTTACTGCCTCGGTGATGTGGATTCGAATGGATGAAGAAGCTTTACAAATAAAGTGAAAGACCGTTCTTCAATTGGACGCAAGAGCCCGAAGGAAAAATCAACACCCGATAACATGCTGTTTTGAATAGTGCCCAAGAGAGATTGAAACAAGAAAGGAGATTCCATCTTGTTTCGTTCATTTTGAAACACAAAACATCTCATTCCGAGGGATTTTTTGTTGTTGTAATATATGGAGCACTCCCAAGAGTCCAACGTGAATCTGTTGTGTCAAAGAAAAAAAAAGCGTTAATCAAGTTGTAACTTTCAAAAAAGTAATTTATAAATCAAACGGCGGTATGCACAAAAATATGTAAAATACAATAAACCTTACATCCCTTAGACATCTTACATGGTCTATCTTTTTTAGTGAAACAAAAGCAACTTTTACTTTTATAGTCCACAATTTCCTACACAATAAATTCAGTCATAACAATATGACAATACACAAGCGATTGTAAAACCTTTGTTTTTGGTTTTGTTTTTAAAGCAAAGAAGTCCAACATATTCCATTTGCACATGATTGACTGCTTCGGTAGTAAAAATAAAAAAAATACTCCAATTTGCATGGAGTTTTGCCTGGATAAAGTTTTATGCCAACAACGAAGTGCGATAATTTGCAGTTTCAATATTTTACGGCATTCTCTAGAAGTCTTTGCAACTCCGACAAAACTAGACAAACGAAACTTTTCCCAATAAAATAAAAAATATAGATATAAAAAAAAAAATTACGTTATGCGCCACAACACATAGTCAAAATTTGAGAACTTTTTGTTATGTTCTATTTTATGGCCATTTTTATGTGTTAAAGTAATAAAGTTAAATTTGTAAATATTCTTTTCAAATGTCTTCTTTATTGAGGCTGAAGAGAAATCAAAATTTTTGCAGCTTGTCAAACCACAAAGTGACAAAATGCTTCACTTGCTGTATAATAAAATGCCATTGAAATCACATTTTGGAAAATGACTCAGAAAAATATATTCCGACAGATAAAAACTAAAGATACAAACAAACTATTGCAGTTGATTTGCTTTCTGATTTCGCACTGCGCACAAACTTCATCATATTGTTGCAGTTACTATGGCTATATTTGAGTTCGAGCTAATACTTGACGCTAATGGACTTTAAAGTGTGTTCTCAAGCGTTCATTGCCAGATTTTGTCTAAGTTTCCATAGTGCTATAAAGTGTACACTGCATTGTTAGTATAGGTTACGCATACGCCCTGTTGCAGTCAAAGTTTGCAGTCAGTTGCCATTACTTGGCATTTGGCCTAAAATATTCGATCTATACAAAAGTCAAAAAGCACAACAAATTTTATGAAATAATTTTTCAGGGATTTTTCAGCTGGCAAATAATAAACTTCAACAAAAATCGACCACTTGCAATTGCAACTTGGCCTTTTTGCCAACTCAAAATAATGCAACAAAATAATCCAAAAACAAGCATAACACACACACTACCATACACATACTGCACATACTGACAAACATGTATGTTGCAAAGAGCCATTTGGCCATTGTTTATACCCTGTAATCTTAGTATAAGGGTATTATATATTTGGTCAATGACAATGAGCAGATCGAGGCGTGGCAGCCATAAGATCATATTCATATATCGCGTTTCACGTAGAGCAATAAAGTAGCTCAGTCGTCTCAGTTTTTCATCCCCCTGGATGGGCGGTCTACTATGTTTCCTTATCAGTAGATACTTACTAAATCCCTTTCTTTTAAAACAGGTTGTAAAAATAGGAAGCCTAAGCCTCAGCAAAATCGAATGAAGACAGTATATTAGGGAAAGTACAGAGTCGGTATATCCCAACTGCCACGGCTCCACTCGGGTTTTTTTTTTCTAATTTGGTAAATTGCTTATATTGCTGCTTCGCATGCCCAGACTCATTTGACGCTCTTTCTCTTTATACAGCTTCCACTCTTTCTCTCCTTGAGTCTCTCTGTCTGTGTGTTAATTAGAAATATCAGCAGCACTTAAATTTCTTACCGATTATAACACCAAAGTTTCTCTGGTTTCGGCATTTGGCCAAAAACACAATAACAACTACTGGTTGTCCTCAGAGCAGCCACAGCTTATATAGTCCGTACATATATGTTTTGTGTACTATGCTCTATCTACTCAATTCTCAAGATGCTCGTTTTGGACTCACTTTGTTCTGATTCGGGTTAGTTGGCTATTAGATTTGCAAGTTGGTTACTGTCGTTGGCATAGTTTTGTTGCTCTTAAGTTGCCACACTCGGAATTGGTATATGCCACGAGTACTTGTATAAGGCGTGAGCACTCTGATGAATATAATGGCACTGTTGGCATTTCCTTTGTGATTTGATGTTTAAATGCAAAATGTAATGGGGAATATAACATTTGCAAAAGAAGCTAAAAGCTTGAGTGCATCTAAAAAAGTATTAACAGAAATAAAATATATTAGCTATATGATAATTACACGCACTTAATAAACTTAATGGAAACAGATAAAAAATACTGTTAAGTTTTTAATTATGCAAGGGACATGAATATCAAAGCTAGAGTAGAAGAAGCCCACTATTCCAAAATATGAGATAATTATATTCGAAAACATATAAAGTTTGTCGATACGTGCTAATATCTGACCATTTAATTAATAAATGAAATTTTATTGTAGTTTATATAGATACTTATACAAGGTAAACACCTTTTTAAGGTATTAAAACATCTTTATAAGGTATTAAAATATATATTTATTTTTAAATTATTTTAAAAAAATTTGTTGGAAATTTAACTCTATGACATAAATAGTTAAAACACAGCGAGCTATTTTGTGCAATAGTTAACATTATATGAAACTAATTCTGTAGAAGGTTAATCTAAGACATAATTTTTTATTAAGTCTGCGAGAAGTATAAATATTTTATAATAGGCGTGTGCCAAAATATAACACTCTTTTACATATCTCATGGTAATTCTACGTTTATATCTTCAATATGTGGAATGTTTAAGGTTTTGTAAATTTAGTCATTAGCTACAAACCAGGATGCGTGAAAAAAAAATCGAAAGACTTTGGTAGTTGATTAGCTGGCTGTGCCACAAAATTGGATACCATATGTCCGCATACGATTTCAAATAGCCTTGTAAAAACGATCTATTTGTTTATTTATATAATTAAATGAAATAGGATCTTTATACTCCAATCTTTCCTCAGATGCTAATACTAATCATGCTTAAGCTTATGTTTTTAGGGGAACTTAACAAAATAAAATATTATCGAATAGTTAAAAAAAGCACATAGCATCGTTTTTTTATATCTTATAAGTTTTTGTAAAAATGTATGACACAAGAAATAGAGGAAAGCTTTTTGGTTCCTTTCCTCAATACTGAAGTTTAAGGCAAAGATATCCCATATATTTGGCTACACTTACAGCTGAAACAACGATCATAACAATCAATCTCCTTATACTCACAACATCTAGAACACATTTTTAATAAAAGCTTTTAGAACAATCATATTTGTAGGGGAATGCTTCGTTACATCGGTTTTTTTTTTTTTCTGTTTTAATTTTCAATAAAACGATGACAACACATTAATTTGGCCTTGGCGAATATTAACGAAGACACAATTTTTGTTAAAAGCCGCCCTTGAGGCTTGCTTACATTCAAAAGAAAAAAAGGTATAACCAAAAAAAATGTTTTATGAATTTTAGCCAAAATATCGAAATATAAAATAAATCCTTATGCTTGATACTGTGATCATAATGAGCTCCTTAGTCAAATATATACATGTTGTATCTTTGGATACCAAATGTCTAATTTCTTAATTATTTATTCCTTTCTCTCTTTTTTAATTAGAAAGATAATTGAAATTTTGTATTATTAATTAAAACTCAGAAAAAGAAACGGAGCCCATTATCGGTAGCAGTGGGCCAAAAAAAATTTCACATTGTGCCAAATTTCTTAATTTTTCGAAAAAGGCAGAATTTTCATTTACCAATCAATATCTTTATTTTAGTTGTTTTTATTTTAGTAAAAAAATTTCATAAATAAAAGTAGTGTAATGGCAACCCTGAAAAATTGATAAGCTTGAAAACTCTGATCATAGAGCAACGAGTGGCTTACGAAACTTTACCTAAACTTTAAAATAGAAAAAAAAAATGGTATACAATGGATCGAAAAATTTTAGGAAAATATAAAAAAAAATTGATGGTATTAGTAACAAAAATACTATAACTTAATACCTTCATATAATTGTACATTCAGTGTTTGAAACGGAAGTGTTTTTATTACATGGTTCTTATATATACGTTATACAATACTTATTAATTCTAAACGATGATTAGTCGATTACATTCTAATTAGTCAATATTCATCAATTATTTAAATACATTTTGTGTTTTCTTAAGAAATGTAAACCAAAGCCAAAATATGTGTGTATATGATAAAATATTCTTTGAAGTGTGTCTGCCCAAATTTCCCATGCTCCGAACATTTGTTGATTTTTAAGAAAGCTTCCAGTTCAGTAACACCACCCTGTTTAATGTGTTGCTCGACAACAAACGGAGTTTAGAAGCCTTTTTAAGCTGGATTGTGAAGAAAATTACTTGTGGTAACAAATGCTTTGATCAAAAAATGTATAGAACTAAAAATAATCTACAATTTTACTCGCTATGTTGATTAAAATCTACCAAAGAACTAACTTTAATTTAAATGAATATATAGTACTCCGGCAATAAATAGTTGTTGTAATTAACTATTGCTAAACTGCAATATACTTATACTAAATATGTTTTAACATAAAAACATGTTTTCTTTTTAATTGGAGTGTGGAATCAAAAAAAAATGCGTATACGCAATGTAAGCTTAATTATATAGTAGTAAATGAAAAATTTTGTGCAAATATTATGTGTGATGTGATTATTAAATCCACTAAGGTGAACTCTGTACAACTATTTCTAGTCTTTTTCCAAAAAGTGACATTCTGCATTGTTATAAATCTCTCTTTGTTTAGTGATCTGAACAATAATTTCTAAGCATTTTATGCAAACTAACAAACAAAAGATATTTAATGCCTGAACTTAATACTTAGAATGCTAAATACTAAAGTTCACTTATATTTCAACTAACTGACTCGCAAGTATGGAATGTACTTTATTAATTTTAACTTTACAAGCATCTCCATGGCAACATGGCTGCTATAAACAAAACATAAAAAATCAGTTTAAACTTGCAAAGACCAATAACAACAAGCAAACAAAAAATATGGCGAACGTCAAAGACAACTTTCAGATACTCTGTTCTATGTTAATGAGGCATCTTTATATATGTTCAAATACATTGGTGTGAAATTTTTATTTACAAATAAAAATTAAAAACGGGTAACTGATTAATTTCAAGACATCCTATGTATATACGCTGGAATTTTCTTAATTTCCGCACTGCTCATCTGATTCTACGGCGTATAAAGTCATATTTTTAATGAGTCTACGTATCGATTTTAGCGGCTGCAGCTTCTATACATAAATATTTCTTCAGTGGAGCTTTGGCGAAAGGTCTTGAAAGTGTATGTCTGGATAAGGACCAAAAAACTGTCCCAATGATTTTTAAAAACTAATGATGCATCTAATACTGAATATTTTTGAATTACATTTTTTTTATCCAAAGAAAAGTTTTCTTTCTTTTTTCTTAAAAAAAATTAAATTTTCTGATTTTTTTTGAATTATGTTCCTTACATAGATCACTATTTTTTTAAACACGGCTTTTTATTCCTTCTTCATATTGTGATAATGTGAAATAGAATCGGAGCAATAATGTTAAAAAAAATAAAACGAACGTTTTTTCACTATTTTTGTAAAAAAAATTAATGAAAAAACATCAGGGTCAGTTTTTTGTTCCTTATTCGGCTAGAACCTCACATATTTTTTGGCTATAGCTTGCAAAGTCGATTTAAATAATACTCTATCTCTATTTGTCTCTATTTTAGTGCTGATTGGAAAATGTGAGAGCAAAAAAAACAAAACAACTGGGCAAGTAATTGAATGTAAGTGAGAAAATACACGATAAGACGCAAAGTGGAAAAAATCACCAAGATCAACGTTTTGGTGGTAAATAGTAAAAAAGTGTTGCGGGGAATGGGTGCGGTATACCCAAAAGGTAAATGATTTTTTGTATTTTATGTTATTTTCATACAGATTTTGGTAAATGCAGATTCTTCACAAACAGATATGGATGGGATGTTAAAAAAAAAGCTTATATACAGTTTTTTGAAAAATGAAGGAGTAAGCCCAATTTTTTTATGGAAACGAAGATCAAAAAACGCAAGTAAGGAACCATAGGCAACTTGTTTCAAAATGTCCTGCTCTTAGCTCTCCTTATCACCAATTCGTTCCGTCGGATACATCAATTCATATTGTTCTCGTGACCAGGTAACTTTTGTTGGACTCCTTCTGTATTTTACATACATTTCCACAAACTTCATATACTCCCTACCTTAAGTTATAGAGTATATAAAAAAGAACAACAACAGCCATTTTGAACAACTTAAAAACAATTTAAAGCCACTTAAAAATCGCTGCGACACGTATACGCACCGTTGCACTCGGCAGGATGTGTCTCTACGCTGTCCCCCAGATCCTGCTCAAGCATTGTCTACGTCTGAAACTGTAGGATTCCCAGTGGATAATCAGCGAGCAGCTCAAGTAAGCGAACGCCTGTAACCATACTTAACAAGTATTTATCGAGTTTTTCAATATTTTTAATGTCACTTTAAATACTTTACGCGATTATTTTCTAGTTTTTTTTTTTTTTGCCGGAGTTTGTTTTGCATACTATATACTTACTTTTGTAGATACTTATTTTTGTTGTACCTAAGCAGCGAGGGCGCGCGAAAGTTTCAAGTGTCAAATACACGCAAAGTTTTTTTTGGGGGGAACATGCAAGTTTGCTAGATTTTTCGTACTCAATCTTTTTTTTTCAGTGCCACTGAGAGACATAAAACTTTTATAGAAGTTATTAAAAGTACTATATATATTGGTGGGTTTGGGCAATGCTGATAGCAAAGCCGATTAAACGTATGAAGGAAGAGACGGAGCGCCAAGGAACAAGTTTCAACGCCAAAGAGTTTCCACTGAAATATGATTCATTTGGCGTTCAATAAATCTTGGCACTTTTTGCCACTGCCAGAACATGCAGATGCAGTTGGCCGCCAGGTCAGTTATGCAGCGGACGCAATTCGCGACGACTTAAATAATGACCATGGCCAGTGGCGCCACTTTGTACATTGTTATCTGCTAAGGACTCGAAGATTAGCCCCGACCCAATGGCAAGGTGCAGCGACCGTGTGGAAACATGCTGTGCGAGCCATACTCGCATTCATTATTCAAACGAATTAACTCAACTGTCTTGGGTATGGCAAAAGTTGTAGTTGTAGTTGCAGTTGTAGTTAAAGTTGGCCAGCAAGGAGTGTACGACAATTCCATGATATCCTTGACTTGGTATAACTTTTATGCCAGACGCCGAAGGCATGCAAAGTTTTCCAGGCGGGGTTCGGTGCAACTCCTTAGTTGTTCTGCACACGAACAATAACACAGTCAGGCATTTAAATGCAAATTAGCCCCCAAATGATGCAATCATAATGCGAGTAGCTGCAACTTCTGGCAAGCCAGTTATGGTTAGTACCTACCCGGGCTCTGGGCTCTTAACTTTTGTCTGTGCATTTCGTTCGTTTTTAATTTCTACTTGCTACTACTCTGCTCATTTAGTACAATTTGGCAGGTTTTTATAAATTCGACTCCATCTTTTTTTTTCTTCTTACAACTTAGATCCTTTATTTTTTTCGTTTGTTTTTGTGCCGAAATTAATTTCCACCTTTTAGTTGTTAAACGGAGCTTTTCATTTACGTTGCATGCACTAGTTGGTTGGGCAGTCGTTATGACTCCGGAAGATAAATGCTTTTCAACACATGTTGTTGAAAGTTAATTTCGCAAATGCAGCTCATTTTTTGCTCTTCACTCGTAATGTTTGTTCATTCTAACAATTTGTACGTATACGTAATTTGCGCAAATGTGTTTTTGATACTTGAAGCTAGTACAGAGTACAAAACAAGCATCTGCTCTAAAGTCTTGCTCCTTTTCTTTCTCTAATGATTTTTCAAATGTTTAAAAGTGTTATTACGTTGTAATGAATTTGTTGAAACATGTTTCCTAAGTAAGTTTCTTGCGTTTTGTAAAGTTTTAAGTTTTGAAGGTACATAAGGTTCATTTAAAGTTAATGTATTTTTTTTAATATTTTCGCATAAGCTAGTTGTGGAAAACTATGAACATAAGAGCTGTCTAATATTACAAAACTATTCAAAAATAAGTGGGTAAGAACTTGCATGATTTCAAGGTTTTGTTTCATAAAAATCATAGCATACCTTCAGGGTTTGAGACATTAATGTTTGGAAATGTGTGTAATTTCAAAGCCCACTAAAAATCTTTGTCGTTCTGATGGGTACGCGTCATGACCCGTCTAAGATATCTCCACTTCAACAAGCTGGTTTAGCGATTTCAAAATAATAAAACAGCATATTTTTAAAAATTTCGAAAAAATTAATTTTTAAAAATATTCAAAAACCGTATTATCCCGAAAGCCTTGATGGTTTCAATGGTACATGAGCTTATAGATTATAGGGCTTATTTACAAGGCAACTATCAGTTTTCCACGTACCGATTCTTTCTCTCCTTTTTTATTATATGTTAATAAATATTTATATTAAAAAAAATTTGAATTTTTTAGACATACACGTAAATATTAAATTAAAAATAGGTAAAAAAAAGTAAAAAAAAACTATTGTCTTGACTGAGAATCCAACATGGAACTCGCCGACTTTAAAAGTTTTGAGGCCATTTGAGGCTGCCCATATTTATGTTTTTATCGCGGAGGTTTGTTCTCTACTCGATACTCTCACGCATGCGTTACGTGACGATAAAGAACTTCGTTCTAAAACTTTCTTTTCTTGTCTTTATCTCTTCGATTTTCATAAATCTACACACGTAATAATTCAAAGTGAAATGTAGCCTAAATTTAAATATTTTTTAAATAAAATGTTTGCTTAACGAAAATGTTTTGGGAAGCTCTATAAGTGTTTTGGGAAGTCTAGCTATAAGATGATTCGAGCCGTTGTAGTGGGAAGAGGATATTGGAAGAAAGGTAGCTATTTGTACGTGACAAAAATAGATGTGGTTTTCTCGCCGAACGTTTAAAAAATCGTTCGTAGCAACATCTAATGGAATATAATGAAATAAATTTTACACAAGGCATACACTTTACGTCATGTCGTACAATACGTCTGTTTATCGAGCTGTACGTTTTGCACCCAAACGATGCGGAGCAATGTGCAACCTAGCTCTTAAATAGTTTTAAATTTGTTGCATAAACGATTGCGTCGCCAATTTCAGTTTTGACGCGACCGGTATACTCAAACAATAACTCGATCATAAAATAGGCCCGTCTGTACGATTTGCCAAAAAAATCAAAACTTGTTGATTTTTTGTACGACCATCGTGCGGCTTCATACGACGGCGCCACACACAATGCAACCGCAATACCAGCTCGATAAACAGCCGCTCTGTTTTTAATCGACTAAAAAATCCTAGCTACTTTTTTTTAAATTTAACTTAAGCCACTGTCACACGTGACATTTTTATCACTATGATTGAAATATGAAATTGTGTATTTGTGTTGTTTCATCCTTTTGTATTTAGTAATTAATTAACAATTTGCATATAAAAAGAAAACAAAAGAGAAGTATTCATAAAGTTTTTTTTTTATTATGCTTTATTTAATAATTCAGCAGTAGATGGGTTTTTTTTTTTAACAAAATAATGTAAACTAATATAATTATCATTATTAACTAAATAATTTAAGTTTTACAAGTAGATTAGATAGTTTTTTTCAGAATTAACAGTCCTAGCAAATTATAACTACATATATTATATATAAATAAATAAATAGTCCAAGCAGCTATCACTTTTAGGCCTTCGCAAAAAATACTGTTCAGCTGGTGTATGCCAGAGATGCTTCATCAACACACATGTCCTGCAGAACCATAGCTGTCAATTGGACATGAATGGGCTGTGAATAAAAACAGACAGATTTGCCTGCAGCTTCACTTTCAAAATCTGTTTTATTCAATTGATAGGCTTCTCCGTTGTGAAAAACAGTTTCTTTTGCTTGCACTATAACATTATTGCCTGTGTAAAACTCCTTGACGGCACAAATTTGGTGCTCCGAGGCCAGTTATATGGCCTAATGGAGTTTCTCTTAGGAAACTTTTTTTTTTCCAAATCCATTGGCAATGCATCCTCTATATTCTTCACATTTTTTGGCAATTTATTTGTGTTTGTATGACATGTTTTATTCTTTTCTATTTATAATTTTTTTTTCTCCGAATATGGTTCTACGGTGTGCTTTCTGTGGCGAAAAGCTATAGTCGTGTCCAGTTGCTGAGAAACTGAGGCCTTAGACAAATTACCCATCAATATGAAGCAATAAGACGCTGCACCGGGTCCTAAATCTAAATAATGTACAGATTGAGAGTTACACCAGCCAATAAGATAATGTACCATCCTAGCAAAGAAACTCCTTCCAGCCAAGACAGCCCTGCACCTGAAAAAACTTTATAGGAAGAGGATATTGAACCTCTACAATCCGCTCTGATTTTTCGGTCTGATTTTGATAACTATGCATAGGGTGGGGCAACTGTTGGTTTGGTTGTTAAACACTCATAATTCGGAAAATACCCGTCCTAAGTGGATGCACTTCGACATATGTCAAGCTCAAAGCTACTCAATTTTAGCCGTGGATCACTTAACAACCGCTTAACAACTCGTAAAAGTGGTACAGGCGTCCTAAGAAAATGGACGTTCTGTGAAAAATAGTTGAGACCAGTTTCGACGAGTTTCTGGATGGAAGACCAGCCAGATGAGTTTTCGTAAAAAAAAGTTATCGAAGCCGCGGCAGCCATTTGGGCGATACTATTTTGCATGCATAAATGAGTAGTTTGAAACTTGAATTTGGTATATACATTTGCCCAATTTTGCTGGAAAATGTACGAGTAAAATTCAATTAACAAACAAACCAAAAGATGACCCACCCTATATATAAACAGGAAAACCTAAAACTAGTTATTGCCCAACTTGATAAACAACCACTCAATTCGAATCAGATTGCAGCAATAGTATAGGTACATTGTAAATATGGATATTTGTGGCCAGAAATTATGCTTCGATCGGCTTGGAATTCGGGGCTGTGTGAAACCAAGAATTCCTGCCTCCACTTTTCCCAAAAAATGTAATTACAACGATTGTACGCGTAGTCAGGATAAACATTCAAGGAAGTAGGTGGGTAGGAGACTTTTTTTTTTGAAAAGTCAACATTTTGTAATTGATTAGGCTCATATGAAGTACCGACCAAATTTTCAAATTGAAGTTTTAATTTTTTTTTTACTAATGTAAGAATGTGCATTATTATTGCTGTTTGTGGGAGAAAATAGCATCATACTTTTCTTAACCACAAGGTGTACAATTGTGTAAATTTTTTTTACGGCGTAAAGGGATAAAGTATTGATACAAATCAAGAAGCATGATCTACGTACAAATACAAATTGTATGGCTCTATCTCTTATCATACATAGAAAACTAGCAATTTGAATAGGTGGACGGATGAACAGTTGGACGGACATGGACATTTTTGAAAAATGCAATTAAAATCTGACTCGTATCTTTTTGCCTAAATATATAACAAACTTGTCATTGTGGAAACAGTGATTTTTAAGCATTTTACAAACATATTTCTCATGACAAAGTAACAATCAGCATAAGCTTTTCAATTGCGCACATAAATCTTTAAATATTTCGAAATCTGAATTAATAAATTATCAGCTCAAAACGTAAATTAAATTAGAAAATAAATTAATATAGGTTGCAACCACAAATGCATTAACTAAGATGATACATTTCATTACACAAAACACCATTTTAGTTATTTGTATGTCAATTTGTCTGGCTTCCAAGACGGTGAGTTTGCTCTTATCAATAGTATTCCCGATTAGATACCTGTAGCGTTTACGTGTCGTTGCATTGGCATTGAAATGCCAACAGGAATTCCATGTGGAAACCAAAACTACACTAATTCCTGCGCTTCTCTAATAAGACCCAGCTTTGCTCTGTCACTGGGTAAATGTGCTGACAAGTAAATGGATGCGTTGCGTCATGAATCACAGTGAGAATGCAACAGATACTCACAACTCACTCATTTACCAACATCAGCGAGATTTTCAAGCAATTGATTTGCCAATTTAGCAAATAAACAGAAACGCACAAGTACATGCACATGGTATGTATGTATATGTGATATACTTATGATGCTAGCTTGTATTTGTCTGTGAGTGTGTCATTCGGCAAAGTTGAGTCTAGCAACTACATGAAAACAGAGTGAGAGATAGGGAGAAACAGAAGAGAGAGAAACCTAATGATAGTAATTTATATAAACTAATAGTATAGTTAGTTGATCAAGAGAGGAACTTTTATAATTAGCAAATAGAATTAAAGATAATTGGCTTTAATGGAATATTGCAACTTAAGAATAATGTTGAAAACAAATGTAAAAAGGGAGTTCTGGGAAACGCAAACAACATAAAAGGAGCCGATAAAAGCCAACGATTTGGCATGTCAGCCTCCTATTAGTGGGTTCAGAAAACAGTTTTTTGTTAATAGCATTTTTATTACCTATATATCCAGATATATACCAAGTGACATTTCACAATTAGAGTATTCACTTCGGAAGTCCAGTTGAGGAAAATCTAAACAATAAGTTTTCAAAATTATTCTTCTTTTTTGCAGAGTTTGTTTACATTTGTAATTGGAAGAAATGTGCCATTGAAATTCAACAAAAATTGACTAAAAGTGCGAAGATGAAGAGTAAAAAATAAATTGGTTGATTTAATAACTTGACTGCATAAAATCAATTTCATTAAAAGTATGTCCGCTAAGCCGAATTGATTTTGGAAAAACTCATTTTTTATTCAAATGCAGAGGAAATTGGGATGCATGCGACGGAGAAATCCATTAAATATTATAAAAGTTTAGTTATATGCGGATATTGTACCAATAATATAGTTTTGCGGCAGAGCCCGGAAATCAATAACCCGGCGCAGCACTTTGCTCATTTCCTAGCAACCGCTTTAAAGACACCCATACAAAAGGAAAAGCGTCAAGCTTTTCGACAGCCTGCGAAAATACACTAATGTGCTGAAACTTCGAATGTTTTAGGGAAATTTTTCTATATAGAAATAAATAGAATCCTTTGAAAATTTATGGAATAGCTTATTTAAATGGACGTTCTTACATGTTGTCTCAATCTATTATCACTGCTCCTGACTATCATTTGTACTAAATTTTCGATATTAATAAAATAATAATAGTATCTATAATAATATATTTACATAGTGTTGATAAATGTTCGAAAAAAATTATTAAATGAGGAAGTAACGTATTTCGAAAGCTTAACTTAAAAGTTTGGTGTTATTGGAAAAAATTGGTCATCCTTCGAAGTCGATTGAGCTGCCAAGGTAAAAAACGCAGTGATCGATCAAAAAGGTCACCACTCCAGAAATGCTGAATAAAAAATTTTGAATTGAATAACCGCCGACTTAAAGTTCGTGAGTGGCGTCTGCAGCCAATGGAACAAAAACTTTATGTTTCCGTCATGTGTTTGGCGATGTTTTAAAAAAATAATGTTGATGGATGAATCATGGGTTCGCATCTGAAACGACCTGGCAAGTTTATGTCTTCAATCTTTTGGGACGCTCATAGCATAATTTTCATTGATTCACGAACTACAAATTTGAATTGTTTCCTCACGCACCCTATTCGCTATTATTTATTTATCCAATTATTGTTTTTTTTTCAAAACTGAAAAAAAATTACTTAGTTGTAAAAGATTTGGCGACAGTGGAAAGGTGGACTTGGAGTGTAATGCTTATTTTGAATACTGTTTCTTATTATGAAAAGGCTATGGAAGTTAACGCTGGTTAAAGTGAATTGTTCCTAAAAAATTCTTTATAGCCGTGGCCATTTGGGCGATATTATTTTTTTTATACATAAATGAGTAGTTTCAAACTTGTATTTGGTATATAAATTTGCCCAATTTTGTTTTAAAATACATATATGCAATTCAATTAACATACAAAACAACAGATGGCCCACCCTTTATTATAGTGTCGCTTTGCTTATTTGCATCATTTGTTAAAATTTTGGCTCTCCAAAAATATATAAATTATCCCCAACATTTATAAAAAACCTTCAATAAAATTGATTTCATCCAAAGCCTTTTGAGCAACAGCTTCAATCAGCAAAGACTTTACGCTCTGTCTTGGCATTTTTAAATATAAATTTAAAATTTTAATGATTATTTGCAGCAATTTACAAATGTAAACAAACACAGGAAAGAACAAGCACAAACTCAAATACGGTTTTTCTGCAATTTTTTCATTTTCGCAGCAATAAAATAATAAAAATCTGTGTAATCCGTAGCTACTATAGCTACATATTCAATTAAAATAAATTTTATGTTTTTACTAGGCATTTTTAATTCAAGTTTTTTAATTTTAATGCAATTTGTATCAATTTGCAAATGTAAACAAACAGAGGAAATAAGAAGAAAACTCAATACAAAAACTCAACAGGAGGGATTCACGCATTGGCCTGTTGACTTATTCCTCAAATCCTCAACTCAACACAAAGCGTGAATACCTTAATAGTTTACCACTTCTCTCTCTGACAAAAACATACATTGCGTAGATATTTACTTGTAGTATCCAGTACCACATGGATATAGGATATAAACCAAGTCCCAATTTTTATATATGGCGACGACCGGTTCAATATGTCATGAGCTTCACCAAATTTCAATTGTGTAATAAACGCTCTCATGTCGTCATTCCATTTATATTTTATTATATAAATCACACATATTTGTGTAATAAAAATAAAGTCAAAATACAATTGTGTTACAGATTTGATTAATGCTGACATTCACTTTGTTATGAAGTGAGTATACACGTAAGTAATTCATAACTCATATTAAAAATTTGTATGTGTTTATTTATGGCTAAGCGCTTCAAGTTCATGTACACAATGTACACTCACACCGAGATGAATACACTCATACATTCACACAAACAAATACATACAAAGTGTAAACAAAAATTGCCATTTTGTGTCAATAAACGAAATAAAATTTAAGGTCTCCCCTGGGATATGGGTCTAGGGCACTGGGGGACATTGCGCACTGTGCTGTGATATGCTGTCGTATAAAAAGTTTTTATTTAGCCGTAAAATTCACACGTATATAATTCAACAATTGAAAACGATTCCTAACCAATAATTTTGACACATGTTACCCTGCCTAAATCAGAACCCGGAGTGTATCACATTAAATCACGGGCAGTCACAAAAGGAGCTTCTCACTAAATTAAAGGTAAATAAAAATTTTTATGACACCAACTCTGTATTAGCTTTGAAATATATGATTTTACGTTTGATTGAATAACATTTACCCAATCAAATGACGTTGAGTGCTCAGGTTAACAGGACAAAAAAAAATCTGGAAAAACAGACAGGATTCTCGCTTGGACACACATATATTAGGCTGGCACTATGCGTATATACATTTTGTGTATCCACACTCTGCGAAAGCATCTATAAAAACTGAAATACCTTTCCCATTTGATGCAAAGACGGGCAATAAATTCAAACATGTGCACATAAATTTTTATTTCGATTTGAAAAGCCGACGCCAGCGTCAACGGCAGTAAACCGGAACCCAGAACGAACATGGGCAAATCAGACCCATTTCAACCCAAGCCAAAGTCAGCTCAATTTTATGAACTGTGAATATAGGAATGATGGAGTTGCAAAAGGACCTTGATAGGAATGAGGAGTATATGCTGCTGCTGTACGAGTATATGCCAAACGCATACATATTTATAAAAAACTATGTGTGTGTAGTGGGTGCTCTTCTGTTCGTGGCAGAGGATGCACGTCAGCACAACTCGGCAGCACAAATTATTGAATCTCAATGGCTGAAAGCGCATTTCCCATCGATATTAAGTATAGCATAAAATGGTTGCTGTCAGTCAATTGACTTTCCATGTCTGTCTACTTCTGTCTGTCTGATCGTCTTGACAAAAAGTCAATGCATGAGAAAATCCCTTCAATAAGTCAAGGATATAAGCGAGGTACGGCAGTCACCTTTTATATTTTAACATTATCTTTGAAACTGGCAGTAGAATTTTATTCATTAAAAACAATAAACTTTTGCAGATGCTCAAAAAGATTTTCGAATTACTTTTACCCATTCAGAAACATTTCGAAATTTTGAATGTTCCAAAAAACCGACCAAGTAAGCTCGTAGTGAAAGTCTGTCCTTGTTATTTTTTTCATTAAAGGGCTTTACGTAGCAGCTCAAAACGGTTCTGAATCAAATCTAGAACTCAATCTTTTGGCAAATAAATGGCTGTGTCTTTTCAGAATTAAATATCCTAGGTTGCTTCAACAGCATATTTGTCCCATGAAGAAGGCCGTTTACTTTAAAGAGCTTCGACAAAAAGAAAATTGATTGAATTTGGACTCAAAAAGTAGTAGGAGGGTGGTCGGACCACCTGGTCATAGTTGTTTCAGATATTCAATTAAGAGAAGGAAATCAAACTTACTCGAACTATGTACCTACTAAAACTGACTTCTAGAACATATACCTAGTGCATAATAGAATAGCTGTGAGCATTGATATGATTTCGGATATGGAAATTAAGTAGCACTGAAAGAACCCTTTCTTAATACATCCGCCCCTTATACAAAACTATTATCCCCATACTTTAAAATGTTTGATTGATCAATGAAATAAAAAATGTTCACTTTCCTTTTTTTTTTTTTTTTTTTTTATTTTGATGTCTATTATGGCTATAGCATAGTACATAAGAGCTTATGACAAATTTAAGCTTATATTTATACCCTGTACCTATAGGTACAAAGGGTATACTAGATTTGTGCAATGTATGTAACGGACAGAAGGAGGCGTGGCAGACCCCAAGTCCTTTATACCAAAATGCTTATCATAACCTCTGGTAGCGATTGAGCCATGTCCGTCTGTCCGTCCGTCCGTCCGTCCGTATGAACGCCTAGATCTCGGAGACTATAAGAGCTAGAGAGACGAAACTTTACCAGCTGGTGCGCATATTTCCTCAGAAGATGAATTTTGTTGAATCACGTCAATATCTTCCCCCGTTCCTCGCGGTTTTTAGCCACACCGTTTAATATTTTCATCTGAAACTTAACAGAGCGATGCGTTGTGGATACATGCATCTGTGTGATAAAAATGATCAAAATCGGACAAACACAGCAAAAATGTACAAATTTCACCACCCTTGCCTATAAAATGCGTCAATATTTGACTCTTCGTAATTATGGTTACAAGTGACCTAGAATTTTTGGTAAGCTATTCATGTGTCTGTAATGAACAAATTAAGATCCGAATTTTATCGATGCGGTCCCCCCACTCCCCGCAATCGATTTACCGTGTTTTCTCCCACACCCTTCAACATACCAACTTGAAACTTACCCCATATACTTTAAATAACTTCTTTGACGTAACATTCGAATTTCATCAAAATCGTTAAAAATTTACGGAACTTATAGGTATAAATATCGAGTTTCACAAAAAAAAAAAAATTCCAATTGGAAAGTTCTTAGAAGGAAAAATTTCGAGACAATAGGTACAGGGTATTCCACTGTCGGGTACCGCCTCGACTGTACCACATTTTTTTTTAATTTATTGAACCATCAATTATGATTGGCAGCTGTTTGTTTCATATATTTAAAAATGAAAAAAACAAGTATTTTTTTTTAAGAATCAGTCATAACACTGTAAAAAAAAGTAGGTCACCTAGCTAGAAAAAGAGACAAAAATAGTTTAATTAAAATGTGAACCAGTCATGGCGGAGCCCGACGGCGCAATGCCCTGTACCCACTTTTCAAAAATGAAAGTACCAAATTGACTGGGGGACCTAAGGGTGAACGGGGCAATGTATCGATATTGATGTACAAACATCTCTTTTGTTGAGTTTTGGTTTCTCATGCCAGATCTAGTTGTTCAAACGGACAAACAGACGGACGGATAGACGAACATTGCTTAATCGCTAAGCATTGTGGTATCAAGAATCCGCAACTACTTAATAAATCTTGATTTATCTTGAAAAATTTTAGCTTAGTAGAAAAAAAAAACTACTTCATCTCTAACTTTGTTGGCTCGAATCCAACTGAAATGGAATAAATACATACATATAGGATTGTATATTATATGTGTATTTATGATTTAATTTGCAAATCTAATCCAGCTGCAATTGAATGCAATGCGGTCTTACTTTCAATAACAAGATGACACAACCGCATTAAAAAAAAAAAAAAAAACTGAGCTTGGCCTCCGAATTTCCGTCTAGAGGAAGTTTTCGCCGTAACGAATGAAATCTGCCAATTCGGTGCAATTGAAAAGCTTTGGATCAGCTCGTTTTTTTCCCCACTGATTTTTTTACATTTTATTTCACTTGTACTTTTTTTGTGGAATTTTTTCTTTTGATTTCGCGGATGTTGGTAGTATGAACCTTTATTTAAATACCTCAGCAAAAAGTTTTCTCAAGATATTTGCAAACATCTGTTTCCTGGTTTTTTGTGCGAACCCCCAACCAGCACACACAAATACACTTGCACTTGCATAAACAGACAGCATTACACACACAATTGCAGAATAAAAATCAAGTTCCAGTTTGGAAAACCAACACAAACAAAATGCTGAGGCGTCTGCGGTTCCTCCCGCTGATGATGAAGTTCCACTGTGCCTTGTGCCTTGTGCCTGCATCCTCTGCTCACATTTCCGACCAAGTGCAAGCCAGTCATTCTTCAGCTGTTTTTCTTGTTTTTCTTTTCAATCTTGTTCCTTCGTGTCTCCCTTATTTTTTGGGTGGCATGAATGCGAAATTTTCTATTTAGTTGGCTGCCAAGCAAGGTTCTTGTTCGATTTTGGCATCCTTGCGACGTGAGCGCATCTTTTAACCATTTTTATACCCTGCTCTCATAGGGTCAAGGGTATAATAGATTTCTGAAATGTATGAAACAGGAAGAATGAGGCGTTACAGACTATATGATTATTACACCAATATAATCAGCTTTGACTATGGTATGGATCCATCCATCACCGTTTGCCACTTGTTCGTGCGAGAGGCGCATTATACGTATGCAGATGGCATTTATCTCTCGATAGCTATGGGAGCTAAATGATATGGTCAACCGATTTTGTCACCTGGTCACCCTATTAATTTCTACAAATAAAAATTATTAAAGAACAAAATTCTCCTCATAAAGGCCTCATTTGAAAAATTTCGCACGGAATGACAAAATATATGAAGTTATAATAGTGGGATTGTTTTTTTTATATGAAGTTTTGTCATTCCGTGCGAAATTGTTCAAACTGCGTATAGGCCGTAACGCAAAATCCGTCTACAACTTGCTGACACAACTGGATCCATGCCGCCGCCAAATTAGCTCTTTCACAGTTTAATAACTTTTTGGATGCAGAGTATCGCACAGCCGGACACCACTCGGACTAACACAAATTTTTAAGTAGTTAGTTGTCGCGTTGCGTTGCTTTTTACTTGGCTGTTAGCACAAACCTTCCTTCTACGAGTAGTACGAGTACAACGACTCTCTTTCTTACATTTTTCCTGCATTTCTTTTTGTTGCCTTTTTGGGACATGCGTTTCCGGCTACTCTAAGAAAGAGGCTGCCACTGGGTTTAGTTTCGAGCTAAGCTTGGTGATTTTATGCTGTCTGTCTGTTTGTCCCTCTGTGTGTCCTACTGACTGTCTGTTGGTCTTCTTGTCCCTCTGCCAAATGCTGCTGCTGCAACTTATTCGTATTCTTTTGCTTTGCTTTTTGCTATGTGTTATTATAGCCCATTTTTTTGTGTCTTTTTTTTTACTTGTGCTGCACAAGTTTTTCATTTGTAATTCAAGATGTCAGTCAGCTGGGAAAACCAAACTTAATTAAAGTTCTGCACTTTTCCGTAAACCAGCCCCCGACTCGGCTTTTCTTTATGCATGCATCTAGCTAGACCAAAGGTAACTACCCATTTCTCTTAACTGCAGTCTCTGTCTGTTTGTCTGACTGTATGTCTCTATATATGAACGAGTATCTTTGTATGTGTGTGGGAGTGTGCGTGTTGTAGCTCTTTTGGGGTTTACCTTTATCTTTGAAATTCAAGTTTTGCAGCACCTGCAATCTGCACCTGCTTTAAGGATCCGACTTTGTTACCTTTACTCTTGTGGTCGCCATTTTACTGGATATGTGAGCCACATCCAAAATCCTTCCTATCTACTTACCATTCTGCCTGTCTAGCTGTCTGCAATTTTATGAGCTTATTTTATACTTGTCACTTCTAATTTGGTTTTCTGTTTCGTACTTTTAGTATACCCTTACTATGGGTAACCTATAACATTTACACCAAAGTGTTCAGGACAGTAAAGCACGTGTTGCAGCATGAAGGTGTTGTTTGTCAATTACATTCAGATTTTCGAATTTGGTCCCCTTTTTATCCCTAATAGAATTTTACGGTTTAATCGCACATTTTTATACCCTGTACCTATAGGTACAAAGGGTATACTAGATTTGTGCAATGTATGTAACGGACAGATGGAGGCGTGGCAGACCCCAAGTCCTTTATAACAAAATGCTTATCATAACCTCGGGTAGCGATTGAGCCATGTCCGTCCGTCCGTCCGTCCGTCCGTCCGTCCGTCCGTATGAACGCCTAGATCTCGGAGACTATAAGAGCTAGAGACACGGAACTTTACCAGCTGGTGCGCATATTTCCTAAGCAGATGAAGTTTGTTGAATCATGTCAATATCTTTCCCCGTTCCCCCGCTGTAGATTTTCGCGGTTTTTAGCCACACCGTTTAATATTTTCATTTAAAATTTAACAGAGCGATGCGTTGTGGATACCTGCATCTATGTGTAAATAATGAACAAAATCGGACAAATACAGAAAAAGTTATAGTCAAAAATGTACAAATTTCACCGCCCCTTGCCCATAAAGTGCATCAATATTTGACTCCTCGTAATTATGGTTACAAGTGACCTAGAATCACAATTTTTGGTAAGCTCATTCATGTGGCTCTAATGAACAAATCCACATCCAAATTTTATCGATGCGGTCCCACCACCCCCCGCAATCGATTTACCGTGTTTTCTCCCACACCCATCAACATACCAACTTGAAATTTACCCCATATACTTTAAATAACTTCGTTGACGTAACATTCGAGTTTCATCAAAATCGGTAAAAATTTAGGGAACTTATAGGTATAAATATCGAATTTCACCAAAAAAAAAAAAAATCCAATTGGAAAGTTCGTAGAAGGAATATGCAGGAAAAATTGTTTGCGAGACAAAAGGTACAGGGTATTCCACTGTCGGGCACCGCCTCGACTGTACCACATTTTTCAAATTATAATACTACTTTAACTCTACTCTTACTGTTTTCATTAGAATGCACAGTGGGCCAACTGATCAATCTAGCGGGACATAAGTCGAAATTAACTTTTTAAAAAGTCGTTAGTTTTGTTTTTTTTCCAATTAATAACACTGGACAAAGGTTAAAAAAGCTTTCGTGAGAGCTTTTCGAGACACTCCTGATCAGGTGCGAGCTTTCAAAGTGAACAGATGTTCAGCACGTGCCATGCAAATATTTGGTTGCACTTTTTGATGTTTGTTGATTGATCTTCAACTTAAACAAATTAAAACAAACAGACCCAATAACTTTTGTTTTCTTTTAGAAAAGGTATGTATTAAATAAAAAATATATGTTTGTGACCTGTCTATTCATGTGTAGCAAAATAAATGTGTTTGAAGTATGTTGTTTTATCAAGAATGGTTTTGAGCCTTATACTAACATCTCTGGACTATAACTTACGTTATTCAATCTTATTCAAGCTAGTATTAGCATTTATGTATCGTGTCAGTCTTTGTGGTGTTAACGTGTTCAAAATGGTAGCCATCTACGACCATCTGTTAAGTCTATTACACTTTTTAGGTGATATGTCGGTCCCAAAGCGAATGCTGTATACCACTTGGCTTGGCGAAAATATCGCCACAAAGAAAGTTATAGTTTTAAAAGAACTTATATTTGGTACAATTTTAAAAAACATAAACCTATCAATAAAGGAAATCGAAGAAATTACCAAAAAAATAACAAACTTTGTTAGCAGGCTTACAGAAAAATGGAAAGCATGCCATTACAACAAATCACTCTTCGAAAAAAAAAATCAGAAATGGCTTGATGATGCCCTCTTTTTGTACAGTTTTACGTCAAATTCAGACATGGGTCGACCCAAGAAGGATTTCGGGGATCTCTGCCCTAAAGTACAGACCAGAAAAGTGTCAAGTCTGGTAAAGGAAACCACTTGCGATGAATTAATGGTGGCAACCAGCACTAGCCTGTATAAATCTGGAATGCGAACTGCATCAAAAATCGTTACAGAGACACGAAGCACACATACAAGCTAATGCGATGTAGTGCTAAGGAGAGGAATGCTGATATATATCCGAGTTACCAAAGGTTGCATTCAGCTAAGGTTATGTGCTATCCGAGTAACTTGAAATATTCAGACTATTCAGCTGAAACAACTTTGCAAAGCTTAGTCGACCATACCGTTAGTCGAATTATACAGGCGAACTCCTCGGTTTTTGATCATCAATTATTAGAAAATAATAATAAAATAAAATTAACTGCAGTACATAAATGGGGCTGTGATGGAAGCAGTGGACACGCAACATACCGGCAAAAGTTTGAAAATGGTGAAACCAATATGCTCGATCAACACCTTTTTGCAGTTTGCCTTGTACCATTACAAATTCAGCTTGGATCAAAAGTTTTGTGGAAAAACCCTCGACCTTCCTCAACTCGCTATTGTCGGCCTTTAAAACTAATTTGCCAAAAGGAAACAAGCGAATTAATTAGATTAGAGAGCGACCATGTAAAAAACCAAGTAGAAAAAATTCAACCAACAACTACCAATTTATATTCAATTATGCACGAATTTCACATGACCATGCTGGATGGCAAAACATTTAGCGTCCTTGCAGAAGCACCTACCATGATATGTGGAATTTGTAGAGCCCTACCAAAGAATATGAATAATATTAGCTTGGTAAAAAGTTATAGAATTGATGCAGATCTATTAAAATATGGTTTATCAACATTGCATGCGTGGATACGATTTTTTGAATGCGTTCTACATATTGCTTACAGACTCCCAATAAAAAAATGGCAAGCTCGAGGTGAAGATAAGGCAAAGGTAGAAGCTAGAAAATCTGAAATCCAATTCCAACTTAGAAAGCAAATGGGCTTACTGGTGGATATTCCAGTGGGTAGTAGTGGCAATACCAACAATGGAAATACTGCCAGACGGTTTTTTAGCCATCCAAATTTAGTAGCCGACATTACTGGAGTTAGCGAAGCTCTAATATATAGGTTTAGTGTTATATTAAGGGTAATGGCTTGTGGATATCAAGTCAATACTGATTCATTCAGCTCATATGCCATGGAAACAGCTGAAATGTATGTCGACAAATATCCATGGTTTTACATGCCGTCATCTGTACATAAAGTTTTAATACATGGAGCGGACATCATCAACAATGTAGCACTTCCTATTGGTATAATGTCCGAAGAAGCACTTGAAGCCAGGAATAAGGATTTTAGGAATATACGCTTAAACCATTCCCGTAAGGACAAGAGGAGTAATACAATGGAAGATGTTATGAATGGACTACTTGTTTCATCGGATCCACTTATAACGACTCTCTCCAAAACAACAAAAGCCAATTTGAAAGAAATTAATTTGGACAAAACCGTTTTAGGATTGCTTCATAGTTTTAAAAAATCTTTTAGTGACTCGGATTCATCTGATTCCGATTAATTTTTTTTTTCAAATATATTATAAATATGTTAAATATCTTAAATTAAAAATTTCAATGGAATATGTCTTGATTTACGCCAGTTGCTACTAAAGTTCCGCTAGAAGGTCAGCCTGGCCCACTGTGGAATGCGACGTTCTATTGAGAACTTCAGGAGTTGTGGTTAAAAATTAACAAATCAGTTTTCCTTTTGCCTAGAAGCTATTAGTAAAACTGTTGTGGACATACTACATTGAACAAAATCCGTATGAAGAGTCAAGTATGCTAAAATATTTATAAAATTTGTATACGGCTTATAGCGTATAACAGACACATCAAAATTATATAAAGAATGTTTATTCTGAAAGTGCACGATATATTATAGTCGGGATGTTGCCGCTGAGACCGGCCCACTTGTTGATATATTTTTTTAAATCTTGTACCATATATTGTATCAACTCCTTATTAAGAAGTTTGCATACAGATTCTACAAAGTTCAAGTTTATATGCCGCAACAAAATATAATCTAACATTAGTAAGTGTTCATAAGCTTTAGGGTAGGATTAGATTAGATTTTTTAGTAGTCGGCTTTTAGTTTTTTGAACTAATGTTTTACTGAAATTATTTTGGGATTATATCTTATAGCATTTAAAAAACCACTTTAAATTTTAGATAGATTTTATTGTTTTACATCCTCGTAGGTAAAAGCCTAAAAGCTAGAGGAATTTTAATAAAGATTTAACGATTTTCTCAAAAGAAAATTTTATTTTTTTACTAAATCAATCAAAAGAAACTCGCGATCAAAGGCAACAATATATATATATATATATATATATATATATATATGTATTTTCGCTATTTGCTAATTTAGCCCCTTCATTTGATACGCAATAGTGCAACATTAAAAATACAATTTTACAATCTTCTTGTCAAATTTAATTTGACATCACATGACCTATAACCAGTGGACAATCAGGACGCTTCCAAAAATACTACATTCATGAAATTATGATAAGCATTTTAGAAGTTACGAGGAAACAGATGAACATACATTCATATTTAGATACAGTTTAAAATTGTTTTTCCTTTGGCGTAGTCGGCAAAGTTTTTGTTTTAGCTATTGTTATTCTTTAATTAAAATTCATAAATTTGTGGTTTTATATACTACAGAAGTACAAAAATAAAACAATTTTTTTTTGCGCAATTTCTTTCGAGCTTTTAAAGAAGGTCATTGACTATTGATAAATTGGATGACTTCATCTAAGGCTTTATCTTTTCTCTATGAAATAATAATAAAGACATACGAAAATAAATTTTAATGAAGAGTCTGGCAAATTCGTCGACTTCAAACTCATTTATCGGTTCGGCTTTTATGCCTCTTGTTTTTCAAACTTGTGGATTTAAAAAAATACTGCATGGCTTCCATTTCTACGTAACTAGCATATGATAGCATTCAGTTTTTCTATATTTAATATATTTTATTTGCCTACATGCTTAGTAAAATACATAGGAGATATCATTTAACATTATACCTCACTCACAGGATGCACATCTAATTTAATTAACTGACAGAGTACGTGGACAGTTAAGTGATGGACAGTTGAATGCATGCTCGACTGTACTCATTAGGTATGCATTGAGTTGCGTATCTTTTCATTCAGATGTCCCATTCATGGTTCTTTCCCTGGTGCTTTTATCAACGTCAACAAAAAAACAAAAACGAACCCACACACATGCATATTTTGATAACTCGAGTTACTTATGTAATTAGCAAATGGAGAAAGCAGTTCAAATGCTCAACATTTTTCAAAGGAATTTATTTAAATATTTGTATGAGCAGGGGGAGCACAGCGAAATGTTCAAAGGTACTGAGAACATTCCATTAAGGTTTGTGAATGATGCGGAATTCGGAAAATGGCATGCCATTTGTAAGAGAGCTACAGAAAAGGTAGGGTTCTCAAATTTTCAATAAGTAAAAAACTGATGCCAAGTTTAATGGGAATGACTCTACCAATGTAGCTCAGAATTGCATAAAAACCGATAAAGAAGGGTCGAAAATACCCTGTACCATCAAAAAAAAAAAACAAATAATATAGTAGCAAATTTTTTTCGACCGATCGTTCCTACATCTATATCATACAGTAAACCGATTTTGTTACATTTTGGCACAGTGCTTGGTAACTCTAAAAACTTCAAATCGCCAATTCTTCATAAACAAACGAATTATGCATATTTTGTGTTTTTTGAGGTGCTCTGAAATATTTTAACCCTGATATCGAAAAAATAAAATAAACTTGTGGTTGTTATTTAGGGATCTAACCTGAAAGTTTACAAGCTCTGAAATCTAGGCGATCATACGAACGGACAACTAATTTTCCATATTACGTAATTTTCAAGTATTGTTACAAATTTGATCTTTTTATAATAATAACTTTATCTGGGGTGCCACAGAAATCTCTAGAGATTTTGGGTACGGCTTGAAACCAAATCTGTATTAAATCTCTTTCTTAACTTTTTATTGAATTGCGGGCTGCATTTATTATCAAACTTCCCTAAAACGAATTTTTGCAACTATTTTTTTTTTTGTACACTGCTATTATGATCTACAGAAAATCTGTAAGCTAACCAATATTCTGCTCCCGTGCGAATTGGTTATAGGGAAATATGTCACACTATTTAAGTCGACACTTCCCGAAATTCTCTACATCAGTAATTTTGAATCGTCCTGTGCAAATAATGGGTAAACCTGGATTTAAAAAGATGGCGAGGAAGACTTTGGGATACCCTGTACCAACGCCTGCAATAAAATCCGGTAAATTGCTTAAGAACACCAAAAGACATTTGATTGCCAAATTAGATTACGATACCTTAATAAATAACCAAAAACTGACGAATTTTTAACCAAAAATGTTTTTTTGACCGATTGGTGTATGGGAGCTATATGATATAGTCAACCGATTTTGATTAAATTTGGTACAGTGCTTGGGAACTCTAAAAAACTATTGAGTCCCAAATTTGGTTACGATATCTTCATAAACAAACGAATTATCCATCTAAAACTTTTTGTGTTTTTCGAGGTCCTATGAAACACCCCTATGGGAGCTATATAATATAACCCCGATATCAAAAAAATAAAATAAACTTGTCTCCCCTGACATAATAGCGCATCTAATCTGAAAATTTGGTTGCTCTAGCTCTTACCATCTCTGAGATCTAGGCGTTCATACAGACAGACGGACATGGGTATATCGACTTCTCTAGTCACCCTGATCATACTTTAGGTAACTTTGGGGGGTCTCCGACGTTTCCTTCTGTATGTTACATACATTTTCGGCTTGCACAAACTTAATATACCCTTTGTACCATACGGTACAGGGTATAAACAGTCAACCGAAAGGTATATTAGTTTGCATTGACATTTTATGGCATTGGTCAAAAGTTGCATAGATTATTATTTTCAAGGTATAAACAGAATTTTCTAACTTAGCCACTTATTCACAAACTGTTTCTTATCATAAAAAAAAGATGGCGTACGTTAAAGTCGGACGCGGACGACTTTGGGATACCCTGTACCACTGCTTGCAATCAAATCCGGTAAATTGCTTAAGAACACCAAAAGACATTTGATTGCCAAATTAGATTACGATACCTTCATAAACAACCAAAAACAGACGACTTTTTAATCAAAAACTTTTTTTCGACCGATCGGCCCTATGGGAGCTATATGATATAGTCAACCGATTTTGATAAAATTTGGTACAGTGTTGAAGATCTCTAAAAAACTTCTGAATGCCAAATTTGGTTACAATATCTTCACAAACAAACGAAACACAACGAATTTTGTGCAAAAAACGTTTTTTTGACCGATTGGACCTATGGGAGCTATATGATATAGTCAACCGATTTTGATCAAATTTGGTACAGTGCTTGGGAACTCTAAAAAACTTCTGAATGCCAAATTTGGTTACAATATCTTCACAAACAAACGAAACACAACGAATTTTGTGCAAAAAACGTTTTTTTGACCGATTGGCCCTATGGGAGCTACATGATATAGTCAACCGATTTTGATCAAATTTGGTACAGCGCTTGGGAACTCTAAAAAACTTCTTAATGCCAAATTTGGTTACAATATCTTCACAAACAAACGAAACACAACGAATTTTGTACAAAAAACAAATTTTCGACCGATCGATCCTATGGGAGCTATATGATATAGTCAACCGATTTTGATAAAATTTGGTACAGTGCTTGGGAACTCTTAAAAACTGATAAATGCCAAATTTGGTTATAATATCTTAACAAACAAACGAAACGCAACGAATTTTGTACAAAAAAGGATTTTTTGACCGATTGGTCCTATGGGAGCTATATGATATAGTCAACCGATTTTGATCAAATTTGGTACAGTGCTTGGGAACTCTTAAAAACTTATAAATGCCAAATTTGGTTATAATATCTTTACAAACAAACGAAACGCAACGAATTTTGTACAAAAAACGATTTTTTGACCGATTGGTCCTATAGGAGCTATATGAGATAGTCAACCGATTTTGATCAAATTTGGTACAGCGCTTGGGAACTCTAAAAAACTTCTTAATGCCAAATTTGGTTACAATATCTTCACAAACAAACGAAACACAACGAATTTTGTACAAAAAACAAATTTTCGACCGATCGATCCTATGGGAGCTATATGATATAGTCAACCGATTTTGATAAAATTTGGTACAGTGCTTGGGAACTCTTAAAAACTGATAAATGCCAAATTTGGTTATAATATCTTAACAAACAAACGAAACGCAACGAATTTTGTACAAAAAAGGATTTTTTGACCGATTGGTCCTATGGGAGCTATATGATATAGTCAACCGATTTTGATCAAATTTGGTACAGTGCTTGGGAACTCTTAAAAACTTATAAATGCCAAATTTGGTTATAATATCTTTACAAACAAACGAAACGCAACGAATTTTGTACAAAAAACGATTTTTTGACCGATTGGTCCTATAGGAGCTATATGAGATAGTCAACCGATTTTGATCAAATTTGGTACAGTGCTTGGGAACTCTAAAAAACTCCTTAACGCCAAATTTGGCTACAATATCTTCACAAACAAACGAAACACAACGAATTTTGTACATAAAACAAATTTTCGACCGATTGGTCCTATGGGAGCTATATGATATAGTCAACCGATTTTGATAAAATTTGGTACAGTGCTGGGGGTTTCTAAAAAACTTCCGATTGCCAAATTTGGTTATGATATCTTCATAAGCAAACGAATTATCCATCTAAAACTTTTGCTTTTTTTCGAGGTCCTCTGAAACACACCTATGGGAGCTATATAATGTAGTCCCGATATCAAAAAAATAAAATAAACTTGTCTCCTATGGATAAATAACGGATCTTATCTGAAAGTTTGGTTGCTCTAGCTCTTACCATCTCTGAGATCTAGGCGTTCATACGGACAGACGGACAGACGGTCAGACGGACAGACGGACAGACGGACATGGGTATATCGACTTCTCTAGTCACTCTGATCATACTTTAGGTAACTTTGGGGGGTCTCCGACTTCTCCTTCTGTACGTTACATACATTTTCGGCTTGCACAAACACAATATACCCTTTGTACCATACGGTACAGGGTATAAAAATAGGCGAGTACTGAGTCTTGTTCAAATCCTGCTTTATTTAAGCCATTGTGCGACTTCAATTTGCCAAGTGCGTTTAGAGTTCACCATTTTTCTATCAGCTATACATTTATCAGCTTCTATCGTTTCTCCTATGAATACATTGTTTCACTCTATTTACCACTTCGTTTCACCTCACCATCCTCACATCTTCCAGTCGAGTCATCAAATCCCATTTTATTGCACACAAGCTCGCCATTTTCATTCCCCACACGACATTTGTATGCATTTCATTGACCACCAAATGAGAATGTGAATGCCAATGTCATTGCCATGGGGCTATCGCCAACGGTTGGTACGGAAGGGGGTCAGAGCTACGTACAAAATGTAAATGCTGAAATGCAGAGAGCCAAAAACAAAATGCTACAAAATAATCCCGAGCACACGACGTGAGCACACATACTACGGACAGCCTGTCCCCTAGTGCCTCCAATGCCCCATTCCCAGTTCCGGCACATTGGCATTGAGGGTCGCAATGATTAAATCAGCTAAGAGCTGTTAGCCGCTGCTGCTGCCACGGTGCTGTCTACAATGCCGGCTCGCAATGTTGATATTCTATTGCCTTCCGTTATATGCAATCTTTTTGCGGGGGGTATGTGCCATTGGCTGATGCCGATGGTCAAGTGGTTTGTTGGCCGAGGCATCGGATCTCAATTTTCCCTCTGTTTTATCGCGAATTTTGTTTTGCTTTTCTATTTTGTTTTTCTCTTGTGGGGATGTGCGATTTATTTATGAATTTTATTTTACAGTTTGTACTTATTAGTTGCAGTTTGCCTGCGGTGAAAATTGAGCGCATTTAAATCAAATAAATAGTTTTTGGAGCTAAGAAGCTAACAAAAAATAAATAAAAATGGGCAAAAATAAAGGTGGCGGTGGTAGTGGCAGCGGTGGTGGTTCTGGAGGTGGCGGCGGCGGTGGAGGTGGCAATGTAAGCAATATTTGTGTTATGCAACTTTCGATTTAATTGTGAGTGGCTTTGCATTGAATTCAAAAAAAGAATAGTGCTTTTTTGAAAAATAATATAATAATATAACACTTAAAATTCATTTTCGCAATGTTTTTTGTACAAAAGATAAAAGACCTTCAAGAACACATTACTATAAAAAATAATTATTAACTGGATGACACATTTTATTAACAAACTGACCTTGAGACAGAGAAAGCACACATAGGCATTACTATAACAAATAAAGCTTCTTCTACAAATGCTGAATAAAAAAGAATCAGTTGGGATACACTGCACCCACTTTAACCAACAACTAGATAATTATTTGCTCCAAATTCTCATTCAAATGTTGGCGATTATAGGTGTATTCAAGCGATATGAATAATGGAAAAAAGTCAACTTATTGTTGACGATTAGGCTCACATAAGTCTGCCTACCAAATTGGTGCTTCGTAGTAAAACAAGGTAAAATATTTTTGCTGTTTTAAAAAGGACAACTATAACTTTTTAAGTTTTTAAATCTGTTTTGATGTCCCTAGCTCTTATGTCCTACGGACAGACCCACATAGTCATTTGAATACTCAAGTCGAGGGCAATAAAATTAAAAAAAAAAAAATTATGGGCTGCATATAGCATCTGTTGAAGAAAAGAACTTCAAATCAAAAATATTATGTCTCAGATTCTTTTATTCTTTAAATTAACTCAAATTTTGATCGGAAAATTACGGGTTTTTAAGCACTTTGTCAGTATTTTGGAAGATACCTAAGGCCATTTAATTGAAAGCCTTATACTATGGAATAACTTTTTTTGTCGAGAAATATAGGGAAAGTTTTGGAAAGCAAAGTTTAAGTCTTTAAACTCCAAATTAGTAACCATAACTATTGAAAAGAATTAAACTTGAGTTTTCACAAAAAATTAAATTTAAAAAAAATTTAATTCCATAAACATACATATGTATAACTATGTATATTGACCTGCATTGGGACACGGGGAGAACAGACTGTAGTAAAGGTATGACCCGATGTATGTACGTACGGACTGAAATGGCTATAAAGACCGTCAAGACTACTATCGATTATTACATACTTTGCATTCATCTCTCATTCTAAGTGCAAGATAAAGATTTAATGATAAGATTACAAACAAAAATTTCTACGTAGAACACACACGACTTTTATAACATGGAATATTTTCACTATCATATACACTTAATCCGTTTTAATTTTTTTTCTTACAAAATTAAAATTTATGTAGTTAAAAGCCTTGTGGAGCACAAACTTATAGCTAGCTGATAGTGCTTCAAAGCATTTCTGTAGCAAATAATCTATTTTTAATATTTTATATGCAGAAAAAGGCCGGTGGCGGAGGTGGAGGCGGTGACAAGGCGGCCAATAAAAACAAGGGTGGCGCCGACAAAGGTGCCGCCAAGAAGGCGCCAGAACCAAAGGCTGCCGCAGGCGGAGGTGGCGGCAAGAAGGGCGGCAAAAAATAACATTGGCTTAAAATAAATTTAAATAAAGTATTAATAGACGATTTTTTTTACGAACATTGTAAAACAAAGTGCAATTTTAAATATGACATATATTTTTAAATTAATAAATCTATTTTTAAACTGTTATAATATTCTTTACATAGGAATGACTTCAAAATCATATTTTGGTTTGTTTTATAACTTAAGTTCCTCATTGCACACGCAAAAATATGTTTAAAGTTTAACTTTAAGATTAGCATAATGAAACAAATTTAAACAATGAAGCAGTTAACAAGCGATTTATGGCAACAGCACGCGCCCAAAAGCCCAACTCAGCTACTTCTCAATACAATGCTCCTCCGAATATGGGACGCCAGCAGCTTTGCCGCTGGCTTCCGCTTGACTGCACGCGTGTGCAGGCATCAGGCAAGCCGTGAACTTTGGTAGCCACTTCATTTACTCGCTTATACTTGGGGTTCCGCTCTAACGAAACCACTCCTGGGACATGCCAAAGAAGGAAGCAGCACTCGACTTCGATTTGCTTGTATCACTTTTGCGTGTGGTGGCTGCCTTCCGGGTGGGTGTAATCGCTGCCAGGGCTGCTTGCTGTCGAAACGAAGGCAAAAGTGAGAGACAGAGAGAGTAAAACAAATTATTAATTAATTGGGCATATTTATAGGTAATTTGTGTGATTAATCTGTTAATTTGGCAGCAGGACGAGATTTATGGGCTATAGCAAACAAACACAAACGCATATCACACTTATGTGCATATATGAATGTATATAATTACAGTGTGATTTGTAAATATGTAGTGGAAGCTGGGATTATCGCTAATGGCAAAACATGCGAGTAACAGCAAACATTATTAACAAAGTCAGCGACTATAAATTAACGTATTTTGATTTGATTTCCATATTAGGCGATTCATTAATTAGCATTTAACGCACTCAAAGGCACACATTGCACTTACAATAGCACCTGGTCGGTCCATAACCATTATACCTAAGATGTTTTTTTTTTTGATTGGGAAGTTACTTGAAACTTTTACACCAGTGAAAACAAATTCGATTTCGCTAGGGTAGGGAGCTGTGGATGACGAGTGCCATTTGACCTGCTCTTGCCCAAAGAAATTTATCCAATTATGAGAAAACTTCAGTTTGAAATTGCTCCAAAATACTTTTGCATAGTTTTTAAGAGTTTTCTTATTTGGTCAAAAACGATTTTAATTTGTTTAATTAAGTGGCCGTACATTTGAAATCTCAGACCATCAGGAATGCTTTGTAGTTAATTAAAATTGTATGAGCTTAAGGAGAGACTAGCTACACAATTTTAAATTTAACCCTAAAACAAATTGCGGCTATAAAAGCAAAAGTTGTATTAAATCACAAATTTTTAAACCCACATGAACAATACTTTGGATTTTTGTTTGAAAGTAAGAGAAAAAGTCAAAGCCGAACATACAGCTTCGATTAGATATGCAAATGCATAAACATTTTCGAAACGCGGTAAATAAATACAAAGGGTCAACTTTGATTGGTAACTCTTAAAATACCACTAAATGCAATAAAAATAATTTTTTCTCAAGGAATACCTAAATATGTCTTAGATCATATCCAACAGTCCTTTTGTTCATATTTTGAGACCAAAATCTAACAATCTGGGACCATTGGGCGGCCTAATTCCCAAAAATATACCGGCGTTTGGGCCGCACTATTTTAAGAAATTTCATAAAAAAAAACTCCGAAAGGTTTAAAACACCATTGTGTGTAAATTGTATTGTTTGTATGTTTAAGACTTCTATCGGTAAAAGTCAAACTTGTTCACTCTATTTTTGATCCACTACACTCTTTCTTCATCATCAAAGTTCTAATTTCAAAACACATCTTCTTAAGCATTTTTCAAAGGATTTCACAGAAATCTTTTTTAAGCAAATAACGTTTTAAAACAACCAGCATGCATATAACAGAAAAACAATAAAAATCATGTCAAATACAGAAACGAGTCCTACCGAAAATAAGCTGACGCTGATAATACTTATGTGAAACGTTCATATTACATTCTACAATTCAAAGGCTGCCTAAGAAGAAAACAAATACGTATAAAATTAAAAGCACTCAACGGTCTTTTAAGATATTCGGTTTATCCGAATATATACACTTTAAATAATATTGCTTTAGATGCGAATTCCTAATTAGGTTTTGCCAGTTATGTCTCTTTGAAACCAACATATCTTTGGTATCTTTTGTACGTTGAATAAATTGAACAAAAAACATTTGGTATAAGCTCCTCCGGTAGGAGTTGATATTTTCCAAATACATCTAAAAAGTATTCACTTACGCAAACTTATTCATTGAACCTCATAGGAACTCAAAGTGTAATTTATAAAGTAGGCTCCAATAGGTTGTCTAAAATAACCTCTGTTTTTGGTCTCATAACTTAAGCAGTTTTATGTAGAGTCGCAATAAGAACGAAGCTGTTTTTCCAACATACCTTTTCCGACTCCTGCACCATAGATTTAAGATCAACCGAACTGGAACTTGTTGTTGGCATCACGATGGGCAGCAGCGGGAACCATAGCGAGGTCGAACCGGAAGAGCTCAAGCACAGCACATTCGGATCGGCCTCGTGTGCCAGTGCTGTGGCGCTGGCCGCAGTCATTGTGACTTGCGATGCTGGCGTAAGCACGCCCAACTCGCCTTGCAACCGCGACGTGGAGCGCGCTATTTGTGTGGTAATATGCTCCGCAAATAGCTCAAAATCAAAGGGATCTATGTAATCACGCAATGTGTGTTGTAGCCCTTGAAACTGCTCATATAATTTGCGTTCCTCACGGTTGACGGCAAAAATTTGCTGCAAGAACTTCAAGTCAAAGTACAGCTGCAAAGCAATGTTCTGGCTGCTTTTGGTATCCTCTGCATTGGCAAGCACTTCGTAGTGTAGCAAGAGTTGTCCAAGCAGCTTCTGATTAAATGCCTGCAACACCTTTACCGGAAGCGTCTGTGGAACAGTTGAGTTTAGGTCGTGTATGAGCTCAAAGAGATAGGACTGCAACGATAAACGTGGCTGGCTGGGAATGCGTATGTTGGACTGTACTGTCCTGTCCTCTTGCTCGTCGCGCTGTTCCAAAGTCTGCGTTTGCCATAACTAAAAGAAAAGGCGTGTCAACAATTTGTATTTTTGTAAAGTTCTTAGCAACTTACTGCAAAATCGCTGAGCAGCACTTCGTGCGTAATTTCTTTGGGCAATCTATCTGCGTAGCTGTGCGTGGCCAGCACATCGTCAATTACAAGCAGCCACAGCTGCAGTATCTCCTCCTCCAATAATGCGCACATGCGCTGCCATTGCTCTACGCCACCCGATGTCAACTGGCCCGTCCATTGGCGCCAGCTGCTCGGTTGACAAAAGCAGAGCTTCAAATGCGGACACAGCTCCACCAAAGCCAAAGTGCTACGCAACGCTTGCAACAGCGCCTGGCGCTCACGTAGCTGCAGCATTTTAAGCTGACCTATGTATTTAGTTAGTTGTTCTTGCGCTGTTTTGCACAAAAAGGCAATCAATGACAGCTTGTCCTCAGCACGCGTTGTCTGCTCAGTCAGCAGCACATTGAGCTCCTTTACAATGGCCTCGAGTTGTGCATCAAATTCGAAACATATCTTTACAATGGCCGCGTCGTAGCCTTTGGTTTTATTTGACAGCCGCTTCCTTGCCAAATTGTCACTTAATGCAGCCGCCAGACTCTGTGGCAATTCACAGCTCTGCTCCTGCCAAATATCGAATTGCTGTTTAGGTAACGGCTGCTCAACAAGTTGCTGCACACGCTCAAATGTCTGCTGCATGGCAGCGGCCCAGCTACTGCGTATAATCTCACGCACGCGAGCATTAATCTGTGGCACATACTTTAGATAATAGAAGTTTAAAGCATTGGGCAAATTGAGCTGTTGCTCCAAGTGTGCAAAACTGTGTTGCTGCAGATTGGCCACTGTCTTGATGTCCTGTATGATTTGCATATTGCTGACCAGCGCAAATAATTGTTTTAATTGTGCAGCTGTCATTTCGTCTATCTCTTGTAGCCACTCTTGCAATGCTGTACGCAGCTGCGTCTCGGAGATCTTTGGTGTGACGAAATTTGGACGAAAGCTGGATATGATGTCGGGCAGCAGATGTGCCAGCTGACGCTCACTGCTGTCCATGCGTGTAATGCTGGGCGGTGCTGTGGCTACAGTACACTCGGCCATGCGCTGGAAGAGCAGGCCATCGGCTAGGAAACAATTTGTTGTTGGCATATGATTCTTTTACTATTTGGTGAATACTTACCCAGCAAACACATGTCCAGCAGTTCAACAGTACCATTCAGTATGTTCAAGCTAGCCAGTATACGATCTTTAACACGTCGTTTTTTGTCCACATCTGCTGAACTCTCCTGTTGCTGTAAACAGTTCAGAAAAGCCGCAGAGCGCAGCTGCAGAAAAGTTTGCAATACAGTGACCAAATCGCACTTATCTAGTAGCAATAGGCTTTGCATGCAGTCCACGGCTACCTCTGCGCCAAGATGTTCACGCTCCAGCACAGCTAGCACAGATTGTTTGATGGTTACATGAAAGGGTCTTAGTATCTCCCACTGTTTGCGCGCCACTGGCAGCTGCTGCATTAAAGCATTCTTGGAATCCAATTGTAGGCCGGTGCTTATGTGGCGACTAAATATAAATAGTTCTGTGGCGGCATTGAACTGTTCATGATCTATGTGCGTCCAGATAAGTTCTGGCAGCGATGTCAGCAGTTTTATCTGCACCATGGTACTATAGTAGTTCTCCTGCTGTTTGTTGGCATGACGCTGCCGCAGCAGTGTTTCCGTATCCATGCTGGGCGTTGACTTAAAACCAAGCAGCTGCTGTTCATTGAGACTGCGGCAATTGGAGTGCACGCATTGTACCTGCTCTATCAAAGTTGCCGCCGAAGTTTGCATGGCCGCAATGGTATCCGCAGCCTTCAAGAGATCGCGATAACGTTCGCTGTATTAAAAATTAAATTGTATTAATTGTTTTTAATGGTAGCATAAGTATATTGCCACATACGCACCCGACCATAGTTCGCAGCTCTTCGCGTTTGTTTTCCACAACTGTTTGGATTTTCTTGTGGACCACATCGATTTCGGGTACACTGTGCTGCTCAAAGAGCGAGTCCACATTTAAGTTTAATAAATTTGCAGCGGTCATTGTGGTGCACGACGCTTTTTAATAATTTAAAACAAATTCATAGAATTTTTATAGGCTTTGGTTGTAGCCTCTGCAGCTGATAAAATAAAATTAGCGAACTGGAACCAGTTTTATTTGTTAGGCTTAATAAAATTACTAACAGGTTGGCAGCGCTACAGATTTTGCATTGTTTTCAAAAGCTCATTTATACGAAACCGGTTATTGAACACACTGCCATCTAGTAACAATTAAATCCTTCAAAAAACTCACTATTGACGCTAGATGGCGCCATTAAATTTTTGCTGCTCTTTTCAACACTACTTTATGAACTGAACTGGTTTGCGGAACTTGGAACTGGATTCATAGCCTCAAAAAGCTGAATTTTATAAAACTTAAGTATTACAATAGGCCGTTAGATGGCGCTATTTCATTTAAAAATCTTTAACGCTTGGAATTCATTCGCATTTTCGTATTAAGTGAAGTTTAAAAATCTTTTTAAATTTGCCTTAAAAGCTGTCTCAGGGAGCTTAAACTATACAAGAATATAAAAATCAAAAGTCCAATGTAATGGTTAAAGCTTAAGCGAAGTGTAGTAGGTTAAAAATATTATCAAGCGTATTCCGATTTTCACTTGCAATCAAATTTGTTGCACTTGCTTCATTCAAATTTGAGCTGATGAACTCATTTCGCATTTGTTTTTTTTTTTAAATGCGCTTCTTGTGTATGACAACAATTACACAATTCACTTTGGCGGCCAAAAATGCGGAAAGGCAGAAATGCACTGTCCAACAATAAATTACACTAAAAAAAATGTGCATTTATGCACGACGACCCTTAAAAGCCTTAAATTTTATTAGTCACAAAATAATGTAATTATTTCTGCATTGCATTTATGGACTTTGTATTTATAGAATGTTGGTGTATAAATAGTATTTTAATAAATCGTTTGATTTTTAAATATTTTTAAGATCGTAAAAAAATTTACGAAAACCAATCATAATTTAATAATAATAATCGTAATTTTAATAATTAGGAAACATAATCTAAATTTATTTTGTAATTAATAACATCGAATTAATTTATTTTAAGCGATTGAGTATTTAATTTATTAGCTTTAAGGGAAGTGAATTAAATTTGAAAACCTAGCCGTAAATGTGTTCTGGAACTGGGATGGAAAATCGTGAATATGAACAAAAAATGTTAAGAAGCTGACAAAAATAAAAAAAAAAAAAAAAAAAAAGAATCTAAAGGTTATACTTTTACCATACTTTTACAATATCTCAAAATCTGTTTGATTCAAAATTTGTCGACTATGAGTAAATGTCGAACATTTTACTTAAATTAATTACTTAAAAAAATATAGGGTGTTTTTCAAGACTTTTTTCTCAACTTGAATTCGAAAGTACAAGTAGAAATAAATATATGTATTTGCATCTTGTAGAGTAAAATTGTGTCGGGAGTAAAATTTTTTATGAAATGCTTTCGGGGTCCTTAGAAAACCCGAACTTGACTGAAACTATGTTTTCATTTTTGATTTCAACTTGCATATTAGCAAAAATATATTAATTTATAAAATGTTATTAAACTATATACAAAATCATCACAACGTATTAAATGCAATTTCCCTAAAAAAAATATGTAATTTCCTTACATGCTGCCCATCTCGCGCAGTACCGCATTGGCTATCACCAGTCTCTGTATTTCCGAGGTTCCCTCATAGATTTCAGTTACACGTGCATTTCTGTAATAAAGCTCCGCCGGCAGATCCGTCACATAGCCCATGCCACCCAGCATCTGCATACACTGGTGTGCACAGTAGGTGGACGCCTCCGAGGCATGCAGCTTGGCCATTGATGCCTCCTTAGTAAACGGCAGTCCATTGTCCTTCAACCAAGCAGCACGCCAAACTAATAAGCGAGATGCCTCCACTTTTAAAGCCATATCGGCAAGTTTCTGTTGTATCAGCTGCAGTTTTGCCAATCGTTTGCCAAATGCCTCACGTTTTTGTGCATAGTCCACGGCGAGCTCCAGCGCAGCCTGCGCAATGCCCGTTGCTTGCGCAGCTATGCCTATGCGTCCACAGTCCAGTGACTGCATGGCAATCTTGAAGCCACCGCCAGGTGCACCTAGCACTTGAGCTGCGGGCACTGAGACATCCTCAAACACCATTTGGCAGGTGGATGAGGAGCGCATGCCCATTTTGCTCTCTCTTTTGGCAACAACAAGTCCAGGCACATCCTTCACGGTGAGAAAAGCTGTAATGCCCTTGTGCTTAAGCGACTTGTCTATGGTGCCAAATACCAGGCCGCCGCTAGCCTCCTTGGAGTTTGATATCCACGCCTTGTTGCCATTGAGCACATAATGATCACCTTTAAGCACAGCTGTGGTCGTAGTAGCGCCTGCATCTGAACCATTGCCGGGCTCGGTTAACGCATAGAATGCTATGTGCTTGCCTTGTGTATAGGGCACCACGAAGTCCAATTTTTGCTGCTCTGTGCCATGAAGCTGCACTGCACCCAGATACAAATTATTGACGGCCATTAATATAGATATAGCCGCATCACCACGCGCTATCTCCTCCATGGCTATGGCATAGGCCTGGTAATCCAAACCAGCTCCACCTATAGTTAACAGCGTTTGTTAATAGCTAAGCTGCCACAAGGTCTTTGCCAACAACTTACCGTACTGCTCCTTAACGGTAACAGCCAAAAGTCCCAAGTCTCCCATACGACGCACTTGTTCCGCTGGAAACAGCTCCTCGCGATCCCGACGTGATGCCCCCGGCGCCAGCTCCGCATTGGCAAACTCCCGGCATGTCTTTTGTAATATTTGATGGGTCTCCGAGAGCGCACTTAAGCACGCAATACTACGACGCTGCTGCAAAGTCAGCGCTCTAGCGGTTCGTTGACCTGTGGTGTAATACAAACAACAAGTCCATAAAGAAACCCAAAATCGGAAGTAATTACAAGGTTAGTCGCCAATACGCTAGTGTCGTCGAAATTACCCAGTGACCATGTGGCGCGTAACAGCTGCTGCATTTTTATGATTCCACCAACAACATGCCCGCCTGAAGCTTTTGAAAAATATACTATATGTATGTATATTGTATCTATATACAACAAGTCTTTACGCAAAAGCTTGCAATTTTGCTTTCGCTTTCGGCTACGTGATCGCGTATGCGAGAGATAGACAACTGCTCTGCGGGAGCATTCGTTGTATACTGCTGGATTGATTGCCAGCGACAATAACAAATACCAAAGTAGCCTATCTAGTCAACAGCTTTTGCTTTATACGCATTGCTCTGCACAGCCGCTTTTTTGGGTGCAGTGGAACAGAAGCGCTTGAAAATGGTTTTTTTTTTAATTTTGTTAAAAATTATTGATAAACCAACCAGTCTTATGCGATTATGCTAACATTTTAAATATATCTGAAAGTATTTACAAGAAAATTCCAAAAGAAGTCGAATATAATAATATTCAATAGCAAAATACTTTCAAAATTAATATTTGAATTTGGACATATAGAAGCAAAAGTGCAAAGTGGCGAACAACAATTTACACATGAAAATTTTAGCCCGACCCAGACCCTTGACTACGAAATGCAGTCTATGTTGTTGTTTTTTTTATAAGTTTTTTGATAGATTATTAAACAGCTGTTTGTAAACAATTGCCAAATACAAAACAAGTTAAGTAATTGAAGTTGTATATCCTTTGCAGGGCACTGTAGACGCAGATTTTCATATTTTGGCCAAAATCAGCAAATATATATTGTACTGGTAAATAAAATAAAAATTAATCTTGTATGCCACGTTGTTAGGACTGTTTAAGTCGTAACTTGGGTACACTTGCCTTTCTGTAGGTATTTTTGCCCAACAAAGTGAATAGAATTTAGAATTTATAATACCAGCAATCAAATTATATAAATAAAAAATCAAAAATAGTAACACACTGTGTACATGTTTTATATATTGCATTTGATATTATTTATTGGATATATTGTAATAAATATTAAAAAATTCTGTTGTTAAAAAAAAAAAATTTAAATAATAAAATCTTTGCTGTGGAACATTCGAAAATAGGTATTGTACTGACTTTTTTAGACGACTTATACCTGCTTTAAAAAGAAGTGCGTAAAAAAACAAAGCGAGGCCTGGACGCTGGCCATGAAAAACTGTCGAGAAACGACACCTTGGGACCCTACCTTGAAGTATTGTTTACCACTGTTCCGGGGTAGAGTAGGTCCAAAAGAAGGGGTGGAGATTTAGCTCTTGCAAGTCGGGCTTCCACTTTCGGGACGCTGTTAGTGGATGCGTAAGCGCATTTCCTCCACATCTTAAAAAAAAAAAAAACTGCTAATTTTGAAAGAATAAAAGCATGTACCTAAGTACACTTCTGGCCACACAGCTTCAATCAATTTATTTTCAGAATTTTATTTTTTATGCTTTTAACATTTTTATTAAAAAAAGTATTTTTTTTAAAATTGTGCACAATTTTGAGGTTGCTGGTCTGGCACTACGGCATTCCTGCAACGATAAATGAAAACAGATCTTTTATTCTAACAACCTTGACACAATGTAAACAAAAAAAAAAATATACTAACAAATTTTTTTTTTAGTCATTTGTACGTTGTTTACCATGATATTGATAAGAACGTCGGTGAGATCTCAAACATATTGGATCACACAATGTACTTCGCAGTACAATACATAATTAAATTTATAACCCAATAAGCAATACATTATAAATATTTTCAAATGAGAATATATTTTTGCGGTATATATATATATATAGGGTGACCAGTTAGCCATGATAGTTTTTCCCATTTTTTGCGAGTTTTTCAGAAGCTGCCAAAGTCCAATGACATTCAATTGTTTTCTCTTTTCAAATATAGCCGCCATAGCAGACAGTTTCCGAAGAAGACCCAGTTATGAATTGGACATAGACTAGAGCAGGGATGTGCAAGAAGAGAGCGGCCAAAATTGTAAATGTATTGGTATAGTGCGCAACTGAAAAGTGAAAATAGCTTTACGCGCCACTACAGCTATTCTGTCAGTGCAGGCTAGCATTTTTTCGTTTTGGCTTTTTACTTCGGCAAGTGCTCGGCTCGTGTCTGTGTGAATACTCATTTTCATTCGGGCCCCACGGGCTATGGGTGCACATCACTGGACTAGAGTCGCGCCGGCTTAATTAATTGGGCGCTGGAAGTTTTACCATTTGAATAATGTCCTATTCCATACCTAATGCCACGAAAGTAGCCTCGAAATTAAACCAAAATTAATTTAATATCTGGCACCCTTGTTGTTTTATTTACATTTTTTTGTACTATTGTTCTTATCTTATCACCCTGTATAAATAAACGATTGAAAATGTTCATAATCAACAATTTTGTTAATGCTCAAGAGGTGACACTATTGATTTCTCCTAAAATTCTTAAGTCCCTTTTGTTAAACGTTCTACAACACCCATGTCTTCATTATTATGCAACAAATTGTTTCTTTGTGTTGAGGTTTTTATTGTATACCTTGTACTTGTACTTTCTGGTGGAAAGGTCGTCAGCTCCAATGGAAAACAGATTAAGAGTTTCTGAAAAACGATTTCTGCTAGTAGCTACTGAACTAGATTTCAATAAGTAAATCGTTTTGGACTTTATCATTGAGTTTTGTTTCGATTTTAAACTGTAACACATTCACCAATAGCAATATACAAAAAATAAAAACAATTTTAACTTAAAATGACAAAATGAAAAGCTTTAGACCGTGAAATAAAAAAAGAAAATTCAAGCACGGAAGCTCTGAAACTTATAGATACTTATACATTTTTTAAATGATGTCAAACATAAACCCAGTGTAGAGTTATAATATTAATTAGTGTCCTAATTAGGATCATAGTTGCAGCAAAGGGCCTCGAGTTTTAATATTGCCAATTAAAGCATATAGTAGTAAACCGAAGTATCCAAAAACTTACTGCATGAAAAGAATTATACCAGAGGTCGACAACTTTTTGAATGTCAATACATAAAGAGATGTTTGGGTCAGATATTTTATAATATCACAAAACAGTTTTTTAGTAATTTATTTATTTATTTATTTATAAACAGCTCCTAACTAATTAAAATTATAGTACGAGCTAGAATTAGCATTAGCGTGAGCCTTATGCTAGCCTTAAGTGATTATAATTTGTGTTTATGTAATATACTTATAATACAATTTTCTAATAAATAATGTACATTTAAATCAAGTTGAATAATTTGCTTTCTTTTAAAAATTTAATTATGTTGGGAATGTTTGTATGTGAAGGTATGGAAATAGCATTGAGTAGGTTTGAGTTAGGAAAGTATTTTGATTTGGTGTAGAGGAAGTGAGTAATTTATTTTTACACATAATACTTTTATACGCACCTTTTTTAGCAGGGGTTTATACTTTATTTTGGTTGGTAATTTTATTTGAAAAATAAAACTTTATAAAATTTTTTATTATTTGTTGGCAACCTACTTACAACCAAGGATTTAATCCAATAGGCATGCACACTTTTTAAGCAGTGTGATGTTTAATTCTAGTAAAGATTATTTTGCAGAATTTACAAAAATTATTTACAGGATTAACAAAATTTGGAATGAGTACCATTTGATTGATGTGTCAAAATTTGGAGACTTAATAATACAATTGATATATAAACTTTCCAGTGTCTCAGATCTGAAGGGCGCTGTCTTTTTAATCTTTGCATTGGCCTATGACCCGCAAGACCACAGGTCAGCAAATTTGGATGTGTTTGTAATCTATTCTCCCGCTTAGATTTTTTATGATGTCCCCTATGAAAGACCTATGCCAAGTTCTTTATGGAGATTTCTTGAAGTCCCCTCAAAAAAAATTAAAAAAAATTTGGGGGTTATATTTTTCAACATTGTTGTTGCAAATAAATTTGATTATTCTTTACATCAAAGAAGAAGAATTATTGACGTATTTAACATAAGAAACATACTTAAGAAAAATAAGAAAATTTAATATCTTTTTTTTTTAGAAAATTTATTAAAAAACATAATTAATCGCTTTATTGCCTACTTAAATAAAAAATTGGTTTGAAAATATTCAGAAGCTTAATCACAATTAAATAAAAAGTGAAAAATATTTTTTTTAAATCAAGCCGTAAGTTTAAAAAATTATTTTACTAAAACTTTTTTTATTGACCTGCATTATCTTGGGGGCAGTTTATGTTCTTTATATGACCAAATTTTTTTTTCAAATTTTCTTTTTAATGGTTAATGGTCAAATTTATGAGATTTGAAGGTGAAATTAAGTGATACGGCAGAACAAGAGTATTTAATGCACTCAATTCATGAAGATACCTCGAATCTCAAAAGTGCCTTAAACAGAATATTTAACAATATCTGAGAGAGCAGAAATGAGCATGTTATGAAGACGCTTAACATTTTAAAATAAAAGTATATGACATAAGATGATTTAATTTCCTCTTCAGAATTATATTGACAAATTTTGCTTTTATTTATAAGTTCGATTGTCGATTCGATAGTCTAGTCAGAAAAGCCTGTAATCCTTTATTATATATGTTAAGATCTCACACATTGTAATACCAAATTAAAGAGTATAAAAATTGCAATTGAATTAAATGGAAAACTACATGATCTTCAAACTAGGTAAACTTACCACCATTTACTTTGCTTAATTTTTGCATACTTTTAGGCAGTTGTCATAAAAATTAATTTTACACGCCTGCTGCCCGCTAAAAATAAAAAATTTTGGTTTTTCTAAAGTTGGCCATGAAAATGTGTCACAGTCAAAACGTACAATAAATATTTATAGTTAGAAACTTATAAATTTTCAACAAGCTGATCCAAATTATTTTACTAACTTTTTGTTTGTGAGTACAACAATAAAATGAATTACGTCATACAACGCGGTAAGGTGCGTCAGCAAGCGATCAATGTGCCGGAAGGGTTGCCCGAAATCCTGTCCGATATAACACGTGAAGTGCTGCGTTGTCAGCCTTCCAAGGAGTGTCTTTGCCAGTTCATCATTGACTATTTGCATTCGGTGATCGTGACTCGTGAGAAGGCCATGGGTAAGCTCCAAATACGATATACTACACGTTTGTATCGTCCTTAACAATTTAAAGTCATTGCCAGTGGCCAAAACCATATTGGATCGTGCCTTAATCCAGGTGGAAAGCATTATATCGGACTTATGCGTGTGTGATTTATCTAAGGAGAAGACTGAAATGATGGCGCAGGTAATGGAGGAATGTTTCCGCAACTTTTTGGAGAAACGTCGATGTGAAATGCGCCGCGGCAAGGAGTTGATCAAGTTTGAGGATATTGACATGCTGGAGGAATTATTGCAAAGATGCTCATTTACAGATGAGGAGCTAAATGCGTCCAGGCCCTCTATTGAGAGCGGCTACAAGCGTTTTGTAGATGCTTATATGTCCGCTGCTGAGGGCACCCGTGGTACCGAAATACTTTATCAATACTTTCGTGATCGCAAATTAAAGCGCATACAAGATGAGCTCCGGGAGAGTGCAGCTACAGCTATACAGGCTGCTTGGCGTGGATTTTATGTACGCAAAAACTTCCCCAAGGATGTGTGCACTTGCACTTGCATGGAGGTAACTATGCAGATCATTGTCCTATACTTTCTAACTAATGCATTTTAAACCTTAGGAAGAACCAATAGATGAGGAAGAAATGCGTAAAGATAAGTCAGCTCGCATCATTCAGCGCTTCTTTCGCAATCTTGCAGTGGTAAGTAAATTCGCTTATTAAACTTATATAATTTCTTAAGTCCAAATATACTTTTATAGCGTATCACTCTTGAAATGGTAAGTAACTAAAATTTCTACACGGCAGTCGTTTATAAAGCGTTTTTATTTGATTTCTAAGCCAGTTGATCCCTGTTGGGAAATACCATCTATATTGGAGGTCCGCTCTGAAGATGCTGGCACTGGCAGTGCTGTAATATCTGATACTCAACATCCAAGTGCACAAGAGGCTGAGAAACCGGATGAAGACACAGTTGAACTTCCAGCTAAAGTTCCAACTGAAGCCCCAGTTGAAACACCTGCTGAGTCTAAAGCTCCGCTTAAAGCCGAAGAAGAGAAGCCTACAGAATCTGTAGCTGTTACTGAAGTTGCCGCAGCTCCTGCTGAAGAAGCTGAAGTAGACGAAAAGCCACCAGAAGAGGATATTTCACTTGCAGCCGAATCGTTAGCTGAACCTGCAGCTCCAGCAGCAGCCGAAGAGTTAGCTGCCGCTGAAGCTCCACCAACTAATGAACCAGCCGTTGCTGAAGGTGAACCTGCTCCAGAATAATTTAAGTTTTCACTTTATACATATTAATCTTACAAATTTTTGTTGAGAATAAACCTATTTTAAATGGATTAATACCTGTCAGAGCACAAGAGGTTAGGTTTTACTAATTTTTGAGTAGGGTGAAGACAGAGTTTCCTCTGAAGATACGGAATACTATCAGTTAAAATTATATAGTCCAGTGGTCGGTGTGTTTATTCTGTACTGAAATTGCCTCGGCGCAGCTACGCGTCACCACGTTGTCGTTGCCAAGCAATAGACGCGAAGTTGATGGTGCGTGGCAGCAGCGAGCTGTTGCTTAGCAACGATTTAGACCAAATTTCTGCCATCAGATTCCTTTTGGCACAGTGTTATTTACCACTAGGCTTATACATATTCATTTTTAAATCAAATCCCAAAAAGTTCAAGTGGTCTTTTTATTATTATGTAATGTTGTTGAGGAAAAATAAGACACGTTATGATTACGTTTACGCTGAAAAATGCCCATTTTTTCCATTAGCAGGGTCGTAGAGAGAAAATCCGGGCACGGGGGAAAAATGTACCGGCCCCTCTATAACACCTTCAGATTGAATCAAGACAGTACGACAGTTATTACACCGGGCGCCTGAGAAAACTCCGGGCCTGGGGGGAATCGCCTCTTTCCCACCCCCTCTCGGCAGGCCTGGTCATTAGTATTGCAGGGGGGAAAATATTAATTGACGCTCATATTAAAAAACTTAAAGCAATAAAGGAATTGGATCAAACGACGAACCTTTTAACAAAATTTTCTGATACTATTTTTGTTTTTTTGCATTTTTTTTACAATCTGTCTTTATTAGACAATAAGTAAATTTACTAAAATAATTAATACAATATAAATATAATAGCAAGTTTCCATCGAAACCTACTATTGTGTTGATTTTAAATTTGAACAACTTTTTTTAATTTTGTTAAGTGAATATGAATAAATCCAAAAGTTTTTGTAATGTCCAGTAACTTAATATTATCACAAGCTAATGAGGCTTACAGGTAAAATTAAATGAAACGGCAGATTTAAAGTATTTTAAGCACTCAACAGAATATTTGTAAGGAGGCTACGGTGATCTCTCTCTTATCTTTAATGAAAAATAGGTAGATAAGCTTAGTGCCGTTTAGGATTTATGAGTTTTTGTTTGGGCGGAAATTCCTGGATTTGGCGGTGATCGAGAGTCATATAAGGGAGACCTGCAGCCAAATCTGGATTAGTCTCGATGACTGAAAGTTGCTTAATTTTTGCATACTTTTAGGCAACAATTGTTGTTTTACTAAAGTTGGCTAAGAAAATGTGTCAAAGTCAAAACGTAAAACGAATTTTTCGAGTTATAAATTCATCAACTTCCAAATAGGCCTACGCTTAGTTAGGGAATACACTACAATACAATACAGTACAATACAATAAAAATAAAATAATAAAATTAAAATAAATAAAATACAAAAAAAAAGAATAAAATGAATTACCTCATACAACACGGCATGTTGCACAAGCAAGCGATCAATGTACCTGAAGGATTGACTAACATTCTGTCCGATATAACAAGTGAAGTGCTGCGTTGTCAGCCTTCCAAGGAGCGTATCTGCCGGTTCATCATTGACTATTTGAATTCAGTGCTTGAGACTCGTGAGAAGGCCATGGGTAAGCTCTAAATACGATATCGTACACGTATTTATGGTCCTTAACAATTTAAAGTCAATGCCAGTGGCCAAAACTATATTGGATCGCGCCTTTATCCAGGTGGAAAGCATTATATCAGATTTGTACCATTGTGATTTATCCAAGGAGAAGACTGAAATGATGGCGCAGGTAATGGAGGAATGTTTTCACAACTTTTTGGAGAAACGTCGATGTGAGATGCGTCGCGGCAAGGAGTTGATCAAGTTTGAGGATATTGACATGTTGGAGGAATTATTGCAAGGAGGCTCATTTACAGTTGACGAACTGATCGCTGCAAGGCCCTCTATTGAGAGCGGCTACAAGCGTTTTGTAGATGCTTATATGTCCGTTGCTGAGTCAACCGAAAGCACTGAGATTCTTTATCAATACTTTCGTGATCGCAAATTAAAGCGCATTCAAGAGGAACTCCGGGAGAGTGCAGCAACAGCCATACAGGCTGCTTGGCGTGGTTTTTATGTGCGCAAAAACTTCCCCGAAGATGTGTGCTCTTGCACTTGCATGGAGGTAACTAAGCTGGTCGTTTCCCCATAAGAGCTTACTAATGTATCTTAAATCGTAGGAAGAATTAATAGATGAGGAAGAGTTGCGTCGAGATAGGTCAGCGCGCATCATTCAGCGCTTCTTTCGCAATCTTGTGGTGGTAAGTAACTTCGGCAAACCATTACGATTCCATAAAAGCTAACCAATGCTTTTCAAACTACAGGAGGGCTCAACCGAGGAAGAGTTACGTGAATTAAAACCCTATAATATATATTTTTTAACGGTAAGTAAATTTCGTTAACATACTTTTATGATGTTAACGTCATCTGGTAAGTAATTAACATTTATTATTTAATGGTTAGCCAGTTGATCCCCGCTGGGAAATAGAATTAGAGAGGGCCATGAGAATTTGGGATAAAAGTACTGCTTCAGGTGACACTCTACGCGTTAGTACATCTATAAATCAACTTTCAACTGCCAAAGAGACTGAAAAATCTGCTGAAGATGTGGAACCTGTAGCTGAAGAATTATTTGAAGTTTCTGCTAAACTACCGGTTGACTTCCCAGCTGAACCACCTACTCAGCCTGAAGTGCCGCCAAAAAACGAAGAGAAGCCTGCTGTTAAAGAAACTGTAGAGTCTGTAGCTTCTATTTGACAAACTGCAGCTCCAGCTGCTGAAGATTCAGCAGTTGCAGAGCAACCAAAAGAAGATGTATGACCAGCAGCTCAAAGCTCCGACAGCTGAAGATCATACCGCACCCGAAGGCGAACCAGCTGCGGAATAATTTTCATCTGGTAGATTAAAGTTTATAATTTTTTAATATTAACCTTACAAATTATTATTTAGAATAAACCTATTAACACCTTCCCGAGCATAAGTCGCGCTTAGTTTATATTGATCGTAAAGTTGGAGTACCATCTACTAAAATTGGTTGATCTTTAATAATAGTTTTCCATAAGGCATAATATTAAACTAATCCAGCTGCTCCTGTATCCAATCCGCAAAGGTTGAAACTCTTGTATATACATCGGGTGATATATAAAGCCCACAAACCATTAAACCATAAGATACCACACCCACTTGCTTTAATCCACTTGCTGATGTAGTAACCAAGGGTCCACCAGAATCACCCTGTATAAAGCAAATAAATAAATCAAATTTAACTACAGCCTTTCACCTAAACTTACTGAGCATGCGCCTCTAAAGGGACCTCTAGCACAAATCTCTGTATCGGTGACATCTTCCATGCCATTGTTGCGACATTCCTGATTTGTAATAGTACGATAGCTCATGCGCTGTAAAGTATTTGGATAGTTGAGGTTGTCTAGAAAGGGCAGCGCCACTGGATAACGCAAACCCCATCCACTCAATGTTACGGGTGTACCGCCATCTACAAACTCCTTACTGCTAATATCAATAGTAGAAACACTGATATTATTCAATTCTAAAGGTGGTTTTATAACCAACACCGCAATATCACTAGTAACTAGCTGCTTGTAGTCAGGATGTATGAAAAATGACTCTACTTGGGAGCGTTGGCCATCCTGCGCATCCAGATTACGTTGACCAGCCACTACGGACATGCGCGTTGCCTGCAGACCCTCGCAGCAATGGGCGGCCGTAAGCACTCGATCAGCTGCGATGATAGAACCGCCACAGAAATGTTGCTGTCCTTTGCTGGTTTTATATTGAAGTGAAACTTGGTAGGGTATGTGCTCATCAGCCGGTACATCGGAGCCCCCAACAACGCGTGTGGGAATAAAGTCCAAGGGTTGTCGAGCTATATCAGAAAAATTATGGATTATTGTGGAAATATTTAGTCGATTCGCTTACAGTTCAACCGCGCTATTGAGCTACCCACTGACAGCGCTGCGAGTACTAAAAACTCTATAAGTTCCATGGCTGTTTGTATATTGCTGCTGATTATGTCAAAACTGTGCGCTTTATAAAGCATTCCATTAGAAAAATTTGCATAGATATCGCTAATTGCTGTTCAGTTATGCCATTATATTTGATCTTGAATTCAAAATTTTAAAGAGCTTTTATACTGGTACTTGGCATAGTTATACTCTGGAAAATTACTAGGTCAGTTCGCACTTGTAATTTTTAACTTCGTAGAGGTAACATCACAAATATGGTTACCATATTTCTCTAAGTAGGCTAAGTAAAGCAGGGTATTAAAATCAAGATCAAACTGAAAGAAGCAAATTCAACAACAACAATTCCACAATAGCAATACTAAAAATCCTAAATTTATCTTTCTGTTTTAGAAATTTATTTTTAAAGTTTCAAATACCATATCGATTTTATACCACCAATTCAATTATATTATATAGCAGGATCGTAGACAGGAATATCTTTTGGATGGATATTTAGTATTTTGTTATAATTGTTTTATTATAAGTACTTAGTTAGGATTTGTTTCAACAAATTTTTAATTTTTTTACTGTAATACTTTTAAGTGTTGAATATCAATGTGTACAACATACATCCCAGTGCACTGAAGTAATAGCAAGTTTTTATACGCTTCAGGATCAAAATCGATTTTTCCACGTTGGACGTTGTTAGTGGCAGAGTAGGCAAAAGTTTGAGAAGATCATTTTTTTATTCTATTACAACACACAAGTTACATGCTGACGGGTACTATGTAACTGCAGTTAAGTACCTGCTTAATTTATAACTCTTTTCTTGCAATTCTTTACCTGTAGTATTAAATATTCGAGTTTAACTCCATTATATTTTGTAAATTTATTCTTTTAATTTCTCAGTTGCAAAGATAGAATGTCTAAACTCTAATTGACTACGTAAAGTTATCTTTATGCAGTATTTTTATTTTACTTCGGCAAATAAAGCAAGTTATAAATATAAAATACAAAAATTTCAATATTTCATAAGATTTAATTACCAATACTTTTCCTATATTCCACTTTAACCACAGAGACAGAAATTTTATCCTTATTGCCAACTTTTCTATTTTGTCATTGTTAGCAACAAATTCTGTAAGAAGCATTTAAATGCTGGGAACAGTGGCGGATCCACGGGGGTTTTCGGGTTCGGACCCCTCCCCCAAAAGTTGTAAAAATGGGTTGACAGTTTTTTGCGAACTCTGATATATACCTATACACTTCGAATTGAAAAACCCCCCCTATGACCAAATTCTAGATCCGCTCCTGGCTGTGAAGAATGTCTTCTTTGACAATGATTTTATTTAATCTTTCTGTTAAATTCCTAATTAAAGAGTCGATGCAAAGAATGGATATCGTGATCTAATATATTCTTCAGCAGATAAAGTTTTTTGATTTCCACGGTTTGAAAATTTCAGAAAAAAAACAACTGCGATTTCTCATATTTTACATAGAGTATTTAAAATTTTGTTCATATGATTTCGCAGCAAGGAAACGTAGAAGAAGTACAGACAATGGAAGAGTCAAGCAAGAAAACCACTCTCTGTAGTGCTGCCAAATGGCCATCGTCTAGATCCTACTATCTGAAAAGTTTTGCGAGAAATTTCTTCTAAACTGACAACGATGCACCTAAAAATTCGAAAATATAATGAACTTATCATGTTTCTATAAATCGTGTATCGCAGAGTCCAAAAAGTAGTTTCATTTTGCTTTCTGGTGCATGTACCTACCTCCAAGGCAGATCCAGATCGAAGAAATTGATATAATTCTAAATCAAGGTGAATACATTTTTCACTCGTACAATTTTTATAAAATTTAAAAAAAACACCCAAAAATTTTATATTTTTTTTTTGTAAATTGTTGAAACAAATTGATTTGGTTCATATTTACACCATATAAAGAAGGGATAAAAATACATGTTTTTAAAGAAATGGTGATTGACATTTTTAAGAAATAAGTAAAAAAAAGAATTCCAAAAATTTCATATTTCATATAAACACAACAGTAGGTTTCAGTGGAATCTTGCTATTTTACTTAAATATTATTAATTATTATTTAGTAAATTTACTTATTGTCTAATAAAGACAGATTGTAAATAAAATAAAAAAAAAAAATTTCATATAAAAGGAAAGAAAATTGTAATGAGCGTTTTGGCCAACTTAGATTTAAAAAAATGTATTAAAAAATATTCGTTAGTTTTCTAAAATCAATTCAAAGTGAATTTTTTAAAAAAGTTGTTGTTTTTGACATATAAAACGATCGGCATCATAATTTTTCTTTAAATCATTGATTTTTGTTCCTTTGGCCCAGATTTTTAGAGTTCCCAGTCGTTTGTTTTTAGTTTGTTTTGAAAATATCGTAGCTATATAGAGATTTTTCACAAACATATTATTTTTGTAGTGACTTCTAGGAGAAAAGACTTTTAAAAATTGTTTCAATTCTTAGAAATACATAGCCGTTAATAGGTAATAAGAAAAAAAATCACAATTTGCGGCAACGGAGCCAATATCAAAAAACTGCCAACTTACTCGTTGTTCTGGGTGATATGCATATGTAGGTATATATAATATTTTTTGGTACGTTGTTTACTTAATATGCATATTTTTTAAGCAGGAGATCCCAAATTTGTTTTTGAACATTTTTTCTTTATCCGAGGGACGTCCAGAGTTTCAGATTGATATAATTTTAAAGTGTTTTAAATAGGTTTACTGTGCAAAGATCGCAGGGAAAATTGTAAAAATTTAAACCAATCTGTATAACTCTACCATTTTGCTAGTAATGTGCAGCAATCAATACAAAAGACTTCGTTTTAGGGACTTTTTTGTTGATTGAGATATGTCTGGCAGAAGTACAAAGAAATTCGATATGTCCGTCTGTATGAATGCCTCGATCTTGAGGACTATAAGTGCAGGGATATATTATTATAGATATTAAGAAAAACATAAAAAAGACATTACAAACAGTTTGGACACAAAAGGCAACAACTTTTCGGGGATTACCTATACAGATTAAAATTCAAAAATATACCCATATTAAAATTCAAAAGTGATTTTTTATAAATTTTTCTTAATACCAATGAATTTATTATTTTGAAACAGTTAATACTTATGCCATACGTTCCTTTATCCAGCTGTCAAACATCGACACACGGGTATAGACATCGGGACTATTAGATGCACAAAAGGCTGTACCATAGGACACAACACCCACTTGTCTCAGGCTCTCACCACTTTGCATGACCAAAGGACCACCGGAGTCACCCTGTTTAATTAATATTTTTTGTAAACTCCAAAAAATTATTATGTACGCCACTTACATTGCAAGCTCCTTTGCCAAAACGCTCCAGCGCACAGATCTCTGTATCTGTTAGCTGTGTCATGGTCTCCTTACACTTTGCATTACTCATAGTTTTGTAAGACAACTTCTGCAATCGTGTAGGATACTTAGCAAATGGTCCTGTGCCAAAGTGAAACACGGAGCCCCAGCCTGTAAGCAGCACTTCCTGATCTGCAGAAACCAGCTCGCTGCCACCTACATTAATCGTGTCAACGCGTTTGCCATCCAGCTCAAAAGCTGGCTCTATCTTCAGAATGGCTATATCGCTGGTTACTAGCTCCTCATAATTCTCATTCATCTCATAGGATAAAACTTGCGCCCTGTAGCCAGTACTATCATTTAGATCCCTCACCCCAGCGACTACGCTAATGCGACTGGCGTTTTGGCCATTTACACAATGAGCTGCGGTCAACACGCGATTGGGTGCAATCAGAGATCCTCCACAGAAGTGTCGTTGCTTGCCGTTGCGCGTAAGGTACTGCATTGATATCTGGTAAGGCACATACTCATCTTCAGTGACGTCATAACCACCTACAACGCGTTCCTGCGAATTGGCTTCGGATTGCTCAAAATATGCGTCAACTGCATAAAAATCGAAGCGGTAGACAAAATGTTTTTTTTTTGCTTAAAAATTTGTTAACTTACGATCGATAACACCGCCCATTGGCTTGGCAGCAACGCAAGCCAGTGCAGCTATAATCAGCAGGAGCTCCACTTTGGCTGTCATGGTATCCAAATGGTTGAGTGCAGAACTTTGAGTTGTGTGGGCTTTTTATACTGCCACGACAGGTTAGACCCATCATCAGTAATTAGGTAATTTCAGCTTATTTGAATGTTATCGATCATGAACCATGGGTGGTAGCTGTGGGTGGCCAAGAGGAGTCGTGTGAGTAACAAGGTCGTTTGCTTGACCTCAATACAAATAGCAGCTAATGCAATTTTAAAGTTTATTATATGCAGAACTTTTATTTAGCTGGTTTATTTGCACTTAAAAAAATTCTTGGAAAAACCTGAATACTTAATTAAGTCAGTTTTTGTAGTAAATATAATACGACTACTTTTCAATAAAGGTTTCATCTGGATGAGATAGCTAAATTTATAAGTAAATAATAATTATAATAATAAATTCACAACATTTCAGTTTTTAAGTTAACGCATATGTCCTAGTTGAAAAAAATCGTGTTTTTCACTTTTTATTTAATTGTGACTAAGCTACTGAATATTTGAATATTTTAGGAATTAATTTTTTAAAACGTAAGTGCCAAATAGGGATCTTAAAAAATTTTGATCTTATAAAAACGAAATTTTGATATTTTTTTGTATATTTATTGAATTATTTTTAATTATTCTTTTTTCCGATTTAAGAAAAGCATCACAAAACGAATTTTTGCTATACGTTCACATATATAACCGTGGTGCATGTCTTGCGTAAAATATGGTTTATGTCTTGCATCAAAAAGAATTTCCCTTATAATAAGAATGTTTAATTTCAATCGAAAGGTGTATAGCTGTGCCAACAAAGAGTAAGGGAAATATGAGTAGAAATATGTAGCGACAGCAGAAAATTCGCATTTGAGAGCAAAAACGAAAACGAAGCAAATTTATTCGTTTTGGTTTTTCATTTTCTGGAGCACTGCCGAAGGGATCAATTTTTTACGATGCACTGTGGGCCCAGGTTTTCATATTTTGGCCAAAACTCTGTCATTTCCATAATTGTTTTTTTAAAGTAATGAAATTTTACACACGTGTTCTTAAAGGATTGAACTATTTTTATGGGAAGTTTGAGCCTCCTCAGATTTTTTTGAGATATAGATGATCCGGACCAAAATTAAAAAAAATTAAAAAAAAAAAAAATTATTTTAACTTAATTAAAAAAAAAAACTGTTAATTGGAATTGGACCATATTTCATACAGAGGTAGATATCAGCTCCTCATACATTGAAAAAATAGCCTATACCCAAAATATTGAATGGTTTTGGAGTTATAGCCCCAAATAGTTTCAGCTTTCCGAGCAAATTACAAAAAGACGACATCACCAATCCATATGCTTTTTAACTGTTATAATTTTTTTTTGCATGCTCTTTTAATTTCCGAAAAAAAATTTGAAAAATCCATTTTTGAGTTTTTACGTTTTTTCGTCAAAATTTATAATTTTTACATTTTTTGATTTGCATCTTTGTAAGTATGCTATAAAATTTTCAAATTGAACATTTTTTTTACATTTTAGTACAACTTTTGAACAAATGGTTATTAAAGCATACTTTTAGGCAGCTAAGAAATTCAAATAATAGTAAAATTTCTTGGGGGTCAATTTTTAAAATTCAACTTTTAGATATAAAATTAAATTTCCGAAAATCGGGAGGAATTACATTTTGTTGTAAAACATGTGAAGAAATTTATAAAATTTTTTTCGATCAAATATCGAGTGGTAGTCGGAGGTACCCTTAAAGCAAAGTAGCCAAATGATAAAAAAACCAAGCAAATCCTTAAACTACTCGAATATATTTAAAACCGAAAAGTTTTTAAGCTCAGTTTTATTTTTTTTCTGAAGTAATACTTATAAATAATAAAGTGAATAAAGATTTCTTAGCTACATGTATCATGGTAAATGATTTTTTTTTTCTTTAAATTATCGCGAAAGTTCAAAAAATACAAAATGTCATGTTTGATGGATAATTACTTAAAAACCACTAAATAAAATTTTATATTTTTTTTGGACAGGATACCTTAATATGTGTAAAATCATATTAAATTGTCATTTTGTCCAAATTTTGAATTTCGTCTGGAGGGCTTTTGGCCAAAATCTGGCCACGCGGGCCCATTGTGCGTTGAGGCAATTTCGCGCAAACAGTGAAAATCAGTTTCAGAGTTTACCAAACATTCAGAAACAGTAAAAATTTAAATCCGTCGGAGTGGTACCCTACTGTGGGACACCCCGAACCCACAATTTTCCAACAAAATGAATTCATTTCGACATACTTTCCATTATCAAAGAAAAAAGGAAAAGGGTATTTGGGGGATCTGCTATGATGTTAAAAGGAATAACTACCCCGCTGCACAGTACATTTATCTATTTTCCAATGCTACTTTAGCTATACGTGTGATGCTTCGTTCCTTATGAAGCAAGTCTGGCTTAACCGCTTTTGGGTGGCCTTCTTCGACAGACTGTTTCAGCTGTCAATTCCTGGGAATGACACCTACGCGTTTCCAATTCGAATTGTAGCGACAAGAACTAAGCGAATCCCAGCTTACAAGTGGCAACTGCAGCACAGCTTGTTCTTGCTACTCCCTGGAAGCACTGCAGTTTTAATCATCGTATAATTTAAATATTCCGCTTAAACAAGTTACGCTCCCGGCGGCCAAAATGACACAGTTACCAGTCTGGCAGGCAACATGTCTTTTAATTCATTGTTGCAGACAAATACAGCGGAATTGGGCGCTTGCCGCTGGCAATCAACACCTTCGAATTGGCCTGTAGCACTCATCCTGTCTGTTTGCAGTTTCTGTGGCTCTGACTATCTGGTCAGCTCAACATGTTCGATGCAAATCAGCAGCAACAGCAGCTGCAGACGTCTGCGACTTGCTGAAGTTATCTCGGCAGCTCTCGGTTCTGGTCTATTTGGACCGCCATGGCATTGTATTGTATATGTCAGTTCCGGCCTGATTGCATATTGCTAATGAATCATTCTGCTGCAAGTTGAGGTTAGGTGCAACACATGGAACACCTAAGCGTATGTGTGTGGCGGGCGTTGAGTTGGCGAAAATTAATTATGCACACCTTTTGGATTTTGTTTTGCTGTGTGCTGAGGTCTTGATCTTTGGACTACCATGTTAATTGTTGGCTTGGTCTGCGTTCTCCAAGCTGGCAGGCTGAACCGATTTGAACTTGAAATGGCTTTATTATTTTGGCAGAGGATGTGTTGCATGTGCCTTGGTAGACGTTTCGATTGCGCTGTTGGCGCCTGTCGTGTCAGTTTATGGTTTGGTATTTGTTAATTGGACCACCCTGTCGAGGGGGCACGCAGAACGTTTACGTGTCACGATTTATCTGTGGAGTGCTTTATTTTTAGCTGCCACAAATTTGCATGCCACCTTAAAATAACTTGTTCTTGAATTATTAATTCTTATAAATAAGGTCATTAGAACCTCAGGGATGTCCCTGGAATCTCAAGCGAGTTTTTTCTACATTTCTTGGAATTGTTGTCGGTCAAAAACATCTATAAAAGAGATTCAAGTTTTTAAAAGATATTTACACCCTGCAACAGAGGTAAAATAAGGTCCAACAAATTGTATGTGGCAGAAGCGGACTTCTTGACCTTATAAAGTATACTGCTGTTGATCTTAACAATTGAATATTGGAGACTTAGAAAGATAAAGTACATAAGTTATAAAATTCAAATAGCTTTCACAGTTTTTAGTCAAAAATTACAAAATTTGAAACTTTTTTCCAACAAACCCTAGCTATATCTTAAAATGTTTGTAGAGAAATACCTATAGAATTAGAAAAGAAAGTCGTGTGTATTAAACCATTTATAACTCAGTAACTGTAAGACCTATTTTTAAGATCTTTAATTTCTTGCATCTCTTTCTGCTCCGCATAACATCGAACCACCAAAACTTTCTGCTTATTTTATTTTATTTTGCTCAGAGCAACTCAATAAATTGTTTCTGAACCACAAAAATTACAATTGGTTGAGTGAAAGATGTATTTTTCCGGAATCAGAAAATTTTGGAAACTAAGAAAAGTATAGAGTATATTATCGTCGGTATGTCCCAAATGCAACCCTTCCAATAGTTACAGCTTATAAATGGAACGCTTTTGGCAACAGACTGACGGATTGCTGTTGGGTTGAATTGTATTGAAAGAGTTATCTAATCCTAAATGTGTTAGTTTCGTTATAAACAAATTCTCAATGTAACCTCAAATCTGAATACCATATTTTACAGTGGCATCACAAATAGTAAAAGTAGTTCGATGGAATTGGGAAAAGTGAATTTCCCATTCTTCATACTCCTCAGAAATGCATAGATAAGCGCAAAAAACATATTGGTATATTCCTCAAATTGAGACGTTTTCTACTTAAACATTACAACTCCTTCTGTTCTCAGCTAAAAATTTCCGGCTAATAAAATGCATTTTAATCATTTCATCAGCTACAGCCTGGAACTTTGCTTAACCCAACTTTGTCATGAGTTTTGAAGCCGGGCGAGCGGATCGGTGTTAACAAGATAAGTATCTTGTCGAACTGACTACGAACCAGGCTCAGTGTTCTGTGTTCTGAACGCCATCATTATTATGACATTTTGCTTGATTGCCTGGCTCATTCTCATCAGCCCTGTTCCAAGCCAACTTCTTCTTGGGAATTGTGCGTGTGGCCAGACGGAGGAGCCAGGCTACATCAGAAAGACATTTTCATTGCAATTTTTATGGCCAGACAACGATGTTGTCTTTTTGTCTTTGTGGGTTTTTGGTTAGTTTGTTTGTTTTGTTCTTGCCGCTGACTCTTCAATGTGATTTATTGACTGGTTCTTAAAGCACTGCCGCTGGTTTTACGACCCGAACTTGAGCATTTTAGTTTGGCTTTAAAAACACAGTAGCCCGGGGTCTTAGCAATATTTAATTGTTTTGAGAGCGTGCGCTCTGATTGGCATCGGCGTAAAATTGGTTAACTCTCCTTCTTTGAGTTTCATTCAAGTCAACTAAAAAGTGTTTCTTATTGCTGCCATTTTATGGTTCAGGGTGTTCCCTTAACTGTTATGTTATTATTCCAAAATCTTTATTATTTGTTACTAGCTATTGCAGCATAGTTATTTTTATACTATGCTGTTAACGCTCTCAATGTTCAATTAAAATTTCGTTACAGAAATTTTTATTTTTTTATTAATAGCCGATCTATGAAATCTGAACTTTCAAAAGAGTCCAAACATGAATCCTATCATCAGAATGGCGATGCGTCTTGATTATATCCGAAATATTTCAACATTTTCAAACTTTTGTTTAAAGCAACTCGAATTTGCTTTATAACACCCCTGCACTTGTAAAAGTATTTTTGCTTGAAAAACAACCTGATTATTATTTTTCTTTAAAAAGTTCTGATATTACTTTTAAATTTTATCATTTGATCGGTCGTTTTTTTTTTAAATTTGAATTAATTAAGGTTTCTTATTATTTTTTATACTTTTGAAACAACTTGAAAAGATATAGTCTTTTTATGATATTTCGAGAACGGACTAATATCTTTCGATGAATTTTTTCAAGAAAGGGGAGTTTAACATTTATAAAATTAAGACGTGTAATATGTGACTTCCCCCAGGGGTCAACCGGTTCAACCTAACCTAATATGTTTCTAATAATATTACTTGAGAACGGAGCGTCCGATTTTCTTGCTGATTTTTATACCCTGATAAAATTAATTTTATCAAAGGTAAAGGTACTTGTTATACATAAGTTCGTGCAAATGTATGTAACGGGTGGAAGAAGGCGTAGCAGACCCCATACAGATATATATTTTTGATGAGCATCAACAGCCGAGTCGACATAGCCATGTCTTTCTGTCTATCTGTCTGTCATAATCAGAAGGATCCAGAGGCTAGAAGAGCTATAGAGCTGAAATTTTACCAAAAGATTCGATTTATGTCAATATGCTGTCCCGTACCCCCGTAGGAAAATTTCAATTTGTTAAACTGTTTGTAGAGGAGCTAATGCCTCCAAAATCGGCTAAAATATAGTCCAGTCCTCTGCAACAGTTTTTAACTGTTTAAAGAACTTATTGGTATAAATATCGAATTGCACGAAAAAAAAAATTCTAATTTTAAAGTTCAAAGAAGGAATGTGCAGGAATAAAATTTTTCGAGAAAAAAGGTACAGGGTATTACACTGTCGGGGACGGCCTCGACTGTATTACATTTTTTTTTTAAATTTGGTATGAATTGTCTTTAATTTGCTATTTTATTTGAATATTGCTAATGAGATCTTTACAATTTTGGTGATATTTTTAGACGATACCACAATTATATTGATTTGAAAAAATGTAGGTACATATTTTTTTGATGCAAGATGGCCTGGCATAAGGGACGGACGCAAAATACGTTTTGATGTTTCACGACGAAAGGAAATATTAGGAAAATATATTTCTAGAAACTAAATTACGTATGTCAGACTTTGTTAATTAATTTGCAAGTTCTTCCAAAGTTTCTAAGCATCTTTTAATTGCCAACGACAATTTGTTTATCCATAATACTTTAATAATTTCCCTTGTTCCATTCACAGTAGGAGCGCATGAGTAGCTATCACCTGCTGTTATCGAGCGTGTTCAAAACTCACACCGTAGCATGGGATCATATTTTCTCTTACAGATTCTTATGGGTTGACAGAAGCGCCTACCTGTTGTCATCAATTAGGTAACAAGCTCACGCGACCGATAAATCAACGAGTATGAAATTAGATAGAGTGGAACGACTGGCCGTTAGCGTTTACTCGCTAGTTGCTCCTTTGAGCAATTATTAGGGTTTGCTCGGGTCATTTAAGCAGTTGTATTTTGCATGCGTGCAAAGAGCATGGAAGAAAAACCCGAACGCCGCCGTCTGTACTGCTCTAATGTGTTAAGTTGTTGTTGGCTGCTGTGTTGCATATTTTGTTTTGGTTCTTAATTCATATTTGATTTTCGTGCAACTAGTAAAGTGTGCTTATGCATGAATATTTTATCAAGGGGCGGGCGGATATGTGAGGTTTTTTGTGTGTATTTGACCGAGATAGTAATTTTTGTTGTTGTATTTGTATACTTTTCAAAATTTATTCTTAATACAAATTTAATATTTTATTGTTGCTGAACAAAATAAATATTTTTTCTTACATATGTATGTATGTACATACATATGAACATTTAAAAAACCATTTTTCTTTTATAATTATTAATTTTATTGTTAATGGTTCATATATAAGTATGTGTATTTTGTTGTTGTTATTGTCGTGCTGTTATTGTTAATAAAAATGTAATAATATATATTATGAAATTAAGAAATAAATACATACATATATATGTATGTATACGAATCAAATTTTATTTTTTTATTTATGTATGTGCTATGTATGTAGTATGTATGTATGTACATATAAAGGCTGTGGATTAATTTTGGATTTTACTGCGGCTGTTGTTATTGTTCCTGCTGCTGTGTGTTGTTGTTAATAAAAATGTAACAATATACATATGTATATTATTTATTGTTGCTGAAAAAAAAGATTTATTTTTTTTAAGAAATAAATACATGTACGAATCAAATTTAAATTTTTTTATTTATAATAACTTTAACTTAAAAAGTTATTAACTTAAAATACTTTTTTTTTAATGTTTTTTTTTTGTAGTATTGTTAAGGTAAGTATCAGCTATTAATATGTTAAAAAAAATGGGAAAAATCGGCCAAAGCAAAGCGATATGAAGCATTAAAATTAAAATTTTTTACTACATCCATAAATATTTGTATTCTTATTTTCCGTGGGAAGGTGGTTTTCTTATTTCAGCAATTTCTAATTTCAGATAAATGGCCTAACTGTAAAAAATCATTGCACCTTTTTTAGTTTGTGTGCCCCACTGCACCACATTATTTATAATAATAGAAACAGAAAACTTCAAAATCTCTGTAAATGCACCATGCTGGACATAAACAAAGCAAGATGCATTTTTGCATGTTATAATAAGAAGGTAGCGAGAGTGAGTTAGATAGCATGAGCCTACGCATTTGGCAATTTATTATTTATTTATTTATTATTTATTTATTTCCTATCTTAATATATTATACAATAAAATACTTAAGATCTAGAGAACAGTGGCCTAATAACTTGCAGTTACATATTAAAGAGAACGCACTGACCAAAAGTCTGTATATCTGTTTTGCTTCGGCTAAAAGCTACTTGTGCTTGTGTGCGTACAATGCAAAACAGTTCAGCAGAATGTGTGGCGATAGCTAAATACTCTTCTTCGTATTTTTCGTATTTATGCATGCAGTTGTTAGTGTAAGAGCAAACGCGTTTGCAAAGTGTCATAGCAGCCACATATTAAGAAAGGGTATAAATGCTCAGAAACGAAAAATTTACAAATTTAGCTGCGGCTGAATTTGTAAACATTGCCGACAGCCAACAACGAAGTTTAGAGCCGAGTTCAATTGCAAGAGTTCGTCAAATGCTATTTTTAGATTTTCATTTTAACTCTGCCCGCCTGCACCTTACTTACACTTCTTAAAGTTTATAACATAAATTTACATATATTGTCTTTGTGGCGGGCAGTCTTGGCCTTAACGCTGATATGATATACATATGTATGTATGTATTTAAACAACTTAGCCTTAAGAAAAAAAACTTATGTAGTTTTTCTTATGTAGCAATGCACATATAATTAATTGTCTTGGGTAGTTATTACCTTAAAATTGTATACAAATATGTATTCTGATTTAACTAAAAATTATAAGGTAAATAATTTATGGCTTCTTTTTATTTATATAGTAGTCAGGGTCAAAGATATATGTACATATGTACATATGTACATACTAGATTTTTATGATTAAACGCTTATCATATCCAAGGGCGATTGAACTACAATGTTCCTAAGTCAATGCCAGAGCCAATGCTTCATATCGCTTTGCTTTGGCCGATCTTTCTTACCTTAACAATACTACTAAAGGAAACATTAAAAAAAAGTATTTTAAGTTAAAGTTATTATAAATAAAAAAATTAAAATTTGACTCGTACATGTATTTATTTCTTAAAAAAAAATATTTATTTTGTTCAGCAACAATAAAATATTAAATTTGTATTAAGAATAAATTTTGAAAAGTATACAAATAAAACAACAAAAATTACTATCTCTTTCGGTCAAATACACACAAAAACCTCACATATCCGCCCGCCCCTTGATAAAATATTCATGCATAAGCACACTTTACTAGTTGCATGAAAATCAAATATGAATGAAGAACCAAAACAAAATATGCAACACAGCAGCCAACAACAACTTAACACATTAGAGCAGTACAGACGGCGACGTTCGGGTTTTTCTTCCATGCTCTTTGCACGCATGCAAAATACAACTGCTTAAATGACCCGAGCAAATCCTAATAATTGCTCAAGACTCGCTGAAAAATTGTTCTTAACGGCCAGTCGTTCCACTCTATCTAATTTCATACTCGTTGGATAAATATTGTCAGAGCCACAGGTCTCTCTCTTGGCTAGTACTAGTATGGTGAAATCATGGTTTGTGTGTGCTGCCAAGAGATCTCTTATCTGATTTGCAAATAAAAATCTGTTTAATTTCGCTTGCTGCCAACACCACCCCCCGTGCACCCGCGAAACGGCAATGGGTGCGTGTGCAAGTGGAGTCATAATTTATAAGCCCAGTGTGTGAACGAGTGCGACTGGACGAGAAGACCCAGACTGTCTGGGATTTGGAGCTGGGCAAATTAAGTACTAAAATAAACGACCAATTTACTGATTATGCAAAACATGCAATTAATTTTCAACTTCATTTTTCTTTCAAATGTTAACTTGTAATACTGAATTGTTGGAGTTGTAGTTGGAGTTGTAGCTGCAGTTGCTCTTGTTTGTAGCAGAAAATTAATTGCCACTGTAAGTGGAAAATTTATTCGGCATGTTTTATGGACTTACTGGAGTTTTCTAAGTCAACCATCTATCTTTAATTTATAGAGCAGATGCAACTTTTAAAACTGGCATTCGATTAAAAAAAAATTGCAATTTTTTGAAGCTATTAGGGGCACATGAAGCAACCATTAGAGTAAAATTCATATTTATCAGATCGAAAGTTTGCTTTAAAGTAGAATCGTGTAAGGCATAGCGTAGTGAGCCACTTGGGCTAACTACACTTTTCTGACGTTCTCGTTAGACGCCAACATGGGAGGCTTGAAAGCTGGTTAAATCCGCGCAGCTTTGTCCTGCAGGTAACGGCAGTGTGATAATACGAAGACTACACGACAAAAGTAGGACCATGTGTCCTTCTCTTCGGTACAAAAGCTATAAATTGTCTATATATATCGCCTGTGTTCTGGAAGAGGCGTTTTGATTTTGATTTACGACTCAACCCACATGTATCTTAGTAGGTTAAAAGACCTCCTTTTTAGCAGTATTATTAAATTAATTAAACTTCTGAAAATGAACAAATGCTAGGAATTTAGGATCCCAGATCTATAGGCCAATGCTATCAATTTGCTACCATACTTATGTATCAATTCAATTAGAACATGGTGAACCAGAGAAATTGACACATATCACTACCAAAGGTAGGGTGACTACAGTTCGGAAAATCTTTGGCCAGTTTACCATTAATTTCTTCAAGCCATTCCTTGCATTTAGCCACCCTCTATACATTTTCTTTTATCAGCAGAGCCTAAGAACTTTTAATAATACAAATTAAATATGTAGCTTAAGAATAAAAACACCGTTGTGGTATGGTTTTTGACGGTACTGAAAAACAGCATTAAAAGGTATTGTCTGAAGCGTTTCTACCCCCTCGACCTTCCTTCGCTACATACTAGTGTTGATAAATGTTCGAAAAAAATTAAAAAGGTTAAGTTTCGTATTTTAAAAGCTTAAGTTAAAAATAGGCTCTCAATGAAGTTAGTGATGTGAAGATGATGTGTTTTTTTAAGATACAATTAAACCAAATGGAGAGATTGCTCCACAAATTTTCTAATGATCATTATAAATTGATGACCCACATGGATCGCATCGGCGACTATAAAGGGACTTTTTTAGCAAAACAAATTTCCAGCGCCAAATTGAAAAACTTATTTCGATACCGATACTAAGCAAATTGGTATCGTATCAACGATACAGATACAGAACCCACGATATTTCCGATATTAAAGTAAAGCATATTTTTGGGATGGGCCAATGCACTATGGATTTTTTTGCCACTTTTTTGGCATAAAGCCTTAAATATTGAGATATTTGCACCAAATTTGGTACTTATGCATATTTTGAGCCCCCAAGACGGTCTACCAAGTTTCGCACGGTTTGTCCCATATTTCTTATTACTGCCATATAGCCGATCTGTCTGATTTGCACCAACTTTGTTGTTTTTTAAGATATTTGGTTGAAAATTAATGTGAACACATATTTTGAGCTTCTTAGAAGATTTGCAAAATTTGGTTATGTTTGGAGCACTCTATAATAAAGGTGGCATAAAATCGATCTAGCTGACTTGGACCCACTATTTTTTTTTCTGCTATTTCGCTTAAAATGTTACTTATTTGACCAAGGCTTTTTAATTTATGCGAAATCAATTCAAAATGTTGTTCTTCTATGTATTTTATGTTGATTTCGCACATTATGTGCTGTATAACTGCGTCTGTTGTGTGATTGTTGCTGTTCCAAACGTCAAACAGCGTTGAATTTCAGAATGCGAATTTTGCTTAAAGAAACCCAAATATCTTGTATTGTGGCAAAATGTAGCAAAAAAGTTAGTTAGTTTATCAGTGTTCTACATACTTTGGTTAATAACTTGGCATTTTAACCTCAGTGAGCCGCTGTGCCCTGCAATAGTAATAATCCACGAAGCAAGGTTACTTTTTTTAGGACATAGTGTCTAAAATAACACATAAACAATACACAGGAGAATAGGGCAAAACACAACAAATTTTTTAGATTGTTATTTAATCTTTAATATTAAATACCTGGGCTAACGTTCTCCATCATTACAATTTTTATTTTGCTTTTGGTTTTTATCAGGTACGCGCGTAAACTTACCTGATTTTTCCCGCCAAAAATGCAAGCAAAAACGACGAACAATCAGCTGACTTTGCCCGCTCCCCATAGTAACAGGGTTGCCCAAATATTTGACATCGATTATTTGATCATCTAATTGAAGTATTTATATATTAAAAAAATAAAAAAATTTGGAATTTGGAACAAAAAAATTTGGAGGTTTATACCAAAAAAATAGCAAAAAAAACCATAGTGCAATGGTCGCCATAGGGCACATACATTCTCGAAATGTGAAAAAATTTTCTTTGTGATCTTTTTGACAAGACAATAAATAAAAATCGGTTTTATGTAAATAATTTTTGTTGAACATTTTTAATACACCAAAATTATAGAACGAAAAATGGTATGTAAGTGTGGTGTATACCACTATCTTTAACAGTTAAGTAACAAAGCGGAAACAACTTTTTAGTTATAAATTTTAAAAAATATCCTAATTTTTTTGAATTTATCTTTATTGAAAAAAAATGAATCAAATACTATTAGTTGATTACAAAAAATATCGTGTCAAAGAAATGTTTTCTCAAATAATCAGTTACAGATAACTAGATTAAAATTCGGAATTTGCAAAAAAAATTTTCGAGGTGAATATTGGCACGTACCTCGATCACATTTAAAATCACCTAAGTCGAAGATATCGATTAACAAAAGAATCACTTCACTTATTATATTTTTACCCATATGTATGTGCATCGAACGACTTCTTTCTTATAAAGCATAGCTCTGACAATCAAGATAACATCTTTTTTATTAGTCTTCTTTTCTGAATGGAAATTTTCGCTCTTGGTGTTTATCGGTTAGTGACATAATCGTGTAATCATAATCATGACTGCCCTTGACCGAAATTGTATTTCGATCAAGTTCAGATAAATATTTCGCTGGCCTTAAATTTACAAACATTTACTTATATTTTTCGTATTATATTTAAACTGATAATGTGCGTTAAGAAAAAAACTTATATATTCTACAAAAAAATATATAAATACCGTAATTTAAATGGACTTGTTTCATTCTTATTTAAGCCCAAGTGAACTAAAAGCAAAGACTAAAATGTCTGCTGGAAACGTAATAAAACTTTTGATTTTTGCGTCAATACACATTATGCTTATTTTTGGTCAAGAATTCTTAGAGATTGTGCCAAATAACACACAGAAAAAAGAACCTTTGCGCATTAACGGCGGCCAGTTAGTAAATGAAACGGTGCCCTTTCAGGTTTCACTTCAAATTCTTCGACGTGGTCGCTGGCAGCATTTTTGCGGTGGTTCAATTGTCAGTCCCGAGCATGTGTTGACCGCTGCTCACTGCGTCGAAAAAATGAAAGTGGAGGACATTAGTGCAGTGGGTGGTACACTCAATTGGAAGACAGGCGGCCAACGGCACAAGGTACTTGCAAAACATGTGCATCCCCAGTATGCCATGAATCCCAGCATTATCAACGACGTTGCGTTGGTCAAGGTTACGCCGCCATTTAAATTACATCGCGCCAGCATTGGCACTATTGGTTTGGGCGCAGCTAATCCCATAGGTGGCAAGGTGGCAGTGCGTCTAACAGGCTGGGGCTCTACTACCGCCAGCACTGCAGGCGCCACGCTGCCAGATCAGCTACAGGCATTGAACTATCACACCATTTCAAATGAGGAATGCGCACGGAAAGGTTTCCGCGTCACAGCTAATGAAATCTGTGCGCTGGCAGCACGTGGCCAAGGCGCCTGTGTGGTATGTGTGTTAATGGTTTAAGTTATTTTAAAACTACCGCTTGCTATCTATGCAGGGTGACTCTGGCGGTCCATTGGTCGTAACAGATCCGGTGCCACAACTGGTGGGCATTGTTTCCTATGGCAGCAGCACTTGTGCGCAGGGCAGGCCTGATGTCTATACACGTGTCTCCAGTTTTTTGCCCTACATAAACAAGGTTTTGACTAAGGATCTGGCTTGAGCTGTGTTATAAATAAAGTTTGACAACATATAAACAAATGATGCAGTTGTTCCTGCACTTTCTATAGTATGCGCCAAAAGCCAGAAAAACGCTTCAAAACGCATAAATTGTTTACCAACTTACTTTTGGTTTGTTTTATTTTGGCGGCTAATTAAAAATCTTGTTCGATATTCGCCACAGTCACTGGCAGCAGTGACTTGCTGCATCTTCATTTGCTATATCGTCTAGGCGCTTGGCACGGCTCCAACTTGAACTTCAGCTCAACTATGTACAACAACTACAGCATTCAGACCATGATAAATGCAAAAAGCAATTTATCGCACATTTAACTCAATTCAGTTTCTTTATGGGCTAGCAGCAGGTCTGTCGATGGGGTCGGTTGTTCCACTGGTCCATTGGAACATTGGTCTATGCTCATCTAGTTGGGGGCACGCCCGTTTGCTTGCTTAGCAATATTTCGCTGACACGCACACTCCGTACTCGCAGCGTGCCAAGACCATAGACCATCACATACCATATGCCATATACCATAGACTATGGACCACATAGACCATGGAGCCATGGAGCCATGGACCGTGGGCCGTGTCGAGGCGCAAAGACTATGTGCTTGTAATTCGATATTAGAGTTTATGTGCGACAAATACGATGTGCAAACATTTTTATGTTCCAGCAATTTCTATGCTGTATTCGAATTTGTAGTGGAAAAGATTGCCAGTTTGCTGTTTGGTGTTGACTGTAATTAAGTTCAAATAATGTGGAAATCAGACTAGCTTTGGTTCTTCTTTACACTGTCCAACATTGAATGGACAGTTTTTAGAGTTAACAGTGTTGAACTTATTATTTATCGATCATCGATAACTGGTAGAGGCAAGGTTTTTTTTTGAATATTCAAAATTTTAATAAATTTTTTTTTGTTATTTGACACTGATTTTGACGTTTTCACAAATTTCCACAAAATTCATTTGGAATCAAAATGGTTCAAATTGAATGTCTGACTAACTTTATTTATCGCACAAATTATTTCTTAAAAAAAAAAAGAATAGAAAAGCAAACTAGGAAACATTTTGGAAAAATTTAAAATTTTGTGAGAACATTGACATAAAACTCTACGATGCCTTTGTTTCGATTTGGGGGCAATAAACAGGTTTTAACAGGAATTTTTGTTCTAAAGGTTCTCAAAATCTTATGTCTAAATAAACTTAAATTATTAAAAAAAAACTATTTGATTGAAACTAAAGAAAAATATTTTGTTTCATCCGTAATCTTTTGTAAATTTAGCTAGAGAATTCTTTCTTCTAATTTATTTTCATAGTAGCGTAAGTTTCAAAAAAATTTTGTCTGGAACTTATCTACCGTCTAACAACAGAATTAGGTATTCACAAAATATTTTACGAAATTCTAAAATCGGAAATTTTGACATTTTATATAAATGAATAGAGCTTAAGATAAATAATAAGAAAAATTGTCCATCTATAAAAAAAAATCTACAAATTAATACATATGTGGGTAAAAAATTATAAAATTCATCTTTTAAATTCGATGTATGGAAGACTTAGAGAAAATCAATGATTTTTGCTTAATGATCTTATTCTAACAATTAGAGTAATAATTAAAATATAAAAAAAAAAAATTAAACTCCCAAAACCAATTTCACAATAAACAAAAAATTGATGAGTATTCGCAGGGTCCCCATCTACTCGTTTGATGACCTAACTATTGAATTTCGTGTCAGAGAACATTCGTAAAAATAATGTTGCGATTAATGTTAAATTCTGGGAGAAAAAAGAATGATTTTGTACTAAATTCCAAGCTGCTTGGAAATTGAAACAGAAAATTATAATAATTACAGAAATTTCGCGCATTTTTATTATGTTTAATCATTAATTATACTAAAAAAAAAACCCCAAATCATTTAAATAATTTAAAATAAATGCAATTTTAAAAAATAATTGTTTAATAAAAGTTTAATTCTAGTCTCCAAATTTGTTGTTGAGTGTAACTGCGTTGCCCTGGTCGCACTAACGCCATGTAAGCACTCAATTGATATGCTCAAAATAAATGTGGTCACACTGCACAAATGCCATAGAAAATCTGGCATTCTGTTCATTTGAGAAAGAAACTGTCGAACTGTGTTCAATGATGTCGTCACAGTCAAGCAAATAATACTGAGTGAAAAGTTCTGATGAAAGATAGCTCATCCCATGAACTATGTTGTGCGACTCGAACCCGTAGTTCGCTAGACAAACGGCGACTGTTACTGTCGCTGACCACATAAATTCATTTAAATCAATCAATTCAATTTGTTTGTCAATAAAAACCTAAATGAGTATTTCATTTAAACAAATTAAAATTCGACCCATTTGAATGTCGTGCTCGAAATTCCAGAGACAGACTCATCCAACTCAACCCGGACAACAATTAAAATTGACGCGACTTTGGTCTGAGTCTGAGCGCGACTTTGGAACCGGGCCCAGATTTCTGGGCGAACAAAAGCATTATGTACTATAATATGCAGATGAAAATATTATTAAATATCGCATAATTTTTTATTATTTCTTGTCACAGTCTCAGTGCAGACTCTCTCGGTGGCTGGCATTGTCTTTGTTGACTTTTCATTGTCAATTAAAATCAAATAAATTTATTTGCTGCTTGACTTTGGCATCCAGTTGGCTCACTGATTCAGTTCCACTTATCTGGTTGTAGTTTTGGTTTCAGTGCTCTGTTTGGGTTGCAAGTGCATTATTATTTTGACCTTCTTCTTTTGTTTGTAGCAATATATTTGGTTGAAGGATGATGCTCAATGACTGTTAATTAGTTGCATATTTGGGTTTCATATTACTTTTTGGCTTTGCCCTGGTTAGCCACGGCTTCCATAGCTTTTTTGACCGTTTCGGGATCGCCTAAAAACTTCATGGGCGACGTAGGACTCATGCACTCATCTAATTCGTAGACAAAAGGTGTGCCTGTTGGTAAATTAAGCTTCATAATCTCATCATTTGAAAGATTATCCAGATGCTTGACTATTCCACGCAGACTGTTGCCATGTGCAGCTATTATCAAACGTTTACACTCCTGAATCTGCGGCACAATTACATCGTTCCAGTAGGGCATTGTGCGTTCTATGGTCATCTTAAGGGACTCAAACATAGGAAATGACTGGGCGTCGGGTCCATCTTGATAGCGGGGATCATTCACTATGCACGCATAGTACTTATGATCCTTTGTCATAGGCGGTGGAGGCGTATCAAAGCTGCGTCGCCAAATGTTTACCTTCTCTTCGCCATATTTTTTTGATGTCTCAGCTTTATTTAGACCTGTCAAATTGCCATAGTGTCTCTCATTAAGCCTCCAAGTTTTGCATATGGGTACATCTCTTTGGTCGCTAGCCTCCAAAATCAACTGCAGCGTTTCCTGAGCACGCGTCAACACGGAGGTATGCGCTCCGTCAAACCGCCAGTTGCCAGCTTTTATGGCGCTGGCAGCAGAGCATGCTTCCTCTTTGCCTTTTTGACTCAGCTTGGCATCGTACCACCCACAAAAGAGATTTGTCTGGTTCCACTCCGACTCACCATGACGTATCATAACTATTTTATATTTGCCCTCTTTTTCGGAATACTTTTTCTTTCGTTGGCTATAAGTGCGCAGCGACTCATTGGTGATTCCACAACTTGGGGAAGCTGTGAAGGTGTGTTTTACTAGATGCCGAAATTGCAAGAGTTGACTAGAAAATGCAGCCATATCACTTTAAAATAATTTATAATATCCTAAATGCAATGTTTTACAATTTTCCCAAATGCTACTTATGTAACATGTAAGTTTTTGACTTTGGTAATTATGAGTGACAATCTAGCAATAAACGTTTTACCAATCAAAGTCAAAGTTACCAAAGTGACATGAAACCAAGAAAAAGTTATCTATGATCTAAGCTACCAACTACACAAAAATTGGCACGAAGTGAAGAAAACAGTATTGAAACAGACCCAGAAAATGCATCATGCTTATCTGGTCACCCTATGAGCGATAATAGCAAACATGCAGAATTTGGGTGAGTACAGAAATTGTATTTTTTCCAAAATTTACTCTAAGTGTTGAAATTTGATCAATCTATACAAAAAAATTAAAGATAAGTGGAAGATGGCATTAAAATTCATTGTTTGGTATGGAAACGATGTTGCCCAATGCGTGGTTACTTTCCAGATCTGGCCCTTAGCGGCTATTTTCTGATTCCTAACCCGAAGACAAGGGTCGAGTGAATGTTGAGACAAGTTTTTATTTGCTTTGAATTTTTTGTCGCAGTGGTCGGATGCTTTTTTAAGTCGATTCAATTATCGATTTCGAAATTTTAAATTTTCGATTATTACTTTTTCTCTTTCGGCTCACGATTTTACCGCTTTAGCTTTGTAGCTATAATCTGGGTCTCCGCATATAAGGTATTGTCTATGCTTAGATATCTAGAATCGCTTTTTTTACTCAAAAAATCAAAAAAATTTACTGACTTTTCAAACTGCCCTAGTATTATTAAATGTTTACCAAAAATAGTTCATTGCTTTAGTAAGCACTGTTTCAAAGCTACTCAACCTGGGCTGGAAAAGTAAACCCAAGCACGAATATCCGGTATCCGGTGAGCATTGTTTAACTAACAATATTTCGTAATCGAAATTCTGTGTACTTATTGTATAAACTTGAAGAAGTTACAGGAATCCCGATTCAGTCTAAAAATCCTAATATTTCTTTAGCTACTGTTTTTGAGTTATTTGCAATGCTTACCCACCGAACTATGAAGTAAATCATGAGACACATAAAAATCTCAAGGCTGTCAAATAAGCCAAGCTAAATGAAAATATCATAAACTTGAAGATTTGTGCAAAAACCAAACATACTACACGACTCTATTTGGCCCACTGCCAACGCCCATAATTCCTATACCAACAGACCATTTGCCGTCTGCAATGGAAGCAACAAACAAATTGGCTAAAACCCGATCTTCAGGAAGCAGCCATAAAGATCTTTTTTATGGTCGCAGTGACGAGGCACCACTGCACCACCGTTGGCGTCCAGTGGTGGTAACTACGGCGGCATAAAATGATAAATTGTCTACCGTAGCCAGTTGGATGTAGACGATTTTTTTTTTTTTTTTCCTATTCATTTGCCGGACAGGTCGAAAACATTTTAGTGCTGGCGACACTAACGGCTACCATAGATCAGTACAGTCAAGTCCTCTTGAGGCAAAAACATTAGATTAGACAATTTGTAGATGAGCTTGGAGAGTTTTGCTTCAAGCGCCACTCTGGTGGCATTGGGGCACGAACTATGCGGAATTTGTTTGGTACGTGTACCGCTCCATACACCTTGTCTCCACCAGCATTCACAGTTTCTTCGTGTTAATTGAAAATTGTTCGGTAATGTTGCTTATCGCAGGCCTATCAGAGGTTGCCATTGCCGGCGCGGCGTCACCGTGGTTGGGTGTCATGTGTGGCTTTAGCTGCTTGTATGTTGCGTGTCGCGCTCCGCGTCGTGTTTGTGGCAATGTCCGTGTCCAAGTCCATGTTCGTGGGCCATGCCACACCTCGGGCTGACTACATACATAGCTGGACAACTTTGAGCGCCGCACGCATACTCAAAAGGTGTTTGATAAACATCCAAAGCTATGCGCTTTTAATATTGTAGTGGGCTTTTGTGACTGCTGTTGTTGTTGGTTTTGGAGTTGTTGAAGTTGTTGGAACTGCTACTATGCCTTGCGGTGAAAATTTTTCAAACACTTTTGACAACTTTCATGAAACGCACTTAAAAAATTTATCGCCGGTGACATTTTTTGTGACTTTAATTGGTTATAGTTGTCGTCTAGCTTCTTGTCTATGGCGACTTTTTTGTGGTACTTTGGTTTTATTTTGGCACCTGCAGCTTAAGGTAGCTTTATCCGGCGCAGCTTTTAGCTTGAGCGGCGTAAGTTTGGTCTTAGAAGTAGTTAACACGGTTTGGAACTTAATTGCTTTCACAAAATGATTGATGACATTGACCGTAGGGCATTGGGTTTGACAGGCATTAAGATTATTGGACCAAGCTGCATGGTGAGTTCCTTTTCAGCTTAACAAAATATTGCATGCGTTCAGCCGAACTTTATAGCACAGTTGTGATAAATGTTGGGAGTGCTGCTTGAGTTATCGGAAATCGTCTTCAATCACACTAACTATCGTTTAGCACACTTTTGTGTGCTTCATTGCTGCTCAACAGCTGATTTTATTTTAGCAATGTTCCTTTAAATTTTGTTTAAGACCTATTAATTGCAAACTTAATACTTATATAATTTTAATCGACATTGATCAGAGAGAGAGAGAGAGCTTCTACACTTTAAGAAAATCGTGTAGCATCTTATTCATTCTAACATACAGCTTAAAGCTCTTGACTATTCAGTCAATAAAACTAGACCACCTTATCAGTTCCCAAAATGTTTAGTAAGTTGTTCAAGATTGGGTACTTGTAGGTGCTTTTTAAATTTTTACAAATAGTGTGAATAAGCCTATTAAGACTTGGGAAGATAAAACTATCGGCTAAGACTTACTTGGTTGAAATACGCCTTATATACAAGATTTATGCGTTCATACAGACAAATGGACCCTGTATGTCTGCATTCATTTTTTTTGTATCCTCCTGACCAGAGCTGGGCAAAAAGAGAGCGGTGGAAAAATGAGAGTGTGTTAGTGAGCTCTACACTGTGCAAATAAATTGTGTTGCAAAATGTTGTTGTATTTATTATTTATTATTGTAATTAGTCTAAGTTTTTTAATTGTGGTAATTATATAGACTTTCAAAATAATTTAATTGTTTTTTATTTATTATTGAAAAAGTTTATTTATATATGTTTAAAGTGCAGAACATTGAATGAAATTTTTGTCCAGTGTTTATATTACATTTAATTCGTTTTTGAATTAATAATATGCGTTGATTGCCAATATTTAAATATATAGCATTGTGACAACTGGTCATAGTGACGCATTTAATCATTTATTTCTCTCAGTGCACTTTGGACTATGGGCTGCCCAGCTCTGCTCCTGACCATACTGAAGGTAACATTAGGGGTCTCCTTTTCTTTGTTATATATGTTAGCACTATCTTGGTATACCTCTAATCTTAAGGCACAGGGTATAAAAAATATATAATATATACAATAAATTGAATTGATGAAATTATTGTTAACACTAGAAATACCAGAATTTGTTCTATACCTACCAACCGGTCAACATGACCGGTTTGATGTTTAGTGGAAAAAATATTAAAATTTGCAAAAATTGTTATAAGATTAATTTGTTTTTAACAAAATTAAAATATATTTCATTTAAATATTGAAAGTACATGGTATATATATTTATATTTTAACAGAAGTAATATTATATTTTTATTTAGGTCACATTTCGATTACCGCAATTTCAACAAATAGAGATTTTTTTATAAGTACATTTACCACAATCATGTTTTCTACAACCAGCACAGATATTGGTGGTTTTTTTTATTTTTATTGCATAAACCTATTTAACAAGTTTTTCGTATATTAGAACTTTCAGGGCTCGTCAACATATCGGTAAAGTTTCCTGTTTCAGATGAATCTTCATATTTTGTTGAAAGTTCTTCTGCTAATTGAAACAGGAAATCTTTCCTTGATATGTTTTCTCCAGTTGTTTCATTATACAGAACCCATGCATTTATTGCTGCCAAGTCGAGAACTTTGAAAAATATTTGGAGAGGCCATCTTCGAGAACCGGACTTCACAGTGTATTTTCTGGCCTCACAGTGCCTTTTATTATGTTTCGTTTTTTCCATGAATATTTCTTTGTCAAAAATTGATTGATTATATTGTTCGAAACAAAGTTTTGAATAAATAATAATTAAATAAAAATAATAATTAATACATAGAAACACTATCACTTCTAGACACTATTAAAACCAGTTACATCGACAATTTAATCATCTCTGCACAAAAAAATAAATCTGAATTTTCTCTATTCATAGGTCTATTTTATCAGCAGTATTCATACATAAATTAAAATATTGTTACTTTGAATAATTCAATAATAGTAGCAACATAATAGACAGAACCCGCTACTGCACTAGGTGAGTTTCTAAATTCAATTAATTTAAAATTAAATAATTTGTTAAATATTTTAAAGCAGTTTATAACGCCATCTTATGACTAGCATTGAAGGCTGCTTGCAACTGAAACTAAGAAATGTGTAAACTTTAAATCATTTTTTACAGCATTTTAAAACTTTAAGAAGTAAATAATGTATGCATATCAATTGTATACGCAGAAACATCGTTTCAAATAACCCAGAAAAACAGACGCGAATGTATCTCAACACCTCAATTTTGCAATTTCGAAAAAAAAAACATTAAAATAAATATATGAAATGGCGCTTAAACTATTAAAACCAAACAAATTACTACAAAAATCGCAAAACAATTTTCATACGGCGCGTGAAGAGGTCAAAAGTTTTTCAGCAGCAACCACCAACAAATGTACATTAAGCCATGGTCAGATATGATGATACACTCACCTATGCACAGACATGTCTACACAGATACAAAATGACATCGGTGAATCGGCGAAGTCTGCACATGACCATGAGCCAAGTCCCAAAATGAGGCAGCAAAGATCTGACCAAACAGTGGCCACTTGACTGGCAGGCACGCAACCAAGCCAAGCCACGGTCCGGCTACTGCGCAGCTGCAGCTGCAACGCATCTATCGGCACACACAGATACACCAATACGCAGATACACCAATACACTTACACAGCCAGACAGACAAACACACTCACGTAGCGCAGCCATGAACTTTGCTCGTTTAACCTTTCGGTGCTTTTGTTGTGTGCGCGCTGTTTTTTTGAATTTTGGCTGATGAACTTCTTTCTTTCAACTTCAGCTGCAGCTGCACCTGAGTCTCAATTGAGCCTTCCAATTTGCAGCAAATCAAGGCTCACACACATGTTATACTATACAAAAGGGGGCTGGGGCATTGATACCGATTTACATAAGTCGATCGTTTTTCATTTTCATTGGATATTATTTTATTTGCGTAAATTGAAAAATTAAGCTGCAACGAATTTTTCCACTGTAATTTTAACACCTGCAAGAAAAATAATTTGCGCAGTTTGGCGAAAAATGCATACAAAATCAAATCAAATTGGCTTACATTGAATTATAATACTTAAATATATAATTCTGCATAAACTTACTACTGAAGGGACTAAGTGGAAAAACGTTTTTTTTTTTACACTATTACAAACCTTATCGAATTTTACAAAGAATCGGACTTTTAAATTTCGGTTCCATAATAAGCCATTATTCAAAAGAATTTAGCACACTGTTTGCTTATTGAAAAAAAAAAGCGCACTTGGCAAAAAAACTTCAGATGTTGGACCTAAAGACTCGGAATTTCTTTGGAACTTGACGCTGAATTAGAGACACAGTATGCGTTAATTAAGAGTCAAGAATATCATAGAGTAGATATCGCTATATTTTCGCTATCTGTTTTCCCACCTAGAGAAGAGACATTTGATAGATTCTAGAAGTTAAAGACTAAAACAAAACTTTATAATGAGAGCAACTTCAATTTGTGAGCTAATCTCTTAAAATAATAATAAGAACCCTGATGGATTCAGAATTGGTATGAACATATTGTCATGTCAAAGCTATACGTCTACTTAACTTTTCATCATGGTTAAAACATTTTTTCCCACTATACTTTTAAGCTGTGATTAATCTTTCTAAGATCGAATATCAATATTGCGGTATAACGTGGATGTAGCAATTTAAAAAAAAACTTAAAGTATTAAGGGCATACATCCAAGTTTTATGTTCGAACGTTTTTGTTTTTATGTAATGTTATTTATAAAAATCGGTTTACTATGTCATATATGTAGCTCTCATAAAACATAGGACAAAAACACAGTTCCCATGCACTTTACCAATATTTATTTAAAAATATAGTAAATTATAATATGGTCCCATAATATGGACCATAATTTGTTTCTTTATGATGATGTCATAAGAAAATTCGGCGGTCACAAGGTCTTTAGTGTATCTAGGCATATTGCCGAATTTGATCGAAATCGGTTAATTTAATAATTTGTTTGTTGTGATGGTACTCGACTTTAACGTGTGGTGTTTTTTATTTAAATTTTTATTATTTGTCAAATACAGAGTCTATATTTTAATAGCTTCGATGTTTATGGAATCAGTCAATGCAAAATTTTATTTATTGCGCTACGTATTGGCTACTTAAAGAAATTACTTGTTGGAAAAAATTTCCCCTAAATGACAACTGTCAATTGTGAAATCTGTGAAAAGATGACTTCTCTGAAGATTTATTGGACGTATAGTATTAAAATATAATTAGTGAAGATTTTTAGAAAGATAAAAACGAATTAATATTGTTCGTTTTTGTTTTTGCGAGCTCCCAATTCTACTTGCTATTGATAGCTTCTGCAATTTCTCTTACTCTTTGTTGGCAAAGCTCTAAACCTTTCGGTTATCGTTTATACATATTTGCGTATGATTAAAATATTGCTAGTACCTTATTAATCTGTTTTTAATATACTTACACAATAATATTAGCTTTAAAAACTATATTTATTGAAACTAAATACGATTTAGATATTTTTATTACAAGGGACTTGAACCATGTGCTTATGTGAACGTATGAAAAAAATTAATTTTAAGTTGTGAATGCTATTTTTTGGGTTGGATCAGAAAAACAATAATTAAAAACAATTCTCAATAAATATCTAACTTATAATTGGTAAATATGTAATTTGAAAATATCAAAGAAAATTTAAAAAATTTTTTCAGTTTTAATTTCGTATGCCTTTAAACATATTGCGCCAAATGGGCTTAATTTTTCTTCCATAAAAGTAACCTGATTCAAACCACATAGGTAAAAAATTTGTTTTAGTGAAATTGGGAACTGCACATGTGGTTTGAAAACGAATCCGAATAAAATAATTGAATTTGTTTTCTGGAGCACACGCGACTGTTTTTTTTTTATAAGTGTTTGCTTTCTTGGTTAACACTTTTTTCTTTGTGCAATGTTTCTCCTCCAAAGCTTATTCCTTCCATCGTGTGTTTTCCATTAAAAAATTTGAATATTCAAATTTTGTACGTAAAATTACTTTATATATCTATTATATTATGTTTACAGCACCCAAAATCGGCAAAAAGATTAATTCAATAAATGCTTCAAAATGATTAAAAATCGGTTGAGTTCTGTCGAAATTCAGTAAAGTACAGGAAATATTTTATTTAGTATGTCCCGACTGCAAACATCTCACTTGTCTTAAATACAGATAAAGCTGAAAAAAAAGAACAACATAATCAAAGAAAGCCAGGCATTACAAAAAGAAAAAAATCTTTAAGTAATAATTATAGATTTCCCAGCACACCTTATTTTGGGGATCCCATTTCGATACAAGCAAATTAACAATTAGATTTCCACTTGAAGTTTCACCATTAAGAACCACCCACGAAATGGATTGTAAAAAACATGGAAACAAAAAAAAAAAAATTCAACAAAGTTGCACCAGCCAAGTTCCAAATTAAAGAAAGCAATTTAGCTAGATCATGGATCATTTAAGAGCTGCACATGCTCCATGCACTAAGCGTGCAACCTGAGCAGCTTACAGTTCACTCAATGGCTAGACAAGTTCAAGTGGCGCTGCTGCTAACCCAGCCAGCCACGTTCAACTGCAGCAGCTCAGGTTTCGGCCAGGTCCCTGTCCATGTGGGTGTGTGAAATAGGGCTGGCTGGAAACGTTGGTTGTGTCTATTCCAAGCCATCCATCCAGCAGCCGATAGTCGTCGATTGGCTTTGTCCATGCGTGCTATCAAATGCATATGCCACACTCCCAGTATTGGACATGCATGGCTGGCACAGCATGCGATTTCATTTTGATAATAATGGCAAATAATTATAATGATCATGATTACAATCATTGGCTTTAACGTCATTATGAACATATCGCTGGCAATGATGATGATGATGACTAAGCAATTTACCGTTTTGTATAGATTTCAAAGCCTTACATTGTTGGGCACAACAGGCGGCACTGCGGATTGGAACTTATGGAGTCCAAGCGGGAGCTGCAAGTTGCAAGCACAGTTTTTTTCTTGTGGTGTGTAAGGTGGCTGGCCACAGTTCAACGTGCAGAGACGGGGCTACATCTTCAATGAAATTTCAGGTCAATTGTTTTGAGCGCTAGCAGAGAGAGAGTGATGGCGGGAGGGGACAACAGAGACAGACTATGAGCCGGCCAGAAACCGCACATCTTGAGACGCTGCAATTTCTATTTTCGTGCAGAATTGTTTGCTATTTTATCTTTTGGTTACCCAGTCCGTCTAAGCGTCTTTTCGTCTGTATCTCGGGATGTCTATAGTCAGCGTAGCTACACTGCGTAGGCGCTTTCACAGATTAATTGAAGTCATAAGCAATTGTAAACTTATCGCTTTGGTCTAGGCTTTGGAGTCTGTAGATGCGCACTGCAGATCTAACGGCTGGATAACTTATTTCTCTAAAGTTTTTGTGGCTTTTGACGATTTATCGATTTGCAGCATAGATACATAGATACTTACTATTGTTGTCGTTGTTGTGCTTATAGTTTTATAGTCGGTTTAGTGTTGGTGTTGCTGGGGTGCGATCTTTAATTTGTTGCTATATTTGATTGTGGCACACTTTGCGCAATTATTTGATTGCGTTTCCATTAAGTACCGATACAGTTCAAAAGTTCAACAATCAGTAGCCAATAGCTCATTTATTTCATTCAGCTCGAGGTTAAATTCTTTTGTTGAATCAACTGTAATTGCCCCCAAGTAGCATATTGTCATTGACTTAGTGGCAGTGGCAATAATCAAATAATGCAGCTCGTTTCCAAATGTATGAAAAGACTACTTAACCCAGTCAACTTAACCCTCAGAGGGCCAAGTTTGAAACGTGGCTTGCGCTTTGTAATACTCACTAACAGCCAATTTGAGTAAAATCTTTTTTTATGAGCTAACAAAAAAACAAAACGCAAAAGGTTTTAAAGTTATTTGAAATATTATTTTATATAATTTTTTTCGTTTTGGCCATTTACCAATTCCATTCCATAACTACCTACTCAATGGACTTTGGATTGTTTATAAAAAAAAAAAGGGTGCCCATATAGTAAATCCCTAAAAGAAATTTCGTTTTAAGTACGAGCTTTTTTTATTATTTCTCTTAGGTAGCTTTACATATAAAGTCGTACATATCATTCATTAAATTCAATTACTGTATTTTGATTACACTAGTTTACAGCAAAATGTATCCTCAACATGTTTTACCCGTTTCCGTAGTGAAATGGCACGCTAAAACCGAAAATGAAGTCCAAAAATTTTTTCATGGAACGGATTTCAAAATATTTCGAAAAACGAAATTATAAAAAAAAGTGTCAAACTTTAGATAATTTAATTGCCCATCGATTACTCTTGGAACATATTTTTGTCTAATTTACGGTTTGCTCGTTATTTATCCATTCATATAAAATTTTTCGTCACTTTCAGCCAATTTTTGAGAAAAAATCTATTTCGAAATTAAATAAATAAATAAAATAGAGTCAATTTACATTCTTAATACTAAAAAAAAAGATGTAGTTTTTTGCTTTAGATAATAATCATATGTGCATAACTTTATTTTTTTTAAGTTTTAGGCTGCGGGGCATTAATTTTAAATTTTATAGAGTGGCCAAGTCAATTTTGGCCTCAATACCTTACAAGGTAACTTTTTAGGTCTTTTTAAGAGCCATACTGCGTTACTATTGCAAAAAAGTTTATAGATGTTATCTCCAAAATATTCTCAATATTCTCAAAGGGAATATTTCGCAACCTAAAATATGATTTTGGTGCTTCTGTTCCGTGGTTTCTTGCCTTATCAGGCTGAAATGTCCTTTGAGGCAGTCAGATTCTTCGGATATGGTACCGAATCGCTCTCATATAATTTAATATATTCCTGTGCATATAGGTGACCATATAAAAAGCATGTAGGAGTCTTGCACATACCTCTAATCGCTGACTATATCATGGGGGATTTTCAGCAACCGATTCATTCATAACAAATATTTACAGCATACCTTATGTCTCGTTATTTTCGTTAGATACCATGAAAATCATGATTCAATTGTTGTATGTTAGCTATACGAGATAGTAGACCAGTTTTAATCAAATTTTGAATAATATCGAGTATGTAGACAAAAGTAAACTGACATAAAATTGAGCGAAAAAAAAAAAAAAAAAAAATTTATCTTTTTTGCAAGATCGACAAATTAAGTTTAATGTTGTTCTTAACATATATCTAAATCTAATCTAATTACTTATTATTGAAAATTATTATACTAGCACATCTGATGCTTAATTTTCTGGAAATATTTTTATTTTCACAGTGTCACTTCGAGTTAATTTAATAAATATTTATTATTTTCTGTTTTGCTCTTGTTGTTCTACAATTTGGCAAGTATTATGGAACCTCAGTTTAACAAAACACACTTCGTACTACGCGTACCCCCCCTGTCAAATACGCCAGAGTAAGACGTAAGTAGACGGCTCGAAATTTGGCAAATCTAAAATAAGTTAACTCGCAAAAATCGATGAAAGTATTGCAAGTGCACAGGAACCGCCTTACTACTATTATTATTATTATTTACGCGATTATTATTATTATTAGACGCGATTTTTAAGGTAGTGTTTGTTAAACTGTGCATTGCGGCATTATATTTTTTTGTCTTTTTAACGGAACACAATGGTTTACCATTGTTTTAATAATTATTTGCTGCAAACCGGAAGAACTGACAAGTTGAGCGCAAAGGAATTCGTGACAGCAAATCAACATTTATGTGTAACAATGGTAGCAAGTAAACTTGCCGCACAGGTGGCCACCCAGAGAAAAAGCAAAGTCGCTATGCTTCTTATACTCTATACGCATAGAGTCAGGGGTATTAATGATTTGTGCAATGTATGTAACAGGCAGAAGAAAGCGTGGCAGATCATAAGCTTATCATACCAAAATGTTCATCATATCCTCGGTTACTGTGGGCTACCCTGTACCTGTTGTTCAGAAAAAATTGTATTGGCATGCTTTAATAAGAAATCTTCAGTATTTGAGTCCAAACTGTTTGAATGCAGTGCAATTTGCAAATTAAATTAAATAAAATTAAAAAATAACTTCTAGAATTCTATCCAATTTGCATGTCTTTTAGAGATTAGTCAAAAAGCTATATATAGTGTTTGTAGTCTCCGAAATATACATATCGGTGAAAATAAGTGAAGCGGGCGACTTTTACCCCAAACTTCTCCGATTTTGATGATTATTACATATTTGGTAGAGCTTCTAGCCAATAGTAACCACGTCAAATTTTATTACAAAATTCCGATTATTTATCGAATGACACATTTTTTATTCAGATCCAATCCTCTATTTTCAAGAATATTTGATTCCCGTGAGCCTAACCAACAAAAAATTGTTGATATTTAAACTCTTAACTTATCAATGCAAAATTGGACGCAAATAATAAAATTTTTTTTTTGATAAAGTCCATTCAGGGTATCCCACAGTTGCTAATGCACTTTTTTTTAAGTACTTACAGCTATAGTATCTACGTATTTACTCCGTACTTGACAAGCTTAACAATTAATTTTCAATTTAACTCACATAAACATTTTAATTGTTTGTCTGCAATTCCGGACAAAACAAACATATGTGGCTTTAAATGAAAAACGCTTCTTATATATTTGCACGCTGGTTATGCTTATGGCATGAGATTAACGCCTTAGGCATGCAAATGTTAGGATTAGGAGGCGATTCCAAGTTAACTTTGTCACACGCTCGCTTACATGCAAGCCCTCTTGGAAATAAATACACACACATGTTTGTGGAGTCCCATGAATTTCAATTCGCGTTAGCTGCTTTTCATTTATGCCACAAGGCGTAAGCAAACTTTGAAGATGGCAATAAAATTGCTCTAATGCCGCCATGTTTAACTGCCAAAAACTTCCGCATCCACTAAATTGCCGTGCGCACTTCACACACACACAGATATAAGCACTCACACAGATACACACAAACAATACATTCATTGCATATTGTATTTGCATAAGTTTTGGTGGTGACGGTGGCATAAGGCGGAAGCGCAATAAAATTTTCCGGGAGGCGTTGAGGATGCCAAAGCATGTTGCCTGCCTGTCATATTTCCATTAGCATTTGCCATTTAACTCATCAGCTATGCATGTGTGTGTGTGTGTGTGTACCCGAGTAAGTGTATCATCTTGCTGCGCCTGTTTTGCACATTTATTACCCGTATTTTAACATCCGGCTTTTATCCTTTCACCATACGCTGCAGTGATAGCAACAGCAGCGTGACGTCAACATTTCAGCCAACTTTGCTACATAATTGCTGGCAGCCTTTATTAGCGGCTCCACCCGTGCTCCTTTCCAGCTTTTCAGCTGTTGAAAGTTTATTATTGCTATTGTTGCAACATCTTGTTACTTTTCTTTGGGCTGCGGTTTAATTATTCTGTCACATTTGGTGTCGCCCTGGCCTACGTGTCGTATGAGTTATATTCTAATTATTGTATGAACATTTTTGAAGCTATGTGCTCGACAAAGCGTATAGTTATTGTGCAGCGATTACAAAGTTTGATGTTTCCTCATGTGTAATTACTTATTATTTTTTAAAAATGTTTTTAAATTACCGCGAATAAGTTTGTACTGGCAAATTATAAACTATAAAATTTTTCGGCAATACTTCAATGATCTCCTTATGGTGCCTCAGATTAGATTTTTCATTAAGCGTTGAACTTTGTTGCTGCGGGGTATTTTAGTTTGCAGGTATGTGTTGAGAGTATAGTACAGTTGTGATGCTTCTAAAGGAAAAAAAAAGCCTGAACAGGCGGACCCCAGTGAAAATCAATATAATCAGTGGTGCTCCAGAAAACGAATGAAATATACTGACCGTTTTTATTTATTTATTTGAGGGGTACAACTACGTACAGTTGACATTATATTATAAAAAAGTACATATAATTTATTTAGAAAAGAAAATAGAGCGAGGAAATTGATATGAACTAATCCGCGTCTCTAGCCCGATGGGTGAACTTTTTAATGATATGCACCAACTCACATCAAGAACTGGCCAGAAACTTGGATTTACAATATTAAAGTTGAAAAAAGGAAGCAAGATAAAAATTAAACATTATATCGCAAAAAAAGCCAATAGATCACCATTGACCAAGTGGGTGACTCATAATATAGGATTGGTCAAGGATGCTCGAAGTGGCAAGTCAAGGTGACTTAAGATAGAAGAAGTGATAGATTGAATAGACCGTTCGAAAGAGAGGAAATTGTAAAAGTTATTATAGTTAGAGCATAAGACACGGAAAGGGTCGTGCAAAGCATAATTAGATCTACAAAATTGTAAGGCTAAGGGTCGAAAATTACGAGTTACTCTGGATGGTATGGCAAAAGTAACTTTGCTAAGAAGTACATTGGAATCGATAAGACCGAGTAACAGTTTATGCAAGAATAACACGCCGTGGCATGTTCTGCGATGATTTAAGGAAGGCAATTTTATAAGGCGAAGTCTATCAGAATATGGCGGCAGTGGGATATTTGGGTCCCAGTTTAAGCCACGAACTGCAAAAAGGAGAAATTGCTTTTGTACGGACTCAATCATGTCCTGATAAAGGTGGTATTGAGGGCTCCAAACGCAGGAACAATATTCCAAAATTGGACGGACGAGAGAAATATAAAGAAGTTTGGTTGTGTAAGGGTCGTTAAACTCTTTAGACCAACGCTTAATAAAAGCAAGAACACCTCTAGCCTTATTCACGATGTTGCAAATATGGTTATTAAATTTAAGGTTATGATCAAACAAAACACCAAGGTCAGACACACTCTTGATGCGTTCTAAGGTAGAAGATTCTAAAGAGTAAGTAGCCAAATAAGGAGCAGAACGATAAAATGTCATAACGTTACATTTTGTCTTGTTGAGAAAGAGTTGGTTGATATTGCACCAAGATTGCATGTTATCAAAATCATGCTGAAGAAGTAAGTACTTATTATTATCGGAGTAGGACATACAGAGTTTAACATCATCCGCATACATAAGAATGTGAGAAGATGAGATTACCTGAGGGAGATCATTTAAAAATAAGTTAAAAAGAAGAGGGCCTAGATGGCTACCTTGAGGTACCCCTGACGTGACCATAATTTCTGTAGATTCGCAGCCTTTAAATTTTGATTTCACATTTTTTGTCCTCCCAATTTTACTTAAACAAATATTTTTTTTTTATATGGTGTCCGTAGCCATAAATTTAACGGATAATAAATATTCAAACTTATAGACTGACTTAAAAGATTTCATGTCCTTGATCTTTCAAGCAGATTTTAATTCAGAATTATGTTTTTTTTTTTTGTTTTATATTGTTTCATTAATTTTTTAAAATTTACCGATTGTTTTTAGGACAGATTATAAATAAAATTGAAAAAAAAAATATGGTATCCGACTGCTTTGTTACAAGATAATAATAATTATTAAAAATAATTTTTTAAATTTTTTTTGATATTCTATTTTTGCGAATTTCAAGATAGACATTTTTGTATAAGTTCATATCAATAGTATTTATATGTAGCACAAAAACAAATTTCCCTTGTGAAAAAATAGCTAAGTCGTGGTTAATTTCAGACGAATATTTAATAAAAATTGTTCAGTTTTTTAAAGCAGGGAAATTATAAAAGTTTATCGAGAAGAATAAGTGAATGAGAATGAGTAACGAAACCAAAAAACTAGTTAAATTTATTCGTTTTTGTTTTGTGAAATTCGGAGCACGGATAAACGTTTATTTTGTACTTTTATAAATATAATTTAAAAGAATGAAATTAAAACGGCGATTCGAAAATTTCTCTTCTCCCCTTTTTTTTTACCTAAATAATATGCGATACGATATAAGATATACTATCTGAGTAATCTTATTTATTAGGATTAACAAATATAACAGGACTTTGATATTCAACTTTTTATCATGGAGCGCTACAATAATCACCATCTCATGCTCACACTCTGAAGCAGGTAATATGCATAAAAATGTTGATGATAAATTCATCCTCTGAGTTTTTGCACATTTTGAGCTAAAAGATATAGTTGCTAAATTGGCTGACTTGGGAGAGACTAATTCAACAAAGAAAACACTAATTTAAGTCGATAAAGGGCTTTATTGTTTTTCAAAATATTCTCTATAAAGATGAATGCACTTTTTGTTGCGCTTAAACCACTTTTCGAAATACTTTTTCGACAATTATTAAGTTGTCTCTAATACATGAATTAAACATATTTTTTTGGAACTAATCCTGAGCGATGCCTGAATCTTGCTTATCATTTCGTCCACGGCGATTACAGCCGATATTAAACAACCTTCACGAAATTGATTATTGATTTATAATCGCCACAAACGGCGTAATGTGGGGCTTCATCACCAAAAATAGAATGAAGTTAATCTTTGCACTCTTGTCGAGATAGTCCACGCCGAAAGTCATAATAAAACAGGACACGTAAATTTTGGCACCACTTTGAAAAATACAAAAAGCTCTGGTCGGAGGTACGTTTATGTTAAGAAATGTTTAACTTTTCAATAAAGAATTGCATCTGACACCATTAATATTTGCACTCTCTAAGCCAGGTAAAGTTGATTTTTTGTTCTTTGGACGTGACCCCTTCCACCCGCAAATAATTTCAAAGTGCTAAATTATTATATTATTTTATATAGATAAGGTGTGTGAAATAAAATTTTTTTTAGATTTTAGACCATACAAATTGGAGATAATCGCAATATAGTATTTTAGAGGACAGAGTTCATCTGGCTACAGACCAAAGTTTGATTCCTAGTCGAAGCAAATATATGAAAAAATTTGTATTACAAGTTTTGCTTTTATACAAACCTGAGCTGAGTTGGTGGAGTCTTTCGAATTGAGGATATCGGATATTTTTATGTTTCGTAGAATTATTATTCATAGTTTAAGCCGAACTAAACTCAATTCTGTTACAAGCTAACAAAGCCATATCAGCATTTCTGCAACTACTAAAAAATTATTCAAAACACGTTTCGCTTTACATATTTATAGAAATCCATAGAGTACACTGAGTTCTGGTCAAGCGTATATAAAATTCGTAAAATTCCAACACAAATTTCTGTTAATTAACCATCATACAGAGATGGACAGAGAAGAAGGAGTAACAAGCACTGACAGTCAGCCAGTAGGGCGCAAAATTCCAGCTTCATACCAAAAACCCTGGCTGGTCCCAAGCCGAATCCAAGCCAAACCTAACCGGCTGTGCACAGTTTGTGGCTGAAATAATTAATGATGTGGCGCGTTGGGTGCGCGGCGTCTCAACTTTGTTGCTGTGCAAATATTAGCAAATTATTTTAGTTTTAGAAGATCTTAGCAGAGAGCTGCGTCGCAGTCGGAGCTGGCAGCGACTTTTCATGTGTTTACATTTCTCCTGCCGTTTTTCAGAAATGTCAATTTTCTTAAATACAAACGCCCAACTTGGTTTTCCCTTTGCGCTTTGCTCTTTGAACGAACTCCAGTAGCTGCAGTGGCAAGAACATCATCATCCCCTGCCACTTTCTCCGGTTCCGGTGACTAAGTACTGGGGGCGCTAATGATGTACTGTGTGGGTTTTGCGCCGTTCAATCCTGCTTGCCAGTGCCGTCTTTCAGGAAATCACATTCTGACAATATTTGCACTTTTCCATTTGGTTAAATGTTGCCCCGAGCTGCTTTCATTGCTTGGCTTTAATTGTTCCGTTGTCAACTACTTGGAGTAATTAAAAACACCTTTCAACTGTCGAAGATGTTTCGAATTGTATAGTGCTGAAAAACGTTTTGTTTGATTAGCAAATTTGACAAATTTGAAACAAAAATCGATTTATCAAATCAGGGCAAATTGTGCTAATGATCGGAATACTAGTTGTCACACATTTGATTAAGGTGAGGGATTGAAGAAGATAACCAGGATGTTTTTCAGATAAACAGGATGATTTCAAATATTTAATGGTATCAGAATTTATTTCAGTACGTGCCGATACTGAAAATATCGTAAATCAACATTGAACAAATATAATACAAAACACAAATTAGTTTTTTTTGCCGGAATCGCAAATAAGAACTATGAAGCCACCGTATTTTTTCATGCTCCTTCTGGGGAAAAATTTTACATTGTCGTGATACCAATTTTTTTTTTTTGTGCGCTCTCACAAAAAATATTGGAACTTAGTATGTATCCACCGACTTGGCACTTATCTATCCTAGCATCAAGATTTCAAAAATATTTTTAACAATATTTAAGTCCATATTGATCAAAAGCAGCTTTAATCTTATGTGAAAATTTCCTAAAACTATAAAAAAAATTTGTAAAATGGAGATAACTTCCAAACAACATTTTTAGGTAACAATTAAATTAATTAAAATTAATTGTTTCCATTATACAAAAAGTTGTTTCCTCCGTACATCATTAAATATTTTCTTGTATCCTCTGGCAGAAGTGTTGAAACCTGTTAGGATACCTATTTGCATCCTCTTTAAAACTGATGAAGATAATAATTTAAAGAAAAAAAACAAAAAATTAAATTGAACTTCGGATCAAATTGGAATAGAAAGAGGGTTACAATAAAACAAAAAATCAGAAATAGTGATGCTAAGTTTGCATGGATCGGGACAAAATTTATAATTTCTCGAAATGAAGCAGAAATTTGGGGTTGAATTGACACAGGCACAGTATTGTCAAAAACCCGGACGGAATCTTTATGTATTTTTTGGTACGGGCGCGACGGGAACGAAATAAAAATCTATAAGCTTCAGAAAATATAAATGGTACTAGGCGCCACAAGCGATTTCATGTTCTAGATCTTTCTGATAGATGTAAACATTTTTGTTACTCAAAAAATTATTTATTATAACATAAAAAATAAAAAATTTCTTTATAAAGTGTTTAATAAGCCGAAATAATAAAACCAAAACTCTATTAAACCTTTTATACATTTAACATTTAACATAAAATATGTTCTATGCTCAAAATATACAGAATTCTGTTGTATACCAAAATCCCTGTTACATAACAGTTGTCGTTTAACAGACCAATGTCTTGTTCCAACTGTTAACGCCAATAAGAAGCAAAAATACTCAACGAAACTTAACGAATGCTCATTGAGCGCATAAACTCACTCAAAAACCAATGCGCCGCCCCTTTGTTTTGTATGCGCGCTCACTCAAAACACTCTCTCACACCACTCACTTGCGTTGCGTTTGTATGAGTGAGAGTGCCGCTCTTTTTTTATTTGTTAATCAAATATTGTGCTCCTCTAACCTCAAGAGTTGCACTATGAGCTCCAGCTTCAAATGGGGACAACGCCAGCGCATGAGTGCGACTGAAATGGCGCACATATACCAAATATTTATGCCATAAGCGAGAAAATTGTTTAAGGAAAATGAACATTTCGAATTAGAAGTTTTTCCAGTTGCTGCAAAGGCAGCAAAGGCGACAGTGAAGTGGAGCAGCATTTTACGGTGCGTCCATTAGTTCCGTAATATTGGCAGCAAGTCTTATCAGTGGGGCCCGTCGTACGCCTTATCACGTTGTTGAGTAATGATTGTTCGTACTTTCGTGTTGTTTTTTCGGCGCCATAAAATATTGAAATTTTTATAGCCCAAAGAAATTGAAAGCATTGTTATCAGCTTCTAAAAAATATGTACATTGAAATGAAATTTAATAAGAAAAAAAAATACATAAAGAAGCCGCAGGCAAAATTTATTTATGTCATAATCTTCGTTCAGATAGTTTCAAGACACATGAAATAATTTGTCTATTTTTAGGCTGTACGCTCAATAAAAATCACGTAAACAAAGTGCGACCGAAACTCATTTCTATAGAGAAATTTAAGAAAATTGTTGTGCCAATAAAAGATTTTTTCGTCAACCGCTTGAACTCTTGCAAACCCCTATAAAAAGGATGCTCAATCAGTCCTTCTTTTAAGATTTTCACTACTTTTTGGGTGTGAAAACCCGTCTTTAAGACAGCAAAAAATTAATTTGGTAAAGAGTTCATAAAAAAGGGATGATGCTGAGGTTGCAGCGGAGTCTGCAATACCTTTGTTTAATGTACTGATCCTTTGAGATCAAAGATGCTCAAGCATTTAGTGTTGACTTGGGTTAAGGACCAAACGTGTTTATTGGGGTAAAATTTTGAACTTTCTTTATTAATTATTGTTGACATGTTATGAGTGCAACCCAACAAGTTCAGAGGTGATAAGCGGTTTGGTCCAGTTAAACAGCTGTCAAGCAGTTGATGGACATTTGACCGTTAGGCGCAAAGGGCGTTAAAATGACAAAACTTTAAAAAGTTGCCGAATTTCCCAACGCTTTTCGAGGTTTTTCAACAAAGAAAAGTGTCTATAAGCATGTCCAAACTATAGCTGCACATAAAAATCAAATTAGTCACAGCAACAGATAAAAATTGTAATTAATGATGCCAGAATCGAAAAGCCAAAAACATAATGCAACTGTTTTTAGTTTTTCGCACTTAACGCTCTCTTTTATATGAGAAATCATATTTTTTTTGTCACGCAACGCTAGCACACCCCGAAATGAAAATATCGTTACAAAAATGTCAGCAAAATTAGAAAAAAGAGCATTTTCTTCTCACAATAACAACTATAAATTCAAAAATCAAACGAAATGCATGCAATTTGCAGTGGAAAATGCACGAAAAACTGCGAAAAATAATATTAAGCGGAACGAGTCGGGAGGGGGGCGCAGGGTGTTACTAGGGTAGGGAGATTTTTGCATAAAATGCATTGGCATAGAAAATTGTTGGCATTTGTTGTTGCCGTCTCACCCCGCTGTAGTACAAACTCTTGGTGTTAATAGGTTTTTTTTTTTAAAGATACATTGTTTCTGGCTCGAGTGTGTGTGTATGTGTGTGTGTGCGTACACCTTTGACCCAGTTTCTATGCCTTTGCAAATATTTTTGCATCTTTGCAGTTACAAATTTCCCTACCTTAGGCATATATGCAATCTTTGCTCTTGAGTAGTTCGCGGCCCTTTGAATATTTTATGTGGCAGCGTTGAAGGCAAACATATTCATTGGGTTTGGTGTTGAGGCAGATAAGGAAAAGCGGGCAGAGACGCCGCGTGGCTTCGGCAGCGCCTCAATTTTTTTGTTCTCTGAAAATTTGTTTTGTTTTTTTGTCTTTTGACTTTACTGTTGTTATTATTATTTTTTACATGAATGCGTAAATAAATATTGACAGTTTGAAAGAAAGAAACCGGAGCAGTATGGGTTTTTATGCGATTTGCGGGATTTTTTTTTAGGAAAATATGTAAATATATTATTTTTGGCGCCTAAAGTAAGGAATTTGTAAAAGTTTTGCACTATAATTTTTATGCTTATGTAATTGTATCACATTATTTAATCTCGAACGATTATTGCATTATTACGCTTATCCTCCAAGCTATCCTAAAACGAGTAAACGAAAAATTATATAGACTTAGAGGAACTTTGAAAAAAAAAAAATTGGGATTCAAAAATTAAAATTCAGATTTTTTTAAGTATATTGTTATATATGAGGTATCGATACAATCGAAACAAAACGTCTGAATATAGAGCTTTTGAATAATGTTGAGCACCATTTCCTGTCAGATCTCTTGAAGATCTATTTATGTCTTATTAATTATGTTCTTATTATTTTTAAAAGTAATTTATAATGAAACACAAAAATTTAATAAATTAAATAATTGTTAATAATATGAAGATACAACCGTATAATTGGTATGTTGAGGAAGACTTACAAAAATGTTTCTTTATATATTACACAGGTCTACAAATACCGGGGTTATGTCAATTGTTGGAAAGCTAAGGGTCATTTCTGAAGTAATTTGCTGCGTAGAACCCGAATCCGGGGCCATCATGTCGGGATTTTGAGATATTTGAGGTTATGTACCCGAAAAACTGCTTTAACCTACTTTTGAGGTTATGTACAGGGTGCAAAAAATTTTTGTGGTCTGTCTCTCCAGTTACATCATTTAGTATCACTCTTACCCTTTAATTTAAGAGTTCAAAAGATCATTTACAATTTTTTTCGCTATTTTTATGGCTATTCGAAGTTACGAAACATTCCCTTCGACGTCATTAGCATTTGCATAAAGCCTTTGAGACAATAATTTTTTACTGAGTAATTTCTCTAAATTTTAATTTTAATTTTATTCTCTTTAATTTGATAGTATAATGTGTGAGATTCTAATACTTAAAATACATTAAGAGTTACAGGCCTTTTCATTAGCCTTTTCTGCTTAGACTACGTTAAATTCGATTGAAATTAAAAACAAATAAAAAATTTTAAATATAATTTTGGGGAAAAACTTAACAAAATTTTTTTATTTATTTATTTATTTAATTATAAATTAGAAGCTAATTCTAAATTATAATGGTTTGTAAGCCAGAGCAACGTAGGCCTTCAGGCTGGTTAAAAAATTATTATACATAATTTCTTATTATATTGTATTATTATTAAACATTATATGCTTATATTAAGTCTAGAGGTTAGTTTTATGAAATTGTTTATATTTTTGTGGTGTTGGTCTCTGCGAGCATTTCAAAATTTAACAAAAAGTATGCCTTATTAAGAGTAATTTCTCTTGAAAATTTTTACTTGGGGGTTTATTTTTTTGACTTCATATTCGTTCTCAGCGACCTCAAAAACCCCCAAGTGAAAATTTTCAAGAGAAATTACACAGTAAAAAATTATTAGAGAAGATTTTGTAGAGACCACAAAGATGCTTAGATAATTATGTAAAAAATTTAAACATTTTTATTTTTTTGCTTATAATTAAAGAATTCACAAAAATAATTATAATATAATATATATATTATATATAAATAAAATAAATATATAAATATATTTTATTTTTATTTGTGTACAATACTTTTTCCCTAAACTAACCCTAACTAGCTAACTAAGTAAGATTTTTTGAGACAATATACTAATCTATACTATCAAATTTTGAAGTCAACCTTTGATGCCTAAAGTTCTGAAAAACTTATAACTTAGTCACCTATCTTGGAGTTAAGAGTAACTATCCTGAAATGAAAAGAAGTCTATCTAACTTAGGAAAACTATCTTTTCAGAGTATCGACATCCTATGAAAACTTCAAAAGATATACAATTATTATTTTATTTTTTTTTATATTTGTTTATTTGCAATCTACCTAGAGGAAATTCATCATCCTAAAAATACTAACAAAATTGAGCTGAACTAAAAATATACCCATTTATGGATCAATTCCAAAATAAACTTGAAACAAAAGCATACATTTTTAATTATATAATAGCAAAGGATGCTATTTTTGTATGCAGACTTTGTTATCCTAATAAATAAAAATAAGACTCTTTTTAAAACATAAATTCCAAGATTACGCTTAGACTTCTTCCTGTTTCGCAGCTAAGAAATTTGTTTTTGAAAGAGAACGGATTGGAGGTATCCCTGGTAATCATATTATTTTGTTAAATGTTCCATATATGAGTAAAACAAACTCTAATGAGTTATTTATACAATACTTTCATTTTAAAAATTAGAAGTAATAAAAAAATTTGTACTCTTATTGTAAAATTCAGTGCTTTTGATTTGTTATTACTGAATAGTTGATATGATATTATGTAGAGTATGTGCGCTATTTGAAGGAGTAAGGTATCTAAGGTAAAACTGAGAAAGATGTTCTCTTTCTATAAAAGTGTTTTAGGCCTATAGTGGATCCAAGCGGATATATAGTTATTGTTTGGTATATTCAGATTAAAAAATGCGGTCCTAACATTTTGCAATTCATACTCTATTAACTGATTTTAGCATATTATTTCCTAGGAAAAATATAAGTAAGAATCCACAATACACTATATAATAGTACTAAGCCTGCAACACAGTTCAGCTGGATACATATTTCAAAATTAGCTTCTATTGAGGGTTTCAACGCCTAAATTGGGATATCTAAATGAGTTTTATGACTATCACACTTTCATAAAATAGTTAGCCAGATTTCACATATGCGCCTGCCGAATTTCATTCTAATTTAGAACATCGATATGAACTGCCTTTTGTCAGGATATTTCGATACGCCTCATAAAAACAGCATTGGCCAATAGTCATGATCAGCCACCGCCAACGCCGCGAACTGCCGCAAGGATATGCTACGACTCCAGCCAACAATCCATGCTACCTTCAAAAACTGCTGCTAATTGAATTAGGCAAGTATTGAGTGAAGTGTGAAGCAAGTCCTGCCGGAAATTTTTGCAGTCTCAGGACATCTGCCTTGGATTTGATTGCGTCGCGGCGCAAAACAATCAAAACTCATATGGCTTATGTCCAAGATGTTCGGCCACGATATGATTGTCATGCATATAAATGTTTTTGTAGGCTGTCACGCATAATAAGAGCGTACTCCGAATATATCTTGAGCATTGCGATTTTATTTTTATGAGTTTCTAATGAAAAATCACATCAAGGCATCAAGGAGCTTGGCGCAACAGCTGGACAAACATACCTAGTCTTAAGAACAACCCTTCGAGCGGTTTTGGGCGCAAAAGAAAACAACGGTCAGTATTGACCTTAGCTGACCTCAAACTCAAGTCTGCAATTGCCGCAATGCATTTGCATAGACTTCGTACAAAGCATATTTTAACATGATTTTTACAATTTTCTTCAAAGAAATGCTAACAAAAAGGTTTGGGAAAAAACTAGATTTTTTTGGGAAAAAATTAGCCGTTTTTAATAAATTATTTTCGGCGCAAAAAAGTAGTTCCTCAGATAATGCTTACAGGCAAGAAAAGTGCACTGAACCATTTGATTTTTATGTGCCTGCTGGCTAAGTCATATATCATTTAATTAATATTATGGCACATTCTTTTGGGAATTATTACGGCTTATAGCAAGATCTTAAGAAAAAAGAGAAACTGACTCTAAACTTCAATAGATTTTATGATTGACATTTCGCTGGCATTTCAATAAAATTGTATTATGCAATTATTTTTGTATTTTTAATTGTATTTGACAAAGTTGCGAAACAAGATGTTTGTTTCCCTCAATCCGGAGGGATGCTTAGGCAGAGCAACAGCCTCAATATTTTCCCTAGGGTGTCAAAAAATACGTTAGAAGCATCTTTTATTATGCCTATGACAGTTTCTTTTGGTACTAGTTTTGGCATGGAACTTAAAAAATACATTTGACCAATGGTCACCTTGGGTTATGTTAGGGTTTTAGATAGGGTTAAAAAGATGCTGTGAGCTGAGGGTCAGTGGGAACCAACATTTAGGCAACTTTTGCCAAAAGGGTTGCAGTTAATGAGGTTAAGTTGAAAGCAGATCTCTGAATTAAAAATTGCTATTTTTTTTTCAAACCAAGTTCAGGGGGAGAATTTTAATAAATATAAATTTCGAAGAATATTTTCAGTTTTTCTCGTATTTTTCATATACAAAACTGAAAATTTTTTAACTTTGAACTTTTTAATTTATATAATATTATAGATAAGAAAGTGAGAAAAAAGTTAAGTCAAGTCCGCGATAGGAATCGAGAAGGACAGATGCTCGTTGAGCACAAAGTGGATAGTTTGGTTATGTTTGAATAGTTCCAAAAAAAGTATTTTCTATATTTAGTTCCAAAAAAAGTATTTTCTATATTTATGCAATTGTGAGCCGCATAAATACAGATACATTTTGTAAAAATACAATTTTGAAAAGAAAAAACAACATAAAATTTAATATTTTCGACAAAATGATGGACCCAAATTGTACATGGCAGATCAGATGCATAGATAATAAATTTAAATTTTGGTTTCAGGCCTTCATCTTATCTGGAAATATTATGGGCAGCAAAACAAGTAGCTCCTGCTTAAATGAAAGTATCTTAGGGGAGCAGAGTTTTAGGTTCTTATATAAAAAATTCGTTTTACAACAATAAATAAGCAGTGTACCTTCGTTTTACGAAAATACAGGAAATTCTAGGGTAAAGCTGGGAACAAATTCGAATTAAAATTAAGGTTGTCCCTCGTCTCTACTATGTGATTATCAAGCTATCAAAGGTAAACATCAAAGTAGAACAAAAAATCAATCCAAAAATGAAAAAAAAATTGTTTAAAACTTGATAAATTGACGAATTTCTGAATACAAGCAAAGTGCACTCGGACCAGTCTTTTGTTAAACGAGTAAAATAATAAGTAATTTCGTGACTTATCTATATGCACGCCGAACTCAACTTGGTTAATAAATTGTTCAAGTATAAATATTGCTGACCGCGTTATCCCTTCTCATCTACCCTATGCCGCAATTGCTTAAATTTAACTCATTTGATTCAATTTTTACCATTAGCCAAGGTCCAATTGCATTACCTAAAACCCTCGCTCTCTAAAACTTCATCAGCAAAACAAATAATTTACTTTTTAGCTCGCAAATAAACAAAAAATGCGCAAATTGGGTTATAAAATACAAAACAATTGCGGCAAGTCAACAAAGGCCATAGGACAAATGAAACTTGGCTAAAAAATGAGTTTACTAATGTCTGCGGTTTTGATTTCAAAGGATGCTCATGCTCTCAAAGGGCTGCCGCTGCGCCGGAGCCAGCGAAATCCTATACTGGCATTGATATGTACTGCCACAGATGCTCGCAAAAGGGGTGGCAGCAGAAGCAATATGGAAACTGTAGCTACGAGTTGTGACAATTCGAGAGGATTGAGGCAGGATCAAGTCAACTGAGGTATCACATTACGATGCAGATTGCAATCTTTAACCCATATAGGTTGACAATCAAGCACATTTTAGTTTTAATATTGCAATCAATGAGGGTAAGTAAGGCAGCATCAGGACACCGCGTGCCAGACAGTCACATGTTAAGGACATTTTCTAGTATTAGAACATTATCTAATTACCGCATTATCACAGGAAGCAACTGACATCTGCAGCAGTGCCACGTGGGTGTTGCCCAAGAGGCATTACTTGAAGTCACAGTCCAGCGACACAGTCCTATTCGAATTGGCTTAAACCCTGGTTTAGGTTGGTCAGTCAACGCTTCATTCATAGTTGCCAGCTCACCTTGCACGGCATAGTTTTTGATGTCTTTGTTGTCGCAGCCGTGCTGTCCATTTGTGGAAGGTGTTGCCACAGCGTCTGGTCCATTGTGCCGCACAGTGGGCATGTGGTACACCTACCGCTTAGGCAATGTGCCATTGTCTTTAGTTGTTTTTGAGCAATTTCAATGCCATGATTTACGTGCTGACGAAAGGACCAGACAAGACCAATGCAGACCGAAGCAGACCATACCACATCACTTGGCGACCTTCGACTGGCCTTAAGCAGCAGTCAAAAACTACAAGACAAGGCACAAGGCACACGTCTATTTATGTGCCTCACCCATAGTACTATACAGACCCATTATATTAGAGACACACCGGCCAACGGTCAGAGGCCCATTTGGTCTGGTGTTTTGCTTGCTACCAAAATAATTGACCATATTTATGGACATTTTAGCCTTTTATGTCGACATATTCCTTTTGCCATTTGTGTGTTTTTATTATATCTTTAGCTTGGCCAGCAAAGTGACAACTATTTTAGTTGGGTCTCTTATATCTCCCGCCCTGCATGCTAAATTTATAAGCAATTGTTTTAGGCCATGTTTTTGTGGCACATGAACTTCCTTCCGTAAGCAATTTCATGGTCATTTTGTGGGCGTTCAAATTGGTTTATTGTCTCTATCAGCCATTGACCATATGCTGGACATACTAAAGGTGCTGACTTTAGTAAACGCTGAAACTGAGCATAAGGATGCTAAGAGTACTCTTTTTATAAATAGGTAAAGTGTCATGCTTATTATTATTTTGAATACAAAATAAACTGATGATCTTTTTTCTAGTAAGCTTATGGATTAGAATTTAGTATTAATTTATGGCACTTAAACCTTCTTAAAAGCCATTACGGCTCATAATTTTTGGTACAGTTTGAAAAAACTAAAAACATTGTAATGGGGTTTAATAAAAAAGACTTAATCAAGACAATGAGATTTCTTAAGAACGGAAAAGATTAGATATGCGAAAAGATGGCATACGTTAAAGTCGGGCGCGGAGTAAAGGAGTATCACCACATTGCAATCAAATTCGGTATACTGCTTAAGAACCCTAAAAGACATTTGATTGCCAATTTTGGTTATGATGTCTTTCTAAACAAACGAAAAATGAGACGAATTTTGCACCAAAAAAGATTTTTTGACAGATCGGTCTTTTGGGGGCTATTTTATATAGTTTTTTAGAGATCCCAAGCACTGTACCAAATTTTATCAAAATCTGCCTGGCGTAAGAGGCCCCTAAAAGAGAACTAGTCAGATGCAGACGTACTTACCATCACATTGAGCCTGAGGCACATTTTTAACATCTTAAAGATTTTCCAAAGATCAGTGTATGTGATAGGTTACCGGGTCTGGAGACAACCGCCGGTGTAAAAGGAAAGTCCATAACTAACGAATATCCATACACAAGTGCCAAAAGCCTCACCTTTTTAACATCAACAACGAATGGGTCTCAGCGACTACATGATCCAGGATCGGAATGCCTGCTGACGAATGCTGAGATCGAATACCCATACCTCAGAAGGAGCATAAGCGAGTCCGAAAAGAGGTAAGCAAGGGTTTGGGAGAAGTATATTATATAGCATGACATAATTTGTTTGTTAATGAAGACATCGATATTTTTATTTTTGATTTTGACTCCTTTGGTTATTTATAATTCCAACTACGTCGAAATTTATAAAATTATAAATTATATATATATATATTTATTTTATATAAATTGTATAAGATCACTATAATATAAAGCTACTCTTAAGTTGATCGCTTCATTTTCGTAAAACTTTTATATTTTTTTAGCTTTGTTTGATAAAGCGGTTAAGCGCTAAGAACGTCTAAAGTCTCACATGCTATCACCATTTGTAAACACACTACACATAAATCCAACTTCCTATAATAAATTTCAAGAACGAACAGTTCCCACAACATTATTCACCTCTAATGTTTGCACCTTGATTAAAAAACTACCAGCTAACATTTTCTTTATATTATGTTGAGCTAAATAACAGTTACTTGCATCTGACCCAGATGCATTATATACACTATCATAGTAAATATTTACATTCAGATATAATTCTAGTTAGTCAGTGATTTTTTTTTGAGGTTCTGTTAGTTGTTTGTTTTTTTACTACATTACGCATACTCTCACTTCTTTGTCTTAATTTTTTTTTATGAATAAGCTCCAAGCAATTTGAAATGACTTCATTCATGAAAATAAGTTCGGTGAGAAATTCTATTTCGTAAGAAGTTCTATATAAATATATGAAATACCTTGGATGCCAACAAATGTTGCCGCTAAAGGTAAATAGTTTAGAGTAAATATACCTAGTGCATTTATCTAACATAATGTGCTGATAAAACAGTCAGAAAAATTCCGTTTTTTTACGCTTTCCCATAGAAAATGCTCCTTGATGTTACGGGCCTACAAAGTAAAAAACGGTTAAGTTCAAAGGTCATATTAAAAAATTTTAGTGCCAAAAATGTTTTGAATTTGGTACTAGAACCAGTTCTCTTTTGCTAAAAAACTTGTCATATTTCTAACCAAAACTGACCCATGAGAAGTTTTCGTTCATTTTGACCTTTGACACTGTCCGGCAAAAGCAGCCGGCCAACTACCCCGTACCAGGCGCAACCTTTTAGCTGTCAAACAGGATACTACTTATTTTTGACCATATAAATGCCATTTCCCTGATTTCAATTGAGCACCTTGAAAGCTTATTGTCTGTGTACTTAACCTTACTGTACCTTTAAGTACAGTTATTAGCTACACCTTAAAATAATTTAAATTTCTTGTATACTTTATAAAAAGTTCCCACACTTACGATTAGCACATAAACACCATAATTAATGATCAATCAAGCAGTTGAGTTCAATTGTTCAATTAGCTATCGCAACTTCTGTAATAATTATGAATGAATTTTATAAAGTTTATATGAAAAGACAACACACGCGGTGCCGTGCCCATTTCCGCTACTCCCTGAACTTTTCAGACAGACCCCATAGTGCAAAATTACAATAACCCGCTCCCCAGTGTGCTGGGAAAGCCAATCCAGCAATTCGCTGCTTAATCATGGTAATGGCATTAAGCAGCTTAATCGACGGCAAGATCTAAGCACCCGCATCGATAATCAGCCAGAGGACCACCCAGTTGCTTAGCATTTCTTGGCCCTATAGCCGCATCTAATTAAAAACTAAAGTAAACCGACGACATGAGGACGGAGCTGCAGCAGTGTAGTGTAGAGCTGGAACTCGAGTTGGGTTGTAAATGTCAAGCGCTGGCCGCAGATCACGAACGGCAAAAGTTGCAAAATCAAAATGCATTTAATTTCATTGCTTAAACAAATTACAATAAGCAAAAAAACAAAAAAAAAATGTATAAATGTGGAAAAGTCAGAGTGGTGAACGATACAGGGATACCCTATACCCGCGATTGACAACAAATTAAGAAATTATGTTCCATAAATTATTAGAGAGAAAAAAAAATGTACAAATGTCAATATTATGTTTTTTATTTTGTTCATCCCGATACAAAATTTGGTGGCTCAAGCCATATTTTTTCTAATAAAAGGGAAAAATGCTGCAGCTTAAAAAAAATTATTCGCAAAGAAAAAATGATCGTTTTAATTTGTGAGTAAAGGAAAGATCACTTTAAAATTTTCTTAAGCTAATATTTCATATACATATTATAATATTTATTTACTTTGTTGAGCGACAGCTTTTTATCTAAGATTTTGAACATAATGTTGTCTTACATTAGTTTGTAAAAAATGTATATTTATAAAAACTGTAAATATATATTTTTCTAATTCAAATTTTTATCATTATCAAATATGCCTTATCAAAAAAAAGTCTACCTAAATATCGATAACTCGATAAATATTCGAAATGAACTATGATGATTTTTTTTTTAAGCATAGACTAGATCACTTTTAAAGCAAAAAATAGTTTAAAAAATTTAAAAACAAAGTCTAAATAAAAAATCTAATACAGTCGAGGCGGTGCCCGACAGTACCCTGTACCATTTTTGCGAAAAAAATTTTATTCCAGCATATTCTTTCCAAGAACTTTCCAAATGGAATTTTTTTTTTTTTTTATTTTGAGGGATGTCCATTGCGGAGGGTGTTGGGTAATATCGATAAAATTTGGATGTGGATTTGTTCATTAGAGCCACATGAATCAGCTTACCAAAATTTATGATTCTAGGTCACTTGTTACCATAATTACGTAGAGTCAAATATTTTTGACTATAACTTTTGTTATATATATTTGTCAGATTTTGTTCATTTTTTACACTCAGGTGCATGAGTTTCAGATGAAAATATTAAACGGTGTGGCTAAAAAACGCGAGAATCTGCTACGGGGGAACGGGGGAAGATAGTGACATAATTCAACAAATCTTCTCAGGAAATATGCGCACCAGCTGGTAAAGTTTCGTATCTCTAGCTCTTATACTTTCTGAAATCTAGGTGTTCATACAGACGGACAGATGGACGAACAGACGGACAATCAATCGCTACCCGAGGTTACGATAAGCATTTTGGTATAAAGAACTTGGGGTCAGCCACGCCTCCTTCTGTCTGTTACATACATTGCACAAATCTAGTATACCCTTTGTATAAAATAGTGTATAAAAATAGTGACAATTAGCTGCAACTGCGCTGCTCTGGCGGCAAATGACAAACAAACCAAATGCAGAGCAACCTCTCAGGGTCAGGGTAGGGGGATCTAAAAAAATCATAATAAAATAATTGATGTACTCGGGAGCACCCCGAGTATTGACATTTGACACACGGAACCAACACAATATGTGCTTGACATTTTAATATGTTTGTTTGCGAAATTAAATTTCGCTTTTTTTTTATTTTTTATTTTTAATGTCAGATGATGGCGAATGGGTTTCAGCTTGGCTTCGTTTGTATAGAAACATTTTGATAATGGAAATCATTTGTTGGTCATCAAAAAAACTGACCAACAAAATTAAGGGGTTAAATTTTTTGTTGATCTCTCTCATCTCGGAGCAACATCAACAACAGTTTGTTTGGCAGCATCACCGGTTTGTAAACTTATTTAGGGTAAGTTAGTGGGCAAGGTTCAACAGACGGTTCAGAGAGCACTAAGTCGGGGTAAGCAATTTCATTCCAGTTTTTCAAACATTATGTGGCTGGCTTTTAATAGTTAGATTAAAACATGTTTTTAACAAAAAGCATAGATGAACATTTTTTTTTTCTATAGATAAAAAATATTTCGGATAGAGGTATGCTGTGTTTAAGGCTTATATGGGTGAAATTTTGTTGCAGTCTATAGAGAAAGGGCTCTGAAAGAGTGCAAATATTGCCTTCAGCTACGATAAGCAGTTGGAGCGACGCCAGACAAAAAAGAAAGTCGTTCCTGCATCGGATTGAGACAGGCGATGAAGAGTGTATTATTCCGAGATCTTAAATGCAAAAAATCATTGTTTGATCCCCGCTAACCATTAACATCTTCCGCAAGACAATGGCTCGATGAGTGGTTTGCCTCGAAAGAGAAGGAATTTTTTTTAGAGTAGTATGCACAAATTGCCCGAAAGATGGGAAAAATGTGTAGCTAGCGAGGGCAAGTACTTTGAAAACTTTTTTTTGGCTTTCTATGAAAGAAACATGTCAGCCGATTTAAGCTTATATTACTTGTAATTTGTACCCGCATTTAAAAAGTGGTTTAAAACAAAGGCAAAGAAAAAATGAATACTTCGGATCACTATGTATTTCTTAAGCCGACTGAATAAAAAATGCTTTAAATTTTGATCATTCTTAAATATTTACAATTTATTTTGTGAAATAAAATGATACTTGGAAAATCTTAACGTATTTCAAATGCCGCAAAAAGTCAAATACTACCTCTCAAACAAAAATTGACCCAATTGAAACAGTTGCTAAGTTGAAGCCTCAGAGAATGTAATTATAACTATCAACAGAAACCTCATCTTGTCCAGCTGTTTTTGTTTCTATAGGCCAGAGCCCATCCAAAATGATCCCAGAATTAATAAGAGTTCTCAGTTTTCACTTATAACAGACTCTATAGAATCCACCCAGTCAAAATTTTAGGTAATTGACATCTCGTTGCTGTAAATACAAAGTATGCCAACAAAATTCAATTTTTTTTATCACCAGTAGAATTTTAAGGTTTACTTCCCAATAAAAGTGAAACTCAGGTCGACTCGAAATGATAATTCGTTGCCGTTGGTGCAAAGTTTATAAAAACACTTGAGTATGCTCCAAAAACTGCTGCTGTTCCTGTCAAAGCATATGAGCAACTATTTATTCAAATGCCACAGGACCTGCCTAGTCAATTTGGAAATCAGAAAATTTTCCCACAAGCCCACAACTGCTTCAGCCTGCAAGCATCCTGTCATAGTCCTTGCAGGAAGTGATCTTTTGATCCGGAAACTATAAAATTGGTATACAGCTCACAAATACGACCACCAAACATCGCGTTTTCGTGTCAAAATCTGTGTGTAAATGTTTTGTATCAGAGCCAGCGACACGCAAACATAGCATTGAAACAAACCACCTGCATTAAGGACTCATATGCCCTGCTGGAACTTACCGCATTACTAGAACCAAGTCGATAAGGGTGCGCTATTGGGTAACTTTGTGTTGGGTAGGGGGCGAAATTAGGCGTAGTTAGAGTCAAAACGGCACAAAAAACGACAGACAATGTAATTAGTGTTTGTTTTAAAATTAAATTTTTTTTTTTAATTGTGTGTGTGCTCAGTACCAAACTTGTTGGGTAAACTGTGAGAAACTAAGGGGAACTGTTCCTAAAATAGCCGTGTTTGACAGTTGTCAATGAAACCATTTCAAACACTTCCAAATTGTCAGTCTCAGTTACTTACCTTAACTAAATCGAAGCCCACTCGCTGCTCCATCGTAAAACCAAGTTTTGCTCCCTACTTAGGCGCCCATTTGTTGGAAGTGCTATCAAATTTCCCCCACTGCTTAATCCCTTTGCTGACACAACAAATAAATATATCTTTGTAAAAGGGGTGAGCGGTACGAGCAGACTCTTTGTAATTAATTGCCTCTAAAATGGGCTGAAATTTATGCGCGTCAACAACGATTTAGCAGCAAACGAAGCGAAGAGACACATGCCAGGGACCACAGCTTCTATATAAATCCAGATTTATCCCCATCTTTTCTTCAAGTCGATGTACAGTGGTTTGAATTGCACAAGGCTTGCTTTAAAAGTTACACCCCAATATAGGGTAATTTTTTGAATATATTTTTCTACACGATTTCGATGTTTTGGAATTTCATCCGTAGAATTGCGTTTTTCGATACTTTTGGTACCTTTTGCAAGTGCCGTCTTTATGGAACACGAAAAGTACAGATTTTCAACCAAAAACTAACATTAGCCAAAAAAAAAACAACTTGAAATGTCAAACGTAGACAAGTTTTTGTGAAGACGAATTAGCTATCGATAATATGTAACCATAAAAATGTTTGAAATAAGGAACCAATCCGTGGAACTACATTAACATTATGGAGAGACTTAGACCACTATTGACTTAATAGTTAATTTTTAGATGGACAGCACAAGGCAGCTGCGAAAAACCCAAGTATTTTTTGAGTGTACATGTAAGTTGAGGGGCAACAAGTAAACAGGGTTAGACTTGACTTATTAATACGGTAGAACTTCTCTATGGCGAATTCTGACTAGAGCGGAATATATCGATATATAGAATATTCGTTATAAGGAGATAAAAAAAGCAGTGAACCTGAAGCTTATATTAAGGAAAAATTCGTTGTATGTTTTTGTTCGATAGAGTGAAATTTGGCAAAACAGTTTATAAATTGAAAAAATTTTACCAGAGAACCGGATTCTAATAAGACAGTGCCCTTAATTTAATATAAATAATGGAGAGTCAACTTTCTTATTAAATAGAGAAATCTTCTAATGAAAGAAAACTGGGAATATATTTTATGTCGAGAAAATCAAAATACTCGATCGAGAAAAATACTTTCGAAGTATTCTATAATATCTTTGGCTCTTTGGTAGTGACAGGATGACATTCCGACGTCAAGCGGATATTTTTCGAGGTTACGCTGACTCTTTCATGCTCACGGATGAAGAAACTATAAAAAGAAAGATGTAGAAACCCTCATAGGCGTAGACCATTCTACCCATAAAAAGATTAGATCCTTTATCTCCCGGATACTAGATACAATTAGTATCAAGGTTTAGTGTAGGCACAAAATAGTAAAGCCAGATAGTAACTCAATATTGGTTGGATATTTATATGGCGTAATGTTACGATAGTGCGAAAAAAAAGAAAAAGGCAAAATTATGACAACTTTATTTTATATATATAGTAAAAATAAATTTAGTATAAAATTGCGTGATGTTACGTTTGCACGACAAATTATAACGAAAAAAAAAAAAAGCTAAAAACCTACAAAGTTCTTTATTATAATTATTAATTTATTACCTATATATTTTAAAAAATGTACAACTATCGGTTTTATCGATTAAAAAATACAATACTGTTCGCATAACTAAGCATGGCGTTACGTTACAAATATAAAAGAAGTGAATCGGCCAAGGGGCAAGTTTTTTTATAAAAAACTATTTATGTATAAATTTACAACCTAAATAAAAATATGTTAAAAAATTGTAATACGATTTGAGCTTAATTTAGATATTTTTTCAAATTATTAAATCAAGAATCATTTCCTCTTTTTTTTTATATTGTTTTATCCTTAGTATCTTTCAATGGGGTGATGTTACTCAAATTTTTGTTAAAACTTTTTATTAATAACTTTTTCGACATTTAACTAAAGCAAAATAATCAATTTCGGCTTTAATATTAATAGCTTTAGTGAATTTATTTCTCTTGTTGAAAAATAGTAGTAATAATACCTATAAGGAAAAAAGAAGTTAAAAAAAAGATACCGACCAAAATATGGACTTTTAGCTTTGTAGTTGTAAAAAAAAGTTTTACAAATGGCTTTCGAATTTTTTCTTTAATAATATAAGTTAGAAAATATTTTTGTTTCCTTAGTTTTCTCCCAATGTGCGTTGCCCATAAGACCCAGAAGTTTTTTTGACGCAGTAGTTTGGAACAAATTCCCGTTGTCACTGTGGTGACACTTGAATTGTCAAAGAGTGGCACACATCTGGCCAACACAGTGGCTTAAATTTATGGCCCAAAAAATGCTAACACATGTGAACAAAACCACAGAATGGCAACGCGCAATTCGAGTGCTGAAAGTGCCGTCCAAGTCCTTCGGCATTGTCCTGAAACTGAAATTCAAAACTATCTGCTGCGTCTGCGCAGTTGAAGCATATCCTGACAGCAGGTAGTTCTCGTCCGGCCTTCCGTTTGTGCACTTGACTTGGTTTGTTTGGGCTGTGGTTTTTGGAAAGTCGACGTGATTTTTATGGTACTCATTTACAATTAGTGAGCAGACAATGGAAAACCGCAGCATGCGCCATAGTTTGATTTTGGTTGCATTTGAGTGCACCCAGCAGGTAGGTTCAGGTGTGCAGAAATACAATGCGGTTCAGAGTTCAACTGTTGTCAGCTACCTTAGCGAAGTACTGCCCATGTATGTACTTCCTGCGGCTTTGAATATTTTAGACAACATTTGTAGGTAACACGATACAATGTACTACTAATTAGGCATAGAGCGACTAATTTTCCTAAAGTTGCGCAGTTTTCCTGTTTCTAGTTCAGCTGCTAAAAATAATAAATATTGTGTGGGAAAATCTTTTTATTTTCAAAAATCAAATTGGAATTTGGTGTACATGCTCCCGATGGATTATATCGCTAGGTTTCTCGCGGTGTTCAAATTACTTTCATTGGGACGTCGTCGTCGTTCCTATGCCTCTGCCTCTGCCTGTCACCGTCTGTGCGCAGGCGTACTTGCTTTCTTAGTACTTAGTTGAGGGGGAAAACTAGAGTGGAAAATTCATTTGTAGTGCTCGCCCTTTGTATTTGAATATTCTTGGGAAAGGTATGTAACATTTTGTGGCGTTCTGTGTTTCTTTCTTTCTTTCGCTATGTGTGGTAAGTAAATATTTTTTATTTTACGTGATTTTGGAGCAGTTGGATTTCCTGATTGCATATCCGGCTGGGCAGGATGTATTTGTATAGGCCAACTATGAAACAGGTTGTTTTAGAAAAGACAGGTGACAAACTGTGAGGCAGGAAGTATTTATGACCAAAAAAAGTTTAAAATGTTTAAGAAGTTTATATAACAAAGACGCTTTGGCGTAAGATATCACAGACAAGATATAAGTACTTGTGTCGTCATCAAATCGTACGAATGTTTCTGTCTTATCAAACCCAAACAAGAAACTCAATCGAGTCTCATATTTTTACCCCAACTGACCATTTTTCTACCCAACATTATGTCTACATAAATCATTACATCACGCAGCACTTGCATGTCATCCATCCACTTGAGTGTCAATAAACCAGCGAAATCAATAGCCGGAAAATAGTTGACAAAGCAACCGTAAAACAAACATGTAGTCAAATCCAACACCGAAAAACACCAGAAATCACAAATTAGCTACAGAAGTGTGAGAACAAAAGCCGAACAAGATTTGAATATAAGCAAAGGAATCGACATATGGAAGAAAACCAAGTAAGAAAACATCTGGACAGCTATAAAAAACAGCATACAGCATACCATAAATGACATATTCCAAGCCAGGATCTACACAAGAACAACTCTGCCGTGGAAGATTACAATTTATGGTTGCCCGCGCAATCGATTTTAGTATATAGCTTGGGGGAATGGGTCTAGAGACGTGCATTTCTTCAAGTTGCTGGAATTTGTTACAGTACTCTACGATTTTAATCATTTCCGTGAGAATTAAATGTTTGCCTTGGGCATTTTTTTTTAGTGACAGGCAGGATGTGGGGTTAGGCAAATTAAATGTGGCATATGGGAGTCATTTAGCTTATGTCATCGAAAACTATGATTTCTTTTTTATGCTGCATCCTTTTTTGTTATCCAACAGATAGCAACGGACCCTTTATTATCACTGCTAGCCGTTGATTTATTTACGATGCTAAATGTCTTGAAATTTGAGGATGGGTCTGGTGTACATTATCTACCAAACGATAACCACAAGCATAAGCCTTATCAACGGCCTGATTTTTAAACAAAAATTATGCACTAAAATTTAATTTATGTGTTCACAAACTAAGTAGTGCGTACAAAAATCATTTCAAGATAAGACCAAAACCAATATGGTTTTCTTGGTACTATAACAAACTTTAAATTCCCAGAACATTCTAAACTAAAGTTCATGTCGGTTTCGTTTTTGTATTTCACACGAAATTTTGCACCCTCAAAAAATATGACGTCAATTGCTGTGCAATTATTATTTCAATATTTATATTAATTGTTATTAAATATTATTGGTCAGCAACCCCTTGGGTACCTACATGTGGTATATTGACTGTATCAGATGTCTAACCCTTCAGAATGCAACCTTATAATAGCTACTTTAGTTCAACGAATCCCTGCTTGAAATTGGAAACCGCAGAGCAATCAAAGTCAGCGAGTGTGAGAATTATTGGGTTTCACTTGAGTATTAAACGGTAGCTCAATTTGTATCTGGCTTCGATTCGAGGTTGCACTCAAAGTGTAAAATAACGCAGTTCCGGTAGAGTATCAAAGTCCAGTCTTGTATTTCGATGGGGGAACATCTAGTATGACACCAACTGGTCAACATTATTTACTTGAAGCTATCAATGTTTGTAAATACTCAAACTGATTTGCATTTATAGCGTTGCAAAGGATGTAATTAAGATTTGAAGAAACTACAACAGAAGAAATCGTATAAATAGCTAGATATCGAAATTAACCGGATGCGCTTGAATTGCAGTAAGGATGAGGGTTGGGTGGCGTGTTGCGTAAATACCAAGAAATTACTTTTATAAAAAATTCACTTCTTAGTAATAGGATTGTCATTGGCAGTATATATCAATTAATATAACAAGGAAGTGTTTTTAAAGCCTTTTGGATACAAAAAATAATTATTTTATTCTTTAAAATTTTTTTGACAGTAGTTTCTATACAAACATATGTAACTACAGGTTGTTTTAGTAGGTTTTCTTAATTTTTACCTATAGCTCGCGCATATCTCAAACGTCAAATTTTCAAAATTTCAAAACAGGAACTATTTCAAAAAACTAAACGTAAGTGATGATTTACCGCTTGTGACAAAGTTGCATACTCCTAAGTCTTTTGGTGTTCAAGAAAAAGGCAATACAGAAAGTCGGAAATAGTTAAACCGATTCCTTCTGTCGTCCTTATTATTTGGATATAAAGACTTCTCCAGTAGCGTTTTAAGATGAAAAACAATTGAAAATATATCATATATTTAAAAAAAAAAAAAAAAAAAAATTAAAAAAGACTTTCTAAAATTAACAATTTCATAATTTATACATTTGATATGTAAAATAATTCATTTTAACATTGTTGAATGAAATCGGTCAAAATTTTTTTTTTATTTGATAAAAATCCCAGAAGAATCTTGCAAAACATATGACTGGCACGCTTTTTTAATAAAAATATTTGAGATGTTTTTAATGAAAAACGGTACTTAAAAAAATTAAATGTATAAATAATGAGTATATCATGTAGCCCCCAAGTGTTTGGTGCAAAATTCATTGTGTTTTGTGTGTTTAAAAAGATATCGTAACCATATTTGGTGTTTGGTAATTATTTAGAGTTCTGCAGCACTGTACCAAATTTGATCAAAATCGGTTGACTATATTATTAATATAGCCTCCATATTTTCGGAGCAATATTCGAATGTTTCCTGTTTGTTTATGAAAATATATGATATTATATATCAAATTTGGCAAATAAATATTTTTTTTTTAAACTGGCTATGATCTTTATTTTAAGAGAGACTTTTCTAAAGTTGGTGTAAAAAACGATTTCAGAAGAAATTGTTAGTTGCTCGCATTGAAAATAAGCAATTTAACTACTGGCATTAAACTGTGTCATCAAAATATTCATTTTCTTTAGAACCTCATCAAATATCTTTTAAAAAAATAACCACAAATCATAAAACCATTTAATGATAAAAAATTTCATATTGCGTTATAAATGCAGTCATAAATAAACTTTATTATCATTTGCGTGCAAAATTGAAATACTTCAAATATTTCGAGCTTCAATGCATTTAAAATGTTGTTTACTTTTGGTGTTTACAGCTCCACAGGATGCTCAAGCCAATAAAATGCCAAAGTAATGCACTTAGTGATAACAACCCACGAAGCCTAAGGCGACCCAAATCTCTGCACGTTATTTACGTGATTTTTGCCCGCCCGGCGATCCATTCACCACGGTCCGCAAAACAAATAAAAACAAAGGACATTCACATAGCACGCATTACATGACTAAGCCGTGAATATCCTATAAGTAGAGCTCGGCCTTATGCCAAAGCGAAAGTTACGACAATAGTCAACACAAGGACCCCCACACACGTCTAACCCTTTTTTTTAGCGAAACTTTTCGCAAACATATCCTTTAGTTGTTGCAGAAATTTATGCTGCGCCTGAGAGTACGAAGTATGCGTCAAAGCAGATAAGCTCATGTGAACTATTGCCGGCAAGATAAACAAAAGCCAAAGGAAGCGCCGTAAACACGCGTGCTAGGGAATCCTTTAAACGGTCAAACGGCGCAGCGTCCACTGTTGGGACTCGCAAGTCGTAAATGATATCCCGTGGCGAAAGGATTTCCTTTGTAGAGCTCGCCTCGCTAGTCTTGGGAGCAACCCTTGACGTAAGCTGTTGTTTGGGTATTAATATCCTCGCAGATTCTTTGCATACTAACACAACTACTTTGGCCCATTATGCTATTTATCATAATTTTTCAATTTAACACCGCTCCACAAACACGCATACCTACATAAGATGCTTGATGCTGTTGGTTGTTGTTTGCATATCCTGTTGGCCAGCCATAACATGTACTGTGTGCATAGTTTCTATGGCTTCTTGCGCAAACATCCTTTGACAAACTTTTTCCATTGTCCGTTTGCTTTGATGGCTTAGAGCTGTACTTTCAATTTTTGCATTCTCATCGATTCATCTTCTGCAAGCTGCCAATGTGTTTGCTTTGCGCAGCATCCTTATGGCTAGTATGTTAAGAAGGACATTATTAATGAGCATTTTGACACTTACGTCTTGACATTTGCTCAGCTGGTCGTTTATTTTAGCACTTTCGGTCATTGCCAGGAATAGCTAACTAATCTAATTCCGGGCAATTGCAAACGCCGAAAAGGTCAACAAGCATGCGTTACAAATTTAAATAATGAAATAATTATGTTTTTTTCGAAATCGTAAAATTTTATTGAAGGCTTTCAGACAGATTGTTGGCGTATAAACTAAACTTTAACTTTGCACTCCAATGATTCTAATTGAACCATAAATCCAGCAATACAAACATTCTAACCCTGAAAGCAGCACATCTTGCACTTCATCTTAGGCAGCTGTTGCACCCCAAAACTGACCATTTCTACAGGACCCGGTTACATATTTCCATATGGTTTGTTTGCCTTCAATTTGACTACAAACCATAATTTATCTTTTCAGACGTGTTGGCTCGTTGGTCAGCGCGACAATGCGAAGCAGCGTCAAGGATTATTGATTATGCAAAGTGCCATACTGGACACTGGACAATGCACAAAAGAAAAACAAAGGGCTTAAGCAAAGAAAAGGACATGCACACAAAAAAGAATCTCAAACGAAAGGGTTGCAGACCGAACAGCGACTGTAAAAAATTATGATATACTCACCACATGCATTTGTACCTGAAACTAACTCAAGAAAGTATCCCTTTACAGGATACCTAGAGCGCGTGTGTTTTTGGTTATTAGTAAGATAATAGTTTTTGACATTGACCGTTGGACCGTGCGGCATGACTGACCGACCATCAACTGCTGGACAAGCGCCTCAGTGTTAATGGTCAGTTTTGCTATTTTGGCATGGTTAATTATTTTTCCTGGTGAGTGTGAGAAAGTTGCGCTTAATGAACGAATACTTGGTCTGGAAAATAAATGCAAAAAGGACAATTGTTGACCTGGTCATATGGCTAAAGGCTGTAATGCATAACTGACCAGTAAATGTTGATGGATGCTGATGGATTAAGGTGATAATTAATGATCTCTTTTTTTTTCTGTTGATGGATCTGGTGTGAAATTTTTCAAATTAAGCAAATAAATGCAGCACACAAAGGTGAATTAGAGGTCGTATATAGGCGGATACCAACCGGGTTACTGATGACCTGGTTTATTTTTTTTTATCACAGACCTGTTTACTTTGCTTAAAAGTCATGGAAAGGCTGCTGTAAACCGATAAATGAAAAGCTAAAAGTTATAACTTTTTGCCTCAAATTTCGATCTGCTGTGCCAAGTTCATTCCACTGCAATATTCTCTACATAACAGCGCAGATGACTGGTGTTCGATCTTTTGGTCTTCTAAAAACAATAAAACATTTCGTAATTTTTACTGTCCAAAGGTTCATTAAAAAAATATTGTTTATTAACTGCTAAGTTTCATGTCTTAAAAATTGAGCAAGCATGCATCGTAAAACTGAGTAAATTACGCTTTTTCCGGGATTAGGAGAACCAACACTGGCTTTTCGCAAAATCTTAACCCTTTAATTTATTGTGTCCAATGTATTTGGATATTTAAAATTTGATATTTTTTCTTATCGGAATTATATCAATTAAACAAATGGCTGATATAGGTATTTTAAAAAACTTTGGTCCGCGAAATTTGGAAATTAGGTGCTAAGAAAATACTCCAGTATTTCATATCACATAAAGAAATAAAAAATTACAAGTTTAAAATGGTTAGTATTCTTACGATTTAAAACATGGACACGTCAAAACACCTTGTCCAATATATTGGACCAATTCAATGTTTATGTCACGGCGTTTTTAAAGGAATTCTTTTATTTTTTTTGAATGGTTATAAAATTGGATTACTGAGAATGTCCTTTATGCCACTTTAGTGGATCTATCGTAATGCAAACATAACGATAATGATGATGAAATAAACTCAGCTTAAAAACGAACTTATTGACAAAGATGTCGCTATATTCAATAAATTTATTTTACAAAAAAAAAAAAAAATTATATGGAAAAAAATATGTTATGCAAAATAATTTGCTGAATTTCCACTATTTATTACCAATTTATTTTTAAATTCTACTAATTTCACAAAATTCGTAGGCGTTGAAACAAAACATTTTTCAAACAATTGACGTGGAATCGATTTTTTTTTTCTCATAAATTAAACAAAACCAAAGGATTCCAACGATCGGCTTCCCATCCTCACCAAATTATTCCTTTCAAGCCAATTGTACACCATTTCTCGAATGGTCGACCACTACGATTTTCATCTTGGCAGCATAATCGATATCGCTAAAAATACGCTATTCAATATTTTCTTTTGTGAATGAAGCAGAATCACCTACACGGACGTTTCAACTGAAAGTACTGAATCATATAACGATTACCATTTTTATCCATGTCAGCAAATGTACTGAGTTCGTTTTCTAGTAATATTGAGACTTTCAAAATACGGTACTTAATTAAGTAGGGCTTATTTTTTCTTCCAAAAATTCACCAACTCTGGTATTTTAAGGTTAGACTTTATTACATCCCAACTAAGATATTTATAGCAATAAAAATCAAAAGCAAAATCATTTTCTTCATACCTAGACCTTTATTTTCAATTTCGGATAGTAATTTTGCACAATTTTTGAATACGTGATTTGTTCAACGTATGTAGGATAACTGGTAAAAGGCTATTTTACCCATTCCATTGAATACGCCTACAATCCTCAATGTAACTACAGGGTATCCTACTGTCGGCAAAGCCTGAACTGATTTACATTTTTTTACTTAAAAAAAGTGTAGAGTAAAGAGCACTACGTATCTGATAAATTGTAGTTTTTATTACACATACTTACATAGCTCTTGTCCTTTATCCAACATCGGTTAACATTGTAAATTTTTTTGTATTTGACAAGAGCACAAAAAGGGTTTCAGACTAAGTCCAAACTAATCAGCAATTGGTATAAATGCAAAATTGTGTTTAATATAATAGAAATCGTTTTGGAGCGCTTAAAGAGCATGACATCAAATAAATTAGAGTGTCCCAAAAAGCCGCACTAAATTGTTATAGCTAAATGGGATGCGGAAGGAAATTGTTAAGAGGCAAGTAATTCAATCGAGTCTTGGCATTTTGTGGTCAAACAAAGCGACCAACATAAAGTAACAAGAGTTATGGAGTGGCCCGAAAAAAGAATAGAAGAAAAATAAAGATTCCAACGAGGAAGTTTAGGCAGCCGGCTAATATCCTTTGAATATCAAGCGACAAGATCTACGAAATAGTCAAGCTGTGCTCATTAAACGGTATTTTTGTGACCAGCCGCCTCTGGTTGTATCTCATATATGCATCTTGTTATCTAACAAATGCGCACGCAGTGTGTGTCTGTGTGTATCTGTGTGGGTCGGCTGGGTACTGCGTGGGTAACTGCACATTAGTATGCTCGTTGGCGACAATTTTGCGTCATTTGTGGTTGCTAAAAGAAAGAGAGGAGACTTAACTCAAACACTAACCATCCGTCCATCCGTCTATCTGTCCATCTATGCATCCCAGCCATCCATCTATCGAGTCTTAGGATGGCAGCAAACAAAATGCAGTCTTTGTTTGTATCTGGCTCCTGTGGCAGCCGTCGCCGTTGAAGTATCTTTTTGTGCTCCCTTTGCTTTCTTTTCCCCTTGTTGTTGTGCTGCACTTCTGAGTTTGCATGCAGCTTGCGTGTCGTTGCTCCTGTGAGTGGGTTCTAATGTGATTCTAATAGTTACCACACCGCATGTGGCCAGCCATATGAATATGTATCTTTTGTTTGTTGCACTTTTGGCTAAGTATCTAACACAAATGAGTTGCTTTGTCTGGCAGCGTGGGATACAATTTTAGAGCCGAGCGTTTTGGCTTGATTAACTTTAACGTGCAAAAAGTTGAATATGTACGATTGTTTTGCAACTAAATCGAATTAAAAAATATTTTGAAATTAAAATTTTAAGATTTTTAACTCTATTTATTAATTAAAATTCATGTCTCATGTCTAGCACTCGAGCCGACTTTTAAATTTGGTGAGGACCAATCCGGCGTTTCCAACTATAGCAACCAATCTACGATACGATTATCTCCCAAATTGATGGACCATTTATATTAATTATAGACAATTTTTTGGTTGCATACTTTTTACCCATACAAATTAAAGCTGTAGCTTTGACATTACTTGGGAGTGGAAGGGTATGTGGCAAACGAAAAAAAAAGTTCGCTTAAATCTTCCTACATATAAAAAGAGCTCAAATCTTAAGTTTAGTTTTCCTAGCTCTTATTATCTCCAAGATTAAGGTGTTCATACAGACAAACGCAAAGACGGGTGGACATGCCTGTATTAATTTTTTTGTCATCCTAACCAAATTGTTGGTAACTTTGGGAGTTCTTCGGCGTTATCTTCTCTACGTTACATACACAAGCCTAATGTTCTTCTCATGGACTGGGTATACAAATTTTGAGAAATCTTGACGTAAGCTAAAAAAAAATATCAAAAATATTAACACAACAAATAATGTTTCTCTAGAAAAAAAGGGTAAATAAAAATTAGCTGATCTTAAAATATAGATCGACGCAAATAAGTGAAGCGGGCTACTTTTTATGTCGCTCTCTTCGATTTTGATGATTTTTACATATGTAATAGAGGTACTAGCCAATATAAACTATGTCAACATTTATTGCAAAATGTGTAACGAGTTATCGATAACTGAACATTTAGATATTTACTTTTGACATTTATTTGATAAACCATATCTCCTAAACGAATATTCTTACACAAAATTTTTTCAATCACAAATAAAATGTGATTAAATATAATTTATTTTTAAATTTTTTTAACATTTAAAAAAAATTTTTTTCGATTTAAAACTTCCAAAGTAGTTTCAACTTCTCTCAAAAAAGAGATCAATAACATTTTAAGCGCGTGTATTCACAGGGAAAAATTAAAAAATCGTTAACTCCTATAATTTAGGAAGTTATACTTATTTTCCAATGGTCGCCATTACCATGAAATAGTTAAAAATAAGCATAACTCTTTGGAATTGAATATCTTTCTGCTTGAAACTTGCTATGAATGTTCATTTTGACATTTTATGACAGATTTGGAAGGTTAGGTTAGATAAGGTTATTGCGGTAGCTGGCTTAAAAAGCCAGCTCACTTAGGCCTAGACTGGCCCGTTGTGATACCGCACGGATCTCTGTTTAAATCCCTTCTCCAGAAAAGTATTCTTAAAGGGAATCCCAGCCTGTTGCTACGATATAACTTGCAATCATTCTCGGATAGATAGGACCTAGCTCCTCTATGTTGTGAAGGAAATAATTTCCCATGTGCTTCCCCTGCGTCTACATAGAGCTTCACAGAAACAGAAGAAGTGCTCTACTGATTCTATTGCTTCCTCGTCTCTACAGCTTCTGCAAAAGTCATTGCTCGAAGCATTCATTCTGGTCGCATGTGCTCCGACAAGCCAGTGACCGGTGATCGCTCTGACAATTGCCGAACACTATGAGCTGTTGAGTTCACAGAGCCTGGCGGAGCGTTTTGGGTCAATTATAGGCCATATATGGCGGCTGATTCTAGCTTGAAAGTAGCCATTGGCATACGAATATCCTCCTTATCCGGGAGGAGGGTAATGGTCGTGCCATGCCTGGCTAATTCGTCTGCTATTTCACCCAAATAAACTGGTGTGTCATCTCTTGAATAGATTTGCGACAGTTGACTGTCAACAAGTTGGAAGACAACGCTCGTAGTGACTTTATGGCTGCCTGGCTATCAGAGTATATATTTATCTTACCCCTTTCCAGGCCGGCATTGCGTACGCAGATTAAAGCCTCGTTTATGGCTAGAATCTCCGCCTCAAAAACGCTGCAGTGGTCCGGAAGTCGGAAACACTGCCAGATGTTTAGTTGCTCCGAGATAAGACGGAATCGTTTATTTTAGGAGGGGAAAGACTTGGGATCTTATACCTTCTCGCGAAGAGGCTAAGTTCCGTTTTTTTCCGGGTTAACACTAAAACCGCTTTCTAGTGCCCAGAGTGACAGTTCCCTAAGTTTTACGGCCATGAGTTCACAAAGGGATTGTGGGAATTTTCCATTCAGCATAATAACAACATCGTCCGCATAGGCAACAACTTTACAGCCACCTCCTTCTCCATAGAAGAGGCGATAGCAACCTTTAGAAAGTCTTTAACAGAAATGACGAAAAGCTTATGGGTCTGAGGATTTGGATTTGGAAAGTAACAGTAACAATATCAGGACCACATTTCAAGATATTGAGGGTCACGAAAATTAGTTTTTTGCAAATAAAATTATAGCCTCGCTCTAAAATTTTGTAGAATGTTTCAAAAAGTAGATGTAGGACTTAAAAGTCTCTACACAAACGTATCTCAAAGTAAATAAAAAATAATAACTAAATTGATATAAATAGGACCGAAATATTATGCTTATTTCAGCATAGTATAGTATGTGCACATCGCCTTTAACATTTTTTCCCTTTTACGAAAAATGTACCTACCTTTTAAAAAGGAACCAATTTTAAAATGGCTTTTTACTTTCTTAAAAGATGCAATTGCTAAATTTTTCAGTTGGTAAACAAATAAAAATTGAATAAGTGAAACCAAAGATATTAAAATACATGCCCTTTTGTAATGGTTGGCAATTTTCCGAAATCCTCAAATAAATGTAACACTGGAGGTCTAAAAATTTGGAGGTTTTCTTTGAAAAAGAATCCACATAAGAAGTATGTACCATTGCATTATCAATAACAGCAGCAGCAACATCATCATCATCATCATCATCAGCAGTGATAACAATAATAAAGACTTGGGAAAAACTACTTTGTCATCGTTTTGCTTCATGCTTGAACTAAGCGACTCCGCGCTGTAATCTACGCAATTTGCCGCTGGGGTTCAGCGTAAACCTAATTGAAATTGCTCACCCTAAAAATTGATGTCGCCAAAGATCGCCAATGCTGTTTGGTGCTGCTGCTTGGATGGGTTCAGCTGCAAAGGACAAAGGTTCAATTCGAGTGCCAACATTGGCAAATCATAATAATAATAATAATTAATTTATTTGAGCATATATGCTATAAAGGTACGAGTATGTGTAAATTAATATAAAACAAAGGCATCACAGCAGCGTATACTTAATATTATATAAACGCAGCCATTCACACACGCTTTGTGATTGTAGCTTGTGATAAAGCATTTGTTGGGTTGTTTTTTGCAGCATTTTAAAGTATTATTTATAAATAATTTAATAAGTGCCATTTATTTTCGCACATTATATATACGTGTTTATTCTCAATATTTGTTTACATTTTTGGCATGAAAATTGACAGCTTGACAAAAACAAGCCGCAGCCCTACACAGTCATTTATTTTTGTACATATATAGTATATGTACTTATGCATGATGTTGTAGGATGCATTGAGAGACAGTATTGAAAGCATTTTTGATGAACGGACGTGCACAAGTTGCTACTTAAAAGCAGGTCAATTGACCTCGCTCAGCATTTTAATGGCGCTTATCAGCCATTCAAAGAAACATTTTCTTATCAGCAAGAGTCTGCTACAAGAACAACATGTATAATATATGCATACTTGAGTATATAGTTATAGCAGGCTTGCTATAGCAAAGACAAATAAGTTTTTGATTTGGTGAAGCAGCAGAATTTTTTATATTTTACAGTTAATGGCTTCTGGAATTTTACTGATTCTTTAGAACTTTGAAGTTGCAAATAATGAGTGCCCATGTTTTTAAAGGAATTTATATTATAGTCGGGGCATCCTGCCTATGATATACCCTGCACTTTTCTCAATTTTTATGTTATTTATAAAGCGCTTTGAAGGACATTTTAAAAAGGACTATTTCAGATTGACAAATGACAGATTTTCCAAGTTTATCGAAGTTTTCAAACAACGAAATTTTCAAGAACGCATGGGTCATAAAATTAATTTATTTGAAAAATTCGTAAATGCAAAATTCATTACATTTGTAAATTTTGCATGCTGCGTATGGGCCTTTAGGGTCAGACGGTCAGACTTGGCTAAATTGATTTTTTTTTTCGGTTTCATACTTTTGGTATAAAGGTTTTAGCTGTTCTTTTAGGTGTTACACATAATTCGTGTTGCATCAAATTAATATACCCTTGTACGCAAAGTACAGGGTATAATAAAGTCGAATTAGTCATTGATTACATAGAGCTATAAAATTTTGTAACAAAAGGAACCAATTCGTACTCACACTACCCACGAAACTAGATTAAATAAGGTCAGTACCTTATTTAACTTAATTTGATGTCATTTATTTGTAGATAAGATTTTAAGACTAGGACAGACGTTAGAAGCTAATATACGAAATCAAAGAGAGTTTATCGCATGACCAAGAATTAAGTCCACAATTTTAACTCTTTGAAATTCTTGCGTGAAATAATCGCATGCTATAATTTACTTTAAAATTACTTTTTATTGCAGTGTTTCCTTTGAATAATTTTGTATTTTTTTTTAGCGCGAAAATCTCAATTTTTTTTATATTTTTAAACAAATTTATTGCTATTCTCTGCAGGAATGTTATTATTGGTTCACAAAAATATGGAAGCGAAATATCCTGATACACCAAAGAAAAGTGAAGAAAAAACTCCTGTAAAATTTATTTTTTCTAACTTACTCATATATTTGCATACATGAAAAGCCCAATATTTTGCGACCTTGTTGCCTGAAGAGTGAAAAGAGTTCATCGAATCGATATCTAGTATAGGCATCAATATTCAAACTATTTATTATTTAAGACAACTGGGTTTCGATTCGATGTTCGTAGAATTTATTTTTCAATTTTTAAAAATTTGACTGAGTCCAAAGTGAATAACTTTCTTTAAAAAGCTACTTAAATTAAACACCTGATATCGAATTTGTACTTATAATAGTATGTTTAAAACTTTAAAAACTAGACTAGAGAAGTCGATATTCCCATGTCAGTCTGTTCGTCTGTCTATCTGTCTGTCTGTCTGAAAGCCTAGATCTCAGATATGGTAAGAGCTAGAGCTACCATATTTTCAGATTATATGCATTATTATGTCAGGGGATGCGTTATTAGGTGCAAAATGCTCCGTTTTTCATTTGTTTATGAAGATATCGTAACTAATTTTAATGTTTAATTGTTTTTTAGAGTTCCCCAGAGTTGTACCGATTTTGAACGAAATCGGTTGACTATATCATATAGCCCCCAAGGACCGATTAGTCAAAAAGGGCATAGCTCGGTGTATTATAAAGATATCGAAACCAAATTTGGCATTCGAAAGTATTTTAGAGTTTCCCAGCACTGTACCAAATTTGATCGAAATCGGTTGACTGTATCATATAGCCCCCATACGACGGATCGGTAAAAAAAAACGTTTTTGGTGTAAAATTCGTAGTGTTTCGTGTGTTTATGAAGATATCGCACCCAAAGGTGTTAAGTAGTATTTTAGAGTTCCCCAGCATTGTACTAGATTTTATCAAATTCGGTTGACTATATCCCATAGTCCTCATAGGAGCGATCGGCCAAAAAAACGTGTTTGGAGCAAAATTCGATTGTATTTTGTTTGTTTATAAAATATCGTAACAAAATAAGCCAACCATTTTTTTTGAGTCCTTAAGCAATAATTTTAATTTTAAAACGACAGAGCATCATTGCTCAGTTGACTTGGTTAGACCTACTGATCAAAAATAAATATAATTTATAGGGTTAGAAATTTCACCTTCAGCGCGTTACAAACTTATTACACCGTATTACCTTCTGTACAGGTTATACGAAAATACATATAAATTCATGACACATTATTCCCCCATATTTAATAACATTTAATCACTTGCAGAACCTTTTCAAACATAGCAAGCCCATCACCCTGGCAACATATTAAAAGTGTTCGCCGCAAATGACAATGACAAAAATTTTAAACTAAGCCATCATTTGAACGCCCTCGTTCAAGTGCCGCTCAAAAGTTTAAGAGATTAGCGCAATTTAGCGAAAATAACACGAAAAATTGCGTGCTTCAACACGTTTTCAATGGCACTTGAAAAGCAAAAACAGATACACCCACCCCCCCAAACACCGTCTACTATATAGTGGTGTACTCATATAATGGGATACAGATAGTGAAAATCGACAGCCCGCAGAGCTGGGCGACAACTTGAGCGCACTTAATGTGGGAAAAAAAAGGCCGTAGAAAACATTGCGCCACTTGTTAGTACTACACCCACAACAACAACGGACGACAACCCTCCGGAAAAGTGTTAGAATATTTACACTAAACAATGGCAACAATTGCAGATCCTCAAAAGCGGATTGCCATGCTAATCGTCTGATGCATAAAACTCAATGAACACTCGAGTGTCATTCATGAATGGGCATTTTTTTGAGAGTTCCAGACAAAGAGCAGAGAAACTGCGCACACGCAGCGGGACAAACAAACAAAGGCAAAAATGAGTTGAGATGGTAACAGTAAAAGATGAAAAAGATCTCATAATCCTTTCAATGCGCCACTTAAGCCGATCAAGCGTAGCAATGAACCCTACGCGTGGAGTCTGCACGTCTACCACACAGACTCCGATCCTGTTCCTTTGTGAACCATTTAGTCTGTGTGGTTGCTGGTTTCTCAGGCCTTTAACCCATTTATGTTAGGGTTTGCTCTTGTGCTACTCGACAAATTAGGGCACGACCATTGCAATGGCATTCATTGGATTCATTCCTATGTTAACATCGGTGGCTTGTAAAATTATTGAGGTCGTTTTGCTGTTGTTCAAGATCAAAATGTTTGTATTGAAGGGTTGATCTAGATCTAGTTGATCTTGTTTTGGGATACTTTTGTCTTTGTGATTTATATGCTGCTCTGCTTATCTTGATCTTGGCTGCTGCGTTGCTTATTTCAGTTGACTTTTGCACTATATTCTTACAAGGGTTGCGACCTCTTGAGATGATCTCAGCCCGTGCACGTGCCAAATAGATATTAAAGATCTTGCTTATCTCTCGAATATAGTGACATATTATGACAGACTACAATTCCCTCTCATATAAGTTAACATCTGTTCTAACTTTGGGTAACTCCATAATAAATATTATTTTCATAACTCAAAAGTCCTTTGGGCCAATTACGCACTTCTTACAACATGCACATCTTTTCATTCCTAAAAATCTGTTGATTGATGTTGGCATTGTTTTGGTTTGTCAGTTCGCCAAGTTATGCAAAACCAATTGTGGCACCCAACTCGGATTCGAATTACACCTGGAGGCGAACATGGCAGCAGCTAGCCAAACAAAGGCAGTTTTTTTTTTCATTTAGCCGGCTGGCTGCAAAGAGATTATTTTCATAAATTAGACTTTATTAATCATTAGGAAGACAGCATAAAGTATGAGGCAGAAGACTTTCAAGGTATTCTCAAACGGGCCACTTTCGTTTCAAGACATTTGAAGGACAACAAGTTTTGTGCGAAAAGGGATGTTGTCAAAGGATGTGACGCGGTCAGCTTACAAACTGGACATTGGTCAGCGTATTGGTCAGTCACGCACGTAATTTTTGCATTATATGGCCTATCCCTTTGGGATGGACGCAATATACCCAACGGGACTGTAGCGCGTTCAGAGTTCAGAGGTCAGCACCGTACTTTTGGTCATTTCTTCTCACAGTGCGCACAGCAGGAAACTTAAGACGTTTTTACGTTGAATTTTAATGATTTTTATATTTAAATTAGTTTTGCGCGCCTTTTCTTTTCCAAGTGCGCAGCTTTAAGCGCTGGACTTGCCGAGCAAGTTTTTTTATTTTGTGTGCAAGTTTTTTCTGGGCAGGGGAGTGTCCTGTCGGCTGGTTGGCTCATTCGCTGGTCAAGTTTTGCGAATCCATCTAAAATGGCTTGCTTCAGGATGAGCTGGTATTGTTACATATTGTTAGCAAAAGGGTCAATTTGAAAGGGCAACAGTTTCTTTTTATTAGGGCGCATGTGTTGAGTGAGTTCAATCAAGAAGCAGCCATTTTGTTTTTGAAAGGGGTCCTTCTTGTAGCCAACCAATGCTTGGAGAAGTAATCACAAAGGATTTCAGGCAACAACATTTTTTTTCCTTTAAATCTTTTTGTTACAGTATTTTTTGAAATTTTATTCATACATATAATTTATACCTTTGCTACATAATAGGTATTTCTTAGATTTTTTTTTAATTTCAACAAAAATGATTTTTAGTAAAAATAAGAAAAATTTTATTTTTTCATTAATATGGATTTCATGGAGTACATACTTTTTACATTGACAATCTTTGCCAATATTCATTGAACTTTCAAAAAAGTTCTTATTTAAGTTTGGTTGAGATACAAATAAATGATATGGGTCATGATTATTTTGTTAAATATTGTTATTATTGTTAATGCTTGTTCAATAAAAATTATCGATGGATATAAACAAAATTTTAATCATTCTAGGAAGTGTCAAACTGTGCAAACTATTCCGTGTAGTAGGTAAAAAGGATTACAGAGTAGTGTGGATAGGGACATATTTTGTAAAAATTCCAACTTTTTCTGATTACCTCCACATATGCTTGCATTTAATGACTCTTTTCTGGTTTTTAATAAAGTAAATAAAGAGAGGGTCTAAAACTGTCTGAAATCAAGGTGTTCAAACAGTCGGATATCGTTTTTCGAGCTTATGATAAATATTTTGGTAAAAAGAACTTATGGTTAGCGGACTTTCTTCTTTTTGTTACCGATACATAGATATTTTGTTATATAGATACATATACATATACATATGTTTATACAGATACTTTTAAAACGAGTTCGAAATTTATTTTTATTTCATTTATTTATTTATTCTATGTTTATATGTATATATCCATGTATCCATGTAACCATGTATCTATGTATCTATGAATCTTATATAGATTCATATTACAAAGATACATAGATCATAGATACATAGATACATTGGTATATAGATACATAGTACATAGATACATAGATACATAGATACATAGATACATAGATATATAGATAAATAGATACATAGATACATAGATACATAGATACATAGATACATAGATACATAGATACATAGATACATAGATACATAGATACAAAGATACATAGATACATAGATACATAAATACATAGATACATAGATACATAGATACATAGATACATAGATACATAGATACATAGATACATAGATACATAGATACATAGATACATAGATACATAGATACATAGATACATAGATACATAGATACATAGATACATAGATACATAGATACATAGATACATAGATACATAGATACATAGATACATAGATACATAGATACATAGATACATAGATACATAGATACATAGATACATAGATACATAGATACATAGATACATAGATACATAGATACATAGATACATAGATACATAGATACATAGATACATAGATACATAGATACATAGATACATAGATACATAGATACATAGATACATAGATACATAGATACATAGATACATAGATACATAGATACATAGATACATAGATACATAGATACATAGATACATAGATACATAGATACATAGATACATAGATACATAGATACATAGATACATAGATACATAGATACATAGATACATAGATACATAGATACATATATACATATATACATAGATACATAGATGCATATTTACATAGATACATAGATACATAGATACATAGATACATAAATACATAGATACATAGATACATAGATACATAGATACATAGATACATAGATACATAGATACATAGATACATAGATACATAGATACATAGATACATAGATACATAGATACATAAATACATAGAGGCAAAGAGACAAAGATTAGAAGCTTGATAGTTGGTCATAACGCCCGATGCACGAGTAAAGATAAACAGTTCCTTGGATCAAGGATATATTTATTACATCTAGATGCGAACTGCTTTAATTTCTTTTCTTTATGCATATATCCTTAAAATATCTGTCTAACTATGGTATATTGGATTCACTCTACTTACATATTTCCAACTTAGAAAGCGCCAAATATAGTTAGCTTCAGGTCTTTAAAGTCAGACAGTAGGCCGCCTTTGGCACTAGAGTTCCAAAAAGTAATTAACACATCACATATCCGGTGCTTTTCACCGAAATTCCTGTAAATAAAAAACTATCCAACTGAACTTGACAATAAACAGTTGACTCGTGTGGGCCATAAAATTTATAATTTACAATTTCATTTCTAGAGCAAAAACCACCTAAAGATTTTTTTATGACCCTTTAACTGCGCAGCAATATTTTTACGACTACAACTTGACCGCCTTGGGCCACCTTAGTTGACACTTGCAGCTCCATTTGGTGACAATCTGGAACTTTTATTTGGCCAGCAGCGCTAGTCAAAGTCTAGTCTCTCGTTTGAAGAGCACTCTGTAAGAGTTTCGCTAATTTTCTCACGTTTCTTCGCAAATTAGTATGAACCCAAAGTAAGACACACCCAGCTGGAGCATGAGACGTATTTTGCAGATGCATCTGTAACTGAGGCAGTACTGTGTTTGTATATGTGCGTATCTGTGTTTGTTATCACGATGTAACTAACTTCTGTTTATTTTTACTACTTCGCGTCGCATATAAACGCAACGCTTTGTAGTACCTGTTACTGTTGTGACCGCCTTTTGAACAAAGCCGTCTTCTCTTTGGACGACGGATGCTAAGACTTTTTATTATGTACAGGTACTACTGCACTTCCGGAACTGACATAGCTCGTTTTACTTATGGACATTTGACAGTCTACTCTTTTCAGCTTTAATGAAGATAAATCGAGAGCCGTGTTTATTAAAATTGTATCTACGTACTATTGGTACTTGAGTTTCACACTCATTATCTCAACTTTCGAAATTCAGCAATGTTTTGGTTTGAAATTTCACCTTTTGACATCAACGAACCGCCTAGGTAGCGCGATTGTCTTGACATGTAAATTAATAAACTCTATTTCTATGTGCCGAGTCGTGTATCCTTTAACAGGCGCATAACTGCAGTCAATTATTTCGCCAGCAGGGATATCCTGTTTCCAGCATCCAGTTACTTCGGCATCATCATTATTATTAACACTTTTCAGTTCGTCGCTCAGCACTTGAGTTTGCATAGCGCTTTTGTTGTTTTTGTAATGTTATATAATTACACCATCAAGTTGACTGATGACACAAATGTATCTTTGTCGCCGCTTTACAAGCTGATCTGCATAAATTCATAATATTTCTTCGCGAGCCTAAGGCTGCTACCATGTGATTGACTGAGTAACCCTTTAGATTCCAGGGTGTTTGGCTTTGGGTTAGCATAATGGTTGACTTATAGGACGGCAGGGTACAGCAGCTAATGTTAGGGGAAGTTTTGTACAAGATAAACTTGCAAATCCGTGGAAGTATTGACTTACTAAGACATAAGTAAGAAAATATGTATTTTTAAACTTTCCAACCTTAACTGGACGCTAATTATTTGAAACCATTTTCATTTATTATTATTATATATTTTTTTACTCTTTTAACCATCCTTATTCCCAAATCAAACAAATTAATGAAAGTTACTTAAAAAAATTTACCAGGAGTACAAATTAAAAAAAAATTAAAAGATGGTAAATTTTCAACCTTTAATTCAACTAATTGCAAAGAATATTGAAAAATTCACGTTTTTTCTAAATAAGTCTTACAAAAATGTTTTGAAAATAAAAAAACATTTATTGCTAGGGAACTCCACCCCCGCCACACTTTTGGTATGGATGTGCTTAGTATTAAAATCTCGTTTTCCCATTGAGGTAGCGGATTCGTTGCGTTTTTTTTTTAGTTCTTTCTCCTCCCACTAATTATTTTAAGCCTTTAGTTCTTGCCATTCGGGCTAGTATGTGCCATAAAAAATAAGCATAGCACCTATACAAGTATAGGATATATGATGTTATCCAAAAACCGTAAAAAATATGTTGTTAAATCCCAAAAAAAAAGGAATATTTCAAGTTGTAATTCAATTTGATGAACAAAAAATTCTCCATAGAAACTTAACAATTTCCCCAATTGTATTGGGAATCATCAAATATACACTGTGGTACGTATCATCCACAATGAAAAGAATATTTTCTTTAATTTAAACTAATATGAACTATAAATTTTTGTGAGATTGCTAACTATCCATTGAAACAACCAGTTCAAAAACTAGCCTTAAAGAAAAAAAAAATTTTTGGGTGATCTTGGTTAAAAGGTTATAAAATATTTGGCATCTACGCGAACTTATGGGACTAGATGTATTCAAGAAGATTTGTAAAAATATATGTATGTATGTGTATAAGAAAGGCTCTCTGCGGTTGCTTCCCATTTTGAGTACTAAATCCGAATTAAAATTTTAGCAAAAACAGTTTTTCGCTTTATCCTCCTGGCCGTCGCGGAAACAGTTAGGAGGACGTCATGATTAAAATTTTACTATCATAATTTTATAGACATTTGAATAAGTTCCAATAATTTGATTAAATAAGCACCAAACAGGGAAAAAATTGGAAGTTTCACTTTCACTGAATAACAGGACTTCAATAATCCTATCTTGTAGCAGTGGGAGGTTAAATATTTCTAAAGTGTCCAGTTTTTTTTCCTTGCCAATTTTTTCTGGTGACGTAGCAGACGTTCTATAATGCCTGTTTAGTTCAACGATCTTTAGACTCAGGTCGTGATGCAAGTTGAATATCCGCATTTTCTAAGCCCTGTATTTGTGATCGACTAGTTCAAGCAGCCACTTCCCATTTCTTAAATTTGATTGTTTTTGAAAAGAAGAATGGCAAAAAAATCGTCACGTAAAGAAAATAATGTGTACTGTGTTTGTGCATAGAATACCGAGAAGACTAAAGGCAATTGTGTCAAAAGCATAGTTAAGGTAAAAAAAACTTAATGCTAGCTAATTCGGTAGAGAGACTCAAAACTGAAAGTCGTCTCCACAGCTTCCATTCTCAGCCGATATTAAAATTGTAGACGGAACTTCTTTGCTGACGTGGGCTCACGCCCTAAACTTTTTTTACATTTTATGGCGATTTCATTTTCTACTGAAGTTACAAAAAATTCGTTTATTTAAATGGCAAAAAGATTTCGAGCGTGACGAAAATAACAATCTGCCTTAGTTTTAGGACTAATCTTTCCAAAAATGTTACTAACATACCCTAGGTTGGACTGTTACCGCACCAAATATGCCCAGACATTCCATTAAGAAATTCACCCTGAAGACTAGTATACAAATTCCCATAGAAGGATATCGCACCAAGTTCCGCTTAGGAAGTTAAACTTCCTGCTACAAACTATAAAAGGGTGCTGCTTAGAGGGTGCTTTGGCGTACCAACTACATGCTATTAAACATAGTTACCTTACTCTATTGCGACACGGTAGTTGCGGTTTGTTATCCTTGCCACTTGTCCTGTGCACCACTGATTGAGTGCTTGACTGACCAAGTTGACGGGTGAGCAGCAGTGAGTCTGGCCAGGCTCTACAGACTGACTGACAATTAAACGACACACAGCGGAAAATAGATGACGTTGCATGCAACATCAAAGCGGACAGCCAGAGAGGCAGGTTCGTTTGATTTTTCAGTTGTCACACGGCAGCAGCGCGGCTCTTAGCGCAGTTGAAGTCGTGTGAAAATATGACTTGGAGATTTTCCAAAACAGGAAGTTGACGTTGTTGTTGTTTGTTGGTCACAGGAAATGTGATTTGTACTTTTTACTTAGTTGAGAGCAGCAACATATATTTAAAATAATTTATGTATACTAAGCAGCAGTTGACACAACTTGAAGTGTCCTGTCATGGTTTCGTCAGAGCATGGCACAGGACAGGTGAGCTACTAGCCACAACAATGCATCCTTTTTATTTGCTTTATCTTTTTGTAATGCTTAAAGTCATGCGCTGTAACGGTCAGCCGCCATTTTGTGGCAGAGTCCGCCGTTGTTTTATATGATATTCCCGTAATATATTTGACAACTCGTAACTCTTTCCAAAAAGCACTGTGAAAAGTCACATTTGTATGTAATATTGTTTTGTTTTTTTTTTTTTCATTTCCTGTGCTGCTTTTTTTTGGCGCATGTCCTTTTTTTTTGCTGGAATACACCGCGACGGCTGCGGCTGCGACTCAAAGGCGGAAATGTCGGGCTTGGGCTCATGTGTCGCCGTGTGTTGGCATCGTTTTGTTTGTTGTGTTTGTTGTTGTTGTTGCTGTTACTTTCTGTAATCAACATTTTCGCAATGAACAAACGGCAGTTTGAGAGTATATTTCACTGTGAAAGCGAGGGTAGGTTGAAAAGTAAATGGTCTATTTAAAAAAAAAAGTCATTTTATTTATTGGCAGTCATGAGATCCACGTCAATCACTTGGTGCTTAAACTGCTGGACAGTAGTACCCAAAATCCTGGACCAAAGCATTTCCACCCCACGACCACGATTTTGTCTTCAGCTTATTCTAATCACTGACTATAAATGCTAAACAAATTATAATAAATTCTCCAAATAATACAAAATTATTGATTGTGCCTTTCAAAGGAACATATTACAAATAAAAAAAAAATAAGTTACAAAAAAAAACAAAAATAAAACTCAATTCTTCCTTTAAAGGAATAACCTTAACATAGTAGTCCTCCAAAAAAATTTTCCAAAAGATATTTGCTTGCAAAATTTGGTTACGATATCTTCATAAACAAACAAATAACAGACGAATTTTGCTCCAAAAACGGTTTTTGACCGATCGTCCCTATCGGCTCTATATAATATAGTCAACCGATTTTTATCAAATTTGGAACAGTGCTTGGGGACACTAAAAACCAAACTAGGTTCATAGGACCCCTCCTGGAGCTGTATAATATGAAAAAAATAAACTTGTCTCCCGTAGAATAATAAGGGGTATAATCTGAAAGTTTGGTTACGATCTCTGATACGCACAGACAGTCGGACAGATGGACTGACATTGGTATATGGACTTCTCTAGTCACCGTGATCATACTTTAGGTAACTTTGGGGGGTCTCCGACGTCTCCTTCTGTATGTTACATACATTTTCGGCTTGCACTCTTTAAATTCTTTACGTAATTTTTTCTTTCTACGCCTATTACTTCTCCGGCCACCCTCGTATGTACGTGGGTTGTCTTCTCAGTATGTGTGTATGCGAGTTTGTTTATCAAAAGAGTCAACTGTAGCAACCTGGTTTCTGGCTTTGACTTTGTACATTTTTTCTCATACCATTTTCATTCCCATTTCGTTGAAATTTTCAATTTAATTTTCCTTGCCGCCATTTCATGCTGTTTGCTTTGAGTTTGCTCCTTTTTTTAATTTTTCTTTTTTTTTTGTGTGTGCGTCGTCTCTTTGACGCATGACGACACGCGTCTGACAAGCGTATGTCTGTCTTTCAGTCTGTTCTCTGCAGCGGGTGACAGACTGCACCTACACACACACACTACCATGCCCCTTGCCACATCCTGCAGGATACGTGACGCAATAGGAAACGCATGCTGCTCATTTGTCTCACAGTTTGCGCGTCTTCTTTACCTTTTTCTTTTTTTTTTTGCAAGAAATTGAAGTGTCAAAATTTTTGACATTTGAATTGTCGACTTTGACAGATCGTATCTGCCCAGGGCAAATCGAAAATACATTTGCAGATGCATATGTCTCTGCCTAGTCTCCTAAATCTGCTAAGATGCTTGGAAGCAACTTCATACGATAATGCCTAAAATCCTTTAACATTATTATGTATACATAGCCACATCATTAGCTTAAGATTTTACCATAAATACGAGTAAGTTTGAAACATGTCTCTATTATTACTATTAGCACCACATCAACTCAATTGACACAAATTTGGTGGCATGTCAAGCGGCTTTCTCACTTTGATCAACGCCCACTAAGTTCGGCAAAATTCTCAGTTTCAAATTTATGGCTTTGGATTTTGGCTTTTATTTGTTGATGTATTTATAAAGTCATATAGAAAGCACACTAAATGTTGGTGGTCTTTAGCTAGAAAGCGTATTCGTAAGGAATCTAATAATAGCCCTTAATGGGCACGTTTTTTTAAAGTTCAGACTTACCTGGCCATTATTGAGGTTAATTTTTTGATAAAGGAGCACGAACATAGAATTGTGTTAGTTCAGGCTAGCTAGGTGACTTACATTCCCCAAAATTATCTTGAATACGCACGGGGCAAAAAATAAATGTATCTATTTATTTATTTCTTATATGACTTTTTATGCAACATTTAAGAATTAGAAATATTGGTCAAAATATATTTCACTTAGATCAACACCTTTTTAAATAAATATCTCTCATTAACAAACAATCGGGAGCAACCAAATTTGTTATGTAGACGTGTGTAAGCCTGATAACGAAAAGTTGGCAATTTTATAAAGCGCCCCTGGCATAGTGTAAGCCTCTGAATATGTTTATAATTATTCTCAAAATTTCCAAACTTTTTTTTGGAAAATGTAGCGCAAGGTATCCGACAGTCGGACATCATACCGATTGATTCATTGATGAAATTTTTTGAACATTTATTTTAAATAATGTGACGGTTAAGAATTGAAGTCAATTACATTCTCGAAATACTCAAAATATGTTTGAACTGATCAAAATCTGTGCGTCTGTATGAACGCCTAGATCTTAGAGATGGTAAAAGCTAGAGCAACCAAACTTTCAGATTAAATCCTTCATTATGTCACGGGAGACAAGTTTATTTCACATTTTTTCTCATGCAATTTTTGGCTAAAAGATCTCTGGTCCCCACATAAACGCTTTTTCATTAGGGAAAACTGTTAATATAAACCAAATATTTTATAATGCTTAATAAAAAACTTAAGTGCTTAAATAAAAACATGAAAAACTCTTAAATAAAGGAATAAGAAGTAAGCATCTTTTGTTCACATTGTGCCTAATACCGAAGTAACCGCACCTGCCAAAAAGAAAATCCTCACGAACCAAGAACCGCTGCTTAACAGAGACAACCAAGAACAAAAAGAAACAGAAATAAATCTACCATAAAGATGCTTGACATTATTCAAAATACAAACTACAAAATTCCTCAAATGTTTGCTGGAGCTGCTCCTTAGCTCAAATGCAAACGCGATAATGTGTCCATGAGCAAAAAAGGCAATAAAATTTGATGTCAAATGCAATGCGGGACCAGAAAGAAGACAGCAAGAAGAACTGAAAACACATAAACGACTTCATTTTATCTTAATGTGCTAATAAATTTCCAAAAGAAGAAATCTCTGCCAAAACCAAATAAATTTACTAATACAGAAATTAACACACAAGCTGCCGGCGCAGAGACAGCCGCTGCCGCCTCCAAAAAGCAATGAAGCGCCAAGACAAACCATATCGCGCCCTCATCAACCCCCCCAAAAAAAAGAAATCTTGAGTGGCATGCGTGGAATTGAAGAAATGTAATTAAGGCAGTCAAATCGAAGGCAACCACCAGAAGAAGCCGCCCCAAAAATGTCTCTGAATGAGGTCTTAAGTGTTTAAGTAGCTAAATGCTTGACAACTGCACAAATTATGGCCCAGGCTGCACAACTGTCGTCGGCGCTGACGCGTGCTTCGCAATGGATCTTGGTCTGGTAGTGGTACTGCGCCCACGCCTAGACCGAAGCAGTCTGTCAACACTGGCAAGTAGCTCACTGCTTTCAGGCAAGGGGTAAACAGCAATCCCAACAAGGCAAGCTAGCCAAGTACTGGCAATGCCTGAGGGTCTGCACGGATCAGTGTCTGTTTGTTTTGATCGAGATCGAGAGACACTTGAGTTTATATTGACATTAGGAATTTTATGTGCAGGGCGCGTGTTGGCAGCTCCTGCAATTTTATTGGGTTTATCACCTACGGAATGAATTGCTTGATTGCTTGGAGATGGAGTAGAGTCGTCCATTTTTGTACGCTAAAAGGGTTCAGGGCTTGTGCTCGTAAATTTGATAATGCTCAAGTGTTGTAATAAGGCAAATATTAAAAATATTCAGCCACCTGAGGTTAGTTGAAAACTAATGTTTGATAGTTTCAAACAATTCATTTGAATGGTTTTGAAATTGCAGATGCTATCGCTTTTACGGTCGCAGTTTGTCTGATGGAAAATTGTAATAAATATGAGTTTATGATAAGCATAAATTTAGAGTAGGGTTAAAAGTTGATTTTAATCATTTGAAGCTACTCCAAAATATTTAGTGCTTTTGGAAGCTGAAGAATGTTTCTGTTTTTCCCTTAAAAACGTTTAGTAATTATATGAATAGTTCTGAATACACTTTAAAGGTATCAGTATCTGATCTGATATAAATTTTTTTTTTAATTTGATTTTTTTTAATATAATAACAATTTTTTAATATTTTATGTGAATGTATGCAGGGCCGTCCAAACGTATGCCAGGCCTCGAGGACGGATTCCGGATTCCATGAACTCCCAGCTGCGGACACAAAATTTGAAAAATTAATAAAAAATGGTTTTTTAATTCAAATTTTTAATACGGTGTTTTTTTTTCAACTATAGGATGGCTAAAAAATCGATTGTATATCGAGATCGTATTATGACCTCAAAAAAAAAAAACGAAAGAAAATTTGTTCGATTCCAGATGATGTTTATTTTAGTATGTAAATCGAAGGACCTATAAGCCCTAGCTTATTCTGAAATAATTTTTTTTTTTAAATGCAGGGACCTGGCGTGCTGGTTATTTTTTTAACCTCAGCGAATTCAGCGACCACAAAAACATGCGATAAACTTGGTCTGAGCTCGAAAATCAATTTTTATGTGGGTCTGTGTAATCGGCAACGATCTTTATTTACATAAAGTTCATGTATATTAACCAATTTTACCAAGTCGGTTTTATGTTTCACTTTTATTTGAAAGAAAATAAAAAGTAACTGTTTTTATATAAAATAATAGTGAACTTGTTTAGAAATCTTAAAAGTACATTTTTGGGTGCTATCGGAAATTCACTATTTAAATTAATCGTTTAATGCTACTTATGTAAAACTATGGATTGGTTGAGCGCCAAATGGATTTAAACAGGTTGGATTGAAACCATTAGAAATTTATATTTCGATTGATTTGAACATCAAGCGGGTTAAAATTTTTTTCCAAACGTTTATAATTCAAAAGCAAAATGATTACACAAAATCCATTTTTTTTTTTTAAACTTGACTTGACTTATTTTTAAATTGTTTTTATTTACATTACTAATATACATGTATTATTCGTCTAAAAGCTTAATAGTTACTAAAGATTAGTGATAGCCAGATTGTTCTTTGACTTTAATGATAAAAAAAATAAATAATGGCGATGAGCACGACCCGAAAAAATATTTTTAATGCTTCAAAAGGACAATAAAATGCTTATAGATAATTTTTAAGTAAATATTAAGGATGACGATGAGTACGACGATGACAAAAATTTTCTTCATATTATAGAAAGATAAAAATCTGCTTGTGATTTAAAATATGATGAATATACAATATAAATATGAATTTCTTCAGGTTTATGGCTCATATTGGAATACACCAGAAAGAAGCCATTACGAAGGATATATTGAATACCCGAAAAACAAGACATAATTCTTCCCACGAACGATGCTGATGCTTTATGCCGAATTTACAAAGTTATGTCTTTCAAAATCATATTTATTTCATATATTTTGAAACATCACAACCAATATTCTTAGTATCCAACTCAGTCTTAAATTTATGCTTAAAACTAAAGTTGCTTTTTCTATTTCCTCCGTGAGTTATTTTTTTTTTTTTGTACACATGAACACTGTTACTGGCGTTTAGGAACCAAGAGATACGTTTCCGTATTTTTCCTCTGGCCGTCTTTGCATTTCCTTTGTTTGTCCCTTACCACCCTAGCCGTTCGTATGTGTCACCAGTTGGGCAGCCTTGACGCGCCTTTCATCCAGTTCCACCCCTAAGCCCAATGAATGACTGTCCAGTCCATGCTTAGCCTTATATGCAACCTCATATGCATTATTTTGCATGTCTAGCGATTTAGCTATTCAAGCGTAAAGGTCAAAAGATCAATGTTGACAGACTTGTAAGTCTTGTGCAGGAAAATAGCCAAAGAGGGAAGGTTCTCCCCCTTCGGGCCAGAAATGTCTTGGATTTTTTCGTTTAATGCTCTGATTTTTTTTTTTTTCATTTTATAATTTTGCTTGTAGCGAGTTTGGTTTAAAAATGTATGCTTTGTCCATTGAATTTGCACTGATTAGGCGTGAAGTCGGGATTTGAATAAGATTTGGTTTGCATTTTAGTTGACAGGGTGTTTATGTAGAATTTTTAGGCGGGAAAAGTGCTTGAACCAGGTGCAGGAGCATTTCCTTGAAATATTCAAAAATCTTACATTTTTTTGGTTTTATATTTATATTGTTCGACATAAAGTTGAATTAAATTTTTAAGTTTATTATTAAATAAATCTCTAACTTACTTCAAGAATATTTTTTTTTGCTTAAAAGATTTCCTTTTAGCAAATATTGATCCCCAAACGTATAAGTTCTTCAAAGTTAGTCTAAGTGAGTTTTCATAAGTATTCTAAGGGGTCAATAATAATAAAAAGAAAAGCATTACCGATCCTATAAATTCCCACACTACTACAGTTTCCAAAATATTTCGCTATTTACTTCTATGCATAGTGCCTTTCAAAATCAATCCCGTGGAGGTCACTCTACTCTAATCAAGGTCATCATCACCTCCAGCCCAGCATTGTAAAAATTAGCTAAACTTATTTGCACACGTTCCGCCTTATTATGACTTGCTATACAAAAAACTATAAAAAAACATATCGACATCTTTACAATTTCGTTCCCCTATACCACAAAAAAAAAACACTTAAAAAATTGGCAAACATGTTTTGCATACAAAAAACCGATCATCAAATATTCACAAAATCAAAAGTTAGGTAAATGCAAACTGCACCCTGAGGAATTGCATTCTTTTATCTGACCATACCGTAGTCCAGCTGCGTTTGGGTCTTATACCTGATGTGTCTAACCCTGGACAAATCTTTTGTGTGTCGCTGTCCCTTAAGTAGAGCAAATACCAAGCGTCTTGTCATGTGCGAAAATTCTACCCCAAATCTTATAAAATTTCTAAATTAAACTCTCGAGAACAAAAGCAGTGAAATTCAAATGATTTTATGAGTATTTATTTGCGTATCGAAATCAGCAAATATTTCATTTTCGATTTTTTGTTTGCATTTCCATAAATCTCTAAACGAAGTTTGAGAACTTAACGAATGCAATGAAATTTAAAAGAAATGCAAAGATGTCACTTAAAAGAGTTTTTGCAGAAATGTTTAGGGGTTACCAAACTGAAATAGTTTTTCGACTGTACTTTAATAATTAAGAACTGTAGACTTTTGCCATATATGACCTTAATAGAAAGTAATTTTAAAATTTTTAGATGGATGCCATTAGCATCGCTATTTTTAAGTTATGAAATAAAATAAGATCGAAGTTAGAATAATCTTTAGTTCATAATATTAAAAATTTATTTTCATACAGCCCATTGGTGTGGTACATCGTATACAATACAACCCTTTCAAATATAACTAATGAAGAGTTATATCGTAAAATAAATTAAAAATAGCATAATGTAGTTGAGAGCTGTAACAGAGCACTAACTCCTTAGAAAACAAAAAATTTTTTAGTTCCCAAATTTGGGTACGATATCTTCACAAACAAACGAAACACATCGAATTTTGTGCAAAAAATGTTTTTTAGACCGATCGGTCCTATGTGAGCTTTTGCACAGTGTTTGGGAACTATAAAAAACTTTGGAACACCAAATTTGGTCACGGTATCTTCAAAAACACACGAAACAACGAATTTTGTTCAAAAAACATTTTTTTGCCCGATCGGTCCTATGGGAGCTACATATATGATATAGCCAACCGATTTTAATCAAATTTGGTACAGTGCTGGCTGGGTAATCCTAAAAAACGAACAAACACCAAATTTGGTTACAATATCTTCACAAACAAACGAAACACGATGAATTTTGTGGAAAAAACGTTTTTTTTGACCGATGTGCCCTATGGGAGCAAATTTGGGACAGTGTTTGGGAACTATAAAAAACTTCTGAGTGCCAAATGTGGTAACGATAACTTCATAAACAAACGGAACAGTGTTTGGAAACTATAAAAAACTTCAGAGTGCCAAATTTGGTTACGATAACTTGATAAACAAACGAATTATCCATCTAAAACTTTTGGTTTTTTTTCGAGGTCCTCTGAAACACCCCTATGGGAGCTATATAATAGAACCCCGATATAAAAAAAATAAAATATACTCGTCTCCCGTAGAATAATAAGGGATCTTATCTGAAAGTTTGGTAGCTCTAGCAACCATCTCTTAGATCTAGGCGTTCATACGAACGGACAGACGGACATGGGTATATCGACTTCTCTAGTCACCCTGATCATACTGTAGGTAACTTTGGAGGGTCTCCTACGTCTCCTTCTGTATGTTACATTCATTTTCGGCTTGCACAAACTTAATATACCCTTTGTACCATATGGTAGAGGGTATAAAAAGAGGGTGCTACGTCAGCAAGGTATAATGGGCAATGAATACGCCGAGGCACTATAACTTTTTACTCTCAAGGAGATAAACACTTGAAGAAGCTTTAAAAGCAGATACTGATACTAAAATATATTGAACCATGGTCAAGTTTTCAATACAAATGCAAATCGTTTAACCAAAATGGCTCTCAGGCTATCTTCTGTGCTGTTGCCGAAAGAATCTTTGGTCAATGGTTATTGGCCTACTTATAGGGTATTCGCGATTGAAGCATCGTGGCTCACATATCTATCGACAGCTGATAGATTCTCATTTTTCGTTAAAAAAAATAAAACCAACATTCAAATTTAAGTTAAAAATCCGAACACGTAATTTGTTAGATAAAATCTAATTTTATCTATATGTATTCATATGTGTAGCATCAAAATTAAGTCGTTGGCCATTGTTGCTGGAACAATGGCTTGACCGATTTTTATTCTAGAAAAGTATGTCTCATGGTCTGTGGAAGGCTTATAAAAAAATTCAACATAAAAAACTGAACATTTTTGACTTTTCATACATTTTGTATAGGAAATTTTTTTCACATTCTGATTTTTAACAATAAAATGTAAAAGAATAAGATAAAGGCATAGTACCTATATCTTTTAGTCTGTAAAGGATTTAAAAAAAAAATTAATTCTGAAAGAGAGAAAAATTCAACACAGCATACTATGTATTTTATTTTGTGTTTTTCAGTTTGTATCTATTTTTCTTCGAATTATTTTCACTGAATTGTGCGTAATCGGGTTTGCTTGAGAATTTTTTGTTGCGCTCTTCTCGGTTATCTTATTCTACGTTTCTAAGGAGATAATGCATAAAACAGCCGAAAAGGTGTAAATATAGAAATATAATATCCCACCAAAAACATTTTCATGTAAAATTTTGGCAAGACGAGACCATATGACTCGTGCTGTCAAAAAGTTATCAAATCTCTTGTAGAGCCAAGCTTCTAACTCTACACGCCCTAACTCTACAAGGCCTAACTTCACAAACTCTACACCTTAGTCAAAATATGTGGCTTGGCCGTTCGTTACTACAAGAACTATTGTATAACCAAAAAGTAATGAACAGTGAAATAATTTTTCACCTTACGCCTATGTGAATGTAGCGAAATGGCCAATCCACATATTTTGACTAAAACAAAATTTTGTTGATCTAGCATAATCCAAACCCAAAAAAACAACGAAGCGCTTCGAGAAAAGATAGGTAGTGCCCTTGCGCGTCGCTTCGCTTGGCTCGTCTTGGCGGGGGCACTACCGTGCCCCCAGATAAATAGGTACATATATAATTATGGATATCGAGCATTGGTCTATAAACACCGGGACTCTACCAATTCAGCTAACCTTTATGTGCTTCTGCCACTAAGACCATTTGAGATCCAGGCGTTATATTGAAAGTAACTTTGCGGCATACTATTCTTTTTTGGCGGTTGGAGGCTTTAATAGTGTTGCTGTAAACAGTACAAGATATCAAAATAAATCGAGAAACTGAATATGGCTGCAGATAATGCACAGTTTTGCTAGAAATTGGGTTCTCTAAGCTCTTAGAACATCCAAGATCCTTGTGTTACGGATAAAAATTAGAAGAAGCATAAATATATTTCATAGGGTCGGTGATGTCTCTGTTGCCACTCGTACATATTTAAACGAACTTAAAGTACCATTGGTATAGGGTATTACAACAAAGCCTAACCTTGCGCTTGTCAAGTTTCCACATCCGAGATACAGTTAAGCTTCAAACTATAAAATAATTGGTGTCATAAAAGTTAGTTAAATCCAATTACATGTCAGTCAATCGCATGACATTTCCAAATTATCCCGCACTCAATTTCGGTTTTGTTTGTCTATTTGATATGCAGTAAAACTTCTACAAAAGTTCAAATCAAATGGACTGGTCGTTAGAAGTTGGGACCTTTTATTTACAGTTACTATAGCGTGATTATCGCTCGACCATTGTTTAATGATACGCCAAATGGTTTGATATGTCCATATAGCATTTTAGCTGTCAGCGCCATCAAATACCAAACCCAAAAGAGTAAAGGGCTCCAGGTAAATGACAGGTTTGGTTTTTGCGTGTTTGTCTGCGACACACACAAATGTACATTTATACATAGGTACATATACTCCACGGAGTAACCTTATATAATAGACAATTGTCCACTTGGAGTACAGGTAGAGGTTGTGGGAGCTATAAGCATGGCCAGAAGCGCCCTCAATAATCACAAATTTACACCATGGAGGTAACTTTATGCGTGATGTGTTATAAATGGCGTCAATGTTGTGTCTAGCCGTAGCTATTGATGTCATTATTTATAAATTAATTTAAGGCTTTAACTGGGTTAGAGCAGTAAATAAAAAAATTCAAGAAATAGTACTATAGGGCGAAAGTTATCGTCTGAACTTTGTCTATATGGAACAATTTCCAAAAGTTCCTATCCGGAGGCAACAATCGGATTGAATTCAATTAATATTGAACTACGACCCTAAAAATTTATTGTGGTCCCTAGCCTTTCAGCTACTCGTATTCCCCTAACAAACTAGGTTATATGGGTTGGTTTTAGTCGGTTAATATTATGCATTGAGATTTTATCTCCGTCAAAGATGGCTGTACTTTTGACTAGAGCGTCACACTCAGTAAGTAAGATATAGGAAAATTCCACTCCTCTTCTGGAAGTAGCTATTTAGTAGTGTGTTCGTCAACGCCTCAGAAGGACTTAGGCTCTATTATTGGATTATATCATTATTCAATTGGTTCCACTGGGGAAGAGAGTTAATTTTCAGTTCCCATGCGTTATAAACGATCATTGTTGGATGTTTTTTTTTAGAGCGCCATCTACTGGAGTATCCATCCAGTCGGACATAAAATAGCCAAAAGAATTTTATTGAGCTATCCATAAGTCATAAAAAATTTGGAGATTTTCAAAAACAAGTCGTTAAAATCAGGTTAGATAAAAAACCGGTGTCGTTGAATGAATTAACATTTGGATTCAATTAAACATTTTCTTAGTTATTAATAAGATTCTTAAAGGTTGCAATGACGTCACTGTTCAGAATACTAGAGCATTTATAAGAGAATGTTCAGGAATACGGTAATATCCCTAACATTAAAACTCGAAGAAGACAATTGTCAAATCAAAATTCTTATTTTTAAAAAATTGACACATTTTAAAACGATAAGTTGGTAAGTTCAACCAATAGCGGATGTACGGATTGTTTTCGGGTCCGGATCCCCCCAAAAGTTGTATAAATGGATTTACAGTTTTTTGCGACCTCTGATATATATACACTTCGAAGTGAAAAACCCCCCCTATGACCAAATTCTGGATCCGCGCCTGGGTTTAACATTGAAACACAAGTATGCAAGTACTCCAAATTCACTTCATCTTTACAAAATGACACAAAAACAAACAAAAATTCTTTTCCTTCGAAGCATTCCATGCTACAAACACTTTATTACTCATTTTAAAGAACTTCCCAAAAATCCGCTTTAGTTTAATCCGTTCAGATAACCTGAAACCGGTTCCATTTCACCTTAGTTGTCAATTTTCGAAAAACTCATGCAAATTGCAGTTTCGTAAAACTTTAGTTTTTGCTATCTACAATTGTTGTGCTTGATTAAAAATCCAACAACAAACACAGCACTGGCCCTCGAAGACAGTGCATGCTAAAAGTTGTCTGACGACACGCTGATCTTTGCGCTTGTAAAGTGAGTTGCAGACAAATGGTAGACAGAGTGCTCCAACCGATAAATACAAATGCGAGATAAGCGTGTAACTGAACAAAGCTGAGCAACTCTGCAGCGAATGTGCATCTACAATGCTGTCGATAAGTTTGGAACCGTCAAGATTACTGCGATCGTGTGGAAAATGTGCCAATGCGCAGATATTTCTCTTAGTGCTGGAAGCACTTGACAAGTTGTTGGGGCAGTGCAGAAATGAAGAAATAATTCCATTGAGCTGGCAAGTATGTGGGGAATCTCAAGCGAGACGAAATTAGACAAGAAGCGTGATTTACGGAACCCTTAAATCACATGACAACACACAAAAAAAAAAAGACCCGGTTACAGTCGGAACACTACGACTATAATACACCCTATACATGAATTTTTTCTAAGTGAGTTTTTTGAGATTTCGTCGTAAATATTTATATGATCTCATAGAATTTGATATTTTGACGTGAAAAGGTGTGTAGGTGAAAAATTAAAAATTACTGTTGTAGGGAACTTTCACTTTTTTTTCAAATTATTTATTTATGTATTGAATTAATTTTTAATCAAATCTTATTCTAATTTACTTTACAATTTATTGTGAATTGTATTTATGTAAAAAAGCCCTAAGAAAAATGTCGCTGGGCTGGAAAGTCGTTGCACTGCAGTCGACTGTGGCTGCAAACTTGGGTTAGAGATCTTGCAAGACGGTTTGGATGAGAGGACGAGCTTGATTTTATGTTTTTGCTGTTTTTCGAAAATCTCTTCTTTTACGATATTGATATGCAGGTCTCTGTGAATATCCTTGTGGCACAAAGTTCGAGGTCGAATTATTTCACAAGCCTAAGGCACCCCAAGTACAGAGTATTAAAAAAATGCACATAGCCATATCGTAACGGCGCATATCGAAAAACCAAAAAAAAAAAAAAAAAAAAATTAGCAAACGAAAAACCAAAGAAAATGCTGAAAGCAATGTCTGCAGCGCATATGTGATTGTTATAGTAGAGAATACTTGGCGGGGTCTAGGGGTATTGGAACTTGCAGACAATGATAATGACGATTGCGTCTGATGAGGCTGACGCGATCAATCGCTTCCTTTCCAACTGCTGATTTATGGCATAAAATCGATGCTACAAGTTGGAAGTTTTATTGCTGAATCTTTTCCCCGGTCTGTAACACTTGAATGTCAAAACACACACAAGCACATATACATATACATATACATATAAAAAGATACTTTCTGAAAGATCAAAGCATCTAAAATAAACAGCAAAACTTTATGCTATTTGACAATAAGATTTATATAAAGTAGATACAAATAGACCGACTTTGATTTGGTAATTGTATATGCTTGTGCATAGCGCCTCAGCATCGATCATCGACCATGGCATATAAAACTGGATAAATATATGCTTGGGTATTTTTGCCTATAAAAAATATATTTATTAATATAACACGATCGTCTTAAGTCCATTTGTAAAACCGGCCTAAAGCTTCCGTATAATATATATATATATGTCTTAAGTCGCGCAAAAGTTTTGACTTTGTTTACATTAAGCTTCTTATCAAAATCGATGACTAAAATTTTTAACCTTTCTAGCAACTTTCACACCTTTTCGTTATTTATTGTAAGAACTGATTTTGTTTTTTTTTTTTAAGGCAATAAAAAAACTTGTTTCTAGAGGCTCTAACCAGGTAACCGAGCATATTAGTTCTATGCTAATGTAAGTAACATAGATTCCTCCAAATTATATCAACACCTTGTAAAAGACAACGATATTATAAATTATTTAAATTTTTGTGAATTTAAAAAAATTATTTATTTATTTATTTATTTACCCTAATATTATAAATGTTCATTTAATAATTAATTACAAAATATAGAGTTTAGCCTTTACAGCTTTACAACTATAATATTTACATTTTAAGCATTAAGTCAAAATATTTGTTATATAATATTAAATTAATAAGGAAAAAGGGGAAAAAAACCTAACAAAATCTCATGAAAATTTTAGATGCAAGTTTTCAAGCTTATTTTTGATTTACACTGGCGCCATCTATGATTTCAACAATTTTTGGTATTATAATAGTACATATATAATAATATAATAATATATAACTTTATTCGACTTAAACAATATTTTCAGCATAAAAAAAGGCAGGCATAATTTGGCCTGGAACATCCTTTAAAAAGTATGTCTTAATTCTGAATAAATTAATTTATACATCCCATTTTTATATGGAGGCTGAAATATTTAAACTATGAAAAGTTTTTTCTTTAATACGAAAATCCTCAAGCACATCGAATGCTTCGTTCTCGAATTATGGAATTTCAAAAAGTTATGCTTAAAGTTAAAATTCCTTTAAAATTGTTTCGCTCAATTCGCATTTTTATTTTATTTTTTTATTCTACATTTATTCTATTGGTATACATTTTTAATATGTTAAATACTTTTTTTTTTAATTTTATCCAGGCAATCATAAACAATATTTTACAGAATAAAGCCAGAGTTATTTCGTACCAAAAACAATATATTATATCGTATTCCTTTTATACAATTACCTTTCCGACGCGATTATGTGGTTTTACTAGGCGAATGGGTAATACAAGACATAAGAAGGATTTGTTTGGAGTTAAAACGAAAGAGATCGATTTTTCCCATACATATTCAGAAATTCTTAAAATTAACTTAAAAACATTTTAGTCTGAAAATATCCAGGAAAATATCCCAAACAGCTGATTATACTTTTTGCAGTTTATGGGAAGTTTTGTATATCTTTGTTATTAAAAAAAATTAAGTTATTATAATGAAAAACAATATATGCACTCGTATATCAATAAATAAATTCCTTTTTTTTTTTTGAATCAACTAGCTTTCAAAAAAAAGTTCCTTGCGCATCTTAATCCAACTGTTGCATTTTTTATTTTTGAGACACTTTGAAGCGACACATTGTTAAGAGAAATTTATTTAGAAGTCTGCCCTTATATCAGACCACACAAATCCTTTATAATTTGCAAATTTAAAAAAAAAAAATTAAATATTTTATAAAATTTAATTTCTAACTAAGAAAATTTGTAACACATTAAGTTTCGATGAAAAATTAAAATTCTTTTTTTTCTTAATTTTTTCTTAAGTTTAATGGTATATATTACATTGTCAAACAAATTAAATGCCTATGTCAAATATCTATTGAGTCTGTCGTTTTTCGTGTTCAGAAAAAAACACAGCTCCAGCTTTTCTCGTTTTTCCTCATTGTACATACACAAAAAAATGACAGACGAATGGTGACTCGAGAAAAATAGTATTTTTTATTCGTAGTATTAGTATTTATTTTTTATTTTACATTGGCGTTTTTAAACACTCTTGTATTTTATTTGACACTAACAAGAAGAAATAAGTTCCCAAAAAGCATTAGCTTGAACATGTTAAAAAAAATAATATTTCTGTTGTTCTTTTGATTATTGCAATAAACTCATTAAAATTTAAAAATATGATTTTTTTTTTAAACTTTTTTTTGTTAATATAAAGAAGTGGCAGGATTTATTGAGCTTTAGTTAGTAGTTCACTCAACTGGCGTATTCACTTTGTCGGCTAGAAGTGCAGATGTGCCTAAAAAAAAGTTAATTTCTGCCCGACCCAGACCCTTGGCTATTTATGCCAATGAAATCCATATCTGCTAGTGTGCACACTTATTTTTATTGCTCTTTTGCTAATGTTCACTGCTTGTAGTGCGGTAGATTGATTGATTCACTAAGCACCTTTTAAACAACTGCCAAAAGTACGAACACCTTTTTTTTTTTCTTTGAAGTTGCAATTTCTTCGAGAGGAAATATATATTTTACGAGCAAATATGCAAAAGTTTATCTTGTATGCTTTTCAATATAATTTTTCTCACAAAAACTTTTTTTAACGCAAACATAGCTGTAGTATGTCAATTGTAACATTCACGTTGTATGTCAGGCACTTTTGCATTTCTACTCAACAAAGTGAATATTATTGACTAATAGGCAGAACTCGTTGTTTTTAGTCCATTTAAAAAAAAACAACATTTTTATATGAACTTTAACAGCTTATTTGACTTTCGTGAAATTAACTACTCAAATTAAGCTAATATCTATAATTTTAAATAGTAGACCCGCTACCTTCCACCTAGTATGTATAAATCAAATAGAGCCATGTGATCGGCACGCTTAATTTAAGTTATTCGTTCAAAACAAAAAAAAACCGGCTAATTTAAATTTTATGTACATAGTTGCAAAAAATCAAATCCCCAAAATATACCTAAGTCGTTTAAATCAGATCTACTTTGAAATAAATAATAGCAGTGATTTGCATAAATTTGGCATAAAAAACTAGAGTTTACCTCTGCGTCAGCTGTTTAGAGCAAAAAAAAAAAACAAGTTTGTATTTGTTTATTTCGTCACAAAGCCTTTTAGTATGTTTATTTAAGAAAAAATCCCAAATATCAATAAAATCAAAAATAATGCAAACTCAAAGGTAAATATACGCATACAGTTTCTCTTTCCATATCGAATTTGGCAGCATATGACACAAACTGGTTTTTTTGGCAATATTCTATACCACAATAGAGAATTTTTGTAGATCGTTCTTGAATTTCATTAATGTCTCTTTGATAAAAATTAGCAATACTTAGAATGTCTGTGCTACTATAAAAACGGTTCGATATAAGCCAGGCCAAGACAGTTAAATTGGACTATTCGTTAAAAGCACAGCTTGGAGTGAATTGTTAAATCCAAAAAATTGTATAAAATGCGGTCTGTAATTTTGTTAGCCTTGTTTGCCATCAGCACCGTGCTGATATCGGTAGCTTATGCCCAGGAAGTGGCAAAGGAGTCACAGCAGCAGTCACAGGCACAGGAATTCGTGCGCACCAAGCGCCAGTTCTTTGGTGGACCGGGCTTCTACGGTTATCCCGGCTTTGGTTACGGCGGCTATGGTGGTTATGGTGGCGGCTACTACGGCGGCTTCCAGCGTCATTATGGAGGTTATGGCGGTTTCGGTCGTTATGGCGGTTTTGGTTATCCCTATGGTGGATTTGGTGGATTCTATGGCTAAACGTAGTGATTGCTTATGACATTGTTTACGTGAACCAAAAATAAATTATACATATGTACAAAAAACGAACTCAAAATGTTTTTGTGTTAAATGGAAGAAAAAATGCGGCGAACGTTAAAGTTGGGCGCGGTCGACTTTAAAATAACCTATAGGTACCATAACAACAAACAAAGGATTAAATTAATCGATTTTGAACACATTTGGCATACTGCTAAACTCTAAAGAACTTTTGTTTGTCGAATTTGATTAAGACATTATCATAAACATTTTTCGATCGATAGTTTCTATGGAGCTATATACTGATAAAAAAAAGAAACAGTCTAAATTTTAAATTTTTGATCACAAAATTGTGAACGGGCCCGAAAGTAACACAAGCTTTTTTGTTTGTCAGTTACAGAATGCCTACCTTGGATACATTCGAAAAAAATTAATTGTGATTATTTCATACAAAAAAAATCTCCAAATTAGAATATTCAAGCTTCAAAAAACGGGAAAATGGGTTCAAGAAGTTACTTTTTTAAGGCAAAAAAATATTTAAATAGTTTTTCAATAAAAAAATATGAGTTTGTTTGATGCAAGTTTGATAATTTTTTCAATTTTTTTTTGTTTTTTTTGAAGAATTTTTATCCAACGAAGTTTTGTTCTTATTTAGAGATTTAAGGTCTTAACAATGCTGAAAATCTTAGTTTTTATTTTTATACCCTGTACCGTACAAAGGGTCTATTAAGTTTGTGCAAGCCGAAAATGTATGTAACATGCGGAGACGTCGGAGACCCCCCAAAGTTATCCAAAGTATGATCGGGGTGACTAGAGAAGTCGATATACCCATGTCCGTCTGTCCGTCTGTCTGTCTGTATGAACGCCTAGATCTCAGAGATGGTAAGAGCTAGAGCAACCAAATTTTCAGATTAGATACGTTATTATATCAGGGGATGCAAGTTTATTTCATATTTTGGATATCGAGGATATACTTATTATATAGCTCCCATAGGGGTTTTTCAGAGGACCTCGAAAAAAACCAAAAATTTTAGATGAATAATTCGTTTGTTTATAAAGATATCGTAACCAAATTTGGCATTCGCGAGTTTTTTATAGTTCCCAAGCACCGTACCAAATTTTATAAAATCGTTTGACTATATCATATAGGTCCCATAGGACCAATAGGTCAAAAAAACGTTTTTTGAACAAAATTCATTGTGTTTCGTTTGTTTGTAAAGATATTTTAACCAATTTTGGCATTCAGAAGTTTTTTAGACTACCCTAGCACAGTACCAAATTTGATCAAAATCGGTTGACTCTATCATATAGCTCCAATAGGACCAATCGGTCAAAAAAACGTATTTCGTACAAAATTCGCTGTGTTTCGTTTGTTTCTGAAGATATTGTAACCAAATTTGGCATTCAGAAGTTTTTTAGAATACCCAAGCACTGTGCCAAATTTGATTGAATTCGGTTGGCTATATCATATAGCTCCCTTAGAAACGATCGGTACAAAAAAACGTTTTTGGTTCAAAATTCGTCAGTTTTTGGTTAATTATGAAGGTATCGTAACCTAATTTGCCAATCAAATGTATTTTGGTGTAATTAAGCAATATACCGGATTTTATTGCAGGCTAGTGGTACAGGGTATCCCAAAGTCGTCCGCGCCCGACTTTAACGTACGCCATCTTTTTTTATCAGTATATAGCTAACCGATTTTTATTTAATTTGGTTAAGATACCTTTGCTCAAGATATCTTTCTTAGCAAACGTAAACCAATGAATTATGCCCTACAAACGTTTTTACGACCGATCGATCCTATAAGTAGTAAAGCTATTTTGATTAAAGGGTCTAGCAGGATAAGAAACCAACAACTGCGCCCAACAATTTTGAAAAGCTAATAATGCAGATCGATTCTTAGGCGAAAACATAAATCTTTTTTTCAAAATTTCAGATTGTAAACATCTGGCAAAATTAAAAAAAAATAGTTTTTCATGTTTTAATAATATTTTTTAACCAATTATTTAATAGTTCACAGTAGGGCTTAAAAAAAAAAATTGTCTTTTCTAACCGACACATTATCTAAAAAAAATGTTCTTGAATGTTCCTTATATATGTAACTCACAATTTTTTTAAACACGTTTTTTTATCATTTCTTTATAAAGACTACACTTCACAGAGATCATCTTTTCTTTATAGAGTGTAAATATGAATCAAATCAATATGGTGGAATATATTAAAAGATAAAACGAAAATTTTCAATATTTTCATCTTTTTTTTTTAAAGTGTAAAAAGATAATATTTTTTTTTAAAAATACTTAGAAATTTAGTAACAATATGAAAAACGCTTTTGTTTTTTAAATTAAGCCATAGTGCATTTACGTTTAAACACTAAAATTTTTCGAACAGTTTTTGAATCGATCTGCACAATTAGTGCAAGTTTAGCTTTTTTTATTAAAAATCGTTTTGGACAGTTTTTGGTACCGTAGACAGCTCAAACCTTTGGTGCAATGCCTAGGTACTTTCAAAAGCTTTCAACTGTCAATTTTGATTGTGATTCTGCAAAAAAAAATGAATTTATATCCTCTTATTCACTTTGAGAAATATCTGCTTTAGATTTTATGTCATACACATAATACCATAACACCAAACCAAAGTAGCGATTCACTTTATTTACCTATTGGATTATAGCCTTAGTTTTAAGTAGGCTGATTGCCAATACATTAATAATAATAAAAAAAACATACATTAAAAAAAAAAAAACTATTATAATAAAAAAAAAAAAAAAAAAAAAAAAACTTTGAGATCTAAACATTCATATAGAAAGACGGACATACTTAAGTTAACTTTAGGCGCTCTACGATGTCTCCTTCTCTATGTTACTCACATTTTGCACATGCACGAGCTTAAAATACCCTGTGTAGTGTATAAAAACATATGTAACTTTTCATATGAAATGCTTTATTTACCTAACAACAATAAATGCTCTAAAACTTGACCTCGCCCATTGAAATCCATTGACCCCACAGCCAGAACGTGCGTGTCTTTTGCCTCAAAGTCTGTATGGAAAAAATTCAAATATTTTAAAAATAAATAACAACAAATCTCCATTTATTTATGAATGTTTGAATGCACTCCCCCCAGGCCACAGAACTAGATGATTTTTTTGTTTTTCTGCAGTTATATACTAATTATGACTTTGTCAGTTTTGGTCTACCTTCTGTTTGTTTTTTCTGTCGTAGCTGTCAAGAGCTGGAGTCTCTTCAGGAGATTGCTTATTTGTTTTTTGGAGCATTTGTGAGATGTCGCCGCAGCTTGAGTATAGATATTAGAGACTGTTGTGGATCGTATATAGGGGGTATGTCTGTTTGTGTAGGAGGGACTCGGGGTTTTTTAGCAATTATCACGTACGATTGTCATAATTATCATTTGAATTTTTATTAGCTGGACTATAGACCGGCATCTATTCAGCGTCCCGCTTTGTTGATTCTTTACCGGCAACTGCGACATATTTCAAAGTATATAAAAATAAATAAATATTTAATTTGTTTGGCTTGTTTTCTTTTATTATTTGGCATTTCGCCGTGCCTACAGATAGCACACAGTTGGCATAAATTAAGCTAAATGTAATATTTGGCATGGGTTTAGGGGATTTTTCTTCTTTATAAATTAAGACTAACTGCATATGTATCTTTACGCCATTTTTTTTTTTGTTTTAGTTGTGCAAATCTCAAAATGAAGTACATCCAAAAAGACTGCACGTAAGATATTCTAAGTAAACTTGGGTAGACGAACAATTAAAACTTTACTTAACTTAACCCTAGGGTTCAATGTTTTTGTACTTAGAAACAACTGTTTTAATTCCACTTTTAAGCATTATTTTTTATTAAAGCTCTCTTTATTCGGTAGCTAAACATTTTGAATTTAAATATTTAAACTACCAATGTGCACGGCCTATCGAGAGCGGTTAGACTTAGAAGAATGAAAAATTTGCTTAACTTAAAAAAATGTTAAATGATTGTACCTGAAAGTAGAGAAAAATTCCATAATTAGTTTTTAAATCTTAGCATTTAAAGTATTTATATAAAGTTGACATATCATAAATATTGTATAATATATTAATGTGTCTCCTCAAATTTCTTTAAAAAATTAAATACTTAAGAGTAGGAAACCTTAAAAAAATAATTTTTTTTTTAAATCATTATTTTTAGTTCAATAAAAACATTTTTTATTTACAACTTTTCTGTAAAATGTTTAAAGTGAAATAAGCTGTTTAGAATATTTTCTGGGATACTTTATGAATGATCTATTTTCAATTTTTTTACGAGTTTAATATTGTATTTATTTTCCTTATTTATGTTAAATTGTTTAATTACTAATTATTATTAATTATTGACATTTGATGAAATATTTTTTAACGAATAATTTCTTTTTTTTATATTTATTATTTTTTAAATAATTTATCTATTTTCATTGAGAAGGATGTAGTCGATTAAGACGTCTTGGATCAGTAGATATTTTGTTATTTGAATCGTATGCCAAATCAGTCTGTGGTTATAATCAATTAGTTTTAAGAATTTAAATTTTTTTTTTGATTTTGCTATTTTATTTCAATGCAATTAATTGATTATTGCACCCACTGTTAAATATAAAATATGTTTTGAACTATATATTTAAAAAACACGGTTTTGTACCAAATTTATATTTTCCATGGGCATTTCTAAAGATATATCCAAAAAAATGGTTATAATTGTAATATTAAAAATAAATATATAAATTTAATTAAATCTAAAAGTTCAAAGGATTCCTTACAACTATGTTTGTATGATGGCGAGAAAGGGTCTAGACGAATAAGGTATCGAAAGCTGCCCCCAACAATTTTTAAAAACTAATGATTGATAGGTCAAAATTTCAGTTTTTAAACTTAACGTGTTTTGGCTTAATTAAAAAAAAAACATTTTTTTATTTAATTAAGACTAAACTACTGAATATTGTAAATACTTTTTTTTTTTTTTAATAACACCAGTGTGTAGCGATTAAGTAGGCTGATTGCCAATAAAAATATATAAAAAAAAAAACCCTTTTTTGGATCTAAATTGTTAAAAAAAAATTGTAAAGAACAAAAAAAACATGAAATTTTCTTTTTTTTTTAAGTAACAATGTTAAAAAAAAAATTAAAACAAAAATTTTTAATATATAAAAAAAATATGTATGCGTTTTTTTTTGTCAAAAAATTATCATATATTTTTGTAATATTTAACAGAACACATATTTCTTGTTTATATGATGAAAAAACATTGATTTATTTTGTACAAACGATTTTATAATTTTTTGCCTTAAGTGTTATAATTTTAATAAAATTATTATTTATTTTTATTTATTATATTATATTACCATTATCATTATCCTTTTAGAAAGTGAAAAATTATCGTTTCAAATTATTAATATTGGAGCCAAAATTTACAGTTTATTTGAGTAAAATAGTTTAAAAAATAAATTATTATTAATAAATCGCTTTTAATAAAATTTAAGTAACGTCGCGCTACATAACGTCACGCTAGCTACTCGTAAGAATAAAAATAAAAATAAAAAAAAAAGTTGTTTAATTTACTAACTTGCTAAATCTGCTAACTGTATCTTTAATTAAACTAAAATGTCTTGTCATATATAGACAAAAAAGAATGGTTCTGGATGAGAATAAAAAAAAAATTGATATTTATAGTTTTGTAGCTGAATTGTTGCATTCTGATTTTCAAATTCATGCGAATACTTTCTTATTTAAATATCTTATAAATTATGGCGAATTCAACAAGATTTTTACTTTTTTCTACTGTCCAAAGTATTAAAAGTTTTATTCCTCCAGCACCAGTACTCTACAAAGTCTACATTAAATGCAAATTTTTTGGAAAGCTCAATTTTTTGGCTATTGCACAAAATATTTCTCTGCAGAAGAGTAACCTGTACTTTTTCACTAAGTTCACTAAATAGATCGAAAATCCGAAATCTGCTTACAAAGCCTAATGTCATTATTACTAAGACTTGTTTCTACTACTCCTTCGTTTTGAAAAACAAAGATTAATTTGTGTGCGCCATAGGACATTATGAAAGTGGTGAAACCTCTAATCCATCCATCGAATTTGCAACATATGCGTTGTGGCCTTATAAAGTTCCATTCACCCTTATACAACTTTATGGATGCAAAAATTTAATTTTATTAGGCCACTTAATGACGTATTAATCCATCTAAAAGTCATAAAAATCCACGCAAATTAGCTTCATGGCAAACAAAGTACATTTATATACCAAAATCCACCCAATCCCAAGACGAATATTTCGCATGTGCATATTAATTTGAGCCAAATCTAACAAATGATGTTTATCAGCAAGCCCGGGGCTTTTGATTCAAGGTCCTTCTCATAAGCATCGCTTGTTGTAGCAACAAAACGCCCCGACAACTAGTTGCAAGTACTTACCCCAAAGTGAGGGCGAGCGGAGTGAGTGGCATTGTTTAATTGTCAATAGACATCGGTTTCTATCAATATCATAAAAGCTAATATTTTTCGGTTGGCTGACGAAGACACCCGAAGCACAGGACGAACTGACAAACGGACAAACTGACGAACTGACTTGTCTGCATAAATAACCGCAAACAGCCCCCATTAATCCCACCGGATATGCTCAATCAAAGCACAAAGTGTGCGTGTTGGTGTGAGTGACGTCAGAGGGTGTGAGTTGCGAAGGAGTAGCTTTATATTTTGGGGTGGCTAACTACCGTTCCTATTGTTGTTGTTGCTGTTGTTGTCATTGAATATCGTCTCATTTCATTCAACATTTTTGTGCCTTTTCAACGCGAAACCTGCCAACAACCCCTGAGCAACATTTTAAGGTATTTATAGGTAGTGGTTATGGCTATCGCCAGGACATGCATTGCTTCCTGTCTGACTTTCATGCTCTACGCCTGGCATGTTTTGATATTAAAATTGCATAATCATAATTAACCACATGTGGGTTTGGAGGTGTAGGGAGTGTGATGATGGTTTAACATGTCCTTTCACTGTTTCCGCTCGTCTTGCGCTCATTTGTCCTTTGTGCTGAGGTGTGTTGGCGGAAGGAAGCTAGCGGGTTGCCACTGGCTCGTGTTTGTGCGGTGTGCCTGTTATGGCCAACAGGCCACAGTGTAACCGATATGAGGATTGTCGCCCCAGGGGCATAATTCATAATTTAGCAAGTTGTCAGGCAATTGATATTACTTGCCTTAATCTGATTTCACATACGAGTCGCTTGTCTCATTCAAATTTCAATTTTAATTACTACCGGATTTTACAGTCTTACACTTTTAACTTTATTAGGGCACGTGTTACTTTGTGGCTTAGTGAAAAAGGTTCATAGGGATAAGTTTTAGGGCAAGAACTTAAGGGGGTAAAGAAGTATAGACCAAAATTTCTATGAATACATTTATTTTTTAAATTATTACAAACTTTTTTATTAAATCAAACTTTTTATACCCTATATTTTGGTTACAATGTTATATTAAGCTAGTACAATTTTTGGGTTTAAAACATAAAAGGAAAGTGGAAACCCCACCTTTTTTTTCTAAAATAACAAAGACACACAAAAAAGTCTTTCGATGCGCTAAATTCGAATTCCTAACCTCACAAAAATCCCACTACATTTTCTATCGATATATGTGATGTTTTTTACATGTTATTGGGGTCGCCGAATCCAAAGTAAGTATCCCCCAAAATATCTCTTCTTATTTTTTTATACTCAGATCGATTTCTTTTTATAACTTTCAGAAGCAGACTTCTTTTACCGCAGCAAAAATGCATTACCAAGAAGCACCCAATCATCATGCCTTTTTACATATCAGCTTAAGTTTCCATCAAGCAGTATCAAGCAGATTTCAAAACGTTCGTTTAACTCTTACTTTTGTTGCATTGATTACGCTTAAGGAACTCTCACGATTAGCTTCCATGAACGCCCCACATAAAGCTAATTGTAATTAAGCATGGGAATGATGTTACACCACATTCATTGCCACAAAACAATGTTGTGGCCAATAAAATCTCTGCTGAATACGAATGTTGCGCAGGAGTATAGAGATTACAAAAAAATTACTAAGAAATTCCAAACGTCCACACATGAGAATGGATTGTGCCGTATGCTGCGAAGACAGAGATTACAAACGTGTTGCCATTAGTTAACTTCAGCTTTGATTGATTTCAATTAATCTTGGGCGCGTGTAATTAATCATTGAACACTTTAATATGGTTAACAACTCTTGACCAAGCAATGGAGCAACGGTTAAAAAGGTTCAACGAGCCGCAGACTTCAGAGCCGCCAAGAGAGTCAAGAAAACAGACAGACAGCAATAACTTGCCAACTGACAAAGTGACGTACTCAGCTCCAGCAGTCCATGGATAGAAGGGAGTCCCTGGAGGGGGCGTTTGCTGCGCGGTACTGCGCACAGCTCCACGCTGCTGGAGCAGCCCAAGCTCAGCACGGTCTAAGACAAATGACCAAGTTTGGAAAATGCGTTGGAGTAATAGCCAGTAACGAACCGACAGATTTTCATATGCAACATGCAAGTATTGCCCAGTGTTGGGCATTATTGTGTACATGGCCAAAAGGCAATCTTTGGCTAACAACAGCAACCATAGCCCCCAACTAATTGTAGTTACATTTCGCGCCACTTGGAGCTTTGTGGCCATGCCAACGAAAAGCGGCTGCGATTGATGGCTATCAATGGCGATGACTTATGGTCGTCCAGCCGTAGATACAAACGTTCAAGCCAAGTCAAGTAAATCCATCTATCTATATAGCACATTTGGTTGCAGTTGGCTTGATTACGTTGCTGAACTGCAAGCTGGAAGGTTTTTTGCGTATTGATTTTCCCATAATAAGCGGAGGCAGAAGCTGAACAAATAGCCAAAAGCCAAACGATGGCAATGTATTCTTTTTTTTCTTTCTCTGGCTGGAAATTTTGGTTTCTGTGGTCAGACCAAGCACATCAGTGGGTAACCGGGCTACATATATGTACATAACTATTATAAGATGGTAACAAACGGGGTGTGATGTGTGGTAAAATTAATGCGACTTGATTGAAATTGAAAGATTTGTACGATTTCTTTGCGGATAGGTGAAAAGGTCTAGAAGATGTGAGTTGATGGCTAATCCTTAAGGTTGTAATGTAGTAAAAGGTTTATCAATAGAAACTATGATTGGCACAACAACTATCAACTGGGAAATCAGCGAATATATTATTGATGGATAATAGATGATTTGATAACAGTTTCTACAATCTGTATCTAAGCAGGCAAGCGTATTCCAGACAATTTGCAAAAGTGGGTTCTATCAAAATGACCATCTATCTGGTCGTCTATTTGACTTCGGATTCAGATGAAGCGACCCCGAAAACATATAAAAAATATCGTCGGACATCAGGACTCGAACAGGATTCTTTTATGTGTTATTTTTAGGTTATAACACAACAAAAATCTATTTTCAACTTCATGTCTACTACACCCTTTTGGTGTCACATAATCCAAATCCGAGATCCAATACCTTAAAAACACACGTGTTATTTTGGAGGTTATCTCAGAAAACTGATGTGCCGGGTTTCTTTTGACATTGGATTCGGATTCAAAAATCCCAAAAACATATAAAAAATATCGCCGGACAGCCAATCTCGAAAAAAAATATTTTTTTTAAAGGTTAGGATACAGCCAGGACCCGTTGTGTCAATTCTGTTAGATCACGGACATATTAAAAGAAAAAAAGCTTTGTGCTACATTTTTATTCAACAATAACGACTTTCTATAAAATTACCTAATTGTTTCTTTTCATTTTTTCTTGTTAATGTTATTATTTTAAAATACATAAAGATAAAACTTATGTGAGTTTGACTTTATGCCGAAAAATTGGTTTGTTTTTTGAAAAAATTCGTCATTTGGGCTTTTCCCAGAAAATCGTTACCAAGGGGCACAACTTTAAAGTTGTAAAAACTATAAATATTTCTTAATGGAATAATAGGCTATATATTCAACCTTCAAAAATTATAAAGAGTTAAGATTTTCGGTGATGTATGTATGAATAATAGGTAATCACCTACAATAACCTCAAAATACCTTTTTTAGATAATCATAAAACGGTAAAAAAAATCAATCTAATTTTTTATTAATAAGTGTAAAAAAAGCTTTAAATGAATGTTTAAAAAAATAAATATTGTTAAGTAAAGTTAGGCATACTTCATGTAACGTACGCAACGGCAAATAAGGTTTTTTTAATTTAGCTGCTTGGATTTTTATTTTTTTTTTAATCGAATTAACTTTGTAAAGCAAGTTTGTTGTGCACTTTAAGAAAATAAAAATAGAAGTACAGAAGAATTTGAGATAACATGTACCATCATATTCCAATCATAGCAGAAAAAAAAAGTAGGTCCAAGACAGCTAGATCGATTTTATAACACCTTTACGATAGAGTGCTCCAAACAAAAGCAAATTTCGCAAGTCTTCTAAAGAGCTTAAAATATGTGTACAAATCGATTTTCAACTCAATAGCTTAAAAAACAACAAATTTGGTTCAAATCGGACAGATCGGCTATATGGCAGCTATAAGAAATATTGGGCCGACCCGGGCGAAAATTGGTAGATCGTCTTGAGGGCTCAAAATATGCATAATTACCAAATTTGGTGCAATTATCTCAATATTTTAAGGCTTATGCCAAAAAAGTGGCCAAAAAACCCATAGTGCATAGTAACGATCGACCAAAAAATTATTTTTGGTGCAAAATCCAATGCATTTCATTTATTTATGAAGATATCGTAACCAAATTTGGCGTTTGGTAGTTTTTTTTTTAAATTTTACCAAAATCGCTTGACTGTATCATATAGTAGCAATAGGAATGATAAGTAAAAAACTAAAAATTTTTGGTGCAAAATTTATTTTTTTGATTTTGTTTATAAAGATATCGTAACCAAGTTGGCAATCCTAATTTTTTTTTGAGTACTTTAGCTATGAACCTACAAAATTTCTTCCGTTTTTTGTAACGTACGCAACGGCAATTTAGACACGAATAACTTTTTTTCTACACATACTTAAGTAAAGGTTTAAACGTCATTTGAAAAAACTCTCAAAGACCTTTTTTTGCTGAAAGTTGTATGGCGCCGATGGTATTAAAAAAAATGCATACGAACGTAACGTACGCAACCAGGGAAATGCCCATATGGAATATATGTATTTGTTTATAAGGAGATCAAAAACACTTGTAAGAAAGAGAAGTTCACTTAAAAAATCAATTCGTTACAGGAAGGTGTTATAGGGCAGTTCTTTATGGAAATGTTCGGTATATTGAAAAACATGTCAATATTTTCTTCTATAAAATTCAATAAAATTTAATTTTTAACTATGCATATGTTATATCTAGAAAAACTCAAGCACTTAAAAAATTAATATTATACATATTATTATTAATTTAGTAAATTATTGTATAATAATATGTAATCTTAAAATTTTATAAATTTATACCAAAAAATTACTGGTTGTATATGATCCAGCCGAAAAATTATGCGGTTTTCTAGTGAACTACTTTTTTAAAAAATACATAAAGCTCTTGAAAATTTTAGATTTTTTAGTCAACACGACGGTGCTTCTTAAAACAAAAGATTTTGAAATTATCTCACATAATCAGCGGTGTGCACGAAAAATAACGGAAAGAGCCCTACAACAACATCAAGAAAAAAAGTCCAGTTACGGTCACACAAGCAATTCTCGAGTAGGGCCATAAAACTTGCACTGTGTGTATTTTTTTTTTGTAAATTCGGCGCGTCGCCAGCGATCTGCTTGTGCGTGTACACTGAACGAAGTTTTGCTACACATTCAAAGAAACAGAAAAGTCATATGAGTTTACATGACAATTTTAATTTACCAAAAAAAATTATTTAGTCTAACAGTAACTATATTTCTGTGCTTAGTGTACTTGTGCGAAATTTTTGTAAGCGAGCATTAATAAAAAGTCCCGTTACGGTCGCCCAAGCATCATCGTGTAGGGCCATAAAACGCACACACTGCGTTTTTTTTTGCACTCTCGGCTTTTTGAGTTTGCGTCTGGCTGGCGCCACTTGCAAGACATAACGGAAAGGGCACTCGGAGCAAAAAGAGCCAAGGCGTGCCCACCGCTGCACATAATTATATGTATTTAATCGATTAAATTCTTACAAGGAACGTAGGGCTGATACAAACAAGTTCCATTGAACTCTATTTAACGCTAGCGGCTTTGCTTCACTCCAACTCTTTCCGCATTTTCTTAACTCTGCTATATAACTTGTCTCTTCCAAGTATTTCGCGGGCGACCTGGTCTCCGACTGCCTTGGGGATTAAAATCCAAAATTAACTTCGCGATATCCGTAGAGGGTTTCCTCAACGTGTGACCTAGCCATTTGAATTTGCGGTACAAAATTTCATCTGTGACAGGAGGTTGCCGCATTCTATACCAGAGATGACTATTTGATATGGTGTTCGGCCAGAATAATCCCAATATGCGCCGGAGACAACGATTTACGAACGCTTGTAGTCGTTGCCCGTGAGTGGCGGAGATTTTCCAGCTTTCCCTGCCATAGAAGAGAATAGACTTTACGTTGGTATTAAAGAGCCGCACTTTTGTGTTAATCGAGATGTTAGGCGATCTCCAAACTAGGTTGAGTGTGCCGTATGCCTGCTTGGCTTTGGAGAGTCTAAATTCTATGTCTTGCTGGCTTCCACCATTATTCGAGATGTAGCTTCCTAGATAGCAAAAACTTTCAACATCCGCGATTTCAGCACCGTCGAGCTTGAAGTTGGTTGAGCATGAGTAGTTAATACGTATAGACTTTGTTTTTCCTATATTAATATGCAGTCCTGCTGTATGGGCTTTATGCGCAATTAGGTCTAGAGACTCCTGCATAATCGAGGTCACTGAACTTATTCTGAAGCCCGAAAGTAGTGCCTTGCTCTGCTCCAATAGCTTCTGACATTACAAAGTCAAGGGCAATATTGAAGATTAAGGGCGAGAGAATGCAACCTTGACGCACTCCTGACTCTACTGATATTGACTTGCTAATATAAGCATTTCACCAGATTGATTATTTTGGTCGGGGTACCTTTGCATTCCATTGCTTTCCATATTGCGTGGTGAGTAAGGGTGTCAAAACGCGTTTAAAGTCTATAAACAAGAGATATAACGGAGCTCGCCATTCGCTTGATTGCTCCACAATTATGCGGAGGCTGTTAATATGGTCGATGCAAGAACGATACGGTCTGAGGCCAGCTTGTTCGCGGCGTAGTTCAGGTTCCACAAGCGCTGCTATTCGATTGTGCAGTTTCTGGGCAATGGCTTCGTTCGCAGACTTCAATATGGTAATGCCTCTCCAGTTACTGCACTCCGAGAGATCGCCTTTTTTCGGGAGGTAGATAATAATGCCGTTCTTAAGGCTATCAGGAAGTGTTTCGTGAGACCAGAAGTGGGTAATGAGTGGATGAAAACAAAATTAAGCTGCTGTAAAAATTCTAAAAAATATTCTCCAAATCAACATATCCACTCGAATATTTAAAAAAACCATTAAAAGAAATAAAAGTTAGTACGTAAATCAAAATTTAATAAATATTTTTGAGTCCAAATTGACCAGAAGGTTTGCTTTACTAGATTAAAGTATAAGTTATTTAAAGTTTGCACAACTATATCCTTATTAAAATTCATTTTAATACCACAGAAATACCATATTTAGAATTGTATTACATTGATACTGATGAAAAAATAGTTTTTATCTGTTGCATCTTGTAAAATACCTTCTTTATCAATAATATATGCATCTATTCAATAATGAAATTCTACCCACAACGAGCCCCCAGGGAAGCAACCGAAACCAATTGAACGTATTTCACACATGGGCGCTAATGAATTTAATGAAGTCATTTTTCTTTAACCGATTAACAAAACTAAACTACATGTTCCCCTCGACTCTGACTCCCCCTCCATTCCAATGCTGCTCACTCCTTCAGACGCGTCAGATTTGTGGCATAGTTGCGGCACGTCATTTAGAACAAGCGAGTTCATAATTTCGCATCATTAATCATTGCTAACAAAGAGATCTCGGGCAGAGCAGCCGGCACAGCGGGTTTTTGCTCCGTGGCAGCGCGGCGCAATCCAGATTCAAAAACTGATGCCGCGATTGACAGCTACCAAAGTGGCCGAGGGAAAGTAATTTGAATTGTATATGGTTGTGGCCACTTTAAAGCTCAAGATTTGGTGCTGAGAAATTAAAAAACAATTGTTAATTATTAAATGTTAAATTTTACACATTGCCCCAAATGATGTACATACTCGTAACCCGAAGGAGAGTTGGGCCAATCATCGGCTGTGTTGTGGCCGACACCTCGTTGATGAGATCATTCATCAAATGTTAACCGAGTAAAATGAGTTGCCATTGTTGGCATTGACTGTTGATGGAGATGGTGGAGACTTTTGGACTCACATCTCTGACTGCTTAATTATAGTATAAAAACCCAGCAGCAGCCAAACAGCAGCAGCAGCATCGGATTTCAGCTGATTTTTGTAACCCAATATGAATATATCATGAATATATTCATAATCGAACTTATTTGTTGCTTTTTTTTAATTATCTAGCAATTTTACCTTAAAGTAAATAAACTAACAAAAGTGTTGAAGGTGTTTGAATTTGTTATGGATTGTTTTTATCTAAAATATATAGGTTAAAAAATAAAAAATTTCTTACATTGTTTTTTCGTTAAATTTTTTTGATTTATTACGAAAAATGTAAACCGAAATGTTTTTATTAAAAATACAATATTTAATGCGACTAATATAAAAAGCTTATTAATTTTAATGGGACGAAAAAAATCATAGTTAAATGTAACTTGGTACGAAAATTTTATATCAAAACACTATTTGCTGAGGTAAATTTTGGCTGAACCAACTTTCCTTTGACGTTTTTAAAAGCATATTTTTCTGGAAATTTTTAATCTTTATTTCTTTTTGAAACATTGAACCAACTTTCCTTCCAACTTACCTTACTCTTTTTATCGACTTTGCAAAATGGTTTTTAGAAAACAAAGTGTGAAGGAGCTTGTATCGTGTCAACTCATAGTCCTACATACCCCTTTCCACTCATTCACAGCCTATCATACAATACAAAGGGTCACCAGTGATCTCGGTGTTCACTGCTCAGCTAACTATCCTAACCCACCTTTAAAAGTAGTTATTTGGGCTAGCTTTTGTTCCGCCCTAAACAGATCCTGCTGTTAAATCTTGTCTTTTTTTTAATCTTCCTATTTTTGAGCAATATTGATATTGAATTTAAGCCTTATTAGAAATCATTGTTTTTAAAAGATTAATGGTATGAAAACACCCATTTAAAAAAATTTGTATTTTTTTTATACCTGTATATTATAAACCTGAAAACATGATACTTATAGCCTTCCTAGCTGATAATATAATTAACTAAGTCTGAATTAAAAACGTAAGCTCAATGATTCAGGTTGAGCTTTATTTGCTTCTTTTAAATTTTCCTTTGAGCCACTTTAATAAACTTCTGGCTCGACCTAAAATTTGTCATGTTATACGGTGACTTGATAAGAGAAATACATTTAAATAACACTGCAACGGTGGGAGATCCAATTCAACTAGTTCATTTAAAAAAGTTCCAGTACCACAGTAAGCTTCTGCAATGCTTGAAATTTGTTTTATCCATCTTTATTCAAAAGATTTGTAACGAAAAAAGGAAACGCAGATCCTATATGTGAATAGTATCTCGTAACGTTCCTTCAGCTACCAAATAAATAGAAGATCCAAAAGAAAATGCAAAATTAGAACTATGCCATGATATTGAAATACTTATAACAAAATGTAAGGAAATAAATAACCAAAATGCGACAGTGACACAAAGAAGTAGCAGACCGCAAAGCGTTGCGCTTCATTAAAATCGGATTAATGTGCACAAAACTCCATGTCCAAGACAACGTGCTCGTCTAGCTAGACAATGGTCCCTGAAAGTGGCCAGCAAAAGCGGCATTAAATGTTTCTCACGCTGACCAAAAGGAGACGCTGTAAATCTCGACGTAGTATGCAAAAACGTAAATAAGTAGAGATGAAATGCGTATAAAACCCACCCAAAAGCAACCCCAAACAAAAAATGCTGGACAAGGAGTCCCAGGTAAATTTTTGGACAAGCGGAACCCTTTTTGGCACACATATTGAAATGCGTGTAATTTTTGAAGAAAATCTAGCAGAAAATTTACGCAAAAGAAAATTGATTTGATGTACACATAGGCTAGGCGCTGGACAATGTCCAGTCCACTTCCATTCTAGGGTGGTTGCTCCGAGCTTAGCGCCGTTGTTGTCGCCGTTGTCGTTGCCTAAAGGTTAATTCTCTTATAGCTTGGGGTCAGTTGTACACTCGAGCTCGAGCTGCTGCTACCTGGGAGTGCATGTGTGTGTCTGCAGAGATCATTCAGGCATCTTCAGCATCTGTGCCATGGATCTTGGCATTGTCCGCGTGCAGCCTTTGACCTTTGCCTGTCTCACGCAATTAGGCAAAGTTTTTTGAGGTCAAAATTATATATTTGAATATTTTGCTATGAGTTTTTGCATATGTCTTAGGAAAACAACCGGTGTGCAGCCGTTGACCAGATTCAACCCATATGCTCTCACCTTTTGCACTCGATTTGAATACGTGCGAATGGTTTGTGACATGCTACAATAGTTCCCTATTCCTATCTTGTATTGACTCTCTGCTCAAGTTTTTATCGCAAATGTTTAATTCATTGGGCTTCATTCGAGTACGGTCAACACAAACTCAAAGCACGCCATATTGGGGGCTGTCGTATCACCCGGTCGGTCATTCAGTGTTGACTGGGACAGCCCTCGCAGAGTAAAACACACCAGACACATAAATAAGACTGGGCGTTTTAGTTACTCATACTAAGGGGAGGTTCGCATGTAATTACTGCCACAAATAAATACACAAGCATACACACAAATATATAGGCATATATATGCAAGCACATATGTGTGCAATGGTGACCTTTTGACATGCGCGCTTGAAATACATTTCGAGTGGAGCACTAATACATTTACCTTAAGTAGACTGTGGTGTGTTTTTGTCTGTTATATAATATTTATATAATACATATACAAGATTTTATTGTATATAAGTTCAAACCCTTATATTTAAGTTAATTGTTTGGCTGTAGAAACAAGTACATTGTAGTGTATCGTACATGATTTAGCTTAATATATACATACATAGGCACTATACATTTTTTTGGTTGTTTAATTCTGCCATTTTAGATTTTTTTTTTTTTTAAATTTGACTAAAATAAAATGAACTAGTTTAAAAAACGCAGCAGCAATGGCGGAACGGGGGAGTTCGCCGGTCCTGGAGTTTTCTAAAGGGCTCGTAGATTTGAAAAAAAAACTTCAAACACTTAAATTCTTCGCAAGAAATGAGTGCACTAAAGGCCCGAAGATAGTTATCACCGGACCTGCCTGTACTTTTTTCATTCACCAATGTTCATCTGATTTTTAAGAGCTTTGGAGTATATTTTGAAACATTTTTACAAGGAAATAAAAAAAATGTGAATATTACAATCTATTGGCTATAACTTTCAAAGTTCCAACCGGCTTTAACAAAATTTTATCCAGAGGATGAATAAAAAATGTTTCAGTAAATCAACAAATTCTAGTGGCGGAAAATATGGCCAACAAAAAAACTGAATACAAATGAAGAAGTGACGGCGCATCTGGTAGAAAAATTCAATGCTCCGAGCTATGTTGGTCTTTGAAAAGCAGTCAATACGAATAGGCGTACGGACCGATAGGACAGACCTTTTACGTGGTCTTATTCGTTTCCTTCTAGGAATTCTTCTACAAACTTACGATGGTAACTAACAAGCTACACGTTATAAAAAGTCATATTTTTTCGATACCGATTTTTTTTTTTATAAATTGGTGCTCTTAGTTATATCGAACCTACCGAATATAACTATTGAATATAGTTTAGTTGCTACATTCTCTCAAAGTTTTATTTGTTTTTATGTTCCGTGTTTATTTAAAATCCGTTTAGAGCAATATTTTATATAAAATAATTTGGAAAAGGCAAAAATGTTGGCTGGTGAGTGGAGCAGACAAGGGCCTAAGGCCACTAGTTTAAAAAAAAAACAGTTATGTGATCATTATTTTTAAATTAAAGTCTGTAAAAATAGTAAACAGTTTATCTTACTCTAAGATTAGTTTTATCTGTAATATTTCATATGACTGTGCTGTACCCTTATCAGTATTTTTACAATTTGCTCCTTTCTCAACATTCCTTCACGTTTTAATTAAAGTGCAGTAGCTATCCACTTGAAGTAAAAAACTCATCAAACTAACAAGAAAAAAAAACAGAACTTCATACTGCTTTTTAAACATATCCATCATCGAAACAGAAGCCACATCAAGCATATTGGGTTGACAAAGTTGTAAACTCTGCCAGCGTTTTTTTTCGGGGGCTCCCATTACACAGAGCATCAACTATATTTGGTTGGGTGTATGGAAAATTTTTCATTTTGCTTGTTTTCAGCAGCGGCAGCCACAACAGCTCCATTTTCACAATGAATCATCAGGCTTGAAACAACAACAAACAAAGCTGATTTTTTTTTCCCCTTTTTCTTTTTGGCCAAAACAAAAGTAAAAATCAACACAAAGTTGTTGGCTAGAGGTGGCAACAACTATAAGGCAGCAAGTGGCTGGAGCTGGAGAGGGGAGCAGGGCGGCGCGTGCTCGTCAGTTTAACCAGCATGACATGGCCCGGTCCATTGCGGTCCTGGACTCTGGCATTTTAGCACTTATTCATAAAGTCCTTACAGCAACAAAGTACGCAAAAGTTGGCCTAAAATGAAAAACAAGTAACGTCAACAGCGGCAGAGACGTAGGAGAGTGGAGTGGGGCAGAGGAGTGGGCAAAGAGGAATTACTAAAAATTTATCAATGTAAAAGTTTGCAGAGTGAGCCAAATGTGAGCAACGGATATGGCAAGAACTGAGCAAGAGAAAGTGCGGGAAAGTGAGTGTGCCAGTGGTGGTGGTAGGGAATGGGGTGTGAGTGGGACAGGAAACAAGCAACAATGTAAATTATATGCCAGTTGGTTGCCAGTTGCTGGAGAAGAGGAGCTTCCTTTGTTGTAATAACGAGCGGGAGTACTACGCTAACTTATGCAAAGGGCGCTTTTTTGAGAGGATCCACTTTGCGAAAACACGGAACGTATAAGTCAGATCTAAAAATGCTATTATCAAGTGCGGTCAGTATGGTTTGCTATTTTATTATTATCACACCAACGACTCTAAAGACAACATAGTGCGTAGGATTGCCAAGATTGTTTAAAAGTGTTCCGAAATTGCGCCACATCCCAACCATTTGCGGCGTCAACATACCAAATTACATTCAAAGAGTTATAATCTCTTAACTTAAGCCAAAATTATTATCATTTCTAAAGATATCAAAAAGACACCCTATATTTATATATATGTACAAATGTGCAGCATGTTGTGCATACAGTACATAGATGCATATCCTCTGCGCTGCACGGTCCTTGAAGCATACAAAATACTCATAGAAGTGTTTGAATACACATATATGTAGTACATATAAATCATATGTATAACATATATATAGTAATTGTATATATAGTACATACTTACATGCTTGTTTGTATGTGTTCTCTCATGCAAACTTGCACAGTTGTAAATAACTAAAATGTTTAATGCATGCAATTGTATTATGCAATGTATGCACATATGTATATGTACATGTCGCTCTATGTATGCAATTGATATGCAGTGTACTACTGTTGTTAAGCGCACAGTGTTTCAAATTTTTATTATCATGCTAAGTATTAGGTCCTTTTCTAAGTGACAAAAACTGAAATTTTCAAGTGTTTGAGATTTTGAAATTTTCGTAAGGTATCGTAGCTTCGCAGATCTAAAATTTCGATTTTTAAATTTGGATATATTCTAGAAACTGATTTTTAAGTTTTTGAGCACGTGTTTTTTTTTCTATAGTACTAGTAGTAATCTCAAAGCGTTAAGATTTCTTTTTTTTTGGTACGCACATATCTATCATGGAAATATACAACCAATATTTTCTTGTTTTTTCTATAAATTCTAAAATTTCGCAAGATTATTGTTTTTTTTTCAAACCAAAGGTATCTTTCTAGCCTGGAGATGCACATTTTGCAACATCTCTTTTCTCGATCGTTTCCACAGTAAGCTAAAAACTGATATACAGATTTTTTAAGGACATTGCAACAGGGACAGGACCACATACTTTCAATGAACTGTCCATAGCAGCAAATGGAAAGTACGAGTGCTGTCCCACACACACCCACATGCACACACAAGGACAAATGGCCAGCAGCCAAGTTGATGCCAAAGTTGTGGGTTAGGGTTAGGAACCAAAGCAGAAAGTCAGCCACTGCCGGAGCAATGGCAGCGAGTGCAAAGAGGCGCTCAAATGGGGTTGTCAGTATTTAACCCAAAAGGGTGGAGGTGCCGCCCGGCTGCACGAACTCAGCAACGGCAGTGGGGCGCAGTGCAGCACGAGTAACATACGACGTACTAACAAGAGGTGCCGAGAACCACGAGATTAGGTTCAAAGGCACTAGAGAAGCAAAAACTTGCGGCAGGATGTGTATGCTGTGGCGTCCATAACTCTTTTGGGTGGCTGCCTGTAGCCTTTGGAGCGCAAGCAGCAGTAGCTACGATCATCCAATTGAATTAGACTTTAATGGGTGCAAGAGAGACATCTAGCGGTGTTAATAAAAAACAAACAACTTTTTTTTTTACTCATTTGTTTCTGCTTGCGCTTTTTGCCGCGCTTTCGGGAGCGCAAATAAAAAATAAACGAATTCCGATACAGTTAATGATAAGCACAACAACTGAACAACTTGAAGCGCGAGTGCAGCGGCAAGCGTGTGCGAAAGAGCTCGTTATATATAGAGGGCGTGACCACAATGACTTCTGAGTGAGCGAGTGCAGAGAGCAAAAAAAAAAATTGTGAGCATGTGTATGGGAGTGAGTGAGTGCGAGAGCAAAACTTAACGAAACATTTTGAGTGCTTCTTATTAGAATCAAATTGGTCGCTATACGCTATTTACCGTAAGCATTGAGCGTTTGAGTGAAACTCAAAGCGAGCAGCACTTACTCAACTCACTCTACTGCAGTCGCCACGTGCTGCACTCCTCGTTCATCATCCAATTGTACGTTTGCACTATGTGGCGCCCCGGCACAGGGGGCGCCACAGTGCACTTTTGCGGTCGAACGTTACGCCCCGTACAGAGCATGGTCCACTGCCCACGTGATGCGAACAGTTCTCAGCCGCACGGAGTGCAAAGTGCCGTGCCACTATTTGGCCCCCACGACTCGGGCTGGCCCGTTGACTGCGACACTTTTCCAATATTTCCGCCTCTAGTTTTTTTTTTTTGATTTTGTTCTTTTTTGTACTAGTGGGGACTTCTCGAGCATGCCAAACTTTAATGAAAAATAAAGTGCTGTAAAAGAAAAAAAAAGTTTGCGTGGCTGAAACACACCGGGGCATTGAAATTTTTTAACACTCTTCTTTGCGTGCAAATTGTGGCAAAATGCTAATTTAAAAAAAAAAAAATATGATGTTGGCGTTTCTAATTGAAAGGCGTTAGCATATCCAAGTCAGCTGGGGCCACAGCTTTATTACTGTTCCGATTCCCCTGAAGCGTTCTTCACAACAAATAAGAATTATGATTTGACACTTTAAAGTATATTCCACATTAACTTTATGACTACAGACAGACGCATTTAAAGCACAATGCAAATATGAACTATGTACTTGGTGTATATTACGTATACACAAATGCGTAATCCAATTAGCATGTAAATATATTTTAATTTTATTAGTATGACAGTCAATAGGCTTCATGACAAAGTAGCATTGGAGCTCTGGCTCAGTAAATACATTGAGCGTGAACCTTTTTGCTAATGATGTTATTCAACACTCACATGTGCCCGGTACTATAATATAGCGTGATTGAAAAGTATATGATAGTCTAGCTATGGAATTATAATACTAGCCAGGTCAGAAATGCCTAAATAGGGTAATTCTAGCTTATCTGCTTAATTAATTGTCAAGCGTTTTCTTTTACATACAAGGTTTCTTAAATAGTCATAGAAATTAGTAAACATATCCCTGACATTTTCAGATAGTTTAATTTACCAAAACAATTCATAAACTCATTTCCAACATCGGGAACGGAAACGTGAAGTGAGATAGTGAAAAATTTAATATAAAACTTTTTATACCTTTAGAAAAATATCATTAATTTATTAATTCTTTTACAGACTTTAGCTCATCTTCAAAATTTAAAAAAAAAATAGCCACAATTTCTAAATTTTTATTATTTTTAATAAAAGATGCCCAGTCATTTTTTTTATAATGGGTCATACTTCAACAATCCATAAGCGAAATAATCTCTTAAAATTTTTTTGAGTAATCTACGCGATTACTTTTGCGAAAAATTGTAAAAAAATCAATCATCAAAAGTTAAAAATGACTAAAAATGGTTAAAGATGATTTAATAAACTTAATATAAAATCAGTTAAGTATATGTGTTTAAATACAAAAAAATTCGCTATTTCTCAAAATCCATTTCTGAAAAAATTGTTTTTCAAGGCATTTTGAACATTTTAAAATATAAAAAAACTCTAATTTTAACATAATTTTCTAGGACCCAAATGATTCGAATTTCTTATTATTTTATATGTTTTTAATTGTTCCCTTAAGGCAACATAATTTTAGTTAACTTTAATTTATTTTTTATTTATGAATATTTTTTTAAATTTAAAATTAAATTTTTTTATAATCTTGTATGTAAAAACACACAACACACATAAACTTAAGTTCTACATAATAATGATCCAATAACTTATTTTATTTTATTTAATTTTCTTTCCAATATTTTCCCTATTTTTACTGAAAGGAGGGTGTCTTATATTTTTGTCAAAATCTATTTATTTTTCCAAAATTTTCTTCATAAAAATGATTCAAATATATAGAAAAACATACATAGTATATAAAAATATATTTTCTTCATCCTAATCGGAAAAGTTGAAATGAAGACTTAGATAAGCATTGAGGACTACTATATATAAGAAAAATCATGCTTGGGTTGCAACAGAAGCCAAGTATCTCTCAAAAAAAAATTTTTATGACTTTAAAATTTTACTGAATAAAAGTTTGTTTTTGTTTCTATACGAGTATGGGATATTTTTTTAAAGTTTTTTTTTAATTTTCTGAGCTTATATTTTATCTGGCCATCGATAGCGTAGTGGTAGCGTACTCGCTTTGTAACCCGATGGTCGGGGGTTCGATTTCCCATATACCCTACAATAAGAGCACAGAAGTGTTTTATTAATCTCAGCATTTATTATCTGTAAGATGTAGGGGGCTAAGCAAATAGTGTTTCGACAATTTATGTACTAGTACATATAGGAACTTTTTATTTTACATTATAAAAATACTTTTTTGAGCATTTGTAGCATTTGTTATCTGTATGCCGCAAGGGGCGAAGCGAAAACAGTTTCTAAAAATTAATGATAGTACATTTTTTGGAGTGTTTTATTTTTATTGTTATTTTTTTGACAGCATTTATTTTCTAAACGAACAGAGTTTTAAGAAATTAAATTCTTTTAATGCGAATAAAAAGCAATTGAAAGTTATTTTGAACTGTGTTTGTAAAAATATTTTTGTCAGCATTATGTGTGAGTTAAGGGGTCTAAACAAAAAAAGTTGTAAAAAGTTATAGTAATCATACCAAAGTATGTAGATTTATTTGAAATAGTTGTTACGAAATAATGCGTATTTTGCGCCTGTACAAAAATTTTTCTCTTTGCAGAAAGCTCTAAAACGTCTCAGTTTTCTTTCATATGTAAATCCCTATTTATATTTTCCGAAATACAAATCCTTCCATTATGTTAAATGACAAACCCTATCGGTTGAAAATGCTAACTCAGGCTAATAATGGTTGTCGGAGTACATAACAATCTATTACTTGAAAACCCGAAAAATACCAAACATACTACAACTATCTGAAACGATTCTCAGCATGTTATTCGTCTTTTGATAATGTTTCAAAAATTTAAATATTTTGTGCAATACGCTCTAAACTGTAAAATGTCTTTGCTTTCTATCACCAACCTATCAAAAACATATTTTCGAAGCATAGATGCATCCTTTGTATTAAGTATAGTGCTACCCAAAACGCACTTTAAGCTAATTCTAACGTAGCACTCATTAAAAATTAAAAATAAAAAATAAATATGGAACTTGAAGCACTTTAATCAACCAACCAGAAAACTTCGCGAACTAAACAAGTTGAAAAAAAAAAACAAATTTGGGGTGGAGACTAAACCAAAATTAGAGAAGCTGGCACGATTTAAAGTCAGAGCACAAATGAAGAAGATACTTTAAAAAACGTTTGACGATAAGAGCAACTGTAAAATATAACCAACAGATACGCCAACGAACTAATAAGAAAAAACAAAGCGAACAAAAAAGAAACCAAAAGAAACGAGTTCAGTTCTGGTTATGCGCTGGCCCAACTAGCCACAACGCCAAAGAATCCAATGAGTAGCTGAGCACATTTCACTCAACCGCACAGAGAGCGCAAAAGTATCTCATGGATCAACGTTTTGTTGGTGGTAGTGGTGGTGGTTGCTGCGACTCTACTAATGTTGCTGCTGTTGGTGGTGGTGTTTTGTGGTGTTGGTGCCCACAGAGCAAATCAGCCAAACACGTTGAAGGTCTTGCCCCGCTACTGAGACGTTGGCAGCAAGCCATAAGGCCATAAGTGCGAGCGTAAGCGCTGACTTCCACTCAAATCGCAGAGCGCATTTGGTTGCCTTATGTGCAAGCAGCATGGCAATATGACGGGATATCTATATAGTTGTGGTTGTAGTGTATGTGTGCGTGTGTGTGCTGCACGAGTAGTGGAATGAGAGAGATTTGTGTGATGTGGATGTGTCGTTAGGTCGAAACGGTCGAGTCGGGTCGGGTCGTGTACCTTTTGCCACGAATGTTTTGCCAGTCAGGCTCTAAAAGGCCTTACGAGAACAGCTGAGATTTTGCTGCTCGCATGACGCGCATTTTCACAACTTGTGGCAAAGATAGAAAAATTTTTTGAGAAATATTTTTCAAAGTGCGGCAAAGCGAGTAAATAAATTAAATAAAATTAAAGTTGTCGTTAAGAAAAAAATAATAAAAATTTGACCAAGTTTTTTCTCAAAACTGCATCAAATCGTGCGCGTGTGTGCGTGTTAAAAAAAATAAACGCAACGAATTTTAAATTTAAACCAATTTTAGCGTTAAATTTATGCGCAGTGTTTTTGTTTACAAAGAAAAAATTGTTGTTAATCTCAAAATCTGTGGAAAATGTGCAGAGTAAAGATTAAAAATAAATTATAAATAATTTTTACAAATTACAAAAATATAAATAAAGTGCAGAATACGCTAACACAAAAAAAAATAAAATAAAGGGCAGCCAAAGCCTAAAGCCCGAACAAGTGCCAAACGTTTGCGTGTCCCCCGACAGGCATTGACGGGCAACGATCAAAGTGTATTCCAGCAATTATTCCACGTGTTCCGACCCAGCCGCCAAAATTATTACGCACAATTCCCTGAGCGTGTACGGTGGCGGCGTCATGTGCGCCTCCCCGTCCACAGCTCCCGGCTTCTTCAATCCGCGGCCACAATCCGGCGCCGAGCTGTCCGCCTTTGAGCTGGGCATACCGCGCTCCATGACGCTGGGCGTGCCGCCGCACAGCGCATGGCATGATCCCAATCTGGGCAGTCATCTGCATGCATCGGCAGGACCGGGCTCATTGGCAGGCACTGGCGGCACCAGCAGTCTGGGTGCCAGCAGTGCCGGCGGCGGCGGCACTACACCCTCCAGCGTGGGCAGCCAACAGTCGGCGGGTATTAAGCAAGATCTGTCCGGCCTAACCGCATCCACTGCCAATCTCAACCAAAGTGCGCATCATACCATCAAAGAGGATCTCTCCAGCTTGTCCAGCGGCAATGGTGCCGGCGGCGGCAGCAGCACGGGTCATCACACAAATGCCGGCCAGTCGGGTCATGGACAGGAACTGGTGCCCATGATCAAGGGCTCGCAGTCAGCCAGCTGCGGTGGTGGCGGTGGCAGCACCACGCCTAGCTCCCAGGCCAATAGTTCCCACTCGCAGAGCAGCAACAGCGGTTCACAGATAGACTCCAAGCAAAACATTGAGTGTGTAGTGTGCGGGGACAAGAGTTCTGGCAAGCACTATGGCCAGTTTACATGCGAAGGTAAGTGCCGAGGGTTGTAGCCAAGCTATGAGCTCTTTAGTCTAGTGTTTGCTTAGTGTAATCATTCAATTGCCTGAACGCAAATCATGCAAAAAAAATCTCAAAAAAGGTGGCCAAGTGTTTTCGATTGTGCTTGTATCTTTTGGTATCTGCGATTGTATCTTTGTATCTCAACCTCAACGATGACCAAACAGAAATTTGCGATTTGCCGTGTTCAAATAGCGGCAAATAGTTGTGGCAAACTCACAAAATAGTTAGTAAACATAAAAGCGTGCCTGCCAGCCGCGAATTTTTGACAGTTACTGTGAATTATGGCAGCTTGATGAGTTGGCAATAAAATGTGTGGGTGTGTGTTTGTATCTGTGAGTGTGTATGTGTGTGTGTAAATGTGGGTGTATTTATATGCAAATTATAAAAGAAGAGTTAAGATAGCATTTGGCCAAATTGCAGTAACAAACTTTGAGCTACTTGAGATACTTTTGTATCTTTTGCCTACAAGGCAGATGCTGACATGTTGTTTTGCACTTTGCAAATTAAAAATCAATTTTTAGTAACTAACCAGTTTAATTTTTTAATCAGTTTGCAAGTGCATAATTTTTTTGTGATACTTGAGATACTTTTGTATCTTTTGCTAATAGAGTAGATGCTATTTTGAAGATTGTTAATTGAAACATTTGAAATATAGCTATACAAAAAATATATGCTTACAACATAAATTTAAAAAACAAGTTCAAAAAGTTGTAATTCTTTAGATACATTCGTATCTTTTGCTAATAGAGTAGATGCTGATATAAAATTTATAACTTTCATTAAAGCCTTTAACAGCCGCTATAAAAATTTGTGAAAAAATAATAAAATAATTTTGAGCTGCTTATAACTTTGATTTTTGAAAAAATTTAAAAAGGAACATTTTTTAAAATTTGTTTTTACCTGCTTATCAGCATTTGCAGTTTTGTCTATTAAAATTATCTGATAAGAAATATGGAAAAAGTGCACAAGTTAGAACATTTTCGGAATTCATAAGAATTTACAAACGGCACAAAAAAACGTAAAATAAAATTTATAAGTTCCGCCAGACGTCTTTTTAATGAGATAAATGCATTAATATAATTTTTTCTTTAAAAAAAATTATTATTATACACTATGCACATTAAAATTTGCAAAAAATGGTTTAGCTTTTATGCTAATACCGCAATATTTTCATTCGTTTTGTTAAAAAAATAAATAATTACATTTACTCCCCTATTATCATCACAAACCCCAGACTATTTAAAAATAATTTTGTAGGTTCATTTTTTTGCTCTGGGGGCCAGCTTGTAAATAGCCCGTTAGACAAAATATATTTCTTACTGCTGTAGAACTAACGCTGCTGACTAGACGTGCTTATCACCAGATAAAAATATTTTTATCATCTAAAAAAGAAAAATAAAAAACGAACGATGGCCTTTGTTTTTTACCCAAAGCCAAACAATTGTTGTATAAACATGCAAAATGAGCGGCTGCTAAATGAAGTGCCCACCTTTTATTGTCTTAGATCTGGCTGGTGTAACAAAAGATACAGTCCCCAGATATAAAGATACAGTTGCATGCAGAGTCATAATTTAATGCAACTTGAAATAAAACTTGACATAGTCATATCTCTGGAAAAGAAATGCATATAATGGCAGAACTACTTTTATAAAGCTTAACGCACAGTGGGAGGGTTTTTGTTATTTGTTGATTTTTGAGAAAATGCTAAAATTGTCTACATAAAATTATGAAAACTTTTCCCATGTTTTAATATCTATAAAATAACTTTTTATGCCTTTATGTCATAATTAATTTCAATTACTTTTCAATTATGGCAAAACTCATGTAGACTGTTAGTGCCCTGCACCATCCATGCTTTTGATACCATTTTGAAGCAGAGAGGCTAATACATATTTCCAAAAATTAAAGAGATTTTTTTCCATTTACATCCGTATGAGTGAACAAAACTACTTTGGTAACGTTAGCACTTTAACAAGCAGAGTAATAATAGGCTGAATATTAGTGGAGCTTTTAGGAAAATGACAACCAAATTAGAATTTTTATGTAACTACTAAAGTTCTCAAGCGTTATCAATAAAATAAAACATAAAAATGAAATTCTGTGTCTACTTTCCAGTTTATAACTTGATAATAAACCCTGAAATTAGATTTGGCTGATATTCAAAACTTAATTCTAATATAGACTTGACTTAGGACACAACTCCTTAAAAGAATTAATTTTCCCAGCTAGTCAGGGTAGGTCAGGGTGATCTAGTACTCAAAATCGCTTTAGCCATCAAGTGTCTATTGTCTAGAATGTTTAGTGCAAACTCATTACTCTTCACTTGTCGCAAATTTGACCTGTTTTACTAACCGATCTCAATAATTTCTTAAGATTTTTTCAAATTGAATAACTCATCTTCCATTCCTTGGTCATATTTAAGTTAATTTTTACCAAGGGTATTGGAGCTTGGTTGATTACAAAAGAAATGAGTGTTTGTTTATTAAAATTTGATAGAAAATTAAGAAATTATGGGTTGAATATGTTTTTCAGTCCGAACTAGTGTAATCAAGGCCTTAATAGTTCCATTATGCAATTCTGCATTTAAAGTAATCAAAGTTTAATTTTTACCACTGTTGTCTGATAGCAATGAGACCGTTTGTTGTTGTTATTGTTGTTGTTGGTTGGCACGTTACATTGTAGGAGCTGCTATTATTATTAATCACCGAGCATTTTGTACGCATGCGCAACAAGAACAACAAACCCAACAGCAACAACAACAACTGAAACACCAACAACAACGACGACAACAAAAACAACCACAACAATTCAAATAGTTTTGTGACCGCCTCGTTGCATTCTGAAGGTGTTTCCCCTTTTTGAAGCGTTGATCACACACAAACTTACACACACACACACACACACACACACACACACACACACACACACATCAGAAATGTATCTCAAGCATTTGTATGTAGTGTATCTCTTAGTACGTATATCTTTGGGCTGATGATGTTGCCACGATAGCAATCTATTTTGTTCTATGCCATGCCAGTCAGACAGACAGTCAGACGGCCGTTTGTTACTGTTGTTGTTTGGCCTGCAATAAATGCAAGCAGGCAGGCATAAAAATAAAAATAAATAAAATAAAAATATAATAATAATAAACAGCTTAGTAAGCAGCAGCAAAGCTCGCTCATATCATTGCCAAAGTTGCTAGAGCCCAAAAGAAGCCTCAAAAATCCTTTTTTTTTTTTTTGACTAAAATCCATAATGTGCGCGCCATGTCCAAGTACGCGTCCTGTTCTGCTCTTACCTTTCAGCTGATTCACTTCACAGCGTGTCGTTTTTTTTTTCTCGTTCTTTCAGCAGATAGCTCAGGTCAACATAGAGCTCAATGCTGGTTCTTAGCATAGTCTCAGCTCGGCACCAACTCGTTTGGCTTGGACTGTACGTCCTACGTCTGTCTAGCTGTCTGCCTGTCTGTCTGCCATTCTAGCAGCGTGTATGCGCAGTATGTGAAATTTATGCCAAGACACCCCACTCCTAGGTCGTCGTCTTTAGCTACAAGATTAATTGTAGCTTATGCGTGTTGCCTGCCAGTCTTTGCCCTGCACCGCCAGCCGCTCTCCGCTAGTCCAAGTCCTACAGTTGTTCCCATTGTTGTAGTAGTAGCTGCAACTTGTTTCAATCCGCACAGCTGTTTAACCACTTGCAGGCGATAATTTGGTTGCTTTAAAAGTTGGCGAAATTAAAACTAAAAAAAAAAACAAGGTAAACCTTTGCTTATTAGGGTCGACTTCAAATTCAATCGAGTGTGAGCATTTATTTCCACTTCATTGCAAACTAAAGCTACCCAAGGAAAAAGAAAAACACTTAAAAAAAAATAGGCAGGAAAAATGCCGTATAACCTTTCATAAAAGTCACGGTTCGGCAGAAAAATGCGCGCTGATAAAAACGACGTGATAATATTAATGATGAGTGCATGCCTCTAACATGCAAGTCCTGCCCTCGGTGCCGGGCCAACCTCAAGAAGTCAACAACAAAAAACAACAACCACTTCGGCAATAATATCAACAACAACAATAACAACAACAACAAAAACAACAACGGTATTCAACTTCGCGCTTATTAATTTAGCTATTTGTCACGGCTATTAGTAGACAAGTTTTTATATATGCTATCTCTTGAATTGCAAGTCGAATTGTTGTTTATCATTAATATAAAATTTCGCCACATTTAGGACATGAAGACAACTGAGAGATAGCCAAAAACTTATGAGCCTGATTTGAGAAAATATTCGTAATATATATTATGCTTTATAACGACATTTTTTTTGGATTACAAATCTGCATTGGAAAACGTTTCGAGTTTTAAATTTACTTGGCTGAGAGATCTGAAATGGACTGCATTTCAAAGAAAACTAAAAATATTATCGGCATCGAATTTGTCACTTTTGTTTGCAAAGCATTCAGCATTAGGCACACTTCGATGTTTTTAGTATACTGGCATACACTTCATTCTTTCAAGATCGTTCCGAACTTCGATTCAATCGCTGATTTGTGACAATGACTACAATTACAATCATCTGTTTTATTAAATCGAAAATTCGGCATCGGATTCCGAAAAACATATATTTATCGCGTTCATGGGCAGAACCTTTAACCTTCAGCTTCTACCCATTTAAGACTTTCACAATAATGACCACAATGATTAGACTTCTACATAGCAAAACATTATCAAAGACTGTTGAATGTCAATTAAGGAATAATACCCAAAACTGCTACTTATGCGAAAAAAAAACCAGACTTGCACTTCACTAAAAATATAGTTTTAAAGTTTTGAAAGAGTAATTACTACGAATTCCAGAAAACGCATATCTGGTCATGTTTAAGAGTAATTGCTGAATCCTTTTTCACTACTTCTTGTCCTAGAAAATAATGAGAGATCCCTTATTATAAGGGAAAACATAATTTTATAAGAGAAACAACTACGATACATTTCGGAAACAGCATCGAATTCAAGAAAACGCAGATTTTGACATATTTTGGAGTGATTATTGAAACTACTTGCACGTTAAGCATATTCAAAAACATTTTGTCATACCTAATACCTAATAAAAATGTGAGTTTAAGGGGGTTGTGCCAACCTACTAATTTTCTTCAAAACTCTGTTGAAACTTAACAATATTTGAAGATGTGGTCGCAAAAAATACTAATCTGAAAAAATCAGATCTGAAATAATATGCTGAATTTGAAGCAGTTGTGGCAAAAATTTCTGCTTATCCGGAATAAGCTTATTATTAAAGATTTGTGCCAAAAAGTACTACTTGTAGAAAAATATTTCGTCAAAGAATTTGAAGGAGTTGTCCTAAAAAATATAGCTGAATGCTTCTAGAGAGAGATCCTAAATAAATTGACTTTTAATAGATTTTTGGGAAGCTTTGAGAGCCAACCATTCCTACCCAAAATAACTATTTGAACTAGTTTGGCATAAAACCGGCTACCACCCAGATTAAACACAAACTTATAAATGTATCAAGCTTAAAATATAAAAGATTTCCTTTTAAATGCAACTTATAAATAATTTAAAAGCATTTGCTTATCTTTTTTTTCTATAAATTTAAAATTTGTAGCCCTCCCATTTCTTACTAAGAATCTCAGCGCCCATGTCAAAAGTTAATTAACATGATTTATTTACGCCCTACATGACAATGACATATAAATTTTCTATATATTTTTTTTAAATATTACCCAGCTACTAAGTAGCAGGCGTGTTGTAATTAATTAACTAGCACATAAACATAAACTAAAAAAATCACAAATAAAATTGCAGCTACAAATACAAGAGAAAACATTAAAAATGCAAGAAAAAAGAAGAAAAAAACTTATGCTTCATGTCTGATAAAAATAAATAAGCATAAAAACATTATTTAAAAAATTAACAAAAGAAAAATAAATAAAACAAGCAACAAGTCTAATTGTTAAGCGTAAGCCAGGCGCATTAACTGCCAGAACTAATGTTGTTTATATGTGTATCTTGAAGATATATATTGTCAACTGAGATAACTGCATGTGCATGTAGCATGTGGCATAAACATGACTCATAATAAATTTCTGCTTTTTATGTAGCAGTTAGAGAGAGAAAAACAAGTAGAGCATTAAATAAAAAAGGAAGTTTAATGTAAACTCATTTAAATAGGTTCCCACGTTCAACAATTAAACCGTAACATAAACTAAAAAATTCATATCCAAAACTTGGACGCTCAAATCTTGTCTGACAATGCCAAAACTCGAATTTTTATGCTGAAAATGTCACAATTTTTATGCTTTCGCGTTCTACACATTGGGTTCGTCATTGTCTGAGTACACGTAGTTGAAGATCTTGTTTGTTTTTTTTCCCCCCTGGAAGTAGGATTCTTTTGTGCGCATGTTAAGTTGTTAAATTAAGTTTGTTCAACAACATGTGTGGCATTTTAATTGACAATATTACAACTAAGGTTAGGGACTGACTTTATTTGGAGAGGGATCTATTAAATGGGACATCTTAATATAGAGTAGTTTTTATTGCTGTGAACCAAGTCAATATCAGCTCAATATATTCTCACTAAACCTAGTCAAGACCTATCTCGAATAAGTTTTTGGAATATGTGTAACATTCTTAATATTTAAACGTCACCTCAAAAGTGGCATCTTCGAAAATATATTCAAAGTAATAAAAAAAAAGGATCAAAAACTATCTATCCGACAAAGACAAAGCCGCTTTTATGAAGTTATTGAATTTTTTGATCATATTTTCATGACTACAGTGGTCAATAATATTTCGAAAATTGGCGAAAATTTTGAATTTTAATTAAAGACGCTTAAAAATCACAATTACTCATACGAGTAAGCATATTTTAGGTTATGGCCAAACATATCTATAACGTCAAAGCATAAAAGTCATGTTAACAACTTGATAACATTTATTAAAAAATTATCTTTTGTTTTTTAAAACACAGCCAATAAATTTCTGTGTTTACTTTCCTAAAAATATATTTTTTTTTCAAGATTTTTTTTTTCCCATACAAAAAAGCCAGCAATAAAATATAAGTTTTCACCTGCCAGAATAATTTTTTAATAATTGTAATAATTGTCATTTTTTAAATGGCGCCCACTTTTTTATCTCATTTTGCTTTTACATATACAATTTTTTATTATTTTTATTTTTTTGTTGTATTTACTTGAAGCAGGCATTTCATTAAATTTTCTGAAAAAATTCCACTTTGTATATACATTTTCTGAGCTTTAAAAAAAAGTGAACATAAATCAATATTCCGCTGGCTGTCTCTTCGATATGTAAGAAAAGTAATAACAACAAAGTAAATGAACAGCAAAAAAAATTAACAACGCCCACTGTAAATTCTTATTTTTTTTCCATATTTTTCGCAAATTTATAGTATTTATGACATTGCAGTTTTTATTTCTCTTTTTTTGGAGGTTGGGCGTAAACCTCGCCGCCTGCAACTGCACCAAACCATCTGACTTTACTTATTAATTAGTAAAAGCTTCACAACAAAAGTAAACATTTAAAAAATTTTATAAATTTTGAACCTGTTTTTAATATGCATTTAGTGCAGCCAAAGCCAAAGGCCATGGATGCTTTCTGCTCATATCATTTATCATATAAATCGCCTTTTGATAAACATTTATAACTTCCGTGCGATTTGCAAATGTGCAGCAAACGCGCCTTTGATTTATATGGCTGGCAGTAGCCAAAACAGCATATACACAAATCATATACGTTAAACTCGGGGGAACATACAGAACGTATAGCTGCAATATTTATTCTGACAAATTATTATGACAAGTAGTTCATTTTTCTTATTTTTTTTTGGGGGGGATTTGTGGTTATTGAGAAATAAGAAACAGTGATGGAAGGTGTTATATATAATATCTAGGCAGGCTATTGAAGCAAATACTACCCCATATTATGGCAGCAAACTTTTTTAGGTAAAGAGCGGCCAGGTAGTGCATATCTAGCTCAAAAAATGATCACAACTTCTGTTAAAATTAAACTGGAACAGAAAAAAATACCAAGAAGAAAAAATGCGCAAGCTGGTTACTTAACAAATACTGTTTTTCAAATCAACTCTACTCTATTATTTCGATTATAACAATATTAGCTATATTAATAATAACATCAGGTACTTGTCTAAGCAGACTTAACCCACTTAACGTTCATATTTATGCAAACAATTAGATGCTTAATAGGCCATATATGAGCGTTAAAACAACAGTAATGATGTTTTTCTAACAGTTTAGATACATTTGATGCATTGCAAATATTCTATATTAAAGCATTCCAAAGTGTGTCTAACAAATTGCGACAAGTTGAATGAATTCTTTAAAGTTATCGTCATGAATCCAAGTAAATCAGTGTTTGGTTTGAGTATCTTAAGGGGAATATGTCAAGAAAGTGACAACAAATTGAGTTAAATCAGAAACCAGATCTTCTATGTATTGCTTAGTAATCGAATGAGCATTTTTTAGACCATCATAAAGAATGAATGCATCATCATTTCATCATTTGATCTCTCGTCATATCATCTTATCTCTTATCATCTTATCTCCCTTTATCTCATTATCTTCTCTTGCATCATCTCATCCCGAATCATCTTATTTCTCGTCCTTTCATCTTTCACTCACTCGTATGACAAATTCTTTCACTTAACATAATAGCAACCTTTGAAGATATCTAGCTGATATCAATAAATCGAATCTTAATATTTCACATAATAGCAACTTATGACGATTTTCTATGCGTTTGAAGTTAATATAATTAAGCTTTTTGGTGTATCTTTCTTGTTACTGCTTTATTTGTGGACTAAATAAAAAACAAATTGTTTGGCAAGGTTTTCAAAATCTTCTCTTTGTCTAAATATAAATCGCTTGATTTTCTGCTCACTTCTGCTCAGATAAAATCTTCAAAGACTTTGAAAAATAATTTTTCTTCACCTAGTACATGTGTTCGTTGTATATTTTGTCCTAAAATTAAAATATGCTTTAATCACATAAAATCTTCGGAGATTTGGAAATATAAATGGCTCCCGTTGTAATGGTAGTATGTTATTGCTTTAAGCATACTCTTCGATTCCACTATCATCTTTGGTATTCCATCATCTTCCATAAAACTTTGCACTATATGTCAAAGGCGGATTGCTCAACGTTTCGTGTACATTAATGACTTGATCCAGACACAACAACAATACAAAAACAGTAACCAAACTGGGTAACTGGTTAATCATCCAACTATCTGGTTCAAGCGCTGGCTAAAGCGCAAGCCCTTCATTAAAAAACTAAGGGAAAATAACTAAAAACAAAACAAAAATAAAACTTAATTGTAAAGATTTTGCAAAAACAAACAACTAGAAGCAACTAAAACTTTAACTACCACAACAACAACTGCAATCTCAAAGACAACAACAACAACATCAACAACAATACAACTAGACATTGTAATCATTAAGAGCTGCCTTGTAGTACAAATCGTTGTACTTAGAAGAAATGTTAAAGCCAATAAAGCTTCAAAAGCCGACGACGACAACAACAACAACAGCAGCAACAACAACTGAGATGATGACGACAACAACTACTACAACGACAACGAAACGTAGCCAAGTTAAATGAGGCGAAAAAAATGCATCCTGACACGATGCGATTTGGATTTCCAAAAGCGCAGCGAAAACCCAGCCAAAATCGTGAACTACCGTCTGAGTCTGCGTCTGAGAGCAGTTTGATCCGCTTTATAATGTAACGGTTTAATTAATTATGTTAACTGCACAAGCGAGAGAGCAGTGGAAAATAGAAAACGGAAAACTGAAAATCCCTTGGCACATAAAAGAAAAAAAGAAAAGAAAACGGCCCAAGGTATAAAGTAGTTGGGCAAAATGTTGCCACTTCATGCGCAATTTTCATTTTCAGTTAACTTGGTTAATCGATCAGCGCAGTAGAATAGTTTTTCCCTTTTCTTCCAAAGCCCATAGCACGTTTTGTGGCATTTCGCTGCGGCTTATGCACTTGCAACATGCGGCAGTTAATACGACTACTATGCCAGCCCGCTGGTTTAGAACAGCAACAATAACAACAACAACAACAACTGCAAATGGAGCCCAAGACCGAGTGGAGTTAAGGCTCATGACGACATGCCCCGCAGCGCAGAGTAACTTGAAACAAAACTTTACTCATTCAAGTTCTTTGTTTTTATACCCTTAACTCTGAAAGCATAGGTATGATAAGTTTGTGCTGGCACGGTGAGGCATTTCCGATCCTACATGGTATATAATATACGTCAAGTCGGTGTAGCCATATCCATCTATATCTGTAGTAGTCCGTAAGACCAAACGGATATTGGATACTATAGGAAGGAGAGCCCAAATTGTATTTTACTTATATACCGGCATTACAAGTCTTAAATTTTTGACACTCCTACTACTTCTAAAACGCGAATAACTGCCATTTACATATAGATCCACAGTTTTCGGACTTTTGTATAGTGGCAAAAATGAGCAAATTCAAAGAAGGGCTGTGCGCAACTGAATTTGCGTTACCGATATTGTGGTTTTCACTCCATTTTCAGCTTTTGTATACAAACTTGATACAGAGAGTTTCCTTGGTTTTTGGCAGATACAGCCCAGAATGACCCAATATAAAAAGCACACTGAACCGATACATTAAAAATGAAACATTTCAGAGTGGCTACTGATTTAACCGAGCTTACGAAAATTTTTTAAGTGTATATTATAGTCGTTAGGTTTCGTCTATAACCGTCCCTCTAGCTGTTTTTTTTTAATAGTGCAGTTGCCGCCGCTGCTGCCGCAATAACCTTTCTTATCGTAAGCTGTATAGTATGTCGTTGGCGTTGGGCAGCTCATGTAGTACCCGAGTACACTGCTAGACCAAAAAAACTCTATGGAGTTGGCTTAAATGTGCGCATAACTTCACATAGCATCAGTTAAATCAAAGCTAAATTGCTTATCTTTATATTCGTTGAGCTGAGTCGGCATTTTGTGTAGTACTTGTTGTTGGTTTTGGAGCTGCCCGCCAGATTTTAAGTTGGCCAATGTGTGGATTGTGCCTGCTGAGCAAACGGCGGTTAAAGGAGGAATACGTAGTTTAACTTAAAGATAATAGTGCAGAGAGAGAGTGTAGAATAGTGAAGGGAAATTGAAGTACATTTAGAAGATGTTGGAGTGATGGGAAATATTTTTTTTGACAATCTTTTGAATTTAATAAAGCTAGAAAACTTCCAATAATATAACAAGTTTATGATCTGCACCAAAGGGGCAATGGCTTCATTACGTATAAAATATATTGTCGTTGAAATCTAAAAGGTACCGAATAAGATGCCACAGATTTTCAATAGCTCAAGGCAACCAAAGTAATCCGGTTAGCCATGTCTGTCTGTATAGCTATCGATCTATTTCCGTCGCCCAAAAACATTTATCACAGTGTATACGTAAGTACAGACGTTTATTTAATTTTTTGGATGTACTACCCAACTTCTTCACTTTTTGTAAAACTAGTTTTAATTGGTTTTTGTGAGTGTTCTATGGTCACTAGTATTGTTTTGTAGGCACCAGTATGCCTAAGTATTGTAATACTTCTTATTTTTTGGGCATACTACTCCAATCCTGCACAAACCGTCTTTCACTGTGTACACGCGAAACTTGATAAGATAGTCGTCAAGATCATTTTGTAGCCTCCAGTTTTCTTAAATATTCACATTCTTCCCCAGTCCTCACCAAAGAGTTTTTACTTTGTACATCCAAGCCCTTCTACATAGAAAGCTCGCATAAAATTTGTCAAAATTTATACTTCACTTGAACTTGCTTTGTATTGATATCATAGCTTTTTGTTGTAGTTAACAAAGTTCCTCCAAAAACTTGTATCTTAAAAAATTTCAGGTTAAAGGAATAAAAATATAAAAATAGTTCTCCCCTCAAAAAATTCAATTAACTCTTCCAGTAGCTAACATTAGTAAATACTCATACTATTGTTCATTGAGATAATTATTTTGAGTTTGCAACTTCTATTTAAAATTTCTTACTGGCAATGATTTTCTTTTCTAATTTGTACATTTTATGATCCCGTTTTCATATAAATTTGCTAATCAAAACGCTGCAGCTATATCAATGCTTCGCTTGCCACAAAGTATGCATCCGTCAGATACATTTCGACCACTTGCTGTGTGCTACAGACAGCTTTATACGAAAAGTTGTCGGTCAATGCACGTTGCATGAACCGTTGCCGTCTTGGCCAGAAGTGTAACACCGATAGTCAAAGTCAATAGCACTAGATGGCGGCACTTTCGCGCCGTTGCCGCCAACATCCTCCTACTCCCCCAAGTCATTTTCTAATTATTAATACACACAGACACCCAGAGAGCGTCCAAGAGAGGAAGATACAAAGCTATCATTAAAGTGCCATAATTAAATGTTAAGCTTACATGTGTGCAAGACAGCAGCTAGTCAAAGTAATTAGCACAAACAACATTAACCACTGTGGTACTACAAAGTAGACAGCACATGGTTTGGCCGCATATCTGGAGTAGCTGCAGCAGCAGCAACTTCCAACCAACTACAACAACAAAAATCATAATTATACAGAGCACCAGAGAGGGCGAGAGAGTTGGAGAGACGCTGCTGTCAGACACGAACCAAAAGCTCAACTTGCCATGCCAACTATGTACAAAATACTTAGCTCGAGAGGCGCTGATTATGAACGCGCTTGAACTTGGCCAATGTTTTGATGAGGGTCTCTCTCTCTCTTTACATCTGGCTGAACTAAGGCGGAAGCGCAGCGTGCAACGATCCGACAGGTGCTTAGATGATTACGCCCAGGCCCTAAGCCTGGTAGAAATGGTAGGTCGTGGTGCGTTGTTGACAATGCCATAAAGCAGCTTGGTTTATTGCTCGATATAGGTCAACTGTAAATCAAATGCCTGAGCCTTGGCAGTTGCCAGTTGTGGGAAGAAGTATCTGAGCAAGTATCTTGTACTAGCTATAGTTGCAAGTATCTGTGTATAAATTTTTTTGCAACTGTTGCGAATTTAAGAACTTTCCACTTAACTAAAATGCTTCAAGTTCCAGTTGATGTTGTTGTTGTTGCTGCTGCGGGCATGAAATCAGTTGCCAGTTGCATTGGCCATGACCAGTTGCCAGCATGAGCCAAGCTTCGTAGGCAGCTTTGTTGAGGTTACTATTATGGTAAGGCAGCTAGATGGGTGCAATCGAAAATTTTTGATGCCGCTCTGTTCTTTTTAAATTTAAATTTTTTGTGTGCCACATCGATAGAAATAGATTTTTGGAAGAAACCAAAAGGTTTTCTTTCCTTCATTTGTCAAGAATCATTTAAAATTTGTGGAGCCATTTCTTTTGTTCCATAGAAATTGGATTTTTGGAAAGAAAATGGAAATTCGTACCTTATTTATGGATAGGCATTTCACATTATTTCTATCCTATCGTTTATTTTATAAATGATGAAATTTTGGTAAGAATGAAAGCGTTACATTCTATTTCTTAATTTTTTAAAAATCAGCATTTCACAATCCTTTTGATCTTTATAGATTGTCCCATAAAAAGTATAAAAGATTTTTTCCAGTTCGCAATTTGAAAACTTTAGATATATTGGTATGGAAATTAGGAATTGTTTGAAGATGTTGTGACTATATCAAAAAATTAAGTATTATTCATCAGCAGATGATATGGAAGCGCATGTGAAAAAACTTTGTTTAACATTCTGTCACAAACTTCTTAGAAAACTCAACTTCTTTGGGATAATATTCAAGATATTCAGCTTTACTTATAGAAGTCATATTCTTCGAGATGATATGAAAAGAGTTTTTTAAGCACTCGTTGATAAAGTTCTTACCAAACTGAAAGATTAAGATAGAATGCTGTTAAAGCTTAACTTGTGTCTTAATTTGACTGCTTGTACTTTTGTCAAGCCATTCATTGGTCATCTCGAAATTTATAACTTGTAAGAAACTCAGATATTTGGTGTGTAGACTCTGCAAATACATAAAACTAATCTACATCCCACAAGCGGCGTCACTTAAATCCAAGCAACGCGCACTGCTTGCAAGCAGTCAGGTTTTGTTACTAACTAGCTCTCGCTTGTACTGCTGGCATTTCTCATATGACCCTCTATAGCTGCACTCTGCAACTTTAACTGTTAAGCTTGTCGATTAGCTCTATCGTTGGAATTATTATCGAATGTGTCATTAATATTTTTTTAGCATCGACTATTGGCTTATTTGGAGTTTCGTAAGTTAATTGTCATTTGGCATTTCGGCTATTATCATTATTAACTTTGCATTATAGTTGTGTTGATAGGCAATTTTCTGGCACTCGCTGCGTTTTGACAGATAATAAATAAGTACGTATACACACACACTCACATACATACATAAGTCACAGCTAGGCCAACTAATTTCACGCTTTAAATTTTGCAGCGAAGCGGCAAAAAAAAACTGCACTTTCATTTATGGCCCAAACCCCAAAGCGAATTTCAGCCAAGCCAAGAAATTACTATGAGCGCATAGTATGCGGGGTGTTGCCAGGCTTAGGCATCTTCCTCATTTCAGAAAGTTCAATTAATAAAATGCTTAGCTTTTGTTGCTAAAAAAAAAAATTAAAGAAGAAAAAAAACAGGTTAACTCTTAACAGTATTGAACACTTTATGGCGCGTAGACAGACAAACACGCAAGCGCCCACGCTGCAGCTGCCACTAACTTGGCCAAATGTGAAACTAACGCAAAGCCTAAGTCAGCTTAAGGCTTAGTTAAACTAAGTTAAATGGTTAGCTTTGAGTTACTTATGTATTTTTGAAGCCATAGAGCAGTTAAAGGATTTTAAGGCTTCCTTTAGCCAAAGCGCTTTTGTTTACATTTAAGGCCTTTCAACTTAACTTTGCTCAAGCCTGTATCTGTACTTGAGTATCTGAGTATCTTTTTCTGTACACACACACTAACAATGAGTTCATAAACTGCGCAGCACTGGCAATTGAGGCTTATTGTATGCGCCTGTGCGCCGACGCTGGCGATCCACCCTTTTTCGGTTATTGATATAACACGATATGTATCCCAAACGTTGTTGCAGCGCAGATTTTATTTACGGTATCACCGCCGTCTCTCATCCTTGTCTCCATCGTCAACAGCGTCCAAGTATATCCGAGTATCTTCATCAATAACAGCGACAACGATGATGATGATGACGATGATGATAGTGATGGTAAAGACGCTCTGCTGCAGAGCTGGACGCTTTGAGGTTTTATATGTAGCTCCAGATAAAGCCGAGATATGCGCATATGGGCAGCGCTACGTTGCAGTACTTTTTGTTAGGAAAAACTCCAAAGGTACGTGGAACTGTCTGTCTGTCCGCCTGTGCAAAATAAAAACAAAAAAAAGCGCACAGGCAAAGTTTTGTGGAAAAGAGAAAAACGGCGGAGTATAAAAAAAAGGCAACGGTACGTTTTGGCAAAAAATCGTGACTTGGTACAATATCGTTATTCGTAGATCATATGGTGTAAAAGTCTAAGTGTGTGTTGTGTGCGCGTCACTCTGCAATCGTTGGATATCAGTGTGTCTGTGAGAGCGCATATTCCCTAGTTGTCTTTAGTTTGGTCTAGCCTGAACTGAGGCTTGTCTATTTACTATAGGGTTCCTGAGTTTTTCGATGCTCTTCTAAGAGCATTTGAGAAGTTATTTGTAAAGCTTCTAAATGTATAGTACACATTGTGTACAGTTGGCATACAATTTATAAGTATACCATTAACTCTCATAGTCTCATAGTCTCTCACTGTCACAGTCGAAATATTTCTAATATTTTAATTTATTGGTAGAGCTGCGTCCGGCCTCAATAAAGGCAGCGACGTCTCATATTTTTCAACATTTATAGTTCTTTTTGCGTTCAACTCTCTCACTCCTAATGTCATTGTTTTACATTCAAATTGCAGACTATAAAGCAGCACACTGCTTGAAGTTAGCAAGCAGTCAACATGTAATGCTAGTTACCTCTCTCTTACACTAGTGGCATTTTTCATCTGGGCCTCTATAGCTGACCCCTCCAATTCAACTTTTAGGCTTACATGACTACATTATCGTTCGAATTGGTAAGGGTATCAACATTAACGATAGTATCGATAACACAGTGTCCATTAAATCCTAAAAAAAAGGAACATCTTTCATCCATTATGCTGCTCACTGCCTTAAGATTCGTTACTTAAACTCTCTTTTGGTGTCTCTTTCCATCAGTCTTTTAAACTGAAAACTCAATTTGCAGCTCATCTACAGTGCGACCTAACCTCACAATGAATTTCAATTTGCTAGCCACGTTTTCTTTGCTTCTTTTTCATTTTTCTTGTTTTTTTTTTCAACATCATCATAGAGCACACGACCGCAACGGCAACGGCTAAGGTAACGCCGCCCAGCTCATGATAGGCTAGGCACATGGAATATATTTTATAGTGGAAACGTTCAGTGCCAACATATTTTGTTTGATGATGATTTTACAGCTTAAAACGAATTTTATGAGCATATGCCATTGTTATGAATTATTGTGAGAAATCTTTTGGGGATTTTTTGCTCATGCGTTACACGGGTTACTCAAAAAAAAAAAAAAACAATCGCATTTTATTTAAAACTATGGCCAGCTTGGACTCAAGTCAGGCTTTTTATGCAGTAATAGGAGCCAAGTGATACACATGTTTAGATACGTGACGACATAAAGCTGCATATATAGTACACGCAGACTAAAGTCATGTGACTGACAGGGTCTCGGTTAAGCATATCAGAGTGCTTAAGTAACCAGCGTGCAGCATTAACGACAAACTTAAAATGGGACCAGTTGGAGCCTCTCAGAGAGACATTAACAGTAAATTTGTCGTGAAGCGGCCAAAAGCGCAGCAGCTGAGGTCTTGGCTACCTACTAAGTCTAAAGTTTTAGGCTTTCTGGATGCGTCTTGAACTTGCTAGCCAAAAACTTTACTAAGAGCAGCGGCTAGCCAAGTCAACAAGTATCTTCGTGCTCAAGATACACTTTGTTAATTGAAAGCCATTAAAGGTAATTTAATGGGAGGCGTTAAGCCATGAAACGTGTAACATGACCATTGACATAAGCTTCACTGGGGCTCAACGACTACGAATGGTACTGCGACAGGAACACCATCAACAACAACAACAACCAGAACAACAACTAAACAACGATAGTGTCATGAAGTGAAGCGCAACTTGGCGCATTTGGTAGGTTGTTTTTTTTTTTGTTGGATACTTTGCTTTACAAGTGGTAACATTTTTTTTTGGGTTTTTGTCTCTTGGGTGCTATGGAATTTGTCTCTCTTGTCGTACAGCTTTGTAAGTGAAAACACAAACGGCTAGTTGTAGTCTTGGGTACAGTGTTTTTTTTTTTTTGACGGTTTAGTATAACTTTTCTAAATATATATCTAATAAAAGTATCTAAGTTTATTTATTCAAGTTAAAGAGAGCTTATTTCCACAACTGATTTCGTCTTTTGTATTTGGGAGTCACAAATTCTGCATCTTGGCTCTTTCTCCAGCAGGTCGATTACATCGCGTGTGCGGTTGTCGCATGATATTTTTTTAGGTTGTACGAAAAATCGAAATCTTTTAATTTTTCGATAAGCAACAAAATTGTACAATCTGTCACATCGTGTATGTCCTTGGTATGTTGCGTTATCCAAAATGCAAATAAAAGTAAATCCAGAAATTAAGAAAAATTTCAATGCCAGTTTTCAATAATTTTTCAGTATAATATTAATTTTGAGTATTTTCTAGGCTGGGAAACGTCTTTAAAATAACAAAATTGCCACAATATCGAAAAATATAATCAGGCGTGCTCCGGAATCAGAAAAATTCAATCCGAACAATTTTATTCGGATTCGGTTTTGCGTGCTCCGGAATCAGAATTTTTTGTCGATAATTTCCTTTTTTTTTCTCGATAAATGCGTAAATTTCCCTCACTTTTTTCGATAAATTACATATGGTGTGGTGTAACCAGCTGACTGCCTTTTGTTAAGAATTTGTAAACATTGCAAAAATGTAATTTATTTTCTCAATGGCTTGTTTTTACATAAAATTACACAAAAATATTAATTTAGCAACAATGTTTATTAAATTTAAACACGATTTAACTATTTTTGTTACAAGGGAAATTTTTGCATGTTTGATACACACACATGCACCAACAAAACGAAAATTCGGGTTGGCTTGTATATGCTATTTTTGGGTTGTGTCAGGAAAAAAATTATTAAATACAGTTGGCAGATAATATGCAAATTAAAGTTAGCATAAATAGAATCTAAGAATATCAATGCATATATAAAAAATGACTTCAATATAAAATTTGTGGTTTTTTAATACTATTTTGACGATTCGTTTTAATTCCACTTGCAACAAAGCAGTCGGTTTCGAAAATTCGGATTGGTGGAAATGGGAGCACCAAACATTCGGATTCAAAACGAATCCGCATAAATTATTCTGATTCGGATTCCGGAGCACGCCTGAATATTCATAATTTGCATAAATCCAAATTGGAAATACGATCTAAGCTTTTTTTGGCAATTATAATAAATCAGAAATTATTCTAATAAGTACCTATACAATATCTTACATTAATCATTTTTAATTTTCCCAAATTTTTTTATAAATCCCAAACTAAAGCACATATTTCTTTAAATCTCTTGCAGGCTGCAAATCATTCTTCAAACGCTCCGTCAGACGCAATTTAACCTACTCCTGTCGCGGCAGTAGAAATTGTCCCATAGATCAACATCATCGAAATCAATGTCAATATTGCCGTTTAAAAAAGTGCCTCAAAATGGGCATGCGTCGTGAAGGTAAGTCAAACAAATTTGAAGTTCTTGAGAGTATATAGTCATATACATAGTATTGTACATAATGTACTATTTAAACAAATGCAAATAAAAATTGTGAAATTCACTTGCACATTGAATTTCAAGTATTGGTTGGGTCAATTAAAAGTCAAACACGAAGGCACCGAAAAACTTATATATTATATAGACCATGGTAAATGGCGGCACGAAACGGAAGTGGCACAGAAAGAAAATTAAATAAAAGAAATAGTTTTTTTTTTTGTAGAGCATTTGCGTCTGACTTAGCCCAATGAGAAATTGAGATGACTAAATGTCACATGGTAGGAATTTGTACATAAAACAATTGAGTTCAGCCGGCAACATGTGCAATGGCTTTGGGGTGACAATTTCGGGTTTTTCTGGGTTATTTTGGTGATGGTTCAGTATTTAGTTATTTGGGTGGCACGACAAGTGCCAAGTAATGCAAACAAAGCAAAAAGTGGATGTATACTAAAAACGTTTTAATCTGCTAAAGTGAAATAAATTGATAAAAAATCGAAGATATTGTTTTTTATTTATTACTTGATTTGTCGAAAACGTGAAATAAATCTAAAATAATAAAATTAATCGTAAATCTCAAAACACGTGGTAATCAGAGATCTTCAACAAAAATTTCATACGAAACAAAGTTTTGAAATCTTAATTTAAAAAAAGAACCGGCTATATCTTTTATGAGTTTTAAATAGCTTGTCAACTATTGCGCAACTTTTCTTGTAAATAACTCAATAAACTTTGCGTAGACATGCATCCAGCCAAACATTTATTCGGTGCCATTTTTATTACCAAACTTATTTTTTTGTTTTTCTAGTTAGTGACCAAGCCGTAAAAGATTGCGCCATCAGTCAGTATTCAGGCCTGGCATTTCAAACATAAAGTAAACTACCAAAAAATATAATTTTCTTAGAGTAACAAGAACCAATAATTATAAAAAAAAAACAATTAGGCTTTGAATGTAACTTATTGACCTCAAAGATCAAATGCAAACTTGTTTGATCGTTAATAATTAATTATACAACAACTAGAACATGTTTCCAGTAATAGACTTAGACTAGGCATTCGTTGGCTTTTAAATTGGCTTAATATTTTAATTTTTATGTCAACACTTTTTTACTGACGCTTGTAAATTGTTATTATTTCTAGTTGAATTAGTTTTAAAGTCAATTGTCTGAAATGCTCAAGTCAAATTAAGATGATAAGCTCAAGTGGTTTATGTTGAGATAGGTTTGCAAGTAAAGCTAGAGCTATTTCGTTAATAAAGGCGTATTGGGATATTAAAAAAAAAACACAAAGTATTGTTATCGCTGGGTATGATGCCATTATCTAAGGACTCCTAAACTATTTCAACATACGACTAAACTGAATAAATGATTCAATTATTATCATCAAAGACAAAAATGAAAAGAAAAAAATGTAATAGATTTAATCAGCAGAGCAGAGATATAAACCATAGTAGCAATTCTTTCAAAAATAAAATTTTTTCCAAAAAACACATGTTTACCACAAAAATTTCAAAAGCATGTGAACAAAAAATTTTAAAATTCCAGTTTGATACTAGATATTTCTTTCAACTACTCTATTGTCAGATGATTTTCTTAAATTTAAAAAAATGACTACCTTGGTTGATTCCTTATTTCTTCATCTTCAACCCAATAGCGTCATCCACAAAAACCCAACTTTTTACATTCTATATGCCACTACAATATCTAACGATTTCTCAAGCAATTTGTCAGCTAATCAAACGCACCCAAAAGCCAATAAGTATGCAACTAATTTTAAAACACTATTTATTAACAAATATTTGGCATACTTGGCCCCATGTACTTGTATTCTATTATATATTTTATTTGTGTATAAATTATTGACTGCAGCTTTGACGGCGACTTTGACTGTAGATTGACAGCGATTCAATGATTACCAAGACTCGATCAATGACTGACTAACTACGTGACTGACAAACTGAATGGTTGACTAAGTTGACTGGATAACTAACTAAATGAATATCTACAAGATTGACTGACAGACAGGCAGACTGACAGACGGCACAAGCCAAATGGCTTATAAGCAGTGGGTTACAGTTGTCGGCATTAACAATTAACGTTTTGCTGGACAGTTGGACGTACAAGTGGCTAACAAAAAGTTACTATGTAGTTATAACTCAGAGAGCTGTTATTATTTGCACTAATATTGACAGGTTTTCTCATAGATCTTACAAACTCAAAATGCTAATAACTATCAACACATGTGTGTAGACGAGGGCAGGTTGAATATTAATCCGTTCACGCCAATTCGATTCCCTCGATCCACTGCTTTATCTGCTTCTTGGTCTCTAGTGTATTATAAAGGATTTAAGTTTTTTTCGATTATAACAATATATCCTCCCGTCTAAACTTTTTTCGACGTCGATTCCTTTGATAAACCCACTACTTCGACTGTATCCTGGAAATCTCCCGCCTAAGTCTCTTTCGGCGCCGATATCTCAACGAAATCCACTGCTTCGAAAACTTAAAACCATGTATTGGATTTTCTTTAAAATAGAAGCCAATTGTTTACTGTCCCAAATACTTTTCAGCCTGCCCTTGCATGTGGCTGCATCTGAGCTTAGCTGCTAGCAGCGATTTGGGTTAAGAACAAAAATAATTTGTACGACTAGCATAAGGTAATTAAAATGCAGTCTAACTCAAAATTAATACGCAAGCGCAGACGCAGATACAGATACAAACATACAATCACAGTTACACATACATATACATACAGAAACAAGACATTTACTAATGCACTTGTAATTAAATCTATATAAACATTTATTTAACCGAGGCAATGATTGCGCAAATCTTTTGAAATTTGCTTAGCTATTTACACAGAACACAATGTTTGACCAATGCAAACATGCTAAAAATTATATACAGACAGTGTACAGTGTATACATTATATACTTAATGACATAGTACTACTTACAACGACTATTTTAGCTACCTGTTGTACTCTGACTCTGACTCTGAAACTGAAACTGACTCTAAATGCGACTTGTTTTTTTATTTTTTTGTTTTTGTTTATTTTTACATATTTTTAACTATTAAAAAAAATTATTGTTTCTACACATACCTGTCCCAAGTCTGGCGACGACAACAACTTGTCAACTTAATAAAACGCAAAGAGTTCAACACCTTTGCTACTAACCAAAAAAAAAACCATATTTCTTAATGGCCAGTCAAGTTCTATGGAAAACTAGTTCAAGCTATCTGCTTTGAAAAATCGTGAGAATTATTTTTCTGCATAGAATATTATTTTTGTAAATTCTACACCCTTTTCTAACCAAGTCCTCTACGCATAACGGCGGAGTCGCTATTTAGCTGCAAAGCGGCACAAAGGCCGTGCCTCTTGGTGACCCAATGTGAATGGTCAAGAAATTGTTGGGTTTGTTCGTAAAAAATAAGGCACGTAAAAACTGGAAAAATGACATAAAATCAACGCGCCGGGTCGCTCTAATTAAATGCCAATGTCAATTGAAGGGGTCAGTGGGGGTTGTTGCTACTAGTCACTGTGCCTGCCCAGAAATATAATATTGTGTAGAGTTGTTAAACTTGTTTCCAGCACTATTGTTTGACCAGGTAGCTAAGGAACTTTCTATAAATTATGCTCATTTAATAAAGGAATTTTTTTGTAACAAAAGTAAGAAGGATACTGACCTAAGCAACTGATGTTGGCTCTTAAGGATGGTAGCTCTTGAAAGATTGCATTTTAAAGGCATAAACATTTGGCATAAAAAGGGTTTTGAACAAAAAAAAACAATTATTTTTTTACATGAACTTTGTATAGGTTTTATTTTGTTGAATAATAGTGTTGCCATATCGAAAATAATGTATAAAATGCACTGAAAAAAATAGCATAGCATTTAACTTTTATTTCAAAATATACCCTGAATTGCAGCAAAAAAAAACTTGAGGATTGATAGGGAGTCTATAAAGTATTTGGAAAATGATTTGGAATCCTAGCTGTGTCATTAGTTTCAGTGTGGATTTTGATGAGTAAGCAATTGTGAGATCTCCATTGAACTTGTGTTCTAATTCTCAACCTTTTGCACACCTATAAACACTAACACTTCAGATAATCTTTGTATATTTCCCCCAAGTGTTATTGGTAAAAAACGAAAAAACAGCACGACCAGCTCATCAACTATCCTACTAAATGTTGCGATTGAAACCCTATTAGGCCAACAGATTGCTACATGCGAAATATCGATAGATTTTGATATGAGATGATAAAGTATAGAATAAAATTAATAACATTTTTTTTATTTATTTATTAAAAGGGTATAACAATGCTCAGTTGATCTCAGATTATAAAAAATGCATTTTTTCAAAAAAAAATAGTACGATGAAAATTTTAAAATTTTTTCTCGAAAAAGAGAGATTATATTAAAAAATGGCGTACGTTAAAGTCGGGCGCGGACGACTTTGGGATACCCTGTACCATTGCTTGCAATAAAATCCGGTAAATTGCTTACGAACACCAAAAGACATTTGATTGCTAAATTAGATTATGATACCTTCATAAACAACCAAAAACAGACGAATTTTTAATCAAAAACTTTTTTCGACCGATCGGCCCTATGGGAGCTATATGATATAGTCAACCGATTTTGATCAAATTTGGAACAGTGTTGAAGATCTCTAAAAAACTTCTGAATGCCAAATTTGGTTACAATATCTTCACAAACAAACGAAACACAACGAATTTTGTGCAAAAAACGTTTTTTTGACCGATTGGCCCTATGAGAGGTATCTGATATAGTCAACCGATTTTGATCAAATTTGGTACAGTGTTGAAAATCTCTAAAAAACTTCTGAATGCCAAATTTGGTTACAATATCTTCACAAACAAACGTAACACAACGAATTTTGTGCAAAAAACGTTTTTTTGACCGATTGGCCCTATGGGAGCTACATGATATAGTCAACCGATTTGGATCAAATTTGCTGCAGTGCTTGGGTACTCTAAAAAACTTCTGAATGCCAAATGTGGTTACGGTATGTTCACAAACAAACGAAACACAACGAATTTTGTACAAAAAACGATTTTTTGACCGATTGGTCCTATGGGAGCTATATGATATAGTCAACCGATTTTGATAAAATTTGGTACAGTGCTGGGGTTTTCTAAAAAACTTCCGATTGCCAAATTTGGTTATGATATCTTCATAAACAAACGAATTATCCATCTAAAACTTTTGCTTTTTTTCGAGGTCCTCTGAAACACCCCTATGGGAGCTATATAATGTAGTCCCGATATCAAAAAAATAAAATAAACTTGTCTCCTATGGATTAATAAGGGATCTTATCTGAAAGTTTGGTTGCTCTAGCTCTTACCATCTCTGAGATCTAGGCGTTCATACGGACAGACGGACATGGGTATATCGACTTCTCTTGTTAACCTGATCATACTTTAGGTAACTTTGGGGGGTCTCCGACTTCTCCTTCTGTACGTTACATACATTTTCGGCTTGCACAAACACAATATACCCTTTGTACCATACGGTACAGGGTATAAAAATGATATTGTATAGAAAAATAGAATAAAATCAATATTCTTGATAAGAATACTTAAGAAGCAAATATTGGCTGATATTGATATGAGAAGCATTATTTCTGGCCACTGTGGTTTTGGTTTATAATTTCGAATTTTATATTATCGATTTATTTATAATATCAACTTTTTTTCCGACCAATACTCTGTACACTTTTTGTACTATTTTTATAATCAATATACCTACTGAGCTTTTAGAGCTAAGTAGAGAATTTGTATCTAAAAGGGCGGCTTAAGAAACTCATGTATATTTTGCTCAGTGATAAAAAAGAAAAACTTGTTTAAATTTTTTTAAACAGATATGGGAGAGCTCAAGAATTAGAATACTGAAATTTATATTAAATTTAGCAATAATTAAAACATATAGGTACACCAAAAAAAAAAAGGTATATTTTGAGTGACAACATTTTATTTATACTTTGACTATTAATTTTGACCAAATTTTGAACCACTTATAGACTGGCTTTTTGATCCGAAAAATACATTTGGTAATATTCATAGAAATTTTTACTTTATAGCCAATTGTTGTTTTTTTTAACAAAAAACTATCTTAGACCTCTAGTTAAGGCCAAGCCCTCTTTTAGCATTATACAATAACATTCTTGGCGCTCATATATTTATTACAATTTTGGTTTTCCTTTGATTTTAAACTGGGTCATCTAACAGAAAAAGGTTTAACACCTAGGCCCAGGCAGATAAACAGCTACACATGTCTTGACTAGCTGCGTGCAATTCAACTGCAACACTGCACACACCCAATCCAAAAGCCAAGCTCAAGCTCAAGCTTAGCCTATGTTATATACCACATTTCAAGCGTCCAACTAAGCATGGACACAATCTGTGGCAGAAATCTTCAACTGCCCCGAGTCATATTATATTTGTATGTACTGAACTCAAAAGTTGTATTTACAAAGTGCACAAATATGCTAAAATAAAAGAAAAATAAAAAAAATACAAAGCTATGCATTTATATTGTTAGCCATGCCACAAACTGAACATTATTATTGATCATGCAAGTGTCGGGGGGGACGGGTGGCCACCATTGTCTTAACATTGACGAGCCTAGAGGTATAAAGGGTAGGGAGCAGTACAGTACACACCTGGATAAGAAAAAAGTAACGTCTTTTGTCAGACAGACGGAAATCGAAAGCATTTTGGTCAAGCACACACAAAGGCGCAAATCCCAATCCCTATGCATTTCTTAGTTTTGCATAGACAACCCAAAGTGTTTGTTTATTGCTTTACCGAAGCAATTAAGCTGGAACGCGCATCTTAGGGGTTGCTGACCAACAACCGGTTATAAGCAATCTCTCACATGGCATAGCACTACTGACCACTGTCCAGTTGCAGCGACACAATTATTTACACAATACATTTGCGTAATTGTGCCTGCACACGCACACACACATGGCTTTTGATGGGGTGCTGAAGATCTATGCCAAGTGGGCAGGTAAGCAATATGCTAAAACAAAACTGGTTTCCAGTGCATGTCCAGTTTTTGACCGACTCAGACGAGGTAAAGGCAGCAGCACAAGCAGATCTCACCGGACATTAGCTTATTTATGCGCCTGGGAAAATATTGTCTGAGCATTTTCATAGCTTGACCACAACAAAAAAAGTAGCGCTAAAGTTGGGCTAAGCCTGGCTGAGTGACCGCAACTGAAGGCCAAGGTAGCGCAGTAGAAGTAGCTGCTCCTCAAAGGAAGCTGTGCAGCAAACAAACAGCGTGCCGCATTTGGTTGGCTTTTGGCAGCCCGTGAATGTATTTTTCTGATCAAGCAGATCGACTTTTAAGATTACAGACAGCTACAGCGGCAACTGCAACAATAAACACTAGAGGAATCACAACCAAGAGCAGCCTTATGCAAGGCTTACCCTAACTGCAACTGCTCTTCCTGATTACTTAATGAATGAATCGCAAGCCAGCAGCACGTGCTCAAGTCCAAGTCCTTATTGCGCTTTTGTTTTATAACGCAACTTGAGACAACAAGCTTATAAGGCATATACAATACTTATATATAGATTATATAGTTGATATATAATATAATTTCGCACGCTTATGTTCATGTCAAGCGCTTGACACTCGCACTTGAAAGCGTGCTAAAGTGGCCAAGCTAATTGTGGTTAAGTGCTGCGGATGCTCCTACATGGCTTAAGCTTAGCTGACAGTCCCCTGCATAAGCTTCATATCTATATCCATATGCAAGTCCACGTACATAACATGCTGTTTCCGGCCTGTACCTTTCACTTTATAAAAATCTACGCAATAAAATTAAATATTTTATTTAACTTTGCTCTTTGTCAATTGTTATTGCACTTTTTTTATTTTGCGTTTTAACTTTCCCAATGGTCAAAAGTTCAAACATGCTCTTAGGTATATACAGTGCGACTTAAAAGTATTGCAACACTTTTTAGTTTTCAATTTAATACTCTACAACTCACTCTAAACTTTTTTTTGTATATTAAAGTATTGTATATTATTATATATTTTAAAAATAGAAAAATACACATTTGATATCATGAACGAATTTGACATGAAAGAAATTGTTTTGAAAATATAAAAATGGTACAATCTCTTATAAATTAAAAAAAAAATAATTCCAGCCGATTTTAAAAACTAGAATTTTTTTTAGAAAATTTAAAAATTGTAAAAAAATCATTTAAAAATTTTAATCATGTATGTAAAGTCAAAAATGACACAATTATAAAAATTTCAGTTGAAAGTAATTGCTAAAACTCTGTATAATTATAATAATTAACCATTAGCTTTAATGAAAATGTAAATACTTAAAGGGAATAAAGCACAAATAAATAAATAAATAAATAAAATTTTAATAAATTCAAACCGACAGTAAAAATAAAAAAAATAAATTTGTCTTGAAAAATTCGTTACGTGCCGACTTTTTTATCATTTCATTCGAAACTCTCCTTTAAAAAACTTCGTTCAAAAAACTTTAATATAAACGGAAAAAGTCACGTTATACAACGAAAAATTCTTTTGACACATTTTTTAAGCAAAAAAAGATTTATTACATACATATTTCATATTTGGTTGGGTACCTTTCCGCTTTAATAACGGATACCCAACGACTTTATAACTTTTCACCAAACTATTGGTCTGAATCCGATCGTACTCCAAAACTTTTTTTTAAATTTTCCGGTACCACATGAACTCCAATCCGACGAATGTGATAAAGCTTATAGTTGCTTGCAACTACAAAAAAAAATCATTATTATTTACAGAGCTTTAAAATAAAATATCCAAAAGTGTGCGAATAATTTTTTCTCTCACTGTATATTATATATTACTTTTTTCTTGGTGCGATTTTTAACGCAACTGTCAACACGTCAGTTTTAAGTCCGACAATGTCGAAATTATCCGTATAGACGTTAAATTTATGCGCTTTTAAAATTAAATTTGCTTTTTATTGTGCATTTTACTTTGTGGAAAAATTTATTTACGAAATACTTTTTGCAATATTTAGAGCTGGTCAATGTCACGATTAAAATTTAAAAGCTGAAAGTATTTTGGGCTTAAAAAAATTTTAAGGCCTAGCGCAAAGCAATTCTTGGCGATAACTCGTATCGATAACACTTTTAAATCGAAAATAGAAATTTTTGACTTACGAATATGGCTTGCTGTCTCAAAGTGCAGTCAGGGTCGTCGGAAGAAAAGTAGGGCCCACACATGAATTTTAATTTTGTGTTTAAAAATGAATTCACTAATAATTAGAAAATTACGAGTGATGCATTGTCTCAAAATTATTTGAGACCATATAAATTATTCCCAGGCTTTAACTTTTTTCCAATTGAGTTCTCTACTTGGCTTATCTGCTAAATAAATCTCGATCTTACACTTAAAACCTGAAACCTCTTCATTCGCAGATACTGTTTTATTTTATGCCTTAAGACTGATAATCAGAAAAATTTTAAAAAGTTTAATTTAAATTTGACATTCTTTTAAATTAAACTTTTCGTTAATGGCTTAAAAAATATTTTTAAAATCCCCTCTTAAGCATACTGTTTTATTTTATGCCTTAAGACTGATAATCAGAAAAATTTTAAAAAGTTTAATTTAAATTTGACATTCTTTTAAATTAAACTTTTCGTTAATGGCTTAAAAATAAACAAAGATCTCTTTTTTGACAATACATCAGAATTTTAAAGCTATTTCGAACTTTTCATATTACATTTTATTACATTTTATGCAAAATATTCTAGTTTTCAGTTCATGAAAGATAGCTTCAGCTGACGTCATTAAAATATTAAACACATGATAGCTTTCTAGGTACAGTGGTGTGTATCTTAAAGATGCGTTGAAAGTATTTAGGCACATTTGCATATCTAAGCAGTTGTGGCAACAATGCCAAAAAAAAGGGGTTGAAAATACACTGGGCCTAGACTGCTAAGATAAAGGAAACTAAAAACAAACCAAAGTAGAAAAGTATCTTATGACGTTGTCGTCAGTCAGGCCAAGCCGTAGCAACAAAAGACAGCTTTACACACACACACACACTCAACTAAAAGTTAGAGATATAAATACAGATACACAGCTACAGATACGCACACAAAGAGTGCGTCAAGATTGAGGTTGCTGATAGTTCATTGTGCGCCGTGGCAGCATTTAGACGCAGCTTTGCAAACATCGCGCGCGACATTTGTATGCAGGACATTGTGCGCCGTGTGATGTCGCGGTCAAAATATGCTCCATTGTTAGATACTATGTATACAGGATATTAGGTTACTCTTAGTATTAGTACCTTAACCATCATCATCATCAGCATTGCTAACACACTCTCTTTTTTGCTCTTTTTTCTCATTGCAGCAGTCCAACGGGGCCGCGTACCGCCTACACAGCCCGGTCTGGCGGGCATGCACGGTCAGTATCAATTGGCCAACGGCGATCCTATGGGTGTAGCCGGCTTCAATGGGCATTCGTACCTCAGTTCCTACATCTCGCTGCTGCTGCGCGCCGAGCCCTATCCCACATCGCGCTATGGCCAATGCATGCAACCCAATAATATTATGGGCATTGACAATATCTGCGAGCTGGCCGCGCGGCTGCTCTTCTCCGCCGTGGAATGGGCCAAAAATATACCCTTCTTTCCTGAGCTGCAAGTAACCGATCAGGTGGCATTGCTGCGCCTAGTCTGGTCCGAGTTGTTTGTACTAAATGCCAGCCAATGCTCGATGCCGCTGCATGTGGCACCACTGCTAGCTGCCGCCGGTCTGCATGCTTCACCCATGGCCGCAGATCGTGTGGTGGCCTTCATGGATCACATACGCATCTTCCAGGAGCAGGTGGAGAAGCTGAAGGCGCTGCATGTCGACTCGGCGGAGTACTCCTGCCTCAAGGCAATTGTGCTCTTTACCACCGGTAAGTTGCTGGACATTCTCTATAAGGATGTGCCTGCACTGCTAACCAAAGTTTCAGCGCTGCTTACAAAGTTTTCCGCGCATAATTCGGTTAGTTCGACGGATGGTGGCGTTGGTTCAGAGTCTCTAAATCATGATGATGTGCTTTGCCTGGTGCGCGAGCATCTGGATGAGCTGAATCGTGCCGACCTAGAGGCTCAATCAGCTCAACAGGCTACGCAAGCTTCAGCAGCTACGCTGCATTTGGCTGCCTTCATGAAGAGCGTGGCCGGCGTGGAGGCTGCTGTGTATCATGCCGAGCAGCAGCTGAGCGGCGATGCAAGTCCCGCTCCACTGCTTGATGTTAAGCCCAAAACTAGCACATCACAGAGCATTGTGCCTTCAGCTACTAGCGCTTTTAGCAGCTGTGCACCTACGGGCGGCAACAAGTTAGCCAGTGCTTCCGATGCAGAACTATTGGCCACGCTCTATGCCGGCTATCGCTCGCCTGGCGCTAATGGAGAGATCAGCGCCACCAATAGTCACAACAACAGCAGCGGTTTGGGCGCCTCGCTGCCTACTCAATCGCAAAGTGGTTCGTCCTCGCTTAATCTAACCGCCTCGCCATTGAGTAATGCAGCTTCCAGCGTCGCTGCCAGCGTGGCCACAACGCTGAGCAGCAGCATCATGGCTACCGCCGGAGCATATCAAACATCGGGTCAACATCATCAGCAGCACCAGCAGCAGCAGCAGCAACAACAACAGCAGGCTGCTGCCGCTGCTGCGGCCATGTTCTATCAGACGCCGCCGCGTGCTGCTTTTGGCTCGGCCTTTGATATGTTCCACCATAGTACGCCCTTTGGTGTTAGTCATGCGGCTGCAGCAGCTGCTGCGGCGGCCCACTCTGGCAGTGGCGCCTCGTTCGGTAGTCCCAGCTATAGATACTCGCCATACAGCCTAGGCAGTAGGTGGCAGTTGTAGTTGTGATTCCTTTAGCTCTAGGATCTCAGAACGAAGCCCAGTCTTTGGTAGTCCATATTTACTGTATAGTTAGATACTACTTCAAACTGCATAGGTTAGATCCGTTCTGTATAGAAGACTGTAAATTACTATGTACTTAATGATGTAATTAAAATTTAGTTTAGTGCCTATTGTTTATGTATTCATTGAAATTGCCTTAAACTAAGTAAGTCTAATTTATTCTAGTGGTAATTTAGTTTAGAAACTGTTTCGTAAACTTTACCAAAAAATCCATGCAAAGATGATATTAAGGATAAAGAAAAAGTTAAGAATATATGCTGCTGTTGCTGTTTACAAAAAAAAATTAATCCTGGCTTGCGTTTTCACTTGGTTTTTGTTATTACTACTTATTATTGTTGCCTAATTTTAAAAAGTATTTTTTGTTTTTTTCTCTTTGTTTTTGTTGTTTGATTTTACTAACAATATATATTTTATTAAATATTTTTTTAACTAACCAAAATAATTTTTTATATGGGTCATCAGTTTTTCAAACCAAGAATTTTTTGCGTATTGTTAATTTTAAAACAAAATTCGATGCGCTGATTGGGATCCTAGTACATAAATTATTTTTAAAATATTTATGCAACTATTTTGTAATTTCCATGAGAAGTGATAATTGCTAAAAGCAATGTATTACTTAACAAGTAATACATCTTGCATTCATTCTTTTATAACTTTTTTTTATTGGCCAAAAATATGAGTCACTTTATTATTTAAATAGTTTTTTGACCTGCAAAAAAAGCTTAAATTAAATAGCATGTCAAATTGGAAGATAAAGAAAATATATTAATGATCCATATACGGAATTAAAAAGATAAACATTTGCTTTTAATAATCTTTAACTAACAAATAATTTAAGACTTAAAATTGTAGGTAAAGTATATTGAAATATATACATCTTAATATGTTGCATCTATAAAAATAAAAAAAATTAAAAAAAAAATAACCAACTAACAGCACCTAAAACTTTCAGCTTTAGGAACTCTCGAAATATATTCGAGCTATTCAAAATTTTAATCTTTTAAAAAATTAATTGCAAAAAGATATTGATATAATTACAAAGTTCTCAAACAATTATATATTGGGTTGAAAATAAATTAATATATATGGTATACTAACAAATTAATTTAAAATTATTTAAAAGATATTTTTGTCACACATTTTTTTTCAATTGTTTCCAAAATAAACTAATGGGTTGGTAAAAAATTTGATTTTTGCAAATAAAAACACATTTTTTTTTTTAACTTTAAAAATAATTTTAAATAATGCATCATTTTTAATAGTTTCCAAAAGAAATCCAATTTTCATTTTATTTTTTTTTTTTTTTTTTTATTTTTTAAACTTGATAAAACAAAATTTTAACTTCAATTTTTTTTTTAGTTTCCATAAAAATATAAACAGTTTTTACTTTAATTGCGGCAATATTTTTATCTTCCATAAACTTGTCAGCTCACTAAAAATAAATTTTAATTAATTAATTGTTTTAAATGGCTATTTTTCCGCTAAGTTACCATAAAAATTCAATATATTTTTTTTTTAATTGTTGCAAAGTTTTTATTTAATTCAATTAGTTTTATTTTTTCTTCCATAAATTTGTGAACTAACTAAAAATAACTATAATCCACTTTTTTTTTTTAATTGCTACAATAGTTTTTTTAATTTTCATAAAAAATTCAATATTTTTTTTATAGTTCACTAAAAAGAAACTTTAATTTGTTAAAATTTTTTTTTTAGTTTATATTTATATTTTGATTTTCATAAATCTTTCAACACAAAAAAAATTAAAGTGTACACTAACTAAAGAAAACGATTTGTTTTAACTGCTTTTTATTAAAAAAAAAATATGATGAAAAAATTAAAAATATCAAAAAGATAATTATGAAAACTAATAAGCAATTTAAGTGTACACTTATGAATGAAATACATTTTTTATGAACCGCTGTTTATGAAATTCTATAAGTATTTTAAATTAAATATAAAAAATAAAAAAAAAAATATGGAATTGAAATTTAACTAAAAAGCTGAATTTCACAAACATCGCTTCATTATTTTAAAAAAAAATTTTACAAAGCTACGCAAAAACTATTAATGCAATTAGTTTTTAGTAGGTAACATTTTTTAAAATTTACTTAACATTTATTAAACTAATTGCAATTATAGTTTTTCACTTCAAAAAATTAACTTTTATTATTTACTAATTTTACAATTTTTATTTTTTAATAAAAGCATTGAAAAAGTTTAAACAACTTGGCACACAACTCTGGACTTTGGGATCTACTTGCACGCTGCATATCTTCATACAAACCCACACACACACACACACACACACACTCCTACTCATATAAAAAGCAACACTTAACCCACATTTTATATACACTTTTTTATTTGTGATCATTGTGAATGTTTTAATTTTAATTTGGTTTGGTTTCTAACTACTTACTTTACTTTTTAAGTTTACATACAATTAATGACAATAAATTTAAATATTTGTTTGCAAATATTATTATGAAAATGAAAAATAATTTATTTAATTTTTTGATATAAAGTTTAAACGGTTTTTAAGTTAAGCTAGCTTATTATAGAAATTAATGAGCATATATAAGTATATTATTTTTAGAGTTTTTTTTTTTTTTTAAGAAAAGTGAAATCCCCGTCAAGGTGTGCCACTAAATGTCAAATATCTATTACATGAAATGAAATGTATCCCAGCTGAGGCACTTGAATGCCGCAACTAGCTAGTTTAGAGTTGCAATAAGGAAAAATATTTTTTACTGTCATAGCCGATGTTTAGGTACTCTACAGTAGCCCAACATTTATTTTATGTCCCTAAGCCGAAATAGGGTTTTAGATTTTTTTTAAATGAGCTGCTTCGTAATAAATAATCCCAATTGTTAGCTTGGACTTCGTATGTTTTCAGTATTTAATTTAATTATAATCTACGATCTCTTCATAGAGATTTATCTTTGCATATGATTCATCATATGATTGATCGGTTTAATAACCGCCAAGATAAGGATTAAGCCCTCAAAATGTTTCACTTGATTAACGTTACAGATTCTTTTCAAAAGTTTCTTTTCTTGCTATAAAATGAGACGAGAATGTTTTTAAACTTTGCAGCGCATCCATCTTGTCTTTTTTTGCAGTAAAGATTTTTAATAGCTACTAAATTCTAATTATATACATTCGATAATAGACTGTGTGTCTCTTTCTAGACTATATTTATTGCAACAGTTTTAAAAATATTTTTAAAAAATAAAATAATTATACATAGTGGGTAAGGATTATGTCGAATAAGGTCATACTTAAAATAAAGGGAAGAATTGGTTTCTTTTTTGATATTTGATATTATGAAGATCAAAAATATCATTCAGAGTGTGATTTCCGAATGAGATGAATGATTTTTAGAGAAAGTTCAAAATTTTTAAAACTCAAATATTTCAATATGGTGTTTAGAGTCCCATAGTATTTCGAACTCACTTTATCTTCGACCATAAATTGAAACTTGAGATTTCACTGTGCAAAGGGATTTTAAGTTCCACCTTGAGCAACTTCCTAACGAACTTAAGCGACAACTCACAAATTGTAGAGTATCTAAGATGCTGTAAAAGCTTCGCTTGAAACCAAACATTAGTCTGTTGTACATGTGTGTCGCCTGGCTTGGCTGTTTGTTCGTTTGTCAAACCGTTCTTTGGTCATGTCAAGCAGCTGTCCAAGCGCACGTCGCATCGCCAGATGCGTCAGTCCATCGGTCCAGTAGTCCACCAAAAACACGGCGACGTTTATTGACGTCGAGATACCACATTATGAACATTAATACAACACTCGTTTATGTCGCTTACTTACAAGCCGCAACGGCTGCTCGCCGGATCAGCCATGGGGAGACTCATGGTCGCTGGTTCCGACTAGGAGTGAGTCTCTTGTGCCCGCTGTCGGTTTTATGCGCAACACCACAACCAAAGCGAGCAAGCCAGAAACAAGCAATGAAAATAATTTTCCAATTTTCAAGCGCTGTGTGTGTCTGTGCCATGGAACGGTTGGTCAACTTGGTTGTCTTGGTCCGTTGGGGGCGTGTGGGCGCTGCAGCAGTTCGTGGCACAGACTTGCTGCAATTGCATTTGAATTGGCTGCATGAGTCCATAAACTGCAGCCGATCAATCGCTGCAACGTCGTCGTAGTCTCCACCTGGAGCAGCGCGCTATGTTTGCTCTGACCGTTGATTGTGGGAGACACGATCGCGGTAGTAAAATACCGGGTATAGACTTACTAGATCTTCTAGTACTTGGACTGCATCTTCTACTACGTCTGGCAAGCAACAGCAGCAGCACATTGACGACATGTCGCTGCAGCAGCGGCGCATCTTCTATAGCTGCAACTACGCGGCTGCAATCTTTGTACAACGTCTGATGTGGACGCTGCTGCTCCCGTCTCCCGCCTGATTGCTGTCGTTTGCTGCAGTTGTTAAAAGATGTAGCTTTCATGTCTTGGCCACACTTTTTTGACCAACATTTTGCGGTTGTTGTTTTTTGCAATGTTTTTGTTGGTTTTAGGTTATTTGTGGACCTGAGCTTGAGACGCTTAAGCTAAAAATCTTTGGCTATGCTCATTGATCGTTGCGCTACTTTTGGGAAAATTGCCAGAGACGTGCCTTTTGTGCCTTGTAATTAACAGTTTGGTAGAGACTCCAATGATTAGAATCATTAGGGCGCGTTTCGTTTTTGAGATACGATATGATGTGCATTTTGGCTTGGGTTTGTCTTGTGTTGATTTTGAACGCTCGGCCACACAGCATTTACTTTAGATGCACTTGATAATAGAGCCAGGTAAAATGTTTGCCAAAGTAATGCATCTTACACGAACATATCTTAGTTTCTAGATATCTTTCACGAATATTTCTGGTTTTCTGTGCTTTTTTTTTTTTAAGTTTGATGGGGCTTGATGGGAATGTATTCTTATAATGAAACAAGAGACTGGTCATGTTAGAGTTTTTTAGATAATAGTATTGTATTATTGATATGATATCGATTTTGGAGGCCCGAGAAGACAGGAATTAGAAGCTAAAGTAGTTAAGCGAAAAATTAAAATTGTAGGTAACTGGGAGCTTTAAATAAATTAAATAAATTTTCCACTTAAATACTTTTTAAATGTTATTTATATATATATTTATACTTGAATTTATATATGAATATAATATTTTGCTTGCGCCATCTAGCTGCACAACTAAACAGAAAAATACATGATAACGTGGACAATGAGAATGACGTCAATAAAACAATATACGCAGTCACAAGGGAATAGAAAATTGGGTTTGTAATAAATAAAATTCGTTACATAGACAGTGGTTGTTAGGAGGAAAAAAAGAAAGTTTTAGATCAACCGAATATGTAGCCTAATCACGAAACGATTCCCTTAATATCAGAAATACTCATTCAAAAATTGACTGTTTTCCAAAATATCAAATCAAAAAAATGTTTTCTTTGATTCCTCCAATTTTAATATAGTAATAATAATTAAATACATGTGATAAAGTTAGAAAACGATCACCTACGTAGCTCAAAAGCGAGCCTTTTGGTTAACATAGAGTATGCAAAATTCGACGCTTGAAAGAAAGATAACTTAAAATGAAAATCATGTTAAAGTTTTTCGCAGTGAAAAATTGCTGTGAATTTAAGGAATAAGAGATTCAAGATTTTTTTTAATGTATAATAAAGTGATAATATATTATTGTTATACTTACACTTAGTACATAGCTCAGTGTTATTTGACACATTTCATTATCCCATATCCAATGACAGGGATCATCTGCCTCGTGTTACCCAGATACTAAAACTCTCAAGGACGGCTCGACACTTTACTGTAGTGTAATTTTCTATAAAAGTTGTAAAGAAGGTGAGCTTGCAATTACGAGTCCCACAGAATCCAGAAATTTTTTGCGGCCCTTTAATGCTCTACTCTGAATTTCATAAAAGGACTAGTCTCTCTCCATATCTATTACTTTACCCACAAAGATCGCTTCTTAAGCTCGTGGTTCATAAATTGCCATACAAATAAATTACTCTATATTCCGAATATCTAAATCATGTCGCCAAACTTGTCAGCTGGCTCTGGCAACTCTAAAAAAATGTTGCTATAAATATATTTACAGCTGACCTCACACGACCCACACAAGCCAAAGGCTTTCGACTTTTTTGCTTATTAAAATTAAATAAAGTTATAACCATGTCTGAACTGCACCACGAACACGATGCCAACAACAACAAGTCCTTGTTTATGGAAAAAAAGCTTTTAATAAAATATAATACAACAATTCATAATTTCGTTAAAAAGTTTAACCTTTTCTATGGGCAAAGACACAGTTCCAGTCGTAGACAGACTCATGTTCTTGTACTTATGTGCAAAGGCCCCAAAAAATTGGGCCCCTTTTTACGATATGTAGTTACTTGTAGTTGTTGTTATTACTGGAACAGCGATTCGGTTACGTAGTTGCAACAACTACTTTACGGTCATTATGCATTTAAAACATGCGGTCACGATCTCCGCGCTGAGTTAGTAACTGCTGCCAAGAAACCCAGGCACAACTCAGATGCTCGTACTGGCCCAAAAAACAAAACCAAAAAAAAAAAAAAAAATGCAGCCAAAAATCGAAGCTATAAGTACAAGCAAAAACAGTTAAAAAGCCAGCCCAAAAAATCCAAAACCAAAGCCACGTTAAGCACTACGTTAACTACGTACGTTACCAAAACCAATACGTGGGGAACAACAAAGATGCCACCGCCTGCGTCTTGTCCCGAGAAAGCAGCACTAGCGCATTTCTTTTCCCCTCCATAAGCTGGAATTTCTTTCACTTTGTCTTAAGCTTGGACACTGTCTTTTGTATACACTGTACCTATTGGGTCAGGGGTATGTAAGTTCTTTGTATCAAAATGCTCAACATAACCTCGTTTAGCGATTCTGCCATGTTTGTCTGTTCGACCATTCGTCCGTCTGTCCGTTCATCAGCACAAAGATCTCAAGATCTTGGAAACACAAAATTTTCCCAAACTAGGCAGATGAAATTTGTTCAGGTCGATATTTCGCTAAGTTCCTACGTAGGAGTATTGCATGGTGTACACCTACATTAGAAAAGTCTCCCGGAAATTTAGTACAGTCATCTGTGGCTTGTGGCTATAAATATAAAGCACGCTGCAAAGATTTATGATCGAATGAAAAAATCATATAATAAAGAATGAGAGAATTTACGAGAGGCAGATCATTTTTCAAATAGATATTTTCGTTTTCGATGATTTTTCTATATACAATAGAGGTACTAATCAATATTAACATCGTATTTGTTTCTTTAAATTCTATTATTTATGGAACTATCGATAACGGAATATTTAACTCGATTTTTTCAATAATTTGTAATGGCTAACAATCACATTCCACCAAAACAAAAAATTCGAGTTATCCATTTTTTAATTTTTTTTGCAATGATTTGACGCGAATAGAGTGTGATCATTGTTGGATTTAGTTATCGATAACTCTATATAAAATCAAAGAGATCTATTTAAAAATTTACTTTGGCCCATATCAATTTTAGTTGCCCTCTCCTATATACTTTTTGCTTGAAAATTGGACATAAACGAAAAGTTTTTTTTCACATAAGACCGAACTACCTTCGTAAACATTTCACTTACACACTATTAAAATTCTCTTTGAAAAAAAATGAAGTACAGTGTATTCCACTATTCACTTTTTTCGACCACTGCAGTTCGTTGCAAATAAAAAATTTTTTTTTTGCCATATTGATTCAATTGTGGCACAATTTTAAGCATCCTCTAACATCGTGCATTCTGCCCTTGTTTTGGAGTTTAAAGTTTTTTTTGATTTTCTATTTAACTTGTTGGTCACCAAGAGCATTTTGCATCAACTTTAACGATTTGGATCGTCAAAAGTTAATGGAAAGTCAATTGACATTTATGGCCAGTAAGGTAATTCACCAAAGTCTTGGGCTCTTTTCACCGTGTTCCAACTGACCATGTCTAATTTGTTTGGTTCACGATTATTGTTTGTTGATGGCTTATGAAATGAAATGGTTAATAATTGCTAATTGAATTTCTGTTGCCTTTGGCGACAAATCGTTTATCCAGATTTACGCGCATTTATCCAGACTTTCTGTGCGGCATTTTGCAATTCCAGTGTTGAATTGTGAGCCAAAGTCTGCTGAAGCTGCTATTGAAAAGGGTCAACTTGAAAGCAAAGCTATTCGTTTGGATTGGAGATTTGCTGGAAAATGGGTTAAAAGCAGTCTGTAGTCATGAGTATTAAGTTGTAGGAAATATTGAATTAATTTATTAAAGATACTTTATTAATATTGTTAACAAAATTACTGTTATTACAGTTTTTATAATTCAGGTTTTTAAAATTGAAAAGCAATTTAAAAATGTTTATAAACGAAATAGTAGCTATTAGAACTGCAATAAACTTTGAACAAGTAAAAATGATGCATAAATTGAAATTATTTATTATTATTATTATAATTAAGCAATTAAAACCCATAAAATTTCATATTTTCTTTATAAAAACTTGTAAAATTCACTACCAATCCAGAGCTACCACATAAGATACAAACTTACTTACTTGCAATTTAATCTGTTTTTGTTATGATTTTTTACCGCAAAAATAATTTTTTTTTACCATGCAAATTTATGCAATTCACTATGGCGATTATTTTATAACACCAAATTCGTGCAAAAAATCTTATTGTTTTACCAAATTTGTGCAATTAAAAATTTTTGTTTTACCAAATTGGTGCAAAAAAGAAATATTTTTTTTCATCAAAATTTTTTTTTAAATTTTGGTGATAATTGTTTTGTTGAAAAAAGCATTAAAAGGTTTTTGTTATAAAATTTAATTAATTCAACGCAAGCAATTGTATCCATTTACTTTAAAATAATCGTTTATTTCCAAAAACTTTTATTTACAAAATTTCTATTTATTTCCTTTAAAACAAAGGGCTGCAGAGCCCCAAAAAATGTTGGAAAAAATAGAAGAAATTATGACAAATTTCAAAGGTCTCTGCAAGTGGCAGCAAGAAAGAAAATAAATGATGGACGGAGAAAAAAACAGTTTTTTATGTTATAGAGAGAAAGGACTTTTACGTTTATTTTTATAACTTAAGTCAAACTTCCCTTTGAAAAACTTTTCCTAATTAAAATTATTTTTCAAAAAGCAGTGTATCTTTTTCCTACAAGGTTTAGGTATTTTTGAAACGATTTATAAAGCGAATTTTTCTGTACATTAAAAAAATATTTTATATAACGAAACAATTTTCTGTTGTGTAAATTCGATATAGAAATGTTTGACTTTATTAATAAATAACTTTTCCTTAAAAAAATACGCTTAATTACAAAATTTTGCTTTAAAATATTTACTTTAAATTTTTGCAGCGTTTATAATAAGAAAAATCCATTAAAAAATATTTGAGAACATCTTTTTGAAAACATTCGATCGTGCTCTGGAAAAAAGGGTAGCATAGTCGTGATCAATTTCAATCGAAAGGTGTAGAGCTTTGCTTACAAAAACTAAGGGAACTATGAGTAAAATTCTTGCAAAATACTTATATGTATGTGAAAAAAATGTATAAACTGATTAGTCAAATTTGATTGTGGTGGAGAGTTGGATGGATGGTTGGGGGTCATAAGTGGATTAGATAAATATCAATAATTTGTTTTTTGTTAATCTTACATGGGTCTATATAAAAAATTTATTGGCTTTAGAAAGTATCATTTCGTTGCGTTTATGATATAAGGGAGGCAACAGCAACTCATAGGCCTTTTAAGATGCGAAAAATTTGTGGAAAAATGGAGTAACAGATGTAAACATGAATCGACAAAGTCTCGTAGTAATTTATTATACAAATTTTTCTGTTATTAAAAATTGTAATGGTGCTCGAAATCTAGGTGTTCACTCAGAATGACATAAATTTGTCTGTTTTTAGCGTTATCGTGCAATTTGAACTAATGACCATAAAAATTCCTTAGAACATACCTACAAAAAATTAAAAAAAATAAAAATTTAAGCTAACAAATAAAAACAAAAATAAAGTCAGCTTATCAAAAAAATTTTGTTATTTTACGTATGTTATAGTCTATCTTTAAAAGCATTTTAAGATTAATTTTCCAGGTATTGTTGTAATATAGAAAGTTAACTTAAGAAATAACGCAGTTCCATAATATAATAGTAACAAAATTTCACTGGGCAGACTATTAATGTTCAAGTAAACTTTTCAGGGTCGCTATGAGTGTCACTCTGAAATAGCGAGCACATGCTCAATTTTTGTATGGTAGCTATATGAAATATTGGAGCAATTTTGCTCCAACTTTAAAAAGTTATATTTTGTTTCAGACTAAACATCTGTATAAAGTTTGATAGAAATCGGTCCACTATTTCAAATAGCTACCATACAAAAATTGAACCAGTTTTCGGTCACTCCTTTGAGGAAACTTGTAAGATCCATTGCATCATACCCTTTTTCGATCTTTTTTTTAGAGTTGAGTAATCTATAATAATCTCCATTAAGAGACCAAATTATAAAACCGATTAGTCTGAAAAGCTTGACAAACGACCGTGTGAATTCCAGCTTAGTAACCCAAAAAACATTGCATAAACATGTTCTAGCCTTTTCTAATTTTGTTAATCGATAAATGAAATACGGCTTAGTTACCTAAACGAGTATCTATCAATATCTTAACCTTTACGGAAGCATCCTATTAAGAACACGCACTCGAAATCACCATGAATGCGTGTCCACATATTTGGTAATATATTAAGCATAGTCATTAACAACTTGAAGCTAACTATGTAATGAAATCCAAACGAGCTCATTGGCAATCAGAAAATGTGAAATACGAAGCATAAAACGACACATTACACAGCACTGGTGGCATTTTGCAATCCAATCAAATTTGAATTCGCATTGCAACTTGATACTTTGCAAACACTGCAACAACAACAACATCGAACACATTAACTGAGATCTAGCCGCTGTAATCGGGGGAATTAAATAGTCGACGAATTGGCGTTTTCATTAAGAATTGCGTTATTAGAAATAAAAGTCGGCACATTATTAATGTAACGTATAAATTTTACGTAATAATCTTGATTCCGTGTCTGGATAGTTGTTTTTGTCATTGGGGCGCAAGTTTGGGTTAAGTTTTCCAGCTACAATGTTAAGTGTAGAACACAGAAATAATGTCAAAGTTTTGTAGGCTTTGGGTATGCTCACCGTTTAAGTAAATACATATTTAAAATGCAATTTCGAAACAAAATTCTTGATGGCTACTTAAGAGGCTTTACGATATGCAAATTTGCATGGGCTCATGTCTAATTTGCATTTCAAATGGACACACTGAAATTAAAAAAAAAATGTTAAAACTAGTAAAAACAACATTATTTCTGATACTGACCGTTTAAATACCCTAGCAGTTTAAATTTGTATATAATGATTACGCTAGACTAAGTCTTCTCGATGATGTCTAATATCGAATTCTTCAGAGACCTAATTCCGCATAAGTTTAAATACAAAGAAACGAAATATTTGAAAAAATTAATGTGAATCACGTATTACGAAGAAAAATAAATTTTTCAAAAAGTACATAGCATACCTTTTGAAAAAATTAAGTCTTATTCAGATTACATCTGTGATTTATTTTACTTATGATGATGCTATAATTAATATGTAAAGACAGTCTTTCAAATTTGGTGCAACGTTTTAATTATTTATTTATTTAGTCTTATAGTTTAGCAAATAAATATAGAGATAGTGGAACAACGTTATTGCCCTTTTACAGAAATAAAGACGATGAAAAATAAAAGGCATTGCCAGATTCAAATAAGTTAAGAGAATAGATTAGAAAGTTGTAGACATTTTTTTGATTCTTTGTGTATTTTTAAAAAGAAATAAACACATCACATAACCTTAAACCCATTTTTAAGAAAGAATGACAAAAAGTTGAAATGCATTACCAGATTTCAATTACATAGATGGTTAAATGCAACGGCAGTAAAAATTTGTTGATTCTTTATGTAATTTGTGCAAAAAAAATAGGGACATCATGAAATAAATTTTAGAGAAAGAATGATAAAGACAAAAAGCATTGCCAGATTAAAATTAAATAGGTGATAAGATTTACAGGCAGCGAAAATTTATTCATTCTTCGTTTAATTTTTTAAAACAAATAAGGCACCAGGAATAAGGTTTTTACCATTTGACAGAAATTATGAATAAAAAATTAGGAATAACTTGAATAAGTAGAGATACTTTTCAAAAGAGTATGCATGTACGCATAGTTATATGTCTATAGTAAACAGTCATTCAATGTTTTTTTTATTTTATTTTGTCTTTTTTTACGTTTTTAAATGATAAGCAAACTTTGTGTCAGATAATTAACACTTAATGCCACACGCTGCGTATGCGCAATGTTTAAATTTCTTTTTTTGTTTTTTTTTTTTTGCCACACTGTAATTAAAAGTTATTGCAAAGACATAGTACTATAAAGCCAATTTTATTTTTATTTTTTTCATGCTTTTATGACATGATGGCGCCTCAAAGTATTTTTTTTGTTTTCAATTTAATTAAGAAGGGGTGTTGTTTGTTTTTGCGTTTGTTGCGTTGTTGTACAATTGTTGTTATTATTTTTGCCAGTATAGAAGCAATAGAAAATTTACAAGTCGCTTTATAAATAATTCACTTACGCGCATTCTTTGTCTCAATTGAGCGTAAATCATGCGAATGATGTAATTCAAATTTAAGTCATATCGTCATGATATGACAACTTTGTTGTTGTTTTTATGTGGGCGTGTTGCAACTTATGTTAAGCTAATTGAGAGAGGCAGGCTTTTCTACGGCATAATCTTGTAAAAATCGTTTGGCTTCAGGTGAACTAAAACTTTTAAATCTTACTAAAAAATTTATTCAAATTTTTGACTAAAAAAATATATTTTTTTTAATATTTTTAGATGCCTGCGGTCTGTCAGATGTCACACATATTGAATCCCTGCAAGAGAAATCCCAATGCGCTTTGGAGGAATATTGTCGAACGCAGTATCCCAATCAGCCAACGAGATTTGGCAAGCTGCTGCTCAGATTGCCATCCTTGCGCACCGTATCCTCACAAGTAAGTTTTATTTCCAATTGATGGTATTAAGTATAAGATAGTCAATCTGAGCACAATTTAGACAACTCGTAAAAGCTTTATCCAAGAAGCTACAACTATCAGGACGAAGACTATGAACAAACTGCATTCGCTTCTTTTAGACAAAGACAGATTTTAGATAGATATTTTCGATCCTAGAAGTTTAGCATGGATGAAGGCACTCATACTTGAGCACATCACATTTTCAAACATCGCATTAAAGCACCCTATTTATTCGTCTATCCACCTGTTTTAAATATAATATATTGGTTTTTTAAATAAGGAACGAATAGCTGTTAGAAATTCCTAATGATTCCTAAAATTTTCACTACTCAGAAAAAATAAGAGATCTCTTGCTGGTCTTTGCCAGTTTTATTTTTATGGGTTGTGTTCGAATAAAGCTTAAATTAATTGTAGTTTTCATAAAATGAAGATTGTGATGTTAAACTGTTTGGCCTCTATTTGTTGGCAGTAAAATTCTTTGTATCTAGGACAAGTGCTTATAGACTCTGAACAAAATCCCTGCCAACCGCAATTTCTAACATAAATTTGAGCAGATATTAGTAGTCCAGAGGTCAAACATGATTTTATCGACTTTTGTTAGTATACACTTTACGCAGTCTACTTAGAACAAAATTTATTCTTTTGCTTGGTCACACTAGTACATAATTCCATCTGACTCTAACAAAAACTAAGTATAGTGAATTAACACAGAAATTTTACTTGGTTATTTTACCAACAATATCAAGATTATTGGAACATATCAAAGAATTACAAAATTTTCCCCAATAACAGACGAATGCCGATGTCAATTTTTGACTATAACCAATATTCGATTTCCGACTCATTAGAATCTAAAGCTCGAAATTTGAACTCAAGGTAAAGAAGTTGCCTAGTCTCCTAAATTTCCATAGTGATCATCAGCCGTTCTATACAAGCGACGTTATTTATCGATATTTATCGAATACTCGATAAGCTATATATTTTATTTATATGACATTTGACTTCAATTTTGGCGCTTCAATTGCTGAGACAATATGAAACAAAGTGGAATATGATTTCAGTTAAAAGGAATGGTGGGAATTGATATAATTTTTCTATATCTTTTAACGTTTTTGTTCGATTTCTATCATTCTAATAGCCGCTTTTTCAGTAGCCCGATAGAGTCCGAGTTGACAAACAAAACCATCTCTCCAGAAAACGTTTCAAACACACAGGAAACAAATTTTGCAAAAACGGTTCTGCCGTTTATATCGGTAAAGAAATCAGAATTTAAGCTTTTTGGTCAAAAATTGGGACCAAAAAGGTACGCAAGTAAAGCAAGCTTTTGTTTATCAGCTTAATAATGTCGTTCTTGAATTAAGATTTTCGATATATCTTGATTTAAATATGATTATACCAAATTAAAAAAATCTTAATTAAATCTTTTTATATAATATAAAAAATTCTGAAAAAGTCTCCAAAATCGGATTTTGAACCAATTTGAAATAAGATTTTTGTATTTCATTTTAACAACAAACTAATTTTATTTCTTGAATGGAAGAACTGCTGTTGTTTTGATTTCAGTTTAAAATCGAAGTTTACCCAAAATCGAGTTTTTAAAATTTTAATCTTATTTTTGACTTATTTTGGGTTTTATTAAAAATTTAAAATTAAGGCTTTACAAATTTTTTTTTTTCAATCAGTGTAGGAATATTTCATTGGCCAAAACACGTATTTTACAATTTTATATATGGGCATTTCCACGTACGCCTTTAAAGTGCAAAAAAGTAAAGAAAAAACAAAATTATTTTTTTTCAAGTTTTTATTTTTTGATACCCTTTTTGTAGCAGTAAATGTAGTGCAGAAGGCAGGAAGACGTGCATGTAGTGCAGAAGGTCTATTTGACATTTCCACTATACCTGCGATTTAGTACGCGACAAAAATATAAGTCGTTTTCGATGAAAAAATCTTCGAAATAATAAAAAATATTTAAAAGCAATTAATTTATAGCTAACGTGAAATATTGTAGCTTTCTTTTAACTTTGTTTTGTTAAAATAAGCTAGGTTTTTGTTTTATTTATAAGCTTAAGTGTGATTTAGTACATGACATTCGGTACGCGACATATTTTTCCACCTCTTTAGTTTTATGAATTTTTTAAGTAATTTTTAAAAATACTTGTATGTATAATATGAAAATATAAATATATACTTACATATATGTACAAAAAGTGACAATTCAAGTTGTGTGAAACGAAAAAAGTAAATGAGAAACCTAAACAAATTAGACTGAAAATCGCTCAAAAAGTAGTAAAAACAAGAAAAACATATCTTCAGTTTTTAAGCCAATTATTTATGCAAATAAATAAGAAAAGCTGTAAAATCAATGTCTTATGAAATTTAATACATTTTTGACTTACAATGTTGAAAAAATCACTTTTTTCTTAACATTTTATTTTTTGGCTCCGGTTGACATTTCTGTGGAAATGCCAATATATAGATTATAAGGTTAAACAAATATTATATTACCTTATTAACATAATCACTCTTCTTTTTGCAGGTCATTGAGCAACTGTTTTTTGTACGTCTAGTCGGTAAAACGCCAATTGAAACTCTAATACGCGATATGCTGCTAAGCGGCAACAGTTTCTCTTGGCCCTATCTGCCTTCGATGTGACACACGATGTGGCGCCAATTGACAACAACTTGATCATCCGCCGCAGCTGTGGCGGCCGCTGTGGCAGCCAATCATACCAGCAATGCGCTCAATCTCAATCCCAATAGCCACCACAACAACAACAACAACAGTAACAACCACAATCACAACAACCACAACAGCGGTGACACCGAATCCAACCACAACAACAATGCTGCTGTCATGCATGCAACATACGCCAACAGCAACGGCAGCAGCAGCAACAACATTTGCAATCAGCAAATCAACTACAACAATAGCAACAGCAGCCACCACCACCACCTTCACCATCATCATCAGCATCACAACAACCTCAACAACCACAACAACAACAGTACAAGCGCCAGCGGTTTCTTTGGCAACAACAGCTCTGCCGCCAGCGCTGTCGGCAGCGATTATATGGCCAATGCTGCTGCTGCTGCCGCCGCTGCTGCCACATATGTGACACCAACAACCATTGCAACTGCGGGCAATGTGAATGTAAATGTGAACACGACATCCATGCTGTCTAATTACTGCGATGCAGCGACTATGATGATGGCCGCCGCCGCAGTCAATGCAAATCAGTGTCTGCAGCAGCACCACCAGCGCCTGCTCCTAGCCAGCAGTGGCGGTGGCAGCGGCGATCAGCTGACGGCGGCAGCCAGCGCGGTCATGGTCTCGACAGCGCCGTCTGTTGCCTCTTCCCTGGGCTCACTGTCGTCGGCATCATCGACACACTCCACAACGCCAACAGCCTTGGGCAGTGCTGCTCAGCAGCGGCAGCAGCTGCAGCATCAACGAGAGCTGCCAACGCCGCCAAATTTAATCGATATCAGTGAAGTTCCTCTCATTGTGGATGTCAAGTAGTGTAATTATTTATGCATATTGAAAAACAAAAACAAAACAAAAAAAACACAAAAAGCTTAAAGAAAAAATGTAAAAAAAAGAATGCTCAAAGTTCGGTTCAAGCCGAAGCTTAAATACTCTTCACGTTGTGGTAAGCTTAGGAAACAAATTCTGTTTTTCGAAATGTGTTAGCTTATACGAAGCGTATTCGGAAATCTGGAATGTTTTCAAATATTCCGACACTCAAAATTTTGAGTATTATCCCTTTTGGCACTGCCAGCTTCGTATAAATGCCAAATTTACTTTAACCGCGCTGTCTCACAGCAGCGAGCTATTTTTCAGTGAATCTTAATTGAAGATTTTTTTTTTAAATAAAATTTTTTTCGAGTTTCTTGTATATCTCGCTAGCATTAATAGGAGTAGCGCTGAAAAGTATACCTAATTTTGGAAAGTACGCCATCTTGGTTTTCTGCAATTTTTTGTATATTATTTATATGTGTAAATCTTTCTTTAAAAATTTATTTAAAAAAAGTATATGTAAATAAGTGTAAAGTTTCCGATCATAAAAAAAATGCATGCATACCGCATTCAGCATGCCCCATAACATCATCTCTTAGCATACCTACAATACCGAGCGTGAAGAGTATATTATAATGCAATAGTTGTATGCTTTTAGCTTAATTGTTTAATTTCTCCTGTTGTATTTTGTACATATAAATTTTAACTTCTTCCTAGGCCGTCACTGTAAAGAGAGTTCCTTTAAAGTCCTGTAAATTTAGTTTTGAAATAAACGTTTTACTAGACTTCATATGGCTGCTCCCCCAAGTGATTTTATTTGCAAAATTTTTGAAAGCGTTTAACGTTACAAAAATTTAAATAGAAAAAAATTAGCGGCAAATATTTAATTTCTTAAATTGTACAATATTTAAAGGCACTGAGTTCTACTTAATTTTTAAAGCAAAACTAAACAATAAATTCAGAAACCTTTTAAGAAAAACTCCATTTAGTTTTCAACAATAAAAAAAAAATCAAAATACATAAAAGACACTGTATATGTATGTTAGGGAAAATATTTATGTATGTATGTTTTATATTATATACACTATATAAATATCTATATGTATATGTATAACTTTAATGCTCTAGTGTATAGGCGTACTCTACTCTCCTCCCAGTGGTTTGCAGAATTATACCAAAAATATATTTTACTTTATATTTTATATATAAACATTTATGTGGCAATTTTTGTGTGCTTTAGCAATTTTGTTTTACTTTAAGTAAAATTTTTTTTAAAATAAATGCAAATTTAAATCAAATTTTTTTTTTAAGCAAGTTCTAGCCACGTCTCAAAGAAATGGCAATTTAATATTTTAAGTTTTTATGCAAAATTTAGCAAATTTTTTATTTAATAAACAATTAATGGCAAAAGCAAATTCAGTGCAAGTTTTCAATTTTTTAAATGATTTTATGGCATAAGCATTATTTTATTTATACAAAAAAAAATTAAAGTTACATATATTTTAATAATAAAAATTGTGTTTTATAAAAAACTTATGTCTGTACTCATTTTATGCGTCAAAACCCGCTATTAACATTTGGATTAATTTCCGCAGAATAGTGCTTACGATGACAGAACAGTCGAATATTCTTTGGCAAAAAATCTCGCAATAATCTTCATTTATACTAAACTGGGTTCCAACATTTTTTTCTAATCAAATTATTTTTATTCTCAGTTTATTTAAGCAATATAAAAATTTTCAACATTTTTGCGAAATTTTCGAAACTACATATGTATGTATATTTTATGATTTGCAGTTTTCTTGTGTTTCTGAAAACAAAGCTAGTTTCAGTATTAATTAGGTAAGCTATTCGATATTTTTTCGATAGTTTTTGATTACGAAGCATATGAATTAAGATTTATCAAAAAATCCAATTATGCGTTCTTTTCTTAATGGAATGGAAGATGATTACTTTTATAAACTCCAATTGGAAATACCAGAATTTTTTGATCTGTTTAGTACAACTCGAGAAGGAAATCGAATGTTTTTTTTAATAAAAAAAAATTATTTTTTTCAATATATTCAATGAAAAAACTTTTTTTATTTTTCAATATGGATGTAGAGTTTTTTTCGATTACGAAGCATATGAATTAAGGTTTATCAATATTGGATAGAAAAAAAATAAATTATGCGTTCTTTTCTTAATGGAATGGAAAATGATTACTTTTATAAGCTCCAGTTGGAAATTTGATCTCTTTAGTACAACTCGAGAAGGAAATCGAATGTTTTTTTTTTTTTAATTACAAAATATTTTTTTTTTTTCAATATACAATATCAAAATACGTTCCTTTGAAAAATGTTTCGAGTGTGTTTTCGGCATTAAAGAGGTAAGCTTTGATTTTTATTATATTTTTTTTTAAATATGTTTGGTTTTTAAAACAAATCATTTTTTTATATTTAAAAGCAGCCAAAGTGTGTAAATAATTCATGTGGTTGAGTCGAGTTATTAAAAAAGTACCCAAAGTTTAACATAATAATGTAAAATGCAATTTGCGCATTTAAAAATTTTGTACATATATATAAAAAAAAGATTTCTAAACAAAATTTCAATAAACATTGCAATAAAATAAATAGAGCCTCTTAAAGCCAACTATATGCTTATATAACCGCATGTAAATACAATTTTAAGTGTGATTTTCAGTTAATTTGTAAACTAATTGATAACTGCAAAAAAAAAGTAAATAAATTATAAATAAATAATAATAATAATACAAATAAATGCTAGTGAACGCATTACTTATTAATCAGACACACGAAATGATTATTACATATATACTAAATAAATTAGTAAATATGAATGTGTTTATATATGTGTGCAAGGCCCTTATCAAAGTTTATAGTCTTATTAAATCTAAACGATTGACATAATGTACCAGAAATAGTACTTAAATAAAAATTCCACAGTGCACATAATGTTCATTGCGTTAATCAAATACTTTTAAGTATTAATTAGTATAAAGATGTTTGTTTTTGATAATTTCAATATTGGAATGATGTGTCAGTTAAATAAATTTTATTTAATAAAAAAATTATATCAGTAGTTTTACCAAGTTGTTATGTAAGTAGATCTTGGTAACATCTATAATATTAAGAGTTTACTAGGCGTTTGTCTTAATGGGTGAAAATGTAAGTCAAGGTAATTTTTTAAATCTCCACGAACAGTATCCGATACTAAATTACCTATTTTATAAAAAAAATTCCAAAATATTCTTAATACTTTTTTTTTTTATTAATATTAAAATTCCAAAATACATATTCCCAATTATTTTTTTTATAATAAAATTTCAATTTACTCCTAGTAATAATTTTTTTTCACCGATTTTTCAATGCTTGGAAAATTAAGCCGAAAAGGGTTTTAAAAATAAATTATAGCAAAATCTGTTTCCATACGTATGTATGGTCATATGGTGTTTTAATCGATAAAATGTCTATACCTTTTTGTTTAGTAGGCTTGCATAAGGCTACAAAACAATGTTAGTGAATACAGAAATCAAATATCTACTTACTTCAACAGTTCCATCTATCCTGAAATTAAAAGCGTTTGTTTATAAATTAATCGACTAATTCTGATAAAGAGCTTTTAGTATATTTTGATCTCCTCATTAGATATTTGAATATAGCAATTTTAATTTTTTTTTATATAACGAGGAAATGTTGTAGCAGAAAGTTAAACTCGTATTTGAATTAAATTTCATAACGCGAGAAAAATAAAACATATTTTGAAGCATTCCCAAAAACTAAATAAAGTTGCAGAAATGGAAGAATAGAATCAATTTTTTTTTCTTGTCTTCTGCCACGTCCCTTCCTCCACAAACAATGTCGAAGCGCCATAAGTTCTACAAGTTACAACTTAAGATGGTATGGGCGAGATGTACGAAGTAAAAAAATCTTTCGATAAAGGCCAGTATCTTTAAAATCGGAATATATCGGTGACAATCGAAATGTAGTATTTCATTATATCCCCTATACATGCGGATAGGTCAGTTGGTAAAGCGTTGGCTTCAGAGCTTTACGTCTCCAAGGTTATTTTTTTTACAAAATAAGTTCAATAACATAGAAAATGCCAAGATATTTTTTGTAAAATCAAATAGGTACATTCTCATATAAAAACATATAATGGCTTTCTCTATAGACTATCCAGCCTTTTTAGTGAAAAATAAAAAGACGTATTTACCTACAAAAAAACATTGAGCTTTTTGCCAATCCTCATATAAGTTGGTCAAAACTTTCTTTCAGCTTTGCTTGCTTTAAGTAACTAAACAACAGTAGACAAAAAATGTTTCCATACCAAAATTTAACATTTCCAAAAATACAAAAATTTTTATTTTAAATTAACACTCTTTAAATACATGTTTAAAGCTAATAAGATGACCTCTAATTGGCAATAGACACCATTAACTCTTTGATTACCAACCTGATGCAGACTTCCTTGTACCCAGCATCATGCATCTTGACATGATGAAATATTAGTTAGATGTCGAAATATGACTGCCCCAAGTCATGCAGCACTCACCCACCACCAAATGGACCAAAACAAGAAAAACATAACCTGGCCACATGAATATCACTGGCAATTACCCGAGCTGCTCCAAAATTGCCAATAATGAGACATGCAACTTGTGCGCTTAGCCTCTGTAATGGATTGCCATGGATCGGTATCAATTGCAGGTCAATTCTCCAACGCCACGAATGCGAGTGACTGACTGACTGGCGGACTTACGGATTGGTGGACTGCATGCAATTTGGCAGCGGGCGTTGAGAGAAGCAAAATTTTACGCGCCGACAAGATAATCGTCGCACATAATACCGGGATTCCCTAGTTCGCTTTAGGGCCCCGATCCCAAACAAGCCCAGGGATCGTGCAGTTGCAATTGGAGCTTTTTTTTTAAGTTTGGAACACAGCAGACAGCGTGTAGCCTGATCGAGCAAGAGCAACAAATTTTGCCTGCCTTGTTGGTCCAGACATTGCTGCAGCGATCCGAATGACAAATTAGATATCGAAAATAACAATTTGATCGACAACAGATCGCCACCGCGCTCCTGCTAAGTAGGGAATTGAAAACCAAGCCGAAAACAAAAACAAAAAAAAAACTACGACGGCTAAAAATTGCCATCGCCTCCTTGGGCACAAATTTGGCTAAAAATAAGGAAGGTATTTTGCGGTTTGGCGAGCGTATCTAAAGGAGTTGATGAAGGTGTTGATTTGATTACTTTTATGTAAGCGGCCAAGCAGCTATCTTCAACGAAGTTCAACATATTTCTCAAATCGTGATCGGAGCAATTTCGCCTGAATGTATACTCGGACTTGGCTTCAATTGTGCCGCCTGGCCGCATGCCTATGCACCAACTGGCTGGCATTGGGCTACGGTCTGCAGTTGGGGATGGCCAGCGGCCTATGGCTAAATGTGAAAAATGATTTGACTTTAATGGTCGCCACTGAGAGATCATCTCATCATCTCTCAACGTTGGCTTCACTGGACCTTGATCATAATCTCGCGTCTGGCTGCGCAATCTCGGTGAAGGTGTTAAGATTTTGTGACCAATTGCCATTTTGTGTATCCAGTAACGGTTGCCGTTGTGCAATCCAAAACTATTTTGCATGCGACGCTTTGTTCGAGGAGATAATTTTTTTTTTCACACTTATTGGCATCGAAATTTGCGATACCTAGGAAAATGATTGATTCGTTCGGCCGTTCGCTTGTTTGCGGTTAAGAACGTGGGAATATGGCTTGAAAAATTGGAGGTGTGTCGGCGAACTACTATTTTACTTGTGTAAAATTATTGCTTTTATGGCCTGTAAATGAGTTGTGAAAAATTTGTAAAATTATTGTAGCGCATGTAATAGGCAGCCTTTTTTAAGTACAGTTTATAAGTATATATAATTTTCGATAAAAAAATCAAAAATCTATTCAATTTACAAACTATTTGGGATCGAAATTACTTAATCGTATTTTAAAGAAACTGTTGAGTTACCGAGTAACAGCTAGTACCAATTTAGAGGTGAGATAATAAGTACTGAAGTAATAATTTCTGTATCTTAGCCAGAAATTTCTGAAATGCATGGAAATGTACGAACCAACGACTTAAAAAAATATGACAGTTTAAATCAATTGTAATTGATGGTTTAGCATAACTTCCATTAAGAGTATTGTTGACATTAGGATAATGGTCTGGTTTTTAATACACTCGAAAAAACATATGGTGAGTATTCAATGCGCGAGCAATAGTTAGCACCTACTTCACAGACAGCACCAAGATATAAGTTAAATAAAAAGTTTTTGTTTATTGATTTCATAATATCCCCAATTTAAGTAATTTATTATTGAAAATCTAAAAAAATCTCGAAACCTTATTGATTAGAGACGCCCAAGCCGATTTATTTATGTTATTATTATCATAATAACCACTTGGTCAAAAAACGTGCATTGTTATTTTAGATATAAAATGTCAAACCTTTTATTTAAATGTAATTAAAATTTTTTATAATGGAAAATTAGAACATATATCTAAAATGGAAGTCAAATGCTTGAAAAACTCTCAACCTTTTCTATTTTCAGTATTATTTATGAAAACGTTTCCAAGCTGTTATTGTGGTAAATCTTCTTATATAAATAATGTTATAGAAACGGCTTTAAAAAACGCAAAGTGGAAAAAGTTTTCTAAATTATGAAAAAGTTTCACAAGAATCTTGTGTTCTAAGCTTAAGATTTTAGCACAAGCTTATTATTCCAGGATATCTCATCCAATTATAAATATTATATTACAATTTGCTTTATTTGTCAATAAAATAATAATATTGCTTAAAGCTAGCTTTACATAATAGTTCAGAGTTTATTTATTTAATAAGATTAAGTAAGCTTATAAAACTAACTTAACTAAAATTAAGCACTGGCTGCTAAAGGCCTTAGGCTCAATTCAGAGTTTAGATATATTATCTTTACAACTGAGAAATTACACAATAAATAGGTATATAAATATAAAGGAGTTTGACTCAAATATTTAAGGCTAAGGAAAAATGGCAAGAAAAAAAAAACCTTAATTATGATGTAGAAAAAAAAATTTATTTAAAGAGTTATAAAGGCTGCGAATCTACAGAAATTATGGTCACGTCAGGGGTACCTCAAGATAGCCATCTAGGCCCTCTTCTTTTTAACTTATTTTTAAATGATCTCCCTCAGGTTATCTCATCTTCTCACATTCTTATGTATTCGGATGATGTTAAACTCTGTATGTCCTACTCCGATAATAATAAGTACTTACTTCTTCAGCATGATTTTGATAACATGCAATCTTGGTGCAATATCCACCAACTCTTTCTCAACAAGACAAATGTAACGTTATGACATTTTATCGTTCTGCTCCTTATTTGGCTACTTACTCTTTAGAATCTTCTACCTTAGAACGCATCGAGAGTGTGTCTGACCTTGGTGTTTTGTTTGATCATAACCTTAAATTTAATAACCATATTTGCAACATCGTGAATAAGGCTAGAGGTGTTCTTGCTTTTATTAAGCGTTGGTCTAAAGAGTTTAACGACCCTTACACAACCAAACTTCTTTATATTTCTCTCGTCCGTCCAATTTTGGAATATTGTTCCTGCGTTTGGAGCCCTCAATACCACCTTTATCAGGACATGATTGAGTCCGTACAAAAGCAATTTCTCCTTTTTGCACTTCGTGGCTTAAACTGGGACCCAAATATCCGACTGCCACCATATTCTGATAGACTTCCCCTTATAAAGTTGGCTTCCTTAAATCATCGCAGAACATGCCACGGCGTTTTATTCTTGCATAAACTGTTACTCGGTCTTATCGATTCCAATGTACTTCTTAGCAAAGTTACTTTTGTCATACCATCCAGAGTAACTCGTAATTTTCGACCCTTAGCCTTACAATTTTGCACGATCCTTTCCGTGTCTTATGCTCCAACTATAATAGCTTTAACAATTTCCTCTCTTTCGAACGGTCTATTCAATCTATCACTTTTTCTATCTTAAGTCACCTTGACTTGCCACTTCGAGCATCCTTGACCAATCCTATATTATGAGTCACCCACTTGGTCAACGGTGATCCATTTTTTTTTTGCGATATAATGTTTAATTTTTATCTTGCTTCCTTTTTTCAACTTTAATATTGTAAATCCAAGTTTCTGGCCAGTTCTTGATGTGAGTTGGTGCATATCATTAAAAAGTTCACCCATCGGGCTAGAGACGCGGATTAGTTCATATCAATTCCCTCGCTCTATTTTCTTTTCTAAATAAATTATATGTACTTTTTTATAATATAAGGTCAACTGTACGTAGTTGTACCCCTCAAATAAATAAATAAATAAGCAGGTTCCTAGCTGAAGCTAGTACCCGTCAGCACGAAACTTGTGCGATAAGTGATTTTTTTTTATTAGCGAAATTGTTGATAGCGCGAGAAATAAGTTAATCAATCTTTTTAATATTAGATTCATCATGCAGACGTTTTGTCGCATAAAAGAATGGTCTATTAAGTATCATTTTTAATATTTTATTCTGGGAAGTTTGAATTTTTTGTAAGTGAGTTCGCGCACTGCTGCCCCATATCTCAGATCCATATAGCATCATAGGTAAAAATATAGATTTATAAGTTATTAATTTATTGTGTAACGAAAGTTTAGATTTGCGATTTATAAAAGGGTAAAGTATGCATATAGTTTTGTTAATTTTATCAATAGTTTTACTAATGTGATCCGAGAAAAGAAGCTTTTTATCGAAGTAAACTCTGAAATAGCGAAACCAATTATAAATAAATAAATAAAAAAACAATCCAATTTTATCAGCTGGTTACTGTCGGGACATTGTGACTAGAATATTCCTTCCCTCCGTTCCAAATCCCACAGTTTTTGAGAATTTTGACGCTTTTTGAAATAAAATTTGGAAACTATAATCATTTTCTAAATGGGTGGACTACGCAGACCGCAATGGAAAACTATTTGGAGATCTATGGGTGGTATCCCCAAAAATCAAAAAAAAAATATATATAATTTCCATCAAGTGTTTTTGCGATTGTAAATTCTTGATCTTTAAGAATCTTGAAAATTTTCGCGTTAAGCTCTTGAAGCTCTGTATTCTAAGTGGGTAACTTTGGAAAGTAAAGCGGGAACGGGCAGCCAATAGCAAAAAATTTATTTATTTTATCATCCTATTCATTACACCCTACATCGAATGGAAGGACCCTGCAAATGAAGGAGAATACCAGAGAGCCTTAATTCGTTATGCGTATGTTTCTTATCTGCAAGTGTACCTTAAAGTAATTTCGAGCTGGCCACACAGACCTTCCATTTTTTGTTAACCATACAAAGACAGATTTATAGGTAAGTATAAAAAAATGTATCTTCAAAAATGTTCAGTAGTTTTGTTGGAATTAAATACAAACTGTTCCAAACTGAATTTTTCACTAATATTAGTTTGTAAAAATTGTTATGAACACTTTTCCTTAAAATGCTGGGTCTAATTCATGTGCGATACCGTTCCGAAAATTCGGGATGGGTACTGAATAAGCTATATAAAAATTTTGATTTTCGACATTTCATCGCATGGGTATTAAACAAATGTATTCCATAGACGGGATGTCCTGATTGTAACCGTCCCAATTTCTTTCTTACTCGATTAATCCTAGGGGTTACTTACACAATATATTTTCCACTAACTTTATATGACTTTTCCATTTTTTTTTAAAACTTGTCTAAGATTTAAGCTTTCTCGAGACAAAACAAAAAAAAAGGAGATATATAATAAGTGCTTACCATACGCCGCACATGGCTACCCAGAAACCAAAGCATTTCAGCCCGCTGCACACATAAAGCCGCCACAAAGACCTTAAAGTATTAGTGGACATTTTTCAATCTTTTGACGATGTTCAAAATAAAATATTATTTCGCGCGTTAATACGCAAAAATAAGCATCTGGTTGGGTGGCAAGAAACCAGCCAACCAGCCAGACGGCCAGCACAAAGCCCCGACTGCAGGCAGCCCAAGCGGGTGGGCCAACCAAGTAAAGAGTCAACCAAAGACCAACTGTTGAGGTGTTGTTTGGCTGAAAAATTATGATGGGAGCTGCGCGCCGGCGCAGACCATAGCAATTGCTTTGCAAATTTGTGAGCGCGTGGCAGTTGCGGGAGGGGCGTGGCAGCCAAGGGTGGAGATGTAAATACCTGGACTGGCAACAAAGGTGGCCATACGCCATGGGTGGCCGGCCGCTGGACGGTGACCAAAAGTCTTGTGCGCGTTTCCCAAGATGCAAAATGTTTTTGACAATTTGTACTTGTTGAAGATGATAGTCAGTCGCCTGGGCCTCTAGCAGCCTGCTCTTGGCAAGCTGCCGTATGTTATAAATTATTAATAGAAATAGTATTCAATTTTTGTGCAATTTTTTAAGTCCTGTCAAGGGTTTGGCTAACTTATTTGGCATGCAGTGTGAAATATGTGTAATTGAAAAACAAATTCCTATTGCTTAATTTATGACTTTGTGAAATTGCCATATATTTATTATGTTGGGGGCTATATGCTCAAAGGTTATGTGTGGTCATGGGTTAAGGGGGAACTGAAAGGAGCTGAAGGTAAACGCTTTACCTTTCCTAATTAAATTATGAAATGCGTTCAGCACAAAAGACAAACTTCAGCGCTTGGCGTAACTTAAACAATAGATAACAATGGATTTCGTGCAGACCCAGGCCCAGTCACAGTACACACATGTTCCTTGCGTCTCCGTAAGTATTCAATTTCATGCGCTTACAATATATTTTATGTAAATTCTCGTAATGCGACAAAAAGGGAAACACATTTAAATGACAGATATGCTGAAGTTTCATTTCAAAACATGCATAAACATACATTGGGGGTCCTCCAGCTCTTGAGTTTTGAGCAAAATGACTGGAACTGAAACTGGCACTGGGACTGGGAAGTTGTTGCTAATGAAATTGGACACCAGCGTGGACGGGCTAAATAAATTAATGTATCGTGCTCATGTCACAGATACACTACGTTGCCAACCCAAAAATTATGCAAATCACAGCCGCCGTCACTGGCTGCATATGCAAAAAGTTTAACCCTTAATTGGCGCATAAGCCGAGCGACATTTTGTGGCCGCAAGCCAGTTCTGGCTCAACTCACCTATCGCTGACATTGATAGCCATCATGGTAGATTCCAGATATGTCCACACACACAAACAGTATGAGTCTCAGAGCAGCAGCAACATTTTCAATTACCGTACAAAACGACTCTGGTTACCGTTTGCCGTGCCCCTCGGTGTTGACGTGAATTATCTGTGGCAAAGAGCCAGTGACAAGCGTTGAATTGCCACAGTTCTCACTTTGATGTCGGGGGTGCCACAACAACCACTATGTGTGTGCGGCAGTGTGTCCAGTGGCAGTTTGTCGCATAATATGTTAATCAGTGACCACATGTCGGGCCACCATTTGCTGTAAATGCTTGATACGCAAATAAATTCCGGTTAAGTTAGCATTTGAGAGCGAATTCGCGCTATGGGTGGGATTTGAGATATAAAATAAAAGAATCAAGATAATTGAGATATCTTTAGGTTTTTGTTTTTGAATTGCGAAAAGATTTGAACAAAAAGCTGATGATACGAACATGTTGGGCAACACTTTCTACGAAGTTTTCGTCTTTGAAAAAATTGGCTTTACAATTTTTTATCATTGGATTGTAACTTATTAATGTGACCAAATATTTTCAAAAATGAAATTTACAACTAGGAGCTAGGAACTGTTATTGTCGGGACATCCCAATTTCATTATACCCTGAACTTTCCTTAATTTCTTAGGGGTTAAATAGTGAAAAGCAATTGCGGGGGACTGGGGTGTGGTATCCAAAAAAATTAAATGAATTTTTGTAGTGAGTCTACGTAGCAATTGTTGATAACTGTAGCTTCTTTACAAAAAATAAATATATACCAACAGATTTTTTTTAGTCGGGCTTCTTCATTTTTATCTATAGCTCACGAAGATTCCAGCCGATTTGAATAAAACTTTGCGCCAGCAGATGGGAAGAAGGAAAATCTGTGGTGTGGTAAAATATCACGCTCCTAGGTCTTTAAGTCTACGAGAAGGCGCAATACGGACAGACGGAGATTGCAACATCTGCTCCTTTTTTTCGTCCTGATTATTTCGGTATTCGGGTTCATACTCATTTACTTTTAGGCGTTACACACATTTTTTTCTCATAAGCTTAATATTCCCTTTTACATAAATTGTGCAGCATAAAAATCAAGTTACTGTAACAAGTTTAAAATTTGCAAGTTTAATATTGGATAGTGCCTGGTCGGGGAGAATAGAATACGTAGAACTAAACTAAAAGATATTATTATTGAATTTTATACTATAATAAGTAAACTGTTTTGGATCAGTGTAGCTCACTGGAAGTGCACTCTGCGCTAATATATTCACCACAATTTAAGGTTTTTGTAAAACACATATACATATTGAATAAATATGTTGGCATGAAGCCACTTGAAATTGAACTATCAAACGCGGCAGAGGTAGTTGTTTTAAATCCTCAATTGGAGTACAATCAGTGCCTATTTCACATATATGATCATTAGAATCTAATCCCTTTTCTCTTGAACTACCTTTATTAAATCTTTAGCTGAGCTGTAAAAATATTTTGGTTTGATTTTTTTTAGTAGATACATGACCAAAAATCGTTTTTCAGGTTCAGCCTATTAAGAATCAAATCGTAATTTTGTTTTCTCGAAAAACAGAAAAGAGAATCAAAGGGAAACACTTTCCGGCAGTGGAGTCGCACAGTGCCTCATGGCTTTGTAAGAGAAACAACCCGGCATTTCGATGGCCCAGTAATGCATTTTAATGCTGACTTTGCGCAAGATTTTGTAGGAGGAAGAAGAAAATATACACCATCTCGCGAAAAGTTTTATATCGGATTGTCTTTTAAATAGACGTTACTCATTCGCCTCCAACTCTTGGAACGTGTTTTTTTTTTTGTGAGAAGAAAAATGATCGAACCAAATGGTAGTGTGTTCCATAAGGCACATTTATTTTTTTTACATTATATTTTGTAAAAATACTCGTAAATATATATACGGAAATCCTAAATTAAGTTAAAAACTTAAATTAAAACCATTTAAATTATATGAACTCATAATTAAACTATTTTCAATTCTTTTGACGATCTTACGAACTACGACTAGAGTTTCTGTTTCCGGACAATATTTAAATCGGGTTCGGTTAGGAGTCCACATATCTATAGCGACTGTCAAAGAGACTAATAAATAAGTATAAAAGTTGCACTCAAACCAATCTGTAAAATTCTCTTTTATTTTTATCAGATTAAGCTTTTTCTTTTCTCTTTCCGAAAATGTAAGATCAAATCATGCAATTTTTTATAATTTATGACATTATTTACTAAGTTTAGCAACCTTTTGGACCACTGATAACAATTACTTTACCTCTGAGCTTTCAAAAAATCTTTTGACCCACATGCAAAGTATTTACTATATATGTCCCATTTATCATTTTACAGTTAAGGCCCGCAGTGTGTTTATCGTATTGGGTCCTACGCATATTTGCTCCACTTAATAATTCACTACAAGTATCCGTGTACCAGGCAGCCGAAGAAGGCGAATGTTTTTGGCAATAAATTGGCATTTAAATTAATTCAATTTGAATTATGTTTTTAATCGCACAGGCAACATCCAAGGAAAGAGAGAGGCCCTCAATGCGGAACCCCCACAGCGTAATTTTCAATCAAAATCGCACATCCGCGAAATTATCATGAACTCAGCAGAACAGCAGCGTCCAAGCGAATGGCTCCAATTTGGCCAGTCAATGACCGCGTCCTCCACTCTTTCTCTTGCGGCTTGTGTGTGTGTACAGCAGATTATCAAATTGATTCCAATTAACACTTGCCACCGCAGGAAAGACTTGAGCTGTTGGCCATTGGCAATTGGGCAACTGCAACCACTGCTGGACCAAGGACCAACACATTCTCTATCTCCATGCATATGCAAACGTTATAAATATTTTACTTTTTTACGGTTAACAGGCCCAACAACGGCACAACAAAATCCATCCTACAAAAGGGAAATAAAGTTTATTGGGCGACCCTTCTCGAGCGTTCCCCTGCACATAAGTTAAGCGCACTTTGTCGTAATTCGTAATTCGAATTGACAAACGTTCCTGGCTCTTGGATTTACAGCCGCCTCTCTCGGTGGCCAGTGTCCCAGACCAAAGTGTGGCATGTTGCGCATGCGCAACAGAGTCATGCTGCAAGGCCCACCATTTGGTCTGCAAATGATTGTGACCGGGTTCAGCACTCGGCTCGTGTGAAATGATAAATATTCCATAATTTAGCTTGGCATTCAATTTCGATTTGTGTGACACATAAATTACGAATTAACGCTTTAAGCTCAACGCCATGCAAAGGAATCACCGATGGAAAGACAGAAAGGGACTGGATATGGGCGATCTGCAGTTGGTTGCGTTTGCATTTGAATCCATTTGCTAAACTACGTTTTGTGCCTTTGGGTGTCACACGTGGTAACATAGTACGTAAATATTACGTAAAAATCCGTTTCATGAATACTTACATTTTCTAATTTTTCTCTTGTATAAATAATAAATGAATGACATATTTTGATCTGCATGAAAATTTTACTTTTTTAATTTTTTTTGATTCCTTAAGATCATATTAATAAAAAAACAATTAGTCACGAGAATAAAATAGTACAAAATCTCGAAGTCCTCTAATAAAATAATTTAAAGTTTAAAAACAAAAAATAATTCCATGCGAATGGGGCCACGCATTTACTCGCCTAAATTTGTACTTTAAAAATAAATAATACAAAAAAAAAAATCAAAAAAAATATTTCCTTTCAAAAAAGAACACCTAAATATTCGGCCATCAAGAACTCGATACTGAATTGCCAAGTACACTACCGCATATCTATGTGTATGCGAAAATCTTGAAAATTAAAGAGACTCCACTTATTGTCGCCAAATTTGTATAAGTAAAACCGGGGTGGTACATGAGCATTTCTCATTTTTTACCATTTTCTGAAACACGTGTAAATTATTTCCTTCATAAAACTTTGCCAAAATTTAGAAATATTAAGTTTGATTAGTATAAGAATCTCCCATATGCATATAACGCAATATATACTTTAAACGTGTTTGCATCTATAAATTTTTTAGGAATGACATACAAAGGGGACCCAGGAGGCTTCCTTAAAACTCTCGGTGATTATTCAAATTTACCTGGATGGATCTATTATGTATTTGTATTATTTAGGAGTTATAAAAATATCTGTTGTCTATAATAGTAAATTAATAACCGCTGGTTGAAGAAACCTCTTTTAAAGTCGGCCTAGAAACTTTTCCAGAGACCTCACAAACATAACAACCGATGACCATTTAACATGACCATAAAACATTACTGTAAGAAAAAAGGACAATCCTGTGTCATTAAAAGAGACATGAGCATGGAAGTTAATTATGCTTATGATATTTTGGTTAGTTTTAAGAGAGCAGCAAATATTGGACTTGAAATTATCCGCATAAGATCGCTGGATTATTCAAAGTCAAGTAGACCTCGAGACTAAATGAGATCGCCCTTTTATTCATTAATAATGATTAACTCTTGGGAACAAATAAAGATTATAATCTTATGGATATAGTCATTAAATTTTGGGGACTTGTATGATTGTCAGCTTCATTGATGTAACCAATTCTAAACGATCTAAGAAAAGTGGTCCTTATTAATCTACCTCTGAATCTTGCTGAATAGCAACTTTACAAATTCACTTCCCTTGACTTCCAAGATTGGGTTTTGATCCATTTCGGTAAAAAGAACTCTTTTCTTTATTAAATAATTAAAACAGAATTTTGCATTTCTTTTGGTAACCAGAGCTTGAGCTGACTATTCTGATGGATTATTTTCAGAAAATCTAACCACAAGGCTGACTATACTCTTCCAATTCACTGAAGAAGCCGAGAGAGAATTTCTGGAGAGCTTTCGGAGCTTTTATATGTATCTGGATGGCCCTGTCATAAACCTTATATCAGATATTGTAACTCTTAACTGATCCAATTCTAGTCTAACTTAGCTTTTTTTAGCTCATAATGCACCTGTTTTTTCGGAAAATATAGTGTATAAGATTAACGTAATTTCATATCAACATCTGGGTGCCCTACAGGGAACATCTTTTGGGGTTTGCTATGCTAGGTTTGTGGGTAACTCAATATTTGGGCCCCTAATAGTTGCAGATTATGGCAAAGTTTTCTCCGTAAAGTTCAGGGCGTTTAGTTGTGGCCATCAGGAATTCCCTGATATAAAAGCCGCTTGTAAAAACAGTCCTAGAGTTTTATATTTTATGGTCCGTTGATACCAGAAAGTAGGCAACAGTAGCGGCATAACCAAACATTTTAAATTTTACAGTTTAGTTTTGTAGCTTTCTAGGAGGACTAAATAATACCATAAAAAATATGTTCACACTGGTAGATATTGCCTCTTGTTACAACACATTTTAGACAAGAATGCCATACTTTGCGTAGTCAGGGGGTAAATGCCAAGTTTTTTTAATGTAAATCGTTTTTGAATACTTTGCCCTTTTGCCATAATGCCAGACAAAGTACTCTAACTTATAAGTTTTGCAGTGACCGGCTTTTACAGTGTAAGTATGGAGTGGAGTTCCACAACAAGGTAGGGAGTCAGACATCAACATAATTCGAAAAATTCCGCCTGCGTATAAAAAATACGCTACGAGGTTTAGGTGTTAGTAAAGGTTGAGATTTTGGAAATAGGGATAAAGGGCTTATTTGGGTCTCAATGATGCTTATACTTTTGGTATAAACTACCAATTATAGCCTTGAAAGATGAAAAGTTTTTTTTAAATATATATTAAGGCAATGCTTTAAAAAATTGAAAGGCATTTTTTTTTTAAATTTTAAATATTTAATAATTAGTTCATCTAAATACTGATTTCAAAGATACTATTTAGCTAATGCTGTTAGATTAGATTAGCTAAAAAGACAAAATATTTCATTGCGATAGTAACTTTCTAATCTTCAAAAGACCAAAACGTACTTAATTAACTTTATAATTTTATACACTTCTCTATTAATTAAAATCTATTAACTTGATAAAAAAAAATAGAAAAAAGTAACAAAAACATTGTGGAGACGAACTTCCGTTTCAGCTACATAATTCAGAAAATTTTGGTAAGCCAAAAAGGCAGAGAATTAGCAGTTGAAAAAGTTCAAAAAACAAAGCCCGAAAAGGCCAAACCGCCGTGTCTGCAATGAGGCATGCCAAAGAAATAAAAAAATAAATAAACTGTAAGATGATTAATAATTTCAAAGGCAACCAAGAGTACCCACTCTAACATGCATAGATGGCACTTTGCAAGAAAGCACGCAGAAAATCTCCGGTTTCCCCAGACAAAACGAAGACAAATGTCGTCTCTGCGTGGTCTGTTTTACAGTTAATTTAAGTTTGAAAGCTTCCAGCGGATACAGTGCCACCAACCTCACCATTCCACCTGAAAAAATGTTGGAATATGCTGATTCTGTCAACTGTTTGCCGTTGATAAAATTATTAGCTTTTCTTTGTCTTACTCCCTGGCAATGGAGCTCCCCTGCATGGTTGGCACTTTTTGTAATTTTGTGTATTAAAATGCAAATTTTTTTTTTAATTTGTTGTTTTTGTTTTAATCAGTGGCCCAACAGCTCATCGCTGTTCATCCGCCCACGCACTTCCTGAGTACCAGCTAGCCAAAGCGATACGTTGAAGCTGCTCGCCATATCCTGTCTAGCGGTTGCACTTCGCTGATGATGAATAACCTTTCGCGTATGTTTTGGGCGTCCTTTGGTGAATGTTACGGTCACGTACCCGAACAACTTCATTTCCACCCTTCGTTTCAGTTATATTAAAATTTTTTGATTTTCAGTTGGTAATTGGAACGCTTGGGGTTTTATTTTTTTAAATTGTCCTTGTTAATGAGGAATCTTACGCAATGACTGCTTAATAGAACTGTAGTGCTTTTGTAAAACCAACATGAGGCCCCTAAGCTTTGAAGACAATTGGTGGGTTATACATATTTGAAAACCATTTAAAGTATATAATACACTTGAGTAATACATGCAAAGGACAGTTGGACGCGATTGTCACCATTAGTGCCTTTACAGTAAAAATTAAAATCGTATTAGCACTGGGGTGGCCGCCGCTGGTATGACAGATTTTTAAGCCGACGGTATCAATAACCCCATCGCCTAAAAAGTTTAAAGACTATTTAGTTCGCGACTCTACGTCCCCAAGAGAGTGCCATATTACAAGTTGTTGTGACGTTTTTTAAAGCGTATAACCGGCAGACGGCCAAGACGCCTCCAATGATACCTTTGAACATACATACATGCCGGTAAAACTTACAACCCACCTTTTTGCTTCGCCGTAGTCGGACGTAGATATTTTTTTTTTTTTTTTTTTGTTTACATTTTATTTACAATCTGTCTTTATTAGACAATAAGTAAATTTACTAAATAATAATTAATACAATTAGGGTATTCACGCTTTGTGAGCACTTGAGCACTTGAGCAGTTGAGCAGAAAGTGCTCAGGCTAAAGCGTGAATCCCTCCTGTCGATTTTTTGTGTTGAGTTGAGCACTTTTCTGCTTCTTGCCAGAGTTTGTTTACATTTGTAAATTGGTACAATTTACATTAAAATTAAAAAACCTGAATTAAAAATGCCGAGTCAAAGCATAAAATCTATTTTAACTAAACATGTAGCTAAAGTAGCTTTGTATTACATCGATTCGTATTATTTTATTGCTGCGAAAATTAAATAATTGCAGAGAAACCGTATTTGATTTTGTGCTTCCTCTTCTTGTGTTTGCTTACATTTCTTAATTGCTGCAAATTATCATCAATAGTTAAAATTTATATTTAAAAATGCCAAGACAGAGCGTTTATGTCTAAATCACTTAATTTCGCATAAAAAAGCCACAACCTTTTTTACTTGCGCTAATACAATTTGATTATTTTAAATTTGGCGCTATTCTTTTTTTAGCGAGTATAAGGTAACTCGTTGCTTTTCATATCATGAAATGGCTAAAAAATGACAAATGCGTGCAGTGCTGAAAAGCCAGCGAATTACCATATTGTGCAACACTTTCTGCTCAAGTGCACAGCAAAAAGTAGACTAGGGTCTGGGTTGAGCACTTCAGCAGTTGAGACTTGAAACGCAGGGTTGTATTTCCCCATACATTTTGTTTTTGTAAAAGTGCTGAACTGCTCAAGTGCTCAAGTGCTCACAAAGCGTGAATACCCTAAATATAAATAGAACAGTAAGTTTCCATCGAAACCTACTATTGTGTTTAGCATATGTTGTATGTGACCAATTTATCTATCCATGAGATCGAAGACTGCATTTAAGTCGTCTTACTGCTGTACTGTTATCGGCTAGACTTAAGGCTAGATTATTTTCGTGGTTGTGAAGTCTGTCAATGTACTTTTTGCTAAATTTGATTATTTCTTCTTTTACAAAAGGAATATTTAAATCTTTATGAATACATGCATTGGACACGTAAAAAGGAGCGTTAACTAAGGATCTTAATGTTTTGGATTGGTACCGCTGCAGAATTTCAATATTTGAATTACTAGCAGTTCCCCACAGTTGTATAGCATAAGTCCACGGACGTAGATATACAGAGTTCAGCAACTACCACATCAAATTCGAAAAATATCTATATGTACCATATTTTTTCAGAAAAATAAATTACATAAGGAACGGGAATAATAAGTTTTAGTGACAGCAAAACCTAAATCTAACTTGGAATTATGTCAGATCTTTTTACTTAACTAATGACGACGTTAATTTTTCGTATTGTAAAGGAAATAAAATTATATCTGTTTATTGGTACCCTAAGCATTTTTGATATAAATATTATTTTTTGTAGTCCCTTAGCGCTCAAGCAGATAAAATGAGATGATATATCAAATGCGTTTTATCGCATTATAAGAAGACTATGACATGTGCCCTAAAAAAAAAAAAAAAAACAGGTATCAAACATTTCCATGCGCTCCCACATTAGATGACTACAACTAGTACGTCTCGAGTACTATATTACATGCATCCGCAACATGAAGCACGTTATGCATCCATCTACTTGGAAAAACGCGACATTCTATGAACCTTCCTCTCACATATAAGACATAAACAATTAAACTCATTTGACGATTAATTACGAGCCGCTTCCAAATCGCGTGTCGTGCGCCAACACGGCTCAGCAAAATTGTGCTATCAAAACAACTGGAACTACTGCAGCAAGAGGGGCCGTTCTGGAGGCACCAAAGTACAAATTCATTTGCTGCTAAAGACACAAAGCTGAACTGATCGGAACTTGCATGTCGTCTCATAATCTTGATGAATGCATAATTGCAAGCCCGAACATGCAGCTAACGCGATACTCCGCACCCCACTCACGGAACACAGTCTAACAATTTGTGGTTTTTTGCTACCGTGGTTTGGGTACGAACGACATGAACCAGTGTAGACTAATGGGTTTAGATGTCAACCAGCATAAGTGCCAATGGCCAAGCGGGTCGCGTGGCAAGTCACAAAATTGCATTTGGCAGCAAAATGTTGGGATGTTGAACTATTTTCAAAATATTTTCATATATTTTAATAGAACATGGCTTTTCCAATAGTTTTCCACTTCAAGAAACAACACAGCACGTAATACACGCAATTAATGAATTATGCGGCAATTAATTAGAGAGCTCTAGTAATGGCTATGCACCCAAAACTATCAAGAAACCCCGAACTGAACCACCATCATTATTAACTCTAACATTTCCATACCATATTTGTAGGTTGCATTGAGTTTCATTCATTCATTCACTCATAGACTCATGTGACCTAAATTATTCAATTCATTTTTATTTATTTTTAATTTTTTGATTTGTTGCAATATTTTGTTGTTCTTCTCTTTTCAATTTTGAACTGCCGCCGTCTCGGTTCGTTCAAAGATCGAGACAGTCGAGCCAAAGGGGTCTCATCTTGTTTGTATAACTATTTATTCTAATTTGACCCGCTTATTGCTGGGCTCAAAGTTTTACTTTTCTCATTGGGATCTGGGATCTGGTCTCTGGGTTGTTATTGTTATTGTTGCGACACATGAGGGAGCAGCCAGCAGCAGCCCCTTACCCCGTTTTTAATTGATGCAATAATGTCGGTCGACTCTTAAATGATGAATCACTTTTTCATTAAAATTTGACTTGAGTGTGACCCTCATGTTGCTACTTTTGGACTTCTATGTGGTTAAGAGTTAGTTTTCTTCTTAACTGGCTACACGATTATTAGATATAATATCAATTAAAGATAACAAAAAGATCTTATAAAAAAATTTTTTAATCCGAAAAAGTTTTAATTATAACACATTTTTCAAATCGGATTGCGAATTATTCGCAAAATAAAATCTGTACGAAAAAAATACAATAATAAATAAGGAAGACCAAAGAAGATTTGGATATCGAAACAAATGACATTCGCCAATATGAAATAATTTGAAATGTATTAAGTCCAGTTCTGATAAAGGGTCTAGCTGTATAAGGTACCAAAAACTGTACCTAACGATGTTTAAAAACTTATGATGCAAACTATTTTTGGTACCATATACAGCCAGATCCTTTAAACATTTTTAGAAGCGCACAGTGTTGGAGAATACTGATTTGTTGGCATAAATTCGAAAAATGTAGCTACGTGGATGAGGTTACAATTGGAGAGTTAAAATCTAAATTTTAGATAATTCTCTCATCTAAATAAAATGGAAAGTATTGTGATCATGACTTTGCGATATGTTAAAAGATATCCTATGGCAACTATTGGATATTTGTACCTATTAGTCCACTTTTGATCGAACTTCCCAAGATTGTATAAAATGAAATAAACTAAAAAAACGGCTTAATTACAATATCTCAAAAAATATAAAAGCTTCCCGTACAAAGATTAGGTATCGCCGATAGTTCCTATTAAAACTATATGATATATTGACTGGATTATGACAGCTTAAAAAATAAAATAGTTTTCCGAATCAACTTTTGACTGATAGGGAGTTCCGATATGGTTGAGTTTGGCAAACGCTCTTTTTGCAATTATAAGAAGAATCCTCTTCATTGTTGTCTGTCTTCATTTTGAATCTAGAACCATACCAGCATACTATAAATTGAAAAAATAGTATGTAATACTTTTTGTTTGAATTTCTACAAATAAAAAAAAATACTAAAAGCATCGACAGTTCAACAGCTTACAATTGATGAAAAACCCTAATTTTTTAAAAATAATAAATCTATGTTATTATGAACCGCCAGATCAGGTAATGGACTTACAAGGACTTGTCGGCATTTGTTCCGCGGAACTAAAAATTTACCATCAGCTTTACCAAAAACTTTTCTTAAAAATGGCTTGACTTGTATTTCCCTCTGCATGGGAATGCATACAAGGAAATATGCCAGCTATTTGGTAGCTATCAATTTCCAGACAATCGCATACCGTGAAACATCGAAGTGAAACTGATACCAAGCGTATGAGCCAAGAAATCGGAGCAATACGACAATTTGTGCCATCTATTGAGGTGGCAAGTAGATGAACTGCTGGCGCGCCAGACAAAAGTCAAAACAAGCGGAACATGAATGAACCTTTTAACATACTTGTAGTTACTAATTCCAGGCGACAGACGACACAAAAATCCAAAGTGGATTTTTCATTTGGTTTCATTGTTGCGCATTTATGTGTAGGGACAAAAGACAAGACAAGAGAGCACATGAAGAAAAACAGCAGCAGGAGTAGACCCCCGTAGCCCCGAAACAGAAGACAACAAAGTTGTAACAACAAAGTGACCAAATCACAGAAATTGGACGACTAGGACAGCCGACCATGATCACTAGCTGGTAACAGATGCGCTGTGTGGCGCGAAGGTGTTGCCCTCAAGACCCTCAAATCTCTGAGCAACTCTCTATGTAGTGCCAGTTTCGCGTTGAGGGCGTCCCCGTCCCGCATAAACACAGTATATAGTGTGTGTGTGTGTGTGTAACTTGGTTGAGTTGGGCACACGACTCTTTTGGGCATCCAGACTGGTAATAAATTATATGCTGCAAAGAGTCAAAACAAAAGTAAAATACTCGATAGCATGCGATTGTGAAAGAGATGGCAACAAAGCACGCAGCCAATTGAGGACATAAAGGAGCAACTAAAAAAAAAAGCAAAACTCCAAATGACCAGGAGTGTTCCCAAAACCCAACGCACAGCAACATAAACACTGACAACATGCTGCGACATGGACGGCTGCTTTTGCTGCTGCTTCAGCTTCTACTTGGTTTGTTTGCCACCGTTAACCGACTTGGCTATCGACCTGAGTCGAGTCGGAAGCAGCAACCAAATGACAACTTCGAGGGCAAAGTCAATGAGTGCCTTCCTGCTCCCTGGCTCTACCCGGTCCCTCACCAATACAAGAGAAACAAAAGGATCCCGGCGCGTTGCAAATCGAAACATGAAAACAACGACAGCAAACAAAACACTGAACATGCGTTGAAATGCTAAGAAATATTTGTTGTTCCAACGATGGAAACATGCAACGTGGTGAAACTTTGTTGTTGGTGTTGTTGTTGTTGTTGTCGTATCTGGTTTTGTGTTGCAAATAAAAAATGTTTAAATGAACTACTCTGTCGCCAACAATATTAGTTATGTGTAAACGATTTGGAAGTCTCTCTTTTAAGCACTTAACTTTAAAGCCCGACCTGAGAGGAACTTTTCGAAAAAAAAAAATTGACTAACTATGGTGAATAAAATGGAAGTCACTTACGAGAACAGGAACTGATCAAACTACACATTAAATTTGATTAAATGCGGTTCAGAAAAATTCCCAGTAGAGATGGCACAAGCGAGATTTATTTTTCCATATCTCTTACTACTCCAAAAATGTCCGATTATCGGAAAAAAAGAGTAGCACTTTGAAAATAATTGAAAGTGTTAAAACACTGGAAAGACAGGGGAAGGTTTTGGAACTTAAGTTACCAAAAAAAATACGTACTCACCAGTCGCGAATCCTGAATTTGGTCATAGGGGGTTTTTTCACTTCGAAGTGTATACTATATATCAGAGCTCGCAAAAAACTGTCAACCCATTTTCAAACTTTTGAAAGGGGAGTCTGGACTCTGGTCCTGAAAATTGTTTTTCTAGACTGTGTTAAATCGAACCGTGTAATAACAGAATTGAGTGCATATAATAAGAAGAAAGCTGAAAAATTCAAAACAAAAAGAAAAAAAATTACTGTCAAAGAACTTTAAAAAGGATACCAAGGAAAAACCACTGATGCTATGTTTGGTATGCACGGGAACAGAAATCCAAGAATGCAAGCAACGGGTGGAGACCAGTGATATTTCTTCTAGCTGCCCTGGGGCAAGCGGAGAGTATGCACTTCGATTTTCGAGGCGTAGCGATCAAAGATGGAGAAAAATCTCGACCAGCGCTTCGCCATTAAATTCAGCGTCAAACTCAGGAAAACCGCGACGGGGACACTCGGAATGCCGCCTACAGGGAAGTTGCCATGAACAACATTGTTCGATTCGTGAAAGACGACCCCCAAAAGACTTTGTCATTTTAGGAATGTCTTTCTTGAAAAGTGTCTGCAAACGCAATCTAAATCTTAATTTTAGATTTTGAATAATGTTGATATAACATTTTCTGGCTCACTTGAAGCAAACATTTTTATTATATCTGGAATGGAAGAGCTGATTTTAAGACAAAAATATTTTACCATAAAAAGGTTCACAATTCAAATAAGACTGGAAAAAGTCGTGAAACAAGTATTACTTTCGGATTGTTTTTGTTTTAATTTTTTTTTGATTTTGTGGTTTATTTTTTTTTAAATAAATTTGAGTAAATGTAATCAACATATAGTAATATAAAGGTGCAGAGCTGCAGCAACCATGTCTGCAGTTTTGTATCAAACAAAAATAATTTCCCGCCAACACAACATTACAATTTATCGGAAAGTTAAGGGAAATATACGAGCTTATCGAAACAAAAAAGGGAAGTTATTGACAAAAAAATTCGCACGCAAAACCGAATCCGAATAAAATTGTTCGGTTTGGTTTTTTCGTTTTCCGGAGCATGGCTGATTGTCATAGGTTTTATATAATATTAAGAAAAGAAAAGGTATATGTTATAACTTCCTACTAAATTTTTATAAAGAACAGGAACAACGACCTAAAGTAATTAATTTAAAAAAAAAAAAAAACGGGCCAGCACACTTTTCAAGCGATTTAATTTAATCTGTGTTCATGCAAAAGCATTCGCTTAAGCAATTAAAAAAACTGTAGCTTCGGCTTAATCTTACATTTTGAAAGCTAACTGTGTTAACATTATTAATTAAAGTCTATTAATTCATTGATTGTAAATCTTTCTTTTGTTTAAGTACAAAAATTAGTATCAAAAAACGGGAAGAAAAAAAAATAGTAGGCAACACATAAACAACTTGTAGCATGACTCTGGACTGTCTGTTGACCAAAGATTTCGGCACCAAGCCAAGTCTTGGTGGTAAGCAACCAACCAGGCGACGTTGGATACTACTATGACGACGTCTTCGATGATGACGACGGCGACGCCGACGTGGACGTGGACTGCGCTGCCTGCTGTGCGCGATTCATGTTTGGTGATTAAAGTAAAGTTCGTAAATTTACAGTTTTCATCAAAGAGGCGACTGTTAGTAGACTGGACTCACCTTTTCACTGCACAACAGCGCAGAGTTCAGCCAGGTGACTAGCTGGGTATACAAGCATATGCTGCAGTGTGCACAGGAGTGCTCGCTCCATTGGCTTTTCTAAACTGATTTCCAGCAATAAGCATTAGTTGAAAATTGCAATTGTTTTTCTTTTGGATACCTATTTTTTTTTTCGAAGTTTGTCTAAAGTGCGATCACAAAGGGGCACACTGCGGGGGAGTGCCGCCAATGCTGTGACCGTGGCTATAGGATTGCACGATTCCAACAGCACATCATCAACTGTAGCAGCGTCATCGACAGCGACTACGACGACGATGTCGAGAGACAGTCCATACAGCTCTGGTCTTTTAGTTTGCTGGCAAGGAACCCAAAAGAAATCCAATTGTATTTAACGAATTTTTGACTAGCCAAAAAGTTACTATGCCGTAGCACCAAAGGGGCATGGGCAAGGAATATTGCAAAGGTATTGCAAAAGTTGTGCTACACCGTGAATCATATGGACACCATTAAAGGAATGGCATGGCAATCACCAACACGCGTCAATTCTGTGCGCGCTGTGTGAGCCCGCAAAGAAAAACTCCAAACTGCAAACGATGAACTGCAACTTCGATTGCAATGTGGCTAAAATCTGGCCGCGTTTTTAGCTGGAAATGCGCCAGATGCGCAGATCGCGGCCAAATGTGGTTGGCGTTGGCCTGAACGCTGCGTGAAAATGCAGCTCTGGCCAAAACACAGTCTCTGCGATGAAAGATTTCAAGCTTTGTGTCAATGGAGTTCAGATGAGGCTATGCTACGCTGTACTGTGTCCGGGGGGCGCATCAAAAGCCAGACCGCAACCATTAATAAACCTAATAACAACATTAATGCCCATATCATTTTAACAAATTAACTTGGTCAGAAAACTAATCAGATTTCGATAAGTGCACAAAATAAGCAGATTAATGTGCTGCCAATAAATGTAATTTGAATTTCACACACTCACGCACACACTCCAACACCCAAGTGGGGAAATAAGTAATTTAATTGCGATCAAGGATATCCCCATTGTGGTGTAGCCGAGACGGGTCCAGGCAATCGATCGTCACGGATTATCAAGTTGTAATAGAGCTGCTGCAGTTCTTTTGGATTCCCTACCCAATGCAATTGGTGAGCTCCACTTCTGATGCACGCCGTGCCGCTAAATTATGCGTTGAAAAGCTAAAAATATAGCAAATTGGGGCGCTGGCGACTTTGAGATACCCTCTACTCAAAGGAGCGAAAAAGTTTCCGAACAAGAGCCAACTTGTTGACTATGTTTGTTAGCAATACGCACAGGTGCGAACAAAATTGACAAAACAGATAAGGTTTACTGGCTTAGCCAAAAATAATGTGCAGCAACTTAGTTAACGAAATTTAGCGTACAGGCCTTTGTTAAAGACTCAACCAACACGGATTAGAGTTACATAAAAACAGCAACTCTTGAAAAAATGGAAAAAAAAAAACAATTTATCTCGGGGACTCGAGCCGAGTTTAAGTTTTAAGTCCAATACTCCATCACTCAGCCAACTTTTGTGCGCTTTTGCCACTGAGGGAAACCGAACCATAGTCTCTACAATACTGAATTGCGATCATCTTCAATATTTAGACGCATATGAGGCATATATCATCGTGGCACAAGAAAAAAATTAATTTTGGTTTGCTTTAGTAATTCATACAGACAGATGGAGATACCTTTTCTTGTGTCCTTCTGACCATGTTGGAGCTAACTTTGGGAGGTCTATGACGTCTCCTCGCCAACTAACATACCTTTGCACAAAGTTAATATACTCCCTAATTTGAGGTACAGAGCATAAAAATGGAATGAATAAAAAGCCCTACGATACACAGGTGTTGATTGCCATGCTCTGCATTTTCCAGACTCTCTGTTGCATCTGCCGGCACGATTAGAATACGCTTGCAGCTTTGCTTGGAACATGGTACTAGATGCAACGTTTGGTCATGCACTTGCCAGAGAACGTGTTGCAAATTATTACAATTCGTACGTGCGGCCAATGATGATGGCAGCATCAACAGCAACAATCCCATCATCATAACCTGGCCAACATTTCTTGTAACCAAAAATAAAAAAAAAATACAAAATTTCTGATTGAAATATATGAGAGCTCAATATATCATTGATTTCATCTTATTTGGCATGAGCTAAGTACTAATTTACTTGTTATGAACTTCCCCTATTAAGATGCACGAATAAATTGGTACATTATAAATGAAACTGAATATAAGCTCTTATCACAGCTACTGACGAGAACTGCATTGTAATTTCGGTGTGGTAGGTTAGTTAGGTTAATTCTTTTTATGCAACCGATGCACGATAATTCATATATTACTCAACTGATCTCAAACTCAAGGTTGTCTGCAGTAAATTTTTGATTTTATAATTTTTCCATTAAACTATTCGAGTCAACAAGTGTGCAACCTTGGCACTTTCATTAAAAAAAAACAAACTGTTTTCGTACATTAAATTTGTTTTCATCACTTTATGGTGGAACTATATAATCTCTAAAAGTCAAACGAATTTTTATACCCTGTGACCTGTAAGGTCAAGGGTATACTAGATTTGGAAATGTACTTATGCAACAGGCAAAAACAGGCGTATATATTCTTTATACCAAAATGCTTATCATAACCTCGAGTCGATTAAGCTATACCCGTCTATCCGTCTGTATGAACACCTACATTTCGGAGACCATAAGTGCTAGAGAAACAAAACTGTACCAAAAGTGGTACATTTTTTTTACTTTTTTTTGAGAGAGAGAAAAATACATTATTTACTGACATTGTTAAACAAAATTTCCAAATAAAATTTGAAAAACAAAAATTAAATTCATATTCCCAAACTTGTCGTACCGTCATATTATATAATTAATAATTTATAGGTATGTACATATAATTACATTTTTTTTTTTTTTTTTCAATAAAAAAAAGTTTTAAAATAAAAAAAATTCCAATTACACAAAAAAAAAATTTTCATTTTTGTTTTTAAAAGAATTAATGTACACATACTTTCGGGAACGAAATAGCAGACTAGCTAGTTAGAACCCTTACACATTTAACATCTTTTAAGAGAAGAAATGGGTTTCAGAAGGAATGCAGACTGATGGATTCATGGATTCTATAACTTAGGTTCAAGAACACTAAGGGTTACCTAAACCATATTACAGACTCAAGAGGGTAAGTTGGGCACCACGAAGTCCAACGCTTATAGATTTTGTGAAATTGCTATGGAATTCTCACAACAGAACAGTGTTGAAAAATAGAGAATAGTGATTTTTAACAAGCATGGGAATCTATAGAATGGGACTCTTAATCGCAGGTATACGACACTGACGCATTCACCTATAGATGGCAAAAATTCATTAGTTCCTATTCTTACGCGAAAATCGCATCTGGAAATAATTAAGATTTAGAACAATTTCACGTCAAGCTGTCTCTAAGACAGTATATGTATACCAGACGAATGAGTCAATTTTAGCGGAACATGCGTATTACTTTTGCAGGTTCAACTAAGCAAGGTGGCCATAAAAGATCGCCCAAAAGAGGTCGGCACGTCAGAAATCTGCGGTAAAATCCATAGAAGGAAATTGAACGATCGGAGGATAGAAGTGTTTGAGCTGGCTAATGCTACAAGCATCTGACTGATCGTACACTTTAAATTTTAAATGATTATTTGGGCGATTAGGACGAAAAATGAGGCCTCTTGTGACTATTGTCTTTTTGCAAAACCAAAGATAAATCAGGGCGCCTTGAAAAATCCTACTATTTAGAGGAATTAGAAAAAATTAAAAATATTGGACTAAATAGACTGAAAAAAATATCTTTTATTCAAAGAGCTTCTGTCATATTTCGACCGAGTAGCTTATACTACGAAGAAGAAATTATTATTTAATTCCCAACCGAGTGGCTGATAAGAGAACTACAGGTCAGACATGGCTACTTCTGTCTTTTCAATAGATTGCTTAAATCTAAGTTCTCTTTACCTTCATCTTTCGAGGAGTCCTGCAATATCGTAATAGGCTCTTTATTAGATACTTTGGCATCGCAGACCTGAGTGTGTCAGACTAATACTCTGATAGCGGCTCCCACCTAACCTAATCCCATCTATTTCAAATACTATTTGCACAAAAACATGCCATGTTTTTTTTATGACAGTACCAGGTTTCTAACGGTACTCATGCCTAAACATTAACATAAACTTTAAGTAGTTTATTTTATTTATTGTGCTTGTAGCATTAATTCCGGGTTCAATTAATGTCCACTTTGTTTGACTAACAAATTGAAAGAAATCAACTTTTAAATTGCAGACGGTGCAGCACGGGCGGAGTGGGTGATTGTCGACTACATGACTCTATTTTGTTGGAGTTACAGTGGCGCTGCGGCAAGTTGAAGTACTCCAACTAGAAGCTGCGGTTGTTTTGCTCGCATTTGAAGACAATCATCGACAAACGGCCTGCTCCTCAACGGCTGAGCCGCTCCAAAAGAAGCCAGTTGAACTCGAACTCAATGCAATGCAATTTGCTAAAAATTTGAGTTCAGCCGCGGGTCAAGCAACTGCTGGCTACTGAATTTGCAAAAGTTTTTTTTTGATTTTCTTGAGGCTGGCCGATGCGCGGGGTAGGTAAATATTTGTATCTTTCAAGTAGTGTATAAGAAATTGTTTGATAAAAATCGCTAGGCACAAAATTTTTATTCAAACAATAACGTGCCAAAAGTTTGCTACTGCATTTTAAATATTTATTATACTATCTGAAGTTGTAGGCCACAGACGCCCCCTGTGCCCCAAAACTCATCATGATTACTGCTTCAGCAGGGTCTACGTTGTTGTTATTATTATTGTCAGGCGCACGTTTTGGTTGTACTAGAAAAAAATATTTGTTTTTTTTTTTGAACATGAAAAATATCTTGTTTAGATTTTATTTTTTAGATAGACGACAAGTAGACTTAATTATCATTTTTAAAGCCAATGCACACATCCACACAGATAGCGATAGCCACATACATACATAATACATTAGCCAAGTTTTGAGGGCGGCCAAAAAGTGACTTGGTCTGGCCAACTTTCCAAACAGAAAATTTCGCCAAAGAAAAGCACACTGGTACTACATCCAAAAGACAATCATTTCCCAGCAAATCTATGCGCATCTCCCACTCTTTCACAAGCACCGATAGATCCGGATAGTAGTATGCAAATGTTTTGTTGTGGTCGTTGTTGCTGTATTCACCGCCGTTTTCCGAATTAAGCGACAAGCGGCTACTTTTACAACACTGTAACAAAGCGAGAGGTAAATAGCAAGAGGGCGCAGAGTGAGAGAGAAAGCAAACGCTAGAGTAGCCAGACTGCCAACATATTTTGCTTGTCGATAGCATCGATTGCGTTATGCAAAATATATGCAAATACCATAAATACGGAATAGCCGGCCCCAAACTAAGGCTGTGCCATCTTCAAAATACCAAAAAACAAAAACGGAGAAAAAAAAAACTGTTTTTCTTAGGAATCACCGGTTGAATTCGAGCGTTGTTATACCCTGTACCTTAAGTTAAGGGGTATATAAAGTTTGTACCAACGAGTGTAGCATAAATGGGGAGACGCTGAAGACTCTACCAAGTTACCTCCAATATGGTTGGGAGAACAAAAGAAATTAATGTAGAAATATGTGTCCATCTGGATGTCTGTCCGTAAGAACTCCTAGATCTCAGAAAAATAGCACTCATGGGAAAAGCTGGAGCAACAAAACTTTCAGATTCCCTGCCACGGGAAACAAGTTTATTTAATTTCTTCGATATCAAACTTGGCATTCGAATTTTTTTTAAATATTCCAAGAACTGTACCAAATTGAATTTAAATCGGTTCAATATATCATCAAGCCCGAAAACATCGTCGTCGATTCGACGAGGAACAACTTTAGTGTGATTTTTAAAATTCCATGAAGAATTTTTTCATTGCTCACTTATCTTTTTTATTCAAGACCTTAGCTTACCATGAGCATAAAATTTACGCATGATGATGAATTAATAAAATTTACTTAATTAAGTGATGAGAATTATTAATTTAATGATGTTAAGAAGATATATAAATTGATACAGACAAGCTCAAGAATAACATCTAAAATTTAAAAATCTTCTAAAGCTAATAGTGGCTACTACTATGTATAAGCACTATGACGCAATTAATCTTAATCGACTGGTTTATTAATTTCTTATGTTGTAATGGTGTAGGGTATCTCAAAGTCGCCTGCGCCGGATTTTAAAGTGCACCATATTTTTGTTTAGTCTTAAAAGCTACTTCGGTACAACTACGTAGTAGTCGTTGGCGGTGTCGACGCTGCTTGAGAGATTTGTGAAATTTATCGGGTGGGTGGGTGAGCATTCTGGGAACAATTGCTTTGATAGTGAGTGTGAGTGTCAGTATTAGTGAGTGTATAGTATATCTTAGGCATGAATAATCGCCGGCTTTGACAACATTTGAATAACGTAGTCTCAGTTATTGTTGCTGCTTTAGCTTATCGCAAAAATTGAGTTAGTGAAAGAATAAATCTGCAATATCACGAAGTTGAACTCATCTGTCAAGCCTTGTAATTGAGCTGAGCATACCAATGTGTCGAAAAGTGCAGTTTTTGGCATATTTACTGGAGTCTTCCAAAGACGTTGTTTATGCAGATAGTAACAGAAGGATTTTGGGTCTAAGAAAGTCAAAGACAAAGTGGTTTGAATTTTGCATTTATGCAAACATATCGAAACGTTTAAAAATATGACTGAGTACTTTCTTAATGCAAATTTTGAAGAGTATTCGGGAGCATTAAATCCTGCTTTAGGATTAAGGTTTTTGTAATAGCTCTATGACGACTTTGTTCCCAACCTAATTGGAAACTGACCTCGTGTTAGTAATCAAGACAAGTTTCAAAATTTACCACGAGAGTGGGGAAAAAGAAAAATAAATGATGGACGGAGAAAAATCTTTTTTACATTGCTCTCAATCAAAATAGGCTACTTAAAATAATTTAAAATCTACTGAAGCATTACTCCGCAGTTGACCAAAGTATAAAATAACAAATACGGCAATTAATTTTGTCTCCTCAAACTATTCTAAAAACCTAATTTTATCTGCTTTTTTATAAATGTTTGAGCAGGAGAAGACTAAGCTCTTCATCTCTAAGTGACTTCTTATCTCAAAATTGTGTTATATCTAATACACTTTTGGCAATAAATTTAATGGAATAATAATAACATTTAAATTATAAAATGGGGAAAATTAATAAAAGATATAATATAGTACAATAAAGGCATCTTGATCAGTTAGGTCCCAGCTTGGAGACAGTATGGTTGCCCGATATTCCGCCCCAACAAACTCCGATTATATTTGGTAGCAAGAGGAAGTAGAGATAGTGAAGGTCCATATAAGATAAGATTAGAATAGGGTCGGAAAGGTTATAATCGATAAGTTCCAAGTAGTAAGTTGACTGAATTAAGTTTGAGCAAATTAACTCAACGAAGATTAGGTTAGGGAAAAAAAAGACTTTCCAACACTAAGGAAAATTAATAAAACAAAGGCAAGGTACTGAAATATGAAGACAAGAATTACTATGATCAAATACGTACAGTTTTAGATCGGAAGATCCATTCGAAACTTATTGAATTTAATTAGCTCGCTCTAATTCAATCCAATTAAGAAATTTTAAAGCGATCCTATATAAGTTATAGCTTAATAAGCAAAGGACTATAGTTCACATAATCAAATGCTTTGCTACTAGTTCGCAAAACTTTTATTCACAACAAAATTATTAATCTTTGAGCATTACCTTTCTTTGATATTGAAAATCATTGTCATCAAGTAATAAACATAATGTGTTTTTAACTATGATGAGTATTAACAAATATATCTAGATTTTTTCACCTATGATTCCAGGCATGATGTTTCTAAATAAATCAGCTCAGAATGGCCTGGTACTGAAAATTCAGCTATGATTTCAAGTCTGATTCAAGCCTGAACCGAACTGAAAGGTAATAATGCCAGAAATATATATTTTAAAATATATTTTATTATCTAAACATTCAATCATTGAAGATCAACACTCATCCTAAGCTAAGCGTTCAAAAGCTTCATAGCCTTCATAAAACTATTCATCGTGTCTGTCTTTACAAGAAGTAAAAAAAATAAATAGATCGGAGCACTGTGACATGAAGTTCCTATATAGCGAACAAAACGAAACTATAGACAAGTACATAACATAAAAAAAAAAAAGTCACTTTAGGGGGTCATAAAAAAAGTCATTGCCCAAAACAGAGAAGACCTGCAAGAATAAGTATATATTACTTCCCTTTTATATAATAGTTTTCTATGCAAATAACTGTCAGCATTCAAGCAAATAAAAATATATGCCATTTTTGGTGCAATTAAGCTATTTTACCAGGTAAACAGTAAAGTTTTTCCAAATACCAAGGTCCTCACGATTTTATTAAGTTTTCTCTCAAAGTTAATATGTATACCCAAAAATATTGTAAGTTTCCTTTACAGTATTCCAAATCAACCCATAAATCTCACACAAATACCACTCAAAAAGCAATAAGACTATTTCAACGCCATTGTGTGCTAAGTAGATTTGGAAAAGGCGATACAAATTTCCATTAAAGAAAACCATTCGACTCGAACGCATGCAAAGATCAGACCTTGGACAATATCTAGACCATAAAGCGTTGCAACCCGGCACAACCATGCGTTGCATAATATGTCTGCAGTTGCTACCAATACGCATTTCCATGACAATGCACAAATGGAAACAAAGCCCCTGGACCAGACTGTGTGTCTGGCTATGTATATAGCTGGCTAATCTATGAGCTCAATCAGTAGGCAAGATGCGCGCGCCTGCGCTGGTGTCCCCATTTGAGTCTGGCTTGGATTACCTTTACCATATGCTCTCGCAGCTCTGCCGTTGTCCAGTTTTGCTGAATCAATTTGTTTGAAAAACTAAAAGAATTTAGCTGGAACAAAGGTGTACAAGCAACTGAAGAGGCGTGTGACGTTTAGAGACATTGTGGGCTCTTAAGACGCATTTTGTCAAGGTTTGTTATGAGGGTGGTTTGCTCAACAAGACAGGGGCTGTGCGGGTGCGCTTAAACACACTCGTCCTTGTCTAGGCCAAATAAGTGCACAACAAAGAGCGTAGGTAATCGGATTGTTCAAGCGGTCAATGTCCAAGGCAATTTGTGGGTTTTCAGAGGCTTAGGAGGCAGCTGTTAACTAACGCAATCTTAAACTTGCGCCAGGGCTATGCAAAATTTATAAAAACCCTGAGCCATCACGTAAATAAAAAAGTCGCCAAACTTTAGTACCTTGGTAACATGGTAAACTAACAGCGGGCGGTGTCATCGCTTATCGGCATAACTACCAGTCTCACATCTAAATCTTGAAGAGAGTCTCAATGCAAAATTTTGGTAGCTGCAAAAATTCGCTGAGAAATGCCAAGGATGAGGAAGCAAAACATGTCACATGCAACGTCATCGTTGTCGCGAGCCATGACCATGTGCAACCGTTAAAGATGTATCTGTAAACCAAAAAAAAAAAAAAAAAAAATAAAAGGAATAAAACAAAAAAAAAACCAACAAAGACTACCAAAACAAGCCACTCTCGTCCAGCCGGTCACTGCATCGTTTATCTGTGTGCAACCATCAATATGTTTTGCCTGCGGATGACCAATCTGTTGTGGTAGCCGGGGCAAAAGATAAGGATGCCACAGTCGGCGCGTGTTGCAACCAAAATCATCGAAATGTTTAACCAAGTTGCCCAGATATGTTCAAGATGATGAGAGGGCGTACTACAGAGAGGTCATGGCATTGGTTCTGGTATTGTATTTAATGTTCGCATATTGTTTTTTATTAAGATGTTACGCACATAAATATAAATTCAACTTTGTACTAAACACATCAGATAGCATATAAAAAAATAAAATAAATATGACAGTATAAAATACTGATTGTGGTTCGCACCTTTTAGAATTATTAAGAATAGACATTTAGACTTGGAAGCTGAATTGAATAAAATATCGGCAGGACCATCTCGACAATAATATAGCCTGTATTTTCTGGTTCATGCAGTTCGTATGGATGCGGCAACTGCAGCTCTTAAGGTGTTCGATGTGGTAGTTGGGGGTCAGCGGAGAAGGGGAAAACCACAGTTGCGTTGGCAGGGCCAAGTGGCTGAAGCTCTGTCAGCCCTAGGTGTTGTCAACTGGCGAAAGCGCGCAATGCAGAAGTGCCTGGAGGGAAATGTTGTACCAGGCTGAGACCCGTTAGGGTTGTTTTGGCCAGTTAAGAAGAAGTCCAAACCGACACACACATTTTGGTGACTTTAACTTTTTCACAAACAGTTTTACAAAACTTTTTTTAGGGGTGCCTCTAAAAAGGGCACAAGAAGTGCAAATATAGTCTTATCTGGTCACCTGAGAAAAGCTAGAGGGCTTTTCCTGCAAGCTTAGCAGGCCAACCATCTTACAGCTTTCTAATATTCATTTCGAAATATCACTATACCCTGCACTTTTCTTAATTTCCAGATTGTTCGAGGTATGCAGTAGATGACAAAGTTTAAAATTTAATATGAAATTAAAAATTGTGAAAAACACCGACTTTCTTAAAATTTGAACCAATTAATTATTTAATTAATTCCATCGAGCATGCAATTTTTTTAACTAGAACTCATTTTAATTGTTGTCCTTCTAAGCATAATAACTCAAACAAAATATACATCCATTGGCTTACCTTCTATTTCGCCCATAGTTGTTGATTCCCATGTAAACTCTGACACTTATTAAAAAGATGCAATAGAATAGATTTTCTATTGTTTTATAAGGCAGTTTTGTGTTATATCCATACTTTACTGGTTGAAAAAATTTAAAAATTGACTAAAAAGTAACTGGTTTTTAAATAAATTATGATTTTCAAATTGTTTATACGTTTGCGTTTCAGATAATTTTAGAGCGTGTTGTTTCAGTAGTTGTGTTTCGTTTTTGGAACTTCCAATTTTAAATTATATTATTTTTGGCTTATAATTTCGTAAAAAAGCATATAAGTGCCGCTATCAATTTCAAGTTTCATTGTTTAAGTTTTATTACCAAAACGAATCGAACGGATTTAGCCAATAAAAAAAAAAAATTGTTCAAATCTTTGTACCAAATTATTTTAATTAAATTTGTCAGAGCAAAGTCGAGAGTAACTGCCAACAATATATATATTTTTAAAATGTGCTAATTTTTTTTTCTTCTCGATGGCGCCATATTTAATAACCTATAACCAGTGGACGATAAAGACGCTTCCAACAACAAGTTATTCATCAAAATATGATAAACGGCTTAGAAGTTGTAAGGGAACAGATGCACATACATTCGTGCATCCATACGTACAGGTCAGAACCTGTATACAAAAATTTGTTTACAAACTACTGAGCTCCACCGCTTCGAATAATAAACGAATAATTTTTATTAAAAAAACACCTCTAAATTCGCATGAACACTTATAGTATTTTATACGCATTCAATGAAAATTATACATACATACCGAATTTAAATAAATTCTTTTTGCTAAGTCTTTCTCACTATAATTTATCTAATGGAAAATGCAAACGTAATGTTAAACTTTCATTACCAGTTAGAGCTGGTTGGTAAACTTGTTATGGTAGATTGCTTAATCAATCTTTCAACATATCCAAATGCCGCACATATTTTTCTTTCATCAATTAAAACTAATAGAACAATTAAAAAATGCCCACAAAATGCACCCACAGAACTTAGAAACAAAACCGCAATGATGAAGATGATGATGATGCTACACCACGGAAATGCGTGAGAGTGACAAGAGTTTTGTCGTCTTTGGCAATTAAGTAACATGAATAAATGAGTAAGTGAATGAATAAATGACTGAATGAATGAATGAGTTTGAGACGGAGCGCCACAAACGAATGCATGTTGCCAGTTCATAATTTCTCAACTCTAATTCCCAAGAACAAGAAGACAAATTAGAATGCCAGTGGGAGTGTGTTGGTGTGTGCAGCTGGCATGTTAACTTTGATAGAAGCTCCCGATAGGAATGCTACATAAGTGAGATGACTACGCCCTCAAGACAGCAAGACCAGGGCAAGTGCACAAACAGTTAAATGCCGCAGTTCAAAGAGAGGCGTCAGTGGGCTGCCACCCGCGTCTAATTGTCGAGCACAAATGCAGAAACATGCAATTACCACCATGCAGAGAGAGAGACACAGCTGATGCCTGCTAATGTTGATGATGTTGATTAAGTGCACACGGTTTGGACCCGGCTAAGAGATTCGTGTATAACAAAAAAACAATTGAAATTATGAATTATGAAAAATTAAAATCTAGCAAAATGGCACAGTGTCTAATTAACTAAGTGCGAGCAAAGTGCGCAGCACCTCAGCCACAGGGCGGTCGAACAGGCTGTGCCCAGTCCAGTTTGTGTATGCGTCCCAATGCCGCATTGAGTGAAACCCATTTTTAGCTTCATGCATTTTTAATTCCCTTAATAGCTTTTGTCTTTTCACTTTGGCTACTCCACAGACCGTCTCCCTCCATTCTCGAGCCGGAACAACATTGATGGACCACAAAACAACAACCACAAAAAATTAACAGACAAATTTTGTAAACAAAAGCGCAGGTGCTAGCCAAAACCTTCAGCTCAGTCGCCCGTACCAACAGATTAATCTGCTCACATTTTCAACTATGTACTATGTGGAAAAAGTTTACATCCACGTAAAAAGTTGTCGTTACCTGCGAACAGCTGCGCCCCCTGTCGGCTGGCTGGCGCAACAACTAAGCGCAATGTGTCGTCCATCAAAATTAATTACAAAAGGCGCACTGAAGGCCAATTGTCTGTTTAGGGCTGGGGGTAAGCTCAAAAGTTAAAAGGGGGCCGGTGACAGGCCAATAAGCCAGCGTGCACACTGGCGCCCTCTACTATATTCCCAGACCGCGCAGAAAGTCCCGCTTGGAAAAACTCTCATTCGTCAGCACCTTGAGCGTGGCAACGGCGTTCGCTTGACAGTTGCAACAAAACTGCCAACTTCCTAAATGATAAATTGCCTCCCGTTTGGTCTACGGAGAAGTTTGTCAACATCTCACATAGTCAGCACACTTTATGTTGCATACTTTAGGGTGCAGCCTTGCCAATGAATTTGTTACTAGAAGCTTGCCCAATTACTAGGAATTTATTGGGTTGCTTGGTTTTTTGGACTATTGTTATTTCAACATCATCTATTTGGATTCTACAATTATATATTTTGATATAAAAAACTGAATCAATAGGCTACAAATTCTCATTTGGTTATTCTATGAACTGTGGTCATTCTTGATGAAAATGATTTGTTGAGAGTGATTGCCTAAATGCTTTGAGAAAAATATTTAAAGAGTACCAAGCAACAAATTTAAAAAAAAAAAACAAGCTAAGGCAAGGATATTTTAAGGATTGTAGATGTAGAAGGTATGTTCACATTTTGTCATTTATTAGGCTCACACGGCTCTTTATACCAGATATCAAAATATGAGTATGAAAATGGTGTTTTTTATTTAGTGTGGGTGTAAAAATCGTGAATTTGAAACTTGTCTCCAGCTCGTTTAGTCTATGAGATCCACGTTATTATACATTCGGACAGAAGCACGGAGAGCATTAAAAGGCGATCATAATCATTTTTTCATCAAGAACATGTGGTCTGTCTTTTTGAGAACCACTTTCATACAACACCGACCACTGTGCATTGTGAGAAACCTTTATTTGAAATAGATATGACCCTCTCAAAGGCCCATTATATTTCAACGCCATCTTAAAAATGTTTTCAAAAAATAAATTTTTAAGGACATAACAAAGACTTCACCAAAAAGCTGCATCGGCAATGCTAGGAATGCTCAATGGCTGATACCCCCATATAAAACACAAGCGAGCTGACCAATACCTTAATGCTCTGCCATAAATTTATATGCACTTGCAAAGGAACAATGAAAATGCCATCCATTGAATATGGATAATGCCCATGCAGTTGAATGCATCAGGATCAGGATGAGTGAGTGAATGGTTGAAAGTCAGCGCCATGTCATGCGCTGAATACATGGCCCAGTGATTTATTGGCTAATGCGCATTTCGTGGCAAGGCCAAATTAATTAACAACAAAGTGTGCCCTGTCACTTGTTGGTTTTTAATTAAAGCCTTCCATGGAATCAAAATTAAAGAGATTTATGCCAATGATAAGCATCCAGTAGAAACATAAAAAAAGCAAGCTCACTTTTAATTAGAAACAAATATGGAATACAAAGATGAAAATGCGTAGATAAAATAAACAAATAATTAAATGCAGACAACAAGTCAAATACAAATTGTCAATGTTGGCGGCCAAGTTCAGAGCCTGGGTCGATTTTTCCTATAAACATTTGAGCAAATATTTACACAGCACAACAAGCATAAGCAGCACACAAGTGTCCTTAATATGCGTGTCCTTTAAAACGAGTCCCCATCAAACTGGGGTGACATTTGTTTGCGCAGGCTTTTTTAATACGAACCGCAAACGACTGCAGGATGTCAGCAGGGTGTCAATAGTGGCATCAGTTGCTCGTTCCTTCCCCTGATATCCTGTCATAGATAATGTCACACATGGCGCTCGTGTCATGCGACTATGTGAGTTTCTAATTAAAAATGTAAAACATTTACGCCTGTCACTTTCGACACTCTTTCTAAAAAACCAAATATTGTTGCATATTTACAACATCATGTTGTCATTTAATTTTTGGCATTTTCCGGAGTTCCCTTTGGATTTCCATAGATTGTATACAATGTATAGTTCGTTGAGGGCAAATGCCGCTTTTTGGGGAAAGCATTCATGTCTGATTGATACATATAATCACTTTAAACATTTTAATTTGCTAATCGGAAAGTTGTCAGGCGCAAGTAGTGAGTGCTTAGTATCGTCCACATTTTCCAATTAAATGGGTTCAATATGTGATTTAGACAGAAACAGCAGTGCGGACACCTACACTAGAATATACCCTGTACTACCTAGTGAGGACACAGTCATCCTATTTCGACGAGAATTGAGGCATTGAGTGGCAACGGTCATTTGAAAGGAATTATCTTTTTTTAGGGACGTAAGGAAGTAAGACGTTTAGAATTCGCTTGAATTTCGATCGAAAAATTGCGCAATTGAGTGAAAAAGTTTGAAGAAACTGTATATACATATGTCTTTGCCCCGGTTGTTCAGAAACAAAAAATATCTTGGTACACGGACAATGTTGTTCCTTTACTGATTGTGTCTTAGATAACATAGCCGGAGATGCTGATTTTCGCAAAAAAAAAAATTATGTTTTGTAATGAAGCACATTGTCATCTCGGCGGCTACTTAAACCACCTAAACTGCCGCATCTCGAGAAATTGCGGAAGAGTCAATGCATCCAGAGTCACAGTTTGGTGGGCTACAGAAGTTTTCATTTTTCTTCAAAAAGGAGGAAAGAGTTAACATACGTGAATGCACAGCGTTACCGTATTGTCATATGGCATTTTTTTTGAGGATGCGTCAAAACTTGGGAAGCAATCGACTTATTACGAACTAAATTTACGAAATGGTTACTTCAATTGATGGTCAAGATCAAGATTTGACGCCATTAGATGACTCTGGGGCCACGTCAAAGGCAACGTCTTAACGAATGTTTCGAAGATACTATAATTCTGAAAGACAATACCGAAGCCGTGATTTACGAGGTCGAACCGTAACTTTGTAAAAAAGTGATTGACGATTTAAAGGAAAGATTGGTGATTTGCAAGAAAAAAAATACGCTTTTCGATTGAAGTCGCCATTTTTATACCCTGTTCGAAAGGTAAGGAGTATATTAAACTTGTGGAAATAAATGAGACATGGAAGGCGCCCTCTAAGTATTTAATAATTTAGTAGATTTTTGCATACTATGTAAATTATTATTTTGTTTGGAAAATTTGTATAAAACAAATATGAAATGAAATTACAATATGTATTCTTCCTTCTTCTTCTTAAACGTTATACATATATTATTTACTTTTTTTATAGAATATTTAATCTATATTTTACTTATATTTTTTAATTATTTTTCAGACAACCGTTCTTGAGAGAGAGCTTGAAAAGTGGTCAGTGCTTTAGTCAGTAATGCCAAAAATATTCGTCCATAGATGTTGCACTCTGAACACTACATATCTCCTGATGGGTCACTTCTATTAAATAATGTCGCAAACCGATTTTGTACAGAATTTTACGCGCTACAACATTTTAGAACATCCAAAAAAATTGTACAGCACTGGTAAAATATAGTTTGCAAAGAAACGATTTTTGTGACCTTTGACTTTAAACATCCATAGATGCGGTCATGACATTCATTGTTACTTTTAAAATTTATCATAAAATGTCAAATCGAACATTCTTCATGTGAAGTTTAATGTTATTACCTTTTGATTTCAAAATCAAATATTGAGTAACACTGTAAAAATTACGAAAAGTAAATGGCATACTATATGATAGACGGGATATTCTCTGTTTTACCCCTGTACATTTTTTTTAAAAAACCTTTATTTTTAAGGCTCAGACTTTAAACCGAACAATGCATAGACGACGTTAATAGTTGCAAAAGCCCGTGAGCTTAATCCTTCCAGACGAATGCGTAGAAATAATTTATTATGACGCAAAACTTTTTTCAAGCCGCTATATTTTGCCCAATGCGCCGGTGTTGGCGTTATCTGTGCCACAAAAGAGCAAAGGACAGAGGTTTGGGTTCCTGAACACCCAAAATAATAAAAAAAAAAAGAAGAAATTTACCAAGTTCGCGAGTTAATAAATTTGTGAATGCTTGACAAAATGTTAAAAACGATTTCAACTTGGATTTTAAAGGTGGAAATATCATGTTGTAAATTGCGGGGAAATAAAATAAAATTTGTTTATAAGCTGATTTAGAGAACTTCAAAAGAATGGCATTAAAAATGTGTGCATCAAGCAAAATCGTTTGTGGGCGCTAAGAATCAAGCGTAATGCTTTTGTAATGACTAATTTGGAGAGGATAACGATGTCGTGTAATAATATCCTGTCAGTTTGTCTGCAATGACATCATTGTCATTGTCAGCAGAACCACCCAAACAATGATTTAAATGGATTTGTTGCAATTTCTATGTTTTGGTCATTAAATTTATGATATAACCCTGTGGGGTTTATAACCCTTTTTGTGGTTTTGTAAGGGGCGCCTGCTGCTGATAAACTCAATTTCATAGCTTGGCATAACTTTGTGGTTATAAAATTTGATTCCCTCGGTTTTGGCCGCTTTTTTAATTTCCTTCTCGGCACTTAAATAAATATGACGAAATCACTAAGATGTTGCTGCTGGCCATTTGTTTTGGCCATTTTTTACACATCTTGGCTTAATTGTCTTGTTGTGGGTAATTAGTGCAGCTTTAATTGCCCAGCGTTGAGAATTTATAAGGATTCGGTAAGGCAACTGTTGCAAATTATGGCGCAAATGCGTCATCGGTTTATCTTGGAGTAGTGACAATCTATTAACCCTTGGCAGCACCCCACATATCTTTTGACCACATAAGTAATTAATTGTTAGCTGGTTACTGCAAAACAATTTGTTCAAATAACAATTAAGGGCTAGCAAGCCAGTTACAGACCCGCCCGCTGTGTTCAAGCTGTGTAAACAAAATGGACAGCCAATGTCCATGTTTTATCCTTTAGATACATAATGTACGGGTGAAAGTGGCGTGAGTTTCTTTTGATTAATGAATTTCACTAAAAAATTGTGATTTAAAAATGCATTTAGTTTTCTCTTTCTTTTCAATTGTTTAAATTTCTGCTTAATTTGCCAGCATTACCTTTTAGTTGGTCGCATTGTAATATTATCCTGGCCGGGAGTCTGAGCTTGGCACTTATTGTTCTCTTTATTTCTGGCTGTCTAGCTGCAGTTTTCGAGTCCATCAAATCCATCCATTATATTCTACTTTTCCATTATTGCATGCTGACGGTCTTTCTTTGCATTGTTTACATTTTTTTGACTACAATGATTTGAAATTTTGGAATAAATTTTAAGAGAGAATGTATTTTGTATGCAGGTGGATACACAATTGCAGCGGCATAGCAATGCATAGCTCTCCATCTAATGGCTCCATTGTTAATGTACTCTCTTTTTTTAATATTTTACGACTATTTTGAGATATTGTTTAAAACTTGCTTTTATTTGGCAAATTGATGTACATGTAACAACACACTGAATTAAAGGATTTTATGAATGAAAAAATTAGATAAATGACGGACTAAGTGGTACCTCTTTGAGGAAAAATATCAATCAGATTGGGCGGAAAGTTGCATTCCACCCCCTTCTCATTCATACTTTGAGGAGTGTAAGGAAAATGAGCCACAGAGAAATGTCTCTTAAAGTGAAAAATCCATTTTTATTTAAAAGTCAATCGTGTCTTATAAAAAATTTTCCACAAAACTCAGCAAAGTTTAAACCGTTTTGCAACATAATTTTTCACTATTGATATTTTTTAACTAAATCAAATCTAAATATTCATCTGCCTTTAAGAAATTACATTAAATTATCATTTTTAGATCAAAACCAAAAATCTGCTGTCTTTTGAGCTATATGCGAGAATATAAATTTATCCAAAAAAATCTATCTATCCATTATCTTCAGGATACTTTTTATATAGTTACTATGTTTGAAAGTTTCTGTTTATTAATCCTTATATGCACTTCCTCAAATAAAAAGCTTTATTATCATGCTTAGGCATTGTGGTCGCAAATTAAAAAGTGCACGGGGTTATGCGATATACCCATCCATCAATAGAACCAACCATTTGTGCTTTCCCTCACTGAAGTACTTCAGCAATTGTTAACAATTAACATAATGGAACAATAAATTGCGAAAGTCCACCGCAAGAAGAAAGTCCAATGACACGATGCATTAATGCATTAATTATTGGGGTGCCATACAAAAACAAATATCATCATCCTATTATTATTATCATTATTATTACTACATCACTGGGGGAGCATAATAAATTCTAGAGAAAGCGCAAAATTAATGTAACGCCCCATAAATTAATTTGAAATGTGCATATGCTGCATGGTGAACCCACTATACGATGCTTATCTTTTCTCTAGCCCATTGCAGGGACTTGTTTCATGGGACAAGTGAAAGTGGTCAACCAACAATATCTACTTAATTGTCCCAACAACTCTGGCAAAAGGAGAAAGAAGGAAATGTTAAGTAAAAATAGCGAACATATCCATCCATATGGCAGAGCTCGAAGCGTTGACAATCTTAAAAGGCTGTGACAGGCACAACTCTTGGCAGAGTGAGTAGCACTCACATCTTGGTTAATTACCAAGATGTATGCGTGTCGCGCACACAGCCCAATTAACCCCCATTATGTGCTACTGAGTTTTGTGGGTGACTGCTAGACTGCTGGACTGCCATTTAGCAGTCAACACTCGACTCGAGACTCGCAAAGACTTCTAGTCCTGGGCGTGTGAGTTCAGCTGCACGAGGTCAAGCGCTCTCTGTGCACAAGTAATTAAGATTTTTTTTTTTTTGCGCTTTCCCCATGTACCAAGTTACACCAGCCATAACAACAGCAACACACCACACACATACCAGTTACACACCAGTCACACATTCATAATTACGTTCTATGAGACGCAATCAACTCATCAGCCTGGCACTTAATAGGGAACTGCTTTGCACCCACCAACACCAACGCCAAATTGCTTTATGATGTTGCAGATTATGATAATGAATGCCATCTGGACTGCACTGGACACTGAGCAGTCCACAAAATATGGCGACTTCCAAGTTCAGCAGCTGTCCAAGGCAGGGGCTAACCCATAAGCATGCAGAGCCGCTGACACTTTAAGTGATTTAATGTTATTGTTTTCGAACTTGCCGCCTGCCCGGGTACTGTTTGGTTATGGATCTGGAACTGCATTCTACTCCAAATGCTCAGATACAAATATTGTACGAGCGTAAATTAATGAATATTAATGCGTGATATTTAATTGAAATGTTTTCAGTTATTAAAATATCCAAAACATAAAGAAATAAAATCTACACATTGAGGTCAAAGGACGACTGTACAAATCTTGGGACACGCAAAGGGTTAAATTGTGGATGATTTTGAATATTTTTAAAATCGCTTTGGTAAAAGTCAATTTTGGTTGTAAACGGAAATAAATTGTTTTTAGCTCGAATTAATTTGAGGTGCGTTGTGTTCTATACAAAAGATTAGAAGTGATGGTTGTGGTGGTGCGTATGGCGTTGTTACCATCCAGCTGGTAAGACGGTATGACAAAGCGATTAAAGAAAACTTACACTTGGTCTACTTATCCATAAAAAAGCCATTAAAGAAAATTTGATTATAATAAGTATATTTTTTTTGAAAATATTCTTTATGGTTTCTAGTGCACCTTTCTCTCTTCAGAAAGTTACAAGAAAGATCTTTGACTCTTTACGCGTTGGTAACGAAGGCCGCCGGCCGCTCCGTCATAAGGTAAAGTTTTTAGTTCGGTTGTTAGGGTTATCCTCTGTTAGAAAGCCCATATAGTGAACTCACTAGCTGCCTTTGGTATTACAGAGAGAGTAGTAGAGACGCCTGGAGGGATATCTGACCGTCACCCAAAAAAAGGGTCGTAATGGATAGTTAAGAAGAAGAAAATCGTTAAGCCTTATTCTCCTATTTTTATTGTTAGCGGGTTAGCGGGGAGTATCATTTATTGAGATCTATTGAGTTCTCCTTACAGATCCATTGTCAGTTCTGTTTCCGCACTAAAGCTTATCTTCTGCAAAGTCTTCAACGGAATAAAGAATAAAACCTAGTACTATGAGGGCTCTCTTATGTTAAATAAACCTTCAGGTGTTAGGGCAAATCAAGTTTAACTTCCTATGGGGTGCATTAGGTTCACAAAGTCAAAACGGGAGAAACACATGAATATCTAAGCCGAGAAGTTTCTCTCCTCTTCTCGTTATAATTGTTTCACAAAGAGCCAGGCCACATAGCATGTACTTATAATTATATAAAGATTAGCAAAGTCGTTTCTTGTAACTTTAGTCCCAATGTTTTTATAAGGGTATTCACGCTTGCTGTTAAGTTAAGGAGTTGATATAGTGTATGAACTGAGTTGTTGAGTTCGCTCTTTCCCAATTATTTGTAAATTATTAATTGGCCGCGTTGGCACCCCAGTCTGTTTTAGTTCACTTTATTTAGTAGTATATAAAATGCACAAGACTGACTCTTCCGCTCTTTATCAACGCGTATGAGACAACTGTTTGCTTTTATATTTCTAAATGGCTAACAAATCAGGAATGTTGCAATGTTAAAAATGGCGCAAACAGCGAATTTTACAACACTTTTTCAACTACTCAAAGTTGGGTTGAGAATTTACACTTAACCATGTGCATTTCGTTGTTACAAAAGTCCTCAACTCAACAACAAGCGTAAATACCCTAATTGTGTAGTTTGTTTTCGGCGCTATTACCAGAGATCGCTCTCTGTGTATTAGCCAACATAAAAAAATTTATCATCGCTTTAGGATGCAATTCTTTCATTTGAAAGGTTGGATTCCATTCTGGGGGAGTAGAAAAAAAGTTGCAATTATTATAAAAAAATTGTATTGCGTAAATGTATGTGTATTAAGAAGGTGACTAAAATCTGTCGTTATTTCAAAGCAAAACATAAGAATTGTTGGTAAATTTTTCCAAAACCAACATATCTAGCCCTTAATTAGGAAACAAAAAATTTTAGCAATTTTTTACCGTGAAGTGACTGCCAAAGTTTAGCTAAATATTTGTGAGGACAGCACTAAATAATAAACTAGTGGGATGATTCCAGACGCGACAGCACGGTATGGCTCTGAAAGCTGCCACAAAGTACTAAAAAATTTAAAATTCAATTTTCGAAAGAAAGTTCCTAAAACAAAATCAAAATTTCTCAAAAATTTCTTAAATTAAAAAAAATAATCAAGCTCAAAAAACCAAAAATCCAAAAAAGTTTAAAATAAAATAACAAATTTTTTAAATATAATTTAAACTTTATTTATTACTTGATAATACAAAACGCCTGGTGTAGCGAAAAATCAAAAAAATTTACATCTTGCTTAGGCATTCCAAAAATGTCTGACAAGTTGTTGCTGGAATATTATTACGCGCTGCATCTGCTATGAGCTCCCTGCTGTTGGTCATCAGTAGCATATGGGGTGTTTGGTTAGAAAGTGATGCAGCCGCATGCAACAAGCTCACCCGATAGTTTCCAACGTTATATGCATTGTTTAATAGCTGCAAGTGGACAATGCAATCACTAGCTGGTGAATTCATAAGCTGGGCATCGAGAAACTCAATGAACACCTGTACGCGGTCCATGCTCATGCTGTTCATGAGGAACGGCAAATTGTGCTGATGCTTCTTTAGCTTCTCCAGATAGAGTAACGCACAGTAGGGCACATAGATAATGCTGCTTCTGGCTCTAGGCATTGTGATTGTGGAAAGCAATTTCACAATATCAATGTTAAGCATTATGTCGCGGTCGAGTATAAAATAAAAGCAATCCTTGAGGCAGATTTTAATACTAACACGACGAAGTGGTTGAAACTTTTTGCGAGGTAGTCTACGTCTGCGCAGGTTTAATATTTGTGTTGCCACTTTGCGATATCCAGAGCCAAGCTTATTTGCAAAATTGCGCAAAGGATTTCTTAGGTTATGTAGAAACTGTATTGTTAAGCCAGGCCAAAGTGGGACTTCTTTGTATAGCATCATAAGTCTGCTACGGGATGCCATTGTATTCGGAAGTGTTTCCTCTTGGAGTGCATTTTCCAATTCCTGTTGAGACATTCTTGTATACGATGTAAAATATATACAATATTTTCCGAAACTTTTATAATAAATGTTAGTGCACCGCCTACTTTAAATATAAATAAATTTCTGTTTACTAGATATTATTGATTTTAAAATGAAAGGAATATCCCAGTTGTTTTGATGGTGGGAAAGGGTCACTTTTAAGTGGAGTGGCTTAGACCAGTGGCGGATCCACGGGGGGTTTTCGGTTCCGGACCTGGAGATTTATCTTACTAATTTATTTGGTCTTCGATAATTAAATCAATTTCTAAGTCGTTCTGATCATTATTTAGGTATAAAGGACAAACCTCATTACCTTCATACAAAATCTTTTTGCACTATAGTAATATGTAGGCCTGTTCCAGATTATGACAATGACCAAACCTGTCGGATTTGAAATGAAGGGTGTTTTTCGATTTCGATGAAATGGAACCGTTTTTAAAAGTAAGTTAGCCAATTTTAATTAGCTAGTTACTTAAATTTATATTTAAAATAACTGAATAAAATAAATTATACCAATTTTTATAACAAAGAAATAATTTCCCTTTTTTGTAGAGGATAACAATAATCAACATATGATAAAGTCAACCGTTTTTGATAAAAATTAGTACAAAGCTTGGGAACTCTAAAAAACTTCCGGACGCCAAATTTGGTTACAATAATGTCATAATAAAATTTTGAGGTGCTCTATTATAAAATCAAGTGTTTCCCGTGACATAATACAATATCTTATTCGATTGGGTTGCTCACACTTTTATCATTTCTGAGATATATTTACCCTGATCACACTCTTGGTAACTTTTTGGCGGTTCTCTGACGTCACCTTTTGTATGTTAAATAAATACAATTTCAGCTTACAAAAACTTAATATTCCCGTGTAACTTAAGGTACAGTGTAGAATAATAAATAATTTGATTATCTGTCCGGAAGCGTTGAATTCTTAACAAATTGAATTGTGGACCTATATTTTATTTACGTACCGAAATATCTTAGTAACAATTGGATGTCTTTTTTGCAATTATTCAAAATAGATTATGCTCTGCACATTATTAACAAAACCTTTTCAAAATCCTGTCCAATCCGAATATAAATTGGTTATCGTGTCATTTCGATTCGAAATCGATTCAAATTCACTTGAAACAAGCAGCGAAATGTGCTCGTTATTTCTTTTCCACATTAGTCAAAATCTAGACAGACCTGATAGTCTTGTGATATGTTACAGGGAAAAACAATGTTGCACTTTTAGCCATTACCTTGAGTTTCTCCGTCTGGTTTGCTATGTTTCTTGAAAAACTGAAACTCGTTTCGTAAAATTTTGTCTGTAAACACGCTCTCATAACTGAAACTTGACGCAATTAATAAAGTACCTACTTGTTTAAGGCACTTTAAAATCGGATAGCAAGTCCGAAAATAAGTGGGAATGAAGCTACAATCGAATTTCCCTATAAAGACCTTCTCTACAAAAATTTTTCCAATAAAACATATTAATTTTCTTTAACAAATTTACCATATAACGAACAAATATCCTGCTATTCGCTCTAGAAAAGCTCGACTGTGGTTAAAACTATACTTAATTAAGGTAAAATCACTTTTTACCGCTAATGTTTTATTTAAATATATTTTCTTATCTGGTCACCCTGATTATGTTTTTGGCTATGGAGAACTAATGGAAAAATTTGTATTACAGGGGACCGAACTAATCTTCAATAATATGAAAAAATACAGATTAACTCGGACTAGTTCGTAGGGAAATTCCTACGCTAAGTGTTACATATTTGGCATTTATACATCCTAACATTGCATCCAATTTTAAATTGTCTGTAAATTTTTAATACAAAGTAAATACTCCTCCATCATCTCTAGAAGCAATTTAAGAACATACGATTCGTATCTATCTTTCAATGTGAGTGTGAACTGCTATTGAAATGTTTTTGATTGGAAAAAATGTAATTTCCTATACGCTTCACAGTGCTTATCAGGGTTTGCATTGTGTCAAAAATTGTCTTTTTTTTGCCCCATCCGCAAAATATTTGTAAATTTAAATGGAGAGCCAACAGAAATGAAAAAAAAAATATTTTAAAAAAGTATAACGGATATCTAAACTTTTTTGCAATACTATGTAATACATATATAAAGCATTGCAATAACGTACGAGTACACAAACCTCAAACCACGATTAATTAAAGTAAAGTTCTTGACTACATGTATATGGTGGAACTTTGAGACGAAGCGGCGAACTTTCGGATACCCTTACTTAAAAATGGTTAACCTGATTGACTGACTATCTGATTGGCGAAAATAAATCGCTATGCAGCTATTGCGCAGAGGATGAGGTGAGGGGAAAGGGTGTGTGTTAACAGATAAAAAATTAACTTAAACAGCTTACACACATAAAGGATTTAAAATCCTATGTTTGGTTATTCTATCTCATATAAACTCAAAGCTCTAGGCGTTCAAAAAAACGGCCATGTCTGCATAAATTTCTTTTGTACTCCTGACCGTATTGGAATTAACTTTTGTAGTCTACGGCATCTTCTTCCCTATGTTGCAAAAATTTTCGCAAACTAAATATACCCCTTACTTAATTTAAAGGGCATAAAAAAAGAAGAAGTTTTGCGAAACCCATTGTCAACATAGAGAAGAACTTTGACAATGCTCGCGAGTAGGTTCAATTACAATTTCGATTTCCATGTATGTAGTACGTTCAATAGAAAAAATGTTCATTAAACGCTTTTCTTGCTACGTACAAATTTCACATTCATTCATATTCTCGTGTGGTCGTTTTTTGGCTTTTGCGAATTGCTCTCAACTTGGTTCCATTGTGCCAGACAAAAAGCTCAAACCGCAAAGGCAAAGAGTGGAATTCATTTTTTCCATTAAATCGAGCCCGTCGATTGTGCATGAAGCCAGGCACAAATGTCAGGGCTCGGTTAGATGGGGCGTTACGATAGGTTGCCCAGGCCCACGTGGGTGGCTGAGTGGCAAAACGCGTCGGCTCATTCACATGCGGCGGCACTGGCAGCACCCAAGGGAAACAGCATGGAAAAAACGTTCATAAAAGCTGACTAGTCGTTTACACTGCCGCAGTTGTATGCAGAAAATTTGTGCAGTGTATAGCAAAGTCCATGCAGTTCCATAGATTTCCATTAGCTACTGTGTAAGTATTTTTGTCACTCTTTTTGGCAGTCTGGCAATGGGGAGTTGCTGAAATTCGATACAAACCGAAATGGCTTTTTGACAAACAATTGACAATGGCATGGACTCACCTACGATTGGGAAACATTTGCCGCAGATTTTTTGTCTTTTTTTAGACTTTTCACATCGGGTGTATTTTTTTTTCTTAACTTTTTTCCCCATTGACGCCAATCGCATTTGCAAATGAATTGCTTATTGACAGTTTGATAGAATGTTGACTCATTGACAGTTGTCATTTGGCTGCGCATGTGGCGCTCGATTTGGCAGACTTTTGTTATTCTTTAATTATTGGTGGCTTTGTTGCCAAACTGGAGATTTCGATTTCGGTTTTTGTTTTGCAAAAGTAAGACAAAATCAATGCTCATTGTTTCATCGACCGTCAGTAAAGTGGGAAAATTGGAGTACAGCTTTTCATTAAGCGATTAAAATGAGGGGAATGATTTTTACGATTATGTATATGGTAAAATGGCATATTTTAATGGGGAAAACGTTTTTTTTTTGCAGCCATGTACAATTGGTTCATTAAACGTGGCAGATTTACCTATGCGATAGCCATGGACTTCTGAACTTTAATAACATCTGCAGGAAATAATAGCTTAGTAATTATAAATAAAACACCTTGGTACTACAAATTAGAGAATATGAATATGTCAAAAATAAACGTCAACTGGAGCAGAAAAACAAAAATCGTCGCCAACAGATAGAGAAGATGCCAGTTTTATAGGAGTCTGATGGCAAACCTCTATCCCTACAAACAAGGATTTCCCTTACCAAGCACCAAAAGCCTTGAAAGAATATTGAGATAACACACCAAAAACAAATATGTTTTAATTACTTTTTTTTTTCATTTAAGCCAAGAAGCTAGATTTCAAATTCCAAATAATATCTCTCGTATGTATTACATCTTGTAAAGCGTGTGCCAAGTCATTTTATAGATTCGGGTTTTGTGATTAATGGAAAAAAATTAATATCGGAGACAATTAAGCTGGCTTTAAAGTATACCTACCTCCTCTTCAGCAGTATGAAATAGTGTGCAAATTTTGATCAAGCTTCAAGCTTTCAAGCCTAAACAAAATTTAACTACCACAAATTTGGTTACGATATTCTAAAAAATACAAAGAATTTTCAAAAATTTACCATACATAATAAATTAAACCTGTGCCAAATATTTCAGAGAGTCATGCATAACGAAACTGCGCATTGCATAACCTTCTAATTGTTCGATCATGAACCACAATCACTAGGCAATGACAAGAGAAAAGCTTTTGACCTCTCACTCGCGCGCACACGCTTCATTCATCGAAGACAAACTCAAAAAAAAGGGTTTTTTTTATATTGATATAGTAAAACACATACTACAAATAATAATAAGTTAATTCTAAGACCAAGGATAAAAAGAAATTCCCTTTTTTTTATATATAATATTCTCGACATATGTACACAAATGAGTCGCCAAAGGTCAAGCTGGATGAGGAACAACAAAAACTCCAGCAAGTTTTAAAAACTTGTGATGCAAATCATTTTTTGCTTCAATCATCCAAGCTGGTTTTTCACTCAGAAGACAATTGCAAATCAGAAATACAATCGGTTTGTGAACTTGCTTAGATAACTGCTGTTAATAAGATTAAGCGGTTTGTGAGCTCGCTAAGATAACGGCTGTTAAAATGGAATCCTGTACAATCTCACCAAAATGTTGTAAAATAAAAAAACTGAGAGCCGGAATTGCTGAATCTGAAATGTAAGTTTAAACATCACCCGAATTTAATGCAAATGGTAGGAATTGATTTTTTGTGTTCCGGCAAATGATGACAAGGTGATATGGTGCTGAACTCCAATCTCATATTTCATTTTCAAAGTGTTCCTTTATCACTGTTCCACAGATATCAAGTTCGTTGCCATCATGATCCTAATTTATAAAATTTAGTAACTTTCAGAGCTTGAGTGTTCAAAGCAAGAATGTTCGCAACTTCTAAAAATTTTGGATTAACATAAAAAGTACTTGGAATTCAACTGCCTATTCACACAACTCTCTGTCTTACGCGTCATTGCACTTTGTAGTGCACTTCAGATATGTCACATTTCCCTTATCTATACTACGCTAATGGGATATGTTTCTATGGACTAGAATGAGCCTATATGAAAATAATAAGTCGCATGCAATTAACAACTTGCGCTTGTCCAGGATGATATATGCAAAATCCATTAAATCACTTAAAAAGCTAAAAACCCAGAGCTTGCATTAAAATTCTGTTTCTGCGTTTAGAGTACATTTGAAACCACTTCATAAAGATGACATATAATACGGCTACAAAAAGTTGCGACAAGGATGTGCTCTAAAGTCACACAGGAGCACAAGCTCAAACCCGGAGCTGCTCGTTGATGTTGATGATAATGTAACAACACTCAAACTCTTGTCGCAAAAAAAAGAGTCAAAAGGCGCAGTGGGTTCAGCTTGGTCCATCCATCCATTCAACTGACTGGATGACTTGTTGACAAGCAGGCGGTTGGTTGCAAGTCCGGACGGACACCGTCGGGGCTTAAAAACAGCAAAGGGGTTGGAGTTGAACATGCGTGCATAATCACAAAAGGGTAAATGAGTCGCAAAGAGAGCAAAGGGAAGGGGCGCAACAAAGAATTGTCACACAAATTTAATTACATCAACAAAATGCAAATTAAGACATTGTACAACGTTCAGGTTAGGTATCATGTAGATAGTTGGAACTCTCAATGAATATGTTTCTATCTGAAAAGAATGTCTTTCAATACTCAAGTTTTTGATTTTTTATTTTTAAATTAACCCACCCACTTACATTATTTCTGTTCATCAGCTAGCTGTCAAAATTGAAATTTAAAAATGTCAAAAATCGTGACATTTTTACCGGGGTTTTTACACTCGTGCGCATTCCATTGATTCACGTGTGAATGCTGTCATGCATGAAAAACTGATAACAAAATATTTGACAAAGAGTTCACACAACAACCAACGAAAAGAAAAAAATCATGGAAATCTGTGAAATTCAACTAAAGGTTTAAAACTTTTTTTTTGTGTGCATGCGATATCTTAATAATTTATACGAAATACTTGAACTTAAATTTGAAAAAATTTAAGCCCGGAGTCAAAACTCATGAAATCGCGAAAAAAAAAAATTAAATAAAATTATACACCTTGTTGCTATGAATAATTTATTCATGTAGAATAAATATTTCAATTTTAGCCCCTCTTCTTTATTCGACTTTATTACATTAAACTTAGGGGCTCCGCCACCTGTGCGCGCTTCGCAGGCCTTCTATTTATATTTTGAAACACCCCGACCCTGCACATTTCTAAATGTCTTAGAAATTAAGAATCCTACAGTCGTACCTGCCCGACTATAAAATACTCTGAGCCAACGTAGTTTTTATAGGATTTTCTAGGCAAAGGTGTTTAGATTTGGTAATAATTCTAAAAAAGAAACTAAAAATATTTATCAATAACTATTTAACTTAAATTCCTTTTGAGGTAAAACATTTTTAGCATGAAACTCTTTATTAGTAACTATTCAGACAGTTTGGCATAACAAATTCTGTTTTTAAAGTAAATTTTTCAAGTGTTTTTTTTTTATATTTATTTTTTTATTGGCAATCAACCGATACAAATTAGATTATGATCCAATATTGATGAAAGTTATTCGCTACACAAAAAATAAAATTTAGTGTGTGATAGGGCTTGAATTATTATATACATATTTACAGATTTACACAATATTTACAAAAACAAAATTTACCAATAGATTCGACTCAATCTACTAAATATTCAAATGCCTTTAATCTGAGAGAGCACAGGACAGCGAGATTCATACATCTTTAAACATTTCCTCATAATATATAGATATGAAGCACGAGCTATTTTAGCGATTTAGATTATATGACGACTTCTGAGGTCATGACCGGCCAGGGCACAAGCAAGAGAATTCGGGTGGGATCGTAAGCGATCCGCGTATCGGTCGCTTAGTTTATTTAACAAGTCACCCAAAAAAGGAATGCCTAGTGCCTTGCGAAGGTTGCGATTACGGATATACCATGGGGCATCAGCAATTTTGCGCAAGACTTTATTTTGCAAAGTTAGAATTTTTTTCATATTGGACTTAGCTGCGGTTCCACAGACTTGGATGCCATAATACCAAGTTTTCAAAAGTGTAAAAGATTAAGTTTTAGATATTTGTCAGTACAACATTTAAAAAAAAAAAGATGGCGTACGTTAAAGTCGGGCGCGGACGACTTTGGGATACCCTGTACCACTGCTTGCAATAAAATCCGGTAAATTGCTTAAGAACACCAAAAGACATTTGATTGCCAAATTAGATTATGATACCTTCATAAACAACAAAAAACGGCCCTATGGGAGCTATATGATATAGTCAACCGATTTTGATCAAATTTGCTACAGTGCTTGGGAACTCTAAAAACTTCTTAATGCCAAATTTGGTTACAATGTGTTCACAAACAAACGAAACACAACGAATTTTGTACAAAAAACAAATTTTCGACCGATCGATCCTATGGGAGCTATATGATATAGTCAACCGATTTTGATCAAATTTGGTATAGTGCTTGGGAACTCTAAAAAACTTCTTAATGCCAAATTTGGTTACAATATCTTCACAAACAAACGAAACACAACGAATTTTGTACAAAAAACAAATTTTCGACAGATCGATCCTATGGGAGCTATATGATATAGTCAACCGATTTTGATCAAATTTGGTACAGTGCTTGGGAACTCTAAAAAACTTCTTAATGCCAAATGTGGTTACGAATGTTCACAAATAAACGAAACACAACGAAGTTTGTACAAAACACGATTTTCTAACCGATTGGTCCTATGGGAGCTATATGATATAGTCAACCGATTTTGATCAAATTTGGTATAGTGCTTGGGAACTCTAAAAAACTTCTTAATGCCAAATTTGGTTACAATATCTTCACAAACAAACGAAACACAACGAATTTTGTACAAAAAACAAATTTTCGACCGATCGATCCTATGGGACCTATATGATATCAACCGATTTTGATCAAATTTGGTACAGTGATGGGGGTTTCTAAAAAACTTCCGATTGCCAAATTTAGTTATGATATCTTCATAAGCAAACGAATTATCCATCTAAAACTTTTGCTTTTTTTCGAGGTCCTCTGAAACACCCCTATAAAATAAACTTGTCTCCTATGGATTAATAAGGGATCTTATCTGAAAGTTTGGTTGCTCTAGCTCTTACCATCTCTGAGATCTAGGCGTTCATACGGACAGACGGACATGGGTATATCGACTTCTCTAGTCACTCTGATCATACTTTAGGTAACTTTGGGGAGTCTCCGACTTCTCCTTCTGTACGTTACATACATTTTCGGCTTGCACAAACACAATATACCCTTTGTACCATACGGTACAGGGTATAACTAGTTTCATATTATTTTCTAAGTTGTTGTTTGACAATTCTGCACTTCTGCCCACGATGTCGGGAAAACCTTAGTTTATTTTATTTTAATTTTTTCAAATTAAAATTTGTGAATATTTATCTCCAAGTATACAAAATCAAGAACAGCCAGTTAACTACTTAGGCATCATCATAAGTTACACCTGTTCTAACTTCTGTTTTAAAGAAACAATTTTCATTTGCGCATATATTAAATAGTTTGTAGTGTTACATGGAACATGCCCGCATAAACCAAGACCGCCCAGAATTCTGCACTTACAAATTACCTCAACAACAGACAAAACACCTGTGCCCCAAAACGGTACAACAGACAGCTTTTTTAATTAGCCTAAAACCAACAGCAGCCAACATCCAATGTAAAGACCGAGTGAAAGCTGGTGACCAAAATATTTAATACCTTTTATCCAGCTCATAATTCGCATAATGACAAGAAGTCTCATTTTCTAATTTAGCCACAGGAATCAACAAACAACAAACAGAAGCCGCTCAACAACCCATAGCCCAAGTGTACCCCATATAGACGTTGTGACGTTTTTAATTTCTACTGACCGCCCGGATGCACTTCAACTTTCCACCCTGTTGCGTACAATCAATACGTACATAGCCCACCACCTCCAGACCCCGTAGCTCTTGCACCCAGCACACGACAGTAGTCGAATTGTTGCAAAAGTGCGAAACCGCAAATGTTAAACGCCACGCACAAGTCAATCCTACCACCCGAACAGAAAACCCACAAACCGACCTAACCAACAATCTGCGGTTGCGACAACCGCAACTAAGCCACAAACTGTCTATCCCGGAGTTACGGCAACCATACCGCCCACCACCCGCCACGCCACCACGACAAAGCTCTTCAATTTGCTTGCCGTCTATTATGGCAGCTCATTGTGGGATTACCGACGACCAAACATCCAGGCACAGCCAGGCTGAGCAACCAAACGTCACACTGTCAACCACTGTGGTACGCCGTAAAGTGAGGAATTGCTAATAAAAAGGGTGGAAAATCCACTTTGCTATGGCATTTGATTTTGATTTTTTTTTACTTTTACTTCGTAAATGTGGATTGCACTGGGACGGGGGTTGGCGTAGGGCATTAAGAGATAAATTTGAAAGGTATGCCCGATGACTTTTGATGTCATCGGATAAGCGCTGTTAGCAGGGCAGGTACTTAAGACAACTAAAGTTATTAGAAGGGTAGTGGAAAGTTGTCGTAATATATCGAAAGAACTTGAGATATAAAAATTAAATATAAAAAAATTATAGACAATAATCATATTAAGGGAGTTACAACATTAAAAACATCTAACAAGTAGGTCGGTTGAGGTCCAAGCATACCGACTGTAATATACCCTATAACTTCCATGTGCAGTATTTTAATGTAGAAAAATTAACAGTGAACCTAAGCACGAAGTTTTTATATTTGATTTCATTTGAGTTTTTATATTCTAATAACTCCCGAAGTTCTCTAATAGGTTAGATAAAAAAACTGATGGTCCCAAGTTTCAAAATTGTGATACTTTCAAGGCGGTGACCCGTAGTGGGATAGCCTGTACTTTTGTTTCTGAAAGTATAGACAATTAACATGTATTTTATATAATATTAAAAAAATTTATATACATTTTTTTTTTAAGATTCTTGATTCCAAATTGATTCGAATCATATTTATTGTTTTTATTAAAATCAAAGCGAAAAAGTTGTTTACATGAAAGTACATAAGCGGACTATCAAAAAAGATACATTTTTATTTTTAGTATATATAAAAAAATTTGGTTTGAACCCAATCGATATTTAAATATCATCAAACAACTCTTATTTTTCAGTTTATATTATACAAATTTGAAATAAAAATTATTTGAAATATTTATTTTTCAAATTGAAAATAAGAGTTTTTCTTTAATTTTTATTTTATATATTGAAAATAAGAGCTTTTTTAGCTTTTTTTTAATTTTTAAATATTAAATTTTATGAAAAAACAGTCTTATTTTTCATTTTTGTAATAAAAGTAATTAAGTTATTCTGCAGTTTTTATTTTATAAATAGAAATTAAAACTTTTTTTATGAATACAGGTTATTCATATATATATATACTATATAATATACTAACAAAAAATAATTTTTCAATTAAAAATTTGAAAAATTAATTTCTTAAATAAAACTAATTATCGCTATTGCCCCAGAGCTAAGCCATTAAACCAATATATTATATATAACAGATATTACAAGATTTTTTTAAGATCATGCCAAAATTGTGAGAAAAAAAAATAATTTTTTTTTGTCGAAATCCCAAAATTTGTTTTCAATCAACGTGAATACAACAAAGTTCCACCAAAGGGATTTGTCAGAAGTTTTTGTAATTTATCATCTCAACATAAAAGTATGTACCCGTTTTTTTCCTTTCAATATCAAAAAAAACCTAAAGCAACTTCCAGTAATACTCCCCTGAATATGAATACCCTGACTTCAATTGACCAATAAAACTTCTAAAGCTAATAGTATACAGAACCACAAAACATATCAAACACACAACAGACCAAGGAACAAAAGGCAAGATATCCAGCTGAGTTGCTTTGTGTGCAGGTCTTTACAGGATTACACTCGATTACAGGATACATTACAACTTCAGCATGTGGCCAAGCCAAGGCGTACAGCACCCGCTGGGAATGATCAATCAATTCAAATCAAATTTCATTTCATACAACTGAGTGAACTTGAACCGCGGAGCAGGGAGAGCTTTGCTTCGCGGTATGTACTATGAAATATAGAAGCCATGTTAATTATTAAAATGCGCTTTACTTTTCTTCCGGCCAGTTTGTAATTAACCACTAAAAACTGGACCGTGCTCCGTACTATTTGCTCATGCGGTATTGAAATGGAGCTAAACAAACAAATCATTTTGCAGTCCTATCTATAGAATGGAAAATGCAAAATGCTTTTGAATATGATTTGAGCCACATGGACATTTTGATTTCGGTTTTGTCTGGAAACTTAATGAAAAACGGAAATGCCACTTGCTTTATTTTCATTTCGCATCAACGTCATTCTCATGCTCATCAGTAAGCACATCCACATCACATCCACATCATCATCCATATCAGCCCAGACTTCACCAAAAGTTATTGCGTGTTATTACATTGGACTTGGTTTGAGAGTTCTGTAACTGTTTACTCTTCTTCTTTGTTTTTAGCGATTAATTAATGCAATTAATCTGCTTCTGGTGAATTCCTGGGTTGGTTTTTGTCTGCCAGTTTGATGAAGTTGTTGTGCGCATTTGTGTTTCCTGCGCTGGGGATAAGTGTAAATAAATGGTTAAGATTAAGTAGAGATTATTAGTAATAAATAAATTAATTAAAGCGTGCTGCCAGCGTAGTTACTGAAGTGGGTTATACAATTCTGACTGGATTTTTATTTTGTTATTTCAAAATATTGTTGACCGAACTTTTTCTGAGAGTGGAAGCATGCAATTTTTTATTTTTACGAGACATTCTGATATTTTTAAAGCTTAATATTGCGATCCCTCAAAATCTTGAAATTTACGAATTATAAAAGCTGTGACTCCATTGTTCTTTTAAATGAGCGCGAATTTACAGAAATTTCCTTCAGTCCAAGCTTTTAACCAGTATTTGAACCAGTATTAGTAGTGAAGATGGTGATGGTTCTAAATTCTAGAAGTACTGATCCAAAATGTGAATTGCGGAAAACCTAAACTGGCTATGTGCCCACTGTCTTTAAGAAATCGGAATTTAAAACTTTTGACTGAATGTCCTCAAAAAACAGTACGGATAATCTGTTTGGTGGTGATAGTACAAGTACTGTGAAAATAATTTAAAAATTTTATATAAATCAAATACATCGCTGCTGTTATACAGTAAATCATGCAAATTCTGTTTGTTACTGAATTGTCCTAAAGTTCATACCTCGTCACTTGATAAAATATTCTTAACCTAATCATAATAGTGACGTAGATAACTCAGGCCTACAAAAAAAAAAAGTGTGAACTTTGCAAGTGACAAGGCTACCCGTATAATTTTTAAGCCGCTGAATCCGAACCCGAGGTCCAAAAGACCCCAAGAACCCAAGGGTTCTGAGATAACCCCCCAAAAACCCATTAACATGTTTTTTAGAAAATATTTTGTCTTCCGTAAATATGGAGCACCAAGCAAAAATAGAAAATTGAAAATAATTTAAATTCTCTTCTTAGGTATACCCTGTACCCTGCACCACACAAATAACCAACTGCAGCAAAAAAAAAAATTAAATTTTCGAATTAAAATAAACAGTCACATACGAAAACAGTATTGCCAGATTGAACAAATTACATTCACAAGCGTGGAGATATCCATTTGTTGTGGCTACAACTGTCTTGGTGGTTGCCACAGGATTTTTGTGCTTGCATGAGTAAAATTTTTGGTACAATTAAAATATATAAAACTACCCAACTAAGTACATAACACCCTTCCGTAGCATCTTCATTAGCAATCCTCAGTCTCTTGCAATGCCAAAGAGAAGCTCTAAAAATTGTCAGCAACAAAATCTATCAGCACTTCAACAAATTACCATATTAATTGCTACTAATTAAAAATTCATTAAAACGCTGCACTCCAGCACTCGACTCCAACCAATTTATTATGCTTTGTCATCTCTGTCGCCGGCACCAAATGTGCGAAATGATAATAATAAACATTTTCATAATTTCTACTATTTTATCGCAGTGGAATCAATGAGTTCATAAAGGGACACTACAGAACTCCCCCGCACTGCATACATATTCAATTAAAAGCAAACTTTAGCCATAATTCAAAACTAAAATATGCAAAACGAGTACTGAGTACAGGCGAAAGTTTCAATAGTATCGATTTGTGTCGACCGCCATAATACACCACGCCGCCCATCTTTGGCAACACCTGTGCCTCCAACGAGCATGTGGGACACGCTGTAGCATCTGCCAGTTGTTGTTTTTGTTGTTGAGCTATGTTCAGCCCATAAATTCCGGCTGTGTGGCACATTAATTAATTTGGGCTTGCAACATTTCAAAAGGATTATTTACAAAGAAATGTGTGGGCACATGTGGATGTGCAGGAGGAGCCACCGTGTGCTTGCTGACTTAGTAGTGAAAGCACTACATTGCTTCACATATTTTCGGGGTGTCCGAATACCAAAATATCTTTCGACCAGGATGTATATCAGTGAATACCCCATATATTTATTACTTTGTTTTTAAGCAAGATATTTTTTTGAAACAAAACAAAAATGCCCAAAGCTATCTAATTATTCTTGTCTTGCCACCAGGGCAAATAATTTGGAGAATTGCTCCATTGGAACACCCATTGTACCCAGTATTTCCAAAATGTAAATAATTACAATGGCAATCATTGTACAGCAAACATCTCGTTTATTAGGCTCACATGAGTGTACTTAGCATCAAATAAAAAAGAATTTCGCGATATTTCATATCCCCAAGCGTGCGGGAAGTGGTCGCAGATATTCAAACAAATCAAGGTACTTCTAGACCAAAGTCTTATTAAAAACTTTCATGTCTTTATGGTTCGTGACATTTATGACAAGGTTAGGCAGCATTCAATTGTAGCAGAGCTCGAGATAGCAGTTAAGACAGCTTTGGAAACCATCTGAACAGCAACGATATTTTCAATACTAAAGTAGATAACACATGCAAAACTATTTTTTTTCTGAAAGATCATTGTATTCTCTTAATTTTAGAAAAACAAATTTTTGTTGTACTTCAACAACAACAACAACTACAATAATTCCTTTGAATGCTTTGCTTAAATGATCCAAATACGTTCGGAATTCTCTTGACTACTGATTTTTATGGAAATTGGATGGGTTTTTGCCATAAGTGCCAAAATCTTTGAATACTAAACTTTGCGAATTCAAAAGCAATGAAGGTTTTTGAAAACAATGAAAAATTGATTTTCGTATAATTCCATATTTCTTGCCCAAAATATGTTTAAATTTTTAAGTGGGCAGGTCTTAGTATATACCTACTTAGATATCATCCTATAATATTTATTTTTTTTAGACAATGTGTTGAAATTTCAAAATATACTTACAGCTGGCTTTAATCCCGGCAGCTTGTGTTTAGAACCCGTCATTGAACCAAACAGAACCAGTAGTATTTTGTAAAACGAATAAAAATTATGTATTAAATTATAAGATAATTTATTTAATAATCTAAAAAAAATTTCGTTTCATTTTTATTTTTTAATATAGTTGCCATATTGATACCATATAAAGATGGGATAGAAAGACGTGTTTAACAAAAATACTTAAAAAAAAATTAAGAACATTTTCAATTTTTTCATTAAGAAAATTTGTTAGCTTAAGAAAAAACTCCGCCCAATCTCGGCATTAAGACTAAACTTTTAGTACGAAATGGCCTTACAGATCACTTCTTAAAATCATTCAAAACATATTCAAATTGGGAAAATCTGCAGGCAAAAAAACTCTCCTGGCAAAGGAATTTAGGTCTCAATAATAAAAACAATCGTTCTCGACATACTATTGAATACTTAATTATATCGTATGCATTTATGGAACCAGGAATAAGCGGGGTCTAAATTGATAATCAATTAATATTTTAGACATTACTGGATTATCGACGGCTAGTTTTTGGACAAAAATTCGGTTAAGAGAGTGTTAGATACCTGACGAATTACTGCTGAGTCCCAATCTATGTTAATCCCAATTTATCCTCAAATTTCAATTCCAATGGCAGATGGGAATGTAGTTTATAATATGAAATAAGAGCTCTTCGGACTGAATTCGTCTAAAGGAGCATTGGAATATTGCTCATAATATGGAAAAACTATTTTTTGCTACGTACGAAACCTCTTCTATGAGATCCATACCTGCTAACGATACAGTACACTGCAAATTGCAGCCCACAAAAAATATCTGCTCTTAAGGACCTTCTTGAAAAGTGCCGCTGCGCCAAATGTCATGCTACACTTTCTCATTATCAGCGTAACTTCTGCCTCATAAAGTAACTATGGTAGCTACCACCGAAAACCACTCAACCTCAGCTGTGTGCTAAAGTTGGTGACATTATAAAATCTAATGAACAGAAATTAATTTACAATAATAACTCAACTAACTCGGAATGATGGCGCCACAAGCTGCTGCTGCTGCCGGAGCTGCCTCTATAAAGAGTTGCGTGGCATGCTCTCGGGGCAGAGCTGTGCTACCCCAGGGAACTACTCTCTACTCAGGTTTATGATTGCTACAGCACTTTGAAAGTGTTTCCATTTTCAATTTGCATAAAATTCGTTAAAAGTCTTCGATGTCGACGGCATTAATAAGACAGTTGATGCCACTGATACACGTTTACCTGTTGCCAAAAGGGGTTTCAGCCTGGTTAAGAGTTGGACTGGCGCAGGCTCAAGTGTAAATGGATCGCCTTGTGAAATCCGGTAATTGTGTGTAATTAAATCTAGCGTGGCTGTTTGTTAATTTTCAACACAAATGACAACACTTTGTGGTTTGTTGTCTGCGGTTACTTGATGCCAAAGCTGCAACCCTTTGGCGTTTGTGGGGCGCCGCATATTGTTTTAATTATGTAGCGTGAATAATTTTTGCTCTTTGAATTTGGTCCTGAAAGTGTTCTTTAGCAACGAGTCATTGATATTACTTCCTTTGAGAGTGTCGGGGGTTTGATTTAATTAATTGTTGTGGACTTCCTTAAGAGTTGCAAGACTGCGTCTAAGCAAAATTTTAAAAGGAGTGCACAGTGTGTCTCTAAGAATCTTAAGCAAAAAGCCAGAATCTCACTCCATAAGGAATCGATACGTACGAATGAAGTGACTTGCAACCTTTGGCCTTCTATAAGCTTTGATGAAATCCAACCAGTTTTAAGCACGTCAAATCAAATTTTGAAGTTTTAGCGTTAATTAAACCCAAAAAAAAACAGATTATGTGCAACTTATGGTAATATTCACAAAAAGCTCCATAAATTGGCCGAAAAGAGCACTGAGTTTTAAAAATACTTTCAAAAACTTGGAAGCGTTTTATTGTTCATGGTGATTTGCCAAACCTTAGTATGTATACCTTGGGCAGCTTTGAAAAACACCCTATATAAGTATCTTTGTAAAACTTGAATAACTTAACTTAAGGCGGACAAAAAAATATGTGACTTTGTTTTTTCTAATCTATTCTCTCGAGAAAGAGAGTCATCGAAGCTTCCAAATATGAATTAGGTTGCACACCCGATTTTTTAGACTTACTTTTCTTTGGTTTCTTATATATGAGTAGTTTCAGTACAAATTTCGTTAAAACCAGTCAATAAATATAACCAACCTGTCGTGATCATTTGAACAATGAGTAACTCAAAAATACCTCCTAACTTAGATACATACATATATACAAAATATATCTATACAAAGCTTTACAGTTGCATATAATTCAGTAAAACGTTTCTCTGGCAAATGCTTTTTTGTGGCTCATTAAACGCCCACAGACCAAACGTGGCTTTTCTGAGATAAAAGCTGATTTGGTTTTGGTGCTAGCAACATTTCATCATCATCTGCCACAGCAACAACAAGACATACAACAACAACTACAACGTTTTTATGTCATGTTACCAACTCAAATTGTTTTTGCTGCCTTTTGGCCAACTCTTTCCGGCTCTTGTACGATATTTGCATTGTACTGTCTGGATGTCTCTCCATTTGTTTGTTTGTTTCTTTGAATGAATGTCGTCTGTCCGACGGTTGGACGGTTGTTGCTGCTGGTATATCTCAGTGTTTATTTGCTAGTTTTTTTTTATTTTTCTAGAGTACATGGAGTATTATACGTTTATGGAATGCTTGTAACAGGCGGAAGAAAGTGGGAAGATTATAAATTTTGTACACCAAAATGTGATTGACCCTTGTCCGTCCCACATATGAATAACTAGACCGCGGAGATCTACGGATCTAGGGACAGTAAATTTTTCCCAAAAATTAAAATAAACTACATGAGAATCGCAAACGTTTTCGAAACGAGAGAATAAACCAGTAGCACCATGGACAAGGATCGTGACCATATAGAAACACTTGCATTACGCTGCGGTTTGAATTTTTACAAGAAAAAATAAAATCCATCAATGGGCCACAATTTACATTCAAAAGTTTCTATTCGTCACAAGGATAGAACTTCATCATACTGTAGTGCAAGGAAAAGAAGCGTTCAATTATAATCCTTCCGTGTTTTCATTTTCGTTTGCCAAAATGCGTTAAAATAAAAACAGAACCTAGAAACAACCAAGGCCGTCGAGAGAAACCACCGGTATGGTGGTGACTGTCGTTTTACAATTATGTAAGAACTTCGGAAGATATTGTATGAGACATTGCACGAATTATTATTATTATTTATTATAAGTAATTATTATAAGTAATTAAGATAATGAAAACACTTTCGCTATAGCTTCATCAATCTCATGCTGAATGAGCTAGAGTCACCATATTAGGTAAGAAGCCTCATGTTAGCCTAAAACTTTTGTCTACCAACTCCGTACAATTTATTTTCACTCCCTTATAGAAATGAGATGTTGAAACAGGCATTAAGTATCCCGTCTAGTTTCTTTCCTGGGGCTTTTAAATTTATTATACCTGTCCTGATTCCGTCTGTACTTTTTGTGAAAGAATTCTAACACAACAACTTAGCATTACAATAAATAAAAACCCACAAACTTTTTAAAAACTTTATCTGACATAAACTCCTTATGTAGTACAAATAAAAACAAATTAAAATATGCATTCAGGTTAGTTATTTTTTATAATGTAATTTAATAATATAATATATTTTTTAATTTTTCAATTGGAACATTTATTCAAAAAAATTGTCTGGTTATCTATTTGACTCAATCCAAGTCATTCGATCAATCAATCCAGCATGCGAAGCAATTCAAAAAGAAATATGCAAAACACAAAGTTATATTAAAACAAAAAAAATTGTAGGGACCAGGCATTTATTTTCGGACCAATAGAAATGAAAAAATTAAAATACCTAAATGTAAAATCCATTCCTGTCTTGGCCATTCCGCAAACTTTTGAATTGATGTTTCTTTGTAACAGTTTTTAAATTTATTCACGAGATTCGTATTTTGGAACCCGTTTCCAGAAAAATATGCAAAAAGTGGAAAAATTTTATCACAAATTATAATAAAAAAAAATTGGAAAAAATTCGGCAGTAATTTCAGGAACCAAAGGATTATGAAAATATGAAAAAAAAACACATTTTTTCCGTTCCGCCCATTACGCAAAATTTAAAATTTTGTTATTATTTGTAATCATCTGTAAATGGGCTTCTCTATCTTCTGGAATAAAGAATCTTCAATTACTAAATAACTTAAAAGACTATATTTTCATTATCTGGCTCACTTGCAGATATCCATAAAAATATGCAAAAAGTTAAGAAATGGTTTAAAAAAAAACAAAAAATTTTGAAACTCTAAAAATATGCAACGAAAATTCGGTTTGTAAATTTGTAAATTTAAACTTTTTCATGAGCTACTTTATCTTTTAAAGCCAAAAAAAATATTCAATAACTTAATAATTAAATTAATTAAAAATACTATCTTTTTTATTCATACAACCAGAATTCTAAGTTACCCATAAAGACATGCAAAAGGATAACAGATTGTTTAAAAACCAATAAAACTTTCGGAGCCCTGCAGTAATTTCGGGAGCCACGGGGAATCCCGGATTAAAAAAATATTAAAAAAATGTAAAATCTTTTCCCCTCCCATTAAAAAAATAGCTTTTTGTAATAGTTGTCTTCTGAAACCAAAGAATGACGAAACAACCCAAAATACTAATTTTTTTATTTCTAAAACCTAAGTTCGAAGATATCCAGAATGTAAAGCAGGATATAGAGTATGCCATTGTCGGGTAACGCCTCGGAAGTATTAAATTAGTTTATTTTTTATTTTATTGCAACAATTTGCGGTGCCTGCAATTGGCAGCGACTGCACAGCAGCAGCAAACGTTAAAACATTTTTGTTATTGGCCTGGTACATTTTGTATGCACATTGCTGTTGATTGTTGGCTGATTGAAACCACCATGCACCATGAAATTGTTGCATGTTTTGGCAGTTGTTTGAGTTGTTTTTGTTGGCAGTGTTGTTTGTTTGTCTCTAACTGACTATGTGGGTGTTTTTAGCCTGATTGCGTACGAGCTGAAAGTTTTAACGCTTATAGCTAAAAATTTACATTTAATTTGATTGAGTTCACTTTGTTGCAAGTTGCAAGTGTTTACAGGTCCACGAAGGTGTTAATGAGTCAAACAAATGTGCGTGGTTGTTGCATTTTCTTTGCTGCATTCAAATGAAAATAAAGAGGACCAGTTTTTGGTGGTAGGCCGAGTTGCATGAAGTGAATTAATGAACAGACGGGATTTCAGACATAAGATTAAAAGCAAATTCCAAACAATTATTTACTAAATAGTTTAAAAGCATTTATTTTAACATTATGTTAAATAAAATGCTAATGCAACATAGGTATAGCAGTTAGAATCAAACAGAGATATTTCATGTTTTTTTTATCAAAATGTTGAGTAGCTTGGGTGAATTCAAGAAAAAAATAATTGTTTCCGAGAAAGTTGGATGGGTTGTTTGTTACAAAAAATATCAAATATCCCTTTACAAAAAAAGGCTTGTCCGACCCTTTAAAGTTTACATATAAGAGGGCCATCTTAGAATTGGTTGACCTAAAATACTAGAGCAGCCAAAATGGAAAAAAGAGGTGATTAATCCATAGATGGGGAAAAAAATCCCCTGTCTTTTACTCTTCCCCCAAACCTTTCCATATAGAAAGTTAAAACGGCACTGACAATCATATTTTTCATTACCCATGCATGGGTGCAAATTTTATTGAATTCTCTTAAGAACTCCGGGACGTATAGGAAAACCTTCTTCTAAACTAAAACATAAAAATTCTTTTTACTTTTTGGGATACTATCGGGGCATAGAAGAATCAAAACTTATTTTTATTAAGGAAAACGTTTAAGCATCTCAAGTTGACTTTGCACTTGAAAAGTTTTTGTGCCTTATCCAGCTAGACCCTTTACCAAAAAATAAGCTTACTCTAGAAAGAAAAGCGTCTCCTAAGGCTTCCTGCGTTCTTTAACCATTAACTTAATCATTGACACGCGTTGCTCTTCATCTGAGGATTTATTCTTTAAAATTTTGACCTTGTCTGGTTTGGATACGATTCTGTTCACGTAGCTTCGAACAAGACTTCTACTTGAATGGAGTTTATAAAGTTTTGGTGGAAAAACTCTAGCAAAATGAAGCTGCTCTCGTAGATACTGACTGGGCAAGATGGAATACAAATCTAAGAATATCTCAATATATGAGCTGAGAAGGCAAAACTCTCTTAGAGATTTACCCATTACTTGCATTTCATCATTAGTTACTTCGTTCCTAGAAAATAATTTCAAACTTGCCAAAAAACGTAACATTAAAGAACTTCCAAGGCATTTTTCAGTAGTCCTCGAACGCACCATTCTTTAGAATTATTCTGGAAAAAGGTTATTTATTTCCATCCCTTAAAATCTTTATTAGAACTGACAAAAAATACATTTTAACCTGACCAATTCTTGCACTTAATGCAAATATTGTTTCAAAACGATTACGTTATCTCCGAGCGCAACGACCGACCATGCCACCAACATTGAGAAGGACCTGACCAAATGTTGTAATTAACCTTTTAGACTGCGACAGGCAAACAAGTTGCGACTAATCCTGAATTATTATTTCAATAGTAAAGAAGATGGAAATGGTTTATTTTCAATTTATGGCGCAAAAAACACACTGACAATTAAAAGGGTTGCCCTTACTCCCAACTCAAACCGCTTTTGGGGTTCCCGCCGAGTGTTAGCAATGTTTCCAAATCATTTGCATATGAATTTTCAACCTTTACGCCTCTACGTGCCTTCAGTGGAACGTGCGTCGAGTTCTCGCACTTTGGTTAGTTGAGCCTTCAAATTACTGTTATTATGATTTTCACTCATATGGCACTGCTTCACATCCGGCTGAGGGTGTTTGTGTGTGCCATTAAAGCCCGGCACGACCTTTTCGCCTTGCCCGCTTGGGGCACTTCCGCTTGATTTTAATTCTATTATAGACGAGACTGCCATAACGCGCGTGTTCAGCGCTTATCGCCGTTGGCACACACGGATCCCCCCCATGAGTGTTCCTGCTCCAGCGAACCGCATAGCTGCGGCTTCTGTGCAACAGTTCAACGCGCCTCTTTGCACCACAAAAGGTTAAAATTATAATTTGCGGCTTCTGTGACGCACTTTATTACGCTTTTAATTCATAACTTTGGCATTTGCAGTCAGGAGACAGGAGTCGACACGCTTAATTTCTTGGCCGTATTCAAAACATTTGTTCAACATCATGTTAGGTTATGTTATGTTAGTACATCCTTTAAACGTAAACACTGGAGTAGTTGGTTTGCTTGTTTGCACCGTGTCGTGTGTTTGTGCTGCAAAAACAAAAGGATTTTTAATGGCTTTTGCACATAGAGGCAACTTTCGGCATTTGTTTCTTATCAGCGGCGGATATCCTTGGAGTTGCCACAAAACAAATAAAGGTTACTTACGAGTTAGCGCCCATGTTTATCCTCGACCATTTGTTTGCTTTTTAGCGGAAAGTGCGAAAGTTTCGGAGCGATAAGCGGCATTTGAATTATTTCGTTTGATTCAAAGTTATCCAAACCAGCTTGGGACAACACGGGATGTTGTTCTCGAGGCAGTGGAAGGTTACAAATGAATATTTAATTCTAATATAATGTGTTCAAATAAGACACCTGAAAACTTTGTGACGTCATTCTGCATTTACTACTTTCGGAGTAGTACTATGCTCATCATAGCCCCGGGGACCGCGGGTGCTAAAGACCCAAAAATTTAACAGCAGATGAGTATAGATCAAGTTCCGATTCCACCGTAAAAAAATGTTTTACTTAAAACTCAAAAATATGCGACGTGGTTTTATAAATTTAAAAAAATTGGACAAATAGAACTAAAATTTTACATTCAAAAATGTACTCATTTTAGGACTTCTTGCGACACGTTTAGATTTAAAGAAAAAAAATTATAATTTAAATTCGAAATACAACTCTTTGTGTCAATAATATAACATTCCACATATACAATAAACTCACTTCCTAAGATCTAAATCGTTTTGCACTTGCCTTGATAGGTAAGACCCACGCATGCAAACGCCCTGGCCACACCCAATTGCAAAAGATAACAAATTGTCAACACATAAGACGGCATTTAATCTTCAACAAATTGCAACCACTTGAACAGACAGTTTGGATAAATACTATGGGATCCACCAGCACCAGCTCACGCCCGTTTCTCCAAAAGCCATACGTAATGCCTTTGCCCTAGCTTTAGCTTCCACTTCAACTGGCAATCCATCAAGCGGAGTGAGCAGCAAAACCAAGTCTACTCTGTAGTACCCACTCTGGAGTACGCATCATGTTATGCGGAAATTTGTAAAACCTTCAGCTGGAGTTTTACATACGTCTTTTTTCTTTTCCAGCCAATGTATTAGTTGGTTGTTGTTGGCATCTGAAATTTGCATTTTAACTCAATAAATTCACTTTACATACGCACATTTACTGGGAGCCACAACTTGCGCCATGTTGCTCTATAAATCTGTTTGGAGTCTTACAAGCTGTAGCGGAGTAAGAGTGTGGCATGCAAACCTTAGTACTTGGTAGTACCACGTCAACAAATCCTTACCTTACATCTGGCTACTGATTCGCACTGTAACGCATCTTAAATCCATCTTATGCTTAGCACAGTCAACACGCCGTTCCAGCTTAGAGCTACTGCAACTGCCTAGAAGGACCTCAGCCCCCGTTCTCGTCTTCTCCGCAGCATGGCGCACATTATAAGATTATTCCAAGTGTTCGTGTGGGTAAATAACTCACATCACGCTCAGTCAGTCGCCTTTTGTCGCTTGGCAGTGCTTAAGGCGATATTTGCGTTATTTACGATTATTTACAATTTAAAATTTACATGTGCCAAACAGAACCAACATCTGATGATGATAGTTGGTTCCTCGTTCCCCGTTCCCGGGCACATAGAACATCCTTCTTCTTGTATCTTGATATGTTGATTTTTTATTTATATCACAATTACTTGGCTTTAACTGGGATTTGTTGTGTAAATTGTGACCAAACTCTTGGCACTTACTTAAGTGGAAAATACATTGATGAAAAGGAATCTCTTTCTTGTAACCATATTGTGAATGAATAAAGTGAAAAAATTAAAGAAGAGGTTTAAGTGTAGACAAATGTCAACAAATAAAAATGTATGTAAAAGACTAACATAGTTGAAATGTGGGGAATGTTAAAGTCGGGCACATCCGACTTTAAGATACCCTGTACCCCTACAAAAAAATACATAAATTAACCAATTTGGCATAATGCTTACGTTTTCCAAAAATCTTTTAATTGCCCAATTTAAATACGATATTTTCATAAACAAAAGACAAATAATGGTCTTTGAACTTTTTTTTGACGGATTAACAACGGTGAACATTTTTTTAAGTTAAAAATAAAAACGGAAAAACAATTTTTTACTACCATTTTTTATTATTATAAAAATGGCGTACGTTAAAGTCGGTAGTGGACGACTTTGAGGTGCCCTGTAAACCAAATTTTGGTTCCGATATGAATTTTATTTTTATTTATTTATTTTTTATTTTATTTATGATTTTTTTTTTTCGAGACAGGTACAGGGTGTCACGCTATCGGGCAGCGGAATAACCTTTAAGTCGACTTTACTCTATATGGAGATTATGGCGGTAGCATAACTCAAATACTTTTCAACCGATTTCAATTCATTAGATGGCAATATGGGCAATAAGAAAAGAAAGGATCCTGGTGAGTTTCAAAATTGTCTTTTTTACTTTAGTGAAAATTCTATTGGAACACGTAAAAATGTAAAGCAAATAAAGAGCTAGAGATGGGTTTGCAGCCTATGCCCCACGGGTCACCGAGTGACCCATTTGATAATTTCAACTGTCCCGCTTTAGTTCCGAAAATAAATAGGTATAGACTAACTTATTATTTACTGAAACACTTTACATACACACACATACAAAAATATCTGTGAGCCAAACGACTCTTCTATACTCACAAAAAGTTGAGGAGCCCTGAATCAGAGAAGTAGGGGCTACTACAATTCGCATGTTACTGACGTACGGACAGACCGACGGAAATGGTTCAATTGATTTATTTTACCCTACTGATCAGTTTGGTATACAATTTTTGTGGGATCTTATCTTCACCTCTTGCTCCTACTCCTTTTAGCCTAAAATAATATTGCACTAACTTGATTTAACCCTAGTAATGTCTTCTTAATATCCTATCAAGAATTTTTTTAATCATAGTATTTTGTTGCTCTCCATGTTGCAGGGATTGGATATAATCCAAGTTGCCTTGAGGAAATGCTACAGATCGCAGATTCGTAGCTGAATCCGGATACATTTTTTTTAAAAAAATAATTAAAATGTATTAAAAACATTATATAGTATTTTTAGATGGGCGTAATGTCTGGATGAGAAGGTATAAATTTTTCCTAACATTTTTAATAATTTCCAAGCAATGTCAAATCGTTTGAAATTGTGATAATAAAATTCAGTTATGTTATGTTATAGTAAATTGTGGAGGTTATTCGGTTCCTGTTTTTTAAAATAACTTTTTTGGGTTTCAGTTACCATCACCAATTTTAAATCGATAAGTATCGGCTATTTTTTACGTTTCGATTTTCTAATAAATTCTCTAATAAACTCGTAATCTATCTATCATTACTTCTGGTAAATACTATCTTATAATCAATAAGGAATCAATGAAAACGTTTAACCTGGAATAGAATAGACTGATTTTATTGTCACACTCTATACCTACGTATACTACATTCTCTAAACCCCTTATATATTGCAATATAAACGTTCATCTTAAACGCCCTGCACTTTATCCTGTCAGTGGCTTTTGTCGCCTTTTTGGTTAATTGCTCACAGCATATTGTTCAATTGTTTTATGGTTCATATGCATTTCACCGACACTCACTTTGCCTAATTGGGTCGCTCATTATGTGAGGCAGAACCATAAGCTTCGGAGCACATCCATATGGCGTTTTGTTGCCGCCGCCCACTTGGCCACAAACTGTACCTAGTGTCTGCATCTTTGTGCGCCGGCTTTAGCGTCAGCGTCATTCTTGTTGACAGTGTTCTAGTTTTTTTGCATGTGCTCTAGAAGAAAAGACAAGCGTTTGACAGCTACTGCTCAAGTTCCTTTCTCTGCCTCTCTAGAATTGCCATCCCAAGTAGATAGAGTCTCTCTCTGTGGTGCATTCATTTGCCTGCTGCTTGGCATCCGCCTGTCGCGTCACTTAACCGCTTGAGGTTTTTGGTTAAATGCTTGGTGGCTCTTCCCTGCTGCCTGCTGCATAAGCCATTAAGGCTAAGTGATTTGTTTTTGTCTGCAAACGCTTCCAGCTGCCTTCTCAGTCTTAGCACCTTACAAAATGCCAGTTTAAAAATGAGCTTTTGCCTGATGCTTGGATTCATTCCTACCTCATGGCGTACACTTGGTATGAACTAATTGTGCGGAAGCAATGGTTTGTTTCTAAGTAAGCTTTGCTCCAGTTTTGCTTCATAGCTGGTTCATATCGTGCCGCATTGTTTCTAGTAGACAGGACGGTATCGGTTTGTTCATGTCAACTGTTTGGGTAAGAGCCAAAGTGTCAAAGTTTATGGAAATACTTTCATTGTTATTATGGCCAAGTTTTGCAACTGGACAGAGTAAGTAAACTTGGAAAACTCTTGGCTACAAAGCGTATGACAATAGTCTAGTATGTGTGTGTTCCATGCATGGACTTGGGGCAAAGTTTTCATTACAAAGTTTCATATTTTCTTATGAAGCTAGACATGGCATCAGATATGTGTAGTATCTGGCTATTGTAAGGCCCAGTGACATGCGTGACATTTGCCTGATGAGTGCAGCATGTCAGGACAGTCAAAACGCACTCGGACGTTGATTGTTGATAACAAAAGGGTTGCTAGCTATACCATAGTAGATATCCACACATGACATAAAGTTTCACCATGACTTTTGCCAAGGGATTGCCATTTAATTTAATTTTGTTGCCTTAGTCTTGACATTATACAGAACAATCTCTGGCACCATAATTATGCCATAATACCACGTAACTAGCATTAGTTCCACAATCCTGTCCACCACTCTGAGTCTGATTCAAATCTCTGTCAGAAATTCACAACATACCCTGTTAACTTTCTCTAATCATATGCAAAAGTAAAAATTAATCAATGATTTACAAGAACAATACGTGTGCACATGTCACAGCCGAGGGCAAACTAAATGGGCTGCTACATGGACGTCTCTGCTGCCCACACCCGCTTGTTAGTAGTATCCCGGTACTGTAGTGCCTGCCGCCCAAGGGCACAAAACAGTTGGCAGGCGGACACGGCATGACCAACCCAAGCCAGCACAGGGCAGGGCAATGAGCAAGAACACAAATAAGGCGTCGGCACTGATCCTTGTCAACCACCAACAATAATTTCAATGTGCACACAAATGCCGAACCATAACCACTACAGAGCAGCAAGCATAACCACTCTGACTCTGCCTCTGACTTCGACTGAGCCCGCTAATAATTCAATTAGTTGGCTCAAAAAGATGCCAAACTGCGATGTGTTGCGCGGTGTTATTGGGAAGCAGGGATTTTGGCTTGTTGCACAGAAGTTTTTTTTTTTTGCAGTGCAACGGCCTCAATAATCAAAAGGCTCCAGGCCTTAAATCGCACAATTGCATAAATTTAACCACACTGCTATGTCCAGTAATCGTAAAATGTATGAGTGGCGGGAGAACTTTGCAGAAATAAGTAAACAAAATTTTAATTCTTATATGAAGTTATCTGCTTAAAGCATTTTTATAGCGGGTACATAATACGCATAATACATAATATAATTGCCGACGCTCGACCATAAGCGCAACCATAGTGACCATGGCATAATTTCATGGATTAGGCAAGGAATGGCAGTCCCATCACACCACTCTCCAGATATAGTTCAATATTTGCAAACCTGACGAAATGACGCGGTCATCATCCGATCATATTTGACCCAGATAACATTTTCCTGTATTTCAATACAAACCTTTATAATTGCCTTCAAATTAGAAATAAAAAAATTGAAAAAAAAATTTAGACCAAATAATCGAGCTGGTGACGTTGTAGAGAGACAAAACGGTTATTTGCCGAAAAAATATATTTTATTCAAAAAAATCACCAACTTATCTATCAATCTGCTGTTGAACATTATGTCTATTAAGGTTAACCTAGACATTTGAACCGTTTTTGCTTGAATAAAACATCGTCCACATACTCATATTGACCGTAACTGCAAAAGATTACCCGACCGGAGATTAATCAGTCATTTAAGTTTAACATCGGTGGGCTACCTATTCTATACCCTGCATCTTATCTAGAATACCTCAGCCTAGTGGACATGGTCTGTACTCCAAACCTAAAATCGACTTTTTTATGTTTTTTGTTTTAACATAACTTCCAAAACACCAAAAAAAAAAACAATAATTTCCGAATTCGATTGTCCAGTTTTTTTAAATTATTTTTAGGGGTCGTTGAATTAGTCAAAGAACCCGTTTGGCACGTTTTATGTGGTTCTTTGAGATTATGAACAGAATAACACATGAAAGTAATATTTTCTGTTAGTTTTAGTTTAAAAACCAGGGGGTCCCCCGGGGGACGGTTTCAGTCGGGTTTTGAGGCGTATGTATGTTTTTTTAGTATGTCTTCTTAATTTTTGGCTATAAATACAAAAGTTCCAAACTAATGTTAAAAAAAATTTGTTGGATTTGTTATGTTAAATGGAAGATCTACGTCTGGTTTTACCTTTCGACGGGGAAAGACTTGGCCGAAAATAGTGAAAAACAGTTACGTTGAACTGGGGTGGTGGAATCCTCAAAAAATAAACATACTTTATATATTATAGCCCACATCAGTACCAATTTTGGTGACTGTAGCTTTTTTCAAAAATATTTACCTTTATGTTGTTTTTGGGGGTCTTCTTTATTTTTTATTTTTTTTTATTAACCGATTTTAATAACATTTGTAACAACAGATACGTTTTGAAAAAAGGAAAGCCTGTTGCAAGCTTCAAAATTATTGGTAAAAGAAATGCGGAAGAAAACGCAAAATTCTATTGGGGAAAAGGGGCCAATGTCAATAAACTGAATGCAAGTTAAGAATTAAACCATAGACGCATCTTGTGACATAATGACATGCTCATGATCTTTTGATTTTCGAGGAACCCGCAAAACGGATAGAACAGATAATACAGACAGTTAGACGGACATTGCTTAATCGATTTCTTTTATTGTCCTAATAATTTTGATACAAACCTTGTGGGGTCTTACTCGTTTCTTTTTGGGTGTTACGAACATTTTTTTGCACAAATTTAATTAGGTTGGTGGTGGTTAGGTTAAGATCAATATAAATATTCAGAATTGTTTTTAGCTAAAATTAAAATTACTTAGAACCAAGGTCCTTTGAACCTTTTACAAAGCCGGAGGGCCAAATAAAAAGAAATCTGTCTTGTAATTTCGGTCGTATTTTAAAACAAAAAACTGTATACCTTAGCGCATATCTTATAATGACATAGCTCCATTTACTTTTCCACATTAACATCACACCTATCAAAACCTTCAGCAATCTCCTTATACACTACTTTGCCAATTACTTTTCCTGTAATGTACCTTTAGAATTTGAAACCATTCCTACCACTTGTTTATTAGATTTGTCAATGCAACAGTTTTTTGTCAAATGGTCATTCCGGCATAATGCCAACTACCAAATGGCCAAACCACCCATAAAAATCATTGGAATTGCAAATAGATTGCCCCGATAAATGACAAAAAGCATATCCTGAACAAATGCGTACTAACTTGTTGGTGTCACATGCAGTCGATGCGTATAAATTAAAGCAATACCGAGTGGCCATTGTTGGGCATCTTGAATGTTAAAAGTGACACCCTCAGGAACTATAGAAAAACTCCACTCCGTAGAGTGCACCTGAAGTTAGTGCCGTGAGTTGGCCCAAAAACTTTGACTCAAACCACTGGCTAAACAATAAATTTGCTCTTTTGAAGGCACAAAAAAAAGACCGAGTACATTCGTGAAACTATGCGGCCACCCATTCCTGACTGGACGGCTACACATATGTGGGGAGTACAGGGTTGGGCAAGAAAAATGATGACCACTGTGCTGGACGCACGGTTGAACATAACATCCGTCGAGTTGCATAAAAAACCATTTCGTTAAGGAACAACTTGCTGGACAGGCGGTAGCCAATAAAAAAGAATAGCAGCAAAATTACAAGCACATGGATAAACCTGATGGGAAACCTGTTTCAAATCCATGGACCGGTGCTATTGAGTGGACGCCATTATGCGCAAGTTGAGGGTGTTTAAGCGGAAAAGGTAAGTGCCGCTGTCGCCGGGCTTTTAGTCAATATCTCAGCCGTATTGCAATTTTTCTTCATTTTTTGCCACACATGGAAAACAACTTACCCGGAAGTTAAGCTGTTGTTTATGTGTCATAATAAATCATGTTCAATGTACACGAAACAAATCCTGAATTTTCGTAAATGGGTAATGGAAAATGGCACTTCAAATAGTTGCACAAATAGTTGATATGAGGTTTAGGTATGGCTGTACTTTCTACAGACTGGAATGTCGTCAGGGTTGGTCCACTAATAACTTTGGAAATGGTCAGGCGGCAAGCGTTTTTTACAAACTCTTTATCTTTAAAAAGAAAAACACATTTAAAGTTCAGTTTAATTTAGAATCTGAATAAACTATCCGGATCAGTTAGTACATGAATGGAATTATAATTTTAAATCCAAACCCGCTTTTTATTGTTTTTTTTAAAATGCTTCGCAACAATTTGCACCTGGGAACAGTACTTAAAATGTCATAAGGTGATTTCCAGCTTTTATCATCCAACAGATCTTCATAAAAGAAAAACCTAAAGATTTTTTGTTTTGTTGGCCTATCGAGTAGTAATAAATATTACAATCAATTAAGTCTCTAATGGAATACTGTATTACTACATTATTGTGCCAGGACCTATTTTCAAAAGGCACTTATTTAAGAGCTCAGTGAAAAAAAAGTCGGGCGCGGACTCATTGAAATACCCTGTACCACCCACCACATTGCAATTTGATTGCCAAATTTGGTTACGAAAATTTATTCATCAAGAAACTTTTTGACTTATCGGTTCCCTGGGGGCTATATAATGTAGTCCACCGATTTTGATCAAATTTGGTACAGTGTTTGGGAACTTCCGAGTACTAAATTTTATATCTTCAGAAACATCTAAAACTATTGTTTTTTTTTCGAGGTGCTCGGTAACACCCCTTTGGGGTCGCTTTCAAAAAAATAAAATAAATAAATTAACTCGTCTCCTGCGGCATAATAAGGCATCTAATTTGAAAATTTGGTGGCTCTAGATTTTACCATCATTGGGGTCTAGACGACTTATTTAATCACCCTGATCAGACGTTAGGTAGCTTTGGGTGGTCTACAATGACTCCTTCTGTATGTTATAACGTATACGACAAAAAAATCTGGTCAGAAATTTTAATTTCTGCGGATTAATTACATATAAACCAACCCAAGCAATCGTAATTTCGATGGGGCGTTCTTTTCACAACTTATATATGCGCTTTTGTATATTTTCTTTAATAAACTATTTCATTGCACACTGATTTCACATATTTAAACAATTTTTGGAAACGCGTTACTATATTTATTTAAAACAATTAAAAAACTTATTATTTTTTAATATCTTACCAAATGCTATTTCGATAAGCGTTCTTGGTTCTACTTATTATTGCCGACTTCAATGCGCACCTAATTAATTTATTATTTAAACTATTGTAATAAATAATTTAAGCCGCTTAACTAGCAATTAAAATAAAAACAACACTGAAGCAACATTAGCCGTGCCGTTTGCTCTTATTGCCTTTAATAAATAATAATAGAAATTAGGATCAAAAATAAAGAAAGAGAGCAATCTTTGCTCTTTACACACACACGTACGCTACTTATTGTCTAAGGGATAGATTGTAAATAAATATAATAGAAAAAAATACAAACTTATAATTTTTAATATTTTGTTTTGTGTCTAAAAAATGACTACAATTTGAACTTAATCTAGTCAAGAGGATTCCAAAACAGTTGGTAAGTAGAAACAATTCAAATATTTTAAGTTTAAGCAAATAAAAAAGTTTCCCTCCTTATCCACAAATCACTTGATCATGTCAACGGCCAATGCGTTCCACCTTCTAGTGAGTTTCCACCCTCTTACCATTAATATATTCACATATTCTCCAGCCGCAAGTCCCACTTGACACATTTAAAGCGTTTCTAAATGCAAATAGAAGAAGTCACTTAAAAAGAATTATGCCGCCCACATTTGTCAGGCACAGCCTTAGAGGAATAAAAATAAAATAAAATAAAAAAACCAAATGTGTTAATGTGTGCCTGAAACGTTTTCAGAATTCATGTCAATTTTTATAAGGTAACAAAGATAGCTTTTCGCGTTGGAGGCTTTTCCCGTGTCAGTTACAGTGATTGCTGGAACAAATCCCCAGAGATGATGCATGCTGAAGTCCTAACCACAAATGGCAGTTACGTGTTTCTGTTGTAAGGAAAAAAAAAAGTTGTCTGCTTCTTTGCGATGCACAAATAAATAGAGGGAAAATATAAACTTTTATTTAATAAGTAACATTTTTTTTTCAAGTAAACTCATGGCTCGGTACGAAACTATGCGCATTTTTTTACTTACTATATTGACAATTATAACACAAGGTTTAAGTCGGGACATCCCTAATATGATACTCACTGCATCCTCTCTTATTTTCATAGTTTTCGTTGAATTTTAGAGTGATAGCTCTATTTTATAGTATATTATTAATTTTGTGACAGTATATTCTGATATTGATCCAAGGAGGTGGCTTTAAGGTATTCTAAGATCGGATTTGCAAATTAAATTGAATTCTTCTTACAAACACGTATATTTTATTGTCATCGTTGGAAAGAGATTCGAAAAACTAAAATATGTCTGTTTGTTTGTGAACTACCTCTGCCGCGTTTGATAGTTCAATATTTTGTTAAATATGTACATGTATGTATTTTAAATAAGAAAGGTCAATGCAGAGCGCACTTCCAGTGAGCTCCACTAATTAACAAATGTTTACATATTATCATTTTGAATTTTAAGAGCAATCAGCCGTGCTTCGAAAAAGGATTCCAATTATTTTATTCGCATTCGTTTTGAAGCGACATGTTTGGAGCTACCAATATCACCAAAATTTAATTTTTAAGTGGTTTGAATCCGACTCTTTTGTTGCAATTGAAGCCAAATCGAATTGGCAAAATAGGTTCAAAAGTGCACGTAATATAAACAGATATATTTATGTAAATATTTTTTGTTATTCTCAGATAGGCATTCATTGCGGCTAGAATTTGTTCAGAAAGCCCAATATCGGAATCAAGCCCCAAACTCATTGTGTAAAAAATGTGGTACAGTCGAGGCGGTGCCCGACAGTGGAATACCCTGTACCTTTTGTGTCAAAAAAAATGTTCCTGCATATTCCATCTAAGAACTTTCCAATTGGAATTTATTTTTTTTTTGGTGCAAAACGATATTTATACCTATAAGTTCCGTAAATTTATACCGATTTTGATGAAAATCGAAAGTTACGTCAAAGAAGCTATTTTAATTATATTGGGTAAGTTTCAAGTTGATATGTTGAGGGGTGTGGGAGAAAACACGGTAAATCGATTGCGGGGGGTGGGGGGACCGCATCGATAAAATTTGGATGTGGATTTGTTCATTAGAGCCACATGAATGAGCTTACCAAAAATTGTGATTCAAGGTCACTTGTAGCCATAATTGCGTAGAGTCAAATATTGACGCAGTTTATTGGCAAGGGGTGGTGAAATTTGCACATTTTTGACTATAACTTCTGTTGTATTTGTCCGATTTTGTTCATTTTTTACACATAGATGCATGTAGCTACAACGCATCGCTCTGTTAAATTTCAGGTGAAAATACTTAAAGGTGTGGCTAAAAACCGCGAAACTCTACTGCGGGGGAACGGGGGAAGATATTGACATGATTCAACAAACTTCATCTGCTTAAGAAATATGCGCACCAGCTGGTAAAGTTTCGTGTCTCTAGCTCTTATAGTCTCTGAGATCTAGGCGTTCATACGGACGGACGGACGGACGGACGGACGGACGGACGGACGGACGGACGGACGGACATGGCTCAATCGCTACCCGAGGTTATGATAAGCATTTTGGTATAAAGGACTTGGGGTCTGCCACGCCTCCTTCTGTCCGTTACATACATTGCACAAATCTAGTATACCCTTTGTACCTATAGGTACAGGGTATAAAAACTCGCCAAACGGCAAAATGTTGCACATTGTGGCAAGTATTTGTTGTCCAGTTTGTGATCCAGAAGCTTACATTTTTGCTTGATGGCACCACGCACCGCTTCAACTACCCAACGTACTTTGGTAACGTAACGCGATTCATTAGACTCTTCTGTTGTAAGCTGGCTCCTCTTTCCTTTAAGAGCAGGCATAAACACTCTAAATCCAAGTTGCTCTAAATGTTCTTTTACGTCCCGGAATCCTCGGTCTAATACAAATATATCGTCTGTTTTCAATAACTCTTTCGTTTAACCCTTTTTTAAGAAAACTTTGACAAGTCTTACGTTTTCGCGGATTTATTAGCAGGTAGTTTACAATGGTACATCTGATCGGTCCAAAATTATTGCAATTTAACTGCATAGCATTTGGATCTTCACGATGAAAAAATTTATTTTTGAAGTTGTTATAAGTTGGATTTGAATTTATTGTAAAAAAATATTGGTAATAAATAAGGACAAAAAAAAAAATTATCATTTTTATTATTCTATATTAAAATAATTATAATTTTTATTACAGTTACATTGAAAAAAAATAATTTTTTAAATATCGCAAAAAATTTGCAGTATTTTTTTATGAATTAAAAAAAAAAAAAAAAATATTTTTAGTGTTAAAAAAAAAATTTTTAGTTTTATTTCTTTTTAACATTGTTCCACCAAATCGATTTGATTCATATTCACAGCATATAAAGATCGTATAAAAACACGTGTTTTAAAAAAAAATGGTGATTGAGTTATTTAAGAAACATACTTAAAAAAAAATAAAAAAATTTCATATATTTTTTTAAGAAAATATGTTAGTTGAAACAAAATTAAATATCTTTTTTAAACAGCCCTGTTGCCAAATTAGATTAAAAAAAAAAATTGGTTCAAAAATATTCAGTAGTGTAATAAAAACGCAAAACACGTTTTTTCAAATTAATCAGCAACGCGTTAAGTTTAAAAACTGAAATTTGGCCCAACATTTTTTTTCCCATTATGCATCGAACTGCATCATTACTTTACAGCTAGACCCTTTATTCATTTTCGGTCAGCGGAGTACGGATGATACCATTTGCATGCTAATCTCCCCGACCAATGTCCATAAGGTTAGGGGTTTATTAGTTCTGTGTAAGTGTGTGTAACAACGAGATCGAGATGCCGGAGACCCAAAGTTACCTGCTATATGGTGAGAGGAACAACAAAAATTTGTACAGACATGTCCGTCCGTCTCACTGTCTTTCTGTCACCTTTTTTTCGGAAATAAATAATAGCAGCAGAGCACTTTTGAGAAAAGAATTTTAATCACTTCAGTGGCAAAAGCATTCATATGGGCAGCTGTTTTGGAAGAATGAACTCAAAAATTAAATCGGGTCGAGTTCCTGCTTCACGATTCCCAGTTAAATTAATTTTATTTTGTAATACTTTTCAAATAAGGGTGTTATTATGTTGGGGTTTTGTGGATCTCGGATTCGGATTCTGCGACCTAAATAACCTAACCATTTATATTTCTGTATGGCTGTGTTTATAAAATAACATCAGAAAAGCACACTTTTTTTTTTGGTGTCGCTGAACTCGAATTCTAGGTCGTAGAAACCCGAAGACCTCAGGTTTTTGATATAACCTCCAAAATAACTCTTTTATCAGGTTTTTTGAGATTTTGTCAGAACCTTTGAGAAAGGGGGTTCAGCGGCACAAAATCCATAAAGATATCTGGATTATTACAGACACAAATATAGATATGTAGGCAGATATTGAGTTGGCTTATATTGTAGTGATATAGGGTACCCCAAATTCAAATAAGGGCATTTGTGACCATACAAAAATACATATAAGGCTAAATTAAAAAACCACTAAAAAGCGCATAAAGTCTTTCCTTTGAATGCAGAATTCTTTTACGGATTACCGGGCACTATCATCCACAATTGGAATCCTCCATCCATCAATTTAAAATCGCGCTCTTTATAGCTTTAAGCATTACACCCGTTTATAGTCCGGTTGTCTTCGTCTGGTCTATTTCTATGCCACTTATAAATTTCTTCGAATTTCTTCTTTTCGCGTCGATAGATAAATGTAAGAGAATTACAAAATTTTGCTTAGTTCGATGGTGCAACACGAACTTATGTTCGCATATGGCACTCTTTTCCTTCCACAAGAACTTCTTGGCAACACAATTTTTAGATATTCTCCCAAGCTATTTAACATTCAGCGCGAAATGTTTGCATTGCAACTGATTCGTTCATTCGTTAAAGTTCGTTCGCGCAGCAAATGTTGCAATTTTGTGAATTCCTACAAGTTCCAAAAACTTCTGCACAATATGTTGCTTCTTGCAACATATCGCAAAATGGAATTATGCAAAACAAAATAAGAAATAGAATTTCATTTGAAATTCAAGATTTTCGTTAGTTTCGACGGCTGTACGTGGACTGAGACAAGCTTCATTCTCATGCAGCCGTCGTGCCACAAAGTGGATATTGATATTTTGTCCTTATATTTTGTTATTTATGTGGACATGGTTTGCCAACCCAACAGAAGAAAAAAATGCTTCTACTTTTGGAGTAGGAACAGTAGTTTACAATTTGCACAAGCAAACGACATTTTTGCCAAGTTGTGCAAATTTAACGCGACATTGTTTTGTGGCACAGGACTCGAAACTAGCATCCTGTCGAGTATTTGTATTTGTGGCTTTGTGGGTGTGGCAGCTGGGTCGTCTCGCCCACCGATTGTCATGCCCATTGACATGCAAGTCGTGTGTCAGAGCATAGGCCGCCGCTTAACTTTGACAGACCAAATAACCCCACGCATGGAGCAAGTTTTGTCATAAATTTTGCTACATTTTCCACACGTTTGTGGAATGAGTGAAAAACAACCCGACTAAAGCTTAGAAATGGAAGCACTTGAATTTTTTCCAATTGTAACAAATTTATTTTAATAAAGCGTGAAATTTATGAGTGACAAATTGAATTTGGCGAAAATTGAATAATATTTTTATTGTAAACTTTGGGTAAGAACGAGTTTAAAGAGAAATAAAATATCTTAAATATTTTAAAGAAAATTTTCTTAAAAATTTGCTGCTCCCTTTATTAGTGACTTATTTTAAAGACCTAGAAAATGTCGTCAGCCGTCCAGGTATACCAACTTTGAGCCTTTCTGATCACAGGCGCCATCTTGATTCTACGTATTGTAAATATGCAAGAAAAAAGTTCCTATAAAAGTAAATACATCAGTCGGGTTGAAGCTAGTAATAGCCATAACCCGCAACTCATTTTCCGAAAAAAAGTAAATATCTGTTTTCAAGTTGAAAAGTCATAATTTGCATTTGTATTTCTACGTTATTTTCTAAATCTTTGGAAGCTTTTATCTGACAGAACATGAGATGTAGATCTCCCAAAGTTACCTAAGAAGTATGATCAGCGTTGTAGCCATCGATGGCGTAGTGGTAGCGTACTTGCAATGTGACCCGATTGTCGGTGCCGCAGAGGCACTGGTATTTGCCCAAGAAAATCTCTATTAATTCAAGACACTGTAGGTCCCTGTTCTCTTCGAACAGTTATTGATAGAAATCCCCATGCTTGACCTAGGGGCGACTGACTAAATTGTCAAGTCAGGGAATTATTATTATTATTATTATGATCAGCGTTAGTAGAGAAGTAGATATAGACATGTTAATCCCTATGAACACCTAGATCTCAGAGATAGTGAGAGCCAGAGTAACCAAACTACCGGATTAGATCCCTTGATTTGTCATAGGAAACAAGTTAATGTTGATTTTTATATATCGGAGTTTATTATATAGCTCCCATAGAGCACTTCAGCGCTATGTTCTTTGTAGGAATTTAATGGATTAAATATATAAGTGCACTTCGAAAGGAACAAAAAGTTTTAGATGAATAATTTATTTGTTTGTAAATATAAAAAAAAAATTTTCTATCGGAAGACTCTACAACATTTTATCAAAATCAATTTACTATATTCGATTGGTCAAACAAGTTTTTTTTTTAAGTGTTTGTTGAAAAATAATTTTGTTTTTTTTAAATCCAATTAAGACACTTTTATCAAAAAATAATTGTTCTTAGTAGGCTTATTGCCAATAAATTAAATCAAAAAAATGAATATAAAAAAAATGTTTAGCCAAAATGATTTAAAAGAAGAAACCACAAAAATTTAGCTCGGATGAACGGATTCATCTGTTAAGAAAATTTGACCTGCGTGAAGTTGTGAAGAAAGTTGAAAACTTTTCCAGCCCTGGCGTCATTTCATAAAAAATAAAAAAAAAATAAAAATAAAAGATATTTTTTAAACGGCTCTTAAAAATCCATTAAACTACACACTCTTTAAAAAAATGCTTATAAAATTCAATTTTATACTTTGCGTGGGGACGCATAACAATTTTTTCATGACTCTTAAGCCTTAACCATTTCTCTCTGTACTCTTTTATGACGTCATCTCAAATATAAAAACCTTACATCAAATGATTTGTTATGGCTGTAACGGTAACTGCCATACTTGAGCTGGTCATAAGCCAAATTTAATTTGTTCCCATATGACATTTACGTGAATATTCAAATAACTCCGTTTGTTCTACTTCAGTGCATTTGATGTCCTTTGGAGCACCGCAAAAAAATGTCACAAAGGAGTGCGCTGCCTCATTGGGCCTTTGGGGGTTGGCTTTTGTATGGTACATAAAGAAAGGTTTCGCTAGATTAATTTAGGGTCAGGCATATAATATATTTTTTTATGTGACTGGCCTTAAATTGGAGGGTGTGAGTTGAGTTTGTGGTTAACTTTATAACCGCAATCAAGTGGGCAGAGTTTCTGGCAGTCGAGATGCTATTTTGAGAAAGCTGAAAACCACACATATGTGAGTTATTTATGACTCAGAATGTCTTTGCTACAGTTTTTAATCCTTTTTCCTAATTTAATTTAGTGCCTAATGTTGCAGCCATATGTGGCACAAAAGTTTGGCTAATTACTGGAAAAGTCTTCTGAATTACAACTAGCAAATATAGCTCGATGAATTTATAATGGGGCTTAAGTAAGCAGGCAAAAAATACCTTTAGGCTCAGTTTTAATAATTGGTATGAAACAATTAAATAAAAAATTAATTTAAAAAAAATATTCTTTCGTATAATTTTGAAACAAGGTCTTTGCTAAAAACTAATAATTATTTAAAAAATTATATCTTCACATTGCTTAACCGTACAAACTTTTGAACAATTTCTTATTTTTGTCTTAGGTAAATTTAAATTTTTTCGAGAGATTACATATGATAATAATTTAAATTTTTCTTTTCAAGTGCTGAAAGTAATTTTTTTTTTATAATAATTTATTTATTCGATAGAAGACTGTTCTACTATAGTCCGCATGGATTTCTCATCTTATAATGTTTGAAATATTATTATTTTATTATACTTATTATATTATTAATTTAAAAGACGGCAATTAATTTTTCCCCAAAATATTCTGTAGCTCTAAGAAAAACAGGCGCGAAATTAAATGTATGACTGATTGTTCTGAAGGTAGTACAAGGTGGGCCATCTGCTGACTTGCTTGTCAATTGCATTTTATTTGTATATTTTTCAACAAAATTGGGCAAATGTATATATCAAATGCAAGTTTGAAGCTATTTATTGATGCATGAAAAATATTATTGCCCAAATGGCTGGCTTTGGAGGCCCGTATGCGAACATGGTTATTTTCGATGACTGTTTTTTAACGAAAACGCATCGCCTCTACCACTTTGGACGGGTATGTTCCGAATTATGAGTGATAACAACGAAACCATCACATGGCCCACCCTATACATCCTGAAAATTTCCATGATTGCTAATTTCTGAATTTGAAAAAAATGCTTGACAAAAAGTTTTTACGTCTTAAGCGCTAAGAAAAATAGTAATCGTAGCGGTATTGGTGCTTTGAATGCATACCGAAACAAAAAAAAAAATATTATTTTCAATGCAAAAGCGGCCGACTTTGGGATACCCTGTACCACCACATTGCAATTAAATCCGATATTTAGCTTAAGAACTCCAAAAGATATTTTATTTGCCAAACTTGGTTACGAAATTTTCATAAACAAACAAAAATCAGTCGAATTTTGCACCAAAACCTTTTTTTTGACTGATCGGTACTATGGGGGCTATATGATATAGGCAACCGATTTTGATCAAATTTGGTACAGTGATTGGAAATTTGATTGAAAAACTTGTCTCTCCTGACATAATAACGCATCTAGTCTGAAAATTTGGTTGCTCTAGCTCTTACTATCTCTGAGATATAGGCGTTCACACAGACAGACAGACGGACATGGGTATATCGAATTCTCTTGTTAACCTGATCATACTTTAGGTAACTTTTGGGGGCTCTCCGATGTCTCCTTTTGTATGTTACATATATTTTCGGCTTGCACAAACTTAATATACCCTTTGTACCATAAGGTATCGCTTAGAAATGGCTTGGCGGGTAACTCCTAATGCTGAGGAATGCTTTAAAGGTTTTTGACCTTCTTTCACGTTCGTTCAATATCGAAATCACCATCTTTACATTCAAGTTCTGACATAAAGTTATACAAGTAATTTTTACATTTTTATCTTTAATTGGAATATAAATCTGAAAATTTTAAACGATATTTACATGGTTCGAAAGTTAACTCTATTGCATAAATCCAATTTTGTTAGATATTAGTCTAAAGAGTATTTATGCGCATCTTTTGGTAAAATTTTCAGTTTATGGTCTCTGAAATATAGGTGTTCATACGCACGGCCAAACGGACATGGCTTAATCCCTAGCCGAGGTTATGATGAGCATTTTGGTGTAAATTCTCGAATCTCATGCTCCGTCACACCTCCTTCTGTTGTCTGTTCCATATATTGCACAAACCTTGTGTACCTTTGACACAGATACGCAAATTTTAGTTTAGAAATTATGTCGGCCAAAATTAACCAATGGATTAAAGCTAGCAGGAATTGGAAAGTTGTATTTTGCGTACTACTCCTTATACAACTTTAGCAAAAATCAAAACTTCTGATTACACTACACACACCCTATATCACAAAAATGATTAATGACTCTCAAATAGTTTGGTTGTTCATTCTGCAATTCGCCATGGCTTGGTCGTTTCCTGAGTTGACCTCATAGTTGCCGGACATGTGACTAACTCAAGGAACACATCCCGTCATATCAAGTCTCTTAAGTATGTGCGCATGTTTTATATTATTTCAAATGGGCAAACACTAAACACTCCATAAATAAAACCATTAGATGAGCCATTAATATGCCCAAAGCCTAGCTAAAAAAAAAAAAAAACCAAATCAGTAAAGCATTTTTTTTTATCATTTTTATGTGTGCCTTGAGTGTTTGGGCGTGTGTCTGACATACGAAATCGAATAAATCTTCATGTTTATAAATCAGAGCGTGATTATATGCCCAAGAGGCTGCTCATAAAAACACCTACTCGGAGAGCGATACTTTCGAGCAACTGGTCTGTATATTAAAGCAACTCTGTCTAAAGTCTGAATCGATATCTTTACTGAAAGACCCCTTGTACCAAGATGGTCTTGCTAAATAGTTACAAAAGGCATTCAAGTTATAAGTTCAATGTCACATTTTGTGCCATTTTTAATATGCAAATAATTTGTTGGCCAAATGGCAACCAACTGTGACCCAGCTGATGACAAAGCCTAGCACAGCCCCTCCTCAAATCTCTCCACCCACTGAATATCTATTCAAAAGTCAAGTTGACAACAATATGGTCTCAGCTAAGCAAAAACAACAATAACAACTAAGACAGGCCTACTTTTCCATAAGAAAAGAGACTGCTGCACTTGAACATGGAAATCAAAAGGAAATGGCCAGCACATGGGCCAGTCAGAGTTGCTGTCAGAGATTCATATAGCCGCCATATTGGCGGGGCACATTTGAATATGACACACTCTTGACAGCTGTGGTGCTCCGGTCTTTGGTACGGGGGTTGCTCTGATGATGCGTGCATTGTGCACATTTGACGTTTGGTTTATTAATCAGTTTGGCCTCAGGCCACTTTTTGGGCCAGGGCAACAGCAGTCGCAATTTTCTACAAATGAATAATTTTTGTGTTGAAAAAGAAACGCAGCAGGCACAAGTCAAATACCCAAAAAAAAAACGTGAATATATGTATGTTGGGTTGCAACGAAGCTTAAACACTCTTTATGGATTGTGGTAGGCAATGGAATAGGGTTGTGCATTGGAAAGCTTTACAGTGGTAAGAATTTTGAAGTCGTGATTGATAATATAGAGTTTTGACTGTACAGTCAATCAATAAAACTTTTTTTTTCAAATCTCAAAAAAAGTCCTTCTGGTGGCTTTCTCTCTCCGTCGGGACGACTCGGTTCCTCAACGGAAAATCGGGTAATTGTGTATTTAAGGAGGATGAAGGTTTATCTTTTCGGCCCACCTTTGAGCGAATTTTTTTGTGACTTAGTTTTAAATTAGTAAGTATATTTAAGAAAAATATATGAGGAAGCTAAGTGACTTAGTAGTGAGGCTGTGTTATTTTCAACTCAAGCTTTCCTTTTTGCAATAAATAAATAAATAAAAAAAAAAAAAAAAAAGCTTTCCTTTATACGATAACTCCAAAAGTAATTCGCAATTTTTTCAAAAACAAAACGTGAATAAATTGAAGATCATTATTTAAGCCGCAATCGGATGTCTCCGATTTAGAAGGCTGCCGAACGCTTAAAAATCTTTTATTATACCATGTATGTATAATTTTGTGCAAAAGTACGTAACAGGCGAAACGAGGCGTGGCAGACACTTAAAAATATATATATTCTTATACAGCCATGTCTGTCTATTCGTCTGAACACAAGGATCTCAGAGACTATAAGATGCAGAGAGCCAAATTTTTTACATCCCTCATTCATGACACACTCCATTTAAGTCCTATGAGAGCTTCGTGACAAAATTTAAAGCCCTATGCTCATAATATCCTTTCTGCATGAGCTGCGTGGAGTAATTAAGGAAAGAGCAGATTATATTATGATCGGGATGTCTTAAAGTTAATATAGAAGCCCTTTCGCGGTTTTGCGTGTGAAGTATGCTGGGGGTTAGCCCATAGGGTTTTATGTACTATATCTTAGTTTATTTGCCCAAATGTGTATATGTATATAGTATATGAATCAAAGCCATGTCAATTGTTTGTAACCCAGCTCGACCAAAAAAAAAAAAACTGCAAATGAACAGATCGTGTAGACTCCATCACGTCATGGTTATTGATTTTGAGATTATGCACCTTTCTAAGCATTCCCAAGACAGCCCCTGGTGGTATGCTATGATTTTCGTAAAATCTGTACAATTTTTTTTTTTAATAATTTTTGTTGGTATAAATGCGCATATCTTATTTAACAATAATATTAAATTTGTTTACTACTATCTAGAGAAGGCAGCTTAATCAAATTATAACTTTTTTGTTAAAAATTAACATATTTTATTAAACAATAATATAAAACTTGTTTTTTACTACGTAAAGGAGGTAGCTTGATCAAATTATATATATATACTACATATCTATAACTAGAAAACGGAGCGTTCGATTTCCTTAAGAATCTTTGTGTTTTGTTCTTCCCGGTTATCTATAAAAAGTTTCTCGAAAAAAATTAAATTTTGTGTTTTACGAAAACTTTGAAACTTGCTCTAATTTGCTTATCTATTTGAATGCCGCTGTGATTTTATCAATTTCGGTATTTTTTTAGCATTGGCACTGACAATCTCAAAAAATCTATCCTGAACCCGCTTACTTTTCGGACAAAGTCGGTCAATTAATAATTAAGTTAATATATAGGGAATGCATTTTTTTTAAGATTCTGATTACGAATTGTGTCAATTTGAATTCGTTTGCCTTTAATAAAAAAATATTCGCCATATATTCACACATTTTGAAACAAATTAGAATTAAGGACTTTCACAATTTATACTGGTGCGGAAACCGTAAAACGCTTTATTGCGTTACGAAATTTCCGATAAACTTTTAATACCCTTTAGGACGTTATGAATTATAAAAAAAAAAAAAACAAAAACCAGAAAATGAAAACGATGGACTTTTTATTCTGGTCGTCGCTCTTTCGAATTTTAATTTCTGGATCCCAAATGCACAACAAACAGCAAGGACAGCAAGGACTACAAAAGAAAAAGTCAAACAAATGTCAGTCGCGTGTTAATCAAGTGTAAATAAATGGCGCAAAGATTAGAGAGACCCGAAACAAAAAAAAAACAAAAATAAAGTTGTGAAAAACCGCAAAAAGCGTACGCAAAATAAATAGAACAATAAAAAAATGGGGTGTGACGAGGGTTGGACCAAAAATATACCAAATGAAAACACGGAAAAAAATCAGAAAACATTTAATGGTTTTTTAAATGTTTTTTAAATGTGCGTAAAAATCTGTCAGCTTGTTTGTGGCCGAACTTCAAAGCTTTAAGGTTTATGTGCAACTTCCGACTAAACCGAAATTCATGCAAATTAGCCGCCAATGTTGTTATCATAAGTCCAAGGCGTTTTGTTATTCCAACACCACACCAAGGAAGCCCCAGCAACGCCTACCAAAAATAAATGTTTTGAAGTTGTCCTTTTTGTTTAAGGCGCAGACAACCCCAAGACATCCCAAACTGGTGTTGATGATACTATTATCTTAAATAGCGGCTGGGCATAGCCCGTAAGCTGTCAGCAGCGCATCTATAGAAGCAATCGCCAGCCGCCACTTGAATCGTTCCTTTCACATTTACAATTCATGGATATTTTGGTGAGAAAAAAATCGTTTTATTGGCTTTAAAGTCCTTTTTGCCGGCGCTACAACAACAAATGTTGCGACAAGGACAATCAGAGAGCACATAAACCGCAAATAAGTTTAACATTGTGCAACATTTTCGTTTGTCCAGAGGAGGACGGAGTCCCATTGTTATTGTATTTGCTGTGATTTGTGTGGCCTTATGCAAGAGCTTGAATTTTAAAATTTCTCGGGGGTTACAGCGCACAGTGGAACCAGTTCACGAGTGAAAGTCTAAGGTGAAAATTTTGCTTAAAACTTTAGAATACGAGAAAAATTGCACAAACATTAAAAAAAAAAATTCAATTCCTAATTAATTACTGCAGTAACTCGCAGAACTCCAAATTGGATGTAAGGTTCAGGTAAAATTATATTTTCATAGGACCTCAATTAAGGCTTTCAGGTTTTGATCTAAGCCTTTTTGGCTTTAAATCGGGCCAAATATGTAACTTTTGTTTAAAATTGAAGAAATCGGTTGAAATATAGTTTAAATTATGCTGAAAACCAATGAAAATTATAAGAACTACTGGCATACTTCAAAATTTAGTATTAGGTTCTTCATTCATTGAAGAGAATATTTGCTTTATACCAAAATATAGTTTTTCGGGATCTTACCATAGAATATCTCAATTAAGGTTTCCAGGTTCTTACCCATGTAGCATTAACTCGCTTCGTACAGCCCTGTTTCGATTTAAAGATAGATCAATTTAAGAAATTTGCTGAACACCAAATAAAAAATTTTAACAAGATCTCAAGAAAATAGCTGAACTTTTTTATAAGGTTCAGTTAAGAAAAGAAAACATCGTAATTTAGGATTCCGGTCTCTAACCATTCTGGAACAAACACGATTTTTAGGTCTAACAAGCAAGCCTTAAAAATTGTTGTTAGTTTATGAAGATGAAGCTTAAGGTTTTTGAATAGTTATGGTTTTTGGGTTTTGTACTTATTTTTCAACTAGATTTATTTTTTAAAAACATTTTGTAATTGTTTTGAATCGCTTTGCCGAACCCACTGAAAAAACCCTCTACTTGCTAACCAATTTTTTGAACATTTTAAAAATAACGCTTTTATAATTATAAGCTTCCTTGAGATAATGCAAACATCTGTATGTTATGGCGTAGGAAACCAGTTCTATTAAAATCACCTGTCTGTCAATAATAGTCTCGTTTACGGAAACCGACATGACTCAGTAGGGACGAGTAAAATAATCGGAGAATCATCATATTATTTATCAAATATTTAATGAAACATTTTTTTATTGGGTATTTTTCCTGTGTATTATATACTTTAACTTTTACCACACATATGTATTTAAACAATCTTTTTTCCTGACGGGTGTCCTATGATCGCACCCTATTTTTTGTATACCTTTTGATGGTCGCTGAAACCGAAATCAAAGAATTTTTAGTCGACCATGGCAGTTTCCAAGAAATTAAGCTTTGTAAATTAACGCACTTCAAGCCCCGTAAGTGAAGTACAGGGCTGGTGGACTTATAACACCATATTATTGTAACATTCGCTTGTTCTTGAAAAGAATCCGAACATTTTATTCGGATTCGTTTTGAAACCGAATGTTTGGTGTTCCCAATTTCATCAAACCGAATTTTTTAAAACGAATCGGCAGAATAGGTTTAAAAAAGGACGCATTTTGTACTGAAATAATTTTTTAAATATTCTTATATATTTTTTAGATTATATTTATGCCAATAAAATATTACATTTGTATGTTGAATAAAGTTCTTTTTATTATAAACGGTACATCTTACCACTCTTTCTTCTACAAATCTTTAAGTCACTCGACCCAAATATCTGCTCAAAAATTAAATTTAAACAAATTGGCGTAAAAATTGTTTTATTACTTTTTTATTTTGCCAAAATGAATTCTTTTATATTATTTTGATGAGTAAAAGAGGTTCAAGTTACAATCAAGTTTCAAAATTAAGAGACACTAATAATATTTATAAATATAAAAAAAAATATATAATTTGAACATTTGAGAAAAAAATTAATGCACTAAAAAGTAGTATTTAATACAAACAAAATATTTCTATATTACAAGTGTGTCATATCATATTCGCAAAAATTTGTCTTTGAAGCAATTGAAACGAGTAACACAAAAGACTTTTACCATTTGACCCACTGTGCTTGCCACATTTCAAAAAAATAAAGGGGTGCAAACAGAGCAATTTGTAACATCTCTTGTTTTCTTTGGATCTCCAACCCTACCCAACTTACCACACACCAAAGTGCTTCAAAGACACAATGCTATCTAATCTTATTTCATATTATTTGTGAGTTAAACTTGCATTTCAGCACTATCTAGAGGCCAAGAAAACGCTATTGTTCAAACCGAACTCCACAAATTATCTTTAAAGAGTGGAGATTCTTTAAAATCATTGGACTTACTGGCCCAAGCCGCCAACAACCTTAATGATATTTACAGGAAACGGAGAAACGCATCAATCATTTGTCAGCCATAAAAATTCGTCACACACGAGTATTAAATTATAAAAAACAGGCTCGGAAAAAAAAGGAAAATTGTTAATGGTTCTTTGCAAAACGACCTTGTAAGTTATTGAGGCCTACAGGATTGTAGCCCTATTGGACGCCCTTTACCCGTAAAGCCAGAAGGCATGTGGCAAGCACAAGGTTCAATGGCGGTCACTGCAATGGAGTAGCAAGCATATCCACTTGAGGCCTGTTGAAATCGGTGGGTGGCTCCGGGATGCAGTACACCATATACACATTGCACAGTATGTGTCCATACTCCAGAGCGAGAGTATGCGTGTGCGCTCATATGTGAACATTTATTGGAAAACATTATTATTTATGACTTTTTGAATGACATCGCTTGAACTTTTCAAGCAATAAAGTAAAGCACAATAACAATGCTCTTGTAGCGGAAATTGTGCGGTCATTTTTAAAAAAAAATTTATTTTCTATAGAGACTTTTGAATTTTGATTTATGAATATATTCATTAGAAATTTTTGGGAAATCAACAAGGAAATTGTATCAAAATATATACAAGCAAAAATTGTAATGGTTGTAAAATAAATAATTGCGAATATCTTAAATGTCACCACCGTGTGGCATCAATTCAACAATGTTCAATCCGTCACAACGATTAGACAAACTCGATAAAATCCATGACATGTGGAAACTTGAGAAAAACATAAAGATGATGACCCGGTGAATATACGAACATGTAGTTTGTATCAGGCTTTTATAAAGGATTAGAATTGTGTATTAAATCGGATCAGTATGCTATATATGATTATAATATCGATTGCCCAACCATATGTATAGCGGAAAAACGTTATTTGAGAATTACAGCTTGGTTGTATTATTATTATTTAATCTTTTTGAGATCACATTCCCTTCGTTACACCTACACCTACATACAAAGGATTGCAACAAAACATAACATAACAACATAACAAAAGATGGCGTACGTTAAAGTCGGGCGCGGACGACTTTGGTATACCCTGTACCACTGCTTGCAATCAAATCCGGTTAATTGCTTAAGAACACCAAAAGACATTTGATTGCCAAATTAGATTATGATACCTTCATAAACAACCAAAAACAGACGAATTTTTAATCAAAAACTTTTTTTCGACCGATCGGCCCTATGGGAGCTATATGATATAGTCAACCGATTTTGATAAAATTTGGTACAGTGTTGAAGATCTCTAAAAAACATCTGAATGCCAAATTTGGTTACAATATCTTCACAAACAAACGAAACACATCCAATTTTGTACAAAAAGCGTTTTTTTCGACCGATCGATCCTATGGGAGCTATATGATATAGTCAACCGATTTTGATCAAATTTGGTACAGTGCTTGGGAACTCTAAAAAACTTCTTAATGCCAAATGTGGTTACGGTATGTTCACAAATAATCGAAACACAACGAATTTTGTACAAAACACGATTTTTTGACCGATTGGTCCTATGGGAGCTATATGATATAGTCAACCGATTTTGATCAAATTTGGTACAGTGCTTGGGAACTCTAAAAAACTTTTTAATGCCAAATTTGGTTACAATATCTTCACAAACAAACGAAACACAACGAATTTTGTGCAAAAAACAAATTTTCGACCGATCGATCCTATGGGACCTATATGATATAGTCAACCGATTTTGATAATATTTGGTACAGTGCTGGGGGTTTCTAAAAAACTTCCGATTGCCAAATTTGGTTATGATATCTTCATAAGCAAACGAATTATCCATCTAAAACTTTTGCTTTTTTTCGAGGTCTTCTGAAACACCCCTATGGGAGCTATATAATGTAGTCCCGATATCAAAAAAATAAAATAAACTTGTCTCCTATGGATTAATAAGGGATCTTATCTGAAAGTTTGGTTGCTCTAGCTCTTACCATCTCTGAGATCTAGGCGTTCATACGGACAGACGGACAGACGGTCAGACGGACAGACGGACAGACGGACATGGGTATATCGACTTCTCTAGTCACTCTGATCATACTTTAGGTAACTTTGGGGGGTCTCCGACTTCTCCTTCTGTACGTTACATACATTTTCGGCTTGCACAAACACAATATACCCTTTGTACCATACGGTACAGGGTATAAAAATTCTTAAATATGTACATATACTGAAAAAATAACTCTAATTTTGTTACCTAAAAATAAATGGAAAATTATTTAAAAGTCAGTTTTCTATTTAAATATAAAGAAACTACTTAAATTTCTGAAATATTATAATACAAATTGTAAGAATAATTATAAAATTATTTAACTTTTTTATTTTATAAATGAAACAAAAAAAAATTAAAAATAAAGACTGATTTAAAATATGGTTTGAACCAAAGTGTATAGTAATCATATGTATTGTGTACTTATCAATCAAGCCAATTTGCTTTATATTGATGATCCATCAAGGTATCAACGGAAAAATATTCGCATTGGATCACATATTTATTTATTTATTTTAATACACTTATTAGTTGAAAAGATTTTTGAAATCAATCCTTATATTGTATGTTGCTTAATATTGATCCTGTAGGGACACATGATGTACAATATATATGTATATAATTCTCAGGATATACGATCTTTAGTTTAGCATGAAGCTGAGTAGGAGCGATCTCTTTACATTAATCGTAAATAGGTATTTTGGAAAATTCAACGAATATGATGAAAAATCCACATTTATTAAAACAAATTAAAATCAGATTAAATTGCAATAAGGTAGTGGAGCCAAACCGTTCTCAATCGTTCTATACGAGTTTCCTGGCCACTCCGAAATACCCCGTAACGAGAGCGCGGGCGAGTGTGATAGGAACGGTTAAGCGCTAAGTGGCTCTTATGGTTACGAACATATAAATATCTGAATATGATTAAGAAAAGTACCCCAATTCTGTTTCTCACCGTCTTTTTTGACACGGTACAGAAAAAAAAAACATTTTTTACAATTTCATTCGATTAAGCATGACTAAAAAAGCTATTTGATTGAAATTTTAAAGAATAATATTTTTGTTAACATTATCTTTTAGAAAAGCATTCTTTCAATAAATTTCTGTCATGGGTTTTTTAGCGAATCTAATTATCATAGTTTTTTGGATAAAAAAAATAAAAAATTTTTTTTTTCATATACATACTCGTAAAATCAATAGCTTATCACTTTTTAATACGTACCCGTTTATTCCGAGTTCTTCGTTGCTGTAGCCTAAACAAGCATGAACCCACGAAATACTTTAATAAGTTTGGTCCGCTTCAGTATTCGTCTGGGCGCATTTTGTTAAAATGCCTACATCTTAAGCCCCAAGCTTATTTTTAAGCCTAACAATTTGTAACTTAAAGCCAAGAAACATTAAAACAAAACCATAAATGATCCAATTACAAGAAAACAAATTGCAACGAAAATTTGGTTTTGTATCTTGGGCTATAAAACAAATACGAATCTAAAATGAAAATCTTTGTGTTTGCAGGGTACCCGCAAATCAAGAACTTGAGATACTTGCACCAATTCAACACTTAAAGGGTTATCCCCAACCAAACTCTCGATTTATCTAACAAGCTTGTTTGAGCATGTGAAAACGGACCGTTTATTTATACGGTCTAAGATTTTATCAAATAAGCGTAAGAAAAAGGATTATTTTAAGTAATTGCTACACATTGTTCACCCTTTGCGTTGAAGATATATGGAAAGTAGTTTCCTTTCTATTTTCTGCAAAATTTTTATATCAAATAGTTGAAATTTGAAATTTTAAAGTTGGGCTTTTATTTACTTACCATATGCCTCAACATTTGGGGCTTATTTACTGTAACCAGTAAATACATACTAAAAGCATATATATATGTATATGTGTATACTATACGTGCACAGTCTTCAGGCGCATGACCCATTCCTGAACTCGAACAAAGCCACCGAAAGATACACGAACCTGCACCGACTAATGCCATCCTCGTCATACGTCTGCTGTTTGTGTGTGTGTGTGTGTGTCTAGGAGTACTTATGTGTTGGTGTGTCAAAGTGTAGACAGCATGCTGCCATAGGAGGACGGCAACGACAACGATGAGAACGACTCTGACGACGCCAACCACGTCGAATACATAGACATAAAAAGGCTAAGGTGGAGCAGAAGCCATGACTGCGGCCATGACAGCAATAATGTACACCGACACACACATACACCACACAGAGACCCCAAAAGGGGAGCTCTTTTAGGGTTGCCAGGGCGGTAGATGCTGCCCATCAACCAACCACTCGCTCCCGAGCTGTTTTACCTTCTCTTGTGTGCATGTGCGCATGCAGAAGGTTTCGGAAGAGGGAGCTCTGTTTGCAGGTTTACCAAATGCTCGCTTTGTGGGTATTAAGTTCGTTTTAAGGCAAAAGATAAACGACTATTGTTGCACTTTTTTAGTAGAATTTTTAGTAGAAATCCTAGCTTTCTCTTAATATGTTGACAATGTTTAATTCCAGGCTTGGACAAAAAAGGGCTAAGCATTTATTGTAAATGAACAGTACATAAAGTTTTATTCAAAGTATTGCCCATTACGAGCCACTAATTTTTCCCATCTTTCAAACAGCTTTTGGAAACCACGTCAAAAGAACTCTTCACCTTTGAAGACTATCCAAACATCGACCCAATTACTCGTAGCTTAAGTAATAGCAAAGAATATAGAACTACATAGTAGTACATAGTAGTTCTATATTCTTTGGTAATAGTCGAAAAAGGCAATGTGTGGTGGAACTTGCCAATTGAGTTGCTTCAAATAGGTTTTTACCGGCACCGTAACATGCAGACGAGCATTACCATGTAGGAGAGTAACCTTATGGGCGCTATATAATATAACCCCGATACCAAAAAAATAAAATATGGTTTTTCCCATAACATTATCAGAGATCTAATCCGAAAGTTTGATAGCTCTAGCTTCAACAATATTTAAGATATAGTCGTTCGAACGGATGGACACGTATATTTCGACTTGTTTAATCTAATTATTTTTAGATAACTTTGATGGGTCTCCTACGTGTGCTTCTGTAATACGGGCTTGCACCTATGGATACAAAAAAAATTCTTCCTAAATATTTCAGATGTTTTAATAGTTATTTTGTTATTCGGGAAAAAGACGAATCCAACAAATCAAAGATCATAAAAATCATCTTAAAATGTTTTAAATATTTATAAATAGTGCGTCCAATATGGTCACGTACCATATTAACTATTTAAGTCAAAATTAATATTTCAAACTTTTTGAAGATATATATCGACGCTTTTTTTGACAAAAATTCAATCGAATTGAGTAAAAAACGGTATTTGGGGGATTCCCAATATTTAAATGATGCTGTGACAAAATAGTTCTCACAATATGACGGATTTCGTAAATAATTGACGTAACTCAAACCATTCACAAAAAATTCAACTTTGCCTCAAATTTGATAGGGGATAAATTTAATGTTTTTTTATAGAGTATGCAATATGTCTTAGCAAAGAATATAGAACTATATTATATATGTAGTTCTATATTCTTTGGTATTAGTAATCTTTTCACCATTATCACATTTTTTCGCTAACTTGACGTATGTAGAATAAAACGGGAAAAACATTAAAAAAAATCCCCAAGAAAATCGTACGCTCCGTTCTCGAAGTTGGGAGTAAAATGAGATATACCTATGAAAATATTTACTTTTACTCATTAATCGAAAAAAAACAACAAATAGTCGATTTGACGATAAAACAGTTCTCCGACCACTGATTTCGATCCACCATTTCTCTAGTGCTCAACTAAGCAAAAACAAACTCCATGTAAAATTTCAGAAATCTATCTCTTACGGTTTGAGCTGCACGATACTAAGAAAAATAAGAATAAATTTAGCGAATATATGTTGATATAAAAGTTTATTAATTTACATTTTTACAAGATCTAGGCGGATCAGTCTTCTTTATTCAATTTAGATCATTCAGACCATAATAGCCCCAGTACATTTCTTTATATCCATTATACATGCATGCATGAATGATATAGTCGGTCCAGCCCGACTTTAAAATGCCCTGTACTTTAAAACTCTGCGATGTGCATGTAGTGTTTACATCTTGCTCTTCTCGCGTAACTTCTGCAACCTGTCTCCTCTGCAATGTAACCTGTCTCCTCTCACGTATCCCCCTTCCTGCTCTGCACTTCTAAACTTTAAATTTTCTCTGCGCTGCGATCGAGGTGAAATTTATATTGTGCACACCGTATGAGGTGTGGCTATCTCATAGTTAAGTTTCACCTCGATACGTTCACGCATACGAACACGCGTGAACACCCTGTACCACCACAATAAAATTAAATCCGATACATTGCTTAAGAACTCCAAAAGATATTTAATTTGTCGACATTTTCATAAACAAACAAAAATAAATCGAATTTTGCACCAAAAACTTTTTTTTGACAGATCGGTCCTATAGGGGCTATATGATATAGTTAAGTGATTTTGACCAAATTTGGGACAGTGATTGGGAGCTCCTAAAACCTTGCGACTGCTAAATTTTGTTACGATATCTTTACAAACAAACGAATTATTCATCTAAAACTTTTAGTTTTGTTCGAGGTCCTCTGAAACACCCCTATGGGAGCTATATAATATAGTCCCGATATCAAAAATATAAAATAAACTTGCATCCCCTGACATAATAACGCATCTAATCTGAAAATTTGGTTGCTCTAGCTCTTACCATCTCTGAGAATAAGGCATTCATACTGACAGACACACTGACGGAAATGGGTATATCGACTTCTCTAGTCACCCTGATCATACTTTGGGGGGTCTCCGACGACTCCCTCTATATGTTACATACATTTTCGGCATGCACAAAACTTAATATACCCTTTGTACCATACGGTACAGGGTATAAAAACATTGTGTATAACGGCATATTCTCGTCCTTATATTTGGGTGTACTTAGAAGGTTCGTAGGTTTTCAGCGTTTCTGGTCATTAAGTTTAAAAATAAGAGTACCTTACCTTTTGTTGTCCATCAACTATGGTCACCTATGTTAGGACTGCACCTTTAATTTTTATATGACGCTTTATCTTACCTTTAATGATAAGCAGGTCTGAAAAAAAAACATACTCGCAACTGCTTTTTTAAATATACTCTCTGCCATTGCAGGACTGCTGGATGTTTGAAACTACTCCTTTTTACACTTACATATCTTTACAGGGACCAAAAATGTCCTTAATCGTTACAGTGCATTTAATTGAAGGCAACACAAAGCCACTTTACCATTTTTATGACGCACTTATATAAGCGATTTGACGACCGCCGCTGTAGATCCCAGGGTGGGTAAGCAAACTATCCGAGCTCAAGCATTAGAAGTCAAGAGATGACAACCCCAGTGAATTTTGCTAAAAAGCAGATACTTTTTTATCAATATTAAACTGTCTCTCATGTGTCGTTGGGAGTTGGCTTTTTGGCATTTTTTTTATAAGTTTCTGTTGACTGGACAACCGTTGGACTTTTGTTTTATCATGGCCAATACATCAACCAAGCATCACCCTCTTTATATGATTAACTCGAATGGAATGTGCCAAAGTGCCAAAAATCAAATTAAATGGCTTTGATGTAAGTGTTAGTGACATTTCTCGAGTTGTTAGGAGGGTTGTCCATTCGTCGCTGTTTGATTTATGCATAACAAATCGATAGTTTGTGTTTGTCCTTAGAGAAAAGGGATAAGTGTCAAATGTACAAGGCAAGGCACATGCGGTAAATAAGCATAATATTTTACAAATATAAATATATATATAAAATCTTTCAGTAACAAGTTGACGGAAGGTGGCTTTCTATTCCTTTAATTCGCTGTCATGCTTTTCATAGTTTTCTTCAAGAAATTTAAACACTGAGTTCATGGCTGCATATGAGCTCCATTCGTGCTCTGGATGTCCAGCCGATACGCGTGGCACTTGATTGTCTCTTGTCTGCAGTTTGGTGTCCAACGGTTCTAAGCAGGATGCCCAATTGCAGGATATTTTTTGAAGATGGCTCTTGCAATTGTTTGGCAAAGAGCTGGCTACAGAGTCGGTAAACGCTACTCCAAAGACACACTTCTGAAAGAATTCCGGATACTGTTCTGCCTGCAATGACATAGCTAGTTTGAAAATAATGCACATGACGTTCGTTATTTTAAACTTACCAGATGCAGCGTTATTGCACCTCCATAACTATGTGCCACTATGGCCACGCTCTGCGGCTTAGAAGCCATGACAATGTTCTTCCAGACATACGTTGCATGAGCCATGGGATTCTCTAGGCCTCTTATGGATCTATGTTTGCCTTTCACAATACGATCGTTATCATTTGTATTGGTAACTAGTATATCATAGCCCAGCTTTTGAGCACGTTGTATATAAGGCAGCTGAGAACCATGCTCCAAGGAGTTGTTGATGATTAATCTATAAGAAAATAAAAAATTTATCCATTTACAAATTGGGCTAAATAAATTCAAGAAGTCTGGATAGGGGAAGTCTTGCGGCAATAATATATATGTTCACGATTAAACGCTTGAAGCAAAGAGGATTTTGGCTGACACGTCTTTTTAAATTTATTTTTTATCGACTATAGGACTTTGGGATCATCCATAAACTACGTGACTCTGATTTTCTTCGGAAAGAAGATGCATACTCAGGTCCCGTCGATAGTCTCCGAATGCCCCAACCAGAACCTATGATAAGCCTCTAAATTTTGATAGCTGCAAATAATTTAAAAATAAAAAAAATTGAATTCGTCAAGGCAGCGGAAAATACTGCATTATATGGAGTCTACATACCAAATAGGCTCAAGCTTATGTAATAATGAGCTAAAATGGAATATTGTTGTAGCTTATAGAAAATGAGATATAAAATTTGTATATTTTTGACTATACCTTTTCATCTTCGTATGAATAATGCATATCTTTTCTATAATTTTGAGTCACTAGCTCACAAACGGAGCGACAAACGTAACCCAATCAGCACGCGAGTGGATTTTGAACCATGTTAGTATGAAAAACGTAAGGTTTCCTACACCGCCTACCTGTCACTTTTCCGACTCCTACAATATACTTGACCCTCTCTATTAAAATAATAAACATAAGATAAAATTTCTTAGAAATCTAGAACGGGTTGGTTAACGAACGAATGGACAAGCTTGACTGTATCTGAATCTGGTGTATGCAACCTTTTCCTATAAATGCTTCTAATTTTTTTCAACCATGTAGAGATACATACTTTCTTGCCCACTGACCAGCGCGAACATATCCACTACCGTGAATTAGTACTAGCAACTTTTTGGAATTCTCCAACTTCTCCGGCTGCACAAAAACAAAAGTGGCCTGCTCTGGTGGCGTATCCAATGGCACATAGGTGCGCTTTAAACCATTTTGTTCAAGTAGTGCATAAATAATTTCAGGTATTTGCTGCAATAGATTGTAAATTATTATATGTTCAGCAGATTAGAATACGTAAAACAAACGTCTGCCAATTTCTCGTAGTGCTTCTGGTTCTGGGCCAAATCTTTGCTAACTTCAAACACAAACGGCTCTTTGCCAGCCTCGCCGGTGGTCGGGTCAATCTTGCGCAGCTCGCCATCTAGATATTAATATTTAAAACTAATAAACTTTACATATAGGTAAATATATTTACCGGCATTAAAGGCATAGCCAAACTCTTTTAGCTGTGCAATTGCTTCCTGACTGTTCTGGGCCATTGCCGGTTTTTGTGTATTTAAAATATTGCGACGGCCTGTTGACAGACGACTTAATGATTTCCTTACTAGTGCCCACATTGTTTTGTGATTGTATTCGATACTTACACTAAAATCTCAAGCTTTCTTTTTTTATTTGCAAATTGTTTATTTTTTATTTATTTGGCAGCAAAGCGCGCTCTTAGTTATGCGCAAATTGATAGTTAAACCTATCGTTGTGCAACACTTATCGGTTAAAGCGAATGATGTTATCGTTTAGATTGGCGCTTTTATTGCAATTTAAACGCTCATTTAATTGAAATTTATTTATTTCTCTCTTGCTGACATTATAAACCGAAACATTTTAACTAAACGTTACATGAATTAAGTAATTACTGCTAATTAAGTAACTAGTAGTAAAATACAAACCAAGCCCCGCAAGATCCGTACGAGGATTATTTCATGAGAGAAAAATGGAGCGAACCAGATAATGCACATAACCGACCTTTTCGAACGAAGTTTCTGTTTGGTTCCCTTGTAGAGCTGGTGACCCTAGTAATGATGTTCTTTTATCACATGGAGTTAAGCTGAGGCGTACTTTGCTCATTGGGGTGATACCTTGAACTACATTTTTAAGGCCAACATAATATAATTTGACAACAACTGGTAATCTACCTAAGTGCTTTGATTTTTGATTACTTAGATATGGTTACAGCTTGTCGCCGCAGCAATATCCCAATTTTGCACACCACAGAGCCATCTGGAAAGAATGTGGCATATTCTTTTCAATTCGTCCTCAGTACAAAGTAGTCCTATTTATCAGCTACCTATACTGTTGCGTCCTCTGATGGCATTTATGGAGGGTGCCTAGAAGGTGATGCCTGATCGAGGGGATAACCAGGGTGATACCCAAACTGCTGTAGTTTCTAAAATATGTCGTATAGTTTAACGTAACTTTATGTTTAATAAGAACCATTAGTTCCCATTTAACTTCGACTGTCTCTCTACAGATTGGTCCGACGTAATGAGCTTTTGTTTTTTTGAGGTTCAAAAAAATTTTCAATTTTGAAATATAGGATCCGACAGAGTTAAATGCTGGAAAGGAGCAGGCACATAATCTCTTTTTGGGGATGCACACCGATCTATCACAGTGAGTGAAGAAACGAGCAGTAGGTGGAGCGGTGTTGCATGGGTGCGAAGTGTCTAACTATTATTACATAACTTCGGCCAACAACGTCTTCGTGCCACGAAAACTTTAAACCATTTAATCTACCCTTTCAGCATTTTATTCATTTGATTTTCAATCCATTTTGTATTAACACTGATCCGCGTAAAAGCAAATGGTTTACCAGTCTCACACGCTTTTCGGCCATAAGAAAGCAAGCCATAAAGAACTTTAGTTGCAGCATCTATTAAAGGACCACCGGAGTCACCCTGCAAATGTATAAATGTTTGAGTATATAACTTTAAAAAATCTATGCCACCCACATCACAGGCACCCCTTGTTCCTTTTCGATTCACTGCACAAATCTCCGAGTTAGTCAAATATTTAAAACGATGTGTCTTAAGGCATTCTTCATCATCTATCGTCGAGAAATGCACTGTTTCTAAATTTTTTGGCTTACCCGGCTGAACACGTCCCCAGCCAAGTAGCAAAGACTCTAAGCCACTGCGTTTTCTAGTAAAGTTTCCAAAGTTGGCAGTACCAAAGCGCACATTATCCAGCGGAAACTTGGGCGCCACCTTCAATATAACAAGGTCATAACCACGAAGCGGCTTGTACCTTTCGTGCCATCTTATCTCCTTTACATGAAAACGTTGCATGTTGGTTTTGTTGTGCAGCTGTATAGAACCGCCAGTAACGCTCAATTGATTGGGCTTAAGTTTTTTTGGATTAAGGACACAATGTGCTGCAGTCAGCACGAATTGTGCACCGATGATTGAACCACCGCATAGATGTTTATAATGCGATTTTTCGCGTACTTGCACGGAAACTACAAAGTGCAAGCCGGTAGAATTATCAATCTCTTTAGGCTCAGTGCGCTGAGTGGTAACAGCATCGAGCTCAGGATCGTTGCTTTCAAGCTGTGCCGAGTAAGTGCTACTATTAATCTCTACAGGCTCTGTGGGCTGACTATAAATAGTATTAAGGTCAGAATGCTTGGTTTCGAGCTGTGGCAAGGCGTTTGGATGTTGCGATACATTATCCTGCTCTGTAAGAGTTGTGAATACTTTAGCTGCTTGTAATTTCGATAATTTGCTCACGCACTATCAGCTATAATTGTAACTTTAAATATGGCTGCATTAATTTCTTGCAAAGATCCTATAAATATGGCTAGTACCGCGTAGTCAAGATTCATTTCAGCGAAATTAGATACTAAGAACGACATGGTCTTTCCTTTAATATTTAATATAATGAACCATATAATGAGATTATACAACTTAATCAAAAGTGTTTCGGAAGTGACATACATATATAACACGCATACATACATACATACATATATAATATACGTATAAAATATCAACATTTATTTATCACAATTAAAAGTTTAATTGTACGCAAAAATAAAAAAATATTCACATAATTTTTACAAAATGGATTGGCCATGATTTATAACAGTGTCGATTCGGAGGATAATGTAATACGTCGAGTTGCAAAAAGTTCCAACCACAAAGGTTAAAACGATATTCTTAAGGTGTTTATACAATGAAAAAATGACAAAACTCTTTCGTCTGATGAAAGCAACCAGATTTCTGGGTATAAAGAAGCTTGTGGAATAATACTGGAACACGCAATTCAAGAGCCACACTCTGTGCCTGTGGAAGCAAAGTGGCCTTAAATATTATACATTATAACATGGCTCGCGAGCAGCGCTGCGAAGAGATGATCTTACTCCGATCACGCAATCGAAAAATATTTCTTCATATATGTTTCTTTGGATCTTTTGTTCCAAGTGTGCCTCAACATCACGATGTCCAACGTCCAACGTTGATAAAAAATATGTCATTTTGGTTTTCCCGATTTACACTTTCGGTTGAATTATTTACTTTGATAGCTTTGCTATTCGAGGTGTACACAAATCTAATAAAGCAAAGATCATTAAAATCGGTCCAGCCGTTCTTGAGTTATAAATGATGTAACACACGACTTGGCTTTATTTATATATGTACTTTTGTACTTTTGAAACATATTAATTTTAATGATCTATCCTATCCATCTATCCCTACAGACGAAAGTAACGTATAATTAATGTACCTAGAAATCGACCTCTTATAGTTTGATAGCTTCTTGGAAGTACCTTTACCACAAAATAACACTCCAAGCTTTATTTAGTTTTTGCTTTGCACTTTGATTCAACAATGTGTTTTATAATAATTTTTAAATTTTAGTTCTCAAGTTAAGGATTAAGAATTAATGCAATTCAAAACTTATCCAATTTCGTATTTACCATAAAAAATAGATAAGTGTATTTATTTACGCCGTCGGTGTGGCAGAAGCTGCTTCAACCTCTTTGATATTCTTCAGCGTATTGGCTACACTATTAAGCTTAGCCACACGCTTAAGTATCTCAAGATCTTTTATATAAGTGGCCAAGGCATCTTTGGTTGTTGCATCAGTTGCATCTTTCAAGTCGGGCAAGTCATCCTCTTTTTCAAGCTCTGTAAAAAAAATACATTAAAAAAAAACGTTTTATGAATATTGTTCATACACACCGTCCAACTCGGCCTCAATGTCTTTAAGTCGGTCCGCAACCAAACCTTGCTGCACTTTCACATGCTCAATCAAACGATATTGACACTCCTCTGGATCAATAGCGGCCTCTGGCTGTGGCACATGAGGCATATTCTCTTGCTCTATTTTTGGCCGCTTAGTGGGCGTAGCAGAAGTTTCGCTATCTTCATCCCATTTTTTGGCCCATAAATACAACTTGGGATGATAGCGGTTCTTGGCAATATTGACCTTAACCAAAAGCGAATGCATTGAGCGCTTGGTATCCAACAAATTGCCCGTAAGCGTATGTGAGTGTTTTAACAGCGAAAACTGCTTTGGAGCCTGAGGATTGGCCGTATAATAACTTGCAGTGGGTAATCTACCTTCGAACAGCCAATCTTGATCATGTTTAAAGCGCATAGAGTCACGCACACGCTGCGGATTGCGACAAATGTAGCACACATATTTATCTGGTACATCCGACTCCTTGGCAATGCCATTGCAGGCGCCGTGTTGCCAACACAGGCACAGCTCGCACTGTACCATTAGGCCATCCTCTTCGCCATATTCGCAAATGCAATTGATAATCTCCTCCTGTCGCATGGTCACAATACGTATAATCTGGCCGTCTTCCTTGATGTACTGCGGTGGCGCGCTGACTGGCGGCGGTGGTACTAATGCTGCATTAATGTCACCCTGCTCATTGGAAGAAGGTGTGGAGATAGAATCAACCGTAGCTGGCGAATCAATAGAGCTTATAGGCGTGCCTAAGCCGCCCAAGCGTCGTCTTTTGGCCTCACTGGGACCACGGGTATCATGCGTCGGTGTATTAACAGAATGACGTGTCTCCTCGCTATCCAAGGCCTGCAAGTCTGTCTTTTCAAAACGTCTTGGCGGAACATTAGTGTAGCGGCGCTGTACACGGTGGCGATTACTTTTTCGCGAACCCGAGGAACGTCGACTGCTTGACACACGTGGCCTTTTAGAGCGATCTCTAATGACCGTCCTAACTGGTGTTGTGGACACAATACCTGTGAGTACGGGCGCGGCAGCAACATTGGCCGGTACGCCAGTAGGAACCGGGCCTGTTGACGGTGATGAAACTGATGGCACTACTTCCATATTAGGCGATGTAAGCGTTTTAGTGGGCGAAATTAGAGCTGCCTGGATTGGAGGCGTGCTTGTAGTTGGAGCAGTTGGCGATGTTGAGGCAGCTGCTTGTCGTCGAACGGATCGCGATTGTTGTAAATCTTGCTGATGCAGCTTGGCAAAGAACTGCTGATTTGGTATCTGGTTCTTCGGTGTGCTTTCGGTCTGTTCAATGGAGGAAGGATGCGTACGTTTGACAGCAAGCTCTTGCATCTTGGGACAGTGGCTGACATGCCTGCAAAACGTAAAGAATTAGCTTTTTGTTGTTGTTTATGAACTACAGGAAAGTCATACAATGTTGCAACGTGGATACAAATAACAATTCTTAAGTTCTGCAAAATTATCTCGCCACATTTAAAAATAAAATAAAAATATTACATTTACAAATTTAAAGATAAAAATTTTGTAATCGATAAACAATAAATTTCATTGCAGGGGTTTTTACGCAGGCTGTTAAATAGTAGATTTGAGGTGTTGAGAATCTAGGCTCCAGCTTTAGTTGTGTTGAGAGTATAGACTCAAACTTATACATTTTGTTTTTGCTAAACTCTTGAAAACCCGTAACGGCTCATTTCAATAGCCTGCGTGATTACCTTCATGGATTCGAAAAAATCGACTTGTATCTAGAATCTAGATTCTTGTATCTATTGCTTAAAACTAATACAATTCAATTTAAGTACAATTTTCGAGCTATGTATATAAATTGTTAATTCATTCATTCTATACGTATCAGACCACAATATATTCCAACTTTCGTTCTTAGTGTAATCTACATTAAAGCGGTGAAATTGTTCACGGTAAGTTCGTATATATCATAGACTTACTGTGCAAACTCCTTGTGATAATGACGTATGTGTATTTGTAGAAAGTCCTCCTTGCGATAGGTCTTTCCACAACCCTCGTTGGGGCACACAAACAAATTGTCAGTTATTTGAACTTTTAGACCACCTATGTAAGCTGTAAAGTATACAGATTAAATCAAGTCTCTAAAAATAAAAGGCAAGAGACTTACCATAACCATTCTGTAATAAAGCGCCACCATGTTCGTCAACGCCTGTTGAGAGACCTGCCATGCCGCTTGTGCCTGCAGCTGACTTTGCTTCTTCTGCTGCGGTTGCTTGTGGCGACATAAGCTCTGCCGGCGGCATTAGACTGGCAACGGGTGCTTCCATATACTGACTTTCTGTTCGCGGAGCAACGGACGCTAGTGGCGTAGCTGGAACTACCGGCAACTTGGCAGTAGTTTGTTCCAGTGTGGCCGAAGTATCAAGCGATACATTCAAGTTTTTAGGCTTGTGTGGCTGCTGAGGACTATAGTCGTGTGTGTAGACATAGGCATTAATGTCCTTGGCGCGTCGACGATGTATACTAAAATCATATACGTCTGGATTGTATGTCAAGCCCTGAGACTCAAGAAACAGCTTAAGATCAGACTTGGAGCGAAAACGTTTGCCGCTGGGTGAGACCAAAATGACGTCCCATTTGCCCAGCACATTAGACCGTTGATACATGTGTTTTATCCAGCCGGGTGGCAAACGCCAGTCCTGCACAATAACTGTAGGCTTGTGGTGCTCACCCACAATTAGAAAACCTTCTGTGCCGATGGGTTGATCGTTTACCCAGTGACAGGTCCATTCGCCATCACGTGGTATCTCGGGCAAACCAAGTGCAGCTAAATAAATACAAAAAATAACGATTATATTATTTGTTTTTCAGGTTCACAATTTTGTAGATAAAATTTTGCTATGCAGGATTCTTTCTGTAGAGGGACTCTTTTATACATATTTGCCTGCATATTCTCGTTTTCTTTGCAGCTGCCTTATTAGAATAAAAACTATTAAGGCAAATCCCAAGAGCAACATTAGACATCAAAGCAGGTGAAGTTCAAGCGAATTCCTTGGCATGCAAAAGCTTTTAGAATAATCAAAATTTGTTGTACAGCATTGTATCTGCCAACTCCATGGTCAATAGCTAACAACGTACCCAAATCCAAAGTAGACATATCCAGCAACGGCCAATCTTTGCGCTGCGGTGCCGATTTGCCCTTTTTGTTGCTGCTGCCGCTAGGCAAAATCGTTGCGCTGGAGCCAACACTTGGACGTTTAGTCGGCGTTGCAACACCCTCAATAGCGCCCAGTTGTCTGGGCAGTTTATTCATATGCACAGCACGCACATTCTTGCTATAGCCGTCGTCAAAAAGAACCTCGTAGGTATCATTCCCCAGCAGCTTTTTGATGGTGCCTGGAAATTTACGCGGACCCGACCAACGCGCCATGCACTTTTCCTCTAAATCAAAGACGGGCAGCACACGTGCGCTAATGCGCTGACGCAGACGTTCCGATTTTATGCTCATCCATTCTTGATTACTGACGCCAGGCGCAGGCGGCACCTTCTGTTTGTTGTTTCGATCGAAACGTATAAGCAGCGTTTGTTCGGCATCATTAATTTCCACTATGCGTGCAGGCAGCCAAGCGTCTTCGCTGTTCAGGGCCTCTAAACGTGCGCCAATGATTATATTGGTGAGCGGTCCATATTTGACCGGTGATGTTGGCGTGGGTGAGCTCACATTTGCTTCAGGTGTGGTTGCATCGCTGCTGGCAACTGCCGGTTCCTCGGCTATAGGTGTGCCCGAAGATGTAGCAACTTCAGCAGATTCTTCCACTACAGGCGTGGCAGCATCTTCATCTGCCTTATCAGCGGCAGCAGAAGCCACTTCAGCTGCTACATTGCGCTGAGTCGTTTCGGCTAAAATTTGTGATACAATTTGGTCAACAGTAACTTTAATGACGTCCTCGTTAGTACTGCTGTTGGTTGCGCCCGGTGATAAGGCACCATCGAGCGTAACTTGCTCCAATGCGCGATGGTCAGCCTCGACTTCAGCTGAATCCATTTTGCCCCATGGAAAAACAGTGGGAAAAACGCGCGCCTTAAGCAAATATTTACCATTACGTATGGGATTAAAGTCCAAGCGACGGAAATGTCGTGAACAAACCAGTACGCTTTTAGTAATCTTACGATCCAAACTTATGCGCGAGTTCTTGATCCAAATGGCGCGAATGACTGCGTCCAAGGGAAACGAATGATAGGTAACGCCATGATGTTCCGGCAGTCGTGAGGTGGAGGGACAATTGGCTACACAGCAACGACGTCCCATTTTATTTTGTTAATCCTTTTACTGCCGAAATATGCAGCTTAGTATGCTTTTGCAAAAAACACGATTGCCTATAGTTTTTACGTACAAATTGAAACTTGCGTGAATTTCATCACAATGAAAAATACAGCACGGCAATTGTTGTCAGAAAGTTTTAAAACAATGCAGGCTTTTGTAAAATTAGCAAAACTGCCTTTTTATGATTTATTATAAATAATGCGTAGAAAAAAAATAACAAAAATGCGACACGAAAATAATTTTTGCAGAAAGTTTAGCGTTGCTAAAGTAAGAGTGTGTACATATGAGCAGCAAGAAAAATATGCGCGTGTGCAGGTATTAAAATACCAACTATAGCAGTGCTGCCATATTTCATGAGCAAAGCGATTTTATAACATTCAGCTTGCAAGAGCGTGCAAGCATAGGTTGAAAGCTGAAAAATAACATACTGAATTTAAAATTTGACAACAAAATGGAAGTGCATTTTTGATTTTAATTTTCCCATTATTTATTATTTATATTAAAAATATGCCACAAAATATATTTACTGTATGCATACACAACAACACGGTTAAAACAGCAAATTTAGTAGTGCCGCCATATTTTAAAATTCAATTTTGTAACACTTAACTTTTTAAGAACTTGAAATAGTTAATGGCGCCAAAACCAACTGCAATTTCAAAAATTCAGTTGCCATTAACATTTAATGGCAGACTTGCAGCTTTTATTGCCCATAAAACTTAATTTGCATGCAACAATGCATCCTTTAAATATGTTCAATGCATAAAATATCACGTGCACCAAAGCGCATTGTGCCGACTCAAGGCTATCCTACAGAAAAACATATTTGAAATGCAATTATTGTGCGAATTCGGACTGCCAAACGTACAACATTAACGACACCTTGCAAATAAAATCGGGCTTCAAAAAAAAGTAGCGTAAAAACCAATTCAATACGTATTGCTCACAGTAATTATGAATATCAACATATTGCATCATTTAAGCAGACTATTGTCGAAATCTGTTTTTATTTATATGGCTTTAGCTATAATATATATAGTTTTTTATTTAAAATAGCAGCAACGTTCATTAACATGCCACGCCGTATTGCGTTCAATTTTTTTTTTGACTCCGTTGAAACTGGCGCCCGGGTTTGGTCAGGTGCCAAAAAGTTCAGCACTGACACTGGCAAATGCCACCGCGTCGACAAAATATTTGGACACACATGGCCTTGGCCTCCAAAACCAATTTTGTGATTTACATATATATTTTTTGATTTATTTATAAAAATAAACAAGTATTGCAACTGCATAACTACTTTTGAATGTATCTAAGTATTTGTTATTGATGGGAAATCCGTATTGTTTGCTTAAGGGCGTTGTGTCGTTTAAATGCATTTTGAGTTACCTATATTGAGCTGCTTTTAAGAGCCACAATTAAACGAATTCTTAAAATTTGGTGACGTCATAAAATCACAAACTTTATATGCGTATAGGCTGCACAGTGTGCCACAATCGTAACACAATTTTGTGAGGGCGATATGTTACCAATTATGGATGATAGTGCTTAAAAATTTGGCCTTATGAGGACACACTTTTGTTATATCCCATTTTTATGTTTAAGTGTATAACAATCTTATATTTTTGTCTATATCTTTGGTCACACCTATCCTGTGAGCAAAATAAAAAATGGAATTTTTCAATTTTAACTACATTTTAAAAAAGTTTTAAATAAAGTTCTAAACAATTATAATTTTAATTTACATATCTTGTTTGTCAATATCAGAAATATATATAAGAAAATCCACATACAAAAAATAGTTTGAACCTCAAAAGCAAAATCCTTTAAGGAATTCACTCACCAATCACTTTCAATCGAAATTATTTCGCACCAAGAAAAAAGAGCAACCTAATTTGGCGGGCAAAAAAATTTTGTGCGCAAACAGTGCTGCTAATTTTTTAGTTTTCGCTAGATGGCGCCAGCAGTAACAACAGCTATTTTGTTTTGCCGCTAAAAACAAAAAGTAAATGTGCACCCAGTTATTTTGATGGCAAAACATTAATAGCTAGGCCGCTTATTATTTATTGTGAACCGCTAAGGGACTTCTATGAATTCAAATAAAATTGTTTTCTCACAAAATTTAGAAATATTTCAAATATTTACATTACTGTAATCATATTGCAAGAGTACGTGTAATTACAAAACATAATACTCATACATAATGGTACGAGTATATATTTACATACTATATACATAGTAACCTACTTACAAATTTTCTACAATGTAAAACGTTTAACGTTTTTTTTCCCAAACAACTGACCCAAAATTTTGTATGCTCATTATTTGTCAGAGTATTTTATGGTATAAACAAATATCAAGTTTAAACGCAAAACATTTAAATATTTTATACAAAATTTTGCTGCCTTTTAATTGCGCATAAAAATGAAAGATTAATTTTTTAAACCATAATAACAATAAAATGATATAATTATAGCATGATGGTTTTTATTGTTTAAGGCTTGCGCTCTTTCAGATCATTTACGAGTGCACATTATTTATTTAAAGAGTATGTACGTAGTATATAAGTGAGTATATTATAAACAGCTTATGGCAGTTTGCCATGGGGGCCACTTGTTGCACCCCACTTGCTGAGAGCTGTCCATGTTAACCATGTCAATAGCTGATAAGGAACGCGCCACAAGTGTCAATATTTCAAGAGCCAATTGCCACATGGCAGAGTCTCTGTGGCAAGTCGCAGTTGATTATTTTGAAAAAAATAAAAAATAAAATAATTACCTCATATTTATGCAATAATTGTGTGGCAGCTGCCCCGCCCCGGCCAACTGGAACTGACGTATCCCAATGAGTTGGTTAAATATTAAAGGAGAAAGTCGTCTCTGTCAAGTTAAGTTTTATTTATTATTTTTTACGTTGAAAAAATGTTTCGCACATGGCAGAATGTGTTTACCCGATTATCAGTTTTATTTGTACAAAAAGAGAGTGAAGTCTATTTTTTTGCACAGGTGTATATAATTTATGCAAATATTTATAGAAATAGCGGCTACCTGAAAGTTTCAACGTAACACTTTGATTTTTATATGTCGCAATTGGCCTTATTAAGCGGATCTTAGAAATGTCAAAAACTATTCCCTCATCAAAGTCAGAGTCTGCACAACAAGTTTATGAACTTGACAACGAATTCAATTATTATTTTTGTCATCAACTTATGGAGCTTTTATCATAATAATTAAAGTTTGCTTAATGTTTGCACCGTGATTTGTTTATAAATTTGTTAGGAATTTTTTGTAGGTTTATGTTTGTTCTTGGCTTGACATGTGCCGCAATAGACTTTGCATTGAAACTATTCAAATTTTTAATTTTTAATGTTATTGTAGAAAACTTAAAAAACTTTGAAATTTACTATTGGAAAAAAACTCCCTGTGGGTCAAACAGGGGATTTTTCACAGCTTATTATCATATGCAACAGAAATCGTCCGAATACGCTTGGTGTTTGAAGCTTGCACAATGGTCCCAAGAGGGTATTTTTGGGGTAAAATTTAAAAATTATGCTATGGACTTTAAATTTGGTACAGTTGTTTGTAATGACAGAAATATGAACTTTTTGAAATTTTAGACAGATCCGAGCACGCCCACACATACTGCCTCTAGATGCTCCGTTAGGTATCTGACGTTTTGCATTGAAACGGTCTTCATGTGATTTTATTACGTGAATTTAGTAAGACAAATATTTTCGAAATAATATTACTTTGCTTAACTACATTATTCAGTTATTGATTACTCAAATGTAGGTAGTCCTTCCTTTTGAAAATTAGAAACGAAAAAATATATTTGAACAAATTTTTTTTCAATTAAGATTATTAAATAAGAGTTATGGGGTTGACAAAATCAAAGCGAAAAAAGTGCTTTTGATGACAGTGTTAGCCACAGCATATCGTATTTTTGAAAGGACTATCCGGATTAAGTATAAACTTTAATTATGAGAAAAATCAAGCATAACTCTTATTTTTTGAGTTATTTTTCATTTTGCATATTATTTCATAATTTTTATTTTTTAAGTTAAAAAATAAGAGTTATGCAATTTTGATGTAAAAAAAATATATAAGAATAGGATTTTTTTTAAATAAAAATAACTAATTTTTTTTAGCTTATTAATTTTGTTTTAAATAAAAATAATTCATTTTTTGAACATTAAAAAACAAAATAATTGAAATTTTTTTTTTTTTGATTTTCTAACAAATGTTTTTACTATAATTTAAAGCAGGGGTGTCCAAAGGCTGCTTATGGAAGAGCAAACACCAATACATATGAAAGAAAAACACTAACACATCTAAAGCAAACCGTTTTTTCATGTTATTTTGTACACTGACAAAAATAGTATATATTCATATAAATGTTTTGTTTTTCGTTGTAACTCTTTTTTCTTTGCAAGCTATGCCTTAATACTCACATTTAACACATGGTGCACAAAAATTTCGTGTCCGCGATCAATCCAACACCCTTTTTTCTAAGTCCAAGAGTTCTGAGAGCACAACCGAAAAACAAAAACAAAATTACAGTGAGTGTGGGCCAACACTAACAACTAATGCCTAAGAGCCATTACAAAAACAAAAATTATAGCAGTATAGCATATAGTGATCTTAAGTATAGCAGTGATCTCAACTTTGTTCAAAAATAAGAATGATCACATTACGAAAAACACCAAAATAAAAAATCGGTAACTCCTACAATTAAGGAAGTTATGCTAAATTTAGTGATAGAATCTCTAATGGTCGCCATAGTACCTAGAAATATTGGCAAATAGGCATAACTCCTCGGTATAAAAAGATAATAACTTCCAACTTCTTTTGAACGCACGTTTCGACATTTTAGGACAAATTTTAAAAGTATCAGAAAATATCATATATTTGTCAACATATTTACCTTTTAACTCGAGATATGTACTGCTTAAGGAAATTAGGCTGTAAAATTTTCGAAAAATCGTCACGTAACAGTGTGAGGTGCTCTGTATAAGGATACCTGGGTTGGTAGAGCATTGTTACTAAAACTTTTAAAGTCGGCACTAGTCCCAGTTTCGATTTTCAGAAGAACCAGATTTATTTTACCTTTTACTATTTCGCATATAATTCTATTTATACCTTGTACCTATAGGTACAAAGTAGTGCTGGAAGTAAAATCGATGTTATATCGATGCATCGATGTATTTTTATTTTTTTCCTATCATCGATATTTTTATTTCGATTTTCGATTATCGACCAAATCCCATTACGGACAAAATATGGGCAATCAATGGTATCCACGTCGCAGACACTTTTCGTTTTTTTTAGAAAAAAAAAACAAATATCAAAAGATCCGAAATAGTAGAGTTGACTCAATTTTGGCACTTCAACAATATTTTAATGTCGAAAACTTAGATTGTTGACATGATTTTATTTAATAACCATAATGAATCGATCTCAAATTAGTTTAAAGATTATGAGACTGCGATTCTGGCTGGAACAGAACATTTTTATGTTATAACTCACAGGCTCACAAAAAAAAAGTGGTGTAAACATTACATGTGACAGTGGCATGCACCCCTTCTGGACTTTGGCCAGCTGAATCCGAAGTCCAAAAAACCCCGATCAGAGGGTACTTAGATAATATCCAAATTATCTCGATTTATGGCATTTTTTGGTGGTTATCCATAACCCACATGTGAAGGAGTTTTCTGGACTTCGGATTCGGGTGCTCAAAATCCATAAGGGATGCCTCTGTCACCTGTTAAGTTTACACCACTTTTTTGTGGTCTGTATTATCTTTTGCTTTCGTTGTATAAACTTTTGGATTGGTATTTATTACTTCCTTGCTTATTTTTCTATGAAATGTAATTAATTTTGAAATGTATATTATGAAAATATAGTTATCTCTTGGTTTGTTTGTTAATTCCATTTCATTATTTGAAAATACTTATGTAACCAAACCAACAGATGGCCCACTCTGAATTGATTTAAGCATTCAAAAAATGGCCGCCGCATGTACCTCGATGTATCGAAACATCGATGTATCGAAGTTAAAAAATATCGAAAACATCGATGTTGGCCCACATCGATGTTTCTCCAGCACTAGTACAAAGGGTATACTAGATTTGTGCAATGTATGTAACTGACAGAAGGAGGCGTGGCAGACCCCAAGTCGTTTATACCAAAATGCTTATCATAACCTCGGGTAGCGATTGAGCCATGTCCGTCCGTCCGTCCGTCTGTCCGTCCGTCCGTCTGTCCGTCCGTATGAACGCCTTGATCTCGGAGACTATAAGAACTAGAGACACGAAACTTTACCAGCAGGTGCGCATATTTCCTGGAAAGATGAAGTTTGTTGAATCATGTCAATATCTTCCCCCGTTCCACCGCAGTAGAGTTTCGCGGTTTTTAGCCACACCGTTTAATATTTTCAACTAAACTAAAATAAATCCACATCCAAATTTTATCGACGCGGTCCCCCCAGCCCCCGCAATCGATTAAACGTGTTTTCTCTCACACCCCTCTACATACCAACTTGAAACTTACCCCATATACTTTAAATAAATTCTTTGACGTAATATTTGAGTTTCATTAAAATCGGTAAAAATTTAGGGAACTTATAGGTATAAATATCGAATTTCACCAAAAAAAAAAAAATTTCAATTGGAAAGTTCTTAGAAGGAATATGCAGGAAAAATTTTTTCGAGACAAAAGGTACAGGGTATTTCACTGTCGGGCACCGCCTCGACTGTATTACATTTTTTTAATTCGAATTTTGAATATATTTCTATACAACATTATATAATTTTCTGGTTTGTTAATAATTTTATTTTTTAAACAATATGATTTAATTAATAGATCAATAATAATTTAAACAATAGGCTATCTCACGGCCGCAAATTTGAGTTTTTGGCCCATTGTATGGCTAGTAAAACTGCATATAAAAAACGAAGTTGAAAATTGATAGGAAGAAAATTTGGCATTTTATACAATATGGCGCCAGCAGTTTATACTAGATGGCGCCACCATCAACTACAGTTGTTGTGTTTTGGCAGCACAAACAAAACTAATATACAGTAACTTATTTTTGAAACAAAAATTATTGTAGGTAGACCAATTCGTTGCGCGTAATTTTCAAAGAATGACAAAATTTTTGTAAAAACTTACAGTTTCAGCTTTAATATAATTTTTTTTCCAACGATGATATATGTTTGATTAAAGATAAAGAAATAGTAAATAATGGATATAAAAATGTAAGACTGTTTTAACTAAAAACCAACATAGTAATTGTCTTAGAAAGCGAAATCCTTTTGCGGATTCATCAAAACTTAACAATTACTTAAAAAAAAATTTATATTTATTACACCACGCTTGCTGCAAGCTAATGAGTTCAATTTTTTTTTCGTTAGCCGAATTTTCGGAGGGTTGAAGTATCCTTAACAATATACTACACTACATGAAAACTGAGTGCACTTATGACATGTTTACGTACTCTATTAAGTACTGCATACTGTTATTATCTTGAAGCTTAAAAACAATCTTCCGCTTTTAGGCTAATTATTATGTTTTGAATCCATGTCAAGTCAAACAAGTGTCAGCTTTCCTTTATATACAATTAGTGGGACTTATGTGCCGCATGTATTGAAATTTTACAAAAACATGCGCAAACATGGGCAGGGCGCTTAGAGCAACGTAATCCAAGAGATGTATCTGTAAGATACACATAAAGTGCACCTGCCTTGTCTCTTATGCATCTGGCTGCCTTCACGTCTTAATGCAAAATGTCGATACCAATGTAGTTGACAACTCTAAAACTGGGCTGTAAAGATTTATCTCGTTGATTGACATACATACTCGTACAAACCATCGACAGGCACCAAAATGTTGGCCCCAAGCTGCTGCTGCTGCTCCTGCATGCTTCAGTGCACGTGACGCTGGCGGCATCTTGTCAAAAAAAAAAAAAAAACAAAAAAAAAAACCAACCAAAAATGCATCTACGCATTTTAAAATTTGTCGTTTTTCTCTGTTGAAATGGTTAAAAATTAAAAAAAAAAATTATCGTATAACTTTAACGTGTGCTGATGGAGGCACTTGCCCGCACCTGGAGGGCTCCCCGCTTTGTTGCCTCTTATCGAGTTGGACGCTTGACTTTGTAATTTAGTTTTTGCTGGTGAAATTTCTTGCTGTTTACATACACAAAAGTGCTCCAACTTTTTATATACATAAGTTTTAATTTTTTGTTGTTTTTTTTTTGAAGCTGACCTTGATCTGTAGCTGGGGCTTGCGGCCTATGGCCGGGTCTTGAGCTTGAGCAGCGCTGTGTCTTGATGATGATGATGAGCTGAGGTGAAAATAATGCAGATACCTGGTCTCCAGTTTGTGTGATTATGTAATATTACATACACATTTCTGCTTCTTCTTTTTCTCCTTCTTGTTTATAGGTGTTGTGCAATGGACCCAACTTGACTAAACACTTGTTTATGGCTAACTACACACCGCTTGGTAGGTGTGATCATCATTTGTCAATAGATATTATACGCTAAACCTGTGTCGGTCTCTCGTTTGTTATGGGATCAATTGTAAGTTTCAACCAAAGATGATTAAGGTATTCTGCAGTTGATAGGGAACGCGTAGACAGTGGGATTTATTGCATTCGAAAGCAGTCGAAATTTTTTTTGTTTTTATACGCTACCTAGAAGCAAACACAACCTTCCCAATTTTACACTTCATTTAAGACAAAACCATGTGTACGTAATGTCCTGTGACTTGAAACACTAAGTAACTATTATGCTGCCTACTAGCCCTAAAGGTCCCTCTGCTATTCCCATTTACGAAACCAACTTAATTATTTTTAATGGTTTTAGCCGTGTGATACCGTGCATGGAGAGCCTCTAGCCGGCAAATAGAGATGCCATTTATTTGGTGAGGGCATCACACTCAGTAAGTACGGGCTGTTTTTACGCTTGGCATTGATAGTTTGGGGTACCCAGTGACCACACAAATTCTTGATTTTGATGCACTTTATCGAGAAGATCTTCTTCGGTTCCAAAAGACTACTCCATGACGCATCATGACGAGGGAACTTATAAAGTTCGCGGAGAAGAGCAATCTACGGCCTTAGCCAATAGACATTTTTTCAATGTTTTTCCTTAGACCGCAATGTACCAATACCAGGCGGAAAAACAGTCCACATTACGTCTATTCACTTGGCACAAAATTACTCCAACTACTTTCGGAACAAACCCTGTATGTGTTAGGAGGATTCTGCTTTAATCTCACAGTACCTGCAGGTTTTAAAATCCGTGATGCCCATCTTACTTAGGTGCTTCCTGAGTCTGTAATGTCTCGTGAGTAACTCTGTCAGGTAATAGGTACAGATATGTGGCTTGACCGTATATTAACCGTGCTGGTCCAATCTGAATCTCTTCTGGTACTTTCCTCTTCTCGTCAATGTCACAGAAGCGCTGAGCCGCTATTAGTGGTTTCGCAGCATTGTAACTCGCTAGTATGTCGGCAACTTCGTTTCCATCTAAATTAGATTCTACTCCATTGTCCAAGATGGTTTAATTTAGCTCTGGTTGCCGTTCTCTGGTAAGCGTTCAACCTTAAGGGCTTAGGGTGTATTAAGTTTGTGTAAATGCATGTAACATAGAAAAGAAGGCGCCGGAGACTCCATAAAGTTACCTTCAACATGGTAAGGAGGACAAAAGAAGTTGATATGGACATATCCGTCCGCCCGTCTGTATGAACGCACAGATCTTGGACACCACTAGAGCTAGAATAACCAAACTTGTGGTTTGGGCTCCTTATTAGAGCAGGTAGATCAATTTTTTTTTGTTATCTATTGCCACGCTCAATTATACTTTCAAATAATTTAAAAGCGCTATATATTGTATAATTTTCAAGTTACAGCTTGCGTTTTTTTGATAAAAATTCGGAAAAAAATCTGTCGATTGATACCAAAAAAACGTTGTAATCGAAAAAAAAGTCGGATATAATCTTAGTATTGTTTTTTATAGGCCACAGTCGAATCGCTTCAGTGGACAAACCATACGTAAGGGCAGATTTCAAAAGTTAAGGTCGACTTGCAACCAAGATTCGATTCCAAGTCAAAGGAGAATCAAAATAAATGCAGGGTATCTAAAATTCAACCGCGTCCGACTTTTAAGTTCACCATATTTTATATTAACCCCCTTTTTGTCAATAAAATTTGACGGCTTACTCAAATATTTTTCAAGTAAAAATCAAAATGGCGCTTCTACTTTATTACGACCCCTCAATAGGTACAGTTGTTGTTAAAATCTGTTGAGAACTTTGAAAGTTGCATGCAAAAATGTCCAAATGAAAAACCTTTTTCATAGAAGCTCTACAAAAAGCGACATATTTGTAAATATGTTTGTTACAAAGCCAGACTCAAAAAATATTTACTCGTTGGTCTAAAAAGAGCGCCAAAATTTTTACATACAAGCGTTGTCCCATAAATCTTTCCACTTAATAATTTGAAACTTGACGCGAACAAACGTTTGTAGCCCATAATATTTTTAAAGTCAGGGTATCCCAAGTGTAACCGGAACTCTTGTTTTATTTTATGATTTTTTCTTAGTACTAAGAAAAGTTTTTGGCAGATATTAAAATTTATGTATGTAGTTGAAAAACAAAGACTTGAAGGCACTTTTTCAAATAAATTTTAGCCCAGCAGAACTAGACATTTTTTTCAGTTCGAAAGCAATCTAAAGATGTGTGACTTTTTAGAGCTTTGGAAATCTGTACTGAAATCTACTTGAGCTATGTTATCCAAGATATTTTAAAGCCACAGAGTTTCTGGGAACTATCAAATTCGGTAAAAGCTGTTTAATAGGGTAAAATCGTATTAAATCTTTTTGAAGCTGTGTTTAAGAAAACTACGTCTAAACCTTGGCTCACAAAAAATCGTATTATCTCGATCGATTCGTATGCGTGCATTATCATATAGGTATTGACTTAATCGGTTTTATTTTTGAAAATAATTGGAATATTGTTTGTATTTACCATAATTTTTTTCACATTATCTGGATCCATAATAATATCCAACTACACTGATGTAATATCAAGCGCACTCAGTCTTTCGTGGCTCAGAAGATAATTTTGTCCGCAAAAGTAAGTTCATCACATCAAATGAATAATTTTAAGACTTCAGGATTACTTCAAGATTTAACCATCGATATTCTTTCGCAAAACATTCTGTGTTACGAATAACCCGCAAAGACAGACATTTAATCTTCAAAGTAGTGAGCATATTTCGTCGACTTTTTTGTTACCAGAAAATCCTAGAACAAGCATTGGACGAACATCTTCGTTGACGATGAATCTTTCCGTTAAATTTCTAATTAAAGAATAAATGAAAGGACTGTGAGCTATTCTTCAACAGATAAAGTTTGTGGATTTGCGCGGCTCACCTGCCGAGCATTTAACTCTTGGCACTCTCAGTTTAACTTCCAATAAGTCTTCAGCAATTTCAGATGCATGATGGAAAATTTCAGCAAAAAGCAAAAAGATCATTTGCAATTTCCCGTATTTTGCATGGAGTTTCCAACAATTTCTTATATGAATTTAGCAGCAATTAAAAATAAAAATTTTCTTGAAGTAATACAATGAAAGAGTCCTTGAGGGGTTTTTCATATAACATACAATGAGTCTACTCCGAGGAACTAAACATTCGGCAGTCTTTCCGACTTCCGGACCACTGTAGCGTTTTTCAAGCAGAGATCCTTGCCATTAAAGAGGCTTTGATCTGCTTACGCAATGCCGGCCTGGAAACCGGTTTGATAAATATATATTCCGATAGCCAGGCAGCCATAAAGTCACTTCGAGCACTATCCTCCAACTCGATGACAGTCAACAACTGCCGCAAATCTATTCAAGAGATGGCACAGCAGTTTGTTATTAGCCTCATTTGGGTGCCAGGACACCAAAATATAACAGGCAATGAAATAGCAGATGAATTGGCCAGACAAAATGTAGCTCCCAAGTACAAAGGCTGTGGTATAATGCACCCCATTGCACAATTAGTCGCCAAATATGGCCTAAAATTAACCCAAAACGAACCATTAGGCTCTGTGAACTCAAACGGTCGCATCACTGGACACTGGCTTGTCGGGACATATGCGACCAGAATGAAGTAGAGCACTTCTTCTGTTCAGTAGACGAATAAGCACCTGGGAAACTACTTCCTTCAGCTAGCATCCATAAGTCCGAGAAGGATCGCAAGTTACATTGCAGCAACGGGATGGGAATCCTTTTAGCGTGGCCATCTCAGGAGAAGGGTTAAAGAGAGATTCGCGGTTTCACAACGGGCCAGTCTAGGCCTAAGTGTGCTGGCTTTTCAAGCCAGCAGCCGCCCTTACCTACCTACCTACCTACCTACAATGAGCTTAAGTATGATGCTGTAGCGAATATCTTCCAAGTTTTGCAGAGTATTAGAAGTCATATCTTGACTGACGACCTCAAAACACTTCCGGATCATGAACAAAAATATGTGGTAACTAATATTATTACAGAGAAATATTTAAAAGTTACAAAATTATAGTCCTCAGAGCTTTCTTAACGACTAAGGTTGTAAGATGGCAAAAAATCTGACCATCTATTTCGAAAAGCATCTTCTCTTTATCGTTGATATTACTAATATTATTACTATAAGTATATTATAATATTTAAAAGATATTAAGTCCGGAGTCAAAATTCATCTTTTATTTAAGCTAAATAATTTAAAAAAAAGTATTATTGCAAAATTAAGTATCATTATTTCACATCAACCAAAACATAAAGTATTTATTATACAGATATTAAGTCACTCCATACAAAAAGCAAAACTTTGAAAGGTTGTAGCCTTGTGTGAGCCTAATGAAAAAAATATTTTGAATATATATGCACCGCCATTTTTTTTTAACTACGCCGACATCTTTCTACGTATCGATACATCGGCATTCCTCGGTTAGGACTGAGTCCACATTTTGGTTTTATTTTACTTATATTTTTTGAAAAATTAAAATTTTTTTTTTTTAAAACTGCTGCATTCCAGCATTTGATTCAGAAGCTTAGTTTATTTTCTAGTTTAATTCAACAAAATTTCTGGATATAACATAATTTTATTTTAACCATTTATTTATTGAATCTTTTTTAAAATTAAAACCTTACAATAAATTTTTAAACTTTATGCTGATAAATATATTAGCCCAGCTTCCAAGCTTTCGGCGAGATGATTAAGTCGCGAGGAATTTTTTTATTTTTTTATTTACTGTCTTATCTTTTATCGAAGAACCTTGGAACCATTATATACGTTCGGAAAGAAAATATTCAGAGACATGTTTAGGTTGGTTAAGATGGTGCTTTGACTGAGCTTGGTGGAGTTCTATATCTGGAAGCTTATGGAAGCAGCTTCTTAGCTATAGGTTTGCATATATGCTCGTTTGCTTTAATTCGGAAGTCTGAAAACCATTTCTTCTTGTTCTTCGGCTTAATTCCGAAAAGATATCTGTATACATGCTTCTAAGGAGCAAAAACAGTATCTACCATTAATTATTTAAATTTAAGACCAAAGTCTCATTCTAGCACACGAATTATGCACCCTATATCATTTTCGCCAATTTTTTCGCTTTTTCTTTTTTTGTTGAAGCACCTTCGTTTGACGAGCAACATAAGGTGGGTCAACAATTCAAATTATGTAATGTACAACCAAACTTAACCAAAGTAAATATTTTTAAAACAAATACAAACAGCACAAGACTAAAATGCATTAAAATATGCAAAGTTGCAGAAACAAATACGAAATTGCCAAGCTAGGAAAGATTTAAGCCTCGTGCGGTGCTTGTCCAGCTAATTAGAGATGGAAGCACGTTCAACAGAAGTATCTCAAAACAAAAACTCGGTTACCAGGGAAACATTATGAGACATTTCGGCTGGGCAAATGTTTGTCAATGAAATCGACGATCGTGTTGGTCACTTAAAATTCAGCAGAGCGTTCCAAGCCCAAAAAAACAAACCACAAACAACTCCTCAGTGCAGCGCAATGTTCAATGAGTGACGTCGCAGCGACGCCAGCGTCGGCAGCAGCCATGCGTCGTCGCATCAAAACGGCCACGGTAAACGAACGAGTCCAAAACGATGAATCGTCGTCGGATGGTCTGGGGGTCTGGCTTGTTCATATATAAAGCAGGGTGACATCAAAAATTTCATGTCATTGCAGTTGCTTAAACTCGAGCGGTCGGTTGTTTGTTGCTACTCTTCTTCTTCGTCGTGTTCCAAGTCGAGAAATCGAAAGTGTTAATTGTTCTTTATTGGTGTTTTTTGGGATTCTTTTGAGTGGTGCGCGATATCGAAATATTGTTTTAAAATGAAAGCTTTCATTATTGCCGGTGTTTGTTTGTTCAGTGTATTGAGCATTGGTTCGGCTCAGTTCCAAAATGGACGTTTGGAGCCACCGAATCCACAGTTGTGCGCACAGCGTATTATACACGAGAAGACACCCGATGGCAAAGGGTGAGTTGAGTGTGATGAGAAAGTGCAAAATGGAAAGAAAGTTAACAAAGTATTTCCCTTATGATTTCCATAGCTACTTTTTCTCATGGCGTGATCCTCAGCTGAAGGGTGTTGAGGAAGATTGGTTAACAGCAAGAAACTTCTGCCGTCGTCGTTGCATGGACTCGGTTTCATTGGAGACCAGCTTGGAGAATGAATGGATCAAGCAGCGTGTTGTTGGTGAAAATGTAAGTATTTTGATAGAAATGTGAGCCATTTTGGAGAACATTTTGTGAGCAGCCTTTTGAATATTTGCAAAATTTTTGCTAATGCAAAAACTCCAAACAATTAGTTTGCAAAAAGTCTCAATGACTTGTTCCCAATTTCTCTGATTTGAATTAAGTTGGATGCTATTTTAAAGTACACAGGACACAAAATCACTTTTCTAATGCAATTTTTTATACTTGTTCAAAATAAGACACGGCTATCGTAACAATAGTGAGCTAAAATAATACTTTCCGTACAACCAAGGATTTTGGAGTAGTTTTCGTCATTGTTTAGTTTTTTTTTAAAAGAAAATTTAAACAAGTGTTTAAGATAAATTCAATCCATGAATGCCAAAAATTTTGGACTCATCTAAACATGAAATTCGAATTTGAGCAATTTGTAACTTTTTTATGGAAGTCTCAATATGAAAAAAATTATGCTCCTGTATGGGGCTGCCATCAAACATCAATTTTTCTTTATTTACCCCGGGGATATTGTTTTATGCTAAAATTGAATTATTTTTCAAATTTTCCAGAATTTGTTTTTAAAAGAATTCTGTCTTAAATATCCAATCTTAACGTTGGTCCAAAATTGTTTTCCTAGTTGAAATACTTTTGGTTTTTTACCAAAAGTTTAACTTAAAGAGTTATATTTTTTTATTTTTAATATCCAATATTCTATGTAGGCCAAAAACTATTTTTCATTATTTTTCAAAGAGATAATTGTGTTAAGTACAAATTTAATTCTATTATTTGTTATCATTTTTCAAAAAATTACTTTTATTGAATCCAATTTTCAAGGCAGGTCAAAAAACGTCAACAGTTTTTCTTACTACCAGAATTTTTCTATTACAAGTTTTTCAAAGAGCTATTTTTTTATATAATTAATATCCAATGTTAACGTAGGCTAAAATTTGTATTCTTCTATGGGAGCTACCAATAATATTAAGTTTTTCGTTTTTTTTCCCAGAGATATATTGCTTAAAAAAAAATAATTCTATTACAAGATTTGCCAAAGAAGATATAAAAGATGTATTTTTGCTAATTAAAAGTAAACAAACGCCAAAAATTGTATGGTTGCTACCTATCAATGGGTAACGAAAAAATTTATTTTCCCAAAAATATAGTTTTAAGCAAAAATTTAACTCTAATACAAGTTTTCCAGAGATCATTTTTTAGAGAGTTTTTTTAAAACGCAATCTTTAAAGCAAGTCAAAAATAGTCAAAAATTTAACTTCCGCATTGGAGTTAAGTAAAAATTGTAATATGTTACAAGTTTTCAAGAGATAATTTTTCAAAGACTGTATTTTAAAAATCGATTTGTATAATAATAATAAAAGATCTTCGATGCAGCATTCAACAGTGCGTTGAAATTTAACAAACCTTTGCAGATATATCAAAAAAAAAAAAATGTATTCCCCCGTCAAGAACACAGCTCCTTAGGCTTATTCTTTTTCATATTGCAATTTACTAAGATGTTTCACAGATCGCTGGCAGAAGTTATTTTCAAAAAATTGCACTTTCACTCTTTTCTGCCATTTTTGTCATAATATTACAAACCGGGAAGAAAAGTAATAATTGAAAATTTTGAAAGCAAATAAAAATTTGTCTTAACATCCCATTTCGTTACGTGAAGGTTTTTCTGTCAAATAACTTCAAGGAACTTCGCTAGAAAAAATTTGTTTAAAGATTTGGTAAGCGAAAGCGAACATGTTGGGCTAATGCTACTAAAGTTTTAATTAAAATTTTTTTTTTTTATAAAACAAATTATTTTTATTCTTTATTTTTAATAAAAAAAATTATTTTGAATAATTTTATATAAATAATTAAAAAAAAAAATTATAAAAATTTATTAAAAATATAATTTTTTATAAAAAATAAAAATAATTATTAAAATTAAAATGTTATATAAAATATCTTAAAAATTTAGTCGATAAATTGCAGAATTTGTTAACATGACTATTTTTTCACATAAAATATGAACGTACACAGAAACTTAAATGTTGCTCATGTAAGAGACCAAGTTAGGAAAATATTTTGAAGAACCTAAATAGACTGTCGAACTATTAGACGTCTGAAAAGATGTCATATTTTGAGCCTTCCAGAGCAATTTACTTAAAATAGGATGCAAATAGCATTGTTTTTTTTACTTTTTTTTTGACATTTTTATTTTTTGTTCAAGATTTTGTGAACTTAGTGTTTTATACATAATGTATTTAATATTCCAAGATTTTAGGTCGCACTTCTTAAAATAATGTTTAAGCATTAATTTATGCACAGCTTAGTCTTAAAATTTAAATTTGACTCAAATAACTTTGAACTTGACTTAAACCCACTTTCTAAAGTGAAAAGTAACAATGGAGGCTTTATAAATATTAACTCAAAATGAAAATTTATTGTATATTATTATTTAAGTCAAAGGTCAAGAGCTGCCCTCTTTAACTTCAAAAAATCTAACAAACTTGACCTCGTTTGTAGTCAGTTCAAAAAGTTTATCTGCATTTGATCCAATTGAAATAGTCCAAACAAAAGACTTAGGCAACGAACTTGACTCTTTATGTTCATGTAACTTACAAGCGAGTTAGAAAAAAAAACAAATGTAATTCAAAACAGAAGCTTGTGAAAAAAATGCTCCCATTTAACAAAAGACTTAGGCAACGAACTTGATTTCTTAATTTATTTATTATTTTTTTCAACTAAACAAATTAAGTCAAATGCAAATGATATCAACAAATGCTTGTACAAAAATTTAATCCTATACCATTTTGTAGTCACATGTGTTGTTTGGGCCAAAATCGCAACAATAATAAAAACTCAATTTCATGGTAGTACCCATAAATAAATGCCAAAGGGAAAGGTATTAACCATGCCAAACGATAAATAAACACAATTCCAATGACCAAAAATTTACAAATGCATACCTACCAATAAAATTTTAACACCTTTCAGTACCACGCCAATTCGACGCCCTTTAAAGATATTGCCAATAATTTACGATGTCTGTTTTTGGAATATTTTTATTTTTAACTGGTTTTTTGTTAGTCTTAAACGTTTTAGTTTTTTTTTTGTTTTTCGTTTAGGCATTATGTCACTTTCGCTTTGACAGCTTTGTGCGCAAAATGAAACAAGCTAAAGACAAGTGTGAGAGAAAGAGCTGGATGACAGTGCGAATTGGTTAAATAACTTTGGGGCAGTCAGTCACATGTGAAGTTATGAGAAATTATGGCCAACACGCAGCTGTCGGGCTAATTTATTTTTTTTATTTTTTTCGAAAATATGCTGCCATAAATATGGCCTAAAGCTTTAAGCCAGCAATGTGTGTCAGTTTAAAGTAGGCACCTACTTTAAAGTGTCAACGTATCATCATTAGGTTAACTTAACTTTTAATTACATGTTAAATGCTGGCAATTTCCGTCAACAGTTTTCAAATTATAATATCTATGTCCAATGTCAGCCATGTAGTGCAAGGTTTAAAACTACAGCCAGCTATAAGATACACTTAAAACTTGCAGACAGAGTTCAATGTAAAATAAACTTTCCATTGCAGCTTCCGGAGTCTGACTTCCATTGGAGATAACCCAACTTCTCTGTGCATGCATAAGTTACAAGTTGCCACAACAAAAACAAAGGCCACAAAACTTGTTGTGCTGCACAATGAATTTCGCACACAACTCTTATGCAATTTTACTTTATTTTTATTTTTTTAACATGTATGTGCAGAGATACTCGTGTGTACATACGCACATATGTAGTTTGTATATAGATACTTTGTGAAGAAGCTGGTCAGTTCGTGAGGTCCGGTGCGTTGCTCAATGCTTAACGTGAGAAAATTGAAATTGAAATTAAAACTGAGATGAAAACGAAAGTTTATGTGATGAAAAATTAAAGAAACGCATAGTTGGAGTTTATATAAATGGTGGATTTTCAAATTTCTCGAGCAGCATATATTCGATTTCGAATGGCTCTTAGTACGTCTCCGCTTCCATTGGAATGATTTGTCTTTGGTTTCGAGATCCTAACCGCAAAGTTAAGCAGCTGCTAAGTGCTCATATCGGCATGCCGCCATCCTCAGCTAATTCTCTCCATAGCAAACTTGCCGTTCCAACGTTTTTATCGGCTGTTAAAGTGCTTCAGCATACAGGACACCTCTGGACGCTTTCATTGGAATAATTCCACGTCATAATCATATATCCATGTATCTCTATCATCTCCAGTCATGACCTTTTCGAACAAACCTGGATTATCGTTCAAGTCATTAAACAGTTCCTGAGCAATGCTTATGCGACTGTTAGTCGACTACATGTCGCCATCATCAGCAAATTTCTAATTTGACTATTCTTCATTTTAATTTCACTTCATTTTTTCGGCGCATCAACAGTTTTATCGGCTGTTGACGTTATTAGGCTTCTAGAACTTCTATAGTGGCTTCGATTGGAATGAATCTACATCACATATCCATATTTCTTTACGTTTTGGGCACATTAGTATTGTCGTTAATGTCATTAAACAGTTCCTGAGCCACGACTGTTTTGTCAAAATCTAGTAATTATAAAGCAAACTCTGCTGCCCCAAGTTTCATCTCAAAAATTCCCACAAAAATTCAATGACGTCCGCAGCAAATCCTCTAACATATATTCGACGATTCTCGATATAAATTTTCGTTACTGCTTCAACGATTTTATCGGCTGTTAACGTATTGAAACAACCTGAACAATGTCATTAGCAGCTTCTCGATTCACTGTTTTTTTTTTTTCAAATAAGTGCCACCTAGTTTCATTTATTCTAAAAGATTTAAAACAAATTCGTTGCCATAGTTTTAATTTTTAGCCAAGACCCGTCTAATATTTTTTTTAATATCTGTTAAAAAAATCATTTGCACAAACTTTATCAGAAACAGATTCTTATTACAAGTAGTCATAAGAATTCCTGTATATTTGCTCCAACCTTAAGGTGCTTCCCAATTTAGAACTTGTCGACCCAGAAATCCAACTGTGAATATTTAATATAATAAATTAAATTTACATAGTATATATAGTTCTCACCACATCACCAGTTAAAATAATGTAAACAAAATCATCACAGTGATATAGAGAATTGAGCTAAGCGCAAAAAAATGGAATGTGCCATCCAAATGTATTCGTAATTTATTGCTGTTCTTTATAGAAAAGCTAATTCATGGTTAAAATGTCAAATATAGTAGTTGCTCAAATAAGCGAAGAAAAGTAAAACAAAAAACGGTCTTTTGTAGATTTTGCTTTCGGTAACCTACGATTGTTTCCCGCAAAAGCTTCGATATTGTTGCAGCTACAAATCTTAACGAAATGCTTTATGACGACGCTCCAATATTAAGCTATAAAACTATCGCAAATAGATCATAACGAAACAAAAGACTTAAACAACGAACGTTTTCTAGAAAATTCGTATGTGTACACACTTAAGATCCTTTTAGCTCATACAACTCATATTCGATTAAAGTCATAACTATCGAATTAAAGTGAATTCTAAAGACTTTATTCTATTTTTGCAAAATATCTACAAAGTTTGTCACAATAGTCAGGCTGTTAGCCTGACAAACTTTTTTAACCCCTTGTTGTAAAGCATTTTCCAATCCAAAACTCATGATCAACGCAAGGTCTATTCAAATGTTGAGAGAAAATCTTTTTAAAACTGATTTGCTAATTTTTTCAGAAGACACTTTTTGGTACATTTAAAGTTTTTCTTTTTTAATTTCAAATTACGTACGAATTATTTGCATTACTGATTTGGTCAACAATAATTATTATTAAAAGACGACTCATGAGGTGTAACTGGTTTTGCATCGAAATTTTTTTTATTTTCCTTACGATAATTTCACGCAATAAACTTGATATATTTAATAGTGCTCTCGTTGCAAAAAATGTAGTTGGTGGTCACTCTGTCGGGCATAAATGCATACATACAAGAATACCCAAGTAAAGACTTGAGACAAAAAATGCTATTTATATATTTTCTGATCTTCAACTGCAGATAATATACAACTTTAAATATGTGTAAAAAAATATACTAATATACATATATACTTTATTGTTAAACACACACATACAAGCAAGAGTCTATATGTAAAACACTCTTTTAGGCAAGAATGCCCTACTTTTCGTAGTTAAGGTTCTTGGTAGGGCATAAATGCACACTTTTTTTTCAAGTTTAAGTTGTTGTTGGGCACTTTCCTTTTGCATTTATGACCCATAAAGTGAACACCCTAAATTACTTTACTTATTGAAATTTAAGCAACTTGTTTTTGAAGCACTTCAACCATTCATAAATTGAGATAAAATATCGTAAAGGCCGAAAACATTTGTAATACTTGCGGGGGCTCTTTTTTTGAAATGAATGTCAAGTTATTGATCATTTTTTAGAAGCGAAATATTTCAAGACACAAAACAAAATCTTTTCCGTTATCAAAATTAATCAATGGATCTATCAAAAATTAAAGAAATTAGCAATTTAGTAAAGCAAACTAAAAAATAGAATAAAAGTTTGTTTTGGCCCGAAATCTACTTATTATTTAATAATAATTTTCAAGTATCCTTTTTTTTATTGCTCTTGGGTTTCTTACCTCCTTCTTGCATATAAAAATAGTATATTACGTTACAAATTAACGTTTAGAAAACTTTGAGCCAAATTTGACACATCTCGCAAATCTTTTTTCAGAAAAGAAAACCGTACCAGGTGGTTTAGATACATAAATCTCAATATTATTACCATGACCAGATTAATCTGTCGTGTTATATTTTCCATAACCCCCGATCGGAGCGTCATCCGATCTATGTACCTCAAAAAATTTCCCCTTGACCGAATGTGAGGTTTCATACAATGAAATGGTTTCTAAGAAAATTTAAAAGTTTTATTTTTTGTTATGGAAATTAACCGTAACTTTTATTGGGTAAATTTGTTAACTATTGGTCAAAATCAATGTCAAATGTCACTTCGTATCAAATTAAACGAAAATTTAAAAATTTCGTGATTGCACTCGCTAATAGCAGCCAAGTCAACGTTTGGTCACGACGTCTATATAAATATAAACAAATAATTATGTAAGGATAGATTTATCTGAACTTTTCGTCAAGCTGCATAGTAGTAAGGAATATAAAAACCGGCCTGGGGCTAAATTTTTGGGCATAAAATGCTTAGTAAATGCTTAGTAAGGGTCCCTGACCCTTTCACCGTACCACTTAGCTTGGGTCACTTCGTTTCTTTCAAAGCTGGCTCTACTGCAGATTCCACAACCAATTCACAAATTCAGCGCTTGAGTCATAAATCAAACAGGTGAACTGCTGAACTTCCGCATTTATTCAATGAACAATGGACAACTAGTGCTTGAAGAAAAGTAAAAAACCAGTCAGGAAAATCCAACTGATTGATTACCAGTGCTGGTTGCTCCTAAATGCTAAATGCCCAAAAGCATTCGCTAACCAAGTTGAATCTATCCAACCAAAGTTCGAGTATATTATATGCATGTGCCTGGTATAGTAAAGCAACATTTTTATGGCCCCACAAGTGAAAGTGAGTGATGAGCCGTGCTGCGGCAGTGACTCTGACTGCGCCTATGGCTTCACTGTAGACCAACTTGAAATGTTGACAGCCATTTAACCAAAAAGCCGCAACTTGCCCGGGTGCGGCCGCAAAGGGCGCGACAAGTAATGAGTAGGCGGCATTCGCTTTCAATGGTGCCCAACAATGGTTACCGATCGGTTCCACATTTCTTTTTTTTTTGTCACTGTGGTTGCGTTTAAGCTGGGCGTGCCCACCAAAACCCATCCAAAATCTATCAGACATATGTGTTTATGCTGTTTTATTAAATTTCCAGCAGCGAACCGTGTCAACGCATTTTCATGCGTAGCTTTTGATAACAGAAAGTTTTTTTTTTTATAGTTTTTAACACCTTTTAACGACGAGTGCATTGAACTTGAGCTCATGCTGTCTTTCATCTCTTTGTTTTTAGGTCAAATACATCTGGACCAGCGGTCGCTTGTGTGACTTCAAGGGCTGTGACCGTCCCGATTTGCAGCCCACCAACATCAATGGCTGGTTCTGGACTGCCACACTGCAGAAATTGGCACCCACATCGGAACGTTCGCAGGGCGATTGGTCACCCACTGGCGGCATTGGTCTGGCACAGCCTGATAACCGTGAATTCAAGCAGAACGGCGCACCCGAAAACTGTCTGGCTTTGTTGAATCAGTTCTATAATGATGGTGTCAACTGGCATGATGTGGCCTGCCATCATAAGAAATCATTTGTGTGCGAAGAGAACGATGCTCTGCTGAAGTATGTGCGCTATACGAATCCGAATTTGCGCATTTAAGTGCGTAATTGGAAGCGTTGAGCAGCGTCTCTAAATAAACCAAAAATTGATATTTTCATATGCGTGTGTACTTACTATGTACTGCTCCTTGGGTGCCCTTGGCGGTGCTGCTCCTCCACTATATGCTAATCCTTGAGTGTTGGCTCTTTTAAAATGTTGGCTTATTGTATGAATTTCTTATAAAGTGCTTCTGTATTGTGTGCTTTTCAACGATTTTCCAAAACTATTTCTCATTATTTAGTTTAATTCTTAATTTTGTATTAATTTATGATCCTTTAAATTATAATAAAACATTGAAATCGACATTTTGTTCATGCGTGCTTTATTTGTTTGCTATCAGGACCGGAGTCAGACTGCTGAAACCGTGGGGGACTGCAAATTTTTTGTATCGACATGAATTCTGAACTCTCTTTAAAATGAAACCGCGATTCTAAATATCAAGATTTTTAAATAATAGAAATTATAAAAAAAAATGTATACAAATAAAATTATAGTTTTTATTTGTATTATTATTTTGTATTATAAATATGGCGTGCTTTAAAGTCTGTCACGTCCGACTTTGGATACTCTGTACTATCGCAACAAATAAATACTTTCGACTACTGCATTTAGTTACGATGCATTTATATTCAGTCCTATAGGTGTTTTTTTTTTTTTTTTTAATTAAATTTGAAACTGTGCTTTGGAGCAGTAGCCCTATGGAAGCAATACAATAAAGTAAGTATAAAATTGCATTCGTAATACGTCTATAACATGCGTTTTTCTTAGCTAATCAAATTAAATAAAATTATTTTATATAATATAACAATATTTTGTATTAAAATAAAACCTTTACATTTTATAAGTGTTATCAATTTTCAAATATAGCTACTAGCCGATAAAAAGCGCCTATCGAAGCATCGCTGTTTACTTATCGCTTAAATTTGTCCCACGTCTAACATGCACACACTGATCAAGTGTTAATAGGTAAACACTGACTGTTTTATTTAATGTGTTGCAAATTGTTTAGCTCGAATTAATAATTTTATTAAACAATTAAAATATTGCAGTCGATTTGTGTAATAAGTGACAACAATCATAAGCGTAAAGTGTACAAATTTTTGAATAACCTTTGAGCAACGGCACTGCATTAGCTAGTGCATAATTACTTAATATTATTTACAATCAAAACGCCGCAAAAGTTGCATGCCGCTAAGCACGGCTACGCGCGAAAATGGATATTGGTGAGCTGTTGGCCTTCAAGGTAAGTGCAATCTGCCATATATCAATCCAAAGGACACGCCCATTCATATCTATTATGTATACACATGTACACAGCCCGAGCAAACGCCCAAGCGGCCTCACGAGGACGACGATGACTTTGCAGTACCAGAGCCGGGCAGTGACATTGGCAAACGGGGCGGCGAGGAAAAGGCCAAACGTATGCGTCGCATAGCAGAGGCCAAGGAAACGGCAAACTACAATAAAACGCAGGGCGGAAATGCAAACACAACAGGCAGCGCTTTTGAGTTCGATCCCGATCTAACCGAGGAGGAGCGAGAACGTATCATAAGATATGTAGAGAGTGAGGATGCAGAAGGTGAAGTGCTGGATGAACAGGGCCTTAAAAAACTCATACTTGTATTTGAGAAGCGCAACCTCAAGAACCAGGAAATGCGCATCAAATTTGCAGATAATCCAGAAAAGTTCATGGACTCTGAAGTTGAACTTCATACGGTCATTCAGGAGCTTAAAGCCGTAGCCACAGTGCCTGATCTTTATCCACTGCTAGTTGAGCTTCATGGACTACACAGCTTGCTGGAGCTGTTGGCGCACCAGAATACAGACATTTCCGTAGCCATTGTAGATTTGCTGCAGGAGCTTACCGATGTGGACATATTGGGCGAGAGTAACGAAGGAGCTGAGGCGCTCATTGCGGCGCTGCGGCGGGAACAAATCTGCGCTTTACTTGTACAGAATCTTGAACGTCTGAACGAGCAGGTCAAGGAGGAAGCCGATGGCGTGCATAACACACTGGCCATTGTGGAGAATCTGACTGAAATCGATGGTGAATTTGTGCGCGCAGCCGCTGAGCAGGGTCTGTTAGCTTGGCTTCTCAAGCGTCTGAAGGGCAAATCTCCCTTTGATCCGAATAAGTTGTACTGCAGCGAAATACTTTCCATTTTAATACAAACAGAAAACGAGAACCGTCTGCTGCTTGGATCACTGGATGGCGTTGATGTGCTGCTGCAACAACTGGCCGTCTATAAGCGTCACGATCCTGCCAGCAATGAGGAGCAGGAGTACATGCAAAATCTATTCAACTGCATGTGTTCTGCTCTAATGGCGCGCGAAAATCGTGATCGCTTTCTAAATGGCGAAGGATTGCAGCTTATGAATCTAATGCTGCGCGAAAAGAAAATGTCACGCAATGGCTCATTAAAAGTGCTCGATCATGCCATGGCCGGTCAGGATGGACGCGAGAACTGCAACAAATTTGTGGAAATACTTGGCCTGCGCACCATCTTTCCGTTGTTCATGAAAACGCCCAAACGTAATAAGCAGCGCTTGCTTTCGGCAGACGAGCATGAGGAGCACGTTGCCTCGGTCATAGCCTCCATGCTTCGCAATTGCAAGGGCACACAGCGTCAGCGCATGCTGGCAAAATTCACTGAGAACGATCATGAAAAGGTTGATCGCTTGCTGGAGTTGCATTTAAAGTATCTGGCAAAGGTGGAGGCCATTGACAAGGAAATCGATCAGCAGCCCAGAGTAAGACTTGACATTTGTTGTTATTACAGTATTTTGATTTATGTTTTGTTGCAGGATTCCAGCATAGATGAGGATGAGGAGGCTGAGAACAACTATATCAAGCGTCTCACGGGTGGTTTATTCACTCTACAGCGCATTGATTATATACTGCTAGAAGTCAGCGCCACGTCGGAAACTGTTAAACAGCGTGTCCTGCAAATTCTGAACTTGCGCGGTGCCTCACAAAAAACCATCAGAAGCATAATGAGAGGTAAATTTCGAAGAACCTCATAGTTCATGCGAACAATAACTGCAATTTTTTTGTTATATTATGTACAAAAAAGATTTAAAAATTGCAGTCATTACGCATGCACCCATTTATAGAAATGATTTTTAAATTAAAACCTTATGCGCTTGCAGAATACGCTGGAAATTTGGGCGATGGTGACACTGATTGGCGGGAACAAGAACAAGCACATATTCTATCTCTAATCGATCGTTTCTAGGCACTTTCTTTTACAATAACCAAATAACTAATTGAATTTAAATAAACAATAATGGCACTTAGCGTTATGTAAATTTAATAAGACCTACATATAATATGTGGCCAACTTTAAATATCGAACTTCTCTATCGATTTGGATATAGTAATGCCGAATAAAGTTTGTGTGTGCAAATACTCCAAATTTCTTTAATTGATTTTAAGGTGTACCAAAATGAAATATCAAAGCTATGTTAATAAGCGGTTAACGAAGGCATCATGTAATTTTCGGGTAATGGTTCATTTCAAAGTGCTTAATATGGGGCATATCGTTCCGAGTTTCCTTCCAGAATAGTATACATTTAAACTGTATATGCTTGAATAATTGTGATGAACGTATTTTGGCGTTTCTGGCTTATTTCTTTTTTTTCTGAATTTCTTTCTTGCTAGCTTTATTGTCCTTCCTAAAAAACGTATTTGAATTATGTTTATTGTACGATTATAAATAAATTTCCCCTGTCCGGCCTTCACAATCACATTACGAATGGCGATTTAAGAGAAATTTTCGCATCAGTTGGTCTAATAAATATGTAATAAGTATAAGTGCACCTGAACTTTTCTGTTAACTTAATTTCGTTATATTATTGTGAAGACTAACAGTTTTAATGTACCTTATAACCAAAGGCTGCTGTATTAAAATACGTGTTAAATCTAGAAGATACTGGAAAATTTCAGAAAATATATTCTAGAACTATAAGCACGACAAAAAAAATGCAACTTAAGTATTGTAAGCCGCTAAGAAATGGTATTCTTTGCTAAAGCATTCAGAAGAAAAAAATATGGCGTACGTTAATGTCAGGAAATGCCAATTCCCATCACATTGCTTGATAACTGTAAAAAACTTCCAAGCCTCAAATTTGGATACGATATAGTCATAAAAAAAGAATTATCCATCTAAAACTTTTGTTTTTTTTCGACGTCTTTCGTGACATAAGGGATCTAATCCGAAAATTTGGTTGCTCGAGCTTGTACCATCTCTGAAATTGAGGCATTCATACGGACGGACATGGGTATATAGGCTTCTCTTGTCACCCTGATCATGCTTTTGCGGGCTCTTCGATGTTTCCTTCTGTATGTTAATATACCCTTTGCACCTTAAGGTACATGGTATAAAAAGGTCTAGAAAACTTAAATTCGTTTTGTAAAATTTTTTCGTTTTTTGGAAATTGAAAAGAGACAATTATTACTATCAGCGCTACATTTCAAATTTCAAACATATCTTAATTTTGCATTGATTGTGAATGCATTTATTCCCATAGTTTTGTTTAATCCTAACGATTATGCTGGTACGGCTCAAGCCGATTTTCTACGATTTCTTGCACATTTTAGCACTAATATTATTAGAAAAAACCGTGTTTAACCTATTGAGCATTCACCAAATTTTTGGAAATTAATTATTTCAGTCGACATTTTGCGTTTTATGTCATTCTCGTCCTAATTTAAGGATTAATTAAGGAGAAATTAGTATTAACTATTATTATTTTAAGCTCTACTTTTAAAACAAGTGTTTTTAAAAATCAATGATTTTAATTTAAAGCAAATTATTTTAAATTGCATAATACAATTCGACTTACTACTTTTAAAGCAGTTTGTGTTTTTTTTAATAAATTAAATAAATTTTGCAAAAATCACATTTAGTTAGCAATTGTTGGTATTATTTCGAAGTTTGGTGCTAATAACATTCATAATTTAAATTTACAATCTTTCAAGGTGCAAAAAACACACAACTCTTAAGGTTATTACAAATTGTTGGTGTTTATGTATGTATGTATATACTTAAATAGGACACATTTGTTCAAAGTACACAATAATTACGGATTTGTGAGTTTAAAGTGTTTATCTTTAGATTATTTGCAAATCTTTTTTACTTTCAATTCGACTTTCAGCTTAATTTATATGGTAGCTAACTAAGAAAGCATTGCTATCTTCGAGTAGTGTAAATTGTAACTAATGTTGAGTAAATGTGGTATTTTTTGTTGTAGTGTTTTTTTGGGCTGTGTGGTTTTCGACTATGCCCTTGTTGGTTCGTTTCCAAAATAAAATAACATTTACTTTTGCTCGGGGGGAATCTCAAAGTTGACATCCATTTTCATTTCACGTGCGAGCTTGACAATTTGCGCCAAGTGCACAGCCAAATCGGCAGCCTTGTCCAAATCATTACGAGCCAAAATCTTCAAGCCTGAAGTGCGTATTAGCTCACGAGCCTCCTTTACTTTGGTGCCCTGTAAACGAATTCATTTAAAATTTGTTAAAAGTGATTAAATTTTTAAGCACATACCTGCAAGCGCACAACTATAGGCATATTCAAGTTCAAATCCTTGGTTGCGGCAATAATGCCCTCGGCAATCACATCGCAACGCATAATACCACCAAAAATATTGACCAGAATGCACAGCACTTTCTTGTCGGAGGTAATGATTTTGAAGGCAGCCTTTACAGCATCGGCTGTGGCACCGCCGCCTACATCAAGGAAATTGGCGGGTTCACCACCGTACAACTTAATAATATCCATTGTGGCCATAGCAAGACCAGCACCATTGACCATGCAACCGATTGTGCCATCGAGTGCAATGTAGTTCAAGTTGTATTTGGCAGCTTCGACTTCTTTAGGATCCTCCTGGGTCCAGTCACGCATGCTGAATAGCTCCTTTTGACGGAATTCGGCATTGTCGTCAAAACGCAGCTTGGCATCGAGTGCAAAGACTATAGAAGAGAAACAAGATCATTAATATTTTACAACATAATTCAAAGGCTAATTATGAAATTCCAATTACTTAAAAAGAAAATGAGAAAGCTCAAATGCTACAATTTTGTGTGAAAATAAAATTAGTATTTTAGTAGTACTCACAGCCTTAAAAACAAACCAACATCAACAAAAACATGATATTAACAAGTTAGTATCCACAAATGGTTATATTTGCAAGCATATTAAAAAGTAAGAAATGGTATTAGATGAATTCAATCAAAATATGGCGAAATAAAGATTTGCAATAACTACTAAAACTACTTACAGCCTGATAGGGCATCCTCGGCATAGGGATTAATCTCAACCAAAAGCGCATCCTTCTTGACGAAAAGTTTGTACATGTTCATTAACATTTCAATATGTTCTTCAGCATTATCGCCACCAAGACCGACTTTTTCAATCATCTTGCAGGCCTGTTCTCTTGTGAGGCCCGTATCAATGTCAATGGGCTCATAAAGAATGGCAGAGGGATTTTCTTTGGCAACTTCTTCAATGTCCACACCACCCTCCTTGGATGCAATCAACACCGGTCCCTATAATGATATGTTATAGTCAAAACCACGTTGAATACAACAATTTTATATGTAGACTTACGTTAAAGGCACGCTCCATCATAACAGCAAAGTAGAATTCACGTCTAGGGAACTTACGTTCAGCAACCATGACCTTTTTGCAAATGCGACCAGCAGCGCCAGTTTGTTTTGTAATCAAAAGTTGGTCAACCATTTGTGAGGTGTACTCCTCGGCAGATTTGGCGCTAAAAACAGAAAATAATTAGTACATAGTTTCAATGATAAAGAGCATTGTAGACTTACTCAAAGACCACACGCACGCCACCCTTGAGTCCATTTTTGAAGGTACCTTTGCCACGTCCACCAGCAAGAACTTGAGCCTTTAGTACTAGATTATCTGTTTTTAACTTTTGAGCTATATCGTGCGCTTCCTTGCCATTTTTGGCAACAGCAAAACTGTAAATAGATTAATTAATGGAATTTTAATAAAATAATCAAAATTAGTATATCTAAAATTAAGGAATTTGACCGTTGAAAAAAATAGGTTTGCATTCCTTATTTTAAATGCTCAGATCAGTTTAGCACTGTGTGTTCATAAATATATTTTAAGGCAATGCTCGCAAGTACTTAAAGTATGATTGAATAACTTGGTAGTTGCGACGAGGTAATGATACTAAAATTATTCCAAAAGATATTCCAATTTAGGTATATTATTTTGTTGTACTATAGATTTAAATGAAAATGAATGTTAACAAAGGAGAATTTTTATGTCTACTTCTGATAAGATATTTATAGTCTAGCGTCTAGATGACTAAGTCCGCCAAATGCAACTAAGTGACTATTGACTAAAATTCATAATCAGAGTTTTGAAATGCTTCACGGATTCGAGACGCTTTTTATGACACCTATAAATTATACAGTTTCCTAGATTGAGCGTACTCCCAGCTAGAACTAATTCGTGATTAAGCCAAATACTTGAAACTTGCCAAGAAAAGAGTGCCTCAAATTAGCTCCAATGAAAGGGTGAGAATGTTATCTGGGACTGTCGGTTTGTTTATTAGCATTTGTTGCTAATTAAGGCACGTCATAATTTGATTTGTTTTTATTTTCCCGCCTGATAAGCGAGTCAATCGCAATATGGAAGCCAGTATAATTATAGCTGAACTAATCAATTGGCGCAATTACCAAAGTCCAAGCAAAAGCATCGTCAGCATTTCTATTGAACCTTGTACTGATCCAGCATGAAGACTTACCGTGGCGTTGGGATGCCGTTCTCATTTAGTATGGTATATGAGACATGTTCCTGTACATTCAGATTCCTGCATTGTTGTGCAATCAGGGGAGTGTAGTTGAGAATCTGCAAATAAAAGGGTAAAATCATGCTTTAGATATTTTGCTGCGGTTTAAATTTCAGTCTGAATAGTATTTTAGATTCACATGTTAAAGTGAGAAAACCGTTTGTGGTGGTTTGGGATACTCTATTAAAAAAAAGAAAACCGTGACATAGCTAATATGTAAATACTTTTATAGGGGAGTGTGCAGCTCAGCCACTGTAACATATATATTTGGACATCCTTTCTAAAGGAGATGAAAATAGACATAATCTCACTCTTGGAAAAAATGTGTAAAACACAAAATTTAGAAAATTGTGGAACAATAATGACACAACAAGTTCTTCAATCTTAAGACTACTTTGCGTAGCATCATTTCCAAAAGAAATTGAAGAACTTCCACAGTAAAACTGATTATTGGTTAATATTGCGGCTTTGGGTCTGCAGTTGTCTTGACCTCTATTATTTTTTGTTTTTCAATATAAAGCTTGCTATTCTGTTGACCTGGATGGCTTATTTTGGTCCGGGTTTGCTAAACCACTTTAGTCACTGTGCTTATCACTCCATGCCTTTGCGATAGTATTGTTATTCCTGTGAGCATTGCATAGCTTGCGTTCCAGAGTGTGTTTGTATGGCCTTTGACTTATTTATCCTGACACTAAATTCTTCTGATCATTACATTAGTTGTGTGTTACTAAAGATGCTGATAGTTTCCTTCTGTGTCTCGCGACTCCAAGGTCCCGTGTTCTGGCTAATTACCAATATTTATATTTCTATATTCTTTATATTCATTATCCGTCTAGGTTTATTTGTATAACGCAGACGCGTACAACCATAAAAGGGTTTCCATTCTATTGGGGATCTCGCAGCACAGTCCTAAGCTGGCGGTTTCTTTTCTGTGGCTGTAAGTGTAGCTAGGAGGGCCTCCGTCCCTATAAGCGGTTACGCAGCTCTGCCTTAAGCTGGCTTGTTACCGATTCTGTTCTCCGGATGGTTAGATGCTAATAGTCGCGTTCAAATTTGTGCCTTTTTAAGGTCTTTCTCTGCAGCATCTAACCAAGCCGCTTAGAAAAGCTGTAAGCCGTGAAATTCTGCTGGCAAAAACCGATGGAAATAGTATTTCTTTTTTGTTGGTAAAATTTGGTGCCCCTTTTTCTTGTGGTCTACGGAATCATAAGTGTTTATACGGATGCACCTAGGGACACTGCTTAATCGTTCTTCAAGAAAATTACGTTCTACCTTTCACCAACTACATTGCACAAATCTATAAACTCCTTGACCCTATGGGGTACTGGTTATAAAAACAAGTCACGACAGCGTCATTTGCATATTAGCAAAAACAACCAGACAAGTTATGACGCAGGGTTATTAGCCACATTTCAGTGGGTACACCCAAATATGGGCTAAAACTTGTCATCAAACAAACAAACGTCTGGCATGATGATAATCAAAAGTAATTTACGTAGATTAAGCTTAAATTAGTGGGCCTGTCAGACCCAACATCGCGATGAAAACAAAAGCAACAATTGTCGAAACGATCATTGATAAAAAAATTTAGACTAGATCGCGAATAGACAGCTTCAAGGTTTCGTTATCGCTCAATGCCAACCGCTCACTTGGTCCCCCAAGCACCCAACCACCCGCACACACACACATATGCACATGTTGATTCGTTGCGTCACACTCAAAAACAGCTAACAACAACAAATTCCATGCCAGTCAGGTGGCTGCCTTTGAGTGTATTTGTGTGCGTGTGTGTCTGTGAGAGCGACTCATTTTCTTTGCTCTTCACCTTGTGCCACTGTGCACTGCTTTTTTTGCAATTATGTAAAATGTGGCACCCCGCATAAAATCCAAAACTTTCCACTTACCTTTGACAGTGTCTTGGGTTTGCAAGATACAATCAGTGTGCCACTGGTACGCGCCAAGAATGAAGCCATTTTTATACTAAATTTAGTTAAATATTGTTTTTAATTTAAACACTTTTTGACACTAATTAGAAATCTACTCTGCTTGAGTGATTGACCGATTCTAGCTCGATGAATTTTTTTGCTATCTGTGCTGCCGATAACTGAGTGTTTTGTATCGATGTGTACTTAGTGACAAAACATCGTTACCGGCATTTTAAACGATGTTTGGCGCTGTGCGATATTCAAAGTGCGCGCCTAACGCATATTGTTCAAATAAAAAAGCAATATATTTAAGACAGAACTTAAAATTTTTTATTTATTTTACGTTTTTTTTTTTTTGGATTTTACATTGCTTGTTATAGTTTGGACATACAAAAAAAAAATTATACCATCACCACGAACAATTCACATACATACAAAACATTAAACAATAAATTTAGTTTAGGAAAGAAAACATTATAGAAAGCGAGTTTTATGTACAATTGCAAGATTTTTAGCCAGTTTTAAGCTACAAAAATAACACGCCATTTTATAGCGCCATTTTTAAACGTCTTATGACTGCAGCTTAATATTTTTAAGCATTCTGAAACATTTAAACAATTAGTAGAAAATTGTACAATTATTTTAGCTAAAAATGCTTGAACACTTGTAGAAAATCAGCCGCGGCATTGATTACGTGTAAGCAATATAAATTAGCTAAATTAAATGCATTTTCTTATGAACCCAATGAATCATAGCTCAAATGTATACTGCGCACAGTAACAGTTTCCATACAGGAGCATGAACCATTTTGGAGTTCAGTACAGGAAAAACTAAACATAGACTTTAACAGTTTATAACATTGCAATGTTTGTATAAGCTTTGAAATTGCATTTTGCTTCGTAATCCTGTGCAGATATTAAAACAAAATGCAATTTAAAAATTATATAAGAATAACAAGTTACAAGGTCTGCCTGCGCAGAATTCTTTTTAAGTTTGATTTTTTGGCAAAATTTTTGAGATAGCAACAAAAATGTTGTCAAAAAATCAAAAATTAATAAAAAATTTAAATGCAGGCAGCACTAACTTGGAAGAAAAATGAGTTTTTATATTGAACTTAAATCTAACATATAGGACAGTTATCACATAAGTACATGAACATATATAGACAAAACACAAAACATATAATTAGACAAGACAAAACGCAAAATACATAAAACATATATTAAACTAAGACAATCTTTTTAAAAACAGCGTGCCGTCATTTGTAGAATCGTAAAACATTTCAATTTGTACGCCTGATGGTACCTGACCAGCAGTTTGGTTCTCTATGCTAATAATAATCCAGTCTTGATTCTATCATCTTGAGCACACGTTGTCGTCCGATTTTGTTCCAGAAGACATAGTGCCCTGATGTGCCCGTCACTCTACGCGGACCGCTGCAAGTTTAAGTTGGAGCTAAATTAATATCTCATACGTTTTATATCCTCAATAAGCACTTACTTTTGAAAGCAGTCAAAGAGCAGAAGACCACGCTCGTTGACCAGACAGGAGTGTATATCTATGACAGTCAGGTAACGCCCCTCTTTGCGTATAAAGTTGTTAAAACGCGTTACCTTCTCGCATACCTCCTTGTCGTATCTGAAGTTGGCCAACGGCGCCAGAGTGGTTAGTACCGGAATAAACTGACGCTGGTGCATGTCATTGATCAGCTGTCTAAAGTCATGCTCAATTTGTACCAGAGGTTTACCCTTAAGTATGTCTACGGAGCCAATATTCACTATAATTTTGGTATCTGGATTTAGTTCCACACGGCGTAGGCGGCGTCTGGCGGCCTTAATGGTCTGGCCCGAAACACACAAGCCAGATTGGAGCACTTTTTCAGCTGAGAAGGGATAGATGATGGATATAAAATTATGAATATGTCGGATAAGAGTGAATTGAGAAACTCAGCACGTATTTATATGATAAGTTCACAATTTCACAAATTTAAAAAATTATCCCAAACATTTTTTAGCAGTCTCCTAGAATCATTTTAAGTCCAAAAAATTTCGAATGCCAAATTTAGTTACGATATCTTCATCCGATCGGTTCTTTAAAATTTGGAAGCTCCAACTTTTATCATCTTTGAGATGTGATGTAGTCGTTTATTCGAATAGACACTTGGAAATGTCTATAGCGACTTTTCTAGTCACCCTTATAATACTTTAAATTACTTTGGGAAATCCCCACAAGCCGACCATTTTTAACGAATCCATTAACTCACCTTTCTTAAAACGGCAGTTTAACTCCATGCGCGCCATATACATAAAAAAATCATCACCCAGCAGTGGAAAATCCAATAGATACGCATCATAATCCGAATTAATGGTAAAAATGGAAGAATTTGCCCGACTATTTGTATCTGAAGTTGGCGGTGTATAGTCGTTGCGAAGCTTGAAACCAAATGGATAGACTTTAGCTGGGCCATTTTGTGGTTGTAGTTGCTCCTCCCGTGGTGATCTATGCAATTGTTCTGAGGCATCACTACAGATGTTTTTCACAGCAAGTTGATGCAATGGTGCCTGCTGGAACTGATTGTTGCTGGAAATAACAACGATAAAAATTCACATATGAACTTAAAGTAAATGAGATGCTGCCAGTACTTACAGATGATTCCAGTTATCCTGATAGCACCAGTTTTGCTCCAAAAGTCCCTCAGAGATTTCCATGGGTGAAATGGAGCTAACTTGCGGCGTCGCTGCTACAACTGTGGCCAAATGCTGCTGCAAAGGCGCCTTGCTCAGTTGGCTGGACTTCGTTTCGTAAATGTTGTGGTTTATGTTGATACTGCTCAATGCTCTTCGCTTGTATTGGGAACGCCATAGACGTGGTGGTTGCTCCAGCGAAGAGGCCACACTGCCCGAGCCGATGCTGTGACTCGAGTCAACGCGCTGACGCTGCTCCAGGATCATATCGTGCAGGTGCTTGTTCTTCTTTGTTGGTTTTATGTTAAAGATGCGCGTACCAATCTCATTGCACTCTGCGGTTACCATGGGTATTGTGAGCAGAAAGTCGGTGATGTTCTCGTGCAATGGAAATGTGGTGCCCGTTAGTGTGCGATATTCTTCTGCATGGATAAAGCAAAAAAGTTACCAAGGGTATTAAATATTACTTAGAACTAGTAGAGGTCAAAATAAGTAGGGGGATTTGTATTCTATGGTAAATTCACTTTGAAAATTTTTGCGTTTTGAAACGATATATGTCCATGCTCTGGAGGTATAAGTCATTCAAGTAGGTTATTATCAAGCCGGAATGATATTCGATTATAGTAAGAATGGATTGTTAAAAGATAATTTTTTGAAGTTTCCATTATTGTGAAACTTTTTAGAAGTTGTCAAAAAAATAAAAATTGAATTATTTTGGCTCTCAAGAGATGATTATGATTTTCAATATTTTGTCATGAACTTATAAAACAGCAAATTAAAATAATCGTAATTTAACTTTTTAAACGAATCCAATGACCAAAGAAAGAAGTTAAAGGAATTTTCAAAAGATTTTACATGATTTTGACACATATTTAATTAAAAAGTATTACTAACGATGTACAAGAGAGCAAAAAAATTTGGCTTAATTGTGAAAAAAAAAAAATTATACACACAAATTTTGTTTTAAGTTTTTGCACCATATTTAAATTACTGTCATAGAATCAATTCAGAAAGCTATCGTGTTTCTTATTATATTTTCTTTTTTAAATTTATTATACTGAATTTTATTTTGTATAGAAATAACCTTTAACTTTTATTTTTACATTAAAAAATAATTAATTTAAAAAATAAATCAATTTAATAATATTTGAATCGATCTTAAATTAACATTTTGGCCAGAAAAAAATATGTTGCTTAATTTAAAAAAAAAATATTTTGGCAGATTGATTATTAGATCTTCTGCAACACATTCATACCGTTGTCATCGGATCAAATTAGAAGACTATCGTGTTTCCACTTATATTTTTGACTTTTGAAACGATCTTAATAATTAATAAATAAATTTTGTATAATTAGTGATACTACATACAAAACTATAACTGTAAATGGGTTAAATAAAAAAAATGTTACATGATTAAAAAAAATCAATGTAAAAAATATAAAACAAGTTTGTTGACAATTTGATGAAAATTTTTGAAAGTTCTTACCTCGTATATATCTAGAAAACTATCGTGTTTCCTCATGTATTTTTTTTTTCAATATTCTGAAAATTTTGATGACTAATTTTTTAATAAAAATTTTTGAGTATTTAGTGACTCGTATATATCTAGAAAACTATCGTGTTTCTTCACATATTTTATGTCTCAATTCACAGAAATATATGTTTCAATATTCTAAAGATTTTGATGACTTATTTTTAAATAAAAAATTTAAAGTATTTAGTGATACTAACTACAAAACTATGATATCAATGCGTTACACATACATTTTTTTTTTTTATGGTTTCAAAAAATTAATGTGTACAAAAAAATAAAAAAAATGTAATTTTGATGGTTTTGAACAAAATATTTATACGGATACATTTTTGAATGTTTTTGATTTGGAGCAATCTTCATTTATATTTATTTTTAAATTCACTAAGCTACATATTGCAATATTCCATAAATAACTCTCGAAATACCAATCCGTCTGAACAGTCAAGTGTTATAAAGTCACAACCGTGTAAAGCTGTCTTAAAAAATTTGTAACTAAATTACATTATTCTAAAATTTTGCAAAATTATGCATAAAAATAATTGGTTATACGATTGATTTGTAAAGAAAATCAATTCTATAAAAACATTTTGGCTCTTCATGAGCGTTCTAATATTATCTAAAGGAAAATAATTAGAATTTGAATTGATAAGAAATAACTTTAAACGATATATCAAAGAATCGAATTATTTATACCTTATCTAAAAGTCAGAGTCCCATGTAAAGCGTTACGGGAACAATCGGTTTGAATAATAAATTTTGCAAAAAATAATTTTTGTTTTAAAATTAGTTTTGATGTTTTCATTCTATTTTAAATTTAAAACAATTAAATATTTAATCGAATAATTTTCAACTCCAACTAAAGCTTGAACTATCGTTTGGCACAGTTACGCAATCTTTGCTCATATCATTTTTATTCTACTTACTTTTAATGTCCGATATCGTAATGCCATTTTGGGCATTGGCCATTAGTATGGCGCGTATCTCCCTGTCTATATCGGGATAATCATCGCGCACCCCCATATAAGTGCCCTCCAAAATGGTCATTTTCTTGGCCAGCAGCAAAAGCTCCGCTTGCGTGTAATATTTAATGCTGGTATCCAAAGAGTAGCTGCCGCTGCTGCTGCTTTCTATCAAGGTCGATGAAAAAAGATTGGCCACAATCTGCACCTTGGTGCCGCTAGCTTGACTTCCTTTGCTGCTGCTGCTCCTCTGGGACAAACGCTTTACTCCACCCGCTGCCTGGTCAGCCAAATCCTTGTCACTCCCAAAGAGCTTAAATTTTTTCAAGTGCGCCTTGGTTTTTTCACTAAATAGTTTATAATACTTTATGCTGGCACGCTGTTGTTGCTTCTCGGTTGCCGCTCCAGCAGCCCATGTACGTCGTAATCCCTCTTGGTTCTTCAATTGGAGTAGCAGTTGCTGGCGCCACTGCTGGAAACACGTGGTTAATTGTTTTTTCAATGCCGTCAGGCGGTTAGTGTTCGGCACGCTGTTGAAATCACTTCTGAAAGTCGCCATCGTTGTAACGAAAGTGAGCTGCAATCGTTTTTGTAAGATGCTCAACGATCCACTACTTTGGTTTACCAGTTCTCTTTACTCGTGGAGAGTGAGAACTCAAGGAGAGCTTTTATTTGGAGACATAACTGTTAGACTATTGTTCATTCCGCTTTGACAATTATCTTTGTTTGTAACTTTAAGCCTTAGCGGGAATTAGGGTGATTCACTATTTGACATTGAAATATTTAAGATGGGTCATACCAAAGAATATAGAACATAGAATATAGAATATAGAATATATATATATAGTTCTATATTCTTTGGTCATACTTACTTATGTACTTCAGGCACACATAATATGTACATATATTGCATATACATACACAAATGCAAACTAAGTTAATGTAATTTTCAGGTCATCTGCATCGGATATTGTGTTTTTTAGTTTTAAAGCTTTCTACACTAAGCTTTTATATCATTATTTATTTATATTTTATGCGCTTGATAATGAGGGTGACATGTGATTTTTAGCATCAAATATTGCGTATAAAGATGCCCATTAAATATAATAATGTAACAGGCAGAAGAACATTTTTGGTCTTACAATTATTTTCTAATTACAAAGAACTTACAAGCGGTTTGAAATCAAGTACTCAAGTTTACATATTAAAGTATGCAGTGATATAGCTTTTTTTTTGAAAAAAGGTATCCCACTATCCTCGACTATATCTACCATTTAATTTTTTTTTTTAAAATATGTTTCAATGTAAATGTAGTTGATTTTTATAAGGTGCCAAACATTTAGGGTATTCACGCTTTGTGTTGACTTGAGGACTTGAGGACTTGTTGAAAAAGTCAACAGGCCAAAGCGTGAATCCCTCCTGTTGACTTTATGAGTTGACTTGTTGACTTTTCTTCTTCTTTCCTGTTTTTGTTTACATTTATAAATTGGTACAAATTGGATTAAAATTGTTTTTATTTTTCAATTATGGAAAATTACCAAAAATAAATTTATTTTTTTATTATAAAAAACATTCTTATAGCCATATCCTCGTAATGATAGTATCTTCAATTTTTTTTTGAAAATGAGAGTAAATAAATATTTAGGAAATGTCAGAAAATTTCAAGATGATTGCTCAATCAGAAGTATGTTAAAAATACAATAAAAAAAATGAAAAGGGTCTGGCTGGACCCATGTGGCAAACGTAGGGTTAATTGCACTTTTGTAATTATGAAAAAAAAAAACCAGCCGTAAGCTGGAGATATCCAATAAAAACATTTTTAAAATTTTGCATATTGTTAAGGTTGGAGCTCTGACAATGAACCAGTAGTTTCTGAATACATTTTTTGGTATTGAAAACTATTCAATCAATGCTAAAGTTAGACGTAGAAGACATATGCACATGACTTAGCTCATCGATTTATAGAGTTTATTACAGATTTTTCGGCAAAATCTTAAAAATAAGCAAGTAAGTTTTATAAGGAATGCAAAGAGCTTCCAGAAGAAAGTGTTTCCTAAAATACAATTTTTTTTTTTTGCATAAAAATTTATAAATTGTTAAGTAACAAATGGTAAGAAATAAGTTTTTAATTTATTTTTATTTTTTCTTAAAAGTTCTTTCTTATAAAAATATAGGCAAAAATACGTAGGGTCAAAGAATGGGAATAGAAAAAGGTTTTAGAAAATCAGACCATAATATGAACTACTACCAGAAGGAAAGCTTGGAATTCTTTAATTATATAATTTTTGAATATTTTTCTTTCATAAAAAATCTTATTAGAACGTATATTCATTTATTCATCATGAACCTTTCTAATTCTAAGTAAATGTTTTCATTTTATAAAGATCGGTTCATTTTATCATATTTTTACACTATTGTCCACCTAAGAGTGCAATAATCGACTGTGCTCCGGAAAAGAAAAATCAAAACGAATAAATTTGTTCGTTTTCGTTTTTGCGTGCTACCAAATCCACATTTTTTGCTGTCGCTATCTACACCTTTCGTTTAAAGTTAACCACGACAAAGAAAACATTTTTTTATGGAAGACATGAACCAGATTTTATGCAAGACATGCACCACGTTTGTGAATGTGAACGTATAGCAATTTTTCAAGTTGTGCATGCTATTTTTTGGGTTGAATAAGAAAAAAATAGCTAAAAATATTTGTCAATAAATATAGAAGAATATTTAGAAAATAATTGTAGTGTAAAATGCGTACACTTTTGAACCTATTTTGCCAATTTAGTCGGTTTCAAACCACAAAAAAAAAATGCATTTTAGTGAAAATGACCAAACATTTGCTTTCGAAACATATCCGAAAATATTTGGTCGAAATATTTAAGTTCGTTTTCCTGAGCACGGCCGAATTATCTTTATTTGTTCATAAGCACGTAATCTAAAATTGAAGTTTTAATGGGTTTTTCGTAGCCCTGGATACGCTCATTCATTATATAGAGGGCTTCTTAAAACAACTGATACTTTCTTTGTGCTGGATATATCTGAATTAGTGAATATTTTAAAAAAGAACGTCCTTGAGCTTTGCCATCTGATATGGCTGTGAGTCTACTCATTTTTTGGTAACTCTCTAGTCTTTAAAAACAATTTTCGATTTTGAAAATCGGACTAACTTTACATATAACAGAAAAATGTTGACATTCATAGTTTTGACTACTCTTTAACTCCATGGTGTTTCAAAAATTGGGGAAGTGTATATAATTTGATTCAAATTATTGCAAAAGTGATTTCATAAGTAATTGCAAATTTTTGGTTTGGTAGATATGCTCAAAACAACCACAATTTGAATTGCCGCTCACGTCCTCCATGTTTCCTTTGTAATTAAGAGTGATTGGGTTGGTCACTGGTCTTAAGCTTTAGCTCCACTTAGAGTCTAATATGGAATATATTTGCCAGCTGTCTGATACATTTCCTGTAGGGTAGTTGAGCATCAGTCGAACGCTTAGCCCACAATAAGGGTGCTTCCTGCATCATTCATCAAACTTGGCTGTTAACCCTCAAGTGACTTAGGATGACTCACATTTTTGGTTTTTGGTGCATCACTTGCTGTAGACTCTCTAAACAGGTGAAATGGTTCAAATCAGCTTCAAAAATCAGCTGGGAATTGAGGCAAAAGTCGTGTAAGTCATTTAATTCGTGGATTGCCAGTGCACGCGGTTATTCTCAATGGATCCCTTTGAATTATCGCACATTTTTATTATTTATGAGTGCAAGTGTGTAGTTCGTAATTACTTTTTCATTTATTGCTTATCTTTGTCACTTTCGGAAACTGCATAAAACAAAATGTAAAAATGCAGCTGGTCTTCAGAGAAAAATGCAGTTGATAATAGTTTGTATAAATATGCTATATTATTAAAAGATGACAGCTTATCAGAAGATTTTATTAAAAGTCTTTTGTCAAAATGAAAGCCGCTGTAGGGAATAAAAAACTATTATGCAGTACTTGTACCTCATATGTGGTCCTTGACTCTGGATTCTCGTAGCTCTATCAAATGCCTATAACTAGCCTATGAGGAAGGTGAATTTCGCTTGGAATGAAGGTGATCCTGTGAATTTTTGAAAATAAAGACAACTCTTCTGCTTTCTTTGCTTGTGACATATATAATATATGTATATATATGGTCCATTAAAATTCATTAAGGATACTGACTGGGTGACTCACAGTACATTGATGGCTGAGGAAACAACGCAGCAAGTTGAAATACTCCTCAAGTCTCAAGTAAAATAATCCGTTTAAGTTTAAGCAATTTTTTGAGGCAATCTGATTGTATGAGACGAAATAATTGAGGCCCTTTGATCCAACTAGGAGCCTAACACATAATCGTGGTATCCCACGATCTCAAGATTTTAGTGTACGGGCGTTTATTAAACATTTCTGTACTTTTTATAGACTGCATCTCTCCCAGATTATAAAAGTGACAGGAAATCATGAAAAAAATAGTCAGCTTAATGTCATGCGAGGCGTATTCCACACAGCTTTGAATTCTACAGATACCTTACCTTTTGGAGTTCTCAAAAGTGAATATGCAGTATGCTCATTCTAAAAAGCAATAAAAGATAGTTTTCTTTTGAATTGGACGTTCAAATTGATTGATAAAGACATTTTTTTTTATTTACACGACTGCTCCGAAATTTTTAAGATTTATGACTATTTAGGGAGTAGTATATAAGCCATTATGTATTCAAGTCTTTACCCTTTTTACCATTTTATTTACTTTATGACGTTTTCAAGAGAAACTAACTTTTAAGCCCGAAATAGATAAATCTTGTATTCACATGACTATAAAGGGCAGATTTGGTGGCTCTAATTTAAACATGTATAAACATATCTAAAAAACCCCATATCTAAAAAACCGCAATTTAAAAACTATATGCACTTTTGATCAAAGACCACAGCTATTTTTATAACATTTTAACCAAATTCCCAAAAAAGAAATTACAAGTCCACAAAAAAAGTAGTATGAACTTTATCCGAATAAGAGGTCCAAATGGTTTTGAGATAACCTACAAAACCACAAAACATTTTTTTTCGATTTATGGTTTTCAACGATGCTTTTTATATGTTTTAGGGGTTCCCGAACCCGAAAATTGTTTTTTTTTTTAATTTGATAACATTGAAAAACCCCACAGCACTTTTTTTCGAAACCGGCTGTCCGATGGTTTTTTTTATTTGTTTTTGAGGTCGCTGAATCCGAGTTCAAAAATATCACAGCACATCAGGCTTCTAAGATAACCCACATAATTTGTATGGGGGCTATGTTTATTTTTTTGTCCAATTGACTTGAAATACATTTATATTTTGCGCCTTATAATGGTGCAAGATAAAGTTTGACACTTTTTAGCATAAATGATAAATGTCAAATAAATAACTTACAATGTTTTGACTGACGAGCGTCTTTGTCATTTTTGAAGTAACTTGAGTTAAACCGTGAACATTTTAATGCCATTATTTCTTCCGAAGTGAACTATCTCGACAAGAAGGCAACAATCAACTTCATTCGTTTTCTGATGGTCCAGCCCACATTACGCTGATTTTTCAGGATTTAGTCGCGGGTGGTGTTTATAAGATTTCCTATGCCTATTAGCCTGAAACCCAAAAGCAAACCACCGAATGGTCGCCATTATACCATTTGAGCAACGTAGGACGGTGACTTCTGAGTATTTATTCAACGAAGTAAAGATGAGGAACCGCTGAAGACGAATAATTTAAACACACTAATGTGAGCTCTGTCACATCGACTCAAACAAGTAAGTTTTTGGTGTGCTAAAAACATCTAATTGATGGACCATCTGCAAAGTCCTGAATGAGCGCCCATTGAATACCCGAAAATGCATAGTTTTCTTGATATAGCTATAGCGGAATCAGAATATTTCGAGAAATATTTTAAGCGCATAAAAAAGTGCATTGGTCTTCATGGAGAATATTTTCTAAGACAATAAAGCCGTTTTTCAATTCGGAAAAAGAAAAAAAAGTTAATTAACTTAGTTTTTTAATATGTAGGTATTCGCAATAAGAAGGTAATAAGCCTTAAAACATTTCAGTGCGAATATGATCGGACTTAACCCTCTAAGCCCCAAGCGTGCCTCAAGGCCCGTTTTACTTATCATTTGTGTATTTTCGCATTTTGAAATTTTTTCTTTATTTTATCTATTTTGGGGAATTCCCTTCTGGCTTTAGAAATCATTTCTGGTGCGTAATAATGCCTGCAGCAGTCATTTGAAGTTGAAAATTTGTGCAAAATAGCAAAAACACTTTTTCTTAAAAAATAGCGTAAAAAAAAAAAAAAAAAATTTCCTTTGTTTCTAGTTGTGAACAAAATTTTTTATTGTGTTGCTGCAAGTTTTGTTTTTCATAAAAAATTTTAGTTTTGAAAAAAAAACTTTTTGTTTGCTTTCCACGTGTCGTCAAAGCTTATCCACCTTGAGGCACGCTTGGGACAACTAGTCAACAAAATTTTTTTTTGGTAGGTACTAAATGAGGTTTTTTTGAATACGTAACTATACGAAAATATGACTTAAACAGTCATGAATCGTCAAAAACACATAAAACTATCGTCACTATCAGATATTGAAATTCGGCAATTTTTGAAAACGATGAGTTTTGTTGAAGATACTGATAAAGAAGAGAACGGACTAGAGCGTTTTGATGAATATGCGCATTATGAGTCCAATCTGGAGATAAATGAAGGTACTAAAGAGATAGTTCATAGAGTTGTAAACTAATCTGAGTCAGCTTTGGAGTCTGAAGTGCTTTGGAGCCCATGCGGGAGTTCCACTTCGATACATTTTTTGTCTCCAGACAATTTATCTCCCCTAACGGCTTTACTAACAAACCGGACAAGTCCGTTATCCTCTTACAAGCCCGGACATCATCAACATCAGAAAAGCTCTATATATTTATTATATGCTTTGGTAATTTTTTTACATAACTGGCACTGCTTGTTTACCTAAGATCCTGTGGAATTCATTCCTGGGGTACCATTCGACTTAAACGATTTCCGAGGTATGATCCAAAAGAAAAACTTAGAAAAAATCTATGGAATTCTGTGCTATCGTGACTGGGGTTCCTTATCAGTTTGGAAAGATAACAAATCTGTCTGAATCTAATGCATCTACTTAGGCACAAAGACTTTTGGAAACCATTAACGTTATAACACCGAAATCTGAAAGAGCATTTAGTGACACATAATAACAATATGGGTGCCGTTGATTTCACGGATGGATCTTTTGGAAGGTAGCAAATTCCTCTGAAGGCGACATGCAATTAAATTGCACCTAAGCCTAAGGACAAGCAAACATTGAAAGTGAAATATATTTTTAAGCTTCAGATTTTCATTTTTTCTTAAAAAAAATTAAATATATTTGTTAAAATAATAATAGTAACAACAATAATGATAGTTGAATATCTTGTTTTTAAAAAAATAATAGTTTTGTTTAAAAATAAAAAAAATTTTGCTGCGTCATCAAACTATTTGTGACGATAGCACGCCTCAAGACACGCAACCAATTTTACCCCATAAAACCCCAACCTAATGAAAACATGTTTTTTTTTTTAATTGTGTATGTTTTTTTTATAAAATTAACACAAAAATATTTTTTTTAAAAAAAAAAACTTGGTATCCACGTTTTGCATTTGATTGTAGTGTGACCATTTAAACCTCAACTCAAACTACCGCAACAAAATTGAATACGAGAAACCTCAAAAAAATACCAGTTTGCTTTTATATGCACACACTGGTCTTTAAGGTCTTTAAATGTTCCCGAATCCTCAGGGACCATGCCTGTCGGCTGCACACTATTGGCTGGAGCCACAGCTCAAACAAAATTGTTTTGGCGGGGTTTGACGAACGAAGCGGATAGGGGCGGAGCCGTTTCGTTACATCGTTTTATCAATAAAATATTAATAATGTCATATTATTATTATTATCTAATAATTTGGAGTGGGCGTGATAAATTCAAAAAAGCAAAACAAACGTGGTTTCCCTAATCAAGTATGCTCCAGTGTTGTTTTTTTTTTGTTATGTACATACACATAAAAAATGTGTAAGCTAATTGACTGATAAAGCCTCGGGCCTTATCAGTTATAGTGTCATAGTAGAAACTCATACTTAACCCTAAACTTTTAGTAGTCAGCAATAGTCTGCCATGAGTTCAACTATCAATTAGAGTATCTATAAGATTCAGTTACAACGAATTCTTTTGCGCATTTGAATGCATATAAAATTCGGAGTCAACAGCTCAATACCCCTCAAACAGCTGTTCCATGGAGCTGTTCCTCGATTTGGCCTATCTATAAATTTGTATGTGTTATCAGCAACCAGATAGCTCTAAGCTACTATGGACGCAAGGCTAAATAGATTTTGTTTTTGTAGTTTTCGTACATGACAATGTTTTTTTATTTGGTGGTTCCATTCAGTTGCCATATAACGCTGGTCGTTAACGAATCTTGAAAAAATTGAACAAAAATGAGTTGCGGTACAAAAGCTTTGAAAATTTCATCATTTATTTTGGATTTTTTGTGTTGTGTGAGTGTCATTTACGGATTTAAAGATCTTTCAATAGATATGTGTGCTTTTTTGTGAATCCCCCCTGTAGGTTTTTGGTGCACTAACCATTGCCGCTTGTTCCTATGCCTTGGCCACTTTAAGACAAAGTAATGCCATACGTATACCATGTATTCTGGGCATAGTGCTGGGCGTGCTGCTGTTTTGCAGCACCATCTTTGGATGCATTGCAGCGCTGCGGGAGCATATTAGGATGACTTGGATAGTAAGTAGAACAATTGGGTTATTTCAAAATGTGTCTGCCATAAACAAATGGAATTAACGCACTTAGAACAGGATTTTAATCAGTTCTTCCGGCTTAAAGTGTGCTCAGAAAACGTAAAGTTTCTCCTTTAAACTTGTTCAAAATTTGCACAAATTTATCTCAACTAAAAACCTGTTCAAAACAACGAAGAATTTCTTCTATTAAATACAAAAAAAATAAGTAAAGTATTTGCATACTTTTAGGCCCAAATATAATTGAAAGTACAGACGCCTTGCGCTTCAAATGTGCGAGGTTGTGCGAAAAATCCCTAGTCGATTTTACCTTAATTTTTATATTTAATCCCTAAAAAAATAGCCTGGCACATGTATCTGATAAAATTGTAATGCTTTTTGAGAGCTGATAATGGCAACATTTTGACATTGATGGCTGGTGAGTTGGAATTCGCTGGAAAGAGAATTAAGTCAAAACATTTATCTTATTAGTTGGTTTTATTATAAAATACCTAGGATACCCTGTACCGTATGGTACAAAGGGTATATTAAGTTTGTGCAAGCCGAAAATGTATGTAACATACAGAAGGAGACGTCGGAGACCCCCCAAAGTTACTTAAAGTATGACCAGGGTGACTAGAGAAGTCGATATACCCATGTCCGTCTGTCCGTCTGTCCATATGAACGCCTAGATCTCAGAGATGGTAAGAGCTAGAGCAACCAAATTTTCAGATTAGATGCGCTATTATGTTAGGGGAGACAAGTTTATTTTATTTTTTGATATCGGGGTTATATTATATAGCTCCAATAGGGGTGTTTCAAAGGACCTCGAAAAAATCAAAAAGTTTTAGATGGATAATTCGGTTGTTTATGAAGATATCGTAACCAAATTTGGCGCTTAATAGTTTTTTAGAGTTTCCAAGCACTGTAACAAATTTGATCAAAATCGGTTGCCTATATCATATAGCTCCCATAGGACCAATCGGTCAAAAAAACGCTTTTTGTACAAAATTTGTTGTGTTTCGTTTGTTTATGAAGATATTGTAACCAAATTTTGCTTTCGGAAGTTTTTTAGAGATCTTCAACACTGTACCAAATTTGATCAAAATCGGTTGACAATATCATATAGCTCCCATAGGGCCAATCGGTCAAAAAAAACGTTTTTTGCACAAAATTCGTTGTGTTTCGTTTGTTTGTGAAGATATTGTAACCAAGTTTGGCATTCAGAAGTTTTTTAGAGATCTTCAACACTGTACCAAATTTGATCAAAATCGGTTGACTATATCATAAAGCTCCCATAGGTCCAATCGGTCAAAAAAACGTATTTTGAACAAAAATCGTTGTGTTTCGTTTATTTGGCAAAGAAATATCTTTTGGAGTTTGTGAGCAATATATCGGACTTGATTGCAATGTGGTGGTACAGGGTATCCCAAAGTCGTCCGCGCCCGACTTTAAAGTACGCCATCTTTTATAACTCATCTTTTCTTTAGTACGCGGCAATTCTATTGGCCTTGATATGCGCCCAAATCACCGTGATATTCGCACAACCCATTAACTTCGAAAGTCTGGCCAATGAAACCATTAGTAATGCCTGGCAACGTCAACTATTCCAACAGGGCAGCATGGCCTACTTTGAGATCAAGGTAAGCTTTAAGTGTGTCAAAAATCTTAATATTCATCTAACCGAGTTTTGCAGTACAATTGTTGCGGCAAGAGTGGACCACAGAACTATAACCAGAGCGGCCTTAGTATTCCAGCCAGCTGTTATTTAAATCAAAATACATCAATCCCCATGGATCTCTTTCCAAATGGTTGTGATGCCAGATTAGCTGCGGCATATACCAAGGGCACAAAGTGGGAACGTATTAGTGATTGGTCAGTTGTGGGTGTGGAGGTCAGTCTTTAGTATGTCAACTTATTCATATATATTGTATAATTCAAATCTCTGCTCTTATCTACTCGACAGGTGCTCACGGTAATGATTGCCGGTCTATTGGCGATTTCTCTACAAAATGTAGAACGAAGACGACTTTATCGCTAATACGTTCTTAAAATAAGTGTATTGGATACACGCGGAAACATTACACAGTATTAAGATCAAGAATTGTTATATTAAGTGGCATTTCATTAATAATACATTTTGGAGAACGTAGTTCTTAAGGAGCTACTTTATATGAATAATAAAATCAGAATAACATTTGAATTCCCAAACTTTTCATACCAAAATTTTAGGTTATAATCCAAAAAATTAGCTTGAACTTGTTTAAAAGATAAAATTGCATTAATGGCATCATCCACAGATGGATATTTAAATGTAAAGAACCGTGGTAAAGGACGCGGTTTTCGTGCGAAGTACTCAGGCGGCGAAACCACCTTTTTATACCCTGTACCTATAGGTACAAAGGGTATACTAGATTTGTGCAATGTATGTAACGGACAGAAGGAGGCGTGGCAGACCCCAAGTCCTTTATACCAAAATGCTTATCATAACCTCGGGTAGCGATTGAGCCATGTCCGTCCGTCCGTCTGTCCGTCTGTCCGTCTGTCCGTCCGTCCGTATGAACGCCTAGATCTCAGAGACTATAAGAGCTAGAGACACGAAACTTTACCAGCTGGTGCGCATAAGCAGATGAAGTTTGTTGAATCATGTCAATATCTTCCCCGTTCCCCCGCAGTAGAGTTTCGCGGTTTTTAGCCACACCGCTTAGTATTTTCACCTGAAATTTAAAAGAGCGATGCGTTGTAGTTGCATGCATCTATGTGTAAAAAATGAACAAAATCGGACAAATACAACAGAAGTTATAGTCAAAAATGTGCAAATTTCACCTCCCCTTGCCAATAAACTGCGTCAATATTTGACTCTAAGCAATTATGGCTACAAGTGACCTTGAATCACAATTTTTGGTAAGCTCATTCATGTGGCTCTAATGAACAAATCCACATCCAAATTTTATCGATGCGGTCCCCCCACCCCCCGCAATCGATTTACCGTGTTTTCTCCCAAACCCCTGAACATACCAACTTGAAACTTACCCCGTATACTTTTAATAAATTCTTTGTTGTAACATTCGAGTTTCATCAAAATGGGTAAAAATTTAGGGAACTTATAGGTATAATTGGAAAGTTCTTAGATGGAATATGCAGGAAAAATTTTTTTGACACAAAAGGTACAGGGTATTCCACTGTCGGGCACCGCCTCGACTGTACCACATTTTTTTTTAAACTAAGTCGTAACTGAAATTTTGCCATTTTTACATGAAACGAGTTAGTCGTTAGTTTTCAAAAATCATAAAGTGTAGTTTTGGGTAACTTATCTAGCTAGAGCCTGTAAAAAAATTTGAAACCTCATGTGACGGGCCTTTTAAGATAAAAACTCTTTATGGTTTGCAATATTTATGGTACTTTAATTAATGTTTAATAGTTTCCTAGTTTTTTTTATTATTTTAATATCTTGGTATTACTTGTTACATAAACTTGGAAATATGCCAAGGTGTGTTCCGTATTATATCTCTTAAGAAATCAAAAAGATGCAAAAATTTAGCTTCAAAGTTTCAGACCATTTGTTTTTTTAATTTTTTTATTCATTTTGAGCAATAAATAAAATAGATAAAAATTCTACAACTTCTACAATTCTACTATACAAAAATTTTGGCATACCAAAAAAAGGTATTTCAGATTGTAAATTAAAATTTCAATTATTGTTGTTCCTAAAATATTATAGTCGTGCAGCGTTTTATATTATGAGATTCTATCAAATTTACTAGGTAAATGTCATCAGCAAGGTATACTTATTTAAGGTAGCATACTCCCGCCGAAGGCTCTCAACGAAAGTTACCAATTTTTAGTTTCGTTGCGACTGCGCGTGAGGAGGGTTGTTTTCACGCATATTATTTTAATATGTTTGCGTTCTCTCCTCGCTTTTTCTTGCTTTCTGTAAAATTGGTGACGACGCCGGCAGCATTACTGTACCTTAAATAAGTATACCTTGTGTCATCAGTGCTGCCCATCTTTTCGACTCATAACTTTAAATAAAGATCTCATTTTTAAATAAAAACTATATTTTTAGAAACTCGCAGAAAGCAATAATTTTGCTTAGTGAAAAACACGCCTTTCTAGCATCTCTGAATGAAATGAAAATTTATTTTTCCAAAAAGCAAAATAACAATAGTGATCAACGTCATTATTAATATTTCTGTTAAGTGTGACCTTATTATGTACGGCACTAATATATATTAGTATGATAATACTCAGTTTTTGCCAATAGGTGGAATATCAAGTCAAGTGACAATATTTTTATTTTGCGCTTACTAGTGTTTGTCGTTAGATGGCGTAAGCAAATTCTTGTACTCAAAAAAAGGGGGTCAAACATTTAAGTCTAGAGACTCCACAGAACGAGTTATTTCGGAGGTTATTTCATAAACCCGAAGTGCTGGTCACGAAAAAAATGTATGGGGTTTTTAAGGTTAGGGTAGAATCCAGAACCGTTGGACCAATTTTGTTAGCAGATTCGTATTCTGGGTGCGACACCTTTTTTTTGTGTGGCTGTGTTATTTAATCCATTTGATCCTTAAAAATAGTGAGCTCTTTATCTAGATGGCAATTGTTTAGATGTCGTTAGAAAAAAATACAAAATTTTTAAATTTGTCTTAAGAAATTCAAAATTAAAAAAATGTGTTTTAGTATTTTTAATTTAAAAGCTGAAGCTCTATTTTTTAACTGCCTTTGTTGTGTAAGTACAATTTTTTTTTCAGTTGAGTTTTTCGTATTACTCTCATGGTTTTCTAAGGTCGGAGGTGTGATCAAGATCGGTTCCTGCATAGCCAATATGAAGTATGCCAATGGATTAAGTGGTTTCTATTGGGTACTGTCCCTTTCGCGCATACTTCTAGGTTGCTCTATATTTGTGGTAGCATTATATGGCTTTTATGGCATGCTCGGAGAGTACGTAAAAGCGCTATGGCTGGTTTGTATGCTCTAAATTTGAATAATAATGTATACAGCAAAAGGATACAAAATTATTTTTTCTAGTATGTTGTGTTTTTAACTATTTTAACTCTTTGCAAAATTGCAATTATTTTGATACTGGTGTATAGTGATACCTATATAACAGGTGTGATTGTACGACGCATCTACGAGGTGGAAACACTGGGTACTATCGAGACAGCGGTAAGGCGTCTGTGGTATGATTAGTAAGCATTCCAGCTTTAGTCCACAGATTGACGTGCTTACAGTATAGATGTTGCGGCAAAACGGGCGTTGAAGACTACACCAAATCCCATATGGCAGTGCCACGTAGTTGTTATAGCCACGATCCCTTCTTGCACAAAAAGGTTTTGGCACGCGATGGCTGCGACACCAAGTTACAGGAGTATTTTCATCAAAAAAAGATGTACACACTGCTGCTGTTCTGTATTTTCGCGGTGGTGCAGGTGGCATTTTTTTAAATCAAATTCTAGTTTGGTTTTACAAATTTCTTATATAAAGTTACAGATCTTGTCCATTTTGGTAACTATACGCTTAGCTAATCGCTTATCAAAATGGCAAAAGATACAACAACAACAAATAGAACAAATGGAACAGCTGGAGGAACCTACAACCAGTAAAAAAGCTGCCTTAAAATAAACAAGTTCAACTTGAGAATTGAAAATGACTTTGCAAGTGGACCAGATATTCGCATAACTTGTGGAAAAATGCGCTCAAGTTGTGCTTTTATGACTGTTTCGATTGAAGGCGGCATATTTAGAGCTACTGGTTGCACATTAAATTCCAATGATTGTAATCAAATCTTATATACCTCATGTTATTTATGACATGTTGTAAGTGGGGCGGATACTTTCTATCAAACTTGGTAATTAACACTTTGAAATTTCAAAGATATTTGAAAAAAAAAAAACATTGAAAATTCGCGATTAAATTGGCATTTGTATGAATTTGAAATACATTTTTTTATGTACTATAATACTTAATGTTTTTTGTTTTATCTGCTAGCCCGGCTTATCTTATAGGTGAATTTGGGGACCCCATTTCGTCAAACGTAAATCCATTTTTAATATACTATTTTTAAAATTTTTTTTTTCCAAAAAAATAGAATATTTTTTTTAATACTTTTCAGTCATTTCATTCCGCCGATAGAGATGAAAATCTGAAAACTTGTGTCGAAGCTAATTTAGGGCCAATATATGTATGAAGGACCTGTTCGGTTGTAACTTCTATACCGCGTATCATAATTTGAGAAATTTTGAAAGCATCTTGGTTGTTCGCTAGTTATAGGCTATTACATTGAATGGAATATGGCGCCTCAAATGTCCTTTTGTATTAAAGGAAATCACAAAAATTGTACAGTGTTGTTGGCTGTTGCTCGCGGCTTTCTTCTCACAAATTGAAGCAAAATAATTTAGTATAAAAATTTAATAAAACTGTTATTTTTTTTAAAGCCTTTTAATTTTTAAGAGCATCTTAATCCATTTAATGCATAGATACCTCACAGAAGTATCTATATGTACATTCATTATTTGTTTAGTTAATCTATTTAAGCCAAAGAAATATTTTTTAAAAAATTGTTTCTAATAATAGTAAAGCAAGAAATAAAAAACATAAGAAAAAATTCAAAATCCCTAATTCGTAAAAAAAAATAAAATCACTTTATAGGATAAGTTTATGTGCAAAAATAAAGTTTTTTAAAAATTCTAAAGTAAGTTTTAATTTTTTTTTAACATTAATGTTTTTTTGTCTTTCATTATTGTTTAAGACTTTGTTGATACGTTTTGTCATGGAGATAACAAGATTCTGCAACGTATTGCCGGCCATTCCATTAATGGTATTTTTCTGGACGAAAAGATGGCCTTCCTCTTGTGGGCCGTATGGATCGCGGCATTATCTTTTTGAACAATCTGTCTGTATGATAAAATGACAATACATGTTAGGCGTCTTCTGGGATTTGAAGCACTTCCTATTATAGCTATTCCTCATAAGTAATTCTGTAAAATAGACATTAATTTGACAGTCTGGAAGCTGATTGCCATTGGGGGAAGCTCTTCACATCTCTTGCCAATATCGCCAGAGCCGCCTCTCATCGGCATGACTGTGGTTTCGAGCTTCTTGATTCGGCTGCCTGCTGGGACGAGAACTGCATCCTGTGATAAGGTGAGGCCGGCTTGCAACTACAGCCGTTGGAAGCGACGTCCACAGCTGGTGCCCATACAGTCGATGCACACAGTAGGAGAGACCGTACCACATTTGCAATGAGATATCTGTTCCTTTCTGGCGGTTCGCCAATAAATGTACACTATAATGCCCATAATGCCATAGCACACTAACGTATCGCATTGGCGGTTTGGAGCTATACGGTCTGTTGCTACTGCGAACAGAATCCGTATTTAGAGGAACCGGTGCAATCCCGTTCTTTCCTAACCAGTCAATGAATAAACTGATAACTGCGTTGTTGCTGCACTTGCCACCAAGAAGCTTCTTGGCGACAATCACCACTGCAATGTTATCTGCAGAGTCCACAATATTTGTACAATGTGGGGACCTCTGGAAATAATTTGTTGCTTCTGCACAGAAGTGCTGTCGTACAACAGGACGTGATTTCGGAAACAGTCGTAGATGTGGCTGGCTAGGTACTCTGGCATCTGGAGCTTGTTGAGCGCTTGTAGTATGCTATGCTAAGCGTTCTTTATGTTCAGCTTTATTATCAGGAAGTTCTCCTCACTGTCACCACGCCCTCTTATGCCTTGAATAGCTCTTCTAGTGGTTACAAATAATGCGGTCAACCAGCATCCCCGCGATGTCCAGCATATATAGTGCTCTGTACGCTGATGAATCATCAGTGGCTTTCGGAATCAACAGCAGCCTCTGTTGCTTCCAACAGTCGCATAAACAGCACGAACAGAATTTCACCTTGATCTGTGAGCTGGTTGCCAGCTTACCCATAATGAGCTGCTTGTGTTCCCGAACGAAACCACAGCCTGAAGCTTCATCTTGCTATGATTTTAATCATTTTTTAAATATATTTAAATATACTCATACGAAACTTTTTTGCAAAACATGTGAAGTTGGCAATTTAACATTTTTTTTTCGAAAAATCCAAAAGCCAATATATTTCTATACATTATATTGCAAGAAAAAAATTTTTAAGCATAGGAATAAATGTATATCTTATAAGCTTTCAAAAAAGGAGGTATCTTTGAATAGTATAGTACTCCAGTTATGTCGGTTCGTCGGATTTCGGAGATAATAAGAGCTATTTGAACCTAAATTCGACGAAAAAATTTGCATTATCTACAACAGCGGTGGGCACTTAGACGGCACGCGTGCCAAAGAGCTTTTTATCGTAAAAGCTCTTTTCTCGTACGTGTGAGCTAGTCTTACAACGGAACGCAAAGCAGAGCCGCATGGCAAGACACGAAAGAATAAAACTCGATGATATTGTCGAATTTAATGACAACTATGCCAAAAAACAAATGATTCGTCCATTTTACCTCGGTTTTTGCGAAAGCTCTTTTTTGTTTACGCACACAGGCACAAAAATTGCATTAGAAGTTTTGCCCACCGCTGATCTAGAATTTAGAATACGGCTTAGGTTAAGAAAAACCGGAATATTAAGTTTTTGCTAAACTATTCAAATTTTCAACTCCATAGCTCAACAACAACTGTGAATACCACAATTGGTTTTTGCTTAACATTAATGCGATAAAAAATTCCGATTTTTACTATCGATAACGCTGACTATCGCATATGGTGCAGCTCTAGAACGCGTCTAACTGTAAATTAGAAAAAAATTGCATGCTTACGGCGTGAGCATGTAAATTGCGTTTACCTTGTTTTCTGTACTCAATATTTACTTAAATAATTTTGTTTGATTCAAATTGTACATCCATCAATAACGTTCTGCGTATTAAACAAACGTGCACAAATTGCAACGTACCAAAGGGCATGGAACCAACTAAGGACAAATCTATGGCTGCGCCAAGCGCCACTGCACGCGCCGAACCAAAGCCAGTGGGACCAAGTAAGCACGCGTCTGAGGATGCACCACGCACCACTGGACGCAAGCGGGTAAGCCAGACTATATTTCTATAAATCCGTTCAACTCAAATAAATTTTTAATTACAGAAGCCTAAGGTGGTGTTTGATCCATCTGATAACTATATATGCACACGATCTCGTTCGAAGGTAAGCCATAATATAATCATGAACCATATAAACTTTGGTTTCTGCAAAAGTTTGAGTGCGTCCAGAAGTCAGATCAGACATTGCTCAAAGTTTTGGCTATCTATAACTTCACAGGTGTTACTTGTATTGGTTTCTAGTATGTGCGGGCGCCTATAATGATGTGGATGAGTAGGGGCTTATGACATTTAATTGTTTGCTTATTTTTGGAGTGTTTGTTAGAGTGCCTAGTTGGAATGGGATCTCCATTGTTTCAGATCGCAGTTTTGTATAAAAATTCGCAAAATGTTATTCCGTTGGTTACTAGAAAAATCTCCAAAAACATATGGACAGATTTGCAAGCTAGATAAAGTATGGGTTATCTAAAACGTGCAGGTGAGTCGCATTATAGGTGCTGGATGCTTTGTATCTCCTGCTCATCTCCGCAGCTACGACACAAGTCGTGTAGGGGAACATGCATTCTTCCAGTCGTTAGGCCTTTGGTTTAGAGCACCGTTACAACTACTGTCACCATACTGGTCCTGTTCTTGTAGAATCACAGAAGTTTGAATGATAGCTTTGGAGTTTTACCTTAGCCAGAGTGCTCAGGAGGTGAACGAACTGGACCTAGTGTTCCATGCTCGTTCGGCCTTGGTTCACCCCATCTCCGTAATTTGAAATATGACATCTTGCAGCTTCGACATAAGTCGTGATGAAAAAGATGGCGTACGTTAAAGTCGGGCGCGGATGACTTTGGGATACCCTGTACCACCACATTGCAATTAAATCCGTTATAAAAACAGTCAAATTTTGCACCAAACATTTTTTTGACCAATCGGTCCTATGAGAGCTATATGATATAGTCAACCGATTTTGATCAAATTTGGTACAGTGCTGGCAAACGAATTACCCATCTAAAACTTTTGCTTTTTTTCGAGGTCCTCTGAAACACCGCTATGGGAGCTATATAATGTAGTCTCGATATCAAACAAATAAAATAAACTTGTCTCCTATGGATAATAATAAGGGATCTTATCTGAAAGTTTGGTTGCTCTAGATCTTACCATCTCTGTGATCTAGGCGTTCATACGGACAGACGGACATAGGTATATCGACTTCTCTAGTCACTCTGATCATACTTTAGGTAACTTTGTGGGGTCTCCGACTTCTCCTTCTGTACGTTACATACATTTTCGGCTTGCACAAACACAATATACCCTTTGTACCATACGGTACAGGGTATAAATATAAAAAAACTTGACTACCCTGACATAATAACGCATCTAATCTGAAAGTTTGGCTAGGCGTTCATACAGACAGACAGACGGACATGGGTATATCGACTTCTCTAGTCACCCCGATCATACTTTGGGTAACTTTGGGAGTCTCCGACGTCTCCTTCTGTATGTTACATACATTTTCGGCTTGCATAAACTTAATATACCCTTTGTACCATACAGGGTATAAAAACTTGCACTCTCTTAGCCATAACACCTATGGTGCAGTGCAGCGTTACAATTTGTGGAATTGCAGGATTTCGCCTTGGATTATTCCTGGCCAATGTGCTTAGAAGTTGGGTTCATTTTCGTTGTACCTTGGTATAGTCAGAACCTCTTTAATTTAAAATTTTGTACATTTCGCAGTGGCCTTTTTATACCCGTAACCTGAAGAAATAGTGGTAGTTTAGTTTCGCTCCTGGCATACTCATCAGCCTTTCGTTACTGACCTTTTCAGCATCATTGCCGTGTTACGTCAAATCGTCGAGTTTTGCGAATGTTGTCTTGAAAATGTTTTCTTATTTATATTACTTACTTAATACACATTGTTTATCAGATCATGGAGAAAATTTTAAAGGAGTTTTCTTTATTTATTGCGATTGACATTGAACGCGCCTGTGCATTCGATTGACATACTTAACACTACTTCCGAGGCAAGTAATATATATAAAGTGTTTCTTTTGCAGGAAAACAAAATCATTTGCAGCGTTTGTAAGGACGTTCGTCCCTATCCAAAAGGTTTGAGCACACATGTTGTACGTGATAATTGGAAGTGCGAGCAATGTGGGGCCAATCCCGAGCCAAAGCCCGAGTCGTTGAAAAAGGAATCGGAAGAGCAAGCCGCAAGCATCATCAAGCCGAGCGCCTTAGTTGCCAACAAGCCAACAAAAACAGTCAAAGACAACAATATTAAGGATGAGAGTGCCAAAATAAATTGCAAAGTTCTCAGTAGTAAAGTGCTCGACGAGCAGGATTCGACAACTGCTAGTACTTCAAAGATTGGCAAGCAAATCGGAAATTGTATTAAAACCTATAGCCGTTTACCAAAAAATCAGAAAAAGGGTAAGTCTTCGTCACAAACAGAACCCGGAAATGACAGCAAGCCAACGAAAGCTGAGCATGAGCATAGCAAAGAATCTTATGAAGTACCTAGGAACAATCACTATGTTGTGAAGGATTGGACCGTGGATCAGGTGGTTAAATACGTAGCGCGTCTTTATCCCAAAGATGCTCAAGTTTTTAGAGACCAAGATATTGATGGTGCCGCCTTACTTTTGCTCAGACGTAATGACGTAGTCAAAGGATTTGGCATCAAACTTGGAATAGCGTTGCGTCTTTACGAGTTGGTCAACACTTTGCAGAATAGAAGTGATGACATAACGCTGGCCTGGGCGAACTAACATAATATGGACACCAAAACTTAATGAAAGATCAATGAAAGTTGGAGTTTTTGTTTTCATAACAAAATTAATTAAAGATCGCTAAACTCAATTTAAAAAAAATAATTTGAAAATTAAAATAAGAAGTAAAGCGATGTTAGCGCTAGGCAGCACCTAAGAATAATAATTATATTATTTTTTTAATGGTAAACTAAAAAAAATTAAAAAAATTCATTTTAATGTTAAAAAATTAATATAGAATAATCTATAAATAAAGTGAGTTAGTATCATCTGGGCGAACTAAAATTAATGCAAGAACATTATGGATAATTACTCAAAATTAAACAATTGCAGCGTTTAAAAATGAAAAACTTTTAATTTGAAATACCAATTAAGAATTAAATTTAGACTACTATTTTTCAATATTTATTTTTTTAATGAAAGAACCATTAAGCTTAAAAAATTGAAGCACAATTTAACTATTTTTATTGGATGAAAAATAAAAGCAAAATTTTTAGTTTTAAAATAAAAACAAGAAAAGAAACGATGATACAGCGCTGGCCTTATAGAACTTATATGAATACTTGAACTTTATTTTTGAAATACTATAAATTTTGTAAATTTTTTTTTTATATAAAACTAAAAAACTTTAAAAAATATTTTTATATATAAAAAAAGATATTACTATACTTGAGAAAACAGATATGAAAGGAAAAATTTTAAAAATTAATTTTTGAAGTAAAAAACTAAAACTACATTAAAAATGGAAAATAAAATAAGTAAACAATTAAATTTAAACTTCAATTAATTCTAAAAAGTTAATTTTAAATTTAAAACGTGAGCACGCTTTAAAGTAAACTAAGAAGCAATCATATAACGGTGGCATTTCGAACGTATATAAATACCTACAAAAATTTCATGGAAAATTAAAAAAATAACAAATTTATTTTTTAAAGAAAAACTAACGATCGATGAAAACTGAGACAAACTTTAAAAAAAAAAAATTATTTTTTTAACAAATTACGGATTCTCTAAGAAATTTAATTTTAAAATAATATAAGAACGTAAACTTACAATTTTAAACAGTTCGTGTTTTAAATGAAAAAATTATTAAAATTAAAATGTTGAGACACATAAAAATAATAACAGAAACTATGCAAAAAGATGGCGTACGTTAAAGTCGGGCGCGGACGACTTTGGGATACCCTGTACCACCACATTGCAATCAAGTCCGATATATTACTTACGAACACCAAAAACAATTTCTTTGCCAAATTCAGTTACAATATTTTTATAAACAAACGAAACACAACGAATTTTCTTCAAAAAACTTGTTTTTGACCGATCGGTCCTATGGGAGCTATATTATATAGTCAACCGATTTTGATCAAATTTGGTACTGTGCTTAGGCACTCTAAAAAACTTCCAATTGCCGAATTTGGTTACGATATCTTCATAAACAAACTAAACAAAAAGAATTTTGTTCAAAATACGTTTTTTCGACCGATCTGTCCTATGGGAGCTATATAATATAGTCAATCGATTTGGATCAAATTTGGTACAGTGCTGGGTATCCCTAAAAAACTGACAAACACCAAATTTGGTTACAATATCATCACAAACAAACGAAACACAACGAATTTTGTACAAAAAAAGTTTTTTTTGACCGATTGGTCCTATGGGAGCTATATGATATAGTCAACCGATTTTGATAAAATTTGGTACAGTGTTTAAGAACTCTAAAAAACTTCGGGATGTCAAATTTGGTTACAATATCTTCACAAACAAACGAAACACAACGAATTTTGTAGAAAAACGTTTTCTTGACCGATTGGTCCTATGGGAGCTATATGATATAGTCAACCGATTTGGTAAAAATTTGCTACAGTGTTGAAGATCCATAAAAAACTCCCGAATGCCAAATTTGGTTACAGTATCTTCACAAACAAACGAAACACAACGAATTTTGTAGAAAAAACGTTTTTTTGTCCGATTGGTCCTATGGGAGCTATATGATATAGTCAACCGATTTTGATAAAATTTGGTACAGTGTTGAAGATCCATAAAAAACTCCCGAATGCCAAATTTGGTTACGATATCTTCACAAACAAACGAAACACAATGAATTTTGTAGAAAAAACGTTTTTTTGACCGATTGGTCCTATGGGAGCTATATGATATAGTCAACCGATTTTGATAAAATTTGGTACAGTGTTTAGGAACTCTAAAAAACTATTGTGTGCCAAATTTGGTTACGATATCTTCATAAGCAAACGAATTATCCATCTAAAACTTTTGCTTTTTTTCGAGGTCCTCTGAAACACCCCTATGGGAGCTATATAATGTAGTCTCGATATCAAAAAAATAAAATAAACTTGTCTCCTATGGATAATAATAAGGGATCTTATCTGAAAGTTTGGTTGCTCTAGATCTTACCATCTCTGAGATCTAGGCGTTCATACGGACAGACGGACAGACGGACATGGGTATATCGACTTCTCTAGTCACTCTGATCATACTTTAGGTAACTTTGGGGGGTCTCCGACTTCTCCTTCTGTACGTTACATACATTTTCGGCTTGCACAAACACAATATACCCTTTGTACCGTACGGTACAGGGTATAAAAATATTGAACATTTTATAAATTTATTTTTAATTTAAGATTTATATATTTATAAACCTTAGTACAACCTCAGGACAAAAAGAAAATAAACAAACTATTATTATAAAAGTTGGTTTTTTAATTTAATGAAATGTTTAAATTTAATTTAATTTTATAATAATCAAACATAAAATAAATTTATTTTTACAGAAATCTTTGAAAAACCATTTTGCGGCAATATTTCCACCTTCAACCTATTTTGAGAACTTTACGAAAAGATAATATATAGAATCTTATCGACATATCATTGAAATATCTTTGAGATTTTTTTTTAATAATTAAAATATTTTCGAAGCCAACTAGGCTTGAGAGCTCGTTGTGCCCGATTTATTAAAAGTGGTTTCTAGATTTTCACAAAGACATTGTTATCGATTACATGAGCACTCCAACCTGTGTGAAATTTATAAAATAAACACAGCAGGCATGTTTTTTGTTTTTAACATTAGTAGGCTATGAAATTTAACTTTCCAAAATACCGAAAATCAGTAAAATCTTGAATTTTTGCGAGTCACTTGATAAAATTTCATTCATAAATTTTCTCACTCGTTGGTATTAACTCTTACTTTTACAAAGTACCTACAATTTGATATTTGTAAACTATGGCGGTAGAAGTTAATATGAGCCTGGATGATATTATTAGGTCAAGAAATATAACCAGTGTCGGTGTCAACAATAAATGGAAGCGCAAGCGCATTGCGGGCCCGACATATTTGGTCGTCGGAAACTTGGATTTGGAAGTGACAGATGCAGATATTTGGAACTTGTTTAAGGTTTTCGGGCCGCTCAAAAAGGCTGCTGTGGCACACGATCGTTATGGGCGTTCTGTTGGACACGCAGAAGTTGTATTTTACCGTCGTGGTGACGCCTGGAACGCTTTAAAATGTTATCGTCAAGTGCCATTGGATGGACGCCCCATGAAAATCATGTTGATACAGAGTGCTGTACAAACTGGTTGCGGTGGTTTCGGGCGTAAACAAAAAGTGCGCCAAAATGCTGAACAGCTTGACTTGGAACTAGAGTCCTATATGACTGAATTACAATTAACTTAATTAATTAACACAGTTTTGTTGAATTTTGCATTAAAATAAATAGTGGACGAGTGCGTCGAATAATTGTTAACATTACTTCGTTTCTAAGGCTTACATGAATCTATATGGCAAAGTTTATTTAAAAGGGTAACACTGTACATTATTGCTTATACCTTTCGCATCTGAGTGCTCAGGATATAGAATTTTAAAATGGCTGAGTGTCTATTCAACCCACATTTAATAGGCTGAGCGTAGAATAATAGATTTCTTCCAGCTATACGTTTACGATTATATTTTTAGTTCGTGACATTTAACTACCTAAAACAATTTAATGCTCTCTTTGGAACTTTGGAAAGCCAATTGTTTTCGAAACAGCTCATAACAAGTTTTTGATAAACGGCTTTGTAATAAATGTTACATTTTAACGATTTTTCCTGCCGGTCATATATTTCGATTACAGAATATATCAATATTTCGTCTGGTAGCGGTCTATATGTTCCATTTATTAGCAATGATGACCTCAATTCTGGTATTTGTTCGCTTAAAATGTCTTACTCGCCAGGCCCTGATAATGTTCCTACCTGTGTTATCAAAGCTTGTGCACTTGCGCTTCATGAACCCTTGCTGAAACTATTTAATTTGTCACTTGAATCGGACTCTTTCCCTACCATTTGGAAATCGTCTTTTATTATCCCCCTTCACAAAAATGGTAATAGATCCGATGTTTCCAATTATCGTGGCATCGCCAAATTGTCATCAATTCCCAAATTGTTTGAAAAAATTTTAGTGGCTCATTTGCAGCATCTTTGTAAGTCCCTTATTTCCCCGTGCCAGCATGGATTTATGAAAGGTCGATCGACCTCTACAAACCTTCTGGAGTTTACATCCTTTGCATTTAAAGGATTTTCAAATAAACTTCAAACAGATGTCATTTATACTGATTTTAGTAAGGCCTTTGACTCTGTTAATCACAAGCTCCTTCTTTTCAAGCTTGGGCTCTTAGGATTACCGACCAACTTTCTCAATTGGATTTCATCTTACCTTGCTGATAGAACCCAAAGAGTTATAGTTAGGTCTACTGTTTCCAAAATTGTTCAAGTATCTTCCGGTGTTCCGCAAGGTAGTCATCTAGGTCCTCTTTTTTTTACCCTTTTTATAAATGATCTGCCAAATGTGGTAAATCATGCCCGTGTTCTTATGTTCGCTGACGATGTTAAACTTTGTTTCTCGTTTAATGATTTCACGTCACATCTTTTACTTCAAGATGATTTAAACTCTCTTTATAACTGGTGTACGGTTAACCATTTGAACTTAAACCTTTCCAAATGTATGTTTATGACATTTCATCGACACAAACCTCACTTGGTTAATTACTCCATAAATGGTTCTCTTTTGGTGCGTATCTCTTTATGTACTGATTTAGGTGTTACTTTTGAGCCTAAAATTACCTTCAACACCCATGTTTCTACAGTTGTGAATAAAGCTAGGTGTGTTTTAGGGTACATTAAACGCTGGTCAAAAGAATTTAATGATCCGTATACGACCAAGGTTCTTTATTCTGCTCTCGTTCGCCCAGGACTTGAGTACTGTTTCTGTGTTTGGTGCCCTCAATACAAAAAATATCAAGCACGAATTGAATCTGTTCAGAAACAGTTTCTCCTTTTTGCTCTACGAAGCTTAAATTGGGACCCCAATATCCGTTTGCCTCCTTATGCCAGTAGACTTCTTCTAATTGATCTACCTTCTTTGAAAAATCGTAGGATTGCCCTTAATGCTATTTTTTTGCATAAACTCATAACTGGTTCCATTGATTCCCCTTTCCTACTTCGGCAGCTTTTGTTTAACATTCCTAGACGCTCCTCTAGAAATTTTGTACCCTTATCTCTTAAGAGATGCACTACAAATTATGCTTTACATGAGCCTTTTAGAGTTTTATGTTCGAATTTTTATGACTTGGCACGTATCCTCTCAAGTGAACTTTCGCCTTCCAGTTTGATGAGAGCTGTCTTGAACCACCTTGGCTCCAGTTAAAAATTCCCCCAACGGGCAGGAGTCCGATTATTTTCTGGATTGCTGGTTCTACTTGTTTGCTACTGACCACAATTGGCTGTGGGTAGGGGCATAGCTGGCCACCAGGCAAATAAAATTCCCCCAACGGGTCAGTGGCAAACTACCTAATATTAATTATATTATATTATATTAAATATTTTAAAAATTTGTTTATAAGTTTCTTTTTGTATTATCCTTTTTAAATTAACCTTGTTTTTTGTTTTTAAGTAATCAACTGATTATATTATATGTTGATCCTAAATAAATAAATAAATAAATAAATAAATAAATTGCTTCACATTAGTTTTGGTTGTGACAGCAACACACAACACCTGTTTGTATTTTTCCACAAAATAATGAGGCAACACTGTTTTGTTACGTCATAAAATTAATTTTGAGATCAAATGTTGGGCTGTTTTTATATAACATTTTTTTTTTTATGTTTGGAAGGTTTTTCGCTTTGCGAACAGTCGTTTTGGTGGGTTACGATAAAATCCAACATTGTCATATATAAAACAGGGTTCTCCAGGTGGCAATTAATCCACTAAATGAAAGTGTTTGGCACTTATATTTCGGTCCAATCGGATCCGTATAATTTTAAGTAGCCGTGGCGGATCGCGGAGTTAACAGGGTATTCACCCTGGGCCCGTTGACTTAAAACAGTAGATATTTAAATTATTCGAAAAAACGAAGTGCGCTTGGGACCCATCTATACACACTACTGGGGCCCTAGTTTTGCTCTTGGAGGCCAGATTTTTTGTTAGATTTGATCTTTCATCCAAAGTATTGACAAAGATTTTCGTATAGTGCAACCTGTGTAAAATTCGTATTTATATGATCACATACTAACCGGTTAAGGGAAGTGAAAATAAAATCATCGTAAATTAAAAAAAAATGGAACACATAACTTTTTGCTCTAAAACTCTTTTGCTTCTGTTTTACTTCCTTTGTTTAATTGCTGATCCAACATCTGCTCCATTAATTATGCATTAAATAAAAATAGACTAAATCAAAACCCAAAGTGAAGCAACTGCTTATACATAGACACGTATGTATTATATAATTATAATCCTATGTACATTTGTGTTTGTTCCTGTTTCTGTGTGGCTTCTCATGGCTACTCTTTCTGGTCCAGTTCCGGTGTACACCTTTTATTCTTTAACAAAATTAAGTGGCGAATTCTTAGATTTATTTATGCTTGTGAATTAGCCAAAATATAAAAAAAAATATCAATTTTTCAAGGGCATTATGGACTTGGACAATGGAACTAACAAAATGAAGCTTGTAGAAAGTTGCCCGTTTTCTTATAGACGTTTTTGGAAGGTGATCGATTTTGGCTTAGTGAAAACAACATTTCGAATCCAGAAATGTCACTTTTTTTTTTTTGGTTCATATGAAGTACAAATATAGTTAAACGTTTTCTAAATGGTTAATCTCACGTGTGACAGTGTCTCGAGATATATCTGTAGATTTAATAGAATTATATCGTAGTCTGCACCTGTTAAAAAGGTTTTAAGTTTTTTTTTAAACTAAGACAATTTTAAAATTTTAAGTCAAGAAATAAATTCGTGTCACGAATTTGTGCCAATTTTTGCATGGTTATCGTTGGGCATTGTAAGCGTGATAAAGGAAATGATTTAGAGGGAGCGGGAATAATATTGGTACATTTGGCCAATTTCTGATGACCTTTTACCTGATCTTAATTTCACCATACTATTCTAAGTAACGATGTGAATTTTATCAGTCTTTGATAGTGTGAGCGATCCGTAAAATTTAGCTATGGGGGAAATTGAGCAGTTTTTATCGCTCCTTTTCGGAACCAAGTAAGAAAATTATAGTTCTCTCTGTCTTTTCTAGACTATAAGGTGGCTCTTATAGACTATCTAGTTGCTCAAATGGACAGACGGACTTTGCTCAAGGTGCTGAAATGTGTATTTCCATTTTGGCGTGATGTTACAAAATACAAAAAAAAGGAAAAGTGATTTTTTTCTTGATTTTATCCTATTTTCATGAATATATACGCCTATTTATAAATAAATAAAATTAATAAATATATTTATGTTAAATTGGTGTGACGTTACATTTGTATGATACAATTTTCAGTAGCATATAAGCTGTTTATAAATAAATAAAATAAAAAAGTTTAAGTACGACAATTTATGCCAAAAAACGAAGGAAAAAGTGTTAGACTAAGGAAGCAAAGAGGTATTACAATATATACTAAAAAGTATGACAGCAATCGGCCTCTTTAAAGGTATGTACATACTTGCTTATTAATAAGACTTTAAGTCAATTTTGCAAGTTTTTTTCTAAGTTTTTTTTTTACCTTTTCTGTGACGTAATTTTTCGCGACTTTATTTCAATTTTCGCTAGACATTTTTTTAAAAATAATTTATATAATAATACATATATTTTTAAAATTGATTAACAATTAAACATCAAATTAGTCTCCAATATTAATAAAGTTTAATGAATATATTTTACTTGTTGAAAAGATATTGATAAGATAATGGTAAGGAATAATAAAGGGCAGATGCTCTTAGAAATAGTTAAAACTGATCAAAACATGGACTTTTTTTGGGATATCCCATTTGGGATATTTGTTTTCATATGAAGTTTTGTCATTCCGTGCGAAATATTTCGTACTGCGTAGACCCCTTTAGTAGCAACATTTTTCGGCATCTGACAAACATTAATTGTAGGAAAAGATTTTTACCCCTTATTTAAGTATCTTTAGAAAATATCTATTTAATTATAATAGCTATAAAAATACAAAAAAATGTGCAACGGTAGAGCTTTCTGTAGAAATGTAAGAATTGTGGTTTAAAGAGTTTGGGGTCTGCCGATACACCTTCTGTTTTTGTCCCCTTACTTTATGGCTGCAGGGTCTACAAAATTCGAATGCTTTGTGATTCAAACTAAAATACACAATTTTGTTATTATTCGCTAGAGCAAAGTAAAACGTAAGAGCAAAATGCAATACAAAAATGCAATAACAATTACAACGAACGAGCACTCACGCAAACACAATACACAACTGCGCTCTCTTTGTATTTACTTTGTGTTTACTTTGCGTTTGCTCGCTCTTGCTTACGCTCTTTGCGCTCAGCAACGCTGTCTTTGTTTTGGGTTGCGGCAGTATTCAAGCCGAGCCGGTCTTTCAGTCAGTATTTCGAGTTGAAACGAAACGTTTGTAAGCGCAACGACGGCGTAACGAAAATAATAATAATAATACCTACTCTACTAAATGGCGCGTATTTGTGTTTTTTTATGTGATTAAACAACAACCAATACTAATAAAAAAGAAAGAAAAAAAAATGTCAATGCACGTTATTAAACAACAACAAAGTGCAATTGTGTGTGCAGTGCAATAAATATATAAATAATTATAAAAATAAAAATTAGCAAACAACAGCAGCAAAGTGTAATAAATAAAACGTAAAAAAATGACGCGTGAAGAAGAGGAAGAAGTGCGCTCGCTGCTTTCGCGCCATCAGGAGCGCATTATGCTCGATCTTGGCAGCACCGACCTGGTCGCAGTGCTCGTCAAGAACTCTGTGCTGAGTCAGTCTGAAGAGGATTTACTGCTGAAGCCTTATGCGGCGTCCTCAGCAGCTGCAGCTGTAGCCGAAACCGGTAGCGCACCTTCCAGCGTGGGTGCCTTGACAAAGCGTAAGCTGAGCGCTGTGGCCAGCAGTGGCAGCGGCAGCGGAGGCAGCGCAAGTGGTAGCAGCGCCGTGGGCGTTGGCGTCAACGCTGGCGGAGATTACAGTGCAAGTTTGGCCGGTTCTTCGCGTAGTGCAAGTGTTAATGGTGATCACGCTCAAAGCGACAATCGTTCACTAACGCCCTCTGTGGGCGGTCTAGGGGAGCAGGTGATCAACAGCTCATCATCTCAATATAATTCGCTAAATGATGCCGATATTTTGCGCATGCAATGCGCCAATCTAATTGAGATCATAGCCAAAAATGGATTTGAAAAGTTCAAACAGTTTTGCTATGCCATCGAATGCGAGTGTCCACAGCTGATCGAGGATTTAATTAACGATCGTCTCAAAAGCGGTAAGTGAGTGCCACTGACTAAAATTTGGTTAACCGGTTTACCCAAGCACCTTTAACTCGTTCTTATTCTTGTTGCTCCCCCAACTTTGTTAAGTGATCGTATCAACATGTTTTTGTCAGTCCAAATGCTTTGCTCTGCCATCGATATCTGTTGTAAATTATGCGCGTAATTGTTCGATTTTGTATACCCTGTAAACCTAGAAACCAAGGGCTACATTCGTTTTTGTGTCTGAAATTTATTCGAAACCAAAGTCTCTCAATTAATCACAAGCATAGATAGAGGCGTGGAATTAAATTTTTTCCACGAATTTGTACAGAGATTTTTAAAAAGAAATTGTTCAGTCTAAACGCATTTTATTTTAGCTGCGAGCGATATTTAGGAAGTTGTTAGGAACGATAAAAAAAAAACGTTTATAGTACAACCCAAAATTTCGTAATTTTGGACGATATTTCCGAAAAAAGTTTCAAAAGGTTTGCAAAGTCTCAGTCTATAAAAAACGAATGAAAAATACAGAAAAACTAATTCAATTTTTTAATATTTTTTGATTAAACATTTATCTACACTCAGTAGACTCTCTCGGAATTTTATAAAAAATTAAATTGTGTATTGAGATAAAATTCTTTTTTGACTAGCTGTCAGGGGTCTTGAAATTTTGTCAGCAGACGTGTCTTATGCTCTAGTTCTTCTGTTTAAAAATTATGATTGCATTAGCAAAAAAAAATGTAAATTTTATAGGCCAAAGTTGGAGTACCCATCGGGGTCAGTGCTTTAAATACTAAATTTGTAACTAATGTTTATAATAGTAATCAAATAATACTGTCTAAAATAAATAAACATCTTTAAAAAAAAAAAAAAAAAAGTTCTTTATTACCACTCAATTATTTTAATACTGGACCCTATTCCCGTAATAGAATTTTGTGGCTTTCCCAATTTTAAAAATACCCTTTTTTAAATCGATAAAATCGGTTCAACATTGGGTGAGTTAAATGCCATAATATTCTGCCCTAAAACTTTACTATAAACCGTGTATTATGAAAAGATTTTAGGAACATAGCCCTGGAATTTCGATGTTTACACCTACAGTAAACAACATTGAAAGTAGATAAATAGCGTTTAAAGATAATTTCCATATCTCACCAAAATCTTTTTAAACTTAATTCAATATATTTGCTGAAGGTTGAGGGTATAACATAGTCGGCCTGTCCCGACTGTAGCTGGACCAATTGTCTAAGCTCTCGAAAAGACGGAGAGACTAAATCGCAACAAACATATGCGCTAATTGGTTTTGCATTTTAAAATTAAATAAATATCTCTTGTGGGTAATTGTGGCGTTGGAGGAGTGGGCGCTCCACTGACGTTGTACGGTGGCAGTCATATAATAATTGACGCTATTGCAGATTACGCATTATAAATGCCATAATTCTTGCCTTCAAAGCAATTTTAAGATGTGACAGGTGGCATTTGACTTAGTTTCCATTGGTCTGTAAAATTATTTGCATAAAGTTAGGTGTGCGCTTGGGTGTTAGAGTGTCTCTGATTGGGTTCAACTATGCGAGGAATTTATTTCGTATGAGGCGCAGCCAATAACAAATCTCTTTTAGGATTGTCTTGCAAATTACTGTATAGTAACGGTAAGTGGGCTGTCGTGTATAATTAGATAATAGAACTAAGGCTCAATTATCTCATAAGAAAATAATTATTAAAGGAGAATTCAGATTTATGGATATATTCAGAGTATCTCTGAAACGAAAATTCTCAATTCAAAAGGTATATGACAGACGAGCTATCGATTCCTATCTTTGTCTTCGGCATTATTACAAGATTCTTTTTCTTCCTGATTGGCTCTAAAACGTTTATTAGTTAAGCCAACGGATGCTAGAGCGAAGCGTAGCCGCTGGATGGTAATACGCATGACTAACCCTGACTAACCCATCTTAAAGGCCCAAAGTTATAACCGTGCTGCATTATTTTCCTTTTCAACAGTCCAGGAGCATTTCCATTATATTGCTCCAGGAAGGACGTACATCTTGTGCTTTGTTCAGATGCCTACTGAGATCATAAAAGCTTTGTTTAATTGATAGTTACCAATCCGCTTGATCTGCACGATGACGTCGTTGTGACGTTTATGCCTAGGTAGACGTAGTTCCTGAAAAAAAATCAAAAGTCTACTTTTTCTTTTTAAAGAAAACAAACAAACGTTCTCTCCTGTACAGTCAGACACATACTAGAAAATTCTTTGTTAAAGGTTGTAATTATATATCGCATGGTACGACTGAAGATGTGCATATCATCTGCATAGCCAAGCAACCAAAGGCTTTTATATAAATTGTCCATTTCCGCTGCATTTCGGTTTTTCTCAGTATTTTAAATTTGAAGATGTCATTGAAATCGTCGTCACTAACTCCGAAGCCCTGCATGTTGTTAAACACTTCGTTGAGATCCCTTCACATCTTGAGGGATCAGTTCGCTTAGTCCTTTGCTATCAATAGGCGACTTTGTCATTCGCAAAGTGATGCTTGTGGATTTGGTTCTATTACCATATAATATTTTTTTCTATGTTTCCAAATATGAGTACGAGCCCAATTTTATCAATTAAATGAGAAAATTAAATAAACGCTTATGTTTGATTTCATTGAAATTGAGAAGATACACTCGAATAGATTAATAAACAGAATCCATTAAGTAGCTTCGATTGTAATTTTTTCAATTAACGAATATTCCGAGAATTCCCATCAAAATTCGCACAGCTGTTGAGCATCCACGCGCTGATTCATTGACCCAAAACCCAACAGTTCAAACCAGGCACCAGACCAACCCAACCCAACATGTCTGTATTTACATATGTATATGTATGTATTTATCTATGTACAGTGTGTGTTTGTATGCACAGACACGAATTGTAAATTACCCTAACGTCAAGAGGAATGACTAGAACGCCGAACCGAACCGAAACAGAAATGAAACTGAACGTAACAGCTAAAACAATACAAACAACAACAAAAACAAATCAGTAGCCAAGCAAAAAAAAAACAAAATGAAAATAAAGTAACGAAAACATCGCGTTACTTTTTGTTGTACTTGTTTTTTTTTTGCTTATTTTCCTAATGAAAAAGTCGGCTGGAACAGAAAAATAAATAATCATGCAAGTCCAAAAAAGCAAAAAAAAAAATGAAAAATAAAAACCAAAACCAAAACAAGAGCAAGAGCAAAAAAAAAGTGGCAACAAGAACAGCAAGAACGGACAGCGTACATAAAGCCCTCGATCACGTTTTATGATTCCGGCCACGATTACAAGAAACGCGTTATGGTTACGCGTGGTCCATAGCCCATCTTTGTATATACAGTGAATCGTAAAAGTCTTGGCACAGGCAAAATCATAGAATCAAAAAAAATGTATTGTAGTAAGTTGCATCGGCTCGAAGTTGCCAGATTTTGGCCAGTATGGCATGCGCGAAAACAATTTTGTTTTATCAAGACGATCTGAAACATTCATCATATATTTAACAGGAATACTATTGCAAACTTTAAGGTCACTATATATGAACGATATACAATGTAGAAAAAATGTAAATGGGCCTTTTGGCCCAAATCCGGAGCTTTGGTCAAAATTTCCAGTGACATACGGCGTGGACTATGGATGTTCGGTTTTAATTTATGTGTCTGATAAATTATATGGATATATGTATATGATCAATTCAGTTTAACGCTCGCGCCGAATCGACATATCTGGGTCTTTGCAACTTTGGAAAGACAATCAATGCTTTCTGGTTACCGTGAACTTTAAATTGTCAAACATTTGGCAATTATTATTCTTTTATGTCTGATTCACTAACATCCGTAATATAGTAGAAGCAACTATTGTACATAAAACTTACCAAAATTAACATTTTTACGTATTGTTATAAAATCTTGGTATTTTTATCTTTTTCTAATATAACTAATATAAATGTCTTTGAGTAAATATTAAAAAAATTTTGTTTTCCAAAAAATTGGCTAACTAATTTCTTGAATAAGGAGAAGCAAAGGTTATTTACAGTAAAAGGTCAAAAGTAGTGCAACATCAATATTCACTGTTTTTTTTTTAAATTTTTTTTATCCCAAATGGGATATTTTTTTTTATGTGAAGTTTTGCGATTCCGTGCGAAATATTTCGTGCTGCGTATAGGCCTTAAACTAACAAATAATTATTTTGTGTTTAATTTTTTTGACAAAAAATAAATTCTTTTTTTTTCGTTTTTAGAAAATTGTTGTTTATTAATACATCCTAATTAAAGTTAATTTTTAATATAACACCTACAACAAAACGGAAATAACAATGTTTTTATATTAACTTTTTTTGAAAAACGACATCCTTTTTAAGTTAAGTGTAACAAAACGTATTTACAGTGACTCTTCGAATGTATTGCTGTGCCCAGACCTTTTGGATTCACTGTATGTACACATGTATGTGAGTGTGTGTATCTGTGTGCCTCCGCATCTGTGTATCTCCGTATCTGTATACAGTGTGTATAGTTGTAACTTCAGTTGTACAATGGCTGCAGGGGTTTTTTTTTTCTACACACGTCTCTACGAGTATTTTGTGTGGCCGGGTTAGTCCCAGTCTATGTTTCGTGTCTCTCCCGTATGAGTCTGTGTTCCCGCGACAGCCTGTTCCAAGCCATTCATCATCATGATCAGCAAACATCATAATTGTAATCATTGTCATCGTCTGTTATTGTTGTTTTTTTTTTTTTTGTTTTTTTTTTCCTTTTTTTGTTGCTAGCGGTGGCGGAGTTGACGTTGACGTTAAAGCTGACGACGCGTCGTTTCGCTTTTACTTCTATGCCCATTTTTAGTTTACTGCGTTCTGTTTGCTAATTTCTTGTACGTGCTGTTGTTGTTGTTTGCCTTTGCACTACTCTTTCATACCTTTTGCTCTTGCCGCATCGCACACTGGTCCAAAACTAAGCAAATCAAAGTTGAAAGTATGTTAGCAAATGTGTCACCACGTTCGTTTAGAAGAATAAAAGAGTTGTGTTCTTAACCTTTCATTCGAAGCAAAATAATTAAAAAATAAAACCCACTACTTCATAAAACACACCTATTCAACAAATGAAATAATGAATATTCCGAAAAATATCAGGCTCACTGTATCGAAATCATAGCGATTTAAGTGCTTCGTGTGTGTTGGATACTAACTATTTCAACATGAGTTTTTTTCGAAGAAATTTCGAGATTATTGAAAAAATATGTCTTGTTCTACACCTTTTTGTGATTTCGTAAACTGAATTAATTTATTGTTTACCAATTTCTATGCTTATGCCTTTACTATGTATCCAATTAGTTTCTCAATAGCGATACATTTGTCAATATTAGTTAACCTTTACTTTTACTTATTTATGGGAGCTGGATCCTTTACTCTCATGTGTAACTTTTAAGACAGCATCGTAGAAAAGGAGCTTTCTAAGTAAGCTGATAAGTGCAGTTACAAAGGTATTACAAATATTTGACTTCAGTATATGGGCGAGAAGTTTCACGTGATTTAAAAAAATATGGATTTCCTTGTTTTAATTATACGTTAATATCTCTTATCACAACAACATACTGGGTTTTCTATCCTCCCATGTTTTAATGCAGAAGTGGCAGTTATGTTTAAAACTGGCTAGAGCTAGCTCACTGGAAAATGTTACAAAATTCGAATTTAATTTTTATATTTATGACTTAAAATAATTATTTAATTTTAATTATATTCTTTATGCTTTTTATTAAATGTGATGACCGGATATTATTAATATTTATTAGGCTTCCTAAATATAAACCTTTTTTACTCAAAGATTATTGTTGAAAAAAAAAAACATAGCGTACTGGTTTAGTTGCTGAAACAATTCACAGTTGGAAGAAAATAATTCACAAACCCAACAAATCTTAAAAGTTGGCTAGGCCAAATCAATAATGTGAAAATGTGTGGATGACTGTAAGATGTCTGTATGAACTTACTCAAAGTATTTTTTTTGACAGCCAACACCATAAAAATGCGACCACTGTGCATTGTCTCAGGTAGACGCAGCTGACGACAACGACGCGTCGTAGAGTTCTCTCTGCTACGTAAATTACAATTATTTACAGCGCGCAATGTTTGTGGTCCTGCCCTCTTACTTCTCTCCCGCTCTCAATTTTGCGTTTGCCTTTTGCATTTTGCATTTGATAATTTATGCAGCATAATCTGCTCGATGACGTTTATCGTGCGCCCTGACTGTTGCACCCCCCTCCACTTATTTCCTTTCATTTGTACGCCGCTCTTATCTCTGTGACACTGTTGTTGTTGTTCTTCTTCACTTTTGCTGCTGCTGCTGCGCTGGCTGGCGAGCATCGTTTCCTTTTATGTTCATTTGTTGATTTCTTTGATTTCGTTTTTTATGTGCTGTTCTGCTTACTTATGTATATATGTATGTATGTAAGTATGTTCAAGTATATATATATAATGTGTATGTTTACTTTACCTCTGCTTAACATCATTATGATGTTCACCTTTACCTTTGTGCCATGTTCTTTTCTTTGCGCTCTGTTCATTTTCTACGCCACTGCGCATGCTTATCCTGCTTTGTGACCGCTTTCGTAATGACCGATCGTTGTTGTTGTTGCTGCTGTCGCAGTCCTACTTTGGCCTCTCTCTTTAGTTCTTCCTTCTGCTACTCGTCGCACAGGTTTATGTTATTGCTTTTAAGTAGGTTTTCATGACGCGTTTTACTACGTCGCATTTGCGCGGTTTCTCCTACGTTTTGATTTTCCATCGATTCCTTAGTTCCGTTTGGACTTGCAGTTTGTTGCACTCTCTCTCTTAGTCTGTTTCTCTGTGTTGGGTCTGTGCGTCTAGCTCAGGATGTGGCTGGCGCTAATATACCATGAAATTTATGTTCACCGTCCAGGAAAAAATAGGCCGTTGCGCTTTTGCGTGTTAAGAAAGTGTTGCAGACCACTTCCAGCAATAGTTCCTCTAGTTGGCCAAGTTGTTGCTGGTATCTCGAGACTACTTCACTTTAGCCAGACTTTGTAGCCTATCTTAATTGTCGTGTCGCCCATTTAGCAACAAAGTAAAGTTGGCAGTTCTCATAAAATATCAATGTAATGGCTTGTAAAGCTAAGCTTGAGACTGTCTTTGCCAGAGATCTGCCTGGGATTAAGTAGTGCGCTCTACTAGACTAGAACGGCTTGCATTAGATAATACTTGCAATTTATTCATAATAATAGCTACATGGAGGCAACTTTTTAGGCGTTTAGTTCTCGTAAATATTCTCAGCAAACAATGATAATAATAATGTTTAAGTTATTCACACTGCCAGCAGATAGAATTTATTGTTAAACTGTCTACAGTCTTTGTTTAGTGTTATCGGTTGTGAGAACTGTAGGATACAATATTTTGTAAATTTGTAAATTCTTAATAATATCTTTGAACTTGGTATAGATTTTGGAAGTTTAAGATACAGGTTCTGATTGCTAAGACCACATCGAAATATCTAAATTGAAAACGTATATAATTTTTAGGTGTTGTGTTTTTTTTGGATCAGCTGTTTGGGCTAAGTATATACATACAGATGTAATAGCAAATTATTTGATTATAAAGTTATTCGAATTTCATTTAAATTTATACATACGTATTGATAAGGTCATTAAAACGATACAATACAATAAGGTAAAAAATGAAATATAAATCCGAAAGAAACCGGAAATCTCTTTTTTAAGCTTATTTTCGAAACGCAATATGGAAAACCATATACAATGTTTTGGCACGACTTACTCTTGGGTAATCTAGAAAGCTTGCCTTCACACATTTATTGTTAAGAGCTGAAAATTTTGTTTGCAATAACAATACCAGATAGAGATATATGATACTCTTAATAACTTCAATTACTATATAAGGTTATCCAGTATACATTCAAGCAATCAAGGCTCAGCTCGTAAGCTCGTACTAATATTTAATATTCTAATAGCAAAATATTTCTGCGCTTATCATCTGTTTTACGCTAGCATAAGCCAAGTAACTCAGTTCCCGATCTAGCTCCTCATCCAGCTACTTGAAATAAGTTGATTAGGGCCTATGCCACTAAGTTTTTATTTTTAAAGAGCTTTAACCTACTTGATTTTGTAGCATCATATACCAAGTTGTCCCGGTTAACTAGTCTTGATTTTCTTATTTTTCCACATTTTCGTAGTGCCTCAAACTAACATAATCTATATTAAAATCTTAAACGATTTATAAAAAAAAAACCAATAAGTAAACCCCTTACACAATTAATTGGCATCCAAAGCGCATTAGCACTTCTGGGTGGCATCTAAAATCTTACACGCAATAGTTCAATTCTCATTTATAACTAAATCTAGAGCAATGGTATTGTGATCCCAATTTTGTAAGAACGCCTTATGTAATCATTATTAATTTCGGTGCCTTTATGCTATCATACCTCTACATACCCTGCCACTTACTATAATGCTCCGTAGTGTATCATTCAACTGAGGCAACTTCTCAAGATCTTTTAAGCTGCTTAGCAGCTAGCTGGTTGGCCAACTGGCACGCAATCGGTTCCTCTTGATCAGTTGTAGCTACAGGTAAGTTGTTGGGGTCTTTTACTTTTTAAGCAGTTTCTCTGTCTACGCTCTTTCTCTCTTTCTTTGCTTACAAACAACAGCAATAAAAAACAACAGCATATCCCGAAAGCTATGACTCATAGCCAGCGCCAAATTGGTTGCAGTTGCAAGCTCCTCACACACACACTCTCAGATACACAGATGCACACCCATTTATCCCCTCTTGAAAACGTCTGGCGTCTGTTTCATGCAACTGTTCTGGGCTTGGGTTTGTTGTTATGGTTATTGTTGTTATACCCTGTACCTATAGGGTATTCCAAATTTTTGAAATGTATCTAACAGACAGTAGGAGGCGTGACAGACACTGAGCTGTTTATACCAAAATGATCAGCGTTGACCTGGGTAACGATTGATCTATCTTCGTCTATTTGGCTCTCGGTCCGTCTGTATGAACACATAGAAATCGGAGACAAAAAGAGTTAGTGATATTAACTTTTCCCAACAAATGTGTCCTGGGGCGGGTGAAGTTTTGTGAATTGAGTCGATAGCTGCTGTCCATTCCATCCATCAGAATTTCGATGCTGTTATGTATTTTAATCTGAAACATTTTGCGGCGTGATTACGTGCATTAAAGTCTTAAAATTGTTGGGATAATATTGGATATATTCCACGAAAGTTATAGACCCGCACTATTTTCATGACCTTTCGACTATTCGTAAACATTATTATGTATTGCTTGCTAAAAAAAATCAAAAAGTGACTATGATTAGTTCCTAAATTAAAGCATTCACACATGTTTTTTTTTTCATAAAAATGGATGCAGTGTATTCCATTGTCGGGAATCGCCGCGACTGTTTTGACTTTTTCTTGATTGTGTTGTTGCTGTGTTTGTTGCTTGGACTGCAGTTGATGAACTTGGCGCAGCAGTTGTTGCCAGTTGGTTGAAGTTGTTGGAGTCTGTCTGTCAGTTTCAGCTGCTGCTGGATCCGCTTTTGGTTTAACTGTTTCTCTTGGTAGTAGAAAAGCAAAACAACAACAATAACAATAAGAAAGCCGCAGTGTTTACTGCATTTTGACCCGCAAAGAGCAAACAAAGCTGAGATGGCAGATTCATCACTTGGCTGCTCTCGCTATATCACTCATCCCAGTGGCTTAGATACTTTGTGGTATGCGGGAATGCATGAATGTTTTGACTAAACATGTGATCTGATACCTATCATAGTATGTATTTAGTTGACACTATTTCCAAAAACAAATCGATAGAAAATATTTTTGCGAATTCAGATACTTAATCATTGATCACTAAACATATGATCAGTGATCTGTCTGTTGTCATAAAGTTTTATTTTTCACACGTATTAAAGTTATAAATATTATTTTATAAATTTACCTAGATACATCAAACAAAAAAGGCAAATTCAAAAGAATTAAAATTATTCTTTTTTTCAGCTTATTCAAAATTAGAACACTCTGAAAAATTAAGAAAGAAACCCAAACAAAAAAAGGATTTAACACTAAAAAAACACAGAATTTCTGCCCGATTACGAAATGTAGGGCACTTCTGCCAAAAAACCGCTGGCCTTCGCCTTTATTTTTATATACTGCTGGTAGTTTAATAGAAAATTAAACATATTTTATTTTTTATATAATTAGAGTTCTAATTTTATCTCAGTGCCAGACAAGCTAATATATATTGTACTGACAAATGCCCTTAACTTTATTTTTTTTATTTTAAATTAAATTTTGTTTGTATAAAAAAAAACATCGCAATAACACCTGTTGCTAGTCTGGCTCTTTACATTTCTGCACGTTGCTAGGCTTACGTCGTTAGTCTTGCACTTCTGCATTTCTACCCAATAATTTTTGTACACCTCATGGGTTGGATTAGCCCCCTTAATCCCAGCTATCTACGCCACTGACGCATTCTCTTTTACTTTTTCATGCAATGCCTTGTAAATGCATTATATTTTTTTTTAACGACTTTACAGCTCTTTGAAAGTTATCATTTAGGCTTTTTTGTCTTACATGACTTTTCTGTTATTTTTACAAGTCATTAGCTTTAATTTACGAACTCAGTTACTATACACTTGGTTAATTTCATTCATAGTTTTGATCTGTCCATGCCTCAGTGATGTTCAAGTTGTTCTGCATCATAAAATGCAGCTGGTACTTAAAAAGAACCAGCTCTCTTTTACTCAAATATTGTTATGTGGTACCTCAAGATCGATTGTTTGACTCATTACTGCGGCCAGTTCGGTGCCCTGAGATTTTCAGTTTTATTATAACTATCATTTATCGTGGTTTAAACTTCAAGCTTGGTGGCATTGCCCCGAGCAGACTTTTATTTTTTTTTTTGCAATCTTGATGTCTTTTTTGTTGTTGAAAATGATGATTGATTAGTTTGATCAAACTTTGCATTATTGGTCTCAGAGTACACAATATGTGTGGCAATTATTTGATTTAACGCTTGGCTGGCGTGCCACTAAATAGGGAGTTTTGAGAGCTTTATTTGTGGTTATAATAAATTGGTATAGATGCAGTTCTTTTATATACATATACGTTATCTATGAAGTTATTACCAAAACACAATTTTTTAGTGTATTGTTGTTAAAACATACATATGAGATAAACAAAAGGTATTTTTTTAAAAGCTAGCCAGCCCTATTCATTGTTTATAGTTAACACCATCTTTCATTGTTTATACTTAACACCATCTTAAAGGTAAACATTCCAAGCAATGCTAATTTCTTTACCTAAATATGACAGAAAATTAATCAAACTTTTATTTAATTTTATTTTACTAACTTCGATATACCTGTTGCTTAATGCTTCGCCCGATAATGGAATACTCTTTTCCCCAAAATAACTAATACCTGCTAACAGTAGAGTAGAATTTTTAATACTTACTTAGAAGCAGCTTATATCATGATGTTATCTGTGTAATTCTACTGTGGAAAATGGGGTAGGTGTCGACTAAATTCTTTAGGGGGACTATATATGCATCTTTTTGGAAAAAATTTAGTGTCAAAACCTTTTATAGTCTCAGAGCTCTTGGCGTTCATACAAACATGTCTGTATCGATTAATCTATTCGTGCTGATCAATTTGGTATATATTGGCTAGGTTTGATCATGATTTGTTCTGCCTGCTGCAGTTTTTCGGATGGTAGTAGTATACACTTTAATTCTAGGAGTATTTATAGGCTATTCTTCTTTAAATATGCATAAAAGATAATACAGTTAATGGCTACAAAAACTTCTGATTAATAAATATTTATAATCATTTACAACATTTACAACTTCCGATTATTGAAATAGGCAGGGGGTCAATAATAACCAACAGCTATTCTCAGCCTTATTTATCAAATTATTAATTACCTTTATCGAAAAATTATATCTGCAGGGTTTTTACGAACCCTCTGAACCGGTTTTGGCTTGTTAAAAATATTAAAATGTTATATTTTTAATTGATTTTCACACTTTTATATGTATACTGCGCTTGTCTGTTTCGCTATTAATTAAATTAATTTAATTATGAATTGATTGCCTGTTATAAAATCTTTCAAATATTACATTGGCAATAATTAATATTTTTCATGTCTGGGCGAACTACTTAATATGTTAACCTTGAAGTTAATGATTTATTCAAATTAATAATATCTGGTTTACAGTAGCCACAACCATAACGATTTTTGACTGGTCTAGTTGACATTGTGTCAGGTGTCGATTAACATTTTCTAGCTTCTGTCAAGCGAAACACTTTTGGATATGTCGCAGTTTGGATTGACCGCATTTTGGTTTTGTTTTTTTTTTTTTTTTTCAATTATATGGGCATTGGTTGAGTTTAACAAAGGTAACGTTAAAATATCTACGTAGACAAAATTTTTCCACAGTAATTGCAAAAAGAAAGTTTGCAATTTAAATTAGAGTTTTTTTTTGTTGTTGAAAATTGCTATGGAAAAAACTAACGTTGTGGTGGTCATTGTTCGCAGAGGTTTTCCATTGCGTGTTTTACATGGTCAAATTCAAACCACTTTGAAGCGGTCATCAATGTTGTAAAATTGTAGGAAAAACGCTCTTAAAGTGTCTTTAACTTGTACCGATTTTCATGGGGGAAAGTGTTTGTAATTTGAAAATAATTGCAAATTGCATTTGGGTGCTGATATATATCTAGTATTGATGGTAAATGTGTACTTGTATCTTAATCTTGAGATTTAAATGTAGTTTTTTAGTAGTGAAATTTTGAAAATAAGTATGCGAGCTATTATAATATCATCTGCATTGATTGCAAAAAATGCACATACATAAGCTTTAAATATATTTTAACAGATTTGGCTAAAGATAAATTTCAAGTCTTCTTTGTTATGACAAAAACTGACGAAGTTTCAATTAAACTTTCCAATATTTGTAGCTTAAGTTATTTTTTTCTTGCCCTCTTCGGTGGGCATAGATTATCGATGCATGATGTCATCCGACTAGGCCCAGCCAAAAAAGAAAATAAAGTTTGCCTCGGATATTGGGCTCGGATAGTAGGCCAAAAGTGCAAAAGTGCATTAATTCGAAGTATCAGAATTATTTTCGGAGTGGCAATTTGAGGCAACGTAAAATCGTAGAATATCAAATCATTGTCAAGTTTTGCTGGTATATAGTTTATCGTAAATTGGAATATCAAAAAACTTTTGCTGAACCAAGTTTCGGGTAGGACAACGTCTGCCAGATCCTTTAGTTTCCAATTAAATCCGTCTTTTGACATAAAGAATTGTAAAGCTTTCTGCATATAAAACTATTTGCAACTCGATGTCCCTCTAAGTCCTTGATGGCTGAATTTAATATTTTGCACTACAGACATTTTGCTGGAATTGAGAAGACTGTGAAGATTTTCTTTCCTTAGTTTGCTTACCAAATAGCTGCAAAATTTTTTTTTCCTTAGTTTGCTTGCCAAATGCCAAATGCTTCTGAACACATTACGATTTTGCAAGACAGAGAAAGGCTAAGAGATCCTTTATTCTAGCAATTATTTGGACTTATAAACTCCTAAAAGGGTGTACTTCTAAAAGTTACGATTTTTTTTAGGTGCCTGGAGGTATTTGTCCAAGATGCGTTGACAAATTTGTTGTAGCTATAGCATAGCAGCTTAGAAAACATTGCAAATCTTTTTGTAGATGATGACTGATTATCTCTATTAGTTTCTTCTGTAAAAGATGATAAAAGGGGTTGGATTAAGGTGTATGGATAAAAATTTCCAACTGCACGTCTAAAGAATAAGTTTAATCGGAAGGGTTACACTGAATTGAATCGTGGTAGTCCACAACAATTCCTCTAATGGCTTAATAGTGTAGACTGCACTGCGAAGCTATTTTTAGATGATGACTGATTAATCAATAAGAGATAATTTAGCTTTCCTCTAAGATAGCGTAGAATATAGTTTATATTCAGATAACAGAACTGTAGCATTTGTTTATAAATCATATCTATTAATAGAATTTTAACCTTCAAACCAAAGCAATTGATTCGCCCTTCGCACATGATTATCACATTAAATTTTGTTTTTAAATTCCTGTGACAGACAAATGTCAAAGACATCATAGGTCAGTTAGTAATAACAAGAAATACAAATAAATTTATATATGTTTATAAAAATAAGCTAAATTTATGACACTGCCAAAATCTCAGCATGTCTGAAAATAAAATTAAAAAAACAATTCGCTAATTTAATCAAAAGTGCGGTAAGCTTTATCGCTCGATTGCTGTTTATATAAAAACAAGCTGGTTATGTCTCTCATGTATAGTACAAACATGTATATATGCCAGCGTGATCTTGATTAATATAGATCAAATCTGTGGAACAAGAAGAACAACATTAAAAACCAGTACAATGGCATAAAACATGTCGTGGTCTGGTGATGTTTTGCCGCCCGGCCTCTGAAGGCAATGAAGAACTGCTGCTGCTTCAATTAAGAAATTTCATTAAAACAAACCAGAGCGACAGAGTAAGAGAGGACTTAGAGATGGAGATAGATTGCATAGTCATAGTATATGATGCAGTCCAGTTGTCCATGAACTTGTTGGAAACGCTGTCGATGATTGAGATTAACAGCGCACATTGTGCACATGATCGTATGAGCGTTCTTCTTTCTTGACCAGAACCAGACGGCAATTGCCGGAAGCTGTGCGCACACTGGCGCCCCCTACCTCTACCTTATAGAGCGTTTTCAAGTGCCCTACAATATAGAGTGTTCATGGGCTGTTCATGTAGTTGCATATTGCTATAATTTAAATTTGATATGTTTAAATTTTATGTAGCTATTAGTTTTTTAATTTTTTTATTTTTTTTAAATTTATGACCAGCGCTGTTGAGACGCCTGCCGTTGAAGATAAATATGGCAGATTGTGAGTACTGATAACTGGTAACTAGCAATTGGTTAAATCTGAAGCTTAAAAAACTATTGAACTTGCTTAATATTGATTGATAATCAAAACTCATTAAAAATGATTTAATATAGTGGTTCTTACAGTAACATAGCAAAGTAAATGCTTAGAACTCGTTTCACTTATTTTCAGAATTCAAGTGAATTTCAACTATTTTTAGTGACAATCATTTTAATTTGAAGCTGCTTAAAACTTAAATTAAAAAAAATTTAGCTGAATTTGTTTAGGCAGTCAACATTTTGGGCACTTGTATAAACAAAAAGACTTAATTTTTTTATTTTCACTTTTTTTTTTTTAACGCTCTTGTCAATTTGACGCCACATTGCGTATATCTTGTATATTTTTGCTATATCGGCGCATTTTGTTTCGAGAATTTGTTTATTTACTCTATGTACAATTTGCATAAGTCAGCAAAAACATTTCCATATAGTTGGCTTCAAAAAGCACATAAAAAAAAAAGAAACCGACAGGCGTACAGATTTCCATAGAATGCTAGCCTCAAGAAACACAAACCAAGCAGTTGGTACTTGCTTTAAGACCTCTTCCAAGAGCATAGCAGCCATAGACACTAAAATATAGACACTATTCCGCCTGAGGCTGCGCATGTCAAGCCCCAAGCGACCCCAAAGTCGTAGAACTCTGACCACACACATGCCCATACCCAGTGGCGAACCACATCAGCTGTTGGGCTTCCACTGCCGACTTTTAAAGCCATTTATAATTGCCCGCTGACTGCTTTTATTTTTTTTTATTATTATTTTTATTTATTTAACTAACGCAGCAAATACAAGGGAAAAACAAATAAAATACCATGTTGGTTTCGTTAAAAGTAAATAAACTCTTCTTGATAACGATATCATATTACGTTTATGATGGGTAAACCCTTTTTAAGATTTTAGTGTACCTACTGAGTTTATGGTGTGTTTAAGAAGCATTTTATTTGTTTTCTTTGATTTGTTTTTAATCAAATTACAAATATATATACGGATATATAATGATTTGATATTATAATAAATGTATATTTAAGTAATTGGAGTATATTTTTGGTTCAATTTATAAAAAAATTTGTTTTTATTGATAGTATTTGCATGTAAGGTAAAAAAACAGGCTGCCAAAGGCTACAAACTTTTCAATTTGTAAATATTGGTCCCAACTTTAAAACCATTTTAAAGCCTAAGCTTCTATTATTATGCTTGTCGTAAAGGAAGATCTATGGAAAAGCCCTTAAAGAATAGGCATATTGGGGGAATTTTAAATTTTTACGAGCTTCGATGTTGATATCTTGAGACGCGTTCATTTTTTCTAAAAAACTTTTTACAAAATGCCATATTGAGCATCTATAGGTTTTGTTTTGGTTTAATATAATAACAAAAAAAAAAGTTTAAAAAAAATTGTTTTCAGATCATTTAACATTAAAAATAAGAGTGGTTAAAAAAATTGTATTTTAACTTTAAAAAATGTTAAAAAATGTCTTCATAAAAATAAAAAAAAAACATTTTTTTTATTTTTTATTGAACATTTTTAAGTCCTACAAGAAACGATCTATGACGTATTGGTGGGGAATATTAGATCACTAAAATTGATCACTCGTAGAATTGTTTGTTCCAAGCTGTGTTCATCGATTCTCTATGGGCCGTTTATAGAGATTCTCCCCAAGGAGGTTTACTTTTCCGTTTTATACGTAACTGACGATTAATAGTAAACAAATTTATTTGTGATAAGGAAGAAGGCTGCTGGGATGTAGTTTCCTACGCAGACAGTTTTTGGGTTAGTTTTCCTTAAAATTTTTTCTAAATTCTTCTTGACCTGATAATAGGTTTGATTACCCAACAAGGTCAGCACTTTACTAGTTTTTATAATAGTATTTATGAAATGCTGTTTAAAATAAATTAGGTTAGACTGAAAACTATAGCTTTTAAGCGATTAAGGTCTTATTATTATTATAGGTTGTAAGTGGAGTATTTAGTTATTTAGGCCCAGGTCCGTAAACTCGTTGGAAGGAACGGACGGATTCACGCCGATACCAAAGTTCTCTAAGAGCCTATATATTTTAAAAAAACTTTATTTTTCTTAAAATATGGACAGAAATTTGAAAATATTAGAGTGTGTCAAATAATTGGAAAACAAATTGTGTAAATGAATAAATAAATTGATTGTCTCATTTTTTGTCGTTAAATTTCGTAATACATGTTTTTGAACTTAAAAAATTTAAAATTAAAGTTCTTGTTTTATAATCATCAAAAAAGTGATTAATTAAATGTTGGTAACTGTTAAGATAAATAGAAATAGGGCATCGAATTAAAGTTTTGGTAAAGCAGAGGTTAAACTCTTTCTGTTTGTTCTCTCTGGTCAATTTTTAAAGAAGTCAATATAAAGAGAGGGATGTGGCAGTTAACTTCACGTTATAAGTAATCTCAAATAAATTATAAAAAAATGATAACTTTATTCTTTTTTGAAAAGAGAGTGAAACAGTAGCACCTCGCGATTTCACCTGCCAGACATCGTATAGAGAGATTTACCTGTATGTGAGTTGAGATACATAAGAGATTACCTCTTGGTGCTAAAAAACTGCTTCACTACATAAATCCATCTTACCTATAGCAACCAACTCCAACTCTGCTTCAGATTAACTTTAACATAAGATGTTTCTCCTTCAATTATCATCAAAAGAGTTGATTTCGTATCAAGATTCGCATTATTTTTGCAAAAATGTATCTGCACAATTTTTTATTTTTTGATAAAATCAACAAACAAAATGGTGCTTAAATGAAAGTAATTCACTACAATGAACAAATGAACGTTAATTGTCTATTTAAAGATAAAAAGCCGAAAGAGTAATTTTTGTAGTAATTTTTAATATTCATTAATCTCATAGCATAATTGTAGCTCATTAATTTTTAGAAATTTAACAGCCTGGGAAATTTTTAAACAATTCAAAGAGAGTATCATTAACAGTTTTTTTCACATTCTAAAGAATAAACTTTAAAGAAAAATGAAAGAATAAAAATTGTGCATGAAATGAGTACAAGTAATCAGACAAAGTACTTATGGTACACATCCAACTCAACTCATAAAGCAAGTAATCTTTAAATCAAGTATATATGTGTAGTACTTGTATGTACTTACTTTATAATGAAATACAAGAGTGTTGTGTGTAAAAAAAAAAATTCTCGATAATAGCTACAAAGAGTCGCCTTAAGAGACTTAAAGTCGCCTCAAGTAAATTTTACAGTCCTAATGGCAAAAATGTGAGCAGCATCAAAAGGCAAGTTAAATGCACGCATAATTTATAATAATTGTGTAAAATTAAATTATCAATTGCAAGCGAATTGCAATAAATAAATTATATGCTGTATTTGTATGTGATCCAGTGACGTAGGCAGCTTTTTCAAAAAGAGGGCTGTATGTGCTTTGATTACTAGAAATGGTTGTTCTGCGTAAACTTTTCCGAAACTATTTTTCAAATGGTACAAAAAAATAAAGCAGAAGAATTGGCTAGAAGATGTACCCATTTTTGAAAAATTCTTGCAAGCATTTGAGACGACAGGGGAATCTTTGTTTTATGATTGCTTAGTTCTTAATTATAAGTTCTAATTAGATTGCCACAGCTTCTGGATAATCCAGGTTCAGTATACCCTGTACCTTAACTAAACACTAAATCAAAGAAATCTGTTAAGAAACTGAAATTTTGTTGTTCTTCTATTCATGAATAGGAATTCATTACTTGCATTAGTGTTTTGTAATTCATTGACTCTCCACTATCATAGATTAATGCGGTATACGACGAATTTTAAAAATACGATTAAAAGAGACAGGTCCACCAAATACAGATTTTTGAGAGAAAAGACAGTCCAAAAAGAATTCAGTATAAAACATTCCAAAATTTGTGTGTACCGTTTTCATTATCTTTATGTTTGTAACTTGAGTTATATGCAAAACTGACTAATCCAAAGATTTAAAAAACCTTTAAAAAATAAATACATATATGTATTAAACAATTTTAAGGAGAAAAACTAAGTAATCAAAGAAAAAAAAAAAAAATTTTTTAAATAAAAATAATTTAACGGCAAAAAACAAGTTTGATCCCCCAAATAAGCCCTATCGACGCCGCTGCTATAAGCTGAGCGATAAAGCAAGTGATAAGCAGTGTGAGCTGACGAGACATTGAGAAATTGCATTTTCCCACAGGATGAGCCCTTGAATGGCGCAGGAAGGGGCATAGCATACAGCAGACACTATGATGGGTCAGAAGTCCGTCCGTATTTGTCTTCGTTATTTACCATGTGTGTGCGTGTGTCTGTGTTTGTGGACACAGAATTGCATTAATAATTGCACAGCCAGTGGCTTCCGCCCGAAATGCGGCAACATCAGTTCACTTTTTGGGGTAGAGCAGATTGCATTTCCGTTGCCTGCCACGTGCAACAAAATCACAAATACACACATACATATGCTACATGTGTATATGTATATTTATTTATATTGACACAGACATTGCATGACGGCGTCATGCCCTGCAAACAAAAAAATTCTCTGCCCCTGGCCATACTACAAGGCGTGGAAGCGTGTAGGCCTTAAATATCGCACATGATTACAACGAATATTTCATGCACCATATTTCATTCCACAAATGCACGCCCAGACCTTCGCCGCCACACACACCTTGACTACACATAGACACATTATAAACAGTGTCGACCACATTGTATGTATATTGTGGTCCTATATAGATCATACTAATGACGTCATATGAGTACGATTGTTACGCCTCTATATGGAAAACTTGATCTAATTTGTCATTGTTTTTGCATTCGAATTCAAATTGAACTCTATTGAACGCGATGTAGACATGTACAATAGTAATTGTATTAATCATTAGGTTTCTACGATAGTTGCTATCATGATGTTAACAGATAATGTAAAAAAAAATTGTAACTAAGTTGGTGCCCGACATTTCCTTAAAAAAAACAATTTTTGGGCCAAATTAGGCAGTGAGATGTTGAAGACTGTAGGCTTATGTAGGGAAAAGGGTTTACGGGGCAGGAGTATGATTTGTAAATATGTCAATGTTTTCTCGTTTATTAGGCTCACATGACTCTATGTAATGAATTTGGCCGCTGTTTTGTGGGAAGCGTGGAATAATATTGGAACAGTTTTGCCTGCATCATTTGAGGTTTTCATCTGCTTTTAATAATTTATAATTTAATTTAATTTCCACTGGTTTGGGTTAAATATTTTTTACTTTAAAAAAGAAATAAGAAATTATTTTAAGAGAAAATATATTATATGAAAAAGTTATTATCTGCTTCTGTAGAACATGGTGTCCTCATAAACGATTTCGTCGGCTTATAACTAAAAGGCAGTTGCAATAAATTCACTGGAAAGCAATAGAAACAAAAAGTAGAAAAAATAGGGTAAATAAAGATTACATTATCGATGGTATTAGAGGCTATAGGGGATATAACATGTTGAACGTTACCAACTTAAACATGAGATCCAAAGAGTCAACTGTAGGAAATGAATTTAAAAAAGTAAAAAAGGGAATTCTGAAACAATTTCAGATGTCTACCTACCCAAAACGGATAAATGGATATAGATACAATTTTTTTGAGTTCGGTTCCGTAAACTGGTACAGTTTCCCTGTAAAGTTTTCAGGGAAGGACTCCGTTGAGTGTTTTGTTTGAGGTTTGCGTTAGTTCAGCCGTTTTTGCTGCCTATAGCCTTATAATCTTGAATTTGAGGAGTTGATCATGAAATGAACATCAAACGCATGCTCCTTGAAGTGTACTAGACTTTACTTCTTAAGGTTACGCCAATGAGGTATTGGACGCTACATCCTATACCTCATTCGATTTTGTATCAAATCTAAAGCTTTCGCGTTGGTGTTTCTAAACAACGCGCATCGCTCACATACCCCTGTGTGAATCGAAAAGCTCTGGTGTTCTTTTGGTTTTCTGCGTAAAGGTTATCAGATCAAAAAATTGATTTTAAGGATTTTTGATTCTAGTTTGGTGGGGGTAATATCAAATTGAGATATTTTAACTGTACGAAAAGCTTGCTAGAAGTCTAAGAAAAGTAGATAGAGCGTTTCTCTCGTTATGTTTACAAAACAACGAATTTTGGAGAGTTTCGAAAATAGGAAGGAAAAAGGAGCGGGTTAAAAAAATATGACGGTTTTCCAATTATTAACAAGGAAAGGCAAATATTCGGATAATTTTACTGTATTGAAGGCTCACTCGAAATCGACGAAGAGTAGGTACATTTGATAATACCGAAATCGAAAAAAAAAGTAGCGGGTTGAAAGAATTTAATTGTAAAGTCTTTCTAATTTCCTGTTAGGGAAGATAAATATTCGACGAAGAGTAGGTACAAGGTAGAGAGAATCGGCAGTATCAAACTCCACTCCTTCATTAGTAACGATGCTGCGGAGGACAAATATTCTATTTTCTTTACTGTATTAAAAGCTTAACGAACAGACGGTATGGGGTGAGACGTTCGCCATTATCTATTTTCACGAAACTTGCCAGATTAATTAGCGCACTTCAAAAGCATGGATATTCAATCATATTCAGATATTCATTGATATCATGATAACCATTGCATAATCACAACAATGGTGTTTATGATTTTGTAGTACGTACAAATACATCTAACGTGGTAACATATTTTCTCCGTGTGTGTACCATCCAATCAACACGGTCCATTGTTGACATTTCTCGAACCTTTGTACAATTATTTTAAGGTTGGCTATACAGGTGAAATACAACATCAATGACTGGGCCTCACAAGTAGCCAAATTAACTATGCTTTGGATAGGTGTGGTTGCTTGAGTGCTTAAGTATTGTCAAATATCAAATGGGGGTCTTTAGGGTTTGGCATGCTGCGGAACACTTGTAATAAACTTGTGAAGACTTCATTCATATCAAAGCATATACTATGTATCTGCCCACTTTTGATCAAATTTCATGAGACTTCAAAGCTTAAAATTAATGACCCAGCCTAAATCTAACAAAATGTTCATGTCATTGACCAATTACATGGCGCTGAGACCCATGAGTGGCTTTGCTACAGCTTTATAGACGCCTACATGCAAGACTATCTATGTATCTCACGGATGCATACTTTGTTGACCAGTCGGCAGATGCAAGAGTTGCTGCCATATTTGTAACAAGCGCTCATATTTTAAAGCCTATTATGATTTGCCGATGTAAAATGGGGTTCATTAAAGCTTTAATAACAAGAAAACAAATGCAAATTATGACCGAAGCGTAAGTTGCGTGTTCCGCAGGAAACTCCCACGTGCCCGGGGCAGGTTGTAAGGGGGGACCTGATTCAAAGTTAACAAGCAAAAATAAATTTCCATCTAAAAATGTAAGCAATTAGACTGCAACAACACTTCAGCCCCGCACTCGTTGACATTCGTTATATGAAAATGTATAAAATGAAAAAAAATCTCCAGACAGCTAATGAAATAAATTACAAACTAAACGTACCACTACATACTAGTATGTATATACCCGTACCATATATATTTCAGTTAACAAATGTACCGTGAAATCACAAAAACAACATCAACAACCAAGCCAAGTGTTGCATAAATTAATAAATTTCGTGTTGAACTTGCTTCAATTTGCATTTTTGCGGGTGTAAAAGTTGTACGAAGGAAAAACTAAAGCTAATGTAAGTAGGAAATTACAAACTATAAATTACAAGAGAGACGTATTTTTTTCAAATGCATCACTTGGTTTGAAAATAAAATTGATGAGTAGGCGTGGTTTTTGAGGGGCGTGGAACTATCTGGCTGCACACACTATTTATCATTTATCTCGGCAGGAGATTTTCAGTTTTCAAACAGGAATCTTTGTTTGAAGGCTTCGTTAGCCAAAATATTATTTATATTGCTTTTCTGACATGTCTCTTTAAAATCGAGGGACAACCACAGCATTACATTTATTCATTAGTGCTCCTTGCGGGTGTTGCAACCAATCAGGTGTTGCAAACAAATCATTGTGAACACACCTTGGTACAGTATTGCAAAGTTTTTGTAATGTAAATTATATGAAGATTAGAAAAGGCCGTCTTCTGCTGCTGGGACGCATTGCTTTTGAAAAATAGGTATATTCGACTGTCGTCGGGAACAGCTGGCACTGTTGTGCTGATCTGTCGTCTGCGATTGGTTTTTCTTAATTCTCTGAAAACTTCTGAAAAACAAATGATTACACAGCCACATAAAAAAGCCAAATTTTCGGATTCTGAGGTCAACCCATATTTCTGTTTTGGTTTAAGTATCGCTGAATCTGAGGTCCAAAAAACCACAGCACGTCAGGCTCCTAACAGTATTTTTGAAAGGGTGGTTCACATTTTAAAAAACAAAAACCACAGCTCAAAAGCTTCACTTCAAAATAACGCTTTCAAAGATGTGCCACTTTTTCTAAAAATTCTTCATTTTCCCCATAACAATTTCATTTCAAATGATCCATACAATATTGAACCATAATTTTTTGTGTTTTTCACGCTCTCACTTACCTTGAACCTTAGCTAACATGGCCAACACTTTAGCATCTAAAGCGGCATTCCATGGTAATAACAGACTTTGTGTATGTTACTACATTGTGTCCATAGCGCCGCCTTAAAACTAAAGGATCTCAGGTGCGATCTAGCATGTGAGCTTCAATGTTGCTTCAAGACTGCCTGTCAAATTGTCTATTACGGATCAGCCCCAAAGTGTAGCGCCTGCAATGCACGCCCCATGCAAATGCAAGCTCATCAAAATGCTGTGCCGCCTTGGTGTCATTCATGTCACGATGCTGCCACCAACAGATGTTCCACTGATTGAGCGAATGGCAGAGGCCAATGATGGCGGCGGCGGCGGTGAAGACGACGACGTCATCATCGTCATTATCGTCATCATCATTTTTTGCTTTGTTGTTGTAATTGTCGTTTTTGTGTTGGCTGTCAGGAACGCCTTGTCGGCTCATCATCGTACATCAGGCGTCGAGCCGAGACTGCAGCGGCAACAAAACAGAGTTGTTATCGGTGTATACTAGCTGCAACAGCTACTTGACTTCCACCTTCCGCAGTTGCGGCACCTTCCATTTAACATAATTTGTGGCCGTCGGGCTACATTTTTACGACTCCCACTGTAAAGTGCAACACGGTCCGCTTTTAATACCCTGTACTTTGGGCACAAAGGTAAAGCTTGTGCAATAAAAAAATGTTGCATCTGACACCCTAATTTAGACGAGTAATATCCTTTACATAGCACCTAAAAGATCTTAATGACGAATGACACCGATTTAGACATAACATCTATCTGTTTCTCCGTATTGGCTGTTTTCCGACAAACAAAATAGCTAGGACTATAAAATTTCACCAAAAGATGAAAAGATTTCACTTTTTCACTCTGTTGGAATTATTATTATAATTGGCTAAGAATTTCGGAAGTTATTGCCAAAAATAAGCAAATCAAATTCCTTTTGCTTAGATTTCATTACAAAGCAATAATCACCAAAATTTCATTAAATGTCAATTTTAAAATTGGGAACAGCCCCGCAACAATATGTTTGTTTGTTCACCTCGGATCTTCTCCTTTTTGAAAATCAAAAAGGTTTTTATTGTTTACTCCGGACCTTCAGTTTTTAATGACACATTTAGTACTATCTGATTAGAAGAGTTATACACAGTCAATAATCGAAAAGCTTTAACCACATTTTCCCAAAAGCTCCTCAAAAAAACTTTTGTTTTTTCAAAACCCGAAGTCACCGAAATCAGCAGTCAGACCCATTGAAATTTTAATTTTTAACTGCTTTTTACTTTTTGGGTATATCTTTCCACCAAAAATTTTGTTTCCAACTTATGGTGCTTCCTGAACTAATCTGCAAAATTTGCAGGGTACAGGGCATATAATAATCGGTATGTCCCGATTGTAGCCGGCCCACTTTTTTGCATTGATTTGCTCTTTAAACTAAGCAACTGGTGAGCCGGGTCTAGCTATCAAGTTGTAGCAAGTTTGTTCCACTGTCCAATCAAACACATGTCAAAAGTGTTTGTGTATGCGTGTATGTTTGTATGTCGCGCCATGTTGGAGCATAATGCGTTGGAGCTGGACTAGTTAGTTGAATGTATGCCTGACATGCCTTGACTGCGCTGATAAATCGCTGGTGTTGCTATACTTCTTGTTGTTTTTATACCCTGTAACCAAAGGATAAGGAGTTTGATATGAATTTTTAGTGAATATTGTTAAAGTTGATACTTTTTTGCTGAAATAATTGGAGGGCCCGAGTTGAAGAACACTTATCTACCATTCTTTTCGGTAGGCCAAATTTAAGTAAAGCTACTAGTGTTACACATTTAGAAAATTTTGCGTATAATTTCCGCAGCTCATAAAAATTTCAATGAAATTTCATAAAAATAGATTTTCAAATATGTTTTGAACGTATCTTTTTATGTAAAAAGATGATGATCAGAAGTCGTCTGGTGAATACGGTCAATAAACTGTTTTCAAATAGCTATCGATCGGCTCCGCAACATGCGAACCTCCAATATCAGTCAAGGGAATAGTTGTTCGTGATCGTGTCTGTGTGTGCTTATGCTTATGTGCCCAGCTCAGTCTCATTAACTGCGTTTGGTAGAGAGCTCCAGTAATGGTTTCGCTCTTTATGAGCAACTCATAACATACGACACCAAGCGGTTTCTAATAAGTAGACAGATTCATTTTATATTCGGTTGGGCTATCGATATTGAAGCATGGTATACCATCTGTAGAACAGAACTTTATTGAAAAGTTTCATACAGAAAAAACAAGCTTTCAGGGTATGGTGTAGTCAGGATATCCCGATTGTAACCGGACCACTTGTTTTATTGTTGTATTGTTGCTGATGTTACCTGTCAGCACAGTCCATGTAACTGCTGCAGCAGCTCTGGGAATAGCCTGGATAATAATAATGGCGCTTGTCTTTGGTTCGATTCACTTTCGCTGCGTCACGTAAATGCTCTCACCGTGTGCGGCTCATTCAAATGCACGGGGACCCTGGAGGGGCCAGCAATTCACTTTGTGTGAATGGTGACCACATATGGCGTGTGTATTGTGACCGAGTGGGCGCATTCGGTTTTGCACACACATGGACCTCTCAGTATCGTATCACATACTAAAACATGATTCCAAACCAACGCCAAAAAACCAAAACATACATCCATCTATTCATCGACATCGTTTGGGTTGTCGTCGTGGTCATACATATGTAGTTTGGCACCCACACTTGGTTTTGCATATTCACCACATCTATGGTAAGCGACAACCACTCGGTTTTGGTGGTTTATAGTGGTTCGTTGGCTTCAATTTTAGACATTGGCTTGGACAGTGTTGTAACAGTGGGTTAAATGGTATAAACATTGAAAATAAACTATTGAATTGGTTCAATTGAGAAATTCACTTTTTTTTAGTTATATTACTAGAGTTTTCAAGTGGGATTATGCATAGTTTTGAAGAGCTTTATTTTTTAATATTTTCTTATAGATGGTTATATCAGAATAGCAACTTAAAAAAATATATTTTTTAAACAAAAGAAGAAATTTTTTTTTTTTTTTTTATTAAAGTTTGATAAGTTTTCTAAAATAAACTAATTGGAATTTATTTAAAAAAATCAATTTGAAAAATCTCTTTCCTCGTAATTTTCGTGAGATTTGTTTAAGTTCAAGTGTAAAAATAATTTGTGTCAAATAAAATGTACCTATGCATTTATTTAAAAAGTTATTAAATTTCGGAGTTATCTAAAAAGTATAAAAAACATTCTGCCATTCACAATAGCCGTCATTACAGCTAATGACCCACAGGGTTGTCATATCTTCTCATATATTGAGCGGAATAAATATTCAAAATTATTTTGTGGAAATTGAAAGCGACTATTTTTATCAACTTTTTCACCATCGCAACCTTTTAAAAGTTCAAAAAATTCTAATACATTTCCATGCATACAGTCTCATTTAAGAGTCAATTCAAAGCTATACTACTTATAATAAAAATGTTGCTTCATCTCATAATACGAAAGCTTAAGATACCATAGTAGGATATAAAACAACTTTTAAGCGAAACTAAATGAAAACTTTATTATCTAGAAGCTTTAAAACTACGCTATTACGTAAAATGCATAAAAAAATATGTAATAAAAAAATATTGCAATTTTTAACTATTTTAAAAAAATTTTAGTAAGCGTGGAGAAACTTAACAATCTTTAAGATTGTTAAACAACTGGAGAAACTTATTTAAATCTAGCTACGTGATCTTTGATTACCTTTTCCAACTCGTTACTTCATTCAAGCAGTTTTTCTCTTAGCAATAAATTATTTTGTGACACTATTACATCTGAACATATATAAGTAGATTTATTTAAAAGTTATAAAGCTTAATTGATTGATCGGATTAATATATCGGTAATATTTGTTAAAGTCTAATGGTCAGAAATCAGATAGATAGTCTATTGACTGTCAAAATGCATTGTAATGATTTATAATGCAAGTTTAGCGTTGAAATAATTATTTTTCAATTGATTCGTAATTTATGCTATAATAAATTAATCGTTTTATGGCTAATAACAATTATGAATAATTATATATATATCTATTCTTACTGTTGAGCTTTTATCGAGTAAGCTATCTAGAAGACTCATTGTGAAGGAATGCAATCAATGCAATTGGCTATACTAATACAAATTTGATATAAAATGTAAAGTAACTTTAGTTGTTGATAAAAAATTTAAAAATATTTGTATAAAATGTTGGAAGTATCTAGTTTGAGGAATAAAAGCCACATTTTTTCCGAAAACTCAATGTGAAAATAAAGAATTTCTTAAATTGCATTTATTTTGTTATTTTTTTTTTGTTGTAAAAGGAAAAACTTCATATTTTTACTAAATTTTTTTTATTATAAATATTTGTTAAGCAATAATAATTTTTTCATATTAACCAACAAAATAAATATGTTTTATTATTATAAAAAGTAGTCTGAAGGAATCTGTTGCTCCGGCTAGAATGGTATTTTTAAATTTAAAATAAATTCTATCTTTTAACAATATTAATAATTAATATAAAATAAAAAAATATATTATATAAACACTAAATTTAATACAAAACACCGCAAATTAACATATTTCAAAAAAAAAGTTTTGTGCATGAAAATTGTTATAAAAATATTTTAATAACTTTATAAAAAGTAGTCTGAAGGAATCTGTTGCTCCGGCTAGAATGGTATTTTAAAATCTGAAATAAATTCTATCTTTTAACAATATAAACAATTAAAATAAAATAAAAAAATATATTATATAAACACTAAATATAATACAAAACACCGCAAATTAACATTTTTATAAAAAAACCATTTTTGTGCATGAAAATTGTTATAAAAATATTTTAAAAACTTTGATTAATTTTTTTATCGTTGTTGCACCAAAAAATTGTTAAATTATGTTATGAAAATAAATTAGAGAGGGGAATGCTCTAACTAAATTTCTAAAAGATTATATATTTGAAAATATTTGATTCAAAATTTAAATAAATAGCTTTTTTTAATCGTCCTAAATCGAATGAAATTGTGTGAAAACATTTTTTTCTAAGCCGTGTAAAAAAAGACCATGTAAAAACAGAATTTGGTGTATACCTAAAATATTAAGACTTTGGACTAGAATTTACTGCCGCATTATCCCTATATTTTTGATACATTTTTCCTGTCACAGTGTGAACATTCGTATTCATATCACATCCAAAATATTTTTATTTTTATATTTTAATTCGATTTAATTTTAAGTTTTAGACATTTTTTTTCCAATATTAAGCTATTTCTATTCTTTCTACTCTTATTTCACATTCTCATAAATTTCACCAAATTAAAACTCTAAGCGACCAAATGCACATTCAAATTTTTTTTTTTTCATATTTAAAAACCGCGCCGGAAGCCAACACTCAAATCATATTTCTTCTACATACTGGTCCCTGACCATTTAATTCAAGCAATTTTTAAAACGCCTTACACCACTGTGCACCTTGAGGCAGCACAAAGTCGCTTTAATCAAAAATATCTACCAATCCAACTTTTAACATTTTCTTCTCGATTTTGAGTTTTGAAAGTTTTATCTTTCACGCAAAGAAAATTATTCAAATATCTTTTTTCGTTTAAATACATATTCAGTTATCGATAACTTGACAAATAATCGGAAATTTGAAAAAAAAAAAATACGCGGCCTCAAAAAGCGCCTTAGGGTCTGCCACGACTTTTTTTTGCCTGTCTCCCTGACCCTTTAGTTCCCCTGACCCCATTGGTATAGGGCAGACAAAAAAACAAATTACGCGCTATCAGAATGCATGTAGCGTAGGGTTGCCGCTTTAGATTTATCTCCAGTGCTACGCTTGAAAAATGTCTAACAACGCAAAAGAGGAAACGGAAATGTGCTTACGCCCGCACCTTTTGGAAGATGGCGGATTCGCACTCGCAGTTTTAGTCGCCGGTGCTTAAATCCGGCACAGAGGGCACAACATTTTGTTTAGTTGGCAGCTCTCATACGGAAATGGCTGGAAGTTGCTTAGAGCTGGTGTTTTGAGGGGGTGGTAGTTGAGGCTTCCGCGCACGTGAAAGATAAAAATCAGTTCATGGTGCGGTCTGTAAAAATGAATTAACATTTCGCTTGTTGGCAACGAAAAAAAAGGTGGCATAGCCAAAACTCTAGCAGGATAAATGCCATATCCTGTTGCGGGCAGGAACTGTGTATTTTAGTACTGCTGCTAGTAGTCTATATCAGGTCCTTTATATTTTTTTTTAGAGTTAGTTGCGGTCGTTGAGTGTCGATTTTTTTTTTTTTTTTTTGTTATAACTAAGCAGCAGGAGATAAAATATTCGCAGCTGCAGCTGCAACGCCTGCCTCGTTTGCATTTTTACTGGCAGTTTTTGGATTCGGTTGGGGTAAGCCGGTATAGCAAATGCAGCAGCTTCTGGCTGGTTAACGCCTTTTGTCTTTAATGGTCTAACTTTAGTGCTTAAGTGGTATATATTGCATTATAGTAGTGCGGTTCGTTTTTGGCCAACTATTTCCAACAGTTGTGGTTGCAGTCTAAGCTCATAGATCCGTATCTCACTTGGGAGTGCTATCAGGCATATAAAGTGCTTTTATGCTTACACGCTCTATTTTCGGCTTAAGCTGAATTTATATACATACTATAATGTGTTCTAGTTTTAGTATTTACTTTTAGTATATATAGAGTTTGAATAGTGTCTTTGATTTAACAGCTGTAGTCAAGCAGCACTAGTTGCAAATTGATTTATAAACGGAACTTAGTGTTGAAAAATGCTTTAAAATGAGTTGTAAGCGAACATAGTCAAAAGAGGCTTTTAAGTGTTTTCAATTGTGCAATGAGAACTTTAAATCAATAGTATCTGACGTTTTTGAAAAAGTGCCTATTGCGAAATGCGCATTAGATGTGTAGAATTGCTTTTTGTTGTGACCAATTAATGTCAAGTGTATTCGGAGATTTACAAGAGAGTGATTTACAAAATGCTACTCAATTTTACGACCCTCTATAAATCTAAAGCTTTTGTAGTTATGGCTGGAGTGAAATGTCTTATATCAAACGCGTACTATCAAAAAAAAAACAGATATTCGATTTCAGTCGTGCCTGGGATCTATATAAACTTTCGGAGAATTCTCCCTAAAATGGGCTATTGTCAAGAATTTTTTTTGTAAAGGCCCATACGCAGTTCGAAAAATTTCGAACGGAATGACAAAACTGCATATAAAAAAAATCCCATTTGGGATATTCATTCCTTGTCATTCCGTGCGAAAGTTTTCGAACTGCGTATGGGCCGTAAAGTTAAAAGTTTATTTTTTTAACTTCAAACTGTTTTTTAAAAATCGGTCTTTTTTTTCTACCATCACCAGTTTATACTGTAAGCTCTTAATGTAATGTAACGGAACTATAGCTTCCAATCTTCAGATCTTAATGAAATTTTGATAATGTCATCTCAACAGTATCAACATTAGAGAAATGCAAGCGAGTTGATTTAGATTTTTCATAGGTGATAGAGCTACTAGCCAATAGTAACCACGTAGATTTTATTTATTTATTTTTTTTTTTAAAGTAATAATCCTATATTTAACAAACAAAATAATTATTATCTAACAATAACATTACACACTGCCTCTTTAGAGAGTTCTCAAGTGTTTAAAAAAAATATATAAAATAATAATAAACATATGTATGTATATTCCGATTATTTATCGAGATATCGACAACTGAATATTGGACTTTTAATTTTTAGACTTGTCTTTGACAATCAATATCTCCTAAGCCAATATAGATACATATATACACATTTTTTTTGCCATGAAAGATACAATCTCATTTTTTTTTAGAAAGATTGAGATTACTTTTGAATTTTAAAACTAAAAAAAATTTAACATTAAAATTTTTGAAATTTTTTTGTTTTTTAATAAATAAGTTTTTACACTAGTTGAGTTTATTGCAACTCAGTCGATTCTGCTATGAACCTAATATGTGACAAAACATTCCCTTATTATCCAAGGATAGATTGTAAATTTAGTAAACCTCAAAAAAGTTGGTTCAAAATATCTCCAAATTTTTTTTTTTAGAATATATGTACTAGTAAAAGCTAAAACTATATACAAAACTTGCAATCTAGTCATAGCACTTATATTTTGAATACCCATAAAATTATCCGTTTCTTGCTCTATTTACCATGCATTAAAAGCATGTAAACTCCTATACAGCACTTCTTGCTTAAATTATCTCACCACAAGTACTACTACAAAGATCTCTCAAACAAATTCATATGAACTCTTGCCAAATTGACTAAAATCGTCGGAGATTCGAAAACTGTCTGTTTACTGTGCAAATAAAATCAAAACACAAACCAAATATAACCGAAAAAAAACAACAAAATGAGAAGAAACAAAGTGAGAAAAAAACACAAATTGTAATGAAAATTCATTTGAAAAGCAAAGCCAAAATTCAACAAGACCAGAAATTGTAAATGTGGCACGATTTCGAAATGCTCCCAAATGCATTTAATGGATATAAAAATAGCTGAGCCAGCCGCCGTCAATTTCATTTAGCGTGCAACGTAGAGTACCCTACAGATACGAGTACAGATGGGTATTTTTATTACAAATCGAATACCTTTTTTATTTGGCTTTACAATTTTGATTCGCTTAAAATTATATTTTAGCCGTATAGAATAAAATTTTAGAGAAGACTGCAATAAAAGCTTGGTTAATATACATAAATAAATAGCAAAAAGTCTTCAAGAGTCTAGCCAAGATTAGGGCTACCAGCCGATAGATTTTAGTTATCATATGATTATTTTTTGTTAACCCATCCTAGAGTTTTAAAGAACTCACGCAGAGTAAAAATATAACAATTGGGGCAACTATTACTGCTATCTGGTCACACGTTTTGAAAGTACATACAGTAATTTTTTAATTGTATTTTTTTTATGAACAAAATTTGAAACTACTTTAGCATATCTAAATTTTTTCCCCAAACATGTTAGTCTTTTAAAAGAATCACCCATATACCATGCACAGCACATACTTGTGTACATTGTATTTGCATGTACATAAGTCTGGCAGGCATCGGTAGTGGAAATTGTCTGCACTTGTTGGCCAACGATGGAGTCTGCGCCTTGGCTATCAGCCGCACAAATTTTTGATTCAAATGAAAAAATACAATTTTTTTTGATGCTGTTCACTTTTTCGGCTGAGCCCTTTAGTGGGCCACAAATCCGCTCACTGGCTCCGTCTACGTCTCCATCCCCGACGGCGACTAGCTGCTTTAATGCATTCTGGCGCGTGCTGCAGCTACATTGATTTCCTGGTGTGTATTATTTCACATGCAACCAACAAAAACATTTTTAGGTTGCGCCCGCATCTGGTCGCCCGCGTTTCTCCCTTACGCCCTATCACACTTTCACGCCCCGAACTCGTATTGTAGAGCCACTATGACCACCAGGCACTTTGTGGTGCATGTTGCATGTATGGTGGTGGCGGTGCATGGTGCAGAGGGCATCTGTTTTACATACTTGACAAATTAATAATAATTACCAGCTCCGTTAGAGTGTACATGTCTGACTGCGTCTTATGGTGGTTTTTTTTCTTCTTCTTTTTTGGCTGCTTAAATTAAAGTCTAATGCGCTCCGAAGTCAGATAAAATTTTGATTGATTTTGCGACACTCGTTTGAATGGAGCGTTTTGGAATGATTAATGTCTAGTTACACTGGACTTGCTTATCTAACTGATGTATGTTTTTAAAATACTTAAAGTTTTTCCCACCAAATAAGCAATACGAGAAAGTGACTAATCTATTAAGGGGCACAAGTGCTCAAAAACATGGCTCGAAAGTGCAAGAAGCTATAAGTCTTTGCTTCAAAATATTTTATTTTGAAGAATCATAAGCAGCAGGTCCTAAAACTCTGATCAAACAAACATGATCGTCAAGTCGGAAAACACTGTTCATTTTTGAAAAAATACTCTGTATAAGGTTGCTATAAAAGTGAAAACTTTTTGTACATTTATTAGAGCTAAAGTTGGCTATGTCCTTAAGCTACTAATTCCTCAAACTTGATACTGACAGGAAAGCAGATATCTCAAATTGGGAAAGCTGCCCTAAAAAGATTTTGCGTTTCGATATCGAATTTTGCGTATTCACTTTTTGGAGTGTTTTTAGTATATTTGTTCACTCCCACCAAAGGATCAAAGAACATAGTTTAGGTTAGGTAATTTTTATTCGGTGTTAAGCCATTAGCGAAAATGTGAACCTAAAAATGTAGTTTAAAACACAATAAGTTTGGCCTTAGAACACAAAATTCCACAAAGCTCTATTACTCGGGCCCAGAAAGTTGTTACAAAATTGTTTGACCGTATAATTACCGATCCAGCACGATCCAGTTTTTGTCAGGAGCTTCCCCCAAAACATGTAATTTGGGTTTTGATTTTTATTTTTATATATAAATTTTTAGAAGTTTTTTGACTGTGTCAACGCGAGACTAATCGTTTATTTAATAGCGGACCGGCAAGTTAATATTTTATAGAAAATTTTACAAATTAAAAAAAAAAAATGTCCGGCCATGGTATTTATTATGTATTTTGAATTATCTCATAAAATGTCAAAACTAACATTTTTTAACATTAATAGAAATTTTTAGTCCATTATTTATTTTTTTTTTTTTTAAGGCTATACTAATACTATTTTACTGAATTCCTCTAATTAAGGAATTAACGAATTTCATTTTTTCTCAGTTAATTCACGAAATGCGACCAATATAAATTATATATACATTAGGGTGGGTCAATTTTTTTCGGTGTAAGGGCTCACTCGGATTTTGATTCTTTGGGTAATTCTAAGCAAATTTGCCCAAGAAACTATGGGTCTAAAATGAATTTCGAGTCACCCACTTTTTCAAAATAGGTTTTTTTTTCGAAATATTCAAAATTCGGCTTAGACATTGCATTGAAAAAAAATTTCTAAAAATTATGTTAAGCTTTAAGCTGAAAGAGAATTCATTTACGAACATTTCGAGTCTAAGATCTTAAAAATCGGTTGAGAATTGTAGATGTTATGTAACCATGTACGGAAGTTCCAATCTTCACTCAATCACAATTTTATATGAAAAAAAAAATTTTCACCAAAAATTTTTTATTTGCATTCACTTACGTCTTCACGAGTTTTTATGCAGCTGTAGCCGTTATTTTTCGTTCATAACACCTACAATTCTCAACCGATTTTTAAGATCTTAGACTCGAAATGTTCGTAAATGAATTCTCTTTCAGCTTAAAGCTTAACATAATTTTTAGAAATTTTTTTTCAATGCAATGTCTAAGTCGAATTTTGAATATTTCGAAAAAAAAACATATATTGAAAAAGTGGGCGACTCGAAGTTAATTTTAGACCCATAGTTTCTTGGGCAAAGTTGCTTAGAATGACCCAAAGAATCAAAATCCGAGTGAGCCCCATAAGGTTTTTTCGGCCCCATACAAATTGACCCGCGCTAATATACATATATATTAAATAATAAATTGTTTTGAATAACTAACATTTTTTGAAAAAAACCTTTCGAAAGATATGTATGTGTAGAACGAAAATATTTGTTACAAACTCTGTGAAAAAATGGAGTGTTACAACAAACCCTTGGGAAATGTCAAATTCTTTTTAGCAACATCTTTCAATTCAATGCACTAGCACTGGCCGTGCCCATACTCATTTTCTTTATATAGAATCTCATTCATGTTTCGCTTGGTTTTTCCCAGAAATGTTGAATTCTCAAGCAAATCTTTTGCTGCACTTTTGTAGTTTTCTTTTTTACCTACACATATAAGGTGATTTCTCTAAACAAGCCTTAAGCTTGCATTATTCATATCGATCCATAACCATTTTGTAGAAGTTTTTTTTTTTTTCTTTTTTGCTTATCTGATTAAACCCTTGTACCTTGGTCCATACAAGTTAAAAGCAAAAGTAGCATTTACTTTATATGCAGCTCGGTTCTTGCCACTTTGTAAAGTACTACAACACTCCAAGCAGACCATTTTGTGGCGTGTACTCTGCCATCGTTGCCGCCAGCACCCACCATGCTACAGTGTGCACTCCAGAGAGTGGAAAAAGTAAACCCAATTGACACTTGAACGTCAGTAGCCCTTAGGTCGCCGCCGTCAGTCTAGCACTAACCACTTGGAATACAACAACCACCAACAAGCTGCCGGGCGGGCTGCACATATTGGACCTGGTAGACCTTTCATGTGACACTCGGTTTGACGGGCGACGGTGCCGTTGATGTTTTATTTGATTTTACGCTTGGTTGCATTTCAGCACTCGCTGGAGTTGGGAGTAGTAGAAGTGGAAAGTCACTCGATATGCATAGCATCGATTTTAAACTCACTTGGTGGACTGTGAGTGGCGGGGGAGCGGCTTTAACGAGTGGCCAGAGGATGCATGGGTTTTCAGCAACAGCAGGACATGCTGCATAATTTATAACTATGACACCGTAGCAATGCCTCTAGGACAATGCTGCATCGAAGATTAATGTTTGTTCGGACAGGATGTCTGCGAGTGTTTGTATGTGTGCTTGGACATGGTTTGTTGGCTCTTTTTTGTATTGCCCAAATGCAGCAACACTTTGGAGAACCATTGGAAATTCATGATTGTGGCTAATTCTTGCCTGTTGTTTTTCTTCTTCTTTACTTTTTTTTTTTTGGTTATATGCCGGAAAATTGCCTGCAATTTAAACACTTGTGAATTTTTAATGAGTTTTGTGGTCAGCAACAAAAGTGTTTCAGTTGCTAAAATGACTTGGCACTTGTTGTAGCTGTTGTTGCTTTTGTTATATTTTATTATCAGGAGGTTTCTGGTTTTCTTTTAGGTTTAAAAACTACGAACGAATTTAGGTGATTTAAGGATGGATTGTGCCGGTTTGAACATATTTTGCCAATTCGTGTTAATTACTCTTGCAACAAAGAACTCGGTTTTAAACCACATAAAAAATTCGTTTTTGTGAAATTGGTAGCACACCAAACATGTAGTTTTCCAGAACGTGGCCACAGAACGTCGAATTCGAAGAATGTTGTGAATGGGAAAGCTCCGAATATTATTTCGCAGTTATTATATTATATTCTTTAAGATCTTGAATATGAATTATGCTAAGATAGTATCAAAAATCGAAGAAATCACTCGCTGCGACTGTTCCTTTATCTCTTGAGTGTTGCGATGGATACAAGGCACCAAACTTTCTTGCATTGCACGTAGGGATTTGTAATTAAATTTTTAAAACAAGCGTTAAATTTAAGAGTTCTGCAATAGTGGATTTAATATAACAATAGATGATTCTGCTTCGTAAAAAGTCTAGCTGGATAAGGAACAAGCTGCCCTAACGATTTTTAAAAAGTCATGATCGAACAAACAAATATGTACATTGAGATATAATTTTTTAAATATTTTTTATTAGAAGAACATTATCCACATAGATTTCGCATGTTTTGCCCAATCCGGAATATGCTCGCCTTTTTCGGCCAATTTAAGCAGTTGCAGACAGACACCACACACATTGTATGACTTCATTAACATTTTTAAGCCATAGCCTTTGTCCAGAGTAAATATATATACTTATATATCCGTCTGTATGTAAGTTTGCTTATTTACCATATTGTTTTTTGTTGCACTTGACATTGTTGAGTGTTGCAAATAAACTAACAGGATTATACGCATAGGGACGCTGAATTCCATTGTTGGCCTCTAGCGTTTCTAAATGCTTCATAATCCTTTAATGCTTCAACTGCTGCTGCCCCAAAGCCACAGTGAGCGCCAACTGTATGCAAATTTCCTTTACTTTTTGTGCTAAAAATATACTTGCATGTATTGTTTTTGCCTGTATATGTATATGGGTAGTTCTTTTACAAACCAAAATCCTATTCCAAAAAATTCCAAAATTTGGTTCCACTGATATTGTTTTTTTTTGTTCTTGTACTATGTAAAAAATAAATGACACGTTTTTGATTTTTTGTTTTTAGGAAGTGACGTTAATTTAAAATTTAAAAAAAAACATTAAAAATAATTTAAGCTCCAATCCTTAACATAAAATTTTTTTGTTATATATTTTTTTGTGTTGAAAATAATTTTAAAAAGTAAAATGATTATGCCCCAAATAAAGCCAAGTTCAATATTTTAACGATTTATTTATTTTGGCAAATTTAAACATAAAACAATTTATTTTTGCATTAAATCTGAAGGCGATTATTGCGTTAAAAAAAATAGCACCAATTAAAAAAAATTCAACAAAAAATAAAAAACAATTATTTTGTTATCATAAAGTAGAATTCATAAGGAATGCAAAATATTTATGTTATTATGATGATTTAATAAATTTTTTTTTTTAACATTAAGACAAACAAAAAGTTAAAAAAAATATTTATGCATTTCAGTATATTTATACCCTGTACCGTATGGTACAAAGGGTATATTGTGTTTGTGCAAGCCGAAAATGTATGTAACGTACAGAAGGAGAAGTCGGAGACCCCCCAAAGTTACCTAAAGTATGATCAGAGTGACTAGAGAAGTCGATATACCCATGTCCGTCTGTCCGTCTGTCCGTCTGACCGTCTGTCCGTCTGTCCGTCTGTCCGTATGAACGCCTAGATCTCAGAGATGGTAAGAGCTAGAGCAACCAAACTTTCAGATAAGATCCGTTATTTATCCATAGGAGACAAGTTTATTTTATTTTGTTGATATCGGGACTACATTATATAGCTCCCATAGGGGTGTTTCAGAGGACCTCGAAAAAAAGCAAAAGTTTTAGATGGATAATTCGTTTGCTTATGAAGATATCATAACCAAATTTGGCAATCGGAAGTTTTTTAGAAACCCCCAGCACTGTACCAAATTTTATCAAAATCGGTTGACTATATCATATAGCTCCCATAGGACCAATCGGTCGAAAATTTGTTTTATGTACAAAATTCGTTGTGTTTCGTTTGTTTGTGAAGATATTGTAACCAAATTTGGCGTTAAGGAGTTTTTTAGATAATTCGTTTGCTTATGAAGATATCATAACCAAATTTGGCAATCGGAAGTTTTTTAGAAACCCCAAGCACTGTACCAAATTTGATCAAAATCGGTTGACTATATCATATAGCTCCTATAGGACCAATCGGTCAAAAAATCGTTTTTTGTACAAAATTCGTTGCGTTTCGTTTGATTGTGAAGATATTATAACCAAATTTGGCATTTATAAGTTTTTAAGAGTTCCCAAGCACTGTACCAAATTCGATCAAAATCGGTTGACTATATCATATAGCTCCCATAGGACCAATCGGTCAAAAAATCTTTTTTTGTACAAAATTCGTTGCGTTTCGTTTGTTTCTAAAGATATTATAACCAAATTTGGCATTTATCAGTTTTTAAGAGTTCCCAAGCACTGTACCAAATTTGATCAAAATCGGTTGACTATATCATATAGCTCCCATAGGACCAATCGGTCAAAAAATCGTGTTTTGTACAAAATTCGTTGTGTTTCGTTTATTTGTGAAGATACCGTAACCACATTTGGCATTAAGAAGTTTTTTAGAGATCCCAAGCACTGTAGCAAATTTGATCAAAATCGGTTGATTATATCATATAGCTCCCATAGGACCAATCGGTCAAAAAATCGTGTTTTGTACAAAATTCGTTGTGTTTCGTTTATTTGTGAAGATACCGTAACCACATTTGGCATTAAGAAGTTTTTTAGAGTTCCCAAGCACTGTACCAAATTTGATCAAAATCGGTTGACTATATCATATAGCTCCCAGATCGGTCGAAAAAAAAGTTTTTGATTAAAAATTCGTCTGTTTTTGGTTGTTTATGAAGGTATCATAATCTAATTTGGCAATCAAATGTCTTTTGGTGTTCTTAAGCAATTTACCGGATTTGATTGCAAGCAGTGGTACAGGGTATCCTAAAGTCGTCCGCGCCCGACTTTAACGTACGCCATTTTTTTAATTAAAAAGTTATCCAAAAGTAACTAAATATTTATTAATTATTACATTGCCAATAATTGGGGTTGCATATAATATATTTACTTTTTTATATAAAAAATAATGATAACCGATTATTTTGGTTAAATCGATAATATTGTATTAAAGACGTGAGTGTTTTGATTTATTGAAATTTTATAATAATAATAAAAAACGAGAAAAAATTTAATATTATTTAAAAAATTACCCAAATCTTATTACCAAATTTCTTCATTTTATGAAAGAACTGCCCACATGGGTGTGTTTGTGTATGTGTGTGTGCGGGAAAGCTTTAACAAAGGCTGTGTGTGGAGCATTGTTGTAGTTGTTTGGCTGTTGTTGTTGTTGTTGTTGCTGCTGTGGCTTGGAACAACTTGGTAATGCAAATAACACGCCACAATGCACAAGGACAATGACACCAATTGAAGTTAAAGTCTAGGTAGAAAGAACAATTGGTTTAGAAGGGAATGCTTTAATTTTTAATGATATAAGAGAAATGGAAAATTTATAAACACAATGGGCTAAATGGCAAGTGGACATATAAATAGCAATCTGAAACGTCTATTGTGAGTCTTATTCAAATGAGTAGTAAGTAAAACCAATCGGTAGTTCATTAAAACGGATTCTAGACACATCCGCTGGGAATAAAATGGAACGTTCAATGAAAATTAATTTATAAAAAACAAGACATTTTTGTGAGTATTTCTGAGTGCCATAAAAACGAACAGTTTCGCAATATTGAGCAAGTGCATTGCATTGTATCTTTAAAGTTATAGTAATCTTGACATATCGGAGCTGTTGCGTAGTTAATTTTCTATAGTGCCTGGTTCAACTTAATGGATTCGGTTTCGAGTAGAGTTCTTGTTAGGTTAAGTTGGGCGGTAGTTTGACTTGAAATGGATTTGGAGCTAAAAAGTAAAACAATAGTTTATATTTTGTTTTTTAATTTTTTATTCAATTCAATTATAGATTCAATTTATAGAGTTTCAAATATATTTTTTTATTCATACAATTTTTTTGTGCTTAAATTTGAACTTTCGGTTACATAAACAAGGTTATGTTTGAGAACTCACTTATATGCTTATATTCTTTATTTTTTATGGACATACATTTGTTTCTAGGCTAAAAGTTAAAACTAACTGCTTATATTGTGTACAGGGCAGTTGATCCACTGCATTCAACTGTGGCGAAGGCTATCCCATTCCATTAATAAAACTACTTTAGAGATAGCAACTGGTGCCCATCTTCTAACTTTCAAATAACCCAATAAAAATTATTTTTTTATTTTTTTTTGCTAACCGAGAAAATAAAAAAAATCAATTAATGGTATATCGGGAGGGTTTTAGATTTAGATAAATTTTTCTATTTTAGACGCATTAATCAAATTCCAGTTCTGTTATTATACGCTCTTTTTTACAGGGCTTTGAAATAACACGGTCTAAAAAAAAAAATTTTACACAATTCCATTCGATTAAAAAAAGCTATTTGGATTAAAATTTTAAAGAAAAATATTTTTATTAACCTAATCTTTTAGAATTTAGTTGAGGAATTCCCCTTTCTAATTTATTTTCGTGGCAGCTTAAGGAATTACTTCATGTGTTTTTTTCAGGGACCGTAACTTTTATAATATTTAAAATAAAAATCATGAAATAATTATAATTTTTTTATTTTTTGCATTCCATTTGAAAAGCAACTCTTATTTTTTCACATAAAAATAAAAATCATGCAATAATAATTAAATATCAATTTTTATTAAAAATCGCGAGATAACTCTCAATTTTAAATGTTTATAATAAAAATTAAATATAAAAATTATTGGACAATTTTTATTCTTGAAGTGTGCAACACATAAATGCGCAAACTATTATTGTGCGCTATTTGGTTCGAAAGATATTTAAATTCAATTTTTATTTTCAATTTTTAAAATAAAAATTACGCCATAACTTTTATTTTTGATATATTGCAGTGTAATTCTTATTTAAATTTATTTCAATAAAAATTTTCCAATAATTTTTATATTTAATTTTTATTATAAAAATTGAAAACTGAGAGTTATTTCGCGATTTTTAATAAAAATTTATATTTAATTATTATTGCATGATTTTTATTTTTATGTGAAAAAATAAGAGTTAAAATTTGATTTTTCGATATAATTTAAAAATAAAAATTTGATCCTTTTTTCGTAAGGTCCTTTCAATAAAATTATATATTGCACCATGCACTTTCATATAAACCACTTTTTTCGCTTTGATTTTTTTTATTCCCATAACTCTTATTTGCGGTGCCTGGTTTTTTTACTCGGTTTTTTCTGGAGGTGTTTTATATTAATTATTATTCGCCGTCATATGAAAATTTGTACAATTTGGCAGCCAACGGTGTACATCATTTGTAAATAAAAAACAGCTGATTCTGTTATGATCGTTTTTCCTTCAGCGCAAAAGAAAGCAAATCATAAGTGTAAAAAATCCCCTAAAAAGATCAGATTTCGTTTACAGAGACATACTGTGCGTTCTAGAAACAGATTTAGACGCGTATATGAAGAAAGGGATTTTAAATAAATATCGGCCAAAAGATTAAGGAGAGTGTCTTTCCTACATGTGTCCACTATTGGAGAGAAGCTCCTGAAGAGTACGTTAGCAGTCAAGTATATTGATTTGTGTTAGTTTTTCTGAGATGATTAGAGACACACTTTTCGTTCCAGAAGCAGATTATGTTGCAGTTTTTATTAAGAAGCGAATAGGAGGGAATGGATTTTTAATAAATATCGTGTACCTATATAATTTAATAATAATAATAATTTAATTGGAATTGAGATACTTTCCAAAGTATTATGGCGTATTATTTTGTTTTTGTACATGGCTTATTACATTACTGATAGAATTGTCCAGTAAAAATTGGCTACGAGAAAATAAAAATAAAAAAAAAAGTCCTTTTAAATGTACTCTTATCATTTAGATGAGGCTTGATCTAGAAATCTTTTTATTTATTTTTATATTTACCTTTGCTTAAAATTATTGTATACAATGGATAGAGTTTCCAAACATACCAGCGGTTTCAATTCCCCCAGCTTCTTTTACACTTGGCTACAAAAATTCCCCTTGGGTACTGCATTTTATTGGTAATTTGAACTCTTTTTTTTTTGTACAAATACTTACAACAATTACAGACAGCACTTTATTTTGGGAGTCAAATTGCTGTTGTTTGTTGATATAAAACTTAAGTGCCGGAAAAGTATTTTTATGCGATAACTGCACCAATCTTGAATTTGACTGCATCTTCCAAAGCATAGAGATCAAGACCGTGTTGCATGCCCAAGTGCTGAAAAGGCACTTAATAGACTGTGGAAATATGCTTTGAGGGGGTAATTGGGTCAATTGCTGGAAAGGCATTTTTCAAGAATCACAAAGATCGCTGTTGTTAACGAAAAATCAAAGCCATTGTAGGTAAATGCCTTGGCATAACCCACAATCAATTGAAACTATAATGGTTTTTGGTCTGGCACTCGACTTTGTTTACATTAAAATGCATTGCTAACCCAATTCCTTTAGTGCCACCTTATATAGTAGACTACAACTTTTCTAATGCATATTTTGTTTATTGTTTATTTTCAGGTATGTATTGAAATTTTGGTCTAAACTGACATCTCAGGTTTTACATAGTGGGTGAGTTTATTTGAAAAAAATGCTGCTCAATTTGCATAAACTTGTGGAAAACACAAAATGTCAACAACTTTATCAAAAACCGATCAACATGACAGACATTTGGCCATGTCCGTTGTCGCCCCGACTACGTAAATTCGCAACACAAATCTGTCAACGGCTCAAAGTCCAAAAATAACAATAAACACTGTTGGTTCACGTTCACCTGTTGCCCAGAGCGGCACATGGCCAAGCAGCTAGGCCCGACCAAGAGACCAAGCCGGACCAGCTTTTGTGGCCCAAAACACTTAACAAGTTTTCAATTTGTTAACGCGCGTGCTTTGAATACAACTGAAGATGTAGACGATCTACACACACAAGTCAGGGGCCGTTTGTTTGTGGTCCCAACTCTGGCTAAGATTGCTCCAAGTCTGGGCCAACAGAGGCACGCGCGCATGAGCAATTCTTACGAATATTGCAGGCAGGCAGGCCAACTCTGCGAAAAACAATATTTTTTTTTTCTTTATTCATTATGCAGCACTGCCCACTTGTACGGGCAGGTAATACAATATGAATTGTGCTTGATTATGTTCCTGGTCTGGGACTTTGTGAGTGTATAAGCATTTAATGGATATGGATACTCAATTATGCTCTGCTGTCTGAGCTCCATTTTAATTTGCATGAACTCAGCTTATGACATTCATTAAATGGCCCGTCTTTGTTTTGTTGTTTTGTTTTTTACTGATAAAGGCGACACTATTAAATGGTGAATGTAGTCTTCCTCCATAGCATATTCATAAGTTACTATAGCATAAATAAATAATAGCTCCATCGACTTGGGTCATTACAGTTCGTTTTTGGGCTTACAATATTAATGAACTTGATTAAATGATACATGATTAATTATGTAATAAAATTCGGTGAGAACATCAAGTCATTAAATTTGGTATTAAAAAGACATTAAAAGTATTGCTTAACGCTTCTTCTTTTTTTTCTGTTGAATAAAATCGTAAAAGTTCGTTTATAGCAATAGTTTTATTGACTGGTACTTAAAAAGTGTCCATGAAATCTTTTACCATGCGTGTACCCAAAAACCGCATGGGACAAATCGGCTGATTTATACAGATCCGCTCTCTACGCTTTAACTAAAATTTAAAAGCTTTTGCACCTTTAGTGACTTTTTTATAAGTTCTCACAACTTGCAAAAATCTTTGCCACAAATTGTTTAAGCCAAGGTCCCTTTTTCATTATTTTATGTTTAAAAGAACTACGATCGTTGGTAAAATAAAATCTATTTAATTTTAAGCTGAAAATCCGAAGGAGCTTCAAAGTTTATAGTCGCGAAAACATAGCAGCAAATATGGAAATAATAAAAAAAAAAAATTTCGCATCTTTTATTAATTAAAAATCATGCTAAAAATGTGTAAACTTCTATAAAAATATTAAATACGATTTATTTAAATTAAGTTTGTGCCATAAATGTAACATAAAGCAGTAGGCGCTGAAGAAACTGAACATGGTGAAAAGAAATTTATATAGACCTGTACGCGCGTGCGTCAAATAATTTCGAATCGTTATATTTTCTATAATCTCAAAGTGTTTACGCAGGATATAAAAAAATCTATTGATTAATGCTAAACATTATTAAGGGGAGGTTCTTTCAAATTTGGCCAAAAAGAAGGCAAAGTTTGGGAATTATTGGTGCCATGATGAAAAGACATACAAACTTCCTGTTTTAATTGTTAAATGCGATTTTTATTGTACAATAATTGGAAATTTTTTTCGCGACGAAATTCAAAATGGCGGCTGAAAAGTGGCGGCTCTTGTCTGCCTCTGCCCGCAGAATATCGTCCCCGCATTTCAGATCTCCAGACTCTTGTTGTGAACCGAAATGAAAAATGTTTTTTGTTTATTGAAGTAAATGAAATTCTCTATGCCTTATACTAAATCATAATGAGTTTTGACGAAAAATTAACTAAAATGTTGACGATTGAAAAAAAATTTGTTTTTTTTCACTTTTTTTGTAATTTGACCTTGCTTAAAAATAACAATTTAACACTTTTTCATGTATACTGTTGGTATAAGGCATACAAAAAATTATATCCTTTCAAACATGGCTTAAATGAAGGGAACCGGAACAATAGATCGAGAGCCATGCTTGAAATGCGAACGAAAAACATGGTTCCGAGAAAAACGCGTTTAAAGTTTTTAGAACGTCCTTCAGTGCGAGCGACTTAGGTGCGTTCAAAACGCTATATTTCTATAAATATCGATCGCATCAAAAAATCCTTTCATACACATATTCTACGAATTTGTAGCTTTCATTTTTTGTAAAAAAAAAAAATCGATTTTCTCGATTTAATTTGAAAGAACCTCCCGTTAATATCGGATCATAAATATCGGAGATATCGTATAGTACAGTACTTACTCACGATAATCTTTAGTCGTAGTCAAAGTTCGGCAGCGCCTCTGTGACAAATGCGGGCTCGGGGGGAAAATGTACCGGCCCCTCTATTACACCTTTAGCTTGTATCACGACAGTACGACAGTAATTACACCGGGCCCCTGAGAAAACTTAACTTCATCAATAGTTATTTGACCACCTTATAAGGAATTTATTTATAAAAAATTTTCTATATAAAGGCCTGTATGCACCAGCGAAAATCACAACCGTACAAGAAGAAACTTCATATAAAAAAAATAGTCGCGAAATTTGATGATACAGCAAGTGTACGCAGACAAATAAACAAAACAGTTTGCGCTAGCAAAGTCCGCTAGATGGCGCTAGTAGTAGCCACAGCTGTTCTGTTTTCCCGCCACAACCAAAACTAATATGCAAGCATATACATATATAATATATAAGCTGGTATAAGCGGGCTGGTAAAAAAAATCGTTGCGAACAATTTTTTATAAAGTCGTTTACTATTTTTTATTTTTTGTGAGCTGCTAGAGAGCAAGTGACGCTCTAACAATCCAAACAAAGTATTAAATTATTTAATATTCCCCGTCATATGAAGATTTGGCACACAATATTTTCAAAATTGCGATGAATACCACTAAAAAAAAACCGAGTCCTACAAAAAATACCACTTTTTTATATGCACACATTTGTCATTACGGCAGTAATTAATTTGCAGTTCTTGTACGGGTGTGAATTTCGGAACTGCGTGCTAATTCGCTATTTGAATTCGAATTTGCAAAGTTTGACTTTATTGGATGCGCTTAGTAAAGCAACGCAATGCGAATTTATAGGTTTAATTCAAGATCGACTTAAAAACAAAAAAATATATTTAACTATTTCTTTTTTTGGTACATATATGTTTGTATTATAAACAAAAAACCATGACTTTATTCAAACAATCAATTTTGTACGTAGCTACCACAGTAAACTTAAAATAAATCACAAAACGCGATTTCGAATGTTTAAGCTTTAATGTTTCCCGTATTCTGGTAAAGTACTTTTGTTTTATGAGTACATATTACTCAAAGAACGTTTCACTTAAAGCGGCTTATCGTCATAAAATCTAAAAAAAAAAACTTAACTTAAGTTACGTGATCAGAAATGTTAGATAAATTTAAGAATTACAACCCATGTACAATATGTATAGTATATGTACATTATGTGCATGTATAATTTTAGCGGTAATTTTATAAAGAATTTCTATAGTTTTTATGCTTGAAGCGCTTTTGGCTACAATTTCGAGTTCATAATTCAGTCATAAATTGATATATCAAAGTGGTTACAGCCACACCTGACATTTCACAGAGAGATAAGTGTAATATATTAAATGTACAATTTGTATGCCAACAGCACATGCCAATTATTATATAATTTAAAAATAAAAAAAAAATGCTAACAAATTGTAAAACAATTATTTAAAATCACAGAGTGTTGAGGGTGCGATAAAATAAATGTTGAAATATTTTCGCATCGCTGCACCTGAAAAAGCTTCAAAAATTACAACAAAGGCGGGTAGTACGTCCCGCTTCGAAGCTTCGAATATCTCCATAACACCTGGTATATGAGTCTGTATTGCTTTTCCAGTTTATACCACAGCGCTGAAAATTGCTGGGATGATGTCATTTAATATTTTTATCATTAGACATAATGAAGACAAATTTGAATTTTATATTTCATTCATCTCTGCTTTTGTTTTACATGCGCAAAAACCAACCACAACTTAGATACTATATATAATTAATAAATAATACAACCTTTTTATTTTCTGCTTTATGAAGCTAGCCAAAAAAAAAAAATAGTAAGTACATAAATAAAATGCACGAACAAGGCACAAAGTTCATTATTTTCAACACATTTGTAGACAGCAAACAATTTTTGGCAAGACTTTGTGGCGCCGTTTTTTGTTTGTTTGTTGTTGTTGTTATATCTATTGTTGTTATTGCTGGGTTCCTAGAGTTACAACAACAGCACTTATCAGCAATAATTTACTATTGGAACATGCCAACTATAACATACCCTGTAGCCAAGCGAGTTTTTCCGATTGAACTAAACATAATTATAAGAGCGGAATGGGGAACCACGACCATGATAAAAGAGGCACACAGAGGCACGCCGCAAGGCGGAGTACTGTCGCCCTTACTATGGAATCTAGTGGTAAACGACATCTTACACAGTTTTAAACGGAAAGCCCCAAGGATAACTGCCTATGCGGACGACATAGCCATAATTATCGTGGGTAAATGTCCTATGACAATCAGCTCGGTCATGGACAGTACGTTAAAGGAGATACTGAAGTGGGCCACGGAAGCCGGGCTCAGCATCAACGCGGACAAGACGGACCTAATTCTCTTCACCAAGAGATACAAGGTACCGCGATGGACTCCGCCATCAATAAACGGCACTCCGCTCAAACCCAAAAAGAGCGTGAAATACCTAGGAATAGTACTGGACAGCAAGCTGAGCTGGAAATCCAATGTGGAGGAAAGGGTGAAGAAAGCCACAAATGCACTGTATGCATCGCAGAAGATGCTAAGTAGCACGTGGGGCTTGTCACCAGGACTAATGCACTGGATCTTCATCTCAGTCGTGCGACCAGTACTACTCTACGGAGTTCTGGTATGGTGGAGAGCCACAGAGAAGTCCACATACCTACAAATAATGGAAAAGACCCAACGACGTGCACTGATGTGCATAACGGGGGCTTTGAGATCCACTCCAACCAAGGCCCTAGAAGCAATACTTGGAGTCCACCCCCTAGACATTCAGGCCAGACTACTAGCACAGAAAACAGCGCAACGTCTCTGTGCAGCAGGGAATATGGCCCTTGCGAACTACGGGCACAGCAAAGTGGCAGGGGTAACACCTAATAGCACTGACTATATGACCCCAGTAAGCAACTTCTCCAGAACACTCACTCTAATGGGACCCGATGACTGGAAAATTGGTATGGACCAACGAGCCATACAAATTTTCACAGACGGATCCAAAATGGAATCAGGCGTTGGGGCCGCGACATACTGTATAGACCCACCCACGGAGGTATCTTTCAAGCTACCGGACCACTGCAGCATCTTCCAGGCGGAGGTATTCGCCATAAAGAAGGCTGCAGAACTGGCGCTTACCCTAGAGCAGAGCCGAACAAACATATTTGTTGATAGTCAAGCGGCGATCAAATCCATGATAGCCTTCAGCATCAATTCCAAAAGTGTACTGGCAAGCAGGGACACACTAGATGAACTAAGCACCCAGAAGGAGGTGTCCATCTTTTGGGTTCCCAGCCACCAGGGCATTGAGGGAAATGAAATAGCTGATAGGCTCGCAAAGGAAGGGGCTGAATCAAGACAACCGTCACTTGAGGATCTAAAGATTCCATTAAGGACGATTAACCACCGAGCAGAAGAAGACGCGGTAGCCAGATCTGACAGAAGGTGGCACAACACAACGAACTGCAAGGTAGCTCGCACTATGTGCAAGAAAACCAACAACAAATTAGCCCAATATATTCTGGAACTCCCAAGAAGAGACTGCAGACTCATAGTGGGCATACTTACTGGTCACTGCCTGACCGCAGCTCACGCTAAGAAGCTAGGCGTTACCAACAGCGACGAATGCAGGAAGTGTAGGGAGACAGATGTCAAAGAGACTCTGGAGCACCTCATCTGCCGCTGCCCCGCCCTATGCACATCGAGACTTAAGTACCTAGGAACACCCTGGCTTACCTCACTGGAAGAGGCTGCCGAAAGGGCACCTCAAAGGCTTCTGGCGTTCGCCAAGCACACGCGCATAATTGACAACTAACGTAATGTACACCAGCCGCATCCTCCGGTTCCACTAAGGACTATGTAGTCTATGTGTGACTCCCCCCCAGGGGTCAACCGGTTTAACCTAACCTAAACATAACCACCATAACCATCAGTTAAGAAATTTGAAGTTGAGGACTTTTCGAACAACTAGATGTACAGAACTAAGTTTCAACTCTCAACTCAAGGGAGTATTCACTAAATAAGTGTGGAGGTGGGTATACTTTAATAGATACACTTCCCATAAAATGTTTTGTGTAATTTGTTTAGATTTGTGTCTAGGAAATGGATTTGGTGACTATAGCGTTTCCACATAAAGGTTTGCAATTATTCGAGTTTAAGAAAGAAATCTATTCAGAGCACTTAATCCAGCATTTTCCCATTTTTGTATGGCTTTAAGAAGTATGGCTTACCATAGTCTTTGAAAAAGTTTATTATTTCCTCACAGATAGAGATCTGTTTCTACCAAGCTATTTCTTTGAATTTGTCAAAAGTAGATTAAGTGCTTGTAGCTGTATAGGGTAGGATCAAAAAGAAGAAGGTTTTGAGTAATTAAAATCTTTTCGTTGTATTAATCGATACAAATCGTTAAGTCCTAGAAATAACACTCTTTTGCTCCGACGCAATGCGTATAACGCGATTCCCTCTGTGCGTATGGCTACTCGAGCTCGCTTTTCGGAATCCGGCTAAGAGATGACGTCACGTCACCTTGGATGTCTTCTATGGAGCTTTATCTGTTTCCCTTAAGTCTCTACTTGAGCAGAGATAAAAGGAGGAAGTTTGGCGGTATAATATCTGGACTGCCAAGGGGCAATGTCCATCATTCCGATGGTCTCCGTCACGATTTTCTCGAGTTTGATGGCGCTGCTGGACATTTTTCGCCGCCATGGATCGTGACGACCCTTTCTAACAGAGGTTTACGCAAATAAACTTGTTTTTCAGGCAACTGGAAAATTATCGACCTCTTCGGAAGGTGGTCCGACCGCCTGAACTTTTTTTCTGCGTCGTCGACTGAAAAATTGATGTCCCTACCATGTGTTCAAGCGGACGAAAGGAAAGACGTACATGACCCAAATGATTTCCAAATCAATGTTGATCATTTTTATTCCGCCATGCCCTCTCATGCTCCACACAAAGCCATAATGCCCTTCATCATATGATTACAGGGTATAAAATAAATCACTTAATATCGATAAAGCACATATAAAATTGCGGCATAAACAGTATATAGAAACAAATTGCCAACTTTGTCATTTTTCGTGCCAAATAAAACGCAATTTTGCGCAATTTTCATAAAAATAAAACAAATGAAAAGCTGAAAAAGTTTAAAAAATTGGAAAAATGTTTATATACATTTTGTGACGAGTTGTTGATTTGGTGTGGCGTTGTATTTTGTCTAAGTTTTACCACCTGCATTTGACATATTTGGCAAGTCGGCCTATTGATCGATTGGTTTTGGCCAAAAACTGCCAACTCGTCTCAAAATGGCATAAGGGTGGCATGCAATTTGATGCTGTCGCATATTTTCTTATTTATTTTGTTTACCTTACCAAAATTGGTCAAAAATGATTTATTAACGTTTGTAGTTGTTTATGTCCGACTTGTTGTCTTTTATGGCCAATATAATTTGTTATTTAACAATTTGTTAGCAATAGCTGCTTGTAATGTAATATTTAACTTGGCTCTGTGTACAAATGTTTAATTTAAAATTCCAATTAATTGCTAGCCATTTATTGATATAGTTATTAGATCTGAGCGCCAAAAAGCTGATGTTTTAATTACAACCAGCTTGTATATATATACACTCAATATGTACCATGTTTAGCACCATGTCCTACATGACTTGTTGGCCATATAAAAACTATGCATTCATATGTTATTGCTGCCTTGGGCCACGTTTTAAGACATGACCAAAGTTTACATTTAAGCCTTCATAATTTGACTTTAACAGCTAAATAGATTTAATGTTTTTCTCGTTACCAACTTTTGAGTTCCGACACGTGCAACAAAATATGTCAGAGATACAAAGCCCCAAAACAAATAAACCGAACACAAGCGAAACATCCGAGTCGTCGGCCATTATTAAATAATAGAAGCTTTATGGACAAAGCAAAAAATAAATAGTCATAAATAAATGTTTAAATAAAATGGCAACAACACAAAGCAATGCCGTTTTGTTGATTAACAAAAGCCACGAAATTACATTTAAATATGAAAAAAAAAACAAACATAAACATTTGACGAAGTTTGGATGCTCTTTATAAAGTTTGTGATCCTAAACGCACTGGACATTATAAAAATTTATTAATAATTACAAAAAAAAGAATTCTTAAAAATATTTTAGGTTAACATATTCTGAAATTTAATTAGAAATTAGTTTGGCTAATAATTTCTAAAAATTACACTAGGTAAAATGGACATTTCGGGCGGAAGAACTTATGGATTTGTGAAAGAAAGACGAGCAAAAGATAGACCATAGCGATATAGAAATGTGCCCATAGAAAAAATATACTTTTTTGAAAACTTTATATAATTTCCATTTAAAAGTTATTTCATGTGAAAAGTTGTTAACACAGATTTTACGGGCGATGGTTATGTATGGTTACATGTGTAAGGAAGAAGAGAAAGTTTACCAAATAGTAAACGAAGGAAATGTTCAAAAAAAATAAAATATTTCGAAAAAACGGATATGTCAAAAGAAGACCTTAAATATTAAAATTCTTTGGTTTAAGTATGGGAAATGGTATGTTTCTGGAAATAATTATTTTTACCAAGTAATATTTTAATTCTGAGAAACAAATACGGTGCTCCCTCTGTCGGGCATAAATGCATAATGGTAAAAGAGCAATTGTCCAACAAAAACATACACTAAAAAATTGTGCATTTGTGGCCGATCTAGACCCTTGACCCTGAAGAGTAGGGCATTCTTGCCCAAAATTGTGTTGTAAAAAGCACCCATATCTATTTATTTATTTATTTATTTATATAATTATAAAGTAGAAGTTAATTCTAAGTTATAAAAAGGTTTGTAGCCAGAGCAACGTAGGCCTTCAGGCTGGTTAAAAAATTTGTTATACATTATATCTACTGTTTTTATTATTTTATAATCAGCCGTGTTCCCGATTTCGACTCGTTTTGGAATATCATAACGAGAGCATTCCACAATTGGTGTTCCGGATTTAGACTGAGTTCGAATCGATTTCGAATCGGCCAGAAACAGCTGTGTTGTTATGTTTGTTTATGTGGCGCAAATGGCAGCGATATCATACAGCAGCCATCTTTTAAAAATGGAAATGTAGTAAAAAATTAAGCTGGCTTGTAGTTCACATTTTAATTTTATAAGTATAACACACCAATTTTCAAACTTTATAAGTTGTTTATTTTATTTTATTCAACAAACTATTTTGAGCAGCAGCCTCATAGTCGCCTTCAGCTACTTCTCTGCTATATCCTCATTTTTCCTGTAATGATTTTTTTCCATAAGCATTTCACAAATGCTTAGGCCATGCGGTTAATTATACCAATCTGATACAAGCAGATGCCTTCCAACTCATCGCTTGAACAGGTACAATTCTTTCTTAAAGCCGTAGTTGACAACTGCAGTGTTTGCAAATTTACGAGAATTTGGCAACGTTTGGATTGTGTTGGTGTGCAAAATAATGCTCACGCATTATAGTCTACCGCTTAACGCTTCCTTTTTTGCCCCTTCAAAAATTTATTATTAAAAATAACTACAAAAAAAGCGTCTCATTGTTGTTTGTTTAAATGTGCGCCAAATTGCCAGCTCACCAACTCGCCACCTATCGATAAGTTGATATTGTAGAGTTGCCACAAGTTTTCGAACAACTAACTTTTTCCAACATCTTTCTAAAAAAGAAAAATTTTGTTTTCTTATTTACAAATTTTGTACAATTTATTTTATATACATATTTTAAGCCATCAATTTATAAAATTATCTTGGAATTTATTTGTGCAACACGACAACACATAACTTTTCGAAGACAAAACGAGTCTAAATCCGGATCTGGTTGCAAGCAACCGCCAGAAGTAGTGCTAATAATTCAAGATTTAATTTCTTTTCAGTTGAATATAAAAATATATATTTTATCATGGCAAATTACAAAAACTTTATCAATTATGATTTTTAATAGAATTTTTTTAAGAATAACTTAAAAAAAAAACATAGCACGTCATATGGTACCTTTTAAAAGTAGATTGTTGTTGCTGGCGTTTTTACCTTTCTGTCTCGTTGTTATCTTAGGTATTCTTGCCTTTGCGCATTTATGTCAGACAAAGTGAACACCCCAAAAGAAAAATACTTGAAAATAGTCGATGGGTTTCAAAATAAATTAGATAAGCTTTGAATCGCGATATTTATTTTTTTTTCATAACTTTTACGGTCAAAGCAAATAACCATATAATAAAATGCCATAAAAAAAATATTTACAGCTTTGTCACGAGTTCTCAGAATACACGAAAAAAAATAAATTCAATTTTGTAAATGAATAAATGGCAAAAAAGGTAACACTTTCTTCAACACCTTATAAGCTGGACAATGGATGCTATAATACCCAGTTCTAGGTAGGGCATGCATACAAAAGGCTCCAATAAATTATGTGGGTGAAGTTCTATGACAGGTCAGCCACTGTATGGTAAAACTTGAAACACCAAACACCAACCAAGCAATGAAGTTTTTTAAAAGCGTTCTTAAGCTTTTGGCACGTTTACTATACGCATAAAGAGTATAAAGAGTTCACACCAATACACAAACTTGGAAAAGATATTATAAAAATCACGCCAGGCCCATTCCAAAACAATGCGAACAGTAGTAAAAAGCTCTTATGCTTTATATGTATCTCGATTCTAGAGGCTTGGCTGAGTTTGGATTGGATTCTTGGCTTAAGTTTTGCTTTTTGTTCTAGTGATTGTAAATTTTCTTGACGCTCTTTCGGTTTTTGCCTTTTCGAGCTCATAAAATTTATTGGCTGTTTTGTTATGTGTTAAAGTTGCTTGAGGAGAACTTTGCGTGCTGCTTATAAACGAAGCACTAAATTCAAATGCCAGCTCATTAGGTCGAGTTAAGCCAATTATTTGATCGATGTTTTGCAGGCGGATGTATAAAAAAATAAAAAAAAATATCTAATAAAATCAACGACGACAACAAAAGTTATGAACTTGGCTCGTAAAGCTAATTCTCCAGGAATCACGTTTTGGCTTCGAAACAAGCACGACAAGTTTTAAATTTCGCTTTTTTTGTTTTAGGAGCGTAAAGCAGCGGATATCATAAAAATGGTTAATGCAAAAGTGTCAAATTTTCATATGACTATCACAAATTATAATAAAAATTTGCAGTTTTTCGAATATAATCTTAAGCTGGAGGCAGACGTTGGCTGGCAAAGTTCAAATGTCGCTTTTATAGTGGCGACATGCTAAAAAATTTAACCTTTTAGGTGTGTCTATAATTAGTTTTTATTTGGTCTTTCTCAAATCTTTGTTTTTTTGAGCAGGGCTGATATTCGAATTTCTGCACGCAAATTTACATTTAAAAAGAGAAAATTTAAATTTAGTTAGTGGTTTTTGATCACTTTATCAAATTTGTATTTACTTTCAATAAATGTGTATATGTATAATAAAATAAATAAAAATTGATTTTAATCATTTTTCGTTAAACAAAATTGGTTTTTTTTATTAGAAAAAAAATTATTTTCTGTTAAAATAACGATATAGTAAACTGTTAAAACTATATGGGAGTTTTCATATGAACAGAAATTAATCGCGGAAATCATAATACTTGTTTAAGTAGCTCAAGATAGTTTTATTATTGTTATTTATTTTAACAACGTACGAATTTCAATTTAAGACTTAAAATCGTTAAAAGAAAAAAAAAAAAAAAATAATTGTTTAAACTTTTTTACACAGTTTTGTTTGTCACATTTTAAGAGCTACACAAATTTAAAATAAAATGTGCCTCGACTAGAACCTTTGTCTCTAGAAGCCGTGAATCTAAGTCGATATTTAAAATGGATTTCTTTTGTCATAATATTTTTATTGATGATTCCCATTCAATGTTCGTCATCCATGCCATACCTGATGCGACTGAAATTCGCATTCAAACCATACAAAATTTCATATAACGATCCCACACACGATCCAATCGATAGTACAACCACTATATTGTTTTTACCTTGTACATTGGAAACATGCTTACATTAGTCCGTGGGGTCTTTTTATACTCTGTACCAAAGGTAGAGCGAAAGCGAAGGAGGCGTTTCAGACCCTAAGATCGATAACCATGTCTGTCCGTATGAGCAAAAGGATCTTAGAGTTTACCAGTGCTACAGAAACCAAATTTATATATACAGACAGATCCAGTTAGTCGATTCATGTCTATATCTTCCCTCTTGCTCCAGTTTCAGTATCTTCAACCACACTATTAAAGCACGGAAGATCGCACAAAATCTTTTTTTCACAAAAATCTTCAAAAAAGTTCTTGTTTATTGATTTCGTATTTCCTCCAGTTTTATGAATTTGTTGTAAAAAATTAAAAAAAAAAACTTCTTATAAGTGTTGTTAAAAGAAAAAATTTAACGAAAATTTCTCATAAATTCGAAAGTGAATCCATCTTCTTTTAAGAATCTTCTTCTCCCAAACCCTTGTTTACCTCTTTTCGGATTCACTTATGCTCCTCCTGAGGTGTGGGTATGCGATCTCAGCGTTTGTCTGCAGGCATTCCGATCCTGGATCATGTCGTCGCTGAGACCCATTCGTTGGTGATGTTAAAAGGTGATGTTTTTGGAAATTGCGTATGGATATTAGTTAGTTATGGACTTTCCTTTTACACCGGCGGTTGTATTCTTTTAAGAATATTCAAACTAATTTTAAGATCGGCTCTTTATTCTGACTGTAAGTTGTTAATGAATCTTGTTGTCAGGGTTGGCGCACTGTATGCAAAGAGACGTATGACGTTTTCGATTTTGTTTGTGATCAAACTTCAATTAATTCAATTTGAAATTATATTTACATTTCTAAGTTTGATATGCTTGCTTTTACCAAATTCTTGCAGAAATTAATATTTTTGCCATGAAGTAAAAGAGTCGATATAATTATTCAATTATCATACATTTTCAAATTCCTTTGATGCCAGTTTCCATAAAATACCAAGTCTTTCCAATTTTAAAACTTATTTGCACTTGGGATTTGGGTCTTTGTCACTCAATTGTCAACACTAAAGAAATAAATAGTAATAGTGAATGGATTTTTTTTCTACAAGTTTTAAAATTGCTTTAACTTGAAGAGCGTGCATGTTGTAAACAAACTTTGGCTTTTGACTACTTTTGTTTGCTTGGTTCAAAGTTTGAATAGTTACTCAGTCAGTACTCACACTCGAATATTGAATATTGACTCAAGCGCACCTTTTGCATGTGAGAATTCCGAGTAGTATCTGTATCTATAAATATTGTGTGCTGAATACAGTAGCTGACTCGAGTGAGTAACTAGCCATGTGAGAGTCCAAGTCCAAATCAAGTTAGAGTACACAGTGTGCCCAGATTAAATATGCTTAAATATTTATCAAATCTTGGTAAATGTGGGAGCGTGCGAGACAAGTTTGTGACTCAGTTGAGAATTATGGTGAGCGGCGGTCAGACGGGCAGTGGCGGATAATGTAGCCTATGAATGGTCGGATTGTCTGGTTCTGGTCGTGGGCTGAGAAGCGAGCACAAAGGCAACACTAGTTGCTAGAGTGTTAAATGAATGTTAAATATTTACTTTGATTTATTTGTTGCATTAGAACTTGACACCAAATGAAGTATAAACATATGGAACAGCCATAAGTTTAACTTATTTTAATTTGTTTCGAGTGGTACAGTAGCAACGTGTTCGAGTTGTGTGTATCTCAAGACTATTAATTTAGCTATAGTTATGGTTTTCTTTTGTTAGGTTTGACTTTCCCAACACTGGTTGTGTTTTACCACAATAACCGCAGCGGAAATGTGATATGCACCGAGTGCAAAGCTTGAGATCTGGTAGTAGCAGTGGGTCTAGGCCTTGTCAACCCAGAGCGAACCTAGCAGAGTCAAGTCAAGCAAGCCTACAATTGCTAATGACGGATACAAATAAGTATAGTATTTATGAGTGTTACCATATTCGCTTGTCATTCAATATGTATGTATTTCCTTTGGACCAACTAACTTGTAGTTACCAAGCACGCAACATAAAACAGAGCTGCCAACTTGTTATAAAAAGAAACAGGATATGACTGACTGACAGTGTCTTCAAGACTGTCTTGCTTACGCTTTTTCTGCTCTTGATTTTTTTTTTAATTATTTATACTTAAGACACGTTAATCATTTTCCAGGTAATCGCACAGATGCATTTTCTTCGCCTGCCATGGTACTGACTAACGATTGTCTGAAAAGTCGTCTTTGGCCATGTTTGTTCAAGTTGCACATAATTTCAAGTTATTTTTGCGGTAATTGGTTTGGCTTCTAAAGATTGAGCAGTTGACCTGTAAACCAATTTGTTGCTTGGTGTCTAGCCGCCATCATCTAATTGGCGACCCCTTCTCTTGGCCAACTACCAAACTGACCCGATTGAAACAAGTTTTTCAGGTGCTTGGAAACTACTATAGCTAGATGTACGCGCTACGTTGTTAATGGCTGGTTTATTTATTGAATGGAATGCGGCCTAGTAAAGATGCTCAATGAAATCTTCAATGGAAAGTTAAACAAGAGTAATGGATGGAATAATTGACATTTTTGACGTGTGAGAAAAACTAATAATAAATTGTGTATTTTATAGAGGGGCAGCACTGCAGCAAACCGGATTCGAATTCTGCCATATATTATGATATGAGCCATGTTCACTAGTTCCTTTAAATCCTTATTTTTGTTTCAACCGGTTGCCTTTTCTCACTTCAATTTTTACAATGCCAATATATTATTTCTTCTTTTTTGGAAATTACCAGATGGTCTTGGTATTAATTGTTTTTTATATATTTCCGAAGTTCACTTATACTTCGTATGAAAGCTCTACATTGTCATTAGTCTTGTTCGGCGAATCATTGCGTTTTGCCTGTTCCTTAACATATCCTACTACGACATCATCCGTTGATTTATCAGCACTTATCTGATCCGTATGCCTTTCAATAAGGCGATTGCGATGAGAAAGAATGGCAAATTCAACAGTCTGGCCACATTTATATTTATCGCGTTGCCAACTTTGTCGATGAGGCATTGCCATGCATGCTGCACGTTTGGGAACTTTAACACATTTCACAAAATGTGGATATTTTTCACTCTTAACTAGTATTATTTGTGTAATCTTAGTACCAGAATCGAAAATGTGTGACATAGTAACATAGGAAATTTCAGGCATTTTAAATCTTGCTGGAGCTGGAGACGGTAGAGCACCTTTTCTGCCACTGCCCTGGACTGTGCTGGACAAGGTTCCGTTTTCTAAAGTCATACTTCCTTGATTACATATCTCAGCTCTCGGAGCAGAGTCCAAAATGCCTTTCAAGGTTTATTCAGGCCGCCGGATGGCTGTGACCAATATCTTTAGGAGACCTCGAGAGTGGGGAAGAGTGGTGTAAAGACCACCGTAGCGGTATCACAATGGGCCAATTCTTGGCCTATGTGAGTTGGGACGCTAATGCCCAACTGCCGCCATAACCTAACCTAACCTAAATCTTGCTCATTATTAATGACTATATATTATTAAAAGCAATAAAAAGATTCGCCTAAAGCTGTTAACCCTTAAGTGCATACACTCGAATTAGTCGCTTACATATATCAAAGCAAAAGCGTTCAATGAATTGGCATTAATTGTTTAACAAAATTCTATTGAAAATCGACCACGTGATCAAGTAAACATTTTATTATAAATGCGAATGCAATAAAAAAAAAATCAATTACTTTCAAAGTCATTACAACGACATGCTGGAGAAGCATATAATATAATTAAAAGATATAAACCTAAATCGGTTTGTATAAATGCGCTTATGTAATGCATATTTACGAGTATTTTTCTTAGATCTCCAACTTGGATGTGCACTCAAACACGATTCAAAGGCAGCCATCCAAGCATACATATATCAAAAGCTGCTTGCTCTATACTGCCAAGTTGTCAGTCGCTCCGTTTTGTCATTAGTTGCAGCTTCAAGTTGCAACACTTTGGTGCAACGTGCAACCTTCAGTGTGACCAACATGGCTGCATCTTTGCTAGCTGGAAAACTGACTTACACCCGACTTGGCATGACAATTGAATTGCAATTAACCGGCCGAGAGCAATTAAGTCCACAATTACTGAGAGCCCCGCACCCCTTTGGGTTGTCATCGTCATCGTTATAGTCATCGTCTTGCCCATGTCCAACCATCATAATTGTTTTGTAAATGTTTTCGTTTCGTTTCGCTTTTCGATTTTTTTTTTTTTTTTCATTTGTTTAGTAGTTAGTGTTGTTTTCTTATACTCTATATGTTGAGGGCAAGTAGTATTTTAAATTCGTGGAAACTATGTGTGTGTAAAATGTATATGAAAATGGGTTATGCCTGTTTGGGACGTCTATTTCTCGTAGCCAAAAGAAACTAAGAATTTTTTACTTGCATTCTGCTTTTTAAATGTTAAAATTTTGTTTGCGTTTTAATCCCACAATTTTTGCGCTGCACATTTCTTTACTTGCATTCAGATTTTTCAAAGTATAGCACAGTTGGATAAAAACTGGGAATCTATATTTGGTATATTAGACTTTGGGGCATATTAGAAATGTTAAACAATTTCTTTATTGACATGAGTAGCAAGACAAGTTCTAAAGCTTAATTTCAAAACTCCTCAGTTTTCAATGAAAACTGTGGGATCTAAATTCGGTAGATTTGTCTATAGGGTATATTATAGTCGGAATGTCAATTTCTCTTTTTTTTTGGTTCGTTCCCAAATGTGCGTCCAAGTGGCGGCACTTACAAAGTTGATTTAACTGCAGTTACATAAGTACAGCACTGGAACAAGATCTAGAAAACAACTTGAACCCAAGTTCAATGAAGCTGTCTTAAAATTATTGTTGCAAGTTGCATTTACTTAGTTGTGGTTGTTGTTATTATTGTTGTTGCATAGTCTTAACTATTGCATTTAAATTGTGCTCAGTCATAGCTTAAATGATTAGCCTAGTGGCTTCTGTACAGTTCTGTTCTATTTTGTTTCGCACGTTCCAGTTTGGATCACCGTGTTCCGCACACTGCTCCAGACTCCAATGGAGCAGGGTAGTGCAACGGGTAGAAAATTAGCCTACTTGCAATTAGCTAGAAATGTGCAACGAAATTTTCTTTTAATAGCAAGTCTGTCTTTGTGTTTTGTGCTTGGATAATGCTTCCTGAAATTGTTGTCTTTAAAATTGGGTCAAGACTTGTCATAATGGTTGTGCACTTTGAAATTTTCATAATTGAGCGATTGTTGTTGGGTTTTTAGCAAGAGTTTTAAAAGCTTTGAAATATTTGGTACTTGGAATATTATCATACAAAAGAAAGCAATTTACATGATAGTGCATATAATTGCATGAGAAAGAACATGCAAGTTTAAGATATAAAGACTTGTTGATTTCTTTAGAAGACTAATAAAAATAGTACATTCGTATTAAAGCTAGAAGTTATAGCTCAAAGTATGAATATGTTAGAAAATAAAATATCTATTGGCGAAATCCCTTGATACTGATCATAATTGTGAAGTTACTGGAATCGAAAACTTGTTCGAAATTCACTAAATTTAAGTGAAAGCGGAAACAAAGTTAAAACATTTTCTAATTCATTTTTTTTAAATTGATTTTTGATTGTCAGACTTAGAACTGCAGCTCTGACCTGAGATCTGAGAAATACACGATTATAAGGAGCAAGCTTTTAAAGTCCCAGCCAAAAGGTGAAAAACCAATCTCGCTTGTTTCCCTTATGAATGTTGGTCGAGTTCAATTGAACTAAGTTCCAGTTTAACTTTTAGATAAACATTTCGTAATTTAAAACCTTTAAAAATCAAGCTAATCCTCAGGCTATGCATATGTCCTAGCCCATACTGCATTCCTGTTATTGCACAAAGTACAATATGTATATATGGCTATATACTCGTACCATATTGTAGCAGCTCTTGAGCAAACAAGGATAACATGTACCCTCAACTTTGAATCGACTCGTGCTATTGACAGCTGACGTTACAACAAGTGTTTGTGCTTATAATTGCACTCGGGGCTCGTCTAGAATTTCAACCCTGAAGAGGCATGCAAACTCATGCTCATGTATATACAGTGAGACTAGAAATTATTCGAACACTTTTTAACTAAGCGCATTAAAAAAAATTATATTTTGGATTTAAAATTTATTCCAAATTTAAAATTGTAAATAAATTTTTCTTGTTCTATTTCCACACAATTCTTTCACATATTCACAGTTCTCTCGCTTTTTGATGATAAAAAAATTCTTTTCATATGCTTTATAAACACAAAAATGCAGTCAAAAATGTTTTTTATGAAACGGATTGTTTAATATTCCGAAAAAATATGAATGAATGAAAACGAATGTTCATTTTCGTTTTTGCCTTTTCCCAAATCCGATGTTTTAGCTGTCGGTGTCTACCCATATTTCCCTTACTCTTTGTTAGCACAGCAACTATGCTATTTTTATTACAAGGGAATTTTGACATGAACCATATTTTCCAGAAGAAATTATGTAAAAAACATCAACAACAAAAGAACAAAGCATTCAACTTCAAATTTAAAAGTATCCTCATAATTTTTAGTCTCACTGTGCATATAGGTACGTACATATATAAAAGTACACATGTATAGGTTAAACTCCTCCATGTTCAACAACAAAAACATTCGAAAAAACAAATACCGTTTTCATTATGATTTCGATGAAATTTGATACACCCCTTTGAGCCCTTTTTTAGCTGATGGCAGCACACATGTGTCCAGAGCGACACTCGACTCTGCAGTAACCCTTCCGGCTTGCACCTTACATATGCTGTTTGGTTTTCTAAGCCATGCTGCACGCAACTCCTCACATATGCCACAAACCTACACAAAAACACATAATTTCCACATACATACATAATATACTATATAATAAAGTAGATAAATTTGCAATTTTAACAAAAAAAATTGGCAAAAATGTTCTTTGAATTTCTATGGCACAAAATTCGTCACATGCAGCTGTGGCGCTGCACGCTTCAGTGCATCTCGTGGCCACTCCAGCAAAGGCACCGTTCTCGGTCTGCTTGACTTGATTCATTCAAATTTCATTCTGCTTAAAGAGCCATGGCAAAGGATGTAGACCGACCATAAAAGCCGACAAACCCAGAAATACAAAAAAATAAAAATTGTATTAAAAATTTGCTTGTTCCACATTTTTATTTTTGTTTCGTTTTCCTTTTAAAAATGATTTCTGTTTAAAGTTTTTTTTTGTAAGTCTGACCAAGTTCTGCTAAATTGTTTTTACAAAATTGGACGGGAAATGCTTTACATGGATACATACATATGTATAACGAAAAATACCTAACATATATCGTATTAAACATATTAAAATTTTTGCAGACACACGCCACTATTTACAAGACTATTCCGGATGTGTTGCCAAATTTTTTGTTATATTCAGCAAATTGGATTTGGTTAAGACAAATTGTTTTATTTTTCTTTATTATTTGGCTTTGTACTAAGTCAGCAGTTAGCTGTTGGGTAAAAAAGTAGATTAGGTTGTGACTTAGTAACTAAGTTAGCTTATAAAAAAAGAATAATATATTTGCAGTAAAATGCCAAATCTCAAGGTCCATAGAAGTAAAGCAACATGTGGCTTTGTTTATGCGACAAATGGCATCGAAACGATTTATGAAATTACATACAAAAAAAAACGACTTTTGGATCCACAGTTCAAACCCTGCTTTCCCTATGTTTTTGGGTTCTGACATGCCTCAAAACCTACAATATTTTGTATCGAAACTTGTTCAGCAATGTTTTTGGGATCGCTGCATCTAAAACCGTGGTAAAAAAAACCTCAGCACAAGAGGTCTAAAATAATAAAATAAAATTTTGAGGTTATGCTAGAATCCCAACGTACTAAGGTTTCTGGGCTCTTGGAGTTCGATTAAGCGAGACTAAAAATATGTGGTAGACGTTTTCTAGCCTCCGATCGTGAAAATACATTTTTTTTTTTCGGATATCTGCATTATAACATAACCTTAAACCACCCATAAAAAATCGGGTTCGAGTCCGTTGATGTTTTCAACGTGTTATCGGAGTCGCTGAATCTGAATCGAAAGGTCTAAAACATCCCAGCTCGTTTGAGTTCTGCCATAACCTCCAAAATAGGCCATTAGGCTTACCGTCTAAATCAACGAAGAGCATCTTTGAGAAATCTGGCTTATAAGGTGTTGGGTTATAATTCTATAAAAAGTAACGAATAATAGAATAAAGTTAGCATAATTGTTAAAAACCTTAAAAGAAAGTTTTGCTAACGGACACCTTGCCTTGGGTGCCTCTCAGTCTTGTACAAATTAATTACAATTAATTAAAAGAGTTGTTTAAAAATAATAATATTGAGAAATAGTTACAAAAATTGTAAAAAGTATCTACCTAAAATATCCTGAAGGCCTACGTTGCTCTGGCTGCAAACCTTTATAACTTTATAATTATATAAAATAAATAAATAAAATGGAATCCAAGACTGAAGGCACAACGTACCGACCGATCAAGGAAACCGCAAGACTCAGGAAGCTACTCTCGAGTCAACCCGTTATACAGAGTCAATTGAAAATGAACGACGGGCGAATCGAATAAACATATTTGTTGACAGCCAAGCGGCAATCAGATCCATGCAAGCATTCAGCATCAATTCCAAAAGTGTACTGGCAAGCAGGGACGCTTTAGATGCACTAAACACCCAGAAGGAGGTGTGCATCCTCTGGGTACCCAGCCACCAGGGCTCGGAAAGGAAGGAGCCGCATTGAGTCAACCGTCACTTGAGGATCTAAAGATTCCTCTAAGGACAATCAACCACAAATCAGAAGAGGACGCTGTAGTAAGATCTGATAGAAGGTGGTACACCACAACGAACTGCAGAACGGCTCGCACAATGTGCAAGAGAATAAACAGCAAATTAGCCCAGTATACTCTGCAACTCCCAAGAAGAGATTGTAGGCTTATAGTGGGCATACTCACTGGTCATTGCCTGACAGCAACCCACGCTAAGAAGCTAGGCATTACCAACAACGATGAATGCAGGAAATGTAGGGAGACAGACGTCAAAGAGACTCTGGAGCACCTCATATGCAGCTGCCCTGCCCTCTGTACATCGAGACTCAAATACCTAGGAAAACCATGGTTTACCTCACTGGAAGAGGCAGCCGATAGGGCACCTCACAGCCTTCTGGCGTTTGCCAAGCACACGCATATAATTGACGACTAGCGTGCTTTGTACACCAGCCGCACCTTCCGGTATCACTAAGGACTACCTAGTCTATGTGTGACTCCCCCCCAGGGGTCAACCGGTACTACCTAACCTAACCTAAATAAATAAAAAAAAATAATCTACCTAAAAAGAAATTAAAGCAATTTTTTTTTAAGATTTCTTGTGAATTTTTTAATTACAATTTAATTCATTTTCGTCGATTTGATAATTGTCAATTTAACTATATTTTTTAATGCAAATACTCATGTTCTAACTTTATTGTTTAATGATTTAGTTTACATGTTGAACTCATGTGCTCTAAAATTATTTTATTATGTTATTTGTAAAGATACGTATAATAACGTATTAATTTTAATTTATTAAAAGTGCTTACATAAAAATGAAAACTAGTGGCAACAATTTTTTGTCTTTAAAAGAAAAAAGTATTTTTTTCCGTCCATCATTTATTTTTATTTTTAAACTCTCTTGCGGAGAGCTTTGGAACTTGGCATCTGCTTATATTCTCCACGATTTGTTGATTATGTATTAACTCTATTGAAGGTTCTTTAGAAGGTTCTATTGAACCTGCAGAAAATTACCAATTTTTTTTTTCTAACTCGAAAAACGTAATTTACTAACATGAGTTCTTTTAATTTATACATAGAAACTCAACAAGTACCATTCCCAATTAAATTTATCTATGCATGGCTTATAAAAGTCTCGAACAATTAAAGACAGACATTTCCTAAAATGTACATGTTCAATTTGTTGCTAAATTTATTTCTTATGTCTTTTAATGCTTGAGTCATGAAAAAAAAAGTTTTGAAGACTCTTCAAATTTATATGCCTAGAAATGGAAGTGCCATCAACTTAATCGCCACTTCTCGATTTGAACTTGCTCGGCTACTCATCAAATCGAAGCCATATTCGTGCCTCTAATGTTTCTTAGGCTTACTAATGACCTTCAAACGTTTAAATATGTAATTGTTATATAAAAAAAAAAAACCTAAAAATAGCAATAGAAAAAAATATCATTTCCAGAGTCTAACATGAACATCGTGAATCAGCGTGTAGTAACCGGTAGAAGAGAAGATCTTGCCACACAGATACTTAAATAAATTCACAGACTCATTCATGATTTCTGAAATTTTTTACAATTTTTTATTTTTATTTGGACAGGCTTTGATGAGATGCCGCACTTGACGCGTTTTTTTTCGAGTTGATTTCTGATGTTTTGTATTGTACTTGAAAAAGTGTATATAAGTACAATACCAGTTTGACAGTTGAAGGTGTATCTAGTATATAGAACCCCTACGAGTTGCTAATAAAATTGATTAACATGCCGCTGTTGTAGCAGCCCGTCCAGACAAGGGCAAAGATTGATGGCTGTCAGGGCCTGATCTGTACTCTATAAAACATTTCTTTGCCAGCACGCTCGATTTAAAATGTAACACTGTACGACGAGGGCAGGCTGAAAATTAAGCGGAATAGACAAGCCATTACGTTGGTAACTAACTTCTTTTTTTTTGTCAGCTGATTTCGGTCAAAACTTTAGTCCAGTCTTGGGGGGAATTGTTTACATAAATGAATAAAACTTTTAATTTTGTAGAAACAAATTGTAGATTTTTATGGGAACTCTGCACCATTCATATAGGAATCGTGGGTCGCTCAGGATGGACAAAGGAAGTCATCACACCCGCAACTGAAACCTTTAGAAAATAAATAGAACCAATATATGGATACGGGAAAGTTATCTCCCAGTAGACAACATACTTGATCGTTTAACAAGTTTGAAGACGTTTGGCGAAGCTTCATCGTGATAAAACGTTGCGCGTCGATTCTTAGCTGAGGATAAAACTTAGATCCTAGAAAATATCGAAGAGGTGTAATCGACACACAAAAGATGACAGCGTCGGATTTCGATAATCAGTGTGGTTTGAGAAGCTTGGCAAAACAATATGTGCAGGATACACAGCTCCTGCAGGAGTCTATTGAGAGTCTCCTCAACCGATCATCTCCTTAGCTCAATTTTGTGAAGACCTTCATTATATTGAGATATTGAACCGATTTTATTCTCAGTCTTTATAGCAAAATAGTATGAATCGCGTTACGAATTGGTTCTTAGAAATTCTTTATATAAGGTTTATATAAAGAAATATCGCTTATGTGGTATGCTCATCTATGATGGTGCCTTCTCTGCTTTGCCGACTACTGATTACTCATCAATCTGCCCTCTTCTATAGCTATCAATACATGTTCATGGCCAGCATCTTAGTAAACTTTGGGGGTCTTATCCCATAGATACTTTTGTGCCTACAGCTGCCGTTGCGTCAGCGCGTTAAGCTCCAGTTAATCCATTTGAAATTTGTTTTGGCGTTGCATTGCTACAAATTGTCATTCATGTCTGTTTATGTATATCCATGTCCATGCCCCAAAACTCTTTGGTAGCATATTTTTCAATGTGGGCCTTAAATTTAATTTGACTGCCGCAAAAGCCGCTCATTATTTTTGTGATAAATTGTTAGAGCGTGTGGCATGCACTTAATCCGCTCGTTTATAAAATGGCGTTACGCCTGACCAAAGTAGTCAGCTTTGGGCGTTGAATTAATAAATATTTATCTTGTTTTATGCAGCTTAGTTGCATATGGATGAAGGAGGGGGTCTTGACCTCATCAACGGATTCGGTGAAAATTTGTGGTATGCAATTTGTTAATTAAGCAACAAAAAAATTCACGCTTAATTATTTATGCAAATTTGCATGAATAATTGCGCCATTGGCTTTGGTCTATTAATTATAAAGTTTCGAAATTAAATTTTCTTGTTGATTGCTTGTTCACTTGTCAAAATATAACTGCATTTAAGTAATAATAATTTTATTTAATTTAATCAACAATTTTAATAATCTGTCACCTTAACATATTTATTTATTTAGACTTAACTTTTTTGAAGTTTATAAAATTTGCAATTTACTTAATAAATGAGCAAATCGTTTATTTGAATTTATTTGGCTATACACTCTTTTTACTTTTAATTTATTCCCTTGATATTCTACATTCTTTATTTAGAGAAAAATTACAAACAATTTTTTTTAACATTTTCTTTTTGGTGAATAACTTTTTAATTTAGTAATCTTGCTTTTAATTTATTTATCTTTTATGCTTGTACTCACTCTAAATTATTTTTATTATTAAAAATTTTTAGCATAATAAAAAACAAATTTTTTTTAAACTTGTTTCTTTTTGCATTTTTAAAAAATGCAATGCCAATAAGAGTGATTTTTTAAATATTAAAAAATAAGTCAAAAGTTCATAAAACAAATAATATCATCTGAGTCAGAAAAAACTTGCAAATTTTTATGCTGACACCCGTCTGAGATATCTCCATTATTTTATTGTTATTTTAAAATAACAATTATAAAAATTTATTAAAGAAAATGTGTTTAGAAAATTTGCATTAAAAGAAAAAATAAAAACACAAAAAAGAGTTTTTTTTTGCAAAATTCAGATTATTTATCGAGTTATCGATAACTAAATATTTAGATATTTTTTTTCGACTTTTTTTTTGACATTTATATCTCTAAAGCGAATAAAGGTAGTTGAACAATTTATTTTTCAGAAAACGATAAAATTTTGAATTGAAAAATGGAAAAAAAATGAGATAATACCGTTTACCGATTTTTTTTTTTAAATTTTTTTATGTTTGTGTAAATCTAAAAAAGAAGCCCATCCGTAATACTAACAACGTACATTTTTATTTACTTATAGAATTTTTACAAAAAATTTCATGAGCAACAGAATTCTGATTTAAAAACAAAAAAAAAAAAAAAAACTGCATAGTTATATATAAATTTTTTTATGAAGTGTAATTTCTTCATAGAATTTTTACCAAAAACTTTAAAATGTGAATTTAAAGCATGAAACATCAATAGACGCAAATAATCCGAAAAAAAGGTTTGGATCTCTAGATGACACTAATAATAAAATCTTACGAAAACTTTGCCGAAAAACAGATTTACAGTAACTTAGTGCTAATAATATTCTTCTTAAAACTATACAACAGATGGTAAAGCAAAGATTTGAAATTATTTGTAAGTGTTGCGGCCCTGATGCACAAGTTATTCGAAAGCGCCTCGATATTGGAGAAAAGGTATGACAACCTGCATGTGCTTGATAAATCTTTCATTAGAGAAGAGAAGTTGCTTGAAACTGTTTTCCTCCGATTCTAATTCAAAGAAGTTCTCAAAAGAAGCGCCGGCTGTACTCTCTGGATCTAGCAGCACTACGCCCATGACAAACACCACTGAAAAGAAGCCTGTAAGTCAGGAGACATATTTAGTATATTTAATCATTATTGAGTACCCATACTCACCCCAAGCGCTGTATTTATAGAGCGCCTGATGAATGCTCCTAAGGCTTGGCAGTTTCTTTTTGTAGCCCATTAGCTTCAAGCTCTTCACCAGTTCGGCATAATAGCAGTGTATGAAATAATCAAATTTGGTTAGTTTAATATCCAAACTGGTTGATGATAGCAAAAAATAGTATAGATCCTGAGCCACAGTGCCGTATTTGGGTACTTGTAGATCTACAAAATAGGTTTCCTGTATTTCACCCTTGTCGTTGTACTTGAACATAATATTATTGGACCAACAATCGCCATGGTTCAGCGCATTAAATTCAATCGGATTGGGTTCGCTGATAAGTAGCACAACTTCGCTCATTTTCTTTTTTATATGTTGCTGTTAGTTGGAAAATTTAGAAATGTTCCAAAGATTTTAAGATGTCTAACTTACCAGATCCTTTACATAGCTTTGATATCCTTCATATTTGTCTATATATTTCAATATGATATTAATATTGTGCTCGCTTAAAGCCTGTAAAATATCCTTGTTCTCGGCGCTAAAAAAACCCTTGGTATAGCGTGTTTCATAAGGACCTCTGCTCTCCACACGCACTGCGGAAGCTGCATGCCATTGGGCCAGCTTGCGTAGAACGCACTCAGTATGCGCCTGATCCAGTCCCTTGATTCTTTCGACATTTTTAAATCCACTTGGGCTAAGATCCTCCAAGAGAACATAGTATTCATTGGTGGGTATCTCATAAGCCTTGGCTCCAAACCTGATCGTATGGCCCGCCTTTGCATAAAGCTGTTCAAGCTCTGGTACAACATCCAGATACATGCCGCGTTCTATGTCGAATATGTTTGTTTTTTCTATAAGCGCATTATATAAATCCGATGTGTGTGGCATTTTAAGCATATAGCCTTTGCTTGTGAGCTTTTTATCTTTTAAAGAATAAGAATTTTGTATATACATATATTTGTTGATATGCTTTTATCAATCTCACCTTTGGTTTTCACATCTAGCTGCACTCTTAGCATAACTGTGGCATAATTCTCGCCACTGGCAACACCTTCACTAACTCGAACTGCTTTAATTTTTTCAAAATCAGGTATTTCCTTTTTTAGTATATCCTCTAGAATTTCCTGTTTTAGCCAAGTTGGCAGTTCCTTATGCACAATTTTATTTGCCATTTTGCCGCGTCCGTCTTAACTATTAAGCACTTGCAATCGTACTGAAGATCTGACATGCAGGTTCATATGAACATTATATTAAGATTCTAGACAATAAGTGGCATTCTATATAGCTTATAATATAAACTTTATATAATATAGATATATCATTTGTCGTGCGACTTTATCTGTGATAGCGTTTATCGCCAACGAGTTGATTGCAATGCAAAACAAGCACTTGATTATTTTAAATATTAATTAGTAAATATAAGCTATCTCCAAATGACTAGGCACATTTTTATACACTGTAATCATGTTCTCAAGAGGTTTTATTGATTTGTAGTAGTCGGGTCTGACTTAATGTATAACAGTTGTGCGTTTTCGGGGATCACAGGAGCCAGGACACCAAATTATTATGTCCTATGCACGCACTTATAAAACTCCTAGTTTTTTAGACCCGTTGTTGGAAAAGTGTCAGAACCCTCCACCACAATAAATATACACACTCATGTTACCCTAAGAAACAGAAACCTTTTTCTCAGCTGATGATTTTAGATGACAATCAGTTAATTTTGAAAATATAAGAAGATTATTTTTATTGAAATTGATCTGGAAGATCCAAAACACGAAATCTTTTCTGATGATTTAAGTCCATACTATTGTCTGGTAGTGTAATTGCCAGTACCTGTATATTTTGCAGATATTTTACTTATTTCATCTATAACATAAGAAACATTTAAGTCTCTGCAAATTTCTTAGTTGCTGACATACCAAGGTGAGCTTGAAATATTTCTGAGAGTTAAAAACTGGTTTCTTTGGATTTAAACGTTGTAGGGATGAACTGCTTTGAAAAGCCATACAGTATATTTTATAGTTATTAATTTAAGCTGCTTTTGGGTTTTCCCAGTAAGTCTCCTAACCAATTCTAACCCAAGTTATTAAACCTTTTCACTTTCGCTTAGATAGAGCCATTAAAAGATTCGTATGCATATTTTCGGCGACTTAATATAAAAAGTTCAATTTTGTTCTGGAAAAATGGTTGCAGTGTATCCCAATGTCGGGCAACTCCACGACTCTTAGTCAGTAGCAATAATAAAACCAAGTGCTAGTATTTAGCTTAATTTCAATTACAAGAACACTTATATTTGTTTAAGTATTTACGATGATTTATATTTGCGAAGATAAGAACCATTTTAGTAATCGACGTCGTAATCTTCTGTATCGGGCGCAACGCTTAGCTCTACTGGCTTAATTCTATTAGAATTCTCCATTTGCTGTAGAATTGATTACAATCGAACACTATGCCTTAATCGAAAACTCATAGCACCTAAAAATTAAATTTTACCGATGTTTCATCGATTTTGTATTCTGTTTTATGTCTGCATGGAATTCTTCTCCTTGATCTCTTTGTTTGATCTGAGCCTAAATGACCTATGACAGCTTTAAAATTACAATATATGTAAAGTGTAAATAGGATTAAATAAAAATTATCTAGCTTAGTGCTAAAAGCTATTAATTTTTTTGAACTAATTTTTTTTTTTACAGCTGCTCTCAATTTTTTATAGCTAATTTTTTTTTACAAAAACAAGCTCAACATTGCTCAAGGAAATCTGTAATGAAAAACCTTGACTTAAGAGCAATAACGTAACTACTTAACTAAAGAGTATTTGAGTTTAAATAAGAGTGTTTAACTCGTTTTTATCTTCCTATTAATTTTATAATTACAATATTAGAACGTATGTGTACTAAGCTCTTGAAGCAAAAACAGCCCCTTTGATAATTAACTACGATTTACTTTCAAACCTGAGTATTAAAGTTTCAGCTCATAGAATGTCATTAAAATTCCAACTAAAATTTGTTTTCATTTGCAAAACTATGTAATTATTTTGGTTTTTTTTTATGTTTTAACAAATTAAATCTAGTATTTAATACAAAATTCAATGACAGTTTAACGTGCACCAGCTACTGGGGCCTTGGACTCGAGTTATGGTTTTTATTTATGGGACTTTATCTTTTATATTAATTTTTATTGTGCATGTAAATGTTTTTTATGTAGTGCACAGTGGTTACGAATTAAAATTTTTTTGCAAAAAGTCAAATTTATAATAATATGTCCTGCATCGTTAAAAAAACAAAAAAATGGAAAACTGCCAATATTGATTTCTATATCTTAACAATAAAAAAGAGTCCCGCACAGATCATGACCTCCTATAAAACGATTTTCCGTATTAACAATTTTTTCCAGTACTTTGCATACGAATTTTCTTTATTAAAAAAAATATCAAAAATCTGAAAATGGGAAAGTTTCAAACTGACCAAACAAAATTTCATATTTTGTTAAAAAAAAATATTTTTCAAAGAGTCTTATAGACATCGTAGATTAAAAACAATGGTTAAACAATATTTTTGTTACTTTTTACAAAGAGTTTAAAATTCGTTAAACAATATTTTTGTTACTTTTATAATATAATATAATTACTTGAATAATTATTAATTATTAATTAATTATCACTTTTTAAACTCTTTGTAAAAAGTAACAAAAATATTGTTTAACGAATTTATTATTATATAATTATATAATTATTCACTTTTTAAACTCTTTGTAAAAAGTAACAAAAATATTGTTTAAGCATTTTTTTAAACTACGATGTCTTATATGTATATTATTATTATATAATTATAATTTGAATTTAAAATGACATTTTTTTAAATTAATAATTTTTTTTTTGTTTTTTTTGCGTTTTATTTACAATCTATCTTTATTAGACAATAAGTAAATTTACTAAAATAATTAATACAATATACATATAATAGCAAGTTTCCATCGAAACCTACTATTGTGTTTAGCAAATTAATAATATGAACTTAAAAAATATAAAAGTCAAATAATTTTTTGAAATTAAATATAAACACAAGAAAAATTCTCGTTTTTTTAAATAAAAATAAGAAACGTATTCGAAATTATTACATTTTAACATTTTAAAACGCACCTTGGTTCAAAACATATTTGAAATAAATTTTTTTTTTTTTTTTTTTTGTATTTTACAGTCTAACTCATTATTGGAGTTTCAGCTTTAAATTTATCCTTTAAACTGTATGGTTATTCTTAAAGATTAATTAAAAACAATTTAAAAAACTCTAAAATTTTTTGAAATGAAATACAGAAATTTCCTTCCCTTTTTTAAATAAATTTTAATTTAAATTAAAACATTTTAATAATGGATTCTTGAGGTATCGATGTAGCCGTTGTAATACGTACCTTGTCAAAAAAGATATTTGAAAGCAATCTATACTATCAATTGTTAAGATCAAAATTAAGAAATAAAAACAAACTATTTTTTTAATTAAAAATGAAAATTTGAAATTAATTTTAAATTTACAAATAATATTAAATTATGTATTACATTTTAAGAATAATAAAAAATTAAAAAAAAAATTAAAATTTTTTGAAACTTAAAATAAAAATGAACTCAATTTTTTACAATAAATTTTTATTATATAAAAACACAAAAAAAGAGAGCTAATTCGTAATTTTTTGATATAAATTTACTTAAAAAAAAATAAATAAAAAAAAGTTTAACAATAATTGTTATTTAGTTTGCTATTTATAGTTTTTACATTTAAAATGACTGTATTAAAAATTTAAAAATTTAATCTCCAACATGCCATCCCCAAATTCCTCTACAAAAAAAAATGCACAATGTCATTCAATCAAAAAAAGCTTAAACACAGATTTTTTGTTCAGCTCACATATCACATCATATCATATATCACATAGTTAATCTCTGAATGGCGGGGCTTAACTTTCGTTTTCATCTTTTGTAAGTCACTCTCGCCTCTTTGACTAAATTACACAATTCTTCTCTAATTGAATAAAGTGTTTTTTTGTTTGTTCATAGACTCACTGAGAGTCAGTCTCAGGGTCTGTCTGCTGTTGGAAATCGCCTTAGCCTCTAAAAATTATGTCACTTGCGGCTTTTACACTTTGGAAAAATATGTCTTCTCATAGCATTGTTGTTGTTGTAATTGCCAGTGAATCCAATATGCTCTATTGCCATAATTGTTGGAGTCCAACCAAAACCAAAAGTATTTATGATGTGTTTTGTAGCAACTATTGTGTGTATGTCTGCTAAAGTTGCCGCTTGTTGAGATCTGCTGTCGGGGTAACTTGACACTCAAGCCAAATTGGCGCGACAATACTGTCTGTCTGGCCCATTAAGAGTGGGGTCGCTTGGGCTCCCTGGAGCCATTGTCTACGCGGGTTGAAGTAATTTTTTTTTTTTTGGATACAATATTTTGTAACGCTTTTATTTACTTCACACATTTGTATTTCAATTTGAAATTATGTATACATAAAATATTGTTGGCAGTTTCTGACAATGCATTGAATGCTTTTATGCAGTTTAATATGGTAAATGAGATTTATGTGAATTGTTGGCGTTACTTCAGCGCTCCAAGCCCTCTATCTTTATCTCTTGTTATTGTAAATTGTATGTCTGATATATTAGCTGCATTTTTTACTATAACTACTAATTGTATTTTCCCACGCTGATAGTCATTGAAGTCATCTGAGCCGTAAACTTTTTGCCTCTACTATGGCGTAATATTAGACTTGGCATTACTGTGCACCTGGGCGTGCCCTCAACATTGGCATCATCTCCAACTTAGGCACCCAGCCCTGGCAAACCACAAGTTGAGGCTGCATTTCTTCTAAGCAGCATTCTGCAATTTCAGGCGCAGCCCTATACATATTTTATATATAACATCCGTCAAGTCTGTCTGTCTGGGAAAATGTTGACGCCTCACGCAGACTCTCTATCTTTAGCTTTGCGGTGTCTCTGACTCTGTCTTGATGTGTGTATTACATGTAAAGTTCTCAATTACAATGCCATAAAACTGTAGTCTAAGCCTGGGGCTTACAGAACATACATCTTCACACTTTACAGTTTGGGCCAACTTTTAAAACCACAAATTGCCGCAACTGGCAAAGATATATCCGCTTCCGTTGTGTCTGCTGTCATTTGCAATGTGTATAAATTATTTTCTTGATTTCTTGCTCTGTTGCCGCTGAAATATTTTTATATTGTATGTAGTGTGTACTATTTTCATATTAAGTTTTTTAACACACTACTTACTGTATTTTGTGGTTATACTAACGCTAATTTGCCATTTACAGCTTTAATTATTTCAAGCTTTCAGCTTTAAGAAAGCAAGACAAAAAAAAGATATGATGAACATTAAATTAATTAATAAAATGGCGTACTAACCACAAATTTATAGCAATATAAATAAAAGATAAACAAGAGACCCAGATGTACTGATTTGATTTAAGATGACAACAAAGATATGAAACTGTCAAGAAAATGGTACTTTGAACGTCCAAAGTAATAGATGAACAGAATTTTTTTTAAGGGTGTCTGCCTGGCATTAAAATTTGCGAAGATATCATCTTTTATAAACTGTTGCTTAGACATCATATCAAGAAAAAGAATCTTCCAAGATAGGTCTGTTGATGGATGAATGCAAGACATAGAATAGTCGAACGTCACGATGAATTTTTGAAATCTTAAAATTGAACATTTCCCATTAGAATATTGTAATCTCGATTTAGTAAACTATTAGATTCGCCAAAAATATATGTTATTTGTAAACAGTGACATTTTTCAGCAAAAATAACATTTTAAAGGCTAAAAATAGCAAATTAAAGAAAAATTATTGGAGAAATAAACACTAATCAACAAAGAAGAAATCGTTCACTCACTTCTCATTCTTATTAGAAACTGTTGAAAAAAAAACTTAGATGATTCGATAAAATATAGGGTATTCACGCTTTGTGTTGAGTTGAGCAGTTGAAAAGTTGAGGAAAAATTCAACAGGCCTAAGCGTGAACGCCCTGTTTAGTTTTATGACTTGAGTTTTCTTCTTCTTTCCAGAGTTTGTTTACATTTGTAAATTGGTACAAATTACATTAAAATTAAAAAACTTGAATTAAAAATGCCGAGTCAAAGCATTAAATCTATTTTAATTAAACCTGTAGCTAAAGTAGCTATGTATTTCATCGATTTGTATTATTTTATTGCTGCGAAAATGAAATAATTGCAGAAAAACCATATTTGAGTTTGTGCTTCTTCTTGCGTGTGTTTGTTTACATTTGCGAAATGCTGCAAATAATTATTTAAATTAAAAACTTTGATTAACAAATGCCAAGACTAAGCGTAAAGTGTGTTTTGACTGAAGCTGTTGCTAAAGTGGCTTTGGATGAAATTGATTTTATTGAAGTTTCGTCTGCTAAAACAAACTCATCGTATAAGAACTAAATTTTGTTTAATGCAGTGACTATAGGGTTGCGGGACGACGCACAAATTGATGAAGTTTTAGATAATTATGTAGAGGACATGATTGCAATAATACTCTCGCGGCAGGATGACCACTTCCACATCCCTAAGTCAATTGATTGGCGTCAGAACGTGCTTAGTTCCTTCGACGACAAGCGATTTGTTCAAATGTTGAGGGTAACTCCCCAACAGTTCCAGCATATATTAAGCCTAGTACATATATTTTTACTCTTTTATTTGCGTAAACTCCAACAACAAGTAATCATATATAATTCAACCAATCCACATCCAAATTTTATCGATGTGGTCCCCCACCCCCGCAATCGATTTTCCGTGTTTTCTCCCACACCCCTCTACATACCAACTTGAAACTTACCCCATATACTTTAAATAAATTCTTTGACGTAATATTTGAGTTTCATCAAAATCGGTAAAAATTTAAGGAACTTATAGGTATAAATATCGAATTTCACCAAAAAAAAAAATTCCAATTGGAAAGTTCTTAGAAGGAATATGCAGGAAAAATTTTTTCGAGACAAAAGGTACAGGATATTCCACTGTCGGGCACCGCCTCGACTGTACCACATTTTTTTACTTGCATTAATGCAATTTGATTATTTTAAATTTGGCGCTTACTTTTTTCCAACGAGTATACGGTAACTCGTTGCTTTTCATATCACGAAATGGCTTAAAAATGACAAATTTTGCAGTGCTGAAAAGGCAGAGAATTACCACATTCTGCAACACTTTCTCAAAAACTCAACAGGAAAAAGTAGACTAGGGTCTGGGTTGAGGAAAAGTTGAAACGCAGGGTTGATTTACAGCATGTATTTGTTTTTGTAAAAGTCCTCAACTTTTCAACTCCTCAACTCAACACAAAGCGTGAATACCCTTATAGTTTTTCAGATCTCGATATGATTGCTTTTTTTTTTTGGTGCAAAACTATATTTATACCTATAAGTTCCGTAAATTTGTACCGATTTTGATGAAAATCGAAAGTCACGTCAAAAAAGCTATTTAAAGTGTATGTGGCAAGTTTCAAGTTGATATGATTCTAGGTCACTTACTACCATAATTACGTAGAGTCAAAGATTGATGCAGTTTATTGGCAAAGGGAGATGAAATTTGTACATTGTTGGCTATAACTTTTGTTGTACTTGTCTGATTTAGTTAATTTTTGACACCCAGATGCATGTAACCACAACGCAACACTCTGTTAGGTTTCAGATAAAAATGTTTAACGGTGTAACTAAAAACCGCGAAAATCTGCTGCGGGGAACCGGGGAAGATATTGACATGATTCAACAAACTTCATCTTCTCAGGAAATATGCGCACCAGCTGGTAAAGTTTCTTATCTCTTGCTCTTATAGTCTCCGCAATCTAGGTGTTCATACAGACGGACGGACGGACAAACACAAGGACATGGCTCAGTCGCTACCCGAGGTTATGATAAGCATTTTGGTATAAAGGACTTGGGGTCTGCCACGCCTCCTTCTGTCCGTTACATACATTGCGCAAATCTAGTATACCCTTTGTACCTATATGTACAGGGTATAAAAAAGGAAATTAAAGTAAGCAAAGCAAACCGATTGCGATAGTAGGTATATTTTGCATTTTATAGGTTTGTAAATTCTTATCAGATTAGCATTCAGTATGCATAACATCTAATGTAAACTAATTATTTCTTGCTGCAAATTGTTTAGCAATACTAATTTCTTTTAATTTTATTATCTTCATATAAAAGTTGCCCAAATTCTAGTAATTACGAGTGTTTTTTGAACACAATTAGTTTAAACGAATAGTGTTTTCTGTTGAATGCAGTCGCATTACTTTTTATGGCTGGTTCCGTCTAGAGCAGTCTGCCCAAGCCCGGACTTACATATATACTCTCTAAGAAGTACAGCATATAATTTTAGCCTCTTATGTGTAAGTTCAAAATCAGCATGCCTTCAAGCCGGCCCAACACCCCTTTATTAGGTCGTACATGAGACCTTGTATAGAAATTAGCCGGTGGCGCATAAATTTGTTGCATGTTGCAACGACAAACACTTTCAGTAGAACCCCAGCGGGGAGCATTGTCTCGTTTGCAGCACGTCTGCGGCAGTTTAGTTACCAGGTTAACCGTGTGTATCCGTGAGAAATTCTATGATGATTTTCTCACGCATGTCTCTAGGATACGCACGAATGATTCTCAAGTGCTTGAAATGGGTAGCCCAGTGCTGAGACCTCGAATGTACTGCACCATAATTGGTGCACTATTTTTCATGGTCTTACTTGTGTATAATTTTATGCATTTACATTTATAGGATACTTTTATATATATATATATTTATTTATATAGGTATATATTTAAAACAGTGATTTGTGATTTTTGCTTTGCGCTTCTGCACAGATTAGCATGCAACATGGGAACAACATAATACGAGGGCTGCTATTAAAGTTTCAAGCCTGATAGTAACTATACTGCAGCATTAAAAATGGCTTAACTACACTAAAATAGAAATTTAAAAAAATTTTGGTATACTCAACATGTTTTAGTCGTTTCCATAGTAAAATGGCGTTCTAAAACCTAAAATGAAGTAAAAGTTTTTTTCAAGGAACGGATTTCGAGATAAATCGAAAAAAAAAAACATTTTTCGAAATTAAAAAAAATGTGTCTACTTAACAGAAAATATCTCTGGTTGTCCCTAAACTGATTTTGATATATTTTTCGAAATTAAAAAAAATGCGTCTACTTAACAGAAAATATCTCTGGTTGTCCCTAAACTGATTTTGATATATATTATTCATCTAAAACTTCTCTAGTAACCCTGATCATACTTTAGGTAACTTTGGGGGGTCTCCGACGTCTCCTTCTGTATATTACATACATTTTCGATTTGCACAAACTTAATATAGCCTTTGTACCATAAGGTACAGGGAATAAAAATCGATCATCGCATGAAGCCGAGAAAAATTGACTTTTAGTACTTTTTACAAAAATTCCCATTATTTCTATATTTTTTGTACGATTTGGATGAACAATCACTAATTTTTTTCGTAATCGATGAGACTTAAAGAGCCATGAAAAAAACTGTATGAACAATTTCTTAAAAAATTTTAAATTTATGTTCGTAATAGAATTTGTTTCAAAAATTTGCGTAAAATAAAGAAAAATTGCATATGAGTGCATAAATAGCGACCAAACCGTAAATTTGACATAAATATGTTTCAAACATAATCGAAGCAGTGCAAAACTTTTTAGGCACTTCTAGGTCCGAAAAGAGAAAATTAAAGCACGGTGGTAACTATCGACATTGCTGGGTTCCGAAGAAATTAAATTAATAATAATTATTATTAGAGTAATACTTTTCACGTTTTTACATTAAGAAATTTAACTTTAATGTCGCCAAAAAATAAAAATGTGATGAAAAATGGGATTATTAATAATAAGAATATGTAAAATTAAGCATTTATTTAAATCTACGGGCTCATTTAGAGAAATTTGGGTAAAACCCCATAACCAAAGTGCCAGGTACTTTTGCATTTCGGCATTGATAAACAACTTCGAGAACACCCTAATTGTTTCAGTTTTTTACATTAGTTAAGTATGGCGCTTCATCATCAAAAATCAAAGTAGAACAATTGAAGTTCCGGATAATCCTTTTCAATTGGCAGCTTATTAAGGCTTAAATTGACCCAACCTACAAACATAAATAGCAACCCTCGCAGTGTTGTAAGTTACTAGCAGGCGTAGATATAGCCAGTGCTGGCAACGCTCTTGGGCGCCGTTACAGACTGCAAAAAAATTACAACAGGTTCAAAAACTAATTTGCATGCATGAAATTGCAAGCTCGTCTCTTGTCTTGGAAGACTTGGGTGCGGTGCACCCAAGAGGTCCAATGTTACATACATACTACCTATGCCATGTACTCTAGACATTCACCGCAGACACGACAGGCGTTGGCCCGCTCTGACGGTCACTTAGCGTATAGTCATAAGCTACAAAGTAGTAGAGCCAGACCCTGGGCTGGTTATAGTTGTAGTTCTAGTACTATTCCAACAGCTGTATCCATTGTCTGGCTATGTGGTTGATCTCTTTTCAAACGATCTTTGCACTCATTCCGACAGCCGCATTTCAATTGAACTTGAAGTGTCTGTTGAACGTAATGACATACATACTCGTACTCGTACCTGCATGAGTATTGAAAAGTACAAAACTAAAGTATCGTATCTACGAATGTACTCATATATATGGCGCATTCAATTTTGTAGCCAGTCTGTCTGTGTCTCAAGTTCTTGAGTGTCTGGCCACAAAACTGTTTTGATTTGTGTGTTGGCTTGACTTTAACTTTGTCTTAATCCGCACGTTTCAACTGTTTTGTTTTTTTCTGTTACCACTGTAGAGGGTATATGATCTTTGAGATGAAGCATGTCTCTTCCGGCGATTAAAAATATTTAGAAAAATAATAATTAAATTCTAATGGATTTAAACGATTTTAATTCCTCTGAAAAGGACCCAAGATTAATAAGTAGAATAATTTTATTATAATACTATAGAAATCATTGTTCTTCAGCCACTAGATTATGTAACGTTTAATAAGCAACTTTTTTTTAATTTTTATTGCTAAATTTAAGCAAATCTCAATTTTTTCAGATGTTTTCTGAATTTTAATTCTTTCCGATAAATTTTCATATTTCCCTTGCTTGAAAAAGTTCAGTGCCCAATTTTGTAAATTCGATTTGATTTCACTGGCAAAAAATTCGATTTCGTTTCAAAAGAAATCCGAGTAAAATATTTGGATTCGTTTTACGGAGCAATAAATACAAGACCCGAGTGCTGAGGCTCTTATCAAATTTTAATTGAAAATATTGGCTATGTGGCTAGGTAAGATTATGTTTAGTAAATAAAATAAAGATCTATGGGATTTTGCTGGATTTTGATTGTGTACAAGGAAGAAAATATAAGGATTGTTGTAAATTACTGGATTCAGGAATAAATAATAAAACTCCAAACTCCTTGTGTAACGAGAGCTGTTTTTATTTATTTTCGGACAACAGAGGGCGCTGCTTGCGCTTAGAAGAATTTGACTCAAATTGCGCATTTTTAAATAAAAGCATGAAAATTAATTTTGAATAGTTAAGCTTAAAAAAATCACTTTTTAAGCTGAATGCTTTTTAGTTTTTAAATGATTCGTTGGATATTTATTTAAAGGCTTCTTAGTATTTTTTCAATCAACCTTTAAGATATAAAATCGAAGACTGAGAAAGACTTTTAATTTGCCAATTGGTTCATTGCAGGGTTATTTGGTTCTTCCCTTATTTTCCTTAGATCAAATAACTTTTAGATAAAGTACCGGAGACTGTGGTAGAGTTTTCAGTTTTCTTTGTAATGATAAATTTTCCAAAGGTTCCTTGGATGGTTATATGGTTCTTCTCTTACATTCTTTAAATCACATACCTTCGAGATAAGTTACCGGAGACTGGGGTTGAATTTTCAGTTGTTGTAAATGATAAATTTTCAAGATTGTTTCTTAAATGGTTATTTGTTTCTTCTTTAATATTTTTTTAAATGAGATAAAATACCGGAGACTGGGGCAAAATTTTCAGTTGCTTGCATAGCAAAATTTACAATACAAGACTTGAAAACAAACTTAAAAACAATCAACAAAGATTTTTATCTACTAAATTTAAAAATAAATACTATTTTTTTCCATTTTGTAATCCTACATAAATAATTTAAATATTTCTTTTGAGATCCTCTTCAAGTTTATCAACTCTTAAAATTAACAATAGCTTTGTAAGTGTATTCAAAGTTTGTTGTAGCTTCTTCAAAATTCTGCTTTTAATTTTTTTTGTCTTACATTTTTGTTGTATATACATATATCATATGCATTCGTGTTTCACATTAAATGGTATCTTTGATCTGAATGTTGTATAGCATTCAAGTGTCTTTCATACCTGATCATTTTTGAATTCTTTGCTGATTGACATTTGTCTGTCTGTAGATATTATATACAAACATAAGATGTATACATGCATATATATTTTATGGTAGTACATAGCGTGTTGGTTGTTTCATAAATCAAGCCTATAGTGCATATAACAAGCATAACAAATTCTGTGAGGTTAACTTTTTTTTTTTTGATTGTTACCATATGTTGCTGACCATGTAAGTATTTGTAAGTTTGCTGCCCATATTGATATTTGTATTTCATTTGCAATTCCAATTGACTTGGCTTTTACAGTTGGCTGCTTTTGTAGCTGTATCTGTTAATTATGATTTATAAGCTGTAAAATATAGGTAACTAAGTAGGTAATTTATGTAAGGCAGCTGCTTCGCATTCTTTGACCAGCATATTTGATAGTACGACAAGCTTATCATGTTTATTTCTATACAGCATACGAGATAATAGTGTTGGCTAATATATGCTAATAAAACGCCTTCTGGCGTTACAAGTTAAGTGCTTCGTCACCTTTTCAGCTCAGTTATTAAGCCTCAAAATTACCCTAGACCAAAAACTAAATATTTACATTTATTTTATTTTACTTACAGATGCCGCCATGGTTAATGACAGCCCAAGTGAGGAAAAAATTGAAAAGGAAATCGAAACGATCGATTACATTGACAAGTGAGTAGTGTACAAAATAAGTAAACTTTAATTATAAGTCCAAAGACACGCCAATCTGGCCCGAAATGGCCGCAACTGCAACTACTAACAAGTTAAGCAAATAAGCTTAAACAAAAAAAGCTAAAGTCTGTCACAATATTGGATACCCTGCACGGTTAGTTCGATTTTGACCGATTTTATTAGGAAAAAAGCAATGTTTATTTAATATTTATTTATTACTAAAATCAATTTACCTAATATGAAAAGTTGTGTAGTGAGAAATGTGAGCCTGTTTAACAAAAACTTGACTTTTTTCCGCGGCACACCAACTGATGGCCACGGTACACCAGTGTCCCGCGGCACACGCTTTGCGGAACAATGGTCTAGATGACATGTCAAGAAATAAATAGCCATATAGATTAATCAAAGATTTAAGTCGAAAAATTCGCTATAACACAGCCAATCATTCCAAAAATTAAAGATGACGATTAAGGTATTATCTGTAAATGTTATGATACAGTAGTCTCTAAACTGTGGGAATTTTTAAATAAAGTTCTTCTGCATTGCTCAGAAAACTTAATATACCAAATTTGGTGACTCTACCTTTAGTGGTTTTGCAGATCTTAGCGTTCATACGGACAGGCGGACACATCGGCCCGGCTATTAATATTAAACATTTTCTCCTTTCGAAGCATCTAGTTTTCTTTCTCCTTTTATAAAGTATGATTTTCAAGATACAGATAAGCATATCATTTAAAGCAAATCTTAATTTTCTTCAAGTTTAAAATGATATAATAATCCGGACGATATGGTAGGTAAATTTTGATTCATAGCGCAATTCATTCAATTTTGCAAAGGCGAAAGAGTGTGCCGATTAAATATGTATATTTATAGAACTATTTTCGCCAATATTTTCTAGTACTACTTTTTACAATCGATACGAATTTTGTCATCACAAGTTGACTGATAAATCTGTAGTTCCCCATTAACTGTCTCCAAAACTGAACAGGATGGCAAAGTTGTCTGAAACTTTCACAGCAATCAGCTGATATAAATTTCTAAAAAAGTAACGAAATTGTGGCTAACGTGGTTTCTTGGCTAGGCCGATTGCTTTTCCTCCCGCTCTTGTTTATAATTTCTAGACTCGAATAAGCTACCTTTTACTTGTTACATACGTTTCCACGAACTTCATATAGCCTTTTACTATATAGTAAAAACAAAAACAATTCAGCATCAATGTCAGTGCAATAGAAAATCGCCACCGACAGAGTCAACGTTGTAATTTTCAATTGCGCATTTTGTTTTAGCTGTAAACGCCCTTAAAATAAAACTGGAAAAACTTTGAAAATCACCATTGGTGAACCATAGTAAAAAAAAAGTTAGACAGCTGCCAGACCCAACAATTACAAGTGGAATTAACTTGTAGCAATTTCAAAACCATAATTGTTTACTAATCTCGATGTTGTTGTTGCCACTTCCAGTGCAGTGTGCACAGTCTATAGGAGTCTAGTGAGCACATTGTGTATACGACATGTTGACCAATCCTCAATTTGACAAAGTTTCAACCATGCGATCAATACTAATTTTGTGGTGTAGCGATTACGCTGCAATTTATAAAGTCAGCTAGTTCAGTTCAGTAAACTATCAGTTGATTAAATTAACTACGGGAGGTTTTGGAGTAGCTTTTTAATTTTTTGTTTGGAAGGAGTTGACACAGTTAAACTCTAAGCGAGCGAATTAAGTTGTTGATTATAAAACACATTTAAAAATGCGTGTGTTGTTTCTTAAGTTTTTCGCAAATTTTATGTTAATTACTTAAAAATTAATAAACCCATGTCCATCTGTATGAGCGCCCAAATCTCAGAGATGATAAACGGTAGAGCAACCAAAACTTGATAACTACTTATTTAACGGGAATCATTTTTAATTTTTTCGATATCGGGATTATATTTAATAACTTACCCAGAGGTGTTTCAGTGGACCGTGAAAAAAGCCAACATTTTTAGGTGCATAATTCGGTTCTACCTGAATACCGAAATCCTCGACGTCCGACTTTATTGTACGCCTTCTTTCGTTTTATTATTTTCAACAAAAAAAGGTGAGCTTACTATGTGTTGTTTATGTTTTTTCTTTATATTTTATATTTTAATTAAAAAGATGGCGTACGTTAAAGTCGGGCGCAGACGACTTTGGGATACCCTGTACCAAGACCAGTATTTTGCTTAAGAATTCCAAAAGACATCTGATTGCAAAAATTGCCAACAAACGAAACGCAACGAATTTTGTGCACAACAGGTTTTTTTCGGCCCTATGGCAGCTATATGATATAGTCAACCGATTTTGATCAAATTTGGTACAGTGCTTGGGAACTATAAAAAACTCGCGAATGCCACATTTGGTTACAATATCTTTATAAACAAACGAATCATCCATCTAAAACTTTTTGTTTTTTTCGAGGTCCTCTGAAACACCCCTATGGGAGCTATATAATATAACCCCGATATCAAAACAATAAAACAAACTTGTCGTCCCTGACATAATAGCGCATCTAATCTGAAAATTTGGTTGCTCTAGCTCTTACCATCTCTGAGATCTAGGCGTTCATACAGACAGACGGACAGACGGACATGGGCATATCGACTTCTTTAGTCACCCTGATCATACTTTGGGTAACTTTGGGGGGTCTCCGACGTCTGTAACATACATTTTCGGCTCGCACAAACTTAATATACCCTTTGTACCATACGGTACAGGGTATAAAAACGTGCGATGGATTTCAACTAGTAAAATAATAATTGATTTCATGCTCATTAAGTATAAGAATTTTGAATTTCAGAAAGATAAATTGATGTTTTATTAAAAAAAAAGTGTTTTTAAGGTAATTTTCTCAAAACTAATATTAATTTTTCTTAATATGATTTTTGAACTTAAAGAAAAATAAGATGTCTTATTAAAGTACAGAAAAGACTTTAAAAGTAATTTACAAAATTTTAATAAAATTAATTTTATGTTATTTCTTATTTTCTTGTATTATTTTTATTTTAAATTTTTAATATTCTACTCTTTTTTTTATGTTTAAAATAATTTTTAAAAATTATCCCAGTTTTCGCGGGAATTTTGATATCTTAAAAATATCCCGCTCAAATTCTTTTTCGTCAGATTTATGCGGAATCTGCTGAATCCGTCCCGATCATACTTTTAATTTAGCTTATTGTAACTTTGAGCTCGTAATATATTTATACCCTGTACCTATAGGTACAAAGGGTATACTAGATTTGTGCAATGTATGTAACGGACAGAAGGAGGCGTGGCAGACCCCAAGTCCTTTATACCAAAATGCTTATCATAACCTCGGGTAGCGATTGAGCCATGTCCGTCCGTCCGTCCGTCCGTCCGTCCGTCCGTATGAACGCCTAGATCTCGGAGACTATAAGAGCTAGAGACACGGAACTTTACCTTCTTCGTTTTTAGCCACACCGTTTAATATTTTTATTTGAAATTTAACAGAGCGATGCGTTGTGGATACATGCATCTATGTGTAAAAAATGAACAAAATCGGACAAATACAACAGAAGTTATAGTCAAAAATGTGCAAATTTCACCACCCCTTGCCTATAAACTGCGTCAATATTTGACTCTACGCAATTATGGCTACAAGTGACCTAGAATCACAATTTTTGGTAAATTTTTGGCTCTAATGAACAAATCCACATCCAAATTTGATCGATGCGGTCCCCCCACCCCCCGCAATCGATTTACCGTGTTTTCTCCCATATCCCTCAACATATCAACTTGAAACTTACCCAATATAATTAAAATAGCTTCTTTGACGTAACTTTCGATTTTCATCAAAATCGGTACAAATTTACGGAACTTAAAGGTATAAATATCGTTTTGCACCAAAAAAAAAATAAATTCCAATTGGAAAGTTTTTAGATGGAATATGCAGGAAAAATTTTTTTGACACAAAAGGTACAGGGTATTCCACTGTCGGGCACCGCCTCGACTGTACCACATTTTTTAAAACTCGTCTTCTTGAACATACTCTTTGAACCTATATTTTTGGCTTGAAATAAACAAATAGTTTATGCATCTTTAGTACAAATTTTTTTGATCTTATACAAACTACCTTTAAAATAAGATTGAAAAGTCAAAGCCTACAATTTAATTGCACCGATACACTTCCTTATCTAAATGACGCTTCATCTTGGTAGTTGATTGGCTACCAAAATCCGCAAAATGTTAAGTGTGAATTATGCAGCAATTTTTTAATTATTTTATTACTTGCGGTCATGAGCACGTTTAGACCCCTTTTGTGGACACCTCAACAGCAACAACAACTAAAACCAGATTCGATTCAACTGTCTGAAGCAGTTGTTGGCAAATATGGTCAATGAACATGGCTCACATACAAAAAAAAAAAAAAAACTGCTAAAACAACCTGAACAGATTGCACAATATTTAATTCACTTAAATAAACTCCTAAATTGGTTGTAGTAAAAAAAAAGAACCGTAACTTGTTAAGTTTTTCCCAAATTTAATGTAAATTTTCTTACAAAATTTGTTCAAGCAATTTCCTTATTACCATAATAGTTTCGATAAATAAACTTTTCTTATACATAAATATTTTATTAATATTTAAAGTTTAAAGACTTTTGATAATTACGACGTCCGCGATGTTGTACAACACTTTTTTGGTTTCTATCTGATACTCAGCGCATTAAAAACAAGTTTTCAGATAGTTTATTTTTCACTAAATTTCTTGCATAAAAAAATGTTGCAATTTTATACTTAAGCATGGCATTTAATTTACTTCCCATAAGATATTAATTACCTATGAAGACTAAACAGGCAACTTGAAATGAAGAAGCTAAAAAAAAGGATAAGCTGTTGCAGTAAAATTCCAAAGACTTAAGTGACAAACTTTTAGGCAATTACTACAAATGTAAAAAGTTTAAGAGTTTAATATCTTACAGCAGATCTAATCCGCAGAGTTGACTATTTCCTTAAGAAATCGCGGAAATAGCTCTTTGAAGTTCGCCAATTCTTTATAGAGGAAAAGCTTTTGGCTCCTTTACTAAACAAAATCGAAAACTCTAGTTTTAACTAGTTTATAACTCTAAGAGTTATATTTGAAGTTTCCCAATTACTTTCTGTCTGGAATATTCTTTAACTGGATTTTTTGTAACTACCGTGATGTTAAAGAATTGTTTCAAGAAAGTGGTTTTGTGGTGTTATCTTTTAAAACGATTAGATAACCATTTCTTGGGACCTTTTTGATTAAATTATGCTATAATATAAAATTCAATTCCCTAACTTCGATTAAGCAATGCTTTTTATATAACCATTTAAAAACTAAATTTTTTCGAGATATTTAGTAATAATAATGATTAGACTTTATGGAAAAAATGGCAAAGCGACTTAAAGGAGCTATTGTGGTAACTACTAGCCCTAGAGCGGCCCAGCTAGTCTTATTCTAGAAGTAAATTTTAATATCTGAAATGTTTTTAGTCAGATGACGCTTCTGCCAGACGTCATCTTTAGTTATTATATTTTGGAAGGATTCCTTCCTAATCTCACAGAACCTACTTGTACTAGAATCCGCGATGTCCATCTTGCTTAGATGTCACCTGAGCATATCTTACTTGAGTAACGCTGCTAATATCCTAAGGAAATTCGTGCTCAATTTGGAGATGTTCTTGAACCTATTCAAAGGATGATGTGCTGATCCAGTCGGTGCTCTCTTTCTTCTCTCCTCGTGCTACCTCCTGTTTGCTGGTATGTCTGGCAATGCAACAAAAAGGTTAAGATGGTTTCGCAGCAACGTTCTTCGTTAGTTTATTAGCCAATTCTAGTGTGGGTATTTTCTTATATACTAGCATCTATGTAGGGGAAATTTTTTTGAGAATAAATGTAACACCCCGGTCGGTGGAAGAATAACAAACATTTATTCGAAAATACTTATATATATAAGAATACGTTAGAATGTTTCTAAAAAACAAAACGTAGACCTAATAATTAAGTGATCTAGTGATGCATCTTAATACTCTTATTGATATCACTTTAGCGATATTAGAGGCATAGGCATCAAAGGCTCAACCAAATCATAGGCTGTCTGCTTAAATATTCGCAGCGAGCTATCGCCATTTCAATCTATTCTGCTAGCCAAGAATAGACTTCGAATTATCCACACAGAGTCTGTGGATAACATCATAATCCACCCTAGACGAAACCCAGTACTGGGTGCAAGACTTCCCCCAAGGCACCAAAACACCGCCCATGTTACTTAAAACTATTACATAGCTACCTAGCAATAATAAATCCAGGTTGATCTCAGTTCGCGCTATAACTGCAATCCCCACAACACTGTCCACCACTTTAGATGCGCCGTAAATCCCACTGGTCTGACACCTGATCCTCTGTGGACGAATCCAGTGGAAACGGCTTGCTTCCTCGAGCTTGATAGGGTGGCCATTATGTCTCATGGTATATACTCCTATTCTATTTGACAATACAATGTTGTACGTTGAGAAAGTCGTTACTGATAATGCTCCAGCAACAAAATTCAACTTCGACAACATACTTTCCAGCTCCTAAATATATTTAATGCTTCAAGATGAAAATGTCTATTTGTATAGAAGTAATAATTTTTGAAAAAAAAAACTTTTACAATTACGGGTTTGGCTACATCTGGAAATCCAGTAGAATGGGGCGGACTTTTCACCGCTTATCCCTCCTCACAAATTAGCACCACTATAGTTATGATCTCATCAAGTTAAACTACGCCATAAATGCATCTTTTACTTAATGATGTGGTTGATGATGTGTTTTCAAAGCTTTATGAGTCTCGTCTTTTTTGGTTGGCTAAATAAAAAGTTGATTTATCTCGCATATAAGTATAAATAAATAATAATTACTTAACACTAATTACGACCGTTATCACTTTTGTTTTTTATATCGATAATGTTAGTCATCTTTATGTCAGTTTTTATAACATTCTTTACTTAATGTACCATATGGTGGTTGCGATGAAGACGGTGCATTAAAGTTAATTGGAAATCCCAGATACATTTTTAAAAACAAAAGTTTTCTACAACATGCATAGTAGTTTCGGTATTTAAAGTTTTTTAGAAAATGCAGTCTGTTCAAAAACTTATGATTGTCAAAAACCTATACCTTTCGAAAAAAAGCTTCGTTTACGGTACAGTTGCCAACAACTAAGGCTAAGAACGAAAATTCATACAGTCAGATTTAAAGTGTATGCAAACTTTGCCGCTCCACTGTTTACCATGTTACCTAGCTTTTAATTCATTAATGATCGAGAGCCAGCATCTGTTCACCGTATGAAAGTTGAATTTACAATCTTATCTAGACTCTAATGCATGTTCGCCTTATATGCAAGATATTTTATTATCAATTTTCGCCCACATTTGTGCAAATTAAGTAAATGCAAAGTCAAAAAGTAGCCAAGCCAGTTCTCATAGTGTCATTTGGCAACCATTTATCGATTAATTAAATCATCACACATATAATTATAATATTATCTAAAAATTAATCGAATGCAAGCTATAAATTTACAAATTGAGTGTGCTGGTCACTAAATTTGTGAAAAATAAAATCAAACTCCTACAATATAAATTAATTTCGCTTTCTTTTAGGCGCCGGCATAGCTCAATAATTTCACTTTCCCAGTGATCCCGAAACGCATAAATTAATATCGTTATCAAGCGATTGAGTGACTGAAATGTCTTGAAAACTGGCTCAAGTGAGTTCGTCTCATATGTAAATCAAGCCAAAGAGTCAATAAACGCACGAATTCGTTTCAATTTGTCGATGGGTTATTTGGATTTGGTTTTAGTTTTTATGTCTTTTTTATGTCTTTTATTTTTCTAGCCTGCGGCGAAAACGCATGGAAATTAGCATAAAATCGTGCGAATATTGAACACTTTTTTATTTAATTTTATTTTGTATAGTCTTAAATGCAATTTATTACATTTTTAGGCAAAATTTAAGCTGCGAAATTTGTTTTTATTTTTTCGTGTAAACTTTCACTGCAAAAGTCTGTTTTTTTGTTTTTTATATTTTGTCAGGGGCTACTTGAAGTGGTTCACGTAATTGCAGCTTTAAAGATTTGAATTCATCGATAGCGTCAAAGTTGTGCCTGTTTTTGTCGTAGTAAACACTTGATATACGTATTAAACTTTATTAGTTTTATGGGGTCTTGACTTAACATCATTTTATCAGCAGAGTTGCCCAGAGAAATATCAAAGCATTGCAAATTATATGCAGACAGTTGCTGGGTTGCACTGGAGAGTAGTGTAGACATGCCATGCCGTTTGATGAACTTTTGCTAGAGGGAGTAAGACAGTGGAAGCGATTTACCAAGATCGAGAGAGAGAGACTTGTAACACGAATAAAAAAATATGTCGAAGTCAGGTCGACTTTGAGGTACCCTGTACTCGAACCAACGAGCTAAAGTTATAGGGTTAAGACTGTACCAAACTTGAAAAAATTTTCTTACTCTTATCCTTTTCAAGAAAAGTTATGTAAGTTTTACTTAATTAATAAAGACTTACAGCACGCTTAGATAAACTGAAGCTCTATACTAACCAATGTACCTTGAAGATACGATGCAAACGTATTCTTTATCCAAATAAACTAATTTCAATGCAACCTTCCTGAACAAAAACTTTTCTTTCATTGAAGAGCAAAATTTATGCATTAAAAATGGTATACAAAATATTTTTTAAAAATTATATTATTATATTATTGGTTATTATAATCATTAATATAGTACATCAAAAAAATACCAATTCAAAAATAATTATTGTAGGTTTCATTTATAATTAAAGACAAAAATATATTTATTATAAATTATATAGTGAAACAAAATACTAAATCAAAACATATATAGGTTTCATTTAATTTCCATTCGCTTATGCTTTTTCAAGTTATGCAAGTTTCATTTAATAATTAAAGAAAATTTTTTTAATAATAATTATGTAGAAAATTAGTATTAATAATAAACATCAAGTATTATTGGTTAAAGAGAAAATGAATCCATTTAAAATTATAAACAAAATATGGTTTAAAAATTGTAACAAATACGTTTCGTTTAATTTTTTTTTTAAACATTGAAATTTTTTTTAAAAATTTTTACTTCAAAATACTATAAAATAGTAAATTATAAATTGTAGTAAAAAGTACTTATATTTATGTTTCTTTTAAAATTATTTTATATATAATAATATTTTAATAAAATAAGAAATATGAAATTGGTTCTTAAAATTTTATATTCGACTGAAACTCGAAAGTTAATGGCGGTTGGAAAGGGTGTGGCGAAAGGAATAAAAATAAACTGGACCTGTCTTCTCAAATCAGCAAGTGTGCTTATCCGAGCCCTTATTATCTTCAAAATCTAGACGTTCATACAGAAAGACAATTTTTGTGGTCCTCCTAACCATATTGGAGATAACTTTAAAGCTCTCCGTCGTCTCCTTTTATGTGTCACATACATTTGCACAAACCTTATAAGCCCCTTCCTTACCTTAAGGTACAGTGTATAAATATGCCTAGACGATGGTGGCATATCATTACATGAAGCAATCGGGTTGCCCACAATAAACAGGTGTAACCAGTGACTCTATTACGTGTTGCTTGAATAGAGCTGTGACTGGAGACAAACAGTTGGACAGACAGTTGGACAGACAGTTAGACAGACATTACAACAAACTATAATAACTAAAAAGAAAACAACAGAAGTTACTACTATCCAAAAAACTGGGGGCCTTTAAATTGTTTTTTTGCAACTTCATTTGTCGCCTGGCTGCTGTTGGCGTTAAATTTAAATATCAAAAGGTCGTTTTGCGATTTGATTAAGCATTACAAAAACAATAGCAAAATTTTGGAATTATAAATACTACTTATGAATAGTGTTGAATTAAGTAGCAGAAGAGAAGGGTGCCATTTGTATATAATGGGCATTTACGAGCTTATTGGACAAATTGATGCGCTGCTTCGACAGTGAATGGTGACGATAGTTTTTGGCTTAGTGGAGCATTTATGACTAAATTGATGTGGATAGAAAATTTCGAATTTTTCTCATAATAAATGGCATCATTGAACATTAGGCCCATCTTCAAATGTGTTTGGGTGCCTCACTATTGACTTTCTTGATTTGAGAGCATTTAAATTTTTTATAAACCCTTCAAATCGGTGGAAACTGTTATATACAGGTAATTAATTTTATTCACTACTATTTTAAGCATACGAAATCTCATCGTTGAACATTAGACCCACCTAATAAAGTTAAATAATAAAACAAGTTTAAAAAAGTTTATTTTCATTAGAAATACACAACATTGAAAATCCTTTAAAATTATATATATATTGTTTTATATATATATATGTATGATCCTTCAAAACCATGCCAAATCTCATTACTCAACATAGGGCCCACTTATTGCAGATTTTTTTAAATCAATTAATTTTAATTGATAAATTAATTAATAGAAACTGCTTTAGAATCAATGATAGGGTTAATCTGAATGAAAGGATGCATAGTGAAAACGATTCAGCTAACGTCTTTGGGTGCTCTTGTCCAGCTGGTTTACAGCCAGGTGGTTAGATTTTAAACCAAGACATGCTAATATTATTTTAACAAGAAGTACCACAAATGCTTTGGAAACTTATTCTTATTCAAATCAAGAATTTATCAATACCTTTCATAAATAATACTAACGGTAACATTTTTTTTTTGTACCTGCTTTAATAATGTCTGTGGGGTAGTATAAAAACGCCATGGAAACTTTAAACTATATAAGAGTGATGCGAAGCTAAAATGTATAAGAATAAATAAATAAAGCATAAAATGTGCTAAGTCAATAAACACATTAAAATCAAATTGCCATGGGAACCGCATATTATGTTTATTACATTAAGAGTTCTTTGGGTAAATTGACCTATGTACAAAATTTGTTTACAAACATGAAAGATGCTATAGACGGGTACTACCGACTACCAAATGCCCTAGTCGTTCTATGAAATTTAGTTGAGGTTTCGTTTATGGAAAGTGTAATAGTAAAATTTTTTGCAATAAATACTTTTTTTTTATTTCTTCAGCCGCGCTTTCATCAACCTAATTTCATTTTATTATTTCGAAATTCAGTAATTATACTATAAATTTTATCTTCTTAAGCCAGAACTAGGACCGTCGAAAGAAAAGTAGAGCCTACACTTGTTTCTTTAGAAGAATTCGAGTAACTTTTATGCGGGCGCCTTAAGAAAACTTTGGGTGATTTGACCCCAGACTAGACCTGCCTATTGTATGTCTTAAAAATATGGGTGTTAGGTACAGAATTTACATGGTGGGAAATATCAGTAATATCAAAAAATTTACTGCAATCTCAGCCAAGATAGGATCAAAATTTTGATATGATACGGGAACTACGGGAAAGCCGGCAAGCCGGAAAAACAGACAGACAGACATACGAGCATAGCAAATCGGTTTTTTTTTTATCTTCTGTAAATAAAAAATATTCAATGTGTATAAGAAAGAATAAAGAGTGAATCATAAATAGGTGTTAGCAGTCCTCGAATATAACGTTATTTAAATTAATCTGAAGTAAATATACGTTAAACACAAAATATATTTTTAATTTAAAATCAAATTAAACTTATCAGCCGTGCTACGAGTTTCACAGAATCAAAACGAATTGCTCATTTTTTTGTTATTGATAACTTCCCATAATAACTTCGTTATTCTTTTCCATAAATTGTCATATTTTCCTTTAATTTAAATTTTTTTTTTAATCAACCCTCTCGGACTTATTTGTTATCCATAGGGCAATATGTGTTTAAGTGCGAGTATGCCAAAAAATTCGTTTTGTATTGTGCACACTATTCTTAGGGTTTGGTGAGGTTGGGAGCGCCAAAAATGTGAAATCAAAACCAAACCGAATATTTTATTGGGAACTAGTTTTAAGAAAATTGTATGCGCTTATTAATGTTTTTGAAATAAAATTTATGCACTTATTTGAAAAGCATAAAAATTAAGTACTTAAAATGAGATTTGAACTCTGTAGCATAAGATTTTCATCCTAGCACTACTAATACTGAATTTACTTCTTTCAAGCACGAAATACTCCATTTTTTTTTTTTCAGTGAAAATAAATAAATCTTTTTTAGACGCATTAATAAATGTAACTAAACTATTACATAAATAAAGAGCACCAAAATGACGCTATTTATGTAATATATCCCTTATAGTGTATAAAAACTTTAGTTTTGGGCTTCTTATTTAAATTTTAACAGCTCGTAAGCTCAATTTAGCAGACATTGTAACACACCAAATGTTTTTTTATATGGAAAAAATTTTTTTTAAACATTTTAAGAGGATTATGAAACATAAGCAGCTTGCCCTATGTAACCACTATCACAAATAATTGCCATAGAAAACTTATGTCATAAAGGTCTATTAAGAGATTTAAGAATATAAGCTTAACAAGATGTTGAAAAGTTTCTTTTGGGTTTTTGTTAACAATTTACAGCTTCATAAATTGGCTTTCTTCTCGTTAACATTTGGCTCTGATAACTGAACCAGTGAATAAAATTATTGAGTATGGATTTACAATACAACTTCATCTAAACCTAAAAAATGCCTTTATTTAAACAATTTATTATCTTTTTTTTTCAATTTAAATAACAGTAGCTGACTACATTATATAATTTTCAAACTTAAACAATTTTATTAAGTCAAAAAATAATAAATTTACGAGAGTTAAAGTTATACAAAGATGCAACTCTTGTATTGCTCTTATCAATAAACAACATTTGAAAAAAAATATGTTTATGGAAATAAACAAAAAACTTAACTTACAACGCGCTTACATAAACTGAAGCTCTATGCTAACCAATATACCTTGAAGATACGATCCAAACGTATCAATGTAGCGCATTCTTTATCCAAATAAACTAATTTCAATGCAAACTTCCTAAACAAAAACTTTTCTTTCATGCAAATTTTAAAGAGATAACAACAACACAAGGCTACAAAAAATAAAAACCCAGAAACAAGTTTGTGGCTTAAGTCTTTTGTTTTTTGTCATAGACGCACGTCAGCCTAAAACCCGCCAAAGATACACACAATAAATATTGTATAATGATAAATAAATATATTAAAAGCCAATAAAAATGTTGAGGTTTGTGTGACTATGAAATATGCATTTAATGCTCCAATTAAATGCTTATCGCATTTACGTTTTTTGTAACCAAAAACGAGCTACACATAAGAGTCCAATCAAAAAATGTATGAAAAGTATTGGAAAATTGTTTGAAAATGCAATACGATGCCTTGCATAATTTGTGGGCGTCTATGCTGGCACCTCCCTCATTTTTTGTTGTTTTTTCTTTTTTTGGGACCACCTACAATCATTACGAGCCATTAATAAATGTATTGCAACATTTTTATTGGCAACCAGCGACAACCTGAGCTTGTATTCTGTAACACACATTGGAACAACTTGCAACATGGCAGCCTATCCGCTTTCCCAACCACAATTACAATTGTTGCTGTACCTTTAGGGCATGGCACGAGCCTTGGCCAAGTCCAAATGCAAACTAACAAAAAGCAAGTGGGACGCTTATAGTCGTAGCATATCGACTTTTGTATACCCTATAATTGATCTGATTTCCTTAGTGGCGAACCTGTATGCACCTAGATCTGTTGAACTTCGGGAAATAGCCAATACAGACAAACAGACGGACATGTCTTAACCGGTTTCATTTGTATTCAGAATCGTATTAATATAAAGATTGTCTATTCTTAATCGTTTCCTTCTTAGTGCACAAGCTTAATATACTCCTTCAACCGTTGGCTGCAGCGTATAGAAAAGAAAAACCTCAAGAAAATGCAGCCAAGTAAAATGAATAAATTATGGCTTTAAAGTGGGCGTCAACTTCTCAACTCTTGACACATAAATGGCAGTTCCTTTATTGATTTGTTGTTGCGGCTGATTATGGTGCAAGTAAGAGCTTCGAGCTGCCAGGCCCTTAGTTCTTTCTCAATTATCAACCATTGAGCATGTGACTTATTAACAATCTTTTGTGTTCTCTAAAGAACAAACCCGACATAAAAAACTCAACTCACGTATAGTCAAAACTGTTTTGGGTGTTGGTGTTTAGGCACAAAAGGTAAGCGCCAAGTGCCCCATGATCCGTACATACATAGTTGCAACTGCCTCTAACTGCTTGTTTTAACATGCGTACCTTGGCTAACAGTTAACAGCTGCAATTGTCGTAATAGTCTAACACGCAACCAAAACAGGTAACTGCAAAAAAAAAAATGTGGTACAGTCGAGGCGGTGCCCGACAGTGGAATACCCTGTACCTTTTGTGTCAAAAAAATTTTTCCTGCGTATTCCATCTAAGAACTTTCCAATTGGAATTTATTTTTTTTTGGTGAAAATCGATATTTATACCTATAAGTTCCCTAAATTTTTACCGATTTTGATGAAACTCGAATGATACGTCAAAGAAGTTATTTAAAGTATATGGGGTAAGTTTCAAGTTGGTATGTTGAGGGGTGTGGGAGAAAACTCGGTAAATGGATTGCGGGGGGTGGGGGGACCGCATCGATAAAATTTGGATGTGGATTTGTTCATTAGAGCCACATGAATGAGCTTACCAAAAATTGTGATTCTAGGTCAGTTGTAGCCATAATTGCGTAGAGTCAAATATTGACGCAGTTTATTGGCAAGGGGTGGTGAAATTTGCACATTTTTGACTATAACTTCTGTTGTATTTGTCCGATTTTGTTCATTTTTTACACATAGATGCATGTAGCTACAACGCATCGCTCTGTTAAATTTCAGGTGAAAATACTTAACGGTGTGGCTAAAAACCGCGAAACTCTACTGCGGGGGAACGGGGGAAGATATTGACATGATTCAACAAACTTCATCTGCTTAGGAAATATGCGCACCAGCTGGTAAAGTTTCGTGTCTCTAGCTCTTATAGTCTCTGAGATCTAGGCGTTCATACGGACGGACGGACGGACGGACGGACGGACATGGCTCAATCGCTACCCGAGGTTATGATAAGCATTTTGGTATAAAGGACTCGGGGTCTGCCACGCCTCCTTCTGTCCGTTACATACATTGCACAAACCTAGTATACCCTTTGTACCTATAGGTACAGGGTATAAAAACTTGGCCAAGAGCGCCGAAATTTCGATACTCTAAGATACCAATTATTAGGTGGAAATGCGGAGAACTCGATAAAGGTGTAAAAAATGTTGTATTCATTAGAATGGGTGCTTACTTGGTCAGACAGAAATGCAGAAGTGCCAGAATAATCACGTGAGCAACAACAATCAGCTGTTTCTAAGCGTTATATTTGTTAATACCAATTTTTGTGAGAAAAATATCGTTTAATAGCAGTATAGTTAAAGTTTTGCATATTCGTTAGTATAATATGTATATATTTGCTACTCCTCCAGAGCAAAGAATTACAGCAAGATTTTATGTTTTAGCAGTTGCCAATAGGATAGTTCCGGGCAGAAGTTTCCTAGTGTTTTCAAGTGTAACTTTATGCCTACAAAATGAACACCCAATATAAGACAAAATTCAATAGATGCTTTTTGGAAACATCTATGTTGTCAGATGAAATTGTACGATTATAGTAAAAAAAAAATTTTTATGGAAGTCATAGAGTGGTACATAAGCCTAAAACATATTGTTTCTTCTTTTCGTATTTTTGATTCGAAGATTTTCGATCAATTATCGCACTCCTCAGGTTTTGGAGGAAATTCAATTTTTCATAGTGAACGAGGAACTATACTTTACGATAGTTTAATTCCTTTTTAACTGAGCCCAATAATTCGACACATCTTAATATCTTCATGAAAAGTCAACAAACTTCGAACTAAAAACAAGTTGATATAGAAAATCAGAAGCTTAACAAAGCTACGCTCCTAATTTGATACTCAGATCTTTTAGGAATTTAACTCATAAAAAATTTAAGATTTTCAACATTTTCTGAGTTTGTTTTCTACAAATTTCTACATGCCTATAAATTGCCTTTTTAAATTTAAATAAAAATTGAAATCAACCAAAAATTGAAAACAAATAAAAATTCGAAATTTTTAATCTTTCTGAGATTTCTTCCTTAAAATATCTACGTATCAAAAAAATGTAAATATTAAATTTGTGAAATTTCCTGAGTTCAATTCCTAAAAATATTGGAATATCGAAATCGGAGCACAGGAACTAATATAAAATAAAAAAAATATACATATTTTAAATTGAAATATTAAATGAAACACAAAATTTAAGTAAAAATTAAAAAGTAACAAAAATTTTAATGTAAATACAAATTTAAGAGGAATAAAAATTTCAAATTTAATTTAAAACTTGAAATTTTAATAAATATTTAAAAAAAATTTAAGATAAAATATAAAATTTGCTCATTAAAATATAATTCCTTAAAATATCTTCCTATTACCATTTGTTAAATTTTTCAGTTATACAAATATTTGTATGAAAAGGACAATCCATACCAAAGTACTACCCGACGGATGGTCTCGCTCTTTCGTGATCATAAAGTTCTTCGCACGTGATCAAAATGTTTTCAAAAATTCTACCTTAAAGTAGAGCTTTGCCTTTTAAACAACGACAAACGCAATATAACCCTTGGAAGTGTATAAAAAGTTAAGATTCCAAATGCGTTTTCTGTGCTTTGTGATTAGCATAAGAGAGGGAAATGCACGTGAAGCGTTTTTAAATTTCAAATGCATTGAAGCAACCTTTTTCAAACATGGAGGATATCTGAAAGCCCAAAAAGAAAAAACATATTGTAATAATAATAATAGCATAGAGTGACAACAATAAAACATAAATATAAACTATTGGCCGGGTTGGCTTTGCATGAAAATTAGCCAACTTGCAACTAGCAACAACAAAAACAACAACAGCAACAAGTTGGACAATGTGCAAAGCTCTAATACAGAGTTGCTTTGAGAGATTTGTGTTTTTCGTTTTTTTGGGCACGTGAAAGCAATCGCTGTAGTTACTTATAGGTAGGCGCACTATCGACCAAGTCGCATGACAGCTGTTGGCGCTGCCTGACTGCTTGTCTTTGGCTCTGACAACTGCGCAGAGTCTCGGGTACATGGGGAGTTCGGAGTTGGAGACCCATGGACAGCAGGCAGCCTGCCATGTCAGCCAGCTGAAAATACAGACAAACAAGTTGGGGTTTTTGTTTTTTTTTCATATTTCTCTCTTTGTGTGGTTGTGGCAAGTCTTGGAAACTTGAACCAGTTGCAAACAAAACCAAGCAACAAATAATAAAGAGCTTAAAGGTGTGAGTTATGGCGAACTTTATATGCATCTTATATATTTACTATTGCTATTGTGGCATGAAGCAGAAGAAGCTGAAGAAAGAAGCAGTATAGTATATGAGTTACCTTTGGAGTGACACTGCCGGAACCTGGTGCCACCTGGTAACCACTAATTATAATACGGCAGATGTACAGGGCTTAGGGTTCATAATTGCTTAGTATTATAATTGTAGAAGAATCTCGTAATCTTTTGTTGCACAAATTGCAGATGTTTTTAGATTGCATGAAATTAATGAGTCATAGTTGATGGATGGACTAAGGGATTTCGAAGTTGCAGCAGTATTAATACGGTTATATTCATTTAAATCAATTTTTGTGAATTCTATTTTAATTATATGCAATTCGCAGGATAAACGTCTTTCTATACCAACTTAGTAGACCTTGACATTTTAATCATATGAACACATAAAACACTGCTTAACTAATCACAAGGTTTTTTTTTTTTTATGACAGCAAATCATTTTTTGCAACATATTTCATAATTAATTTTAAAACTAAACAAGTTTCTAAACACTTTTATGGCACTTAGCATCTTTATATATTTTTTTTAGTATTTTTTTAACACATCAAATATAAACAAATTAATGACGAACAAGCTGTGTGTGCATACAAAGAGACGCTTCAAACAAAAGAAGTTGGATGCAAAAGTTTAAGACTTTTTTGGGTCTTTGTCTTCGAGTTACTGGGGAACTTGGGTTGTTTGACTGTAAAGTGTTTGACACGCAAACGTCAAAAGTATTGAGACATCTTGCAGACAAAAATAAAAAAATGTGATACAGTCGGACAGTGGAATACTCTTTTTGTTTCGATAAAATATATGTTGAGATTTGAACTCAGATCAAAATATTTAACAGAATGTCTGCAAAATGCCATGTTCAGTTGTGGAAAAGGAAAGCAGATGTCGACGTTCAAAAAACTTCGCTACGTTGTTAAAATTTGGTGTCGCTAGCTTTAGTGATCACCGAGTTTATGAATAAGTCAATATTTTTTTTGTTTATTAGGCTCACATGAGAGTACATACATACCAATTTTGATGGATCTTTCTTGTATTTGTAAGGAAGAAAATTGATGAAGCTCAACACTCTTTTTCATCTCTTTTTTAAGAATACTCTTAAAATGAAAACTGAAATTTTATGGCAAAAACAGTATAACAAATTTTTGCACTCCAAAAAGCTTTTTTGAAGCCCGATTTCGACAATATTATAGGTATATCGTCGAAAATAAGTGAAGCTGAACTTTTTTTAATCTTTTTAATTATATTGTGATGTAATACAGGTGCTTGCTTCAAGACTTAAATTCTTTTTGCAAAATTCCGACTATTTATCGAGCTATCTATAACAGAATATTTAATCTTTTTGACAAGATATATTTTTTAGACGATCAAAGATATTTTGTAATTTTTTTTTCAATGAAACATAAAGCTTTGAATAAAAAGTAAAAATTATAGGAAAAGCTATTATTTTTATACCCTGTACCTATAGGTACAAAGGGTATACTAGATTTGTGCAATGTATGTAACGGACAGAAGGAGGCGTGGCAGACCCCAAGTCCTTTATACCAAAATGCTTATCACAACCTAGGGTAGCGATTGATCCATATCCGTCCGTCCGTCCGTCCGTATGAACGCCTAGATCTCGGAGACTATAAGAGCTAGAGACACGGAACTTTACCTCCTGGTGCGCATATTTCCTAAGCAGATGAAGTTTGTTGAATCATGTCAATATCCTTCCCCGTTCCCCCGCTGTAGATTTTCGCGGTTTTTAGCCACACCGTTTAGTATTTTCAGATTTAACAGAGCGATGCGTTGTGGATACATGCATCTATGTGTAAAATTTGAACAAAATCGGACAAATACAGAAAAAGTTATAGTCAAAAATGTACAAATTTCACTGCCCCTTGCCCATAAAGTGCATCAATATTTAACTCCTCGTAATTATGGTTACAAGTGACCTAGAATTTTTGGTAAGCTGATTCATGTGGCTCTAATGAACAAATCCACATCCAAATTTTATCGATGCGGTCCCACCACCCCCCGCAATCGATTTACCGTGTTTTCTCCCACACCCCTCAACATACCAACTTGAAACTTACCCCATATACTTTAAATAACTTCTTTGACGTAACATTCGAGTTTCATCAAAATCGGTAAAAATTTAGGGAACTTTAGGTATAAATATCGAATTTCACCAAAAAAAAAAAAATTCCAATTGGAAAGTTCGTAGAAGGAATATGCAGGAAAAATTGTTTGCGAGACAAAAGGTACAGGGTATTCCACTGTCGGGCTTTTTTTGTAAAATCAAAATTATAAAAAGTAATTTTTTTAAAAATTCAAACTTTAAAAAAATGTATTTTTTTTTAAATGTTTTTCTTATACATTTTTTTTCTAATTTTAAAATTCCGTAGAGCGAATGCACGCGAGAGTAGAATAATTAAGATTTAATTTAATTAAGATTGCCCCCGTCTTGAGGAAAGTTCGTAATAAGGAAATTTCTTAATTTCGGTAAATCCTTGAAATAAGGAAGTAATGCTTTTCGATGGCGCCTCCAATGAGTACCATTTTACTTAGTTTCTTGTATAGTAACAGTAGTAACAGTAATAGATAAATCGCTCTTCACGTACTTGGCCGCTTTTGCGCACCAACGTTTTTTTGTTTTTCTCAGTGTAGCTTTTGTAGCGTGTTTGTAAACAGAAGGAGAACGGGGAAAGATACCGATACGAATTGATAAACTTAATCTGCTTGCAAATAATGGGCGTCCTTTAGTATAATTTTGGCTAACTATGTCTTATTGTACAGACGCTTATAATAAGCATTTTGTGGAAGGAATTATCTGCCATACAAAGAAAATCGATAAGCTTAACCTGCGTACAGTAAATGTACATCTTTTGATAAACTTTGCTGGCACTACCTCTTAAAGCCTTCGAAATCTTCGTGTTCTGATAAACAGACGATCTCTTGTGTGTATTGCAAAAATCTATAATACTCTTACCCCTTTCTGTACAGGGTATAAAAATATTATTAAAGAATACATAACATGCATAGAGAGCAACAACCACAACAATAATTAGGGTATATAAAAAAAAAAAAAAATAATTGCAAACCAACGAATAATTCGAAATTGTGCCAAATCACGAAATTCAGCAAATTAACAATCAAATGCGACCATAAATCTGAAGGCAAGCTACACAAACATGTACAGATGAGAACCCAGTTCCAGCTTCAGCTCCAGCTCAACTACCTGGTCCACATAGTGACTCTATTGGTCGCAATTGTGGCACGAAAACTGCTGAGGTTTCATTTTTGCTTTTGGGCGTAGATAGTAGGAAACAAATTGGTGGCAGCAAAATCGGGCTGGGTTTTTGGAGCAACTCTTAAAAATTGAGTCATAAGCTTATAACTCACTAGTCCATTGGGGCTCGATGTGCAGCAATCATTGCTGTATATAACAATTTATTGTGGCATTACCTGGTTTCAATTTTTTTTTTTTTTTACTTTTCCGTTTGGGCATCACGAAGTTAGCCAAAAAAGCCGTCGGCTGCTGACTAGGCTTTAGAAGTCTTTCCTCAAAACCAGTGGCAATTTAATTTGCTCAACGAATGGATTGTAATTATTTTGAAGCTTACGGGGTCAATCAACATGTTGTTGAGGTTCAGCCCGTCAACCATTTGAATTAATTAGCTGTATGCTCTCAAGAGATAACATTAACTCGGAGTCTGGAACTCGTTGGGATTTGAGTCTGCTGCTCGGGTATTTGGCTCTTTTTTGTATCTACTTAGTTTCATTTTGTTTCTTTCTTTGTGCCGCTTTTGAAGCCTAATGATGCAAAACATAAAGTTAATCAATTGTTAAACAATTAACCACAGCATACAGCACTTAATGATTGGGATTTTGAACTTAGCTGCCCCAGACAAGACCCGGCACAATTAGTGGCTACAAGCACAATCGCACAGAGGCAGTCCAATACACACAGACAGATACATTTAGAGTTGGAGCAATTGCAGACAGTTGGTAAAAAACGGAGCAGCTGCCTCCGCGGTGGCGCGTGTTGCCAATTTATGGCGAGTGAGTGCCTCGCCAGGTTGCAAAACTGTGGCTAGACTCCAGTGACTCACCTTAGCCACTAAAGTTTCTACCGTTTGGCTTTTGTTTTAATGAACTTTTTATTCGCTTTTTATACCCTGTACCTATAGGTACAAAGGGTATACTAGATTTGTGCAATGTATGTAACGTACAGAAGGAGGCGTGGCAGACCCCAAGTCCTTTATACCAAAATGCTTATCATAACCTCGGGTAGCGATTGAGCCATGTCCGTCCGTCCGTCCGTCCGTCCGTCCGTCCGTCCGTCCGTCCGTCCGTCCGTCCGTCCGTCCGTCCGTCTGTCCGTCCGTATGAACGCCTAGATCTCAGAGACTATAAGAGCTAGAGACACGAAACTTTACCAGCTGGTGCGCATATTTCCTAAGCAGATGAAGTTTGTTGAATCATGTCAATATCTTCCCCCGTTCCCCCGCAGTAGAGTTTCGCGGTTTTTAGCCACACCGTTTAGTATTTTCACCTGAAATTTAACAGAGCGATGCGTTGTAGTTACATGCATCTATGTGTAAAAACTGAACAAAATCGGACAAATACAACAGAAGTTATAGTCAAAAATGTGCAAATTTCACCTCCCCTTGCCTATAAACTGCGTCAATATTTGACTCTACGCAATTATGGCTACAAGTGACCTAGAATCACAATTTTTGGTAAGCTCATTCATGTGGCTCTAATGAACAAATCCACATCCAAATTTTATCGATGCGGTCCCCCCACCCCCCGCAATCCATTTACCGTGTTTTCTCCCACACCCCTCAACATACCAACTTGAAACTTACCCCATATACTTTAAATAACTTCTTTGACGTAACATTCGAGTTTCATCAAAATCGGTAAAAATTTAGGGAACTTATAGGTATAAATATCGATTTTCACCAAAAAAAAATAAATTCCAATTGGAAAGTTCTTAGATGGAATATGCAGGAAAAATTTTTTTGACACAAAAGGTACAGGGTATTCCACTGTCGGGCACCGCCTCGACTGTACCACATTTTTTAAATTGTGTGCTCGAGAAGTTTCAGAAATTAAAGATTTTACATTAAATTTTTATGTTCCACATTTGCAAAGAGTACCGGTTTTCTTCAATTAAAAAACCCTTTTTTTCTATATTGGCATAGCCGCCCCAATAAGCTGTGAAGTCAAAAGCTTGCTCATTTGGTGTACATGGGCGAAGAAACGCCTCAATGACAGGTATCTAATGCGGCTGACTAGGAAGTTTGACAAATGGGAAGACTATAACTAGAGGATGTACTGGGAAACTTTTTATGTTGCGGAAAAGGAAATGAGAGCGATGCAAGCAGCAGATATGATTGGACGGACGCTCACGATTAGGCTGCTAACCGATAAAGATTGTTTTGTCTAGTCAAGAAGAAAGGACCAATGCATGGGAATTCTCGTATTCTTTTAGATAAAGTTGATTTTTACCGCTTTTTAGAATGAAGATCGTAATATAAATTGCTACCATACGAAAATTGTAGTATGCTTAAAAAAAATAATACATAATATCTGACATGACATCGCTTCTAAAGGCCCCTATACAAACAAAAAGTGTAATTTATTTTGCTTACAGAGCAAACAGTGTGTCCCTAGAAATAAAATGTGAAATTTTTCACAAAGGTTATGATAAATAAGATGTGTTTTGTTTACAAATATCAACTTTTAGAAGCGTTAAATAAAAAAAATTAAAAACATAAATTATCGAAAACGTTGGATGAAGAAATAAGGTGACGCCAGGAGGCAAGTCTAGTGTAAACAGCTGGCGCCATCTTGAGTAAATTTCACATTTTTCTTCAAAAAAAAGGACAACACTGTTTCTCTGTACCACTTTTCAACAAATTTGCGACCAAACATTTGGCTAAGACATTTTTTATGTGAAGTGTTGTTTTGTTTTGGTTAGGAGAACAAGAGAAATTGATCTTGACTTGTCCGTTCACCTGTCCATTTGTATGAACGCCTGGGGCTTGAAGACTTTAAAAGCTAGGATAATCAAACTTTCCATTTTGACTCTTTATACGATAAGCCAGATCAAGTAGTGTTGGTAATTTAAGGCCTGACTAAGTAAAAACCTATTCAAACAGTGGGTTGCAATACGTATGAATTATTCAGGTAGACCCATATTATTTCTTTGTTTGGAAACAACAAAAAAGTCCTAATGCTTTTTATTCAGTGTTATAAATAAATGCTTTAATGTAACAATTTTACAGATTTTTAACTTTAATATTTCAAAATTAGCACAATTTACAAAAATTCCCATAAAATGTTACCAATTGGTTTTTTTTTATATCACTTTCAATAACAGATAATTGCTAAATTCATACCATATTATTACAAAACTCTCAGCTCTCTTTCAACTTACAACATAATTATGAATTGCGAACAAAAAAATAAACCATAAATTTGATTAGTGTTTTGAAAAGTCATCAATATGTAATGCTTGTCGATAGCAAGTTCACTTTTAATTTAAAGCAAACACACTCAATTATATTTCAGCAAAAAAAAAAAACAGCCACAAACACGAAGCGTCTATAATAGAAGGTCTTTCATAAAGTGCTTTCTGAAGTGAGCAATTTGGAACTCGCATCGTTCGGCACTTCCAATTTTCTCATTATATGAAATCTATACCAGCATTTATTTCCAGATTAAAAGCATTATAGTTGATGGGCAATTCAAGGCCTTGGTAAAAACGATGTGAAAAAAGTCGACAGAGCAAATTTGTTTTTCTTTGTTTAGATTTTGATTTCGGAATACGCCAGTTTATGTTTCCTAAAATTTATTTGGCAAATGAACGTTTAAATTTTCTGTCCAAACAAAGTTTAACGACTGCCACCCAATGCTGCCACAGTTGCACCAAATGCAAGCTGCAGCTTCGGCAGACATATCTCAATGGTACTCTGTAAATTTCAGAAGTGGTGATTTATGACACCCACTGCTGTAATTAAATGGCAACGAGTTATACAAGAAACACCCCACAAAAGATATAAAACTAAGACTCATATCTCGTTGCCAAAATAAAAAGCTTAAGAGACAGAATGGTAAAGAGCGTTTTTGGGGTTGCACTTGAAATACTCTATCTCAGTATGGTGAACTCTTATGGAGAACGGATTTTCTAAATAAATGAAAATTATGTGGAGTAGAAAGAAGATCAGACCCTACAAATCGATATGGATGTGTCCATCTGTGTGAGCCAGCAAACTTACAGACGCTTTTAATTCTGAGTGAGACTTTATATTCCTTAACTAAGCTACAAAGTATATCAGAATAAATTTCGTTCTTGTTCTGGGTTAGGGCAAATTTACATTTGTAGTATCCAGTATGTTTATAATCTTCTTCATCTTCTTAGCTTGCAATAACAATTTACGGACAAATAATTTTTACGCAATCTTTTTGGTGTCGCCTTATCCAAATCCGATTCGCAACATCATCATCATCCCAAATAAAATCGAAAAATGGCTTCATCTGACCAGGCTATTTTAAAGCAATGTTTTTGGTGTTGCTTAATCCGAATCCGATTCTCCCTAGAACTCCACAAATAAAATCTAAAAATGGATTCATTCCGACCATGGTCCCGACTCGACCATCTTTTCACAATTAATCCTAATGTGATTCCCACTAGAGCTCCACAAATGTAATCAGAATGTGGCTTCATTTGACCAGACCATGTTAACGCAATGTTTTTGGTGTCGTTTAGTCTAAATAGAAGTTCCGTTTAGCCCCATCACGTCAATGTTACCCTAAAAATATAAGATGGAGTTCCTTCCACTTATCCATTTTTAAGAAAAATTATTTGAGTTTAATTTAATATAGTAGAAAAACTCATTCATAAAAAATTATATACAAATAAATTATTAAAGATGGCGTACGTTAAAGTCGGGCGCAGACGACTTTGGGATTCCCTGTACCACTGCTTGCAATAAAATCCGGTAAATTGCTTAAGAACACCAAAAGGCATTTGATTGCCAAATTAGACTTCGATACCTTATAAACAATCAAAAACTGACGAATTTTGAACCAAAAATGTTTTTTTGACCGATCGTTCCTATTGGAGCTATATGATATAGTCAACCGATTTTGATCAAATTTGGTACAGTGCTTGGGAACTATAAAAAACTCGCGAATGCCAAATTTGGTTACGATATCCTTATAAACAAACGAATTATCCATCTAAAACTTTTGGTTTTTTTCGAGGTCCTCTGAAACACTCCTATGGGAGCGATATAATGTAACCCCGATATCAAAAAAATAAAATAATCTTGTCTCCTATGGAATAATAAGGGATCTAATCTGAAAGTTTGGTTGTTCTAGCTCTTACCATCTCTGAGATCTAGGCGTTCAAACGGACGGACAAACAGACAGACAGGCAGACAGACGGACATGGGTATATCGACTTCTCTAGTCACCCTGATCATACTTTAGGTAACTTTGGGGGGTCTCCGACGTTTCCTTCTGTATGTTACATACATTTTCGGCTTGCACATACTTAATATACCCTTTGTACCATACGGTACAGGGTATAAAAATTGTATACATAATAGTAAATGATATAAAATAAAATAAGTGAAGCGGGCCACTTTTTAGGTCGACCTCTTCCATTAGAAGGAGGCGTGGCAGACCCCAAGTCCTTTATACCAAAATGCTTATCATAACCTCGGGTAGCGATTGAGCCATGTCCGTCCGTCCGTCTGTCCGTCCGTATGAACGCCTAGATCCCGGAGACTATAAGAGCTAGAGAAACGGAACTTTTCCTGCTGGTGCGCATATTTCCTAAGCAGATGAAGTTTGTTGAATCATGTCAATATCTTTCCCCGTTCCCCCGCTGTAGATTTTCGCGGTTTTTAGCCACACCGTTTAATATTTTCATTTGAAACTTAACAGAGCGATGCGTTGTGGATACATGCATCTATGTGTAAAAAATGAACAAAATCGGACAAATACAACAGAAGTTATAGTCAAAAATGTGCAAATTTCACCACCCCTTGCCAATAAACTGCGTCAATATTTGACTCTACGCAATTATGGCTACAAGTGACCTAGAATCACAATTTTTGGTAAGCTCATTCATGTGGCCCTAATGAACAAATCCACATCCAAATTTTATCGATGCGGTCCCCCCACCCCCCGCAATCGATTTACCGTGTTTTCTCCCACACCCCTTAACATATCAACTTGAAACTTACCCAATATAATTAAAATAGCTTCTTTGACGTAACTTTCGATTTTCATCAAAATCGGTACAAATTTACGGAGCTTATAGGTATAAATATCGTTTTGCACCAAAAAAAAAATAAATTCCATTTGGAAAGTTCTTAGATGGAATATGCAGGAAAAATTTTTTTGTTACAAAAGGTACAGGGTATTCCAATGTCGGGCACCGCCTCGACTGTACCACATTTTTTTTACATATATGTGATAGAGTTACTAGCCAATATTAACTACTTTGGCTTTTTTTAAATTCAGATAATTTATCGAGTTATCGGTAATTAATATTTAGATTTTTTGACTTTTCTTTGACAAATCCAACTAACACAAAATTTGTAATTAAAAAATATTTGGATATATTTTTTTTAATTTTAATTTGTCAAAAACATATTATTGATTATTTTTCTAAAAAAAATTTTGATTTGTTTAAAAAATTTTGTTTAATTTTAAATTCAAAAGTAATCTCACTTCCTTCAAAAATGAGATCAATTATTTTATGGTCGTGAACTTACTGCGAATAGAAAATTGGCCTTTAATTGAGGAAGTTATGTTTATTTTAGCGATGGCCAAAGCACTGCCAACACTATAAGGTTCATCTCAAAAAGCTCATCTATAGAAGATAATCTTATGTACATTGTTTTTTTTTTTACTTTTATATAAATTGTATATTTATATATAAAAGTTACTAAAGTTTCATTTAATGCTTTACGAAAAATATTTATTTATTAAAAATGATTCACAGAATATTAAATTAATATTACGCAAAAATAAATACTGAGTAATAAAAGATTATGTAAACAGTAAAAATTTAAAAAAAAAATTTAAAAATAGTACAACAAAAAAAAATAATAATAAAAAATTATATACAAAATAAGTATTAAAAACCAACTTTAATGTACCAAATAGTAAGAGTTTAAAAATTAATTGGTCTCTGCTGAGAGTCGAACCATAGACTCAAGTCGATTTTAAAAGTTCTTTGACCATTACTCTACCATCTACCAGATACCCTTATGTTCGCTTCTACGACAATTGTTCGAGGTCCACTCGATACACTCATATATACAGGATTTTTTGACAATTTCACTTTAAGCTCCGTTAAAGAACTTTCTTACAAAAATTTAATCTTTAAGCTTTTTAAGCCCTGAACACCTTAACCCACTTCAACACCTAAAAACGTTTCCCTCAAATGCTCTATGAAAGATTCCTGCACTCTTTTCATCGCAGAAATTCAAATTAAACTAGTTTCGATGTCAGAAAAAGTTCACCGAAAAAAGTCAGTCTTATCATCACTTCGCCCCATATAACTGGTTTTGTGAATTTTAACATAATGTTCTAAATTTACTTTTTTATTAAAATTAATGTCCAGAGGCTTTCGGAAATGAAAAGCATGCGAATATATATCACATAATTCACGGCGAAATCTACCTATTATGCATCGAGAATCTAAAACGATTCTTTCAAAATATTTTCGAATTCGCCACAATTCAATTTACTATATATAAAGAGTATACAAAAGCCACACATTTCTTGTCATTAGAGGTAGTGTCTGGCGTAAGTATTGCGCTCTTTGTGTGTAAGCTGGCACATTTATTTTTATTATAGCATCGTGTCACCATAATTATAGCAACAGCTTAACGTCTCGCGTGTGTCATTCTTTGGTAGATTTGTGCGCGGATTTTCCGCTGCGGCTGCATTTTCTTCGTCTGTGTCTTTTAAGATACATTATAATTTTTTACCCAGAGCTCGCTCGACAGTTTGGCAGCTCTTAAAGGGTTGTGTAGCTATTAATAATTAGAGGATGTTGTTGGTGTTGCGTTTATATGCCATAATTTTTATGGTTATTAATTTTGTTTGGTATCGTTATTTATAGTGACAGATGGAGGGCAATGTGTTGGGAAAAGAACTACAAATAGTATCTGCTACTTGTAGGTAGCCAATTTTAATGGCAAGATACTTTTAGCGATGGCTTTTAAAACATTCAGCGGCCCTGATGACGGTCGACATGGACAACGGCTGCTGAGGAATTCATTTAAATTGTATTTCGAAAATATGTACAGTTCTATATATTTATTTTTTTGTGTTTTGAGAGCGATTTTTTTTTTTTGTATTAGTCTAGTCTATGACTGATTTATGTATGCGGCAGTCATGAGTTATGTGTTTGGCATGAGTTTTTACATGATTGAAAACGTTTGGTTACAAAAATCACATAAATAGTAAAAGTTTTTATTGAAATGCTGACGTTGGATGCGCAACCTGGCACTGACAAGCTGTCAAACATCTGGAAAATATTAAAGTGCAAAAACAAATCGCTTCGATAACATTTGCCAAAACATTGTTTATAATGTGGATAAGTTTTTGTTTAGTTTAACCAGGCGCCGGTCTATCAACTTTTTTTGTAAGGTTAAAATATTTGCCATAGGTCAGGCAATATACCCGAACTAAAAAGACTAGAAAAATCGAGCGGAAAATACGTTGAGCTAAATTTGCGAACAAATTATTCCCACATTGTCTGCTGTTTACCAGTTGTGCTTATGTAGTGTTCATTTTAAAAGGTCCCCTTTTTTGTACCTTAAAATTAAATGGAACCTATATACACTAGCTTCGATCTCAAGCTTATTTTTATACCTTTTTTAAAAAAACACCTTACTTACATGCCAATTCGTCCATAAAAATATGCAATATCATTTATTACACAGCCACACATAAAGAAAACAAATAAGTGCAATTGTCTTACAAGTAATCAAGATCGGAGTTGCATAGGATTAATTGGCCACGTGCCACATCTTTCATATGCTGTCATCAAGCTAAATGAACCATAGCCATATATGTAGTGAATCTTGAGCCCATCTACTGAAATAATTCCTGTGCGTTCTCTTTGCCACACGTTTCCTGCTCCAGACATGATCCCCATGACTTTGATGTCATTTGTGCTCATAAAACTCAATTGCAAATTGCAAAAGTATCCAAGAAACTGTCTGGGGAAATATGTGGCAGCTGGTTTTTTCTTACTGGAGATAATTTTTATACCAAGTGGTTTGAGTCACATGACATTTTTTGATTTTATTATATGAGTGCAGCTTAGGCTAGGGCAGAGTTTAATTTAATTATCTGTTAAAGAAAAAAAATTCGATTAACTAATTTATTCTTGACTTGTTTGCAAAATGCAGTAAAAGAGTTACACACGTTTCATGTGCTCATTTGCATACATACATTAACTCGCCTATCCTTGGAATTTTTGCAATTTTGAGTTGCAAAAAGAATTACATATGCCATTTGTCAAAGATGAAACAAAAAGAAAAGCTTCATAGTCAAAAATGTTTGTTTAATGTTCGGTTTTTCACTAAGATTATTTATTTTGATACGTACTATATTCTAAATTTAAAAAAAAAAATAAGCAAAAATAATCCTTTTCGTAAATTTTTTATCTTTTAATGCAAATCCTTTGTTTAGCCAATTTTAAAATATTTGCCTACAAAATTATTAAATATTATTAAATCAAATATTACTAAAATGTATTCTAATTTTTGCATCCTTTAACGAACAAATTTTTTTCATGCAATTTTTGAATGACTCGGCGTTTAAATTTGATGAAATTAAATAATACAAAGTTTTCTTATGTTATAATTTTTTGAATTTTTTAACAACAAAATATTTTATTTATAAAAAAAAAAAATGTTTTTCTTTATTATATTTACCTGTACAATTAAACAATTTTAATTAATAAAATTTTGCAAAAAAATGGTATTTAATTTTTGACGTCCTATAAAATAAAATAAAATATTACATTTTTTATTTCATTGTTTTTTAGCAAATTTTGTAGGAAATAAAAAGACGTGTTAAAAAAATGATAATTTACATATTTAAGAAATTATGTTGGTTAAAAATATTGAGTGCTTACTGTAAAAACTGAAAACGCGATTCTAAAATTTTTTGGAAGCATTCAGCCGGTCTGTACTTATTTGGTTATCCGATATTAAACGATTAAAATTTGTGGCCGAAATCTTAACCTTGTACTATGAATACCAACCCAGAATTGCTGAAATACTATTTATCGTAGAAAATCTATATGGGATTCATTTTGTTGATAATTTCAAATACTTTAAAAATACCAAAAACAATTTTCATTTTTTTAACTTCAAGTTTAAGTTTTATACGATCGATCATTTTGACTCTTAGAGTGATAGCAATAAAGTTGGCATACAGAAACTGTTGTTCGTTATGAGAAATTAATCATAAAGAATATTTTACAAAATCAATCCTTTTTACAATAGATGCATGGTGCAAGGAGTTCTATCTTGATGTGTTTTATATTGTATTATAATATATTTATTATAATTGACTAAGAGACGACAATAAGTAGTTTAATATGATATTTAAGTTAAAACCGTCGTATCTAACGCAAACCCGAGTAACCGCTTCCGAAATATGATGAGCGTAAATGTGCCCCATATAAATTTCGATACATATACCGGATTGGCTTACTTTATCGAATTGCTCGTTAGAGTCCAATAGTTGCCACACCATGCGAGGCAATAAATTTTGTAATTTAATTTTAAACTGCAGCATTTTTTTCGCTTCCATTTATCGTTGCTAATCTTTAGAATCTAGCCTTTAATGACAACTCCATTGTGCAAAGAGCAACCCATATAAAGAGAATTGGCTATTGGCCCTATGCCAAGCGCCTGCATTGTTAATCCCATCAAGTCAATTGGCTTAACTGGTTGGCCATTTCGAACAGATTTAATTGCAATTGACTGTCAATGTGTGTGTGAGAGTATCTGTGTGGAGTAGCTGCAGCCATTGCAATTGTTCTTATAGCGGCAGCGAATCAATATATGTATTATATACAGACACTGTCGAACATGCGGGTTAATCCACAAAAGAGTCGCCGAGCTGTTAATGAACAAGTGTAATTGATAATGCAACAGCAGTAGCTGAATGTGAACGACGATGGGGTTGAATTTGACTGCAGTGGAACCTCACTTATGCCAAGTGACTGGAACCAAACTGAATGTCAATAAACCGAGAGTAGACGCTGTGTCGGATGACGTCGTCATCAACGGCTGACACACATTCACAGACGTAGAGGAAAAACCAAAGTGTGACAAGTGAAATGTTTCATTTCTTGGGAGACGATGGCGTGTGTGTAGTATCTCTGGAAAATTGTAGATACCATGTTGTGTATGTTTATTTTTATAAACAAAATTTCTAGAGTGTCGTCCGACAAGAGAGCAGACGACACAAGAGACAAAACTTAAACGTTTGGCATTTATTTCGCATGACATTTTATATAAAGACACACACACACACACATGCAGCACTTATTCCGGTAACATGGTCTTAAATAAGTATCTCAACCAATTTAGAGCTCGTCTGGCGCCCGTCCCCCGAAAGCTTTTCATGTTTGTTTTTCTTTTATTTTTGTACCGAAATTAAGTAATTTAGTGAACAAGGTTTGTTCTTATTTGGCGCACTCTAACCCGGTATCCCACGTCAGATAGTCTGGGTTACGGGGGTTGTGTGTTGACGCTGACGTCGAAGTCAACGTTGGCAGCGCAGTCAACATCATTGCTACTGTTCCGTTCCGCCACGCTCAATGTTTTGTATTTATTTTTCCGACTCATCCCGGCTACAAAATTTCTGTCGCGTTGTTCGAAATCAGTTTGAAAATTGCTCGCGGTCAGCGCATTTCCCTTTGGCGGACAACGCTTTGTTCAGAAATTATAATACTAAACCAAAAAAGAAAAATTTCGTCGACTATTTTCGTAATATTTTATTAATGAAAAGTCATACTATATAAAAAAATCGCACTGCGTCTTATGTCTGCTTGGCACAGACATTTTCGTGGAAAAGTAATTTGTGGTTTTCGTCGGGCTTGTTGCTGCTATTCGAAAAAACAAACATCTAGTATACGGCAAAATTCTGAAATGCAGTGCAAAATAAATTTTAAAAATATATGCATTTTTATAAAAGTGCGAAAAATTAAATAAAATTGTATGTGCGAAAATGAAATTTTAATTGAGTCAAAGTGCTAAAGTAATTAGTATATTAATATACTAATTAGTTTGAGTGTTAATTAATGAATTTTTATTCGCATTAATCAATGATTTGATTGATTGATGTAATGTGATTATTATTAGATTTCGCTGGGAAATAGCATTAACCTGCGTCACCAATAAGCATATTCACTACAGTGTTGATAATTAGTTTCGTTCCAAATTACAATGAAGAGCTGCGCGAATACTATTAGCACAGACTGCAAACAAAATTTTAAGTTAATATATAAAAAAAGAAATTATGCTTTTAGTTCTTAAAATTAGACCAAGTATGCATAAGGCAAAACCAAAATTCTATAAACAAGCGTAAAAAATTGAATTATAAAAAATTTTAATTCTGAAAATAAAACCAAAAATTCACAAGAAAGAAAAAAATCTTTAAAAAATCGAATTGTATAATATTATACAAAACAATCAATTTTTTTGTTTTTTTATGTATTTTTATTTGCAATCTGTCATAAGAGACATTCAAAAAATTGTATAGATAAAATAATAATAGCCTTATTGATTGTGCTCCAGTGAGTCCAATCAATGTTAAACAATACTTTTTGCTAATAGTTTGTATTACACAAATCGATCTGGAAAGTCCAAAATGTAAGATCTTACAAAATTAAAATTACGATTCGATTCTCAGCATTCCTGAAATTAGACCCAAAAAATAAAAATAAATCAAAAATAAAAATAAATCAAAAATATAAATAAAATAAATTAAAAAACAAGCCAAATAAATCTTGAAATAACATAAAAGGTCTTGAAAAAAAAATGATCAAATTATCAACGTTAATAATTATAAAAGATGGCGTACGTTAAAGTCGGGCGCGGACGACTTTGGGATACCCTGTACCACCACATTGCGATCAAGGCCGATATATTGCTTACAAACTCCAAAACATATTTCTTTGCCAAACAAACGAAACAAAACGAATTTTGTTCAAAATACGTTTTTATGACCGATTGGTCGTATGATATAGTCAACCAATTTTGATCAAATTTGGTACTGTGTTGAAGATCTCTAAAAAACTTCCGAATGCCAAATTTGGTTACAATATCTTCACAAAAAAACGAAACACAACGAATTTTGCAAAAAAAAACTTTTTTTGACCGGTTGGTCCTATGGGAGCTATATGATATAGTCAACCGATTTTGAACAAATTTGCTACAGTGCTTGGGAACTCTAAAAAACTTCTTAATGCCAAATGTGGTTACGGTATCTTCACAAATAAACAAAACACAACGAATTTTGTACAAAACACGATTTTTTGACCGATTGGTCCTATGGGAGCTATATGATATAGTCAACCGATTTTGATCAAATTTGGTACAGTGCTGGGGGTTTCTAAAAAACTTCCGATTGCCAAATTTGGTTATGATGTCTTCATAAGCAAACGAATTATCCATCTAAAACTTTTGATTTTTTTCGAGGTCCTCTGAAACACCCCTATGGGAGCTATATAATGTAGTCCCGATATCAAAAAAATAAAATAAACTTGTCTCCTATGGATAAATAACGGATCTTATCTGAAAGTTTGGTTGCTCTAGCTCTTACCATCTCTGAGATCTACGCGTTCATACGGACAGACGGACAGACGGACAGACGGACAGACGGTCAGACGGACAGACGGACAGACGGACATGGGTATATCGACTTCTCTAGTCACTCTGATCATACTTTAGGTAACTTTGGGGGGTCTCCGACTTCTCCTTCTGTACGTTACATACATTTTCGGCTTGCACAAACACAATATACCCTTTGTACCATACGGTACAGGGTATAAAAAACCAAAAGTATTCTCTATTCTTTTCTATTCATCTGCAATTATATTATATATTAATTAAATATATTAAAATATTTTTTAAAAAATTTCTATAAGATTCTACGATTTTTCGATTATAAAGATTTTTATACTCTTCTTTCGTTTGCTAAATATCGTAAATAAGATTCAATATTTTACAGTCTTATTTTCAGCTCGAACATTCTTTTTTAATTATTTTTTTAATGAACGTTCCTAAAAGATGTCATTCAATTGTACTAATTTTATGCAAAGAAAGAAACGAAAGCGAAGACGCTAAGTCTTATATTAATTTTGAACATTCAAATATTTACAATTTTGTTGTTCTAAAAGCAGTCTTTTCCCATTTTTTGTTCAAAAATGTCAGAAAAAATTCTTCCCTTTGAGGTCTAAAATCAAACGAACTCTTTAAATTCAAACAGAGCAAGGTTAGGGCAATTGTGTGGTAAATGGGTATCTTTATTAGAAAGCATATTTTTCACTGTTAAAAGGCTACCTTTCTAGTTTCCCCGTAAAAACAGAGTGGCAGATAACCTTTAACGCGCCAAGCCAATCCTACAGATTTCGATACTTTATCTTCGGCATTTATCATTCGAAATAATAATAAATATATATAATAATTGCGCTTACAGATTCTTAATTTTATATAATATTTATTTTTTTTTTTTAAATTTACTAAATAATTAATAAATTAAAAGTATAATAGCAAGTTTCCACTGAAAGATTCTTATTTTAAAATCTAAAACCAAGATTTTTAGGTATTTAAAAAAAATAATATTAAACTGCTTAGAGCTTAGGCTACTTTTGCACCCATTTGTTCACGAATCTCTAAATCCAAAATTCAGTTAGTGTAATATTATAAAGTCGATCTTTATAGGGTATACGGTCGTTAGTGTATACGTTTTGGTGTTGCTTTTTGTTGAAAGAATTGGAAAACCTACCAACTACTATACGATAATCATTTTGCTGCATATTCTTCATCCTTTAACAAAGATGACACAAGGGCCATTTAGTTAATTGTACCGCCTATTCACAATCAGCTCAAATTATTTATGGCTTAATTTTTTTTGTTATATTTATTTAAAATAAAATTGGGAATTTTTATGAGTCGATCATTATTTTTGAAAATTTTCAATTCGATTCGCCTCCTGTGTGCTTCGCAGACCAATGCCGTACGGCTTTCTATACTCATATCTAGACATTAATAGATGCACTTTCCGTAATTTCCATACGATCTTCGTCAGCTGCAAGAAATAATACGAAGGTCTTAAAGTAAATAATTAAAAACGGGTTTGGTATCCCTACAAAGCAAAAATAACTTTTATATTTAAGGCTACATAAGTCTACATATAGATTTTGTTGACTATGACTACTTTGCAGAAAGATTTTAGAAATAGCTTGATTTTTATACCATGGCAAAGGGGGTTTGAAGAAGAAAGAAGAAACAGTTTTGCCTATAAATTATAAAGCTTTGATCCGATTTAAAAAATTTTAAATTTTTTTGTTAGTAAGTCTTTACGTGTGTGTGGCATGAGTCAAACGATATACGTGTGTCGTACACAATTAAATTAAAATCGATAGTAATCTCTGCCACTTGCCAAATTACGGAAATAATTAAGAATTTTCATTTGATGTTTTCTTAAAAAAAGTTTGTCGTAATAATTGTTAAGCCCAGTTCAATCAAAGAAGTATTATGTGCAAAATTGAACATTTTAATAATGAAATTAAATTTTAATTTTCCATTAAATTTCGGGGTCTTCTTGTGTTGATTTTAAAGCTTATCTACTTCACGTTTTATTTTGAAAACATGCCTAAAAACAAGCTCCAATGCTACCTAGGAAAAATCAAATTATTTGCGTAGCAATAAAACAAGTCACTTAGATAAATTTATGGAATTCATATTATCGGGCAGAAATGCAAAGGTGTCAAACTTACAAAAAATAAAACACGCCATATGGCGCTTGTAAACAGCTGATTGTTGTTGGCACTTCTGCGTCGTTGTTAGTGTTGTTCATGTTGTCAGTCGGGCACCTCTGCATTTTTGCCCAAGTGTATAATTGAGTAGTACATGTAAATCTGGTTGCATATGTATATATAGGAAGACACCATAAAAGTAAGGTGTATATTAGGGTGGCCATTTTTGCAACATCTCACGATTTTACTAACGCCACCCCCTAAAAAGTTTCCTTTTTACCTCCATATAGCGCCTGTAAAATTTAAAAACGATCCGAATGTATTTGATGGGTCCGGCAATAGGTCAAAGGTCATAAAAAATGTTCATATGAATGCATAAATAGTGACCAAACCGTAAGTTTGACAAAAATGTGTTCCAAATACAATCAATGGGTAATTCAATTATCTACAGTCGAGAATGATCGAAATCAGTTTAGTATAACCAGAGATATTTGCTGTTAAGTAAAGGCACTTTTTTTTTTAACTTCGAAAAATGGTTTTTTCAAAATATCTCGAAGCCCGTTTCATGAAAAAAAATTTTGACTGCATTTTCGGTTTTAGCATGTCATTTTACTACAGAAACGATTCAAAAATGTTAAGGATACCAAAATTTTTTTTATTTGTAAACTGGTGTAATTAGTCAATTTAATCAATTTTAGAGCTTACCAAATTTATTTAGGCCGACTATATATTTTTTTAAAATTATGTTTTGGTAGATATGAGACTTTTTGAACCATAATTTGTTTGATTGGAAATAAGTTTTTAAAGTTTATGTAGAACAATACAGTCAAAAACGGGAAAAGTGCAAGTTATGACCTTTGACCTATTGCCGGACCCATCAAATACATTCGGATCGTTTTTAAATTTTACAGGCGCTATATGCAGGTAAAAAGGAAATTTTTTAGGGGGTGGCGTTATTGATATCGACGGTTTAAAAATCCTCCATACCAGCGGCGGCCACCCTAGTGTATATTTGCTTCAAAAAAGAGCAGTTTTAGTTAATAAAACTTTAAGAATTGTCAGTACAACTAAAAGAATTTTAATTCAATAGTAACTCCTGTCTTATTATTTATATCGCCTAACCTGGGCACGCAATCTCTCCTGAGTTTGAAGCATATTCAGCTACTAATATACACAATGATACAGCTCTCTCAAAGATTAGCATTCGGATGACTTCTAATGAATTTGAGGCATCATTAGAGTTGCATTGCAAGAGCTACATATGTACTTAGTGGCAGAAGTGCATGACTAGTCATTCAAATTGGCATAACCGTTAAAGAAAGATACCCTCTACATATATATGTACACTTTATCTATGTATTTACATACATATAAACATGTTCCTATACATGTTGATTACACTGCAACATGCATGCCAACACCATGTTGCATGCAGCATACAACTGCCAGATGGCGGCGCCAATTGCTTGCTGCATTAGCTCCCTCAGTTGGAGCTAGCATCAGCAGCCGGCTGTCATCCAAGTCATTTTCCGGTTTCCATGCCTCCATGCGTTACTCTTCTCTTTTTCACATTAATCAAGCCCATTTGCCAATATGCATTTCTATTTATTTGCGCAAATTTTAAAATAATTGCAACAATAAAATAAACATAAGCTATATCACCCATTCCCGGTAATCTTTACATATCCGGCGTGCCGCTGTCTGCACTCTCCAGAACAACTTTATCCCTTGACTCTTCTACTGTCTGTGTCTGCTTGACAGCGGAGGGAGCTATGCACTGTCAGTGGCTAGTCACCATTACGTTTTATTTTGCATCATCATTATTATAAAATTCTTTTGCAAGAGTTATCCACTCGCTCCCGTTTTGCGGCCTAGACTGGATGACGGTTGGGTTCTCAGTGGCTTTGTGGCTGGCACTCGCTCCCTGGCTTGACATTTTAATTGGTTTGTTGATGGATTTCACTGTTGACACTTTTGCTTTCTCATAAAATCTTAATGAACTTTTAAGTTAAAATGCATATAGATAGAATTTTCCGGGTTGGGCTTTTATAAAAGTTGGCTTTAAAATTGCTGAAACCGGAGCACACTGAAAAGTTTATTCGGTTGTACATATGATCAAATCTGTCGGGTATTAAAGTATAATTTTATTCTACTGCTCTGAGAAAATTATTTACGAAGAAACAGAAAAAATCTCCCAATGAAATTTGATGCAAATTTTTTAATTTTATCTTACAGATTTTAAGAATTGCCTTACACTATTTTAGGCCATTATGGCTTAGAAATAGGCTGGGGCTTCTAAATCTACTAAACAAATTTTATTTCAAATTTTAAAAAAACTCGTTATCCATAAATATTATATTAATAAGTTCACCTTAGCCATTTATTTCAAGTAATCATAATTTGTAGAATTTGTTGAACTAAGCATTAGTGATTAGGAGATATGAATGGTAACTAAAATTAAAGTGAATCACTTTGATAGAGTGACAGGCTTGACGTCACTTGAGCACACTGCTGCTGGTCAATTAAAATAAATTTGTTTAAAAATACAAACAATAAGTTTTAAAAATTAAAAACTTCCGCATTTATTATTTTATTGAAGAGAAAAAAATATAAAAATGTTCTCAAAATTTAAAGGCTTTGAAATATGCCAGTCTAATGCCAGTCATTCAGGTGTAGAGGATTTTTTTTTGAAAAGGGGAAGTGCCAAATTACTTTCGTAATAGTTTAGCAGTAGTTTTTTTTATAAAAAAAACAAAAAAATTTTAATTTTTAAGTATTACATTCTTTTTATTTAATTTTCATTAAATGAAAATCCAACAATATAAATTGTTTTAAATTAATAACCGTTGCCCGTTGACCGTTACCACAAAAATCACTGCTTTTAAAAGTGTTCTTATCTAGAGCTATCACACAAAACTCGAAGGCATTTTTACTCATGGTACCCAAGTAACCAGGTTCTCAAATCATTTATCTAGCTCCGTATTCAAGTCAAAAGGGTGCAGTAATTTCGAGTTGTTGTTGCGTGTTGTGGCAATGAAAAAATGACAGCGCTTTTCCAAAAAAGAAAACATTTAAAAAAAATCTCGACTAGCCAAGAGAATGTCCGACAATGCCATCTTCCGCTCAACACCTCATTAAGCCAACTTTTCGAGCACAAAACGACTTTTAATTGTGCCCAATGGAGGGCACTCGAAAAGGAAGTCAGGCAGGGGCAAGGGGCGACAGCAGACAATGATAAATGCATAGACTGCCTCATGGTTTCGAAATTTCCCAAAATGAAACATACCAAACCAAGCGTGTATAACATTTTTTTTCTTTTGTTTTTGAGAAAGAACTTCAATTGTAATTACGTGGTTAACAACAAAAAAAACGTGAAACTGTCTCGTTTAACATTTGTCAAAGTGAAATAACCCTCAACTTGGTCTAATTAAATAATTCTTAGACGAACCAATTGAAAAAGATTTCCAAAAAAAATTAAACAGCAGATAAGCCATGTCAAGCAGCTGTTAATGCGTGAGAATTAAGTCAAGTAATTAATTAAAACTAAAAACAAAAACGTGTGATAAAAGTGATAAAGTGAAAAAAAAAACAAAATCAATGGCACAAATCGATTACACTTGTTATACCGTGCCAGAGTGCTCCTCCAGCGATGATGACAATCTGAAACCGCCTCGTAGTGCCAGTGATGAAACGCTGGAAAACTCAGCGCATTCCACTTGCAGCAATTCCAGCTGCTCAGCGGACTCGGATGCCAGCTCCAATGAGCAGCACTTTTACCGTGATAGTCATGAGTATCCACCCAAACACTATGCGCCACAACGCATCTCCTTGCCACTGCTGCGCGCCAGTCGTTCACGTGAACTAACGCCACAACTGGGCAGCTATCATGATCCACAGAGTGGACCCCAGTGGGGTTACTTTGTGCCGCTGGCGCCCAACGCTTTTTTTAGTCCGCCCATGCAGCGACGACGCTATAGGTGCGACACCAACTTAGCTCTACTTACCTTGCACCAGTTTAGACAGTCTACTAATGCGCCACTCTATTTACCTTTACTTGCAGAGAGAAAGAAAACGATCGCAATCGTCGCGCTGTCAGCTATGGAGGCGGCGCAGACACACCGCACTCGGCGACCATACCGCGTGCTGCACCACGACGCGTGGCCTTAATGAAGGAGCCACCGCCACCACCGCCGCCCAAGCCACAGCTTACTTCTAAGGCTTCGCTGCAGTCAACGGACTCTTCGCTTGCCTCCAGCATCATAACCAGCAAATATCCACAGTCGGAATACAATCTCATACAGAAGATCGACTCGAATAGCACACTAACGGCGCCGGCACAGTATCAGCCACAGAACTTTTATGCCAACATGGGCACTATCTCCTCGACCAGTGGGTATGCGTCATTGTTGTGCCATGCCAGCTCCACGGCCAGTCCTCAGGCTGTGCGCAAGCGTGACAAGCTTTTGCATCGGTTTAGCGATGCAGCCACATTGGGTCGTAAACTCAAGAAGAAGAAGAATACAAACAGAACTTGCCGTTCCATGACGGAAGCCATCGAGATGCTCGCCGATCCGGTCATCGAGGATGAATTTTTTGTAAGTACACTGTTTTTCTATTATTTATTTAAATTGCAGTTTAAGTGGAAAGTTTAAAGGAGCTATAAAGTCTCACAACGATTTTTTTAAAGCATATACTTTAAGGATCTTATAATACAGAGTATAAAATTTTGGACAGTTAAAGAATTCAAAGACCCATAAGGTAATTGACTTAACCTCGGAGTTTGGCTAAAATTGTAAGAATACACCGAAGGGAAATTATGGTGTATTTCCGAGTGTATCTTGCTTTAGGCAAGTTTTTTGGTAGCTCCGTTTCATCTTGCTGACAGCTGCTACGTCTTAGATCTTTTTAGGAGAATACCTTGACGTCTTGGTCTTGAGATCTTGGCTCTGCTCGAGTCCAGCTTATGCATCGGAATATCAAGATGGTTCAATCATTGCTTAATACAACATCATCTCGTTTCATTAACAGATTTAACAATTTATCTTATGAACTTTCCCAATTACATTTCCAACGGGAATCAAGATGATATTTGTCTTATTGCCTATTACTTAACACAATATTATCTCGTTATCTCATCAGATTTTACTATAGGTCTTGTGATTTTTCCCAAATATGGTCCCCTCGGATTTCAAGATGATCACTGCTTATTGCTAAACGCAATATCATCTCGATTCTTCAACAGGTTCAACAGATCTCTGTTTCCACGTCAGCTTCTACATCTCAAATCTCAGACCTTTTTAGGGCAATACAGGTGTGGGTCTTCAGATCTTGGCTGTGTATCGGGTTGTTACCCGCTTTGTGATCTACTCAAAATATAGTTCCAACGGGTATTCAGATGATCTCTGTCGCAGTGGATAGATTATGCAATAAATCTTGTAATCTTTCCTAAATATAATCCCCCGGGGATCAAGATGATCTCAGTTTCAGTGCTTATTGCTAAAAGCAATATCATCTCGATTCTTCAACAGATTTTGCAATAAATCATATGATTTTTTTATCTCCATTTTAATCTTCAGAATTGTAGTGTAGGCTTAAAATAATGGTACTGTATCCACTCTAGTTGTATAGTTTTCTATGAGTAGGAAATATAGAATTATCTTTAAAGTATTAACGATATTTATAAAAGTTTTGAGCTTCGTAAGCTTACTCTTGAAATTGTATAATATTTTATCCAGAAATTATGATTGGTACTTGAACGTTAAGAGAAATAATATGATTAACAATTTGAACCACAAGAATCCAGTTCATCTTATGGAATTTTGATTTCCTTTTATACATGAATAAAGGATTACATTCTGAATTATCAGATTTTCCTTCTCTTTTTAAAAAGCTTGGATTATTTTCAGTGGTATTTAAAGTGTCAGTACACAAACATTTTGAATACCTTTTATTATAATAATAATAATAATTTTAAATTTTTGTAGTCCACTTTTTTGTTATGTCCAGGGAGTTTAATATCTTTATCGTCTTCTCGATTATTTTACAATTGTTTAATATACGTTGGAGCTAAGTCATCTTTTAAAGACTAGTTTTAGAATAGGTAAAGCTTTCCTGTGACTTATATGAAATTTTAGTGCACTCAATAGATCTATTGAAGAAAAATCGACATCTTGAACATTCTTATTATTTTATTTTTTATCATAAAAGTAGTCCTTTCGTTTTAGAATTAAAAACAATTTATTGTTAAACAACACAAATCATTTTTCCAGATTGTTGAACATTTTGGTCATATTTGAAAGTTTTTCCATTCTCATTTGTGAACTTTCCTATCTTTATAATTTTTTATCCTAAAAGCAGTCTTTCCATGCTAAGCGAGTTCCCAATTTTTTTAATGTTCCAAGAGTAGAGTATAGAAGAATCGTTGCTTTGAAGAAGGCTTCTTTTTAATTAAAAGATAGACTGAACCACTGTGGAAGTTCCCTTGCTTAATCACAGTATTTAAAAGCATTGCTAGATAGCCGCACTAGTGTACCCCTTTGTTCCGCTTTTTTTTCACCATTGTCTTTCCAATATTGGGGGTGTATTTATATAGTTAACCTCTGCTTTGCCAAAGCCCTACAATGTCCACTCTGAGCGCTGTTCGAGCTCTTCCCATTTTTATCGTATTTAGTTTTGTTTTTGTTTGCCTGGAATTTTTTTTTGTTTCTGTTAGTGTACACTCAATTCTTGCTTTATCTCTGTCTCTGGATGTCCATTGGAAATTCATTTTCAGTAGATTGTTCTCCAAAATTTATGTGTTGTATTAGTTCTAATTTGTTGCTCGTCGCGTCTCGTACGTAAATTGTTTTAAGGCATTTTTTGTTGTGTCGTGGGCGGAAGTGTAAGAATGACAAATTTATGAGATAAGGCTGTCAAATGTGATTTGCCCTGAAAATGGATACCGAATTGATGTGAAGTGTCAAAATGATTTGTGTTAGATAGAATACTTTTGTGTACTACTGTGAAATAAAAAGATCTAGAGCAGCATTTTGGTTTCAGGCTGAATAGTGAATACTTAAATTAATATCCTTTGTATAGTAAAGATGTTTTCTTACAAAAAATTTAAAAATTACCTTGTTCCACAACAACTGCTTGTATAAGAAAATATTTTCTTTAAAAAATTCTTTGAAAATGAAAAATCTTTCCAACACGGTTTCTCAGTTTACCCCAAAACAAAAAAAAAAATCCAGAACCAGAGGGATCTGACATAATCCCAAAAATCGCCATAAGCAAAGTATGGATTTTGGCACTTCGGATTCGGATTGATCGACATGAAGCACATGTAAAAAATGTTCACGAAAACACCAAAAAAATAGTCAAAGCTTTTTTAAAATACACAAACAAAATAGATTTTCGTGTTTGGGAGGTCAGCCTATGTTTACTATACATATCTGGGAATCCGAATCCGAGGCTTCTGATATACGCTCAAAAGCTCCTATTGAACGGGGTATTTCAGAATCCTTACTAGCTAAGATTCGGATTGAGTTGGGGCTTTTGGGGAGGTTATCTCAAAACCCTGGGTTGCTTCGGTTTTTGGGATCTCGGATGTGGATTTAGCCGTCCAAAATCCATATGTTTTGCGCTATCACTTGTAAATTTAACATCACTTTTTTTTGCGGCCCAGTACAACAGATCAACAAAAAGGGGCGTCACTTTAATGAGCTCATATCTAGTAGAAATTAAACGAACCGCCATTTCGTCAAACCGTATCAATTTCCACAATGGCTTTGGAATCGAATTAGGCCACGTAAATACCAACAGGCCAATAATATTTTGCCAATCAACCAGCTTAATTTGCTGACTCAAGTTAAGGGATTAACACAGAATTTGAGTGGTTCAAATGGGTATGATGGGTAGGTTATAGGTTCGTCATAGTAATGTCAAAATTCACGCAGAAACTGACAAAGCAAAACAACTACGGACCATAAACTGTGTCAATTCTTTTGCTTCAAATTTACCATGTACGTACCATGACAATATTGCCCACATCTAGAACCTAGACGCGGTAATACTACTTCTAGTACTAGTAGAAGACGGTTTGGGTAAAATAAAAGTGCTACTAATTGGATTAACTGCGTGCCTTTCCAACAAATAACAGAAAAAGTTGTTGCAATAAAATCAAACAATTGCAGTGGAAAATCGAACGTGCAATGTGTTGAACGTGTTGCAATTTTAGTGCGGTTAGTGCGAATATCTTTGAGAACGTTGTGAACATAATAAAAATAAATATGCATTTATTGAATGCAAAATGGGGGGCTTCAGTGCGTGATGCGGTTATATAAATTATTACTGTCAGAAGGTGATTTGGGCTTTAAGTTATTGGCTCAAATTCTTCGGGTCTTTTGTGCAGTTTACTACGAGCATAATACAATTTTTTAATAAAAAATACGAAACCAAAAAAAAAATTGACATGTTAAGTGTTTAGCAATTTTGAAAATGTAAAACCATGGCACCAAATTGATTATGTACTGAATCACAGCCAACTTGGAAATCAAAATATGTTTAAAAAAAACTCATCTGGATATACTTTAATTTTCTTCATCTTGAAAGTCATTCGTTTTAGAAATTTAAATAGAAAACAATAAAAAAACTAGCAAAAATAAATATTAGGTTGATTTTTAAGTGTTTTTTTTTAAGAAGTCGCAAAATTTTTACACTTGCACCATCCTTTAAAGAACTGCTTTACAAAAGAATTTTTCCTTATTATAATTTCAAGCTTACTGCGTTTTTCTACGAGAGTTTGTTTATTTTAAGCTCTTTATAGCATGCAGTACAACAAATTTCGTAACTCATGTGGGCTTTCGCTTTCCGTTTAATGCTTTTTTGTTTTTCCAAAAACTAGATACATTTTCAAAAAAGGAATACAAAAAAACCACCACGAAAATTTTTGATGTTGAGTTGAGATTATTCAGTGAAAAAGCTACATAAGCTACATAAGTAGCTTTTCTCTTGAAAAACATTATTTAGGGTATTCACGGTTGCTGTTGAGTTGAGATGTTGCAAAGTTGCGCAACGAGTCAACTGGCTAAAGCGTGATTGCCCTTTTTGCTAGTTTATGAGTTGAGTTGTTGAGTTTGTGCATCTTCTTTCTAGATTTTGTTTTCATTCGTTCATTTTAAATTTGACGCGTTAGAACTCTACGCCATGTTGATGTTAATTTATGAATTTAGTAAAATTTATTAAAAGTCACTTTGTTTACTTTTTTGTCGGTAATCGCTTTAAAAAATAATAAAGTATTGAAAATTCAATAATTTAAATTTTTCAACTCAACAACTAAAAACTAAAAAAAAGGTCTTGGTTGAGGAAAAGTTGAGTTGAGAGCTGAAACTTAGGCCTGTGCATTTTGTTGTTGCCAAAGTGCTCAACTTAATAACTTTTCGATTGATAATAAATTAAGTTGAAAAGGGAATAGTAGAAAATAATAATGTAATTTTCCGCGGCACATTGTGTAAAATTGTAGAAACGCGAGTTTTTAATTTTAGAAAACTTAAGAAGAAGAATTACACGCAAAAGATTTTGAGACTGGGTTTTTGATGACAGTCATGGCTACTTTATCAATTTCCATTTTTCGAACGTTTCTAGAAACGAGGAGCAAATTACGAAGGTTATTTAAAGTACGAAAAATTTAAATTAGAGACTTGTTTAAATACGCTTTAATAACAATTTCTGAATAAAGACTTTTCTGCATAAAGAACCCATATACTGCTCCAGTGCGCATTCGAAATAGGGAAGTTCAACTGTAATAAGATTAGAATTTGCAGTTATACTTTGCGGTTTGCAGAAAATCGTCGTTGTTATCAAGTGCATACTTGTTTCTAAAATTCCAATTCTAATCTTTTAGAAATCTTATATAACTGAGCCCCTTTAATAAAACAAGTTTTTTAAATTAAACTAGTTTATTTAAAAGCTTCTTTCAAAAATATTTTGAACCTTTTAAGCTTCAATCCGTCGAGTCATAACTTTCAGATAATATGCGAAGATGTCAATTTTTAAATGTCTCACAAATATAATTCATAAAGTTGATCGTTTTTTTTTTTATTTTTTCGAAAAATTAAGCTTAAATTTTATTTAAATTAATATTCACTTACAATCTTCTTTAAACTTGGAATTACATTTTTAAATATGATTTCTTCAGTCACACAAAAGATTGAAGGAAAAGTTGCACTATTTCATTAATAAAAGAGCTACAGAAGTCATAAAAAACAAACTAGTTGCCAAAATGTCGATAACAACAAAGAAGCGATTATTTATAATAAAATAAAATGTTCTTTTATTAATATATATATATATTTAACTATATATATGAAATTTTTCCTCGAAACGTTACTGACACTTTGTGCAAATAAGCTTTATACTAGTGCTGGAAAAACATCGATGTTTTCGATGTTTTTAATTGGAAAACATCGATATATTGAAGTTTATATTACCTTAATATAAACTTAATCTGAAGCATCGAAAACTTCGATGTTTTTGCAGCTCTGCTTTGTACTTCAGACTAATTTGCATTTTCATTAATAAAGCCGCGAAACTGCAGATACTCAGTGGTGTGCCAGAAAACTCTCTCAATCAAATTTCAATCAATCTGTATCCGCCAGGAAGCCTTTCAATCAAAGTTTCAGTTTAAAATCAAATTTTTATTTTTTATTTTTGACATGTGTATATATTTTATTGGCAATCAACCGATACGTATAAGGCTATGATCCAATATTATATATATATATGATTTCCTTTATCTCCTATTGGAGCAAAGGGCGTCCAATATTGAGAACATAAAATTAATCGCTACACATCAAACATAATTTAGTATGTGATAGGGCTTAAATTACAGTATACAATATGATATTTACAAAAATCAAGCTAATCTTTCACCATTTTGTAAAAGTTCTTTGACTTGTGTCAATAAATGTATTGCATACTTTTAGCTGTCAGGAAATAAAATATATGCACAAAAACATTGCATACTTTTGGGCACGGGCCATGGTGAATTTAGAAAAGGTGAAAAAGTAGCAGTTGCTTAGACTTTTTATTTTATTTATTTTTTTTTTAAATAGTTTAACATTGCGTTTAAAAAGTGTTGCTCCACAATTTGTTGTCAAAAGACTTTTTGCATGAACTGTTGTTGCTCATTTAAATCAACATAAACATGAAGCCGTCCACGCGACGTCGCAGTTTTAAAACGAAACCACTCAAAGCCAACGTTTACAATCCGCTTGTGCGTTATCGCCCAACTGCTTATGTGCGCAATGGCATCATTGGCGGTGGCGAAGGCCCTGGCAATAATGGTCTCTATCAGATCAATGATCGCGTCTATACCACCAATAAAATGTTCTTGCGTGATGGCTACATGTATCCACGTCAGCCGGGCCAGCCCATGGATCCGCGTTTTCCGCTTGAGCTGCATGAATTTCCTGAACAATTTGGCGCTACCGGTTTGCAGTTGGTCAGCACACCCAAGGTGCATATATCAGGCGAGTATTTGGCCAATGGCCAGGAGCAAACAGCTGGTGCTGGTGTTGGTGCTGCTGCAAATGCCACTACTGGATCGTTGAGCAAACGTGGTGCACGCAAAGCTGCGGCTGAAATTAGTTTGGCAAACCAAGTTTATTGGCTGCAAAAGCAAAGATCTCGTTCACGTTCACGCAGCAATAGTTTGGGTAATAAAAGTGTGACCAGCTGCATGGGTGGAGGAGGTGCTGCTGGTGCTGGCAGCGCCATTAATGGCTGCCTGGAGCGACCATATATACGCAATGTGGACGATCTGTTGCATGCGCTGGGCAAGCGCGATGCTAACAATGAGCATAATCATAGTAATAATAATAACGAAACTGCCTCAACGCATTCATCGTCACAAAGGCGGCGCTTTAAAAAGGTAAGTCCAGACTAACACTGTAGAGCTTGACTGATTGATTGACAATTAACGTGATCGATCAATCAACGAATGCAACTTTAGAAAATGTTGTCATATTTTCGATAAATTTCGAAATACTCGTAATGAAAATTCATGCGCTAATTACCTGGCGAGTGAGGCCATTTTGACACGCTTCAGACGCGACAATTTCAATTCCTCGCACAATTTACCCTGCCACCAATTTATCAAAAACTCTTGGTAATCGTACTACCCAAGGTACCCATACTTATATACAGTGTCCAGAACGCACTCAAGCCTTAACGACTGCGTTGAGGCCTAGAGGCGCGTCTGCGCAAAAATTAAAATTAATGATGTTCAAAATTTTGCTCACGGGCTTGTCAAGACGGTTAAAAAAAAAAGATGAAAAACAAAATTGTTAATTTGGGGTTCAGCAAAGCTTAGATACTCTTTACTTGTAGATACTATTGAAAACTGTGTCAAAAGACAGTCCGTAGCGTAGATCTGATGTGTTTTCTTGTTTTAGATGACGCGCAGTTTTCTCTGTTGTTTAGATAAAAATTTTGCGGCGTCATTTTATTTAGATGGGCCTGTTTCGGTTTTCGCTTTCACTAAAATTTAATTCGAATGCATTTTGAAATGCAAAAAAAAACTATGCTGAGTAATTATCAAATATTTTATCACTTTTTTATTCATTAATAAAGAAGAACTCTTCTTCATTTGCTTTTTTAAAGAATATTTTGTTGACAAGCCAGCGCAAATCAAATTAAGGATATCATCTTAAAAAAAAATGTTATGAACCCAGCAAGTTTCCTTACTTAACAATTTTTTTAAGAACAATTATAGTCATACAATACATACACAGTATTACACAGTATTGTTTTTACAAATGTTTTCTACGTTGCCTAGAACATTTTTGGAAGTTCTGAAAGTACAATTTTGGGTACATGGAATGGTAAGCCCGATAAAAACACCACAAAGCGATCCCCAAGCAAATAGGACGCTCTTTTCTCGAGTTATATATTATAACTTTTTTTATTTTTACTTTGTATTAGGTTGGCAGTCCTTAACGTGCTGTTCCCAATCAATGAATTTTAAAGTGCTCTGTATTTTGGAAATCCCAACGATTTTTGCAAAATAAATTGAAAAAAAAACTATATTACTGGCATTCGCATACAAAAGTAACATTTTTGTCAAATTAGCGCCAAAAAAAAAAAGTAACTACGGTATACCTAACAAAAATATTTTTCAAAAACTTATTTTTCTGTTTTGACGGCCAACCTAATAAAAGTCAAAATTTTGTATTAAAATCAACATCAATAAGGAAAAACACCTACAGACTATAAATCCTTAAATATAGTTTGAAATGATTTGAATCGTTGGTTTTATGAACATAAATTAACCCCTTAAATTCGAGTTCGAAAACAGAATCACAAGATTCTGGTGACGTAAAAGGGGAAGATAGAAATATATTTTCTAGTTTTTAAAATAAAATTATTTCAGAATAAAAAAAAAAACCATTAGAAACCTCATCGAAAGTTAAAAAAACCGGGCAAGTTAGCACTCAAGAATTTTGGTAAGCCAAGAGTTTTTAAAAATATGTACACTAGGGTGGGTCAATTTTTTTCGGTATAAGGGCTCACTCGGATTTTGATTCTTTGGGTAATTCTAAGCAAATTTGCCCAAGAAACTATGGGTCTAAAATGAATTTCGAGTCGCCCACTTTTTCAAAATTTTCAAGAAAAAAAACCGAAAAAAATCAAAAACCAACACTAAAGCGCCCTCTGGCGGCACCCAAAATTAAAAATAGATGTCAATAATGAATTCCTCGACCCCAAAAACCCCCAAATTCACATTTGCCTAGAGAAAAAATATCGATTTTAGGGCTTTTCAATGAATTTCTAAGTCGATTTTTGAATATGTCGAAAAAAACCTATTTTGAAAAAGTGGGCGACTCGAAATTCATTTTAGACCCATAGTTTCTTGAGCAAATTTGCTTAGAATTATCCAAAGAATCAAAATCCGAGTGAGCCCCATAAGGTTTTTTCGGCCCCATACAAATTGACCCGCCCTAATGTACACATACATATGTATGTAATGTATGTGTAGTACATGTCGCAGGCCATATATGCTAAGTCTATACAGCCTTGTTATGGGAGAGAAATTACCCAAAAATTTTTTGACCTTGTTGAAATAATATAGGTTTAGATATTTTTATAAATAAAAGCATTTTTTAATTTCAGTTCAATTATTTTTTTAATATTAAGTATTCTGTTAGATAAAGCAATAATTAAAATAGAAAACAGTATCCCCAAGATTATTAAAAAATGACAGAAGGGAGAAGAAACTAATAAATAATGGTCGAGTTTTCGTTGCAAGTCTATTAAAATCCAAAATATTACGTAAAGCTTTCAAAATCTTGAGTCTGTGCTAAAGCTATTCTACAATATGTTAGTCCTAGGTCTTATGAAAATTAAATTAGGTAATTTATATGTATGAAATTTCAATTTCTTTGCCAGCTTCTAAAAATTGAAGACAGCGTTTCGAAGAATATCGAAAAATGGCCAAAAAGAACAGAAACTGAGAGAACCAAAAATATCTGTTAACGATTTTGAAATCTCGTGTGTACTCTGAAGCTTATCGATAAAATTTAAGTCCAAGGTTTCGGATGGATATATCTTTACTACTTTAACTAAAATAAACAACTTATTTTGAAAAATCGGATCTAAAATCGATGCCTAAAATGCTGCCATATCATTGGCATTTCACTGTGAACCCTTAAAGGCGTTACAAACGTTCAAAACAAGCATATGAAACATTTTCGCCGTTTAGAGTATAAAGTGAATTTTATTAAAAGGAACGCAGTCATGCGCAGACAGTAGCAGCTAATTTGACGCTGTCTGAAGAACACACCTGCCTTGACTAACCCCATAGCTGGTTCCCCATTTCCCAACATTGTTAAAACCCCAAAAATCTTTTGCTGTTTGCATTTCGCATCAAACGAGTTGGGCCTGTGGTTACTTTTAGAGGAACCTTTGCAACTGCAGCTGCTTTTTTAAAAAAAAAACAAGGCTACCCGTGCGGTGGGGCAAACAAAATCTGGCTTTATTTTGGCATATATATTTTTTAATCATTTGCCATGACACAGGGTCATCCATTTGCTCACTGGCTTTTTGATTTTCAGTCTCTCATCCTTTCAGTTCTAGTCTGACCCAACGTTTTACAATCATCATTAGTGGGTTTTGTTTCTTTTTTTTTTTTACTCGTATTTTGCGCTGTATTCTTTTCGCTTTGGGCACAATTTATGTGCTTCTGTTTCGGATTCTGAAGAGCGTTTCTGTTTGAGAAATTGGTTTGGTTGATTGTATTCCTCGGAGCACAGTGGTATTTGTTTGAAAAGGATTTTAATTTTGCAGCTGTGACGACGAACATTAAAGTGTTGAACAAGTTTTAATTTATTAGTTGTGGAGTCGTTGTCCTGCCCGAACATGGGCTTGCATATTAATTAATTATTAATGGATTTAGGCAAGAAAGGTTTTTGATATTCGTATTTTTGATAAATTGATATTGATTTTCAAATTTGAACAAATCAATTTAGATTGATGTGTTGCTCTAGCCACTAGCGAAATGATTATTTCAAGTAATGAATTTTGGTTCTAAAATCAAAAGCAAAGCAACGTCCACTACTGAGAAATTTACAAACTTTGTTTATATATTTTACATTGCACAATGGGCCCGCGTGGCTAGATTTTGGCCAAAAGCCCTCCAGACGAAATTCAAAATTTGGAAAATATGATAATGTAATATGATTTAACACATATTAAGGTATCCAGAGCAAAAAAAAATATTAAATTTTAATTAGTGGTTTTTAACTTATTAGACATCAAAGATGACATTTTGTATTTTTTTAGCTTTTGCGATAATTTACAGAAAAAAAAACATGCATTTACTATGATACATGTAGCTAAAAAAATATACATTCACTTTATTGTTTATAAATGTTACTTCAGAGAAAAAATAAAATTGAGCTTAAAAACTTTTTGGTTTTAAATATATTCGAGTAGTTATAAAGATTTTGTTGGTTACAAAGGCGCAAATCAAAAATTGTAAAAGTGATCAATTTTGAAGAAAAAACGTAAAAATGTAAATATTGATTTTTGAAATTTTTTTTCGGAAATTAAGAGCATGCAAAAAAAAAAATTATAACAGTTAAAAAACATCTGGATTAGTGATGTCGTCTTTTAGTAATTTGCTTGGGAAGCTGAAACTATTTGGGGCTATAACTTCAAAACCATTCAATATTTTGGGTATAGGCTATTTTTTCAATGTATGGGGGGTGCTCATATCTACCTTTGTGTGAAATATGGTCCAATTCCAATAAACCGCTCCTTTTTTTTAATTAAGTTAAACATTTTTTTGAAATTTTTTCCAATTTTGGTTTAGATTATCTATATCTTAAAAAATCTGAGGAGTCTCAAACTTAAATAATAAAAAAAAGCTCAATCCTTTACGAACGCGTGTGTAAAATTTCATCACTCTAAAAAAATTATTATGGAAATGCCAGGGTTTTGGCCAAAATATGAGAATCTGGGCCCATAGTGCATTGTCTGAAATGTGCTCTAGGGCAAAGTTCTTAAAATTCACAGAACAGATTATCGTGTCTCTAGCCATGAGATCAAAAAGTAATATATTCCAATGAATATGGGTACAGATAATGGCATATATAGTACTATGACGAAAAAGTTTTTTTCTGTAAACAGGAATTGCAGTGAATTTAGTTTTATCTTAAACAAGTATACAAGCCCATAGCTTGAATTGAACAGAACGTAATCCTAAAAACGAACACACATTTTGTTGTAATAATAAGAGTTAAGACGTATACAATACGAATTTCATAATCTCAAAGGAGAAATGGAACGATTCAATAAATTCCAAAATCAATACCCATTTTTTACAAGCCACTTGGCAACAACTCGTTCGCCTTTTCTTTTGCTGTAATGCATTGGATTACAACCGAACAAAATTACAATCCAATTGTGCCCCACAAATTTATTTTTTCCGAGTTCCAAAACAACCAAAACTTGTCTTGAATATCCAATAAGTTGGAGTGATGCCATCAAAACAATGTTGTGCCTTTTTGTTTTGTGCGAACGAGTGTATCTTAAAAAGCCGCAGATACTTTGGCACGTGACTGCACACAGTTTTAATTTTTATATTGTATTTATTTTTTATTTCGGCTACATATTGCACTCGCTTGAAAAAATTCGCAAAACTTTCTTCTTTTTTAGTCAGGGTATTCCCAGGCAAAGACCCAACAGCATGCCATATAACACATGTAGCTCTGGTATGTTGGAGAAACGGTGGCCGGGGTTGACGCTTATTTAATTTACGAGCAACTGCAACGTCGCGAAGTCATCTTACCCACAGTCGAGGAACCCCTCCTAACAGTGCAGTTTTAGCAATATTCTGCTTTCATGTAGGGTCTGTCCTGTGGATACTTCGCTGCTCAGCTCTGCAGGAATTTTATCTATGCAAAGCTTCAGCTTTGCGTGCTGACTAGAAATTTATTTCACATGTTAGCTTAAATTCCTACATATTGGTCGTATTTCATGGGTTTTACTTGCTGGAGGTTTCGACTTTGCAACAAACTGTCCTGCAGGTAGAATTCAAAGAGTTGGCCATTTTTCTTTTCGTTTTCATTCATTCATTTTATTCGAGTTGATTCCAAGTGGTTTGGTATAATGCTCCAAATGGAATTTTATAGAGCGGAAGTTGAGTAATGTGTCCGGCACATTGGTTAAAGCTGTTGAATGGCTAGTGTGGAATTAGTTGAGCAGACAAAAGTGATTGGTATCTGGGATTCCTTGAACTTGTGTACGTTTTTTGATGAAAGGAAATGTAATGCCAATAGACTTGGATTATACTAACCGTAAAATTAAAAAAGAAATATATTAAGTTAAGATTCGGGGAAGAAATTGTTAATTGTTAGCACGTCCACTTTTATAAAAAGCGAAAAATATTCTATTTTTGCTATCGTAATTATTAAAATCGCTGTAAGGATTTAGAAAACTATTTGTGGGTTAATTTTAATTTAGTTGTTATTTTAATCGCTTTTACGGATATTCTTCAATTCAATTTTTGTGTCTGTTCATTTATCTGAATTTCTTACATTTTGGGTAGTTTCAAGATGTTCAACCAGAAATCTCAAAAACGAAATTAGAATTAGTATTAATTGTTTAAAATATTAAAATTATTTATCTAAAAAATTAAGTTTTGCTAAACTTCAGATAATAGCCTCCAAAGTTAGGAGTAGAAAAAATTTATTATAAAAAAAATGAAAAACCTGTCAGATTGGATATTGTTAGTTTAAAAAAAAAATAGCCATGCCTATTTCTTTTTTATTTATTAAGTTTATATTGATTGGGGCACAATCAATCCTGCAATTTTTGTAGTATGTATTTATAAAATTAGCTGATTGTCTCATCTGACAGATTGCAAACACAAAAATTCACTAAAAACAAAATTTATTAAGTATAGAGTCAATTTTTTGTGAAATTTTGATTAATAACGCCAATATTAGCTTTCAAGAAATAAGCGTTTTGTAATTAAACTAGAATAAAGCTGAGTCGGTTAAAAGTAAAAAAAAGTAAAAGAAAGAATAATTTGTATTATATTAATATTTTAATAGATACAAAAAATGCTCACTTATTGCTTTAAAAAATCACTTACTTAGAACTATGTGCACTTACTGGGAAAAAAATTTGAAAAAATTATATGTCTCAAAAAATATTTAAAGTTCAAATCAAGTGTTTAGTCACTGGGTTCATTAGAAATTGTAGAATACTTTTTTAAAAATATTTTTTAATAAATAAAAATTCTTTTCTTAAAAAATGTATTTTTTTTAAATAATGTATTTTTAAAAAAATAATAAAAATAATTATTTTTAAAAATATAATGAAAAATAATTATTTTTAAAAATATATAATTATTTTTAAAAAATATTTTTTAAATAATTAATGTTACTTATATTTTTAAACATATAATTTTTTTTATTTTATATTCTTTTATAAACAGCTTGTGTGCTACTATGAAAATTTAGCAATTAAACCTTAATTAGTATGTTTATAGTGCGTAGATGAACTGAACACTTGAAAATGTATTTTTTTATACTTCAATAAATTTAAAAAAAATATATACTTTTAAAATAATAATAATAATATTATCTCATACTTTGCATATCGGATCTTAAAACTATTTTAATATTCAACAAATGCAATTATTTATTGTATGACGGAAATATTTAAAATAAGGGCATTTTAATAGGTTTGAAACTATAAATTGAAATACAAATTTTAGAAAAGCAACAAAAAAAAAAAAATAAGAATTGTTTCATACACAAAAAAAAATTAAATTTTTTTTTGGAGACCAAGAATAAGATAATTGAAGTGCAACAAGACAAGAAAAAAAGAACCGCCTAATTAAGTTTAAGGTTTTTTAAAGTTCTGCCGATTTTACTTTAAAAATACTTTGTACCAACCATTCAAAATTGTTTTGATTTCATTGCATTAAAATTTAATGTTAATTTTAAGCAGTGACTGAAGCATAAAATTCATTCCTAATTGTCAAGATACCTTGAGGCAATTATGTTCATAAGCGAAAATGCAGCAAATAACGCCTTGTATACCAATCAAATTGACCATTACCCAGCTGGTCAAAAAGGCCCCAAAGTAAAGTATTCAATTGTAGTGGCCAACAGCTGCGGCCCAAAGAGTTCCATAATAATTGTGTCAGCTCAGAGAGACACGCAGAGCAGCCGCCTTCTGTGTCCAACTGACAGCATAAAATGCTGCACGTGCTCAAAAATATGAGAAATCTGAAAAAAAAAAAAAAAATTACTTTTTAAAATAAAATGGGTGATTTTTTTATTTAACAAAAAATGTGCATTAAGTTTACAACATGACAGGCGCATTAAAACGTCATTATTGACCTTATCTACAACCATTTTTTTTTTTGTTTCTTAATTAAATAAATTTTCAAACTTTCTGAGTTAACTTTTTTATCAATGTAAATTTATCTTAACAACTCGCATACAATTTAAAAAGTTTTAATTAAAAAATCCCATCTTTGATGTTCTATCTTGGAAAATTGAAAATCAATAGCATTGAGTTTATTTTTATTTATGGCCAAAGCAAATAACCTAGGCCAATAGTAAAAACATTGACCACCACCAACAACAACCTGCAAACCTGAAAAATATATTTCTGTCGTGTGCTCCGGTTTTTCTGTCTACTCATGCACTTGAGAAGGCCTTAAATGGTTTGGGGGAACATTGAAAAGGTTTTTACAAGAATTTAAACGCCTCTTGGGCCAGACGATGTCATGTTGGTTGCTTCTTTGGCTCACAGAATGTTCGTTACCCAAAGACAATGAATGTATTTCCTTGCAACTGGTGCATGTGAATGCTTGGCATGTTTTCTTGACTCTGCAGTCTAGTATAAGTTTAGGGTGGCTCCTACAGACACTTTTGGGCGGTAAATTCCTTGCTTGATGGACAAAAGATTAAGGCAACGTAGAGAAAATGTATAAAGTTCTGTTGAATGCTTCTTGTCGCACAAAGCGATGTACCTTTTGCCTCAAAGCATGTTCGAATAAATCAATTTCTTATAAATGTATTTTTTATGCTACATATTTTTGAAGTAACTTTCAATTTTAAAATCGAAATAGTTACACAAGAGATTTGGCGTAATGTAGTCAAACGTTAGTCAAGCTGGAACATCGGTTCAGTATGAAATCATATAGTAAATGAATGGCAGTTTCAAATTTTAATTGTACATTAACTTCATTCAATATTAATTAATTCGATTTCCCTAAAAAAACTTTCTCGGACATTTACAATATTTTAAATTGCTTTTCTTACTATATATACTATACCTAATATCATATATATCATTTTCTACTTTACAGTAGAGTAATTCTTTGTATCATATCTTTAGAAATTTTAATTTTTATTACTATTAGTGTGCTTACGATAGCTGTTGAGTTGAGGCGTTGAAAAGTTCCGACAAAACTCAACTTTCTAAAGCGTGAACGCCCTTTTATTAGTTAATGGATCGAGTTGTTGAGTTTGTGCTTCTTCAGTGCAGATTTTGTTAAAATTTAAAAATTTTAAATTTTGCTTACTTAAAATTAAATCTGAATATCCCATTTATTAATATCTTATTCTTTTGTGAAAAAACTGCAGTCACCAATTGACCGTATGAGTATGTGGAGTGGACATTAGAACATAAAATATATTGTATTTTTTTTTGGGACAGGCCACCTTAACACATTTTTACTGTTTACCTCCAGATCATTATGTTTTCAAAACCCTTCCGTAGTTTCTAGAGTCATCAAAATGGCCACGCTTAAAAATAGGGTGTCCCATCTTTATATGGTAAAATACAAAATTTAATTAAAGTCGATTTCTTTGAACGATCATATAATTTGGTCCAAGGAGGCTTAGTTCAAGTTTTCTCCTTGAACATAATGGGCTCTCTAGACTTCGAATATCGCTACAAAAAATCATAGTTGCATAATGCTCTCCTTTGACGGTAACTGCAATTGACCGCTCGCCCTCGATTAAGTACGGCCCAATCATAGACTTTGCAGAAACACAAAACCAGTCAGTCACTTTTTGGTCATTTAGAGATTATTCGAGGATTACCAGACACGGTTATGTTATCAATGGAAAATCAGTTGCTTGTTACTCTCAAATTCGATACCCACCACTTGATTCAAATGATTCACTTAAATTGAGATACGGCGTAGTTCTAACTAAACATAAGATTCTTGTGCACTTGGTGAACGTCAATGAGCGATCATGCTTCTCATATATATTTAAAGCTACACATTTGCAGGCATTCCATGACTCATGCAGCATTATGCTGCTATCTACCCAATATTTAATAAAAATATATGTATGGTATTTTGTTCAGTGCACTCATTGTGAATTCATAGCCAGAGCTGCAGCAGCAACAAAAAGAGCCACATTCCTATAAATACCACTTCACACTGCTGCCCAACGTTGGCAAGTTTTTCTTTTATCTTTGATTGCAAACTTGAACACGCCACCGATGCAGGCCCAAGTCAAAAGCAGCAACAACAACTCCTTGCCACAAACAACAACCACAAACACTCCTTGGTCTTTGGAATCCTCATGCCAGCAAAGCAACAAAACTAAAAAGTTGCCAGCTTTTTGTCGCTTTGTCGCTACGAGTGAGTGAAGTCAACGAGTGAGTGAGTGAGTGGAGTGAACGGAGTGAGTCTTTTTTGGAGTAAACTCTACACATGAGAACGAGTCAAACGAGTCTCATATGTTGCGGGCAAATGATTCAAAAGTTGCCGAGCAACATTTTGCCAAACCAGCAACAACTTTACCTGAAGCTGACAACGAACGACTCTTTATGATTCTAGCGTGTGTGAGTGTGCGCGCGAGTATCTGTGTGTGTGTTTGTTTGCCTTTAAGGTGCGCACTGCTTACCTGTGTCGTCGTATGTGCGTCGCCGCGTCTGTTCAAGAGTTTGTAAGTGTATCGGTGTGTGAGTATCTGTGTGTTGTGGGCATTTTTGAGCATATTTTACGTTTTTCACGTACGGAACGGAACGTTCGGTTCAGATTGTTGTTGGTTGTTGGTTGCTGCCAGCTTAGCTTGCTTTTGCTTTCTTGAGTGCGCGGCGTCCATTTCAAAAGTCGACAACGTTTGCTGGCGAATGGACGCGATTAACGGATGAATTTCTGTCTCGGATTCGGTTTGGTTTGTCGTGCGCGCTTTGATTTGTGTGCATGTTTATGTATTTGCTGTAAGCGGCCAAGTTGTCCGGCAGCGCAGTGTGCAGTGTCTGTGCTGTACTTTTAGTGTATCTGCCAGATACTTGCTGCCGAGAGTGGGCCATTGAACGTGCCAAACAATTCGTGAATTCGTCGTTGTGGCATGGAAAAACGTTTAAGCCGCCGTGTCGCGAAAATTGTTTGTCACGCGCGTGTCTTGACCAGTATTTTACTTAAGCCATAAACTTTGGCACAAGTGTCAATGAAAAGTCTATGAAATTTAAGTGCCGTATGCTTAAAACCAATTTAGTCAAATAAAGTGCCTGCCAGAAAAAGTATCTTATAAATACAAATACAAAAAAAAAAAGAAAAGTGCCCTTTAATCAAGCTGCCTTAGCTAAAGATACTAACGAAAGTTAAGACCTGTTTAGTAAACCTGTCGCGCATCTTACTCACACACACACACACGCAGCTACACATAGATACAAACATACACACAGCTACACACACATGTGCCTGCATTTACCGCATACTCTTAAAACAAATTAAATTTGTCATGCGTTTTGTTTGCTATTTACACTAAAAGAGAAAATCTTTCGCCTTATTTACTACAACTAAAAAACTTTTCGAAATTTAATATTCGGTTTTTCTGCGTCTGCGCGTTGTCCCCAGTTAGTACGCGTATCTGCATGTGCAACATGTTGCGCTCTTATAGTAACCAGCAACAAGCCGCAAATATGCTGCACTAATACAAGCATTTGGAAGTTTGCAATACAAACGATTATTTGCAAAAAAAAACACATACACTTAAAAAAAGACCAACAAAAATGGATATAGTCGGTGCTGCAACAGGCAATCAGCACGTCCTGCCGAACAATCACTTTCGGCATGAATCGCTGTTGCAACAGGTAAATTATTTAAACGTAGTACATAAGCAACAGCTACATATGGAGATAGCGGTTTTTGGTAAAAAAAAAATGCATACAAATAACTGCAATTTAAGCTTTAAATTTAATTACTTATATAAGCTACTGCTGTAGAAGCTGCAGTTTAATAGTCAAACATTTGTAGTTACTTAAATGTTATAATTGTATCTAAGCTTATGATTACATTAAAGATTTAGCTTAACTTACAAAAGTAATCTGTGTATGAAATTCAAACTCAGTTTATATAGATTTTTAAAGCCTGTTTTACTGTTGCATTCAGTTACATTAATCGGCGGTTAATGAAGCAATTTATGCTCATAAAATGTGCTCAATTTTATTTCCGAGCGAAAATGAGATTAAATTTTTAAATAAAATAGTTAAAATGGCCAAAATTTCTAAAATAAAAAAATTTCAGCTCTCATTAAAAAGACGTATTTGAATATCTTTAGTCGTTCACGCAAAAGCCTTTCTAAATATGCTCTGCATGGCTTCAAAGGCTCTGTAGAATTTAATCTCTTCCAGGCAGTCCACGCAAGATATTTTTAGAGCTACCGACAAATATAAAATCTATGCATAACTAAGCAAGAAATATGTATCTTTTTATCTCAACCTCAGTTTCAAAAGTATTTGTTATTCGCGTTCACTCGTTTTTTTTCGGTTTTTTTTTTACAATTTTTCGAGAGGGATTGGCTTTGATCTTTTCACAATTTATATGGACTTCGTCTGTAGAATCTTCACAATTTCGGCACAAATTCATGGTTTTTAGACTAGTGGACCAAAACGATGCTGAATATTGAAATAGTAAGATCATAGCTTCATATCTTCCCGAGTGTCAGGTATCGCATTTCTTCTGGGCTATCAAAATGTGGGATGCTAGTATTATATACGAGAGGCTTAAAAAGCTTCAACTTGAGTGGTATACAATGTAGATGTTGTCGGAACCAGTCCTTGGTTGGAGGCCTGCTCAAAGCACAGTTCCCTGTAATGACGCTTAAGATTCATTTCATTCCAGAAAATTCCAGTGTGCCAACTGTATCTCATCATTTTCTATAAGAACTTATCTGTTTAATATTTACCTCATTGGTGATGAGTGCCATATTGCCGCTTTCAACATGAAGTTTAAATGCTACCAGGAAGAGTCTGTTACCTCTGCCATATTCAATTGAATTAGCTACATGAAATTCCCGGAATTACACTTTTTGTAACTGCAACTCAGTTTTTTTCACTACTCATTCCAAAATTGTATCTCTTAAATATTTACCTTTTCCTCTATTTGCTTGGATACATAAAACTCTCACCTCATCGGTAAATTTTCTGCACACATCGCAAAATGCGTGCCGTTTTACCATCGGAAAATGCCAAGTTAAATTTTCTTTCTTCGATTTTTTTTTGCCGTTGCTGTTTACTTTAAGTGAAAATGCAATGCTGCATTGTGACATATATGAACTTTTATAGTCAAAGGCCATAAAAGTTGTCAGATGACGGAGTATCTTGGCAATTAAAATTAATAGTGCTCAAGTGTCTGAGTATCTATTAAGACAGACAAATTAAATTTTATGCGACAAATTGCTGACCAAAGTTAGATAATTAGAAAGTCAGATCGTAGCAGACCTCAGATCGCAGATCTTCCTATAACTAGAGTTTAGGATGCACTGTAGCCAAAGGTTATTATAGATTTATGCAATTTTGTTAACATGTAGGAGAGGACTGGCAGATAAGTTAAAAAATTTACAAAAATCAACTTGGGTATCGATTGAGACTTGTCTGTATGAACATCTATACCTCAGAGATCATAAGAGCTAATGATATCAAATTTAACCAAAAGTTGCGTATTTTTATACCCTGTACCTATAGGTACAAAGGGTATACTAGATTTGTGCAATGTATGTAACGGACAGAAGGAGGCGTGGCAGACCCCAAGTCCTTTTTACCAAAATGCTTATCATAACCTCGGGTAGCGATTGAGCCATGTCCGTCCGTCCGTCCGCCCGTCCGTATGTCCGTCCGTATGAACGCCTAGATCTCGGAGATTATAAGAGCTAGAGACACTTTACCAGCAGGTGCGCATATTTCCTGGAAAGATGAAGTTTGTTGAATCATGTCAATATCTTCCCCCGTTCCCCCGCAGTAGAGTTTCGCGGTTTTTAGCCACACCGTTTAATATTTTCATCTGAAATTTAACAGAGCGATGCGTTTTGGTTACATGCATCTGTGTGTAAAAAATTAACAAAATCGGACAAATACAGCAAAAGTTATAGTCATACTGTACAAATTTCACCACCCTTGCCTATAAACTGCGTCAATATTTGACTCCTCGTAATTATGGTAACAAGTGACCTAGAATCACAATTTTTGGTAAGCTGATTCATGTGGCTCTAATAAACAAATCCACATCCAAATTTTATCGATGTGGTCCCCCCACCACCCGCAATCGATTTACCGTGTTTTCTCCCACACCCCTCTACATACCAACTTGAAACTTACCCCATATACTTTAAATAAATTCTTTGACGTAATATTTGAGTTTTATCAAAATCGGTAATAATTTAGGGAACTTATAGGTATAAATATCGAATTTCAACAAAAAAAAAAAAATCCAATTGGAAAGTTCTTAGAAGGAATATGCAGGAAACATTTTTTTCGAGACAAAAGGTACAGGGTATTCCACTGTCGGGCACCGCCTCGACTGTACCACATTTTTATTTTTTCGATTGATGTTGATATCTGACTTTCTTCAGTTAAAGGAGAATTTCGCTGCTTCCACTCACACGATTATAAGTACACCAAGCTGCAATTGATAATTCCAAAGGATATAGGCAATAAGGAATTACATTTTTGTGAGTCTTATAACAACGCTTGAATTTTTCCCTAACTATACCCTCATACCCCAAAAAGTCCTGCAGGGTATGGCACTGTCGGCGCAGCGATCCGATAGACAACTTTTTATTATTCGAAACACACGCCAAAACAGTCAATCAATTTCAAAACAAACCAAATTTGATTTTAAAAGTTTGATAACCGCACAGCTACAAGTGTTCATATTTTCTTGACTTGCGAGCAAAAACCATCAATCAAAGTTTGAATGATAATATCGTAAAAGAAAATACGCGAAACTTTAGCCTGCGAGCAATTAACATAAAGTATATAATTTAAAAAATATGCACACGGAAAATTCAGTAAACAAAAAAAAAAGACAGGCGCATATTTTGTGAAAACCACATAAAAAATTATATACAATCTTGTAACTAGTTGCAAGTGGCAGCTGTTCGTTTTTTTTTATTATTACGGGCTGCGTTACGTATTGAGGACCTGGACCTGCCCCGTAATTTGTAATCAACGTCAAGCAAATATGTTAAAAAAAAAAACACGCCAAACTCATAAAATTAATTAAGTTTTGGTATTGAAAGTGAAACTTTTTATGTAGCAAGTTTCGCTAAAGAGTTTTTTTTATATATATGCTTTCGATTAAGTTAAGATAAAAAGCGGTTAAATTGGGATCTTCGTTTTTTGGTTCTGTCAAAAATTCAAAGAATTGGTAAATTGAATTTTGGGAACACTAAAAGGACCAACAAGATCAAATCATGTAAATCGAGGATATTAGTGACAAAAAAAAATTGAATTTTTCCAGGAGCACTTTCTCTTTTAACCGATTATATAAATTTTAACCGAGATTTCCACAGATGATTAGAACTAGAAAAAACTGCTACCAATTTATGACCATTTTCAATGGAATACCTCAACCAGAGCTTAGGATTCTCGAAAAGATTTCCTCGATATGATTACTGGAGTTTCAAACATACTAAAAGGGCCAACAAGTTAAAAACAGGAGAATCAAAGACGGTGCAGTATTTGCGATAAAATCGATCGAAATCGAAAAGTCGATTGTGATACATTTATCCAAGTTTTCAATAGATGAATTTACAATGGGATGCATTAGCTCGAACTTCAGGTTCTTAAAAAGACTTCCACGATATGGTTACTTGAGTTTTGTGGCCAAAACGGTCAGATCTATCTTTAAGGACCTACACAAGATTTTTTGGGCTTATATTATATCATAAAATCGCATAAGACCTCCAAAAATTGAAATTAAACACATTTATGGCTGAAGCCACATGGGCCCCAACCTAACCACAGGCTTACAGAGTAAAGCTTTTCAAATACGAATTTTGTATACCCATATTATTCGAATACCATGCTTTAGTTTTAACTCAAATTAACTTTAAACTTAATCAAAAATTGTATCAAGTTCACCTATTACCCAATATACGATATATTATTGAAGGTCTTGCAAATCAATTTCTCACCTTTGCTCATTTACACTCACAAATTGTAGGGAAAAAAAATCTTGTTTGACGGCCTCCCCTTCTCAGCATTTTATAGAAAACTTGACATTGCTTAACTAAACTTGGCTTGACTCGATCGAATCGAGGCATTCACTTTTTTATAGCTAAACCATAAGAGCGCCATGGCAGCCATTGCAGCCCTAATACGTTCCATAAAAACCATGAGAATGCTGTTACCGGGCTTGGGTGTTGCATTTTAAATAATTCATAGCGACAAATAATCGATTAATTATAAATTCTATTTGGATTGTCACATTCCATGCATTCTTCTTTTTACTATGCACAATAAATAATATCTAAACTTGAGTATTTTTATAGAGTTTTTTTTATGCAGTCTTTTGTTTAAGCATGCTTTTATATGATTGCATTAAAAATTTATTTAATGATGAGAAGCAAAATTCATTTGCTTATTAGAGAGCAAGCTGCTAAATTCAAAAATATATGTTCAAGTTAAGGAAATGTATGGGAGATCCTTGGCCGAGAAAACTTTAAAAAAATAAAACTTAACTTCATCTACGTCTTCATCTGAACAAGTGAAATTAGAGAACACATAAATAGTCCGTCAGAATGAATGATTCATTCGCCATTTTGGATGTATTGGTAGGCTTAAAACACACATGAATGTGGCAATGAATCTGAAGAAACCAAAACTTCCAAAAATTTTCTCAACACATTCAGTTTATACTTATTATAACATCCTACAGTTATAATATGTGACATCACTACAACAGCAAATATTTGAGGGTTGCCACCTCTTCGAACCTTGACCGGAGTCTACGGGCCTAGAGGTTGATCTGCGGTCCTCCGTATAATATATTTTCTGGCCTAAACTTTTTAATCTATAAAGAACAAATTCATCCGACAGTGATCGACTGTTGGATAAGGATTGGATATGGTACACTCGCATCACTCGACGCGATTATTGAGCTTAAATAAATATTAAACTTTTTTATTCTTTTCTTTAACTTAGTAAAAGTCTTTTCAAGGTGAACGCTTAGCTATTACGAACTGTCTAATTTTGCATATCAAAACTACACAAAGTTTCAACAAAAATTGATTAATTGTACAGATTATTAAACATGTTTACAATAAAAAGATGAATGTACTGGATTACGTATGAAATTGTATGTTCAATTCACAGTTTAAGTGGCAACACTTAAATATTTAAATTTTTTTTACTAAAAGAATTGCTTGGAATATTTAACAAGTAGATCTTCAATTTAATTGTCAGGTTTCAATTGTTTTAAGCGTCCTCCCGGCAAGAGCATGGGCAAATGAGTCAGGGTCCAAAGAGACATCCACGCAAGAAAATAATTCGATTACGCATGTCCAAAAATTTTTGTCACGCTACAGTAAGTAAACTGCATACAAAAACATTGTACTTGAAATTTACTATACACTCGTACGATACAGCCTCAAATACATCATTCACTTACATCGGGTACAGTAAAACATGCATGTGTTTCCAGAATAAATGATTCAATCGTCGTTTTAAATGCATTCTTGACCACTATTATATTTTTTTCATCTTATATTGTACAAAATAAGATTTTTATTCAAATAAACATTTAAAGAACGATCAATAATTAGTACATTATGGCATCTATTTTTTGATCAATCTTGTTGTTTTTGAAACCACACATGAAGAGAATTTCCGATGGCTAGCATTGATAACAAACTTCAGCAACTTACGTAAATTATCCTTTGCTTAAATTAGATCCGACAATTTGTGCAAAAGGAACTTAGAAATGAAACTTGGTTGCCATACCCATTCAATAGGTTGCCAGATGCGGCTTTTTCATAACTTCAGTGCTGTTTTAACACATATAATTGGAATTTACTGCAAAATTCCAAGATAATAAAGGTTTCGCATGTTGGTATGAGCGGAAATAACTAAAAAAAAAAAAGTTTTTCGCATTTTTTGGAAAGTAAGCAAACACCGTTAGTTCAGATGTGCTCATTCTTAAATTTCGCTTATTTTTTTAGTCACACACTTGGAAAGAATTGCTAGCTGCAGATCTAGTGCAATCTTGGGTATTTTGGCTTAACATTCCATAACCTTCCCTCACTTCAAAATTTCGCATCAAATACCATTTAAGTCGCTCACATAATTTATGAAGACATTTTGAAGCACCTTAAACTACAAATTTATGCGCCAAATGCACAGCTCAAAATCCTTTAAACCGATTTCCTAAAGCGGGCATACAAAAAAAAAACCAAAAAAAAAAGGGCAAATACATGCGCAAAGTACACATAAAGAATCTCTACACAAAACAATATATGTATGTGATCCTAAGAAACTGGTTTCACATGGTTACAAGTCATAAAAAAACGTTCGATCTTGTCGAGCAAATAAAGAACAACAACACAGCCAGAAAAAACACAATAAATACTAAAAAAAAAAAAACAACAACATGGATTGTGTGTCTTTAATGTCGCCCTAGGTAGCCCAGACCACAAACATATAGCTCAAAAGTTGAACCAAGTTTGCGATCTCACTCAAACCTGAACAGGGGCCCTAACTCAAAGCTTGAGTTACACTCCAGCGGAATATAATATAATAATAAACTCACTCAAACTCAAACTAAAACAAAAAAAAAATTAAATAAAAAAAAAAAAAAACTCGCTTTGAAAGAAAGAAAAAGTCTTTAGAATCAAGTCAAGTTGTTTAACTGGTTTTCCAATGCGAATCATATCGGAGCATAAGCTGGCTCATTGGTTCCACCCTTCTAGCAGCGACCACCAGACTCTCTTTGGAGACTTTCGGCGCCTGATGCGGGTGTTCGAAACTGTTTGCCATGTAGCACCCATTTTGCGGTTCACATTTCGTTTAGCACATTGATTTATATTGGCAATCAAACGCCATTGTCTTGCAGCTGCCTAGACACCTCTGAGCCTTCCAGTTTTGCTTTTAAATTGGCCATCTGTCTGTATGCCCAGCCAGCGAGCCAGGCCATGCCCTGGAACGATCGAACAACTGATTCTTTGACTGCTCGTCGCGCTCGATCCGGTCTGCTATGATTCGGCGGCGAGCATGGCTTCTTTTTATTCATGTTATGGCAATTATGTTGTCTATCGCTTGAACGCCCTGGCACGACCCGCGGTTTCACCATGCGGCGGTTACCATGTTAATCTTCATAATTGTTTACTTTGTATTAAAGCCCTACGTTCAAATTGCTACCCATTTGCAGTTCATCAGTTTCAGTTTATTGTGGGCGCACTGGTGTCGGATCGATTGAGTTGTAAAATTGTTTATAGAGCTACCGGTTTTTTGTTGTTTTTTTTTTTGTAATTTTAGTCACGTGAACTTAAATTGCTTTTGGTTGTCATAATGAAGTCATTATTTGGTATATGGTAATTTTCCATAATAGTGATTAAATGCAGATGGGGTTGATTGATATTAATGGAAATTTTGTAAAAGTTTGTCAAAAGATTAATTATCTGATATATGGCAGATAGGGGTGGTGCATGCTTCGGAAGCACATACTGGTAAAAGTCTATTAGGTATAAAAACATGGTCAACCACCTGAATCTAATCTACAATATGAAAAGTAAAAAAAAAAAAACGATAATTGCATTTTCTTCCCATTCTTCTCACACAAAAGTAAGCATATGTTAGCAAGTTATTAATTTTTTGGGAATCCCTAATATTTTCAGAATGCAATATAATTTTGTTACGATTTTTTCACCATTTTTTATGTGAAGAGTGTCAAAGAGTTCAGTAATGTTTCAAATTTCAAAACTTTTCGTTTCCACCGATTTTAATTATTTCACTTTTTCTTTACTTTGTACTTTGGTAAACCATTCCATGTGAGCGCCATAATACCACTCTCCGATAATATGCTCTCAGACATGGCCATGGTATGACTTTAAACTAGACAAGTTATGCTGGCTGACTCGTTAATGGCTTCGGTTCACAGAACTCTGGTCAAAAAATACCTACCTGTAAACCAGGCGCGGATCCAGGATTTGGTCTTAGCGGGGGTTTTCACTTCGAAGTGCATATACTGTATCAGAGCTCGCAAAAGACTCTCAATCCATTTTGCTTATTTTTGGGAGGAGGGAGCACGAAACCCCCCGTGGATCCGCGACTGCTGTAGACACAGTTCCAGAAGGCCAGCTCCTTGACGTATGCCGCTATGAAATTACTTTAGGCGATAAGTTACTCAAAATCTGTCCTATGATTTGTGTAATAAAGGCTAAAGGCATCGGGCCAGTCAACTCTTGCCTGGGTACAGCCAAACTCCATCAGTTGCTGCCATGTGTGGATCGGATGCATTTAGACATACACTGGCCTTTTGGCAAGGCATGGAGAGGCACCTTACTTACTAATGAATAGCATGAGCGATCATCCTAGTCGCACTCAATTCAATTCTGCTAGGCCTGGAGCAAAATAAGTCTTAGTTGGTCTGTTGTGAAAGGCCTCTCTTTTACTAAATATTCGTACGCCTAATGGCTACTTCTTAAAAATTTTAAATGATCTTTTTTAAAAAGCATTCCCTATATCCGCTTCTCCGAAAAAAAAAGAAGCAAAACCGTCGGGATTTATTGTGAACAAGTCAGCGTATCATTGCTGATTAGACTCACATGACGGCCGTCTTTGGCGGTTCTAGCTTGTTTATTAATTTTTTTATATTTTTTATATATTTATTTATTGGCAATCAACCGATAAATACATAAGGTCATAGGTTATAATCCAATATTGACAGAAGAATATTTTTTCAGTTTGTAGGGGAAATGGGATTGAAATCTGAATTTATTAACGTCACCTATATGAATTATAGACTTTACTATTCCTATTAAAAGGGAATTTTTGTTATCCAAGACATGAACCATTTTTTATGCGAGACATGGACCATGTTTGTGTATGTGAACGTATAGCAAAAATTCGTTTGAGTTGCGCATGCTATTTCTTAAGTTAATCTAACTTGAAATAGACATAAATATTGCCTAATAATATTTAAAAAATTATTTCAGTTTAAAATATGTACACTTTCGAACATATTTTACCAATTCGTTCTAATTCCTCTTGAAAAAAATTAGTTGTTTTTAAACGCTTCCCAACGGCGTTGAGCTTCAAATTTAAAAGTTTTCGAATAATTTCTGATAACACAGTAACTATTTTATTTTCTTTTGTTAGATTAAAATTAAAATTCTTCGTTTTGGTATATTTTTTGGCGGAAAAAAAACATTATGAGCCATGCACACCACTTTTAAAGCACACCTAATTCTGTTTTTATACGGCCTTTTCTTACACGGTTTTTGAAATAACACGGCTTAGAAAAAATGTTGCTTACACAATTTCATTCGATTCAGCAAGATTAAAAAAGCTATGTGATTGAAATTTTAAATAAAAATATTTTTATTATCATAATCTTTTAGAAATTTTGTTAGGGAATTCCCCTTTCTAATTTATTGTAATAGGTGTTTTACGTGGTTTTTTTTACACTGTTTTTTTTCTGGAACGTATCTAGAATTATGTGTATTCGGATATACTATTTATAGACTCAAGTTCCAAACTAACCATCGAAAAATAAGTCTTTACTCTTTAGGCCACTTGTCAAGTTATTTGCAGGTCAAACAAAAATTCCCACCATGTTTCAGCGCATTAACTTATTAACTAAGATTTATAGCATACGAAATGGAAATCTAAAGCTGCAATCTATAGTATTCTACTGGAAATAACTAAATTGTCGGCACTTGTTAATCAAGTACAAAACTAACATAGATTTGCTGCTGTTGTAGTATGTACAACATGCTGCCAGTTTTCAGTTTCAATGCATGTCTAAATCTTAAATTTACAAGATACTCGTACACGATACGAAAACTTGTAAAAATGCGTTAGAGTTGAGTTTTGCAGCTACTACCTGTTTACTGTTTTTTTTTTTTTATTGGCCAACAAAAATGCGGTTGTCAGTGTGCTGGTGATTGCATTTTTGTGGCTACAACAACATTAGCAACTTGTTTTCTTACGAAACTCAACATGGCCAAGACTCATTCAAAATAAAGTTAGTAGCACAATTATAGATACATAGTATATACTTGCGACAACAATGGCACACTTTAAACTTTTAACACACATTTGTATCTATTTATCTTTAAAGTTATGTATCTGTACGCTAACAAACTAAATTTCTTTATGACTTGCTTACCGCACCCATAACGAATACTTTACGATTGATTCATTTGGTAAAAACCTGTTTTTAGTCCTCGATAACAAATATACTTGCCCAACTTTATTTAATTTTTACTACCGCAAATTGTTTACATCTAATGAATTGGAACCGTCAACAAGTTCCATGCATAATTACTCATTTCACTTCATACTTATTTTTTTACAAGACACCTGCCAACGCATTAGCCTGGTATTTATGCCAAGCTGTGGCTTTATTGTAAAACATTCTGAGTATTCATACATTTAATGCTCATTTGCATTCAGTTTGTGCGCCCTTTGTTGGGCGCTGGTGATTATTCAAAACTCCAACACTTAACGCCAGAGTTGCCAGAGAGTATGATGATTCATGCAGCAAGCACTTGTAGTAAGTAATTGGCTTACAATAAGCATTTACAGCTGTTTTGTCAATAACTATGGCTCAGACTCTCAATTTCCTTTTTCTTCTAAGCTACAACTATAAAATAATATATTAAATTTTAACATTAAAACATTCGTTACAATTTACCATTTGGCATTAAAAATAAAGTATTTTGAGCGCTTCTTTAATGCAATAAATATGTCAGACTAAAATTAATCGATTTATTCACACCTTTAAATTTTATTCAAATCTTTTTTATGTGTAGGCGTTTTAACAGCAACGACCTCTGTTAACTGTTTTGGAAGTTTTTCTGAGTTTTCATTTATTCAAATGCCAAAGTTTAAATTTATTATTTTAACGCACACCTACCTGCATAAAAGTGTAAACTTTGAAATTGACTACGCATATTAAGTGCAATTTATGTTTATTTAAGTTAAAAATTTAAAATCGAAACTTTTAAAAGACCAGTTTTATTTACTGCGAAGACCCTTTCACTTTCTCAACAGAATCAAAACTGTGACTTACGTGAAAGTTGCGCAGCGTTTAGCCTAAATAATCAAAATCTAAATAATCTAGCCAAGCAATTTTATATGCAAATCAAGCCAAAATTTCGGAATAAAATTTCAGTAAAAAGCCGCCGCAATGACATGCAGAATAAGGTACCCTGTACCCTCAAGAAAAGCTACCAAGTTTTTTTTTATTTTTTTAGTTGTATCTCATCGCAAATTTATAATCTTGTGCATACTAATTTTAAACTTTATTTTTGTGTACGATTTTGATTCGATGCTGGCTTTTGTAAAACCGACTGACATTTTTGATCATTGTATATACAAAGATTGATTAAAAAGAGTTTTTGTGAATCACAAAAAATTCCTGAAATTCAATAGGGCGTGGACTGCCAATATTATGGGTCGTGAGCACAGGTAAACAAATATTTTTGCTTTTGTAAATTTATGCATTAATTACGTTTTGACTTGTGAGAACGCGACGCAATTCTTGAAATTTTTTATTTAATAAGCTTTGGTATTTTTTTTTTGTATACTCTGTACCAAAGAGATAAGGGGTATATTAGGTTAGTGGGCAAAATAAATGTGTTCCACCTATGAAATTTTGTCAAAAGTGCGTTTTATGGAACTATATATATAGGCGCTCCATTAGTTTCAACAAGCTTTTAAGTCTTATTTCATAATATTCATCTATAAGCAAACAAATTTTTCAAGTTAGTGAAGAACTTGGCAAGCAAAAAAAGATCCAAGCCCCTCTAAAATCAATCTCTTTGTAAAAAGCTACAAACTCAAAATCTCTAAATGCATCGGTGTACTTGAAATTTCTAGAGATTTCACCTCGAATTTGAAATCTGTACAAAATTCTTTCGTTGTGATATCAGACAATTGCTGACTGTATTATGTGATTGTATTATGTACTTAAGTGAAGGGTTTAGGCTTCTTCTCTTTCCTGATTAGATAGTAATCACATTTTGAACAAATGAAAAAATGTATTGTCGCTTTTTATTGCTAGATATGTTTCAAAAGCTTTTGTGTACTTTTTACAAAAATGCCAACAATTTTTATGTTTTCTTCGACCTTTTCAAACTACTTTTTAAATAAATGATAATTCTTTAATTTTTTTTCCTATTTTGGTAAACCATATTTCAATATAATGTAATCCATCAAAAATTTCGACATTTATAAAAGTTTTTCTATACATAAAGTCAAATCAGAATTTATTCGAAAATTTTAAAAAATTGATTTATAATGCAGATGAGTTATTTATTAACCTACAATTTGAGCTTTCGTATATTTTTGTTAGTTAATTGTGTAGTTGCTTTTTGACAAGTTTTTTGCCGTTGTCGCCGTCGTCGTCCTCGTCATCATTTAATTATCTGTTAAGTGTAACCGCTAGATGGCGCTGTTACAGTTTTGCATTTACAATATTTTTTTGCAATTTTAACAATTGGCTTCTTAATATACATAAAATTAGTCAGAGTTAGATTTGTCTTTTCACCTTAGATATTCAATTTTGGGCTTATAAAGCTTATGAAATTTTTACAAATATTAAGTTAACATTGCCGAGCCTTGGCCCAAAAAAAAACTAAAAATAACTCATTACGACAGAGGTTGAGGGCTGAAGCAAGTAGTGCGAAGCTCCTAGCTATGAAAATTAGGGAGGATAGAGGGCAACTCATATTCGGATTGTCCCTACCGTAATCAACCAACTTTTTATTGCCCCCGTCTTCACAAATTGCTTATTTTGTTTTTTGCCAATATAAATTAAATAATTATTGTTTATTTTGCTTTCGTTTCTTTGCAGGTGAGTTAAACGTTCTTATATGGTATATAGTATGCATAGCATGTGTATGTAAATCTAGCGTGCCCCTTGGTCGTTGACGTGAGTATGTGAAAACTTGACCTATTGAGCACTACTAAGCACCAATAATGATAGCTTAACAAGGTCTGTGCCTAATTAGCCATTTTCTGACCAAACTGCAGTTGATTGCCTAAATTACAAGACACGCCAACACTCATTAGAGCGATTAAAAATGAATCTTCTCTGCTCATACATCATAACTATCAGCCAGGCCAAAAGGGCTGTATCTTTCCCAGCTAGCACTTTCCAGTTTTCCAGCCGACTGCTCAACCAAAAAATATATGTATATATAATTTTATATAACATGCACTTAATTGCATTGTTTGTTTGCCCGCAGAAAGCGCAAAGAACTATTGAAGCGTCTCATAATAATAATAAAATAGTATAACGCTTGGTTGGAGGCAGTGCGACAATCAACGCCATCAATGCCATCAAAGCCGCACCACATGCCCAATCCGTGGGGTTTGTCAGCGGGTGTGCCTTCAATAACAAGTTTGGTGCGGCTTGACTGACATACACGTACTCAGACACGTATAATGTATATTGATTGTAGCCAGATACAAAAGTATCTAGATAGTTATAATTACATTCAAGGCAAACCATTTCGATATTGTGCAGAGTCCAACCTAAAGCCAGTTAACAGTTCATAGTTATTCGATAATTAACAAATATTTATGTACAATTATTAAAGTGACACTGGAAGTAAGCAAATTGTTTGAATAATTTCTTATGTGGGCTTTTAAAAGAGTTGCCACATCGTTTGCATACATTATAATGCACTAAAAAAAAAAAGCAAAAAATGATAATATGGCAATTTTCGAGTGCTTTATGAACGAGTTCACTTGACTACTCAGCAATTTTGCATAGTGCGTGGGTTGTCTTTTTTTTCGAACAATATTTGTATATGGTATACATATAAGCACTTTGCGTGCTCAATTTGTAAACATTTAATTGCTCGATTGATGCAAACTATCGACGACAGATGAAATTATTTGCAAATTAAATCAAAACAAGCTAAGTGACACTAATAACCCAGATAAAATCAAGTTTTTTTAAAGCAAAGTAATTGACTAGATATTTGCTAATGTCACTCTAAATTACATATATTTGAGTTATACCGAGTCATCGGCAGAGAATTTTCAAATCTGTTTTGCAGAAAATATGCATACATCAAAAAAGCACTAGATTTAATCCTTACTTTTATTTAAAGAGCACATTGTTAAAAAAAAAAAATTGGTCACACCAGATAAACAAAAATTGTTCTATAAATATAGTTAGATATAAAATTCCCTAAAGTAAAAAATAATTATACGTTTATTTTCAAGTGAGTCTTTTCGGAAGAATTTAGAATTATTTTACAAAAACTACACTGGTATTTATCATATGTTTCTGATATTTCATTCACTAATAAAAATCTTCCAATTTGCAATATTCATCGTCAGTTCATAAGTATCGTAACAACTACAACGTCTTTACTAAATGAGTTTTAACACAGCACTCGACTCTGAAAGTTATTATCCCCAAAAATGTTGGTCCAGCAATCATCTTGAAATTTTCCTAAATATTTATTTACTCTCATTTTCTACAAATAAATTGAAGATCCTTCCATTACGAGGATGGCTATAAGAATCTTTTTTTAAATATATTTGGGTTATCGGAACATGTGCCACACGGAGGCATGGAAGAGGTTATAAAAAAATTGTTCAATAAATAGAAATTATATAGAATTGCATGTAAAAATTGTTGAGCATTCTAGTTTTTCATTTATCAAATCAAATAAATTTTTATCACAAATCCATTTAACATACATTAAATATTATGTTTATTCCCAATAAATTCAATGAAAATTTTCTTACAAAGCTAAAAAATTGCAGGCGCCAAAAAACTCAACTATATTTACACTGCTTGATGTAGTTTTATAGCTTCCAACTTTTGTTTGGCTGCTGCTCAGCTGCTTGAGCACAATGATTTTGAAATTGAATCACTTATTCCTAATTGTTTTGACTGTACCCAAAAAAAATATTATATTTCTACGGAAACTATTTAAGTATTTGAGCTAAATCTGATTGTATGCAGTTTTTTTTTTGGGAGAACTTCATAATACAGTAAATAAAAAGTTTAAGTTGAAAAAAAAATACTTAGTTGATAAAACTTTCAAAGATAATTTGGTATCCTGTTCTAAATCAAAACCCGATTTTTGGTATTCGGAGCGGAGCGGCAGGTAAATTTAAATAATTGAAAAACAACAACAAATTTTTGACGATATAGAAAAAAACTTTTAATTTTCATGGGGTAATCTACCAATCTACCACAGACCAAGTTCTGCGTGTAGAATTGAAGAAGACATTAAAAGAAAATACGTTAAATGATAAGATTTTCAGAATCCATAAAAAGAAATGTGACAACGTAATTTAAAACAACTTTTAATCCAACTGAAAATAAATAAAATTGATTAAAGTTAAAAAAGTTTTAAAAGTATTAAATATTTTATTCGATTTTACTTGAAATTGTTTTCATATATTGGATTCAATCTAAAGAATTTTTTAAAATAACATGCATTTCGAAAAAATTAAATTTAAAAAAATTTAGTTATTTTTTATGAAATATTATGGAAAACTTTTATTTGAAATGTTTGTCGAATCTGTGTTTCCAAAATTAGCTGTATTTAAGTATCTACTAACATCTTTAAAATTTAATTTAATTTAAAAAATAATAATTTCGAATTCATCGAAATTTTTTATTTTAAGATGGGTATAGTATATATATTTATTCAAAGCGATTCCATTACAAAACTAAGTACTAAGTAGAAATATCATGTTCCACCATCATTGTCTGAATAATACATAGTAAATACTTTTTACGGAAGCTAAATACTTAAGTACCAAATCAAATATTATCTATAGAATGTATTGGAGTAAAGCCAACATTTAAAGTTTAACTGCAGACTGAACTGGCACCATGCTGACAAAACCAACAATGACTGACTTACTTTAGTGTCCATTGTAGTCGCGTCCCTAGCATTTCCACAATAACAACTTTTGCTCCACTTTCAACAGAAGTGGCAATAAAAGCACTCCCCATGATTAGAATGGAACACAATGATTAGAATTCCGACATGTCATCAACTTTTTTTTACATGTTTCTTTGTACTTCAAACTGTGCTCGTTATGTTCGTTGCATTTCCTTTTCCACACACTCTATGTTTGTTTGCCTTAGAAAATTACATACTCATTTCAAAATGTTTACTTTTTTATATACAAGTGTATCCCGTAGTCCTGTATCTGTCATAGCGTTTCCTGTTTACTTTTTTATGCCTTCTTGTCGACGCACACATTGCAAAATGGAGTAGGTGTTTGCTCAAGGCAATGACGGAAGGTATTTACTGGGTAACACGGCATATGACAAGTGAAAGGATACATTCATGTTGACGTTGCTTTAAAGTGCTCCATTTTGTTTCAGCAAGTTTAGTCAGACGAGATTGACTTTTTAAATTTCGACATATATTCTCTTTAAATGAAGATGCTTTGGTTTTTTGGATTTCAAACAAAAATATGGTATTTTTGGTATTTTAAACATTTTGAGTTTGAGGTTAAAATTTGATAATGATACGTCAGGTTCTGGGAGAACTTCAAGCGAAGTCTGAGATATTATCATAACCTACATTCTTCTTGATTTGAATTTTGGCTTTTTTTGTATTTTGAATTTAAAATTTGGTATTAATTCGGAAAGCTTCAGAAGAATTTGAAACGACGCGTGAAGTTATTTGTAGCAGGCATGGTAAGAATGATTTGGAAGATTTTTTTAAAACAAAATTTTGCAACCTCAACAAATATGGAATACTTGAAATCCCTAAATTTATAGGGCTCATGATAGAGTTTTTTTTTTAAATTAGCTACATATCTCTATTCAAATTTGTTAGTTGAGTTTTGGTAAAAATTAATCATTAAGGTCTCTTATTGTTTATCTATTTTTATCCTTGTTGATTTTGCATTCCTTCAAATCCAAATTATTAAATACTATTTATTGAGGTTATACTTGTTAGATATCATTTTGTACAAAAATCAGAAACGCTTTGGCGGTGGGAAACGCTGTGAGCATGCAAGGAACTCTTATACTTGCGATTTAAGTCGTTTTTTTTTATTTATTCGCCTAAAAGTATGCAGCAAAATATATATATTTTGAATTATAGCAGAGGAAATTTCATTTTTAATATTATTATTATTTAAAAAAAAAATAAATAAAAATTATTAGGGGAGTAATAAAGAAGTACTGCTTTAGTCTTCTGGCAAAAATCCAGATTTGTACTCAAAACATACTAGGATGCACAGATTGTGGAGAGCAACATACGCAGACGACTTGGCAATAATCTACTCTGTCTCATGTGAATTCGAAAAATCAGATGGGATCCAGAAATATATCCACCGGCTCGTAGGTGGAATGTGGATTCATCCCTATGCATTTTGGCTAGGAAACCAACTACCTTGGGGTCACTCTGGATAGGCGGCTTAGTTTCCGAAAACAAGCCATTTAAAAAAAATCATTGAAATCTTTTCATCCGTTTACGAGCTATCATAGTATTTGTAAAAATATATTTTCTTTAAAGAATTGTTTAATTTATTTTCCCGAATTGAACAAATCAAAGATCATTAAAATCGGTGCAGCCTTTGATACAACTTCGTTTTATATGGGCATATAGAAAATTACAATATTGATACCTCTATGTACTACTTAGTAGCTAAGATCTTAAAGATTTAAGATAAAAAACAGATTTGAAAATTCCATCATTGTTTGCACTGAGTACTTACCAAATATTTCAGATGGAAGTTAATCCTTCAACAAATTTAAGAAGGTAGTTATTGACACAGAAGAAAGGCTTGACATTTCTTTTACTTTTTTATTATTTTCAAACCCTTTTAAATAATGTTAGCTAAGCTTCTTTAATAACTTTAAAGATATACACATTGGAATGCAGATATTCTTTTTTTCCTTTCTAATAATCTCTCGGGCTAAACACAAAAAAGAACATGACAAAAGACGTTACCTACTGACACTTGAATAAGTTGCCCCTTTGCCCTTCCCTAATGAAAAATAAAAGAAAAGAGGAAACTACAAATACTTAAAGAATTTTCATTGCCAGTGCACGCATGCGCACCATAACTCAAACAGATGAGCGCAACTGGAGATACTTTTCAATTTTCGAACCGACTGCACTTGGAAATGTGACCCGACGTCAATGGCCGCTTAGGCCTCGAAGTCGCACTTCAAGTCGCAAGTCAAAGACATGTGGACGGACGGACGGACGGACGGACGGGCGGGCGGACACGCTAAGTGCTTACTTTTTATGCCTTCCTCTTTGCCTAATTTAAGAGATCTAGAGTTTTGTAGTTCAAGCACGTACCAAGACCACGACCACGCACAAAGCAAAAAAAAAAAGAAAAGAAAACACTCGAGGGGTAAATGGTTATAGAAATACTTTTCAAAATGACCATAACTTGAGAAGCACGCTCAAAGAGTTTTAGAAATTCTTTAAATATTCGTTTCTACTATTTGTGTCTATAAGATACTTTTTTTTTTTGGCAGGCACATTAACAAGTCTCGCCGTCATAAAAAGCATTAAAGAGCCAAAAAGTCACTCAGACGCAACATATGCGAAAAACCCAATCCGCCCAAAAAACCCCCAAAACTGCAGTGCCATCGAACTGGCAATGTCGACAATATGCAAATATTTTTATTGAAAGCTTCTTCCAAATGGTCTCACATGTGAGTGGCAGAGCGTCATGCTTCAACGCCTCGCATCCTATATCAACGACAGTTGTGCCCGGGTCATGGCATCTCGCATCCACACACACACACACAGACAGGTTCCAACCAACGACTTGTTAATCGTCACAAACACGAGACCCGTACGTCATATTACGTGAGCGGCAGGACAACCAGCTTTTAGCCTGCCCCCATAGTGCACCACTAGCACCACTACCCAGTTAACCACCACACAGCTGTGTCCATGTCGCGCTGTTTCCTGATCTCACTGACAGACAGACAGAACGTCGAAACTTAACAAGTTTCAACCTGACTTGCATATGAAAATAGCGAGATACTCGTATTATGCAAAAACTCATAAGTGCGTTTTAGCTTACTGAAATGTGGCACTAGGGTGTGCCAAGGATACAGTCAATATTTATTAATAATTTATTGCTGTTACTTTAACAACAACAGGTCTATGACAATAGCAATCAATTTTATGTTTTATTTGTATATAAATTTTAAGATTTCAGTGTTAAACTGTAGTAATTCTAAATTAAATAAATAGACTCAAATCTTAGGTTCTTGATTCGAAAACTTAAAAGCTTTGTGTAAGTGCAAATATGGCTGGCGAAAATAAACTCCTTTTATAAAATTCTAAAAAAGGAGCTTAAAAGAGCAGTAAAAACTGATGAGAAAAGGTGAAGAAGATATAAGATTTATGCTTTTAGAAGAATCTGAATTGATAAAAATTATTTTTCTTATGCAACTAAGGACCTTAGCAACATTCATCAACCCCAAACCCTGCCCTATTTTTTTAATAGTTTTCTCTAATAAAATATTAACTTTATTTATGCTGTATTTATATGCATATTCTTACAACTTGGTGGCGCCATCTAGCGGTCACACTAAACAGAAAAAAAATTGATGAAAGGAATCACGACGACGCGTCGTCAAAAAAACTCTGCTATAAATATAACTTATTATTTAGTAACAGATACGTAGAAAATTTATTTTGAAACAAGATGGGTTCTTTATTTTGAAGCTTTATCGACAAGATTTTTGTGTAAAAAATAGTATCCATAAACCACGTGTGTTTTTACAGATGTCGACCCGATGGTCTAAATTTTCGATGACATTTTCCAATAGGATCGTTTTATGTTTGTTGTTGTTCTTAGGTCTTGAAAGTCTAGAAAAGTAAAAGAAAATAAAAACAAGAACAATTTAAAAAACTTCAAAAAGATATAACAGGAAAAAAAAGTTGCACCGACTCCTGTGCTCCTAACAAGCGTTTTAAAGTCGTGCTTCCCGTTGTTTATTTTCCAGCTTTTCAATTTTTCAATTTTATTCACTAAATCTAAGACATTATGAATACATGTGGAGTTTCATTTTTAAATACAGAGTTCAGGCTAAATTAGTTACCTTTTCTACTGTGAAATTAAATTATAATGAATATATATAATAGATTTAGAGTAGTTAGAGGGGGGGAAAAAATTACAAAAAAACCCATGATTATGCTGGACTTATATCTAGGACTTATTCTATGACTAAACTAGGTATTTAATAATAAATTATTAATATGCGTAAACTCAGAATATGTACATCTATCCTTAAAATTGTTATGGAGACGGTTAACTCTCTCTGAAACGAATTCAATTTTTGCCCTGTTGTGTAAATCAATGGTGGAGTGATACCAAGGAAGGTTTAAAAAGGTTTAAATTTCAGCTTTTTATTCTAAACACAAAAAGGAACTATGAATTCGTATGTTAGCTTAACATATTTAAAGAAATAGCAAACAAATATCTAATATTAAATTTATTTATACTGGTAATTTCTGCACTGAACCACCCTAATGTCGCATAAACTACATGAATGTATCTTCATTAGTAGCAACAACAATTCGTATCCTTCCATAAGCTGTTTCCTCTTCTTGTTTGGATTGTGTGGTCTTAAAACATTTGTAGTCAGCAGATGTCTCGCAATGAATAAATATGAGCAAAATTTTTTGTCAAGTTTCAGTCAAAATATTTTATTCAACTTTTTAACAAGTTTTGGTTTCAAAAAAACTTTTGCTGTAAGTGCAATACATTGTACATATGTATACATACATACATACTTAGATACAATATGTATCTAAGTATGTATATAAAAATTTTCATGCTTGATTGCATTTTCATGTGCAGAGCACAAAGTCAATTGTTTACAAATTGCTTTATGTACAATTATAAACAGGAAAAAAACAACCACTCTACGAGGATTTTAAGAGAACTTGTGGATTTTGTCTGTATAGACAAACAACATCCACAGCTAGAATAAAGCAACATGTCTAGACATGATCAAAGCAATACCTGCAAGGGTCTGGACAGGGCACAAAGACCTTTTGATATTGATTTGTCGGCTTCTACCTGAACCTTGAGTACGCACGCAATCCCTGGGAAATGCTGGGCTATAAAACAGTCAAAACGAAAAATGTTGCATAGATTAAAAAATCATTAGGGTGCTGATAAATTGCTTGGTTATCTTTAGAAAATGCCTAAATAACTGAGTAAGGTGTTGAACAAATTAAAACGATCATTTATAAAAAGTATCTTTAAGAAACTAGCGCGCACTTAAAAGGCTTGCCCAAGATAAAAGCCCAGCAATGCCCTTGCACAACATGTTCTACCACTTTAATAGATCTTCAATAGACGACTTTTCTTTGTCTTAACAAAAAAAAATACTAATATCTGTCAGCCATTAGTGCAATTTAATATCCCAGCACTACAATATTTGCCTTTGTTTTGGCTTTAGTGGATTGAGTTTAGGTCTTTCATTGTTTTTTTTTTTTTTTTGTTATTATACCCTGTACCGTATGGTACAAAGGGTATATTGTGTTTGTGCAAGCCGAAAATGTATGTAACGTACAGAAGGAGAAGTCGGAGACCCCCCAAAGTTACCTAAAGTATGATCAGGGTGACTAGAGAAGTCGATATACCGTCGATGTCCGTCTGTCCGTATGAACGCCTAGATCTCAGAGATGGTAAGAGCTAGAGCAACCAAACTTTCAGATAAGATCCCTTATTAATCCATAGGAGACAAGTTTATTTTATTTTTTTTGATATCGGGACTACATTATATAGCTCCCATAGGGGTGTTTCAGAGGACCTCGAAAAAAAGCAAAAGTTTTAGATGGATAATTCGTTTGTTTATGAAGGTATCGTAACCAAATTTAGCACACAATAGTTTTTTAGAGTTCCCAAGCACCGTACCAAATTTTATCAAAATCGGTTGACTATATCATATAGCTCCCATAGGACCAATCGGTCAAAAAATCGTGTTTTGTACAAAATTCGTTGGGTTTCGTTTATTTGTGAACATACCGTAACCACATTTGGCATTAAGAAGTTTTTTAGAGTTCCCAAGCACTATACCAAATTTGATCAAAATCGGTTGACTATATCATATAGCTCCCATAGGACCAATCGGTCAAAAAATCGTGTTTTGTACAAAATTCGTTGTGTTTCGTTTATTTGTGAACATACCGTAACCACATTTGGCATTAAGAAGTTTTTTAGAGTTCCCAGGCACTATACCAAATTTGATCAAAATCGGTTGACTATATCATATAGCTCCCATAGGATCGATCGGTCGAAAATTTGTTTTTTGTACAAAATTCGTTGTGAATCGTTTGTTTGTGAAGATATTGTAACCAAATTTGGCATTAAGAAGTTTTTTAGAGTTCCCAAGCACTGTACCAAATTTGATTAAAATCGGTTGACTATATCATATAGCTCCCATAGGGCCAATCGGTCAAAAAAACATATTTTGAACAAAATTCGTTGTGTTTCGTTTATTTGGCAAAGAAATATCTTTTTGGAGTTTGTAAGCAATATATCGGACTTGATTGCAATTTGGTGGTACAGGGTATCCCAAAGTCGTCCGCGCCCGACTTTAACGTACGCCATCTTTTTTATTTTGGCATAAAAACAAATATTTTATCTTTTTTTTGATAGGCAGCCAACAAGAAGAATTCCCATTTTATAGAAATTCCAGGCACACAGTCAGAGGTACAGACAAACTATTGTTGGCATTGGCAGCAACTACTGCAATTACTATTGAAAATGGTGTTACTCACATTTACATATATGTATTTATACTATACGTATATAAATAACACTATACACTATACAACTACGAGGGTTGCCTTTTATATTGCCAGCTTTAAAATGAAAGAGCAATAATGTCCAATTTAAACTGGCTTTATTGCTTTTCGAAGTATTCATTAAAATTATTTAAACGTTTCAATGCGCTCAAATCAATTTTCGAAACACTTTGACCACTTTAAGTTAATACCTCTCAAACGAGCTTTTTGGAGGTTTCCACTGCCTCTGCTGGGGTCGAAAAACATGAATCTCGCAATTTATTCTTGACAATTTACATTTGCTAAGGCTATGAGACTTATAACTCGAAACAAGTTTCCGAATCAAGTTAAATTACTCAAATTTTATTCCTTACATCGGAAAATTCATCTTCTCGGAACCTAACAAGAAATTTAACTAAATGCAATTTTTGGATTTGCTTCAAAAAACGCAAAAAAAAAAAAAGGGGAATAAAGGCTCCTATCACCAATAAGCAAAGTCAGCTTTTTTTTTAAGAATTTTAGTTCCATAATCTACTGATCTTCAATCATTTGGTTTCAAATATACAAATAAAAGTAAACGCAAGACCCTGAGACTAAAGCTTAATTTGGCTTCTATCCTATGTGTAAAAGTACTTACGCAGCTTAGAAATAAATTTTAAAAACAACGATATTTCATTAAGAGCGACTCATTTAGTTTTTTTTCAATTAAATGACTTCTAGATTAGTTTTGGAAATGATTTTTATTACAATCGTTGCCATTTAGAAGTAATCTTAATTTATTTTTTACGTACATTTTTTCAACCATGTTGTTTTTAAATTGTCCCTAAATGGTCATCGTTTTAGGAAAAAAAAAAAAAAAAATATGTTCCTGAATTTGAGCCAGGGTAACCAAATTTTTGGCCCAATGTCACTGAAAAATGAGAGATGGTCACTCAAAAACTGTGTTGCCTGAGCTGACATGTGAGAGCTTGTATTATCTTTGGCTATTAATTTTACTTCTCGAAAAAGTAGTTAGTTGCTACATAGAAATTTTTTCCACTCCCCGGGAAGGTACTGATACTTAATGACTGAATCGGGACGGGTGGGATGGTATCATATTCAAAAATAATCCAAATGGCAGCGGAAATTTAAAGAGCAACCCTCGCACCAGGGGGGAGACAATAACTGTACTAAACAAAGTCTTTGTCAACATCATTGCTGTCTATGGAAACTGCTCGTATGTTGATGGAATAGCTATCTAGTTGCATTAAGGAGTGGCAGCTGCCCCAACGTTTAGAGCTCTATTGATGACTGCAGAACGAGATACATACATATTTACATGTGTGTGTTATATGAGCCAGGTTACATACAGACATACATATATGTGAGATCTTACCATGACACTCTTTAAAAGCTATTCGTAATTCATAAAAGTTTTGCACAATTTGCACATTTTGAGTTTGCTTGCTGGCTTTTAGCGTATAAAATTTAATTCATGGAATTCTTCTATCATTTAGTTACAGATACAAAGAAACACATATGTGTATCTTTGTATCTTTTGCTGGGCGTATGCCTGACACTTTAACCATTTAATAAGCGCTCTTTTGATTGAATTAATGTCAAGCCGTTTAAAGTTGCAACTTGTAAGTGTCGCAAATATCTCATGGATTGTTTGTTGCTTTTGTACTATGAAGTTTAAGTACATAATTGAATTGAAGTTGCCATAAATTGAGGCTGAAGTTGTGAACTTTTCAACTTTTATATGTACATGTTTGTAAATGTCATCAGTTGTTGTGTCAGCAGACAAGGAAACTAAACATTGTAAACAGAGATGAAGATTTGTTGCATATGCTTTTGGTACATAGAAAGTTCTATAATAACAAGACATTAAACACTTAAGAGTTCGGTTTATATAAGTATACTTTTTTCAGAGCTTACTTTATAATATTAAATATTTTGAAAGCTTTTACGCATAGAAATAGCCAATAAATCTTGGTAAATATCTCAAAATAGAAATAAAGTCGTGAGCGCATAAATCTTTAGCACAACTTGACGGTGATACATAGCTGAAATGAATGAACTTCACTCTTTTATGAAAACCAAAAACATAATGTTTTATACTTAATTAGGTTGTTCTAAATTTAGCCATTGCTTTCTGAAACTTGTTAGACTAGAAAGAGACCGTAAATTTTGATTGACTTCTTGGCCTAAAAATATTTCTAAAATCATTATAGTAGATTATCTTAAAAATATTTTGAGAATTTTGTGATTTCATCGAATAAATCACGTTTTAGAAATAAAAAAATGTATTTGTAAATGGATCTCTTTCGGGTAGACATCTTATAAATCTGATCCTACATAGGTGACTAGAGGCAGTAGATATATTGTTTCACGCTCCTTACGCAATTACCAAAAATCGTAGCCGGCCTATCTCTATTCTCTTCTTCTTTTTTTCATGTTGATTGAGTAAGATTTAATTTCATCATTAAATTTTGATAGCTTATTCGTAAATATCTTTCATCATTAAATTTCGAAAGCTTATACGCAATAAACATTCACAAGTTTATACCAAGAGCACATTCATCACTAGAACATACTCCATCGTGGAAACATGATATCTAAACCGGGTTTTAAAACTTTAGCTCCAAACTTTATTTAGTTAAGAAAACATCGGATCTACCGCCTTACCTAACCATCTCGTCTTTTACGCTTTGATCAACCACAACATAAATCCCGGCTTACGGATTGCCAAAGGCCTCTGCCTCCCGCAGGCGTACTCTACTCAGTGATACCCAAGGTGGCTAGTAAACCAACTACCTTGTCCAATGGAGGCACGGTCTACAGGTTCATCCGCTTCCCAATCAATAGCGGTTACACCAGTAAAGGGATTACTCCGTAGTTTAGGAAGCTACTGTACCAATGATATGATATATTTAAGTTCAATCTTAAGTTTCTTACAATCCATGTATCCAAGCATTTACTTGGTATAGATTTCTTTTCACCGAACTACATTTTAATCAGTAAAATTTGCGTGCTTCTGAGAATAAATACGAACGCGTCTGAATCATATCGAATTGTTTTTTTTTTATCAAAGTAAAATATTAATCCTTAGCCGCAGCACATTAAAATCTATGGAAGCTTGCTGCAAAAACTGGTTACTAGCTAGGAATTCTTCAACTCGCTCCTGCTATTATTTCAATTTCTGATGAAATAGACCTTTTTAATGCTTCAGTTTATTTAAGAAAGTTTTAAGGTCATTTTTGTACACTTTACATTGTTTATAGAGGCATATTCACCAAAATTAAATTTTTTGTCTAGCAAGCTCATCAGACTAGAGATATTTTTTTTTTCGTTACCTATTAGTGGGCTCAATTTTTATTAAAATCGGCTAGGAACTTTGAGAGTTATATAATCGAATATACGAACACACTTTGCAGAGAAAAACTTATTACTTTTTGGTTATCCTCTTAATAGTTATGCTGGTGTACTACTGCAAAGTACAGAGTATATTATTGTCGGGATGTCCCGACTGTAAATTGCAAACTTGTTCATTATATACGAACTGAAAATCAAGACTTTAAGACATGTTCTTTTATATCAGAGTAAAATATTAATCCGAGCAATTTAAAGCAGTTTGCCGCCAGCCAAAAACTGGTTTCGGTCTAACAATGCTTCCATCTCCTGCTTATGTTTCAACTCCTGATGAAATAGATCTTTCAGAGGCTCACGTTGCCTGAAAAACGATTCTAAATTTTATTATACTTAAAGATAAACAAATAAATTATGAGTGCTTAACCGTAGGAAATTAAACAAGTAAGCAGTTTGATCATTTTCATTAGTGACTAGAAACTTTAACTTTCAAGATGTTTCAATATTCTTCAAGGTAACCAAAAAAGTCTCTAAATATTAACTGTCTCACTCATATTGCTAAGAGATATAATTTTTATGTAACTTAATTATGAATGCTTAACCGCAGGAGTTTAAACAGTCAACAACTGCTTGTGTCCTAACGAGGCTTCATATACTCCTGAATATTTTTCAATTCCTGATGAAATAAGTAGATCTTTTGGATGCTTGCGTTGCCTCAAACACCTTTAAAGATTATTTTTGATACTTGTAGATAAAACAAAAATATCTAAATCATGTTTTATCAACTAATAGTATGTTCAAGATTTTCTTTTTATTACACGTAAGTTTTTTTCAAAACGTACGGCAATGCAATGCGTCCCACAAGTTCCACTGACCCGCAATCTCAAAAACCGTCATAAAAAAATCCATGCTCAAATCTCTTTTGCCTTCACTTTTATCAAATATTGCTGTGTTTGCTGTTAACGTTTTGTTTACATTTTTGTCTTCGCTGCTTTCCGGCCTCAATGAATAAACAGACGCAGTGCAGCAGCAGCGCAGCGGCAAGCCCACATACATACTCCATAACATGAGAGTATCTTTTGCCTTTCACACAGCAGCGCAGCAGCAACAACAACTCTACTTTATAGAGTTTCAGTTACACACACACATATGCACAAATACTAGCTCAAAGCAGCTACTGCATGCCGCATATTTAAACGTCGTCGTTGCCTGTTGTTCATTCAATCGTTTGTTTGTTTTGTGCTGTGCCTTCATCTCCGCCTTTACTTTGTCTGCTCTTTTCGTATCTCTTTGGTCGCTCGCTCGCTCTCTCGCTCTTGTTGGCTTGTTCATTTTGGATCTTGTAGCTGTAGCTGCTGCTGGCTTCGTTTGGGCTACCATCCACAATCGCGTGCAGTAGGTAAAATAGTTTCGAAGCGTGTTTCAAGCCGTCAACGTGTGCTGAGAACGTAGAGCTCGCGCAGTCACGGCGCAGCGACGTGTATCTTTTGGATAATTTTAACGGCAGCATGAAGAAGTAGCTTTTTTGTGAAATGTTAATTTAAGAAGTGTACTGCAACAGCTGTATAAATAAGCAAGTGACGCGAGTTTGACATTCTAACAAGCTGTCAGCCAAAAGCTACAAAAATAGCTCAAAAAGAGTTTAACTACAATTTATAAAATTTTTTTTTGCTGCAGCGTGCAACGAAGCGCAGCTGCAACCATTTCACTTTCAATGCATTGCATCCAACAGATACGCTCCAAATTTACACAAACTGGTCATTGGCTTTTCACTGCACAACCTTTTTACACGCTTGTATGCAAATGAGTAACAAATAAAGATACAAATGTATCTAGCTAGCAGTTGGCATTTCAATTTTGCTATGTGAACAATGCAGGGCATTCAGAGCTGCACTGATTTTCGATAAGATGTATCTTCAGGCAGTTTTGGCAAAACTTTTTTTGCTTCTAAAGTTGCTTATCTGCCGCACGATTTGTGCTTGTTAAATATGTATCTGTTTGTGCGTGTCTGCTCACAATTATCATGTAAATTCGTGTGTTTTTGTTAATTAAAACTGGCTTGGCTTGAAGCCGGGGAGTGGCGCCTAACACGCCAACAAAAAAACAGAACATGAAACTATAAAACTTAACTTAAATTTTAATGCGTTCAACAAAGTGTCAGCGGCAAATGCGTCAACAAACCGGCAGATACATTATATATTTTTTTCCAAGTAACTTGGCGCTACTTGCTGACGCGTCGTCGTTGTTGTTGTTGTTATTGTCTGCTAGCTTATTTGCTATTTTAATATGCAAATCAGCGTCAACTTTTGCCATTATTTGTGTAACATATGCTGCTAAAAGTATCTGACAGCTAAAGTATCTATACAGCGTCAACATGTTTTGGGCTGAAATTTAAGCTGCCGGCTTTTGAAATATTGCTCATTTTCTAAGCGCATGAAGTATCTATTTATTTTTAAAATATTAGCTCAAGCGCAAATGTTTTATCGCTTCATAAATATTGACTGGCACTCAATGAAACAATAACTAAAAAAAAAATCATATAAAGACGTGTAAATAATAATAATAATCGCTCTACATGATAATAATTATGTGAATGCCATTTTTAAGTGTTTAATTTTGTAAATGCTCAATAAATAATCAAAATAATTCAAAGTGGACAAAAACAAATTAAATAAATTTGCAGTCAAATATGCTGGAAAATAATAATAAATAAATATTCACAAAATCAACTGAAATACAGGATTTATCTTTTTAAAGTGGATCTTTCATGCATATTTGGCTCAATAAATAAGCAAAATGGACTTAAAGCAAATTGAGCAGAGTATAAAAAAATGATAGAAAAAAATATAAAATAAATATTTACAAAATCATTTTAAATACGTAATTAAACTCGTTATATAGGGTGTTTTTTATCAGATTTAATACCTTTTTGAAAGAATTAAGCTTTATACCTTTTTAAACGGAGCATAAATATTTAAATAAGCAAACAAAAATAATTTAAGCTGGAAAAAAATTAAATAAAAGTGCAATCATAAAAAAAATACAAAATACTATACATAAATAATTATTTTGAATAAAGAACAAATTAAACCAAAATAACATTCAATAAAAAAATGCTAAAAACTATAAATAAATAAATAACAAAAAAATTCAAAAACCCAATAAATATAGGGTGGTTTTTTGTTCAGTTTAATAAAGACGCATTCTAGTTAGCAGCTGCCAGCCAGCATTTCAATTTATTCATAAGCAGACCGAACCATAAATTCAAAAGAACGCTTGAAAAATTCCTAAAGTTATTAACTAAATTTGTGTTCTGTAAAAAGTGCCTTAAGGGCATTAAGATGAGAAGTACTTAACAAAGATATCATATAGCCTGAAAATGGGAACAAAGTTGCTATGAACATTGTGGCCAATATATGGAAAATTTCGACCTCTACACGAAAATCGACAGGAATCAAAGTTAAAAGTAAAAACCATTTTCCATCATAAACGATTAAGCTTTGTCAAACGTACAAGTTCAAGTTTAAATAAAAAATGTCGCTTAAAAAACACCCTATGAAAAAACCACCTTTATTTATTTATAAATCATTAGCCCAATAGCAAGTGCAGTTATTAATTACTCCATTCAACACGAAATCTGTGTAAAAAAAAATAAAAAAAATATTAAAAACGATCCATTGAAAGTGACATCAGCTTATTGGTATTTTTTGCTGTGAATTTCATTATCACGTTTCAACTCTCACTGCATTATTTATAAAACTTTATTTGCTTTAGCTCAATTTGTTTGTTATTTATGTTTAATTATTTTAATGATGATGTAGTGATTGTTTTTTTTCAAGTGTCTGAATTACGCGTATTCACATTTTGCAATAACTGCAAATGACTGAGATACAAGTAAGAAACTCTAAAAAAAAATGTCATTTAATTAAATTGCTTAAAAATTTTCCCAAAAAAAAAACAAAAACATTTGATAAACATTTGCATTAAACAACACAAGAAAATGAAATTTCCGGATTATGTGCCTAACAATATGTTGGTAAGCAAACTAGAAAAAAAAGATGAAATTAAACTAAATGTTAAGTTTTATTTTTATTGCTCATAATTAAAGTTGTTAAAGTCTTTTAAAAGCGCCATAAATCAAAACCGTCGTGACTTGAATTATGAGCAAATCTTAAAGCAACTTTGCTTGAAAATCAGATGTATATCAACTTGATTTTAATAAAGGTTAAATTTAATGCTAGAAGACGTCTGCTAGCAGTTGTCTATAAGGGACTGGGAGCTCAAAAGGGCTTAACTTGGTGTGAATTTTTTTTATGCAAATCAGCTCAAACTGCCATTCATTATGAAATCATCTAAATTGTGTGGTTTGCTTAACTCTTAAAAAATTGTAAAAAACATGCATTAAAATTTTTATAAGAAATAGTAGGAAATAAAACAAAAAGCAGCATGCTTTTTTTAAGTCTTTTTTCTTTACAGAAATAACCCACACCCCATATCTTCCGCATATTACAAACATACTGCATATTGCCCAAATGCACTCACAACAAAGCTAACAAAACATGAAAACAAAAAAAGATTCCCACTTTTCCGCACATCTCTTTTTTATTTTTTAATGCACATCATTAAACTCCAAGCTAATTTCACTTGCAATTAAGTTAATTTTAATCTTACCGCCCGGGCACACGCCAAATAACAAACTCGGTCACTATATTATCATGTCTTTTATATGTCTGCCTTATAATGCACACCAACCATAACATTTTAATGTTGATAAATGTGCTGCCTAACCAAAAATAATCATATACCATATGCCACTTATGCAAAAACGTACTCAACCGAGCGCATTCCCTCTAATTTCTACACCTGCAACTTCAGCATAACCTGCAACATCAAAAAAAAAAAAAAATAAAATTAATATTTATAAACTATGGGGGCCCACGCGACCACACGACTAAGCCCAACAAATTTTTAGTTCATTTTTTATAGAGTTTGTTGCTTTGATACTCTTTGCAGAGTACTCAAAATTGTAGGGCTGTCATGTCGTATGTCCAAATGTAAAATAATGTTTAATTCAGGTGATCAGCGCCGAATCGGCATTCCTGAATATTTTTTGATACTGCCTGATACCGATTTCTTCGCTTTTATGCTCCTAAAGAGTGTTTGCGTTGAAACTTTTTCTAGGCGCCATGCCAGTGTTAGCTTTGACAGTTTCTAAAAAATAACAATTGGGATCACTATTATTGTTCTATCTGATCACCATAAAGTACTATTGCGAGTTTAAAAGGTAGATACATTTTTAAAAGCAGTTTCAACAAAGGACAACTTTCCTAAAACAGTTATATCAGCTGTGCTCTCGAAAATGAAACCGAATAAAATAAAATTCGGATTCGTTTTGACTTCAGATGTGTGATGCGTTTACCCATTTTAATCAGACTGCTTTGTAGCAAGAAAAATCAAAACGAAAAAAATATTATGAAAAATTATCGACAGCAAAAAATGTGAAATTAGGAGCACGAAAATTAGGACACGGCTGTATATTCATCCTGTCAATAAAAAAAACGTATGGCCAACAAACGCAAAAAAAAATATCGAAATTTAGATGTGAAACAGTTAAAAAGATGGCGTACGTTAAAGTCGGGCGCGGACGACTTTGGGATACCCTGTACCACTGCTTGCAATAAAATCCGGTAAATTGCTTACGAACACCAAAAGACATTTGATTGCCAAATTAGATTATGATACCTTCATAAACAACCAAAAACAGACGAATTTTTAATCAAAAACTTTTTTTCGACCGATCGGCCCTATGGGAGCTATATGATACAGTCAACCGATTTTGATAAAATTTGGTACAGTGTTGAAAATCTCTAAAAAACTTCTGAATGCCAAATTTGGTTACAATATCTTCACAAACAAACGAAACACAACAAATTTTGTACAAAAAGCGTTTTTTTGACCGATTGGCCCCATTGGAGCTATATAATAGTCAACCGATTTTAATTAAATTTGGTACAGTGTTGAACATCTCCAAAAAACTTCTGAATGCCAAATTTGGTTACAATATCTTCACAAACAAACGAAACACAACAAATTTTGTACAAAAAGCGTTTTTTTGACCGATTGGCCCCATTGGAGCTATATAATAGTCAACCGATTTTAATTAAATTTGGTACAGTGTTGAACATCTCCAAAAAACTTCTGAATGCCAAATTTGGTTACAATATCTTTACAAATAAACGAAACACAACGAATTTTGTACAAAACATGATTTTTTGACCGATTGGTCCTATGGGAGCTATATGATATAGTCAACCGATTTTGATCAAATTTGGTACAGTGCACACTTTATATGTATTTTAATCTAGAAATGGCTTCTTTTAAATCAGATCTAAACTTCACTTAGGTTAAAATTTTTTGTTAAATCATAGTTTCGCTACATAAATTCGCATTGTCAAGTCACCCTTTATATGTATTTTAGTTTAGACATGGCTTCTATCAAATCAGGGCTAGAGTTCAGCTTTCTGCATAGTTTTCATGTTTTAATTAGGTTCAAATATTTTTCGAATTTCTTGTAAAATAAATTTTTGTCTAAAAATGTGTTCTTCTATAACGAGATTAAATTTTTTTATATCACCCTTTGTATGAATTTAGGTCAAGAAATGTCTTCTTTTTATTAAATTCAAACTTTCGCCTTGTTCTTGATTTTGCATTGGGTATATGTATTTTGAGCCAAATATAGTTTCTATCAAATCAGTGCTGAACTTCCAGATTTAGACTCAATCATATGTTAAGAGTATACAAACTTCGGCAGTGAGTTCACTGAAAGTGAAGACCCCTTTTACTTTAAGTTAGACATAAGACTCGTACGACCCACGTACAATTTTAATTTTCAATCTTTTGTTTTTGTTTTAACTTTTATTTTTTTATATTTCGCCTGTTTGCAAATGATTACGAAATTGGATGCATCTTGCTAGACATTTTCAGGCGCCCACATTAAAGCGTTTTCGAACACTAAAACACAGACATAATAAAAATTTAAGTGCAGAAAATGTGCCTAGCTTTAAGTTTTAAACACTATTATTGGGTAATCGGCACTTTGGATGACAGATTTGAAATTGATTGCAATGAATCATTGCAATTGAATGTTACTGCAGAGAGTTTTCACTTCGCCTAACCTAAAAACTTAATGGGATTTGTATTTAATTGATTTATTTTTCGTATTATTGGATTTATGCATTGATTGAGACCTAATTGATCCCAGCAGTCTATCAAATAAAACTCTTTCCTTGGCGTTGATGATTTTGGGGGTTGAATGTGCCACATTCTGAATAAAAATATAATATATTTGATATACATAAGCCCCTAAGCCCCCCCTGTGGTTTAACTAAATGAAACAACTGCGCAACAAATGATGAGCACATTGTATATACATATGTACATATATCCTATGTATTATGTGGATGTTGTAAAGCCAAACTAATTGTTTTTTAATGGATGTTTATGTAATAAAAACATGTTTGTAATAGAAAGAATTGTAAGCCGGTACACGGTGGCAACTCTATTTATAGCTAGAACAAGTGAATACATTTTTGTATAAGGCGAGTACGTACTACGTACTACAAGTAAATGTAGACTAAATGGGTTTTTAAAGACATTTCTAATATAAGTTTTTATTAGTGTTAGGAAACTTATATAAAAGAATTTATATGTATATTAGGGTGGGTCAATTTTTTTCGGTATAAGGGCTCACTCGGATTTTGATTCTTTGGGTAATTCTAAGCAAATTTGCCCAAGAAACTATGGGTCTAAAATGAATTTCGAGTCGCCCACTTTTTCAAAATTTTCAAGAAAAAAAACCGAAAAAAATCAAAAACCAACACTAAAGCGCCCTCTGACGGCACCTAAAATTAAAAATAGATGTCAATAATGAATTCCTCGACCCCAAAAACCCCCAAATTCACATTTGGCTAGAGAAAAATATCGATTTTAGGCCTTTTCAATGAATTTCTAAGTCGAAAAAAACCTATTTTGAAAAAGTGGGCGACTCGAAATTCATTTTAGACCCATAGTTTCTTGAGCAAATTTGCTTAGAATTATCCAAAGAATCAAAATCCGAGTGAGCCCCATAAGGTTTTTTCGGCCCCATACAAATTGACCCGCCCTAATGTATATATATATAGAATAGATATAGAAGAATATATAGAATTTCCCAACTGCTTCTAGTGGAATTTTTTTTTAAATCCAAAGAGAGCGGGAAAAATTTTACTTCTTAAATGCATTATATGAGAGCCAGTACTTTTTTTCTTACCGTGTTTGAATGGCGAGAAACATATTTGCTTTTTTTAAACTTTTTTGAAAAAAATGTATATCCATATGTCATTAGTCTTAATTCCGTAAAACTTGCATTTAGTAAAATCAATTAAACACAAAAACTTGGTTTGCCTAAAATTTTTACAATTTTATTTAAAGAAAGTTATTTTTGTTTAGATTTAGAAACATAAAATTTAAATTATCTTTGACCATAAAACTTCATAAGACTCTGAGGTCGTGATTCTCTTCTAACTTTCATTATTTCAGCTGTATTCCAGCATAGTAATAAACTCTAGGCAAATTTTAACAATAACAACCAAAGTAAACACAATTGTAGTGAGTAAATATATACTCGTACATATGCATGTAAAATGACTTGTATGTAAAACGGAAGTAGCATGTGCATTTCCGTCTCATATGAAATGAACATAAACATTTTATCAACGCTTCGTTGGGTTTCCTTAACAAATTTTAATTAAAATATATTAAAGTAAATTGGAAAAACGAGAGAAATATACCAAGTTGTAGTATTTCTCATTGCTCCAATGCAATCCACAATTATGTACTTTATTATAACAAAGCTTTTTCTTTCCTTTTTTGTATCATTACAGGGTGATCGCACCACATGGGAGTATCACACAGTCTCAGTGACACGTGTACCCGGCTATGGATTTGGCATTGCTGTTTCCGGTGGACGTGATAATCCCCACTTTGCAAATGGGGATCCCTCAATTGCTGTTAGTGATGTGCTCAAAGGCGGACCAGCTGAGGATCGTTTGCAGTAAGTACTTAAGAAAAGACTTCTAAGCAAAAACAGCTGTGGCGTAATGCTTGATCATTATAATTTGTGTATGCGTCAGCTGTTTGCTCTTGCCGCAAGGGAAATTTATTGTATTGTGTGAAATGTTTGACAAGTAGATTTATGATATTATGTACTACGAGTAGTATATGCCCTCATATTACCAGCTGTGAAGGTTAGACCTAAGCGAAGCATTTTGAGCTTATGTAGACCAAGCGATTTTGATGAAATGACAGTCTGCATAAACTTGTGCTCATTACGCCAGAGTTACTCTGCTGCTGATAAATATGTTTTATTTAAAAGCAGTTCCTATCAGAGTTTACAAAAATTTTGTAAACAAAAAAGTTATCTCTAGACTGTTTGTGTTATAAATCTCTTGGGATCTATTGTGTTCCCTAATAAGCTTAAATTTTGCCAGACTGTGGAATATTCGAAAACAAAATTCTTATCTGTGATAATTCTAACCGAGCTTAAGCCCGCCGTGGTGGAATGTGTTTCTTCTATCTAGAGCATAAGAATATCTGAGCTTAGTTGTTCCTTGAGTATACAAGACTACAGGTGCAGTACACTCAGAAAAAAGAGACGATTTGAGTCTAACCTACACATACTAGACGGTCTCTTAAGTATCTTTTTAGTTTATTTGAGCTCGTTTTCTTATCTAAGTACTTTGTTTATAGTAGAAAAAAAAGAACCCATCTTAAATTAAGGTTGACTTTGCTCAAATCAAGATTATTTGACTTTAGAATTTATGTGAATTTTGGTTCTCTATTTTCCCTAAATTAAGAATAATAAAATTATCATCGACAAATTGGACACAAAATAGAATTTGTGAGGTGGTCGAAAGAAAATTCATTTTAAAAATATGAAAAATATTTATTTCTTGATTTGGAGTCTGTCGATACAAGGTTTCAGTCGGAACATGCCGATTATACCATACCCTTAATTTCTATTTCTAATACTATTTTGAAGCATACATATGTTGAATGAGTTCCACAAACCAATTTTGGGGACTTAGCTTCTTTAGCAAAAAAAATTAATGCAAGTGAAAAACAATCATAAGACGCATCTTCTGGCAAAATGTTATAGTCCTAACTCTTTTGGTTGGACGGCCATAGCTAAAGTAGAGGATATAAAAAAAATATGTATGTGGCAGCTGGTCCGATTCTGTTTAAAATCGTCACTTACAGGTACATATACTATGTATGTATATTTATACCTACATTACTCAAAAATAGTTAATTCGATGGAGATAATTTATATATATGGAATATATGGAATGCCTATAAAATATTAGACTGATTTTTTATTAGATATTCGTTTTCATCGCTGGATATGCCAAATTGACAATTGTCTGTAGGTCAGAAATCCGCATCAAGCAGTAACTTTTTGTGGCTGCATTGTCATCCGTGAACTTCCTAGTGGCTGGCGTCGTCCCGCTCAAATTAAAAAATCCTTTAAATATTAATAATAAAATTTCGCCCTAACTTCAAAACTTTTGCAGCGCAGTATTCATAAGAACAAGATGATGATTTTGTTCCGAAATGGTAACGGGGTCAGCTATCAACATGAATCGACCACCTTTATCTGATAAGGCACATCTTTAGGAGCATTTGGTGTCTCAAGCTGGCCTGTAATTCTAGAGCCAAACAAACTCATTGGCAACCCGACATGACTCAAAAGCTAACCGATACGCTCATTTCTATGGATACAGGTTATTATAAAAAAACCTCGTTGTTGGCTTTCGAACACAGAATACTCGTACAATCAACTGCAGACTTTTCTATTACTTTAATCGCATATGCTAAGCACGCCGGAACATATATAGCTTCAGTGTCCACGCCCCACCATTGACAAGTCATCACTTCTGACATCTATAGCATATAATCTTGTGCTTAAATACAAACTCTCTCCAAAACGAATATAAAGCGCACACTTCGAAACTTCAACTCACGTAGCCAGAGCCTAGGTATAATTAAACCAACGCCTCGACAACTCGACATACAGACGCGACTCCTCTCCACTGCCGTGTGTTGATAATAAAAATTCCAAAGCGTTTTTCAATAGACAGACGTACCAGCGGAGAGAGAGGAGCGTCGGGCTTAGCAATTGTGCCGCGTGTGATTAAAAACTTGTCATAATTTTTTCCAAAGAAACTATTTAGACAGGCCAGACAGAGTCGGGAAAATACAATTTGAGTTCGCTTACCTGCAGCAGCGCAGATACCGCCAGGTTTTAAAGGAAAATCCCGAGAATAGGGTAGGAAAATATTTGTAAGCATAAAGAGCGACAAGTGTAAATTAGTTGGCCATACATACATATACCTATACTAAGCAGTCTAAACAAGACCTTGACTGTAGATATGTACCTATGTGAGCCGACCGGGCTGTCCTAGGGCTCAGCCCAGCCCCGAGCGCTGCTGGCTAGTTCCAAACATATGGGCACGGTCTGCTACACAGTTATGCCCAATGGAATGCTTGCGGCATATTATTATTTGAATGGCTTTTACAGCACGGACTTTGGTCATGTCGCATGTTACTTTGGCTTATAGTATAAGCCGGCTTGAACAGCTATTTTGATGCTACCGCCGCCTGACTTGGCGCATATGAGTTCTTTGCAGCGCTCTAAGTAGCAGGAGCAAGCAGTTTTCAACCGAAAGTAAAACGTGGCACAAATACTCGCATACTTTCTGCACTCCTGGACAAGTTAATTACGGCGGCTCCAGTCAAAGTCGTTGTCCGGCCTATGTGCAATTTTCATCATTAGCCATTTGTCTGCAGCAAATATCTTTTAACATTTTTATCCAAGCATATGAGAGTATTACATTGTTGTCATTAATTCGTTATGTGCCATTTATTTGGTTTTTACTTTTTTTTTCCTACCACTTTTGTATGAAAAGTTCCAAGAAGTCTTTTTGCAATAGTCACTTTAGTTATTCGGTATTCCATAGAAATACGGAAGCCGCTTAAAGACGCCCCTTTTGCGTCGCGTCGCGTCGCGTCGCTTTGGTTCTTAGTTGTCTATCCATGCATAAATTGCGTCTAGTCATGTTATAAGAACTAACAGACAATTGTCTGTTTATTAGCGTATGACTCCGATCCATGTATAACCTGATTTCTCTATTGCCAGCATGTAACTAGATACTTACCTGCATACCAATACTGCTCTTAACTGTTTGGTGGGTAGCTCGATCACTTGTCAAGTTTCTAACGTCTCATGAAACCATAAGTATCTTGGTTATACTGTATACTACCTATATTTTTTCTTCATTCAAAGTCTTTGAAGTGTCTGGTCTATGCTACTGTAGTTTTCGTTAATTATAGCTGCGGGTCTAATGATAGTATAAATGATCAATTGCTTCGACAAGGTCGACACATAATGACCTACTACTGGCTGCACTGTGGCTATCAAACCCAAGCGAAAGTCCACTGGAGTTGCCAGTCACGACTTTAATGTTGTAATTTCTGGTTCTCCATTGACACCTGCAGTTTGCAATCGCTGCAGTTGGTTTACTTCATCAAAAACTCAGCACACTTTTAATAGGTATATTAGTGATATAATGGGTTCGGTAACGAGTTTCTAAAACTACACTGCTGAAAAAAAATAAATGTTATAATAAGATTTTTAGTACACTTGACTTTAGTTTTGAAAATAAGACCAAACATTATGACCCTGTTGAATGCCGGGAAGATGTGCGTAAATACTTCCTTCAAATATGACTAAGATAAAACCAATATTCCTAAAACAAAAAATCTTGAAATACGATTAGAGTTCATGAATAAAAAAAAAACATTGTTAAATAATAATTTAAATATTTAACTAAAAAAAGAAGATATTTTTTCATAATAAAATTATCAACTTTAAACAACAAATTTTTTTCAAAAATAAAAATTAAAAAATAAAATAAAATTCTTAAAATATTAATAAAATTCTTGAATTCAGAATAAATTATTCTTACATTAACATTTTTAGCTTAATTAAATTTCAAACTTTTTCTCAAAACATGACTAAAATATATGGAATAACATTTATAGTCTTGAATTAAGGAAAAAGTTAATCAAAATTAAAAGAACACCGAAAATTCTCAAAATAAGAACAAAAATTCTTTAAATAAAATAAAATATCTTGAAATGAGAAAAAAATCGTAAAATATGACTTTTAGCATAATAATATTTGAAACTTAAAACAAGAACAAATATTATTAAAATAACAAAAATCTCAAAATTGTCCGAAAAGTTTCAAATTAATATTAAAAGTCTTTTATTGAGAAACACAATATTTAAATTGCGGTTTCCAGCATTTTCAAATTTTAATATTTTAAGGCAAAAATTCCAAAATTCTTTTAATAATAAATGCTTTATATGCTTATTGAAATTTCCTCAAACTTATTAAAAAATAATAATAAATATTTTAAGAAAATATTCTAAAAAAGCGAATATGAGACTCTTATTATAAATTTATATTTTGAAGATTTTTATAAATATCTGAAAATATGATTTTTGACTTTTTACAGTCGAACCTTCCTATTTTTCAAATTTCTTTGGCCTTAATAAATTTATTACTTCCTGGAAAATTTCCCCTTTTTTTTTTTCTTAAAATGAGCTACAGAAATCTTTTTTCAAAACTGTTTAAAATCGGAAATTTAACTTTTCACGATCTTAGACTTTTCTATTTTGAAAAAGTGTATACCAGACTTTTGCAGTCTTATTTTAAGCTTGAAGATCTAAAAAATCATGAACTCCTTAGTCCGTTTCGGTGTTATTTCAAAATCTTAAATCAAGAAGGGCATGCTTAATCTGACAACAAAAAAAGCGTGGACTACTTTCTCAAATTCAGATCCAGTTTGGTTAATTAAAAAAACTACCACATAATTAAAAAATGTGGTACAGTCGAGGCGGTGCCCGACAGTGGAATACCCTGTACCTTTTGTGTCAAAAAAATTTTTCCTGCATATTCCATCTAAGAACTTTCCAATTGGAATTTATTTTTTTTTGGTGAAAATCGATATTTATACCTATAAGTTCCCTAAATTTTTACCCATTTTGATGAAACTCGAATGTTACAACAAAGAATTTATTAAAAGTATACGGGGTAAGTTTCAAGTTGGTATGTTGAGGGGTGTGGGAGAAAACACAGTAAATGGATTGCGGGGGGTGGGGGGACCGCATCGATAAAATTTGGATGTGGATTTGTTCATTAGAGCCACATGAATGAGCTTACCAAAAATTGTGATTCTAGGTCAGTTGTAGCCATAATTGCGTAGAGTCAAATATTGACGCAGTTTATTGGCAAGGGGTGGTGAAATTTGCACATTTTTGACTATAACTTCTGTTGTATTTGTCCGATTTTGTTCATTTTTTACACATAGATGCAGGTGAAAATACTTAACGGTGTGGCTAAAAACCGCGAAACTTCACTGCGGGGGAACGGGGGAAGATATTGACATGATTCAACAAACTTCATCTGCTTAGGAAATATGCGCACCAGCTGGTAAAGTTTCGTGTCTCTAGCTCTTATAGTCTCTGAGATCTAGGCGTTCATGCGGACGGACGGACGGACGGACGGACGGACGGACATGGCTCAATCGCTACCCGAGGTTATGATAAGCATTTTGGTATAAAGGACTTGGGGTCTGCCACGCCTCCTTCTGTCCGTTACATACATTGCACAAACCTAGTATACCCTTTGTACCTATAGGTACAGGGTATAAAAATTCTTACGGTTGTAAAAAATAACCAATCTTAAAAATAATATCTTTCTCTTAAAATTATGAATGAAAATCAAGGACACTTTTAAAAAATTTTAACCAAAGAGTAGTGTGTGCTTTAAAACTAATAAATTTTTTTTAATTTATTATGATTTTGGATTTGAATCATTATCCACTATTATTCTCCCACACAAAAGTCTCTCTACAAAGAATCATTTAGAAAATTTGATATTCATCTGACTTGTATAATCTAAACCGTGATATATTAAACTTTTTCATGATAACCCATCTAACCATAACTTTTTTTTTGTAACTTGGCAGAGTCAACGATCGCATCATTTCTGTCAACGGCGTCTCACTTGAGAACGTTGAATATGCCACTGCCGTGCAGGTACTCCGAGATAGTGGCAACACTGTCACATTAGTGGTAAAGCGTCGTGTGCCCCTCAATCCTGCCAATGCCGTGCAGCACCAGCATTCACATAGCATGAGTTCGGTAGGTCTGACAAATGGCCAAACGCCCAGCGCTGTCATGTCCAGTATGAGTCAACCCAATTCGTTGAACTCGTCGCTTGTTCAGAATGCAAGTGCTGGACAGCCCATTAAGGTAACATTGACCAAAGGCAGTAAGAAGGACGATTATGGCATAGTGCTGGGCTGTCGACTCTTTGTTAAAGAGATCTCAACAAAGGCGCGTGAGCAGTTGTCCGCCAATGGTTACTCACTGCAAGAGGGTGATATTATCACACGCATACACAATACTAACTGCGGGGATACCATGAGTCTAAAGGAGGCCAAAAAGATCATAGATGGCTGCAAAGAGCGCTTGAATTTGGTTGTTCTGCGTGATATTACCAATCAGGCGGTAGTAAGCCAGCTCAATAATTCAGGACAACAAGCAAATCTATATGGCACACATCAACCACAGGTCTCCAGCTGCAGCAACAATTTGGATGATGCCTATTTACCGGGTGGTGCCAGCTACTCCTCACAGAATTTGTACGTGCAGCCACCAACGCGTACCTCCAATGGCCCAGCCAATGGACTTAACGATGAGAAGAGCAATCTGACGCCGCGTGGACGCTCACGCGGACCGCTTATGGACGGCGTTTCACTGCAACAGTTGGATCGTCCCGTAACGCCAACTAATAGTCGCGCACGCATAGATGAGCCGCCGCGTCCGCCACCACCAAGAGGCAGCAATGGTGCGGCAAACGAGGATTTTTATAGCTCCAGACGTCAGCTGTATGAAGAGGAGAATCTAGCACGCAATCGCCAGTCTGCCGAGCCGCGCTTTATTTCATTCCAAAAGGAGGGCAGTGTTGGTATACGCCTGACAGGCGGCAATGAGGCTGGCATCTTTGTTACTGCCGTACAGCCTGGTTCACCGGCTTCACTGCAGGGCCTAACGCCTGGCGATAAGATTCGTAAGGTCAATGACATGGATATGCATGGTGTTACCCGTGAGGAGGCCGTGCTGTTTCTGCTCAGCCTGCAAGATCGCATCGATCTCATCGTGCAGTACTGCAAAGAGGAATACGACGAGGTCGTAACCAATCAGCGAGGCGACTCGTTCCACATTAAGACACACTTCCACTGCGATAATCCTTCCAAAGGCGAGATGGCTTTCAAAGCGGGCGATGTTTTTCGAGTTATCGACACATTGCACAATGGCGTAGTGGGATCTTGGCAGGTACTAAAAATTGGACGTGGTCATCAGGAGATGCAGCGTGGAGTTATACCAAACAAGTCACGTGCCGAGGAACTGGCTACAGCGCAATTCAATGCCACAAAAAAGGAGATGAATGCAAATGAATCACGTGGAAACTTCTTTAGGCGACGACGGTGAGTTTGATTGCATTGAGATTACGGGTAGGGAATGTCTGACTAATTAATTTTTCTTGTTTCTTTACAGCTCCACACATCGAAGATCCAAGAGCTTGTCGCGTGAGAACTGGGACGATGTGGTCTTTTCCGATAGCATTTCCAAGTTTCCCGCCTACGAAAGAGTTGTTCTACGTCATCCTGGCTTTGTGCGACCAGTTGTGCTCTTTGGACCTGTATCCGATTTGGCACGCGAAAAACTGGTCAAAGACTTTGCCGATAAGTACTCCACACCACTACAGGATGACGACAAGTCAAATGGCAAGTGTCGCATTGTGCGTCTATCTAACATACGCGATATTATGGATCGTGGCAAACATGCCCTGCTGGATATTACACCTAATGCCGTAGATCGTCTTAACTATGCACAATTCTATCCCGTGGTCATTTTCCTAAAAACCGATAGCAAGCATGTCATTAAGCAGCTGCGTCACGGATTGCCCAAGTCGGCGCACAAGAGCTCCAAAAAGTTATTGGAACAATGTCAGAAACTGGAAAGAGTGTGGTCACACATCTTCAGCACACAGATTGTGCTCAACGATGAGGAATCGTGGTATCGCAAATTGCGGGATGCCATAGATCTGCAACAAAGCGGCGCAGTATGGATGTCCGAGTCCAAGGTGAGTTGCTTCTTTCAACAGTATGCGTACAGCGTCTGGTGTTTGTAGTTGTTAGTCGTACGTATGTCCAAGTCTTAATAAGACTAGCAAAGCATCTCAGTAGCTCACAGAGTCTTGATGTCGTACCAATCTTGTAATACATAAAGCCTGTTATGATAACTGCATTACGTTTTTAATATATTTAATTTCTGGTGATGGGATCGTGATGAAAATGAGCAAGCTTCAGAGAAATGTAGGTAGTCATAAGGAGGTGTGGTTCTAGTCTCCTAGTAGCAGAGAATATATTTTTCTACACATATATATACTTATTACCAAAAAATTTTAAAATTTTCCAACTTATATAGGAACGAAAGATACCCTTAGGATGTTGACTTTATCGGGTAGAAATGCAGAAGTGCCCGATTAAACACGCGAGTAACGCTAACAACTATGCAGAAATGCAAAAGTGTCTTCCTAACAAAGAGAGCTTCATTTGAAGAACTTTTTGGGTGTTGTTTGGGATTAACGAAATTTTAAAGCATTAAAGATATGCTTCAGTAAAATATATATATTTTATGATCATCTACTGCACAGAAATTACATTATGTTAATGATCAGAATGCTTTGGGCTAAGCCCAAATTAAGTTTACTTAAATAGTTAAGTAAGGTATTTTAACATTTGATCGCTTTAAATCTGGAGTTGCGAAGTACAGAGTCATCAAGTAGAATCCAAGTTTAACTGAGTAATAAAATGTTTCTAAACTGGTACTGTTTAAAAGTGGATGATCCAGATATAAGATCTCTGCTCTGAAACTAGTTCGTAAATTTTGTTAAATTTAGCAAGCCGAAAATTGTATCCAGTTGGCTATTCTAGCTGTAGGAAGCTTTTCTATCAGAGGCATAAAAAAAAAGAGGCAGTCCTGGAAATAAATTCGAAACTAGCGCTACCCTATTTAACAAAAAAATGTCAGAGCTCCGAGTAAATTCTAAATTGAGATTAGATTTATTTAACTAGTTATTAATTTTTAGTTTATCTTTACTTAATTTCTTTAAATGGTTATGGTATACTTTCTAATTTAATTTTCTAACCTTTTTTCCCCCCCTCAAAAACAACACCGCCAACCCTTTAATAACAAAAACATTAACATCTAACAGTTTCCTGATTTCCCTACCGAAATGATATTCCCACCCTATATAGCACAACCATGCAAATTTCCCTGCTGTCGGCCCACATCGACCTCAGTGCCACGCTATAATGCGATTCGTCGCAACTCCTTTTCGCTACAGCCATTAAACGATAGCACACTAACACCACCGCCACGCCCACCGCCCATTGGCTATGATCCTAGTACATACGCAGCCGCTGACATGTCCCATATCAATGCTAAGCGTCTCAAATCATATACCATGGTGCCCATTATCAAGCCGGCTGTCTCCATGCCCAGCGGTTTGGCAGCGGCCAAACAAACCGCAGCACGCCACACAGCTGGTTGTGGTGTATTGGACGACTTGGCCACAGCTGATGCTGACACCAGCTCACAATATCATAGCTCACAGCCAAATCTTTTAAGCAATAGCTTTGCCACGCCCAAGCACGATTATCACTCCAATACAAATCTCAATGTGCCCATAGCGGTTGCCGCATCCACACAATCAAATCTAACGCTGGGCTATGGTGCACGTTATGGCCAGCGAGCCACCTCTATAGAGCCACGCAGCACGCCCTATTATTACCATGAGCTATTGCAGAAGAATGTCTTTGATTCTAGCTTGAATCTGCTGCAGGAGAAGAATAGTAATATCAAGCAGCAGGACAAGGTGGCAGCAGCTGCAACTGCTGCAAACAACGCCGCTGTGGGGCAGGGCAAACGCCAGGCCATGGCCAAACCACAGCAGCGACTGCAAAGCAGCAGCAGCGCCAAGCTGGCAGCAGCCTATGGTGGCGCTAATCTCGGTGGCAATAGTGGCTTTAACTCCTCCAGCGATATGCTTAACAATGGCAATAGTAGCAGTGCGGGCACATTGGTAGATGAAGATGGCTTTAATCCTACACCTGCTGCTAGAAATCTGGCTTTTACAACACTTACTAACCAAATTGCCAATTTAAATAATACAAGTAGCAACAACAACAACAACAACAGCAATGCTGATTCCAACAATAATCTTGGCCAGAATAATGAATGCATTGCATGAGAATGGGTGTTAATTTAGTTGAAGAGTGTTTCCTGCCTGCGCGGCTGAGTGACAGTTAAAGACAGCAGGCGGCTGTGGCTGTGTTGTAGGTGGCGTATACTCGACATACCATAGCCATGCTGGAACTGCTCTATGACGTACATTCCTCCTTTTTTGATAAGACTTTTCAACTGAATATAGTTTTTTTTGTTGCATGCTTGTTTTGTAGTTGTACCTACTAAAATTGTTCATAAGAGTTGCTAAATATGTATTTTATGTATCATCTTTAAAGAGCTCATAAACATACTCATAGTATATTGTAAAGTTGTTCACAATTTATGTATATATTTATATAAATGTTGCATGTAGAGAACATTAAATCATAATATAACAAAGCATCTAAACGTGCTGCAACTCGTTAGAAACTACTTTAAAATAAAACAAACTTTTTTGGGTACATGTTACAATAAGTTTTGACGATAACATATGCCCAATGTATCGACTATTTATTGAGCTTAAAGCGTGTGTAAGTAACGAGTAGTGAATCTTAACGAGTAGCAGTCGTTAGCAACATCCAAAAATTATATTCGAAATCCATTATTTTGTATTGAAGCCTACTTTAAGTTAAAAAGCAAAAATATATAGCTGGCTCTAATGCTAAAGAAAAAAAACCAGTATTATATAATTTGCTCACCAAATATTTATATCAAGTTGCTAACTAAATGTTTTTCGTTTTCATTTGTTTCTTTTATTTACATACCAAAAAATCAAACCAAAAACATCATCATGGTCATTTCCTGCTTAATCATCCCGTTGAAATTCCGAAACATATTAATCAATCAAAAAAACATACCAAATATCAACCAATAATACTCAAAACTGTCTACGTCCAAAACTAAAAACAACCAAAAAAAAATCAACAATCGTATAAAAATAAAAAAAAAAATTATCAAATATTGTGTTCGTCCACATATTACGTATACGTATGAAAAATGCTTGGCATACAAACAATCTACGTTCAATCAAACGTATCAATCATGTTATATTTTTATGTTTCATACACGTTTTTTGTTATCGTTTTCTTTTTTGCGTTTATTATTTAATCGATAAAAAAAATCAAAACCTACTTCAAAACGTTTGTTGCTATTTTCAAAAACGCGCTAAATTGGATCCAATACAATTTAATTCCAAAACGCTAATATAACAACTCAATTTAACTCTGCGCCAAAAACTTAAAACTAACCCCAGCCCGTTGAGTCCCTGTCCGATGATTTCCTATTCCCCATGACCACATCCCGTCTATCGTATGCATCAAGTCCCGAGTCAGACTTGGAGCTAAGTCCCGGGCCATCTGCATCATTGTCGCTTGGCAACTTACCGCAATTGGTTAAAGCGAGCTCAGATCCATCGATTGCCACTAATCAGGATAACTTGGATAGGGATAGAGACATAATTGGTGAAGGATTACCACCTCCATACACGGTAAGAGGTCCCAAAGTCAATACCAAACTCAAAATAGCATGCGCTTCACTAAAAACAAACAGCAAGTGTCTAAGCCACAGCATTCTAAACCCAATGTTAATCCAAATCTCAGTCATCATATTTAGCGCACAGTCTCTAATACTTTTCTATACCCACCTTCGCTCCCTTCCAAAAAACAAAAAAAATGCCAACGCACCGTGCAGGTACCATACGATCATGGCGTGCAACCGCCTCCAAATCGTCGCCAGACCATTGAATCCAACAAGTACAGCATCTATGGCACCAATACAGCACAGCAGCAGGTAGCAAGTGATGCCGCAACCACGGCTACACGTCCGCAATCGCTCTACGGCATTAATGCGCCAGACTTGCCACCACGCATTGATCGCCAGTCCAAACCGGGTGATGTGTCCCTTAACTCTACTAGCTCGTCGCGCAATAACAGCTCTGGTGGCACCATGGGTCGCAGCGCACAGGAGCGCCTCTTTGGCAAGGCTGTGGTGCAGGATGATGTGCAGGCTGAGTATGTTACACGTAATGCCTTGGCTGGAGCAGGCAGCGCTGATACTATTGAACGCCAGCAGCAGCAACATGCCTCTTTGGAACGCCAGGCACGTATGAATGCAGCCATAGGCAGTCCAGCGCAGCATAAGACAAATGGTGCATCCACCTATGATAGTGTCTCTAGCTACGATTCGTATAATAATACGCAGCTGGCCATGCAGAGCTTGGGACGTTTGGGTCCCAATGCGCCCGATGATCTCAAATCCGTGCCAAATGCCAGGTAAGTCGAAACTTATTTTTATTGCTCCATTATGCTAAATGTGCTCTAACGTTTCAGTGGGCGTCCTCTGCCGCCTGTGGGTCAAGCTCACGATTATGGTCGCACACCGCATGATCATCGTGGTTTTGCGCCAGCCAATGACTTGAACCGCCAGAGCAGCCCGGCCAGACCGCACTATCATGATGTAAACTCTTCGCGTAATATAGGCAAGTAATCTTATGACATCTTTATTATTATAATTCAACATGGTCATCGGATGGTCATCATACTATTGATTGGAAGTCTTTTAATCAAGTACATGGAAACTCTGATCAGGGAGTGTATAAGAAGATTTTCGTGAAAAAATTCAATGGATCCATCGTTAGTTTCCCAAATATACCGAGGGTTCTTTTCTTCGAGCGTACAAAAATATTTTCCATAAATAGTATATTTAATCGAAAGCGCTTTTTAGTTTTTACCTCTATTCTATATTTCCTAATCTTTTATAACTAAACTATTATATATATCTTAACTACTTAACAGATCCACGCAATGGCACCCCTCAGCGTCCCTCAAATCTGGGCCTAGACGGCAGTCCGCGCAAGCCTTTGGTTGAAACAAAAACCGATTATGGCAAATACAGGTAAGCATAGATTTGGATTTTGACCAACAACTAACACTATGTATAAACGTGTACCAAGCCATATACAACTTTTACTTTTTCTTTCTTTTTGACAATTCGCCATTGAACTATTTTGCATGCATTTATCGATAATTATCGTCACGGCGTCGAATTATGTATACGTATACTTCTATATCTTTCCAATTGTCCCTAATATTGTGTGTGCCGTCCTGTGTCCCATAGACGCTACCATTTATGTGTCCCGCCCATGCACCACTTGCATTATACACGCCGCACACCCTGTGCCCTTCAGTGTTTGCCAGCATCCACAACTGTGCAGCAGTTCACACAGCTCAGCAGCTTGAATCGCTTCAATCGAAGCGGTTTAACTCTGATGGATGCCTCGAATTTTCGACCTATTGCCGCACCGCGATTGCACAAGGTTATGCCAAGTGTTTCCGCTTACGATACGCTCGTTTAAGAGTAACTTAAATACGATTTTACCTTTTTACGATAAATAAACTTACGAAATATTTTTACGAAATTGCATTATTTTTTGTAGTCTCTAGACTTCTTTCTTCTAATCTTTTCACGATAGAGAAAATAAACCTTCAAGGTAATTTTACGATATTGCCCATATTTTATTTCAGATATAACTCTTAAAAATGTATTCTCAATATCTATTTCCCCATCTACTTCAACGTTCTTTAAACTGCTCGAATTTTTCATACTTCTGAGTGTCATGAACAACAATTTTTTTTAACCCACGTCCCTTTTCACCCATTTAATGACCTGTCTCTGCACTGTCACTTGTCTAAGCGTGTAAATAAATCCCCTGGTCCCTAATCTTATGAGTATTATAATATAAGAAAATTACAACACAGCCACACAAAAAAATCGATATTTGGGTGCGAAGATCCGACAATGTTTACTACACGTTTTTGGGGTCGCTGAATTCGAATCCTAAAAACCCAGCAGAAGTATTTTGGGGAATATGTGAGAAGCCTTACATGCTGACATTGAAACCCTGTATTCGGATTCAGTGAGCCCACGAATATACAATAAACATCGTCGGATACCCGGTTTTTCTGCTGATGTTTTGAGATCTTGAATCCAAATTTCAAACATGATCTGACCTCCAAACACAAAAATCGATTGTTTTTTGTGTGGCCGTGTAGTCATTGTATTTTTATATATGGGCGAAAATACGTAAAGTTTGTAAATTGTGAGATATTCAATATTATTCAAGTTATTGATAAATTCATATTCAGTTGTTATTCTTAAACAAGTCGTAAGTTATGAAAATTATATCTTTTCTAATTAAACGTATTTTCGTCCAAATACGCTACACATGTATGTATGTATCTGCAACCTCACTGAATATTTCTCATATTTAACACATTTACAATAAAATTTGGTCAATCTTTTTTTTTTATATATTTCTTGCTGTTTTGCTTGTGTTTGTGCTCGCTACATCATCAATTTTTCGTAATGTTCGAACTTGATCACAATCCCACACAATACCTTATCACACCATAAACACACATAGTCGCAACAATTCCGTTTCACAAGCCGACTACAGCAAGTTGCCGAAGAATCCGCACGTTGTGGTGCCTCCACCAAATGTTAATGGTCAAATGAATGGCAGCGCCACGCCCAGCAGCAATGGCAGTGGACCTTTTAAACCAGTGCCACCACCCAAACCGAAGAACTATCGACCACCAGTGCAAAGTGGCAGCAGCGGCAGCGGTGGGACTACACCCTGGGAAAATGGCGTAAGTCGATCAATATGGTCAAAATTATGTTTAGTACTAAATACTTCAACTCTTGCAGGATTCCGGCTCACCACGTTCACCAAATGGATTTTTCTATCCACCCACACCATCACATCATCATTATGCACAACAAACACCGGGCTCACCTCATCAGGGTCAGGCTGCCAATGGTCATATGCAGCCCACTTATAGTGGTAGCAATAGCAATTATGGCCAAGCGCCACCGCCTCAACAGTATCCAGCTGCCAACGGCTACAATGGAAATAGTCATCATTATAATGGCGGCAGTGGCACTGGTCCATATATTGCGCCACATCGCGGTATGCCACCGCCAATTGGTGAGTTCAGTAGTTAATTTTAAATCAAATGGAAGTACCTAGTTACTAATAGTTAATCAAGCACCACCTTTAGTATGTATATAGAGTTAGATGTGTTTTGTGAATCTTTATTCTCTTTACATCGGAAAGAATCTAAAATATATAAAATGTGGTTTTAATTTAAGTTGTAGCCGGTGAAATATCCGGTTCACAATTCAATAACTAATATCATTCTGAGTAAAAGATTTGGTTTGAGTGCAAAAATGTATTTGCGTATATACAAAGATATTATCATCTAAGCGAAAATTAGAGATACAAGGGAAACACAATCTGTAGGCTTTTCAATAAAAAATTTCCCGTTGCTATAATTAAAATTATTAAAATTTTATATAAAAAAGATGGCGTACGTTAAAGTCGGGCGCGGACGACTTTAGGATACCCTGTACCACCACATTGCAATCAAGTCCGATATATTACTTACGAACACCAAAAACAATTTCTTTGCCAAATTCAGTTACAATATTTTTATAAACAAACGAAACACAACGAATTTTCTTCAAAAAACTTGTTTTTGACCGATCGGTCCTATGGGAGTTATATTATATAGTCAACCGATTTTGATAAAATTTGGTACAGTGTTTAAGAACTCTAAAAAACTTCGGAATGTCACATTTGGTTACAATATCTTAACAAATAAACGAAACACAACGAATTTTGTAAAAAAAACGTTTTTTTGACCGATTGGTCCTATGGGAGCTATATGATATAGTCAACCGATTTGGTAAAAATTTGCTACAGTGTTGAAGATCCATAAAAAACTCCCGAATGCCAAATTTGGTTACAATATCTTCACAAACAAACGAAACACAACGAATTTTGTAGAAAAAACGTTTTTTTGACCGATTGGTCCTATGGGAGCTTTATGATATAGTCAACCGATTTTGATAAAATTTGGTACAGTGTTGAAGATCTATAAAAAACTCCCGAATGCCAAATTTGGTTACGATATCTTCACAAACAAACGAAACACAATGAATTTAGTAGAAAAAACGTTTTTTTGACCGATTGGTCATATGGGAGCTATATGATATAGTCAACCGATTTTGGTACAGTGCTTAGGAATTCTAAAAAACTATTGTGTGCCAAATTTGGTTACGATATCTTCATAAACAAACGAATTATCCATCTAAAACTTTTGGTTTTTTTCGAGGTCCTCTGAAACACCCCTATGGGAGCTATATAATGTAGTCCCGATATCAAAAAAATAAAATAAACTTGTCTCCTATGGATTAATAAGGGATCTTATTTGAAAGTTTGGTTGCTCTAGATCTTACCATCTCTGAGATCTAGGCGTTCATACGGACAGACGGACATGGGTATATCGACTTCTCTAGTCACTCTGATCATACTTTAGGTAACTTTGGGGGGTCTCCGACTTCTCCTTCTGTACGTTACATACATTTTCGGCTTGCACAAACACAATATACCCTTTGTACCATACGGTACAGGGTATAAAAAACACTTCTTTGCGGCAGCCTACTAAATACACAACTGTCCTTTGAAAATCTGTTTTTTTAATTTCGTAAAGTGTATTCAAAACGTTTTTTAAATTATGTTGACTCACTTTTTGAGTTTGATTGAAAAGTAGATATTAAAGATACTCAATTTTATTCGTTTCGCATGAATTTTTTATGCAGTTTTCCGTATTGTAGTTTCAATACCAAGTTCTAATATTTATTATAAAATGGATTTAAATATCTTTTGTGGTTCAAAAGTTATGATTTTTATACAAAAAAAAGTCCAAATGAGCCACTGTGCACCGATGTGTTAATTGTGTTTAACTGTAGTATAAGAAGACTATAGAAACAGATGGAAAGAATGTAATTTTTTTTAATGTCTCTTTATCGGAATAGAATATCCTTCTAAATCTTATAATTTTTAAAAATTGCATTGTTTATGCTGAAAAATTGTTAAAATTATTAATATGTATTTAGGTAGAGTCCATACTTCTGTTTCAAAAACGTAACCAATATAATTTTTCCGATTTCAGGTAATTTACCACCCCACACACCAGAACGACATGCACTCGATCTGGCCGGTAGTCGTGAACAGCGTGGATCTGCATTCGAGCTATATCGTAAACCTCAAATCGGCGCCGTAACAGGGCACCATCATAATATGAGGTAAGTTTTTTTTCAATAGTATTTTAAAATGACACCCAACGTCCTTCCCCTCATGACCAACATAAACAAACAAGCTAATTGCGAGTTACAAATGTTATGTCCCTAAAACATTAACGAGTTCGTAGAACTCTATCAATACAAATCTCTATACTCTACCTTCAAGCAGTCCAAACGCTGAACTCTTGTGTTAACGAAAAATGTTTTTATTTTTGTTTATAAGCCATTTTTGTAATTTACAACAACAAATCAATCAATTTGTCAGTCAATCAAACCGTCAATCAAAGCTCATATTGCCAAAAAAATAAATACAATCATACTCATGCGGTTGCTGGTCATCATATTGTTAAAAATATTATTGGAAATCGAATTCGACGCAAATTTTCACAAAACGCACAAAAAAATAAACGCATATATTTATTACATTTGCTTAAAAAGCTGCATAAAATTAAAAAAAAAAAATACATGCATAATTATTGTATTTTGCAATAACCAAAATTATTAACCAAGCTGCTTAACAAAATTCAAAGTTGTAAAAAAATGTTATCGATAACAATTTGTGCGCATCACGCACAATTTGTTAAAAAAAAAATGAATTAGTTTGAAATAAAAAAAACGAAAATAAAACATTTTTCGGGTTAACTTTTTTCACTTGGAACCAAGAATACAAATTTTCATATCCACACTCTCTTTCTACAGTTTCTCTATATACATTTTATTATCATGCTTTTTGCATTGTTATCTTTCCTTTGAACTGTATACATTTTTAGAATTCAATATTTTTGGGCTTTCAATACTAAGGTTTTGGGTTATTGAAACAATTTCCAAATATATACATATTAAAAATAAAAACTAACACAGATTATAAACTAATAGAATTCTAAAAAATATTTTTGCCTACATCAAATTTTTTAAAACTGGTTTTTGGTATTTAATGGTAATATCTACAATTTGGTTATTTTGCAAAATCTAATAAGTATTTTTACAAACTTGATTTATTTTTTAAAAAGAGTTTTAAGCTAAACTTTATTTTATATATATGTACTTATATATCTATATGCGCTGTGTGTTTTTGCGAAAGTTTTGCAGAATCTTCTGAAATAATTATAGAAAAGAACCGAGCGTGGTTGAAGTATATTAAATGTGAGAACTTGATTTTCAAAAAATTTCAAAGAAATATTAGCTCACATTGTTATTTTCAATCAGCAGAAGAATTTTAAAAGATTTGATTTTATTTGTTTCAAAACTTAAACTCAATTCTAAAAAGACTTGATCTCACTTTTGTCCGTTGCCTTAAGAATTCTTCGCTGTTTGTGAGCAAGTCTAAGCCTATCCCAGAACTCACTTCACTTCCTAATATGTCTGCTAACTAAATTCCAAAACTCTAGCGAAATGGAGCCATATGACGCGCGATATGAGGACTACTATGCAATGCCCCCACCACCACCACCGGGTCACCCTATGCAGCGTTCACGCTCCGCCCCGCGTTATCCACACGAGCGTCCACCGCATGCTCAAGATCCAAATTACTATAATAACTATGGACCAGCAACGCGTGCACCACAACAGTATTACGATGAAAATGGTTTGGAAATTGCGCCACCACCTTTTTTGCCCCATAAGAAAAAGAAATCCATGTTGAAAAGTCCGCTTACAGCGCTCAAGAATGCCATCATGAAATCCACGCGTCCGCTGCGTCGCATGAACAGCATGGTTGAGCCGGAGCGTAAACCCAAAGGTCTACGACGACAGCAATCCATGCTGGAACGTGGCGTGCAAAGACCCTACTATCCAGATGAGTACCCCACATATCCAGCTGGCTTTGAAGGCAGACCACCATATGAACGCAGTGGCAGTGCACCTGCTCGTGGCATGCCGCAAGATCATTATTATAGGGGTGAGCAAGCGCACTATGCACAGCAATATGCGCCACAGGAGACGATGAATAGCACCTATCAGAACCTAGAGAGCGACGATATCTATGGCAATCTAGGTGGTACGGCGCCACGAATGTCGCGTAACATGGAACAGGGGTATGCTGGCTATGAACAGTACGATCTATATGCAAATCGCGCATCTATTGATTTAGAGCGACGGCAGGCGGAAGCGGCAGCAGCATCTACCGGACGTAATGGTCGACGCATCGTGCGACGTCATAGTACAACTACTGCAGATCGCGGCGCGCCGCCCAATCGGCGACACATGATGCCCGCTAGTCCAGGCTATGGTGCAGAGCCAGAGGACATTTATCAGAGCCAACAAGGCGCCTATATGATGATGGAGCAGCGGCGAGCACCGAACTCAGAAGTTATGACACGTAGACGTTTCTATCCCGGCGCTGCCAATGAGCAATGTGAAGAGCCGCTGTATCAGTCTCGGCGTGAAATGCAGCGCGAGATGCAGCGTAATCATCTCTACCAATCCAAGCGCGAAATGCAAGAGCGCATAACGCAGGGCAAGCGCGACATGGAACGCGAGTTTAGTCCGCAAAGCAGCAGTCAATCAGAGCGCGATGATCGCTCAGAGCGATCGGATACAATCTATCAAACACGACGAGAGGTAAAGGAGAGTGCGCTGAAAACACGCACGCAACTGCGAGATCAGATCTATCAGACGCGGCGAGAGGCTTTAGAAAGCATGGCTGAGCCCATCTATGTCTCGAAACGAGACATGGGCCGGCCAGCGCCCATATACGAGACGCGTGAAGAGAGCATACTGCAGTCACGTGAGAATGAGACGGACGAAAAGAAGGAGGGCAAGACCGAGATACAGGTAGAAATAAATGCGGTGCAGCTGCCGGAGGATGAAGATACCACGCTGAGTCGCTCAGATTTGCAAAAATCTTCGGATACGGTTATAGAGAATACTAATGCAGCACCGGCAACACCACTGTCTGCACGCGCGCCACTAGTTAAAAGTGAACTGGAGGATGATGAGGATGTAGATGAGGCCGATAGCTCTGCTGAGCCAACGGAGCAGTCCACAGCCATTGAGACTAATCGCCACAATGAAGGCATGTTGGCGAGTGAAACACAAAACATTTCCGATGATGTTTTTGAAACAGCAGGACAAACGGCGCAATTAAGCACAGAACAGCAGCCCACACAGCCGCTGTCACCACGTGCCCAACGTGCGCCATTCCATATATCAAACATATTAAAGCGCACAGCGCCACCGCCACTGCCTGCCGTCGGTGACAGCTGCACCTCCATTGAAACGCAATACACATCACAAGCCAGTTTGCCTGTCGGACCACCAAATGCAACTAGCACACCCTTTAGCAGTAGCATGTCACTGCCCATTGCTGGTCCTGTGCCCACATCGGCACCAGCTGCTGCCTCCGCCGCCAACGGACCCTTTCCCAATTTACCGCGAGAGCCCAGCACAATGCGCGGTTTCTTTGATTCCACTGGCGGCTCACTTGCCGACAAAGTCTGGCATGTTTCGCTGCAGATACCGCCTGGTGCCATACCAGCGGGCGTGCGTCAAGAGATCTACTTTACGGTTAGCGATCCGCGCATGGGTCAGGCTGTAGGCGGTCCACCGCTGGACATGGAAAACGGTTGGTCTAACTACAGTTCTACTACCACTACCACCTCTTAAAACAAACTACTACCAAAGCAAAGTCACATTTATTATTATTATTATGTTAATGTGTGCAATATTTTGAATGCAAACGATTCTTACTGCAATTTTTTATTGTTGAATTTTGTTTAGTGTAAACATAGCATTAAATATACATACATATATGTTTTTGTATATAGCAAGTTGCATATACCTATGCTAGTTATAATTATATAATTGCACTTTTTTCTGTTTGTGTGTAGTTGTGCTTGTAGTTTAATTGTGTAGAAAAAAAATATTTTTATTTTTTATGGGATTTACTAATTTAATGCATGATCTTTCATAATCTAATCGTTGCTATTTGCTAACTTTTCACATCTCTCATACTAATAAAAAAAATACTTAAACTTATACATATCTACAATACATACATTTAAAGTGAAATCATTTAGAGTTTAGAATCTTCCATGCCTGTTCCGGATTTCGAGTTTATCTCTGTAGTTACACTGAGATATTCACAACGAGCCGGTGTAGGCCTAAGTGTCGTCCTAACCTACGCGGAAACCCAATTTTTAGATATTGTCTTTATCTCCAAAAGGGTTTTACAAGTACACGTATGCGCAAAACTTCCGAAAGACTTGACACAGGGTTCATATCCACAACAATGTTTGGTTTTGCTACGATCCGATAGGACCTGTCGGAAAACTAAATTTTTTTCCAATTTGCTATTAGCAAATTCTTTCAATTTTTTCTGATACCCTGTTCTTTGAGTGCAAACAAACTTAAAAAAGAAAAAACTTGGTAAATAAATTTTTTACCAAAATGATCAGGATGGCAAATGAAATCAGGTTAGCCATGTCCGTCCGTCTGTCTACGTGTTCTTAACGGTATTTTCTCGAAGAGCATAAAATTTTGCCATAAGTTGTGTCTTAAGATTTATTTGCACGCTTGCATTCAATTTTTTTCCCAATATCCCATATTACATTTTTAAAAATATCTCCCTTTTTTCAATACCCCTTTATGGATGGGTGGACATTTTATTTATATCGATTGGAATCTTGGGATGTAATAGGCTAAAATAGCTTAATTCTTTTGCCAAGAAGGTCTATAAAACCAAGCTTTTTAAAAACTATTTGTCAAGAAGCTGTTGTTACCAAAATAAATAAAATAAAAAATTCGTTTTACTCATTGAGGATACGTCACCCAGTTCCCCCAACAGTTTTTCACAAAATCGAAGAATCGAACAATTAAATAATTCTTGCTAACATATTCTTTATAACGCATCAAAATCGGAAGGTACGCGTATATTAGTCAGGATATTGTAACCCTAACTGCACTCTTCTTTATTAAGGTCCTGAAAATTTAAGATCAACTAGTTTCATGAATATACAACTTACATTCGAATCAAAGCGCAAAAGTCAAAATAAGTATTTGATTTATAAATAAGAAAGTGCAAGAAACTCAATAAATTATGGACATAGTTTCGAAAGTCAGATTGTATTAACTTTTTTATGGGAACAAATAGATAAAGTTTTTTTTTTCGGAAAATTACTCAATTTGGGAAGATTTTGAGAAGTTAATCGAAAAATAACAGACTTTTCGCAAAAATGTTCTATATAAAACAGGACGAATAGAGAATCCTTGTACAGTAGTTTCATGTCTGTATGGAAACTAAAAAAAAACTTCGAGTTAAGATATTGAACATAATTTTCCCACCAAAACCTGTAGCATGTATGTCTTTATTAAAAAGCTATGATGAAACCTGTAGTTGAATGGGACTACTTATTGCTTTGGGTGATAAAGCATATAGGGTGCTCTTAGCTTTCCTTGAGCTTCCAGGCATATTTTAATTGGTAAAATCTTCCAAGGGTGGGCAAATTAAAATGATAAATTGTATACTGAAAAAGATTTGTGGTTAAATAATAATAGTGTATAGGTACCTCCAAAAACTATAACAATTATATATGTATATTATATATTTACTAAATTAATTTTATATCAGTGAATTGAATGCATTTCAAGAAATCGATTACAATTATTTTTTAAAGCATCTATTTAGAGATCAATAATGGGAAGACAAATTTTTTTATACAGAAAAGGATATTATTGGACTGGTCTGCTTAGGGCGTCTAAAATTTGTGGAAATACGTTAAAAGTACAATAAGAAATATAAATGTTATGTTACCTATATCTTACACTCTATCTGATTGCTATACACTATCTTCAATAAATAATGCTATCTTAACTATTCTATTCACACTGACACGTTCTAAAACACCTGAAAAACACCGAAATAAAAAAACTATTTACACAATTCTAAACAAATATGTATTTACACCAAAACACTTCTATGCCTAAATTTTAAAAGTTATGTATTATTTTTAACTTTTACCTAATATCCAAAATTTTCAATTTCCATCGCAGGTGAAACGATGCTCTCGCCCCTCGTCATGTGCGGTCCTCAAGGCCTTGAGTTTTTGGTGCCCGTAACACTTAATATACCGCATTGTGCGGGACGCACTGCTTCACTGGGTTTGGCCCTAAAGGCAACCGATAGCGAGAAGAATCTTCATACCGAATGGGACAACATTGATCTGCCCAGCAATGCAGCGGCGCATACCGTCTCCGTAAAAGTGGATCACTTTTAAATATAAAAAATAACTATACATACCTACTTATTACATAGCCCATAGATCATTTACACAAACACATGAAATAAAACGAACACTAAAACGTTATAACTAATAGAGTAATGCTCGAAATTTAGCCAAGTATATAAACACAATTGTAAATAATTTCATATATTTATATTTAAGCCACAATTCCAGGACTAGCAGAGAAGTTAAAAATATTTAAATTAAAAATTTAGGCATTTCGTAAAAAAAAAATATATAAAAAAATTTAATTTAGTATTGTTTGTTAATGTGCCTTTAAGTGATTGCTCTGCTTTTGATAAAATATAAAATATTAACGAACGAGTTAAATTTAATTAAACTAATGCGTAAAAAATTTGTAAAAAGCATTTTAGAAATTAGTTTCGTATCTATTTTAATATGTTAAAAAAAAAACTCATTTACATAAATTGCTCTGTATTTTAAAAGATTTTATATTTATAAAGCCTTTTTAAATACTTGATGAATAATAGCAATTTGTAATTGTTTAAATATTTGACCTATTTTTAATAACATTTAAAAATGTAAATTTTGTGCAAATTTTTACAAAAGTTATAAATTTATTTAAGCTTTAGTTTTCGAAATTCTATAAGTACATGATTATAACTGTATAACCATTAAAATTATTATTCAAATATTTACACACATTTTTGTATCAAAATGTATACTCTTTTAGAATGCTGATATTTAAAGCTTGGGAATAAATAAAGGAGTAACAAATATAAATAAACAAAGTCGTTTTAATTATGTACAGCAATTATTTATAACAAACATCTGCCCAATACATAATTTAAAAAAAAAAAAAAAGTAAAGCATACTTTTAGTTGCGCCGATTTATTCCATGCTTGAAGTTGCTATAAAAAGCATAGCATACTTTTAGTCACTGCTATTAAATCCGCTTTCTGCTGATTTCTGTTCGCCTGGTACTTTGCTAGCTTTGATTTTTCGTAGGTTTCAAGCAAAATTTTGCTATTTCTACTCCGATTTCCAATGACAAACGATTGCTATCAAATTTGCATAAAGTTTTAGCTTCCAATAAATGAAAATAATTCACTCTCCTTCAATTTATATGATTTTATATACATTTTACTTATGTAAAGATAATGTTACAATTGTTCAATGCGTACTGTATAAAAAATTTGCATATAATATATGTATAAGTGCACAGTTTCAAAACGAAACTAACAAAGACTCGCCAAAGCACGTTTAATCTTATAGATTACATCGAGTTAGTTAATAGTATACTTTTCTAGAGATTGGATGTACAGAAGATTACGAAATAAAGAAAACAAAACAGTCCAGGAGTCTCTCATTAACTCCGAGCATACTTTCTACGTAGGAGATGTGGGTGCAGACGCCGCAACTGTTGTCAGCAGCACCTCCTGCTCCGGTATTATAGAGACGGCTTCCTTCACATAACCATAGATATGTTTACGTGTATCGTTGATAACATCACGCACCATGGCCTTGAAGAAGTTGCTGTGTTGCGGCGCCTCAGCATAGCGTTCGTATTGATCCAGTGAATCTTGTAATTTCAGCGTTAGGTCATAGTTCTTGCGCACAACATCCAATATTTGCTCCTCTGTGGGTGTGGATAGACCCTGTTCTGCTAGCCACTCTTTGATCTTGTTCTGAAAATGCTTTACAATGGCGAGTATGTTGACAAGTGAATTTAATAACTTAATGACGTCTTCTTTGTACTCGCATTCAGGCATTGTTGTGTAGCGGAGCACTGAGAGTTAAGAGTAAATTAATGCATAAAGGTCGTAGATTAATTAATTAAAAGCTACCGCTCACCCATTGCATGTATTTCCGTAAATACTTTCTCCTCGCGATTTAGCTCGTAGTAAAGCTCATCGTAGCTATTTGTGGTGGCGAGAAATGTATCGCCGTACGTAATGAAAAGGTTAAAAATATTAACCACTTGCAGTGATAAATGAAAAATGTTGCACTTTTTGACCAGCGTCTGCTCCTGATTGACTAAAAAACGCAACAAACCAATTAGCGCGGACCAAAGCTCCTTCCAGGGATAGTTTAAGCGCACGCGGCAACGTTTTTGGTAGCATAAGATGCGATGTATAACACCAATGCACAGTAAATACAACTCCATAGGAAACTTCTTCATTAAATGCGATACAATGAACTCGACTAGCAGATCAAGCAGCGTTGCTGCTAAGGGCTGTGATTTGCCCACACGATCCACATTTAATTTACGATGGCGCATTTGTGCGCGATGCAGCATAACCTTAAAGGTAAGATTACTATCATGCATCATAGAATTAGCATATTGATCCTCCGATATACAGGTGAGTATGAGAAAGCAAAGCTTTAAATTGGCAATGCTCGACTCGTTCTTGTTGTCCTGCATGACAATGGAGCTGCGAGAAAACACAATAGTTAGTTTTTACAATAACATTAAAAACAGAGCTGGGCAGCTCATAGCCCAAACGGGCACTTTTTTGTCCGTGCATTTTTTTTGATACGGCAGACCGCTCTCCATTTGCCCAGCTCTGATTAAAAATCACATAGCTAACTCACCAATATTGAAATACAGCAACAAGCAAGTTCGTAGGATATTGAGTCATGTCTATGATGGGCGCATTGGCCAGGTCAGGCACTGGTTGTGTTAGGCTTAAGGTGTTGCTAGGCGACGGTGGCGCACTGGACTCGGCTTGTGTATGTGCCAGCGTTGTTATAAAGTTTCGATTTAGGTGCACAGCCTCATAAAGTGCCAGCAGTAGGCCATTATTAGCCTTGATTTGCTGCACACGTTCGCAACCTTCGTCGGACACAAACATGTTGCCCACTATGTTGGATAATGAGGAGAACCAAGAAGACGATTGCACATTGTTCAGACTCTGCATATATTGTCGACAGAAGTCAATCAGCGACTGTGATATCATTTGGCCATAACTAAAAAAAAAAAGATATACGATAAATATTCAAAGTATGTTTTCTTTATGTTTGCTTATCAACAATAGACGTGCTGTGCTCATGACTCAGTTAAACATGAAACCTACCCATTCAATGCCAGCTCATCAGCTAATATGGAAAGCTGCACAACGTATGGATTAGTTGCTTCATGCTTACGATAATTTACCAAAATTGTTAGCAATATAACTATATCATGTCCATGGCCATGTTGAGTGCGAAACGTTGGATCACTCAGCAGTCGCACAAAGGCATCAAACAAGCTGTGCATCATTAAATACTCAAGTAGCACATTCTGACTGACATTGTCCGTGCCCGTCACAAGCACTAAAAGCAACTTTAGGCACATAAAGCGAGCATTTTCCGTGACATCACCTAGCAGTATGCGATTGCAGTACTGCATCAACATTTTCAGCCATTCGTCCATTTTCTCATAGCCAAAGATTTCACTCAATATGTTAAACGTGGCATCCGCGTTGGACTTTTTAAAAATGGCATAAAAGAGCGAGCAAAGTGTTTGCAGGCTGTTGCACAAACGTTTGGGATGATCTTCTGCAAAAAAAAAAAGACAGAATTTGGATGCCATATTTAAATGAATATTATAAGCACTCTTACCTGTGTTCAACATTTCGATGCATTTCTGGAACAAGGTATTTAAATTTGTCTTGACCAATTGAAGCTGCTCGTTATTAAGTTTGCTTATTTCATTCTCGAGTGATTCCACATTAGGCTGCAACAGAAAGAACTCATTCCAAAACTCGGGACTGTCCACAGTGGGATCTTCGCCGCGAAAAAAGAGCTCATAGATGTAGACTACTTTTTCCTTGGGCCGCTTGGAAGAGCCGCTGCCACTACGTTTGCGTGAGGTCATAGCAACAGAGAATTACCTACAAAGGTTTAAAAAGGGCGAGACATTTAAATTGTGTTTAAGTGTCGATTTTTTGTGTCTTAAGGCAAAAGTAAAAACCCATAGCTAATTAATACGCAAAAGTTCTGGCTCTTTAGGCGTTGTTGCTATGTAGTGTTTACACTTTATTTTTCGCTGCTTCGTTAGTCATACATACGTCAGTTTGTATTTATATTAGTTTTAAATAAATAGTTTAATACAAAAATAAATGTCTGCTGCTACAAGTCAGTCAATCTTTTAGCTGCAGCAACTTCTGTGTAAATTGAATGGAGCGCCCAATACACGTTCAAACCTTAGCAGCATACTGACTTTTAAATTAACATACGATAATAGTTATACTAGAGTTGTTATTTGCTGATTATATTTTAAATAATTTTATTGGAACTGGCTTAAAAATATTTTATATGGTTTATTATGTAAAAGTTGTATAATATTTGCTTGTTAAGCTCGAACGTGTATAGGCTACCTAAAGTAGTTCGATATTTACCAACACTGCAGCAGATAGCTATCAGCTGTTTATGCTAACACGCAGTTTGTAGTCTTACTCTTTCCCACTCAAAATATTTTCTAGAACTATATTCGTCTGCTGCTCTTACTTATTGAATGACATTACAGCAGGCTGTTTTCCTAGCCATTCGTGTGTTTGATTTCGAAGCAAGCGTTGTGTTTATTTCACAACATTACAATTTTGGTTGAATAATAGTAATCCCTTTTGCGAAAAATATATTTTTAAAGTAAACATGTCATTAGCGCGTACATCTCGTCTGCTACAAGCTCAGCTTAGGCGCGTGCAGAGCGTGCCAGTTGCTCTCTATCATGAGAATGTAAGTTCTTTCGTAATATCTTTATATACTATGTAAATGCGGCTTTTTATGCGTATTTCATATCAATGTTTTCGTTGATATTTAGCACGCACAGAGATAATGCCAAATGACTAAACACTTCTTTGCAGGTCGTTGAACACTATGAAAACCCGCGCAACGTGGGCTCTCTAGATAAGAAGGACGCCAGCGTTGGCACTGGCCTAGTGGGTGCTCCTGCATGCGGTGATGTGATGAAATTGCAAATCAAAGTTGATGAAAATGGCAAAATTACTGATGCCAAGTTTAAGACCTTTGGCTGCGGCTCAGCTATTGCTAGCAGTTCTCTGGCCACCGAATGGGTTAAGGGCAAGTCTATTGATGAGGCTGGCAAATTGAAGAACACGGATATTGCCAAGGAGCTTCGTCTGCCCCCTGTCAAGCTGCATTGCTCCATGCTGGCTGAGGATGCCATCAAAGCAGCTTTGGCCGACTATAAGGTCAAGCAGCAGAAGAAAGAAGCTATTTAAAAAATACTCTAGCAAAGCGCGGAATATGCCTATGCATAACACCATATATAATCGACTAAATATTTTATAGCAAGCTTAAAAGCAACAGGTGAGCTGCCATATATAAACCAAATCCAAAATTTTATATAAATTTATATTCTTATTTACAGAATCGGCGAATGATTTTAAATGGAGTATGTATGAATTGTGAGAATGTATGCAGATCTGCTGGGGTCGGGTCCCACCACCTTTTTGAGTGTTTGTGTGAATGTTTGTACTGATTGTGTTTATTGAAAAAAATTGCGAATGCACTCCAAGAAGATATTTGATAGGCTGGAAACAAAAAAATTTACTTTTTCTTTGCAAAATTCAAGCTTATATGTATGTATTTAACCAAATAAATCGTTTATTGTTAAAATCGAAAATAAGTCATTTTATTTTATTGCACCATAACGTTTATAAATTTATACAACTCAGTAAGTGGTCCCGCGATTATAGTATATAAATATGTATAAGCCACATGTTAAGATGTCTAGGATAGACGCACGCTTACGCCATTGCCACACTCGCCTGGCATTTTGACTTCAAATGCTAAAAGAGATGTAAATAAGTTCTTAAGAGTTTTGGGAACAAATAAGCGCCTACTACTTACGATCATCAGTATGCTGGCAATTGTAGTTGGACATGACGCACTGACTGCCAAAGGTAATCAGACGCTCCTTGCTGGTGTTCTTGGCCTTGGCACAAACGGGATCGTAGCCATCGCCACAGGAGCGCACACAAGAATTGTTCTGTTTCTTTGTGTCCTTGGCGGGTCCTGCCATGACAAAGGCCACAAGGCAGAGAGCTGGAAAAGCGTTAAGCTAAATTAAAGTATTTTTTTAGACTTTATACAAAAGTATAATGTTTTTTTTTTATTATTATCAAACTTAACAAATTACTGTAACAGTTCATCGCTCCATCTCGTAGCGCAATGTATCTCTTTTATCTTTTATGTCAGTACCTACATATGTCCTCGGTATACTCATATATGGATAGTTCTAGACGATTTAGACTTCAAATGGCGCGAGCCCAAAACACAAACGAAAATGACGCAGCAGGTTACTCTATATAGTATATCATTATACCAGATTTTTTAGTAGTTATTAAGCTCGTAAATGGTTTGTACTTTTCTCATCGCTATCATTTGGAAAAAAGTGATAACTTTTTTGAACCTTTTTTTATAAATATATATTTTATATATGTACATACATACCTCAGTATATATTATAATGCATTTGTTTTTACATACATACATATATACACAAATTTATACTTATTATTGGCTTGAAAATAAATTTATATATTGTACATAAGTATATATATTTAGAATCCAGTCTATTTACTTCACTACATTGTTCAAAACATATCATTTCGAATTTTTAAACACTATTCTTGATTTAAATCGATTTTTATTCCCTGTACCTATAGGTACAAAGAGTGTACTATATTTTTGCAATGTATGTAACGTACAGAAGGAGGCGTGGTAGACCTCTATTCCTTTTAATCAAAATGCTTATCATAACCTCGGTTAACGATTAAGCCATGTCCGCCCATCTGTATGAAGACCTAGATTTCGGAGACTATAAAAGCTAGAGACACGAAACTTTATCAGTTGGTGCGCATAGTTCCTCTGACGATGAAATTCGTTGAATTACATCAATATTTTTCCCAGTTCTCCCCTAGTAGAATTTCACGCATTTTAGCTACACCGTTTGATATTTTGATCTCAAACTTTACAGATTGACGCATCGTGGTAACTTCCATATGTATGTATAAAAATGAACAAAATCGGACAAATACAACAAAAGTTTGGGTAAAAAATGTACTAATTTCACCCCCCTTTGCCAATAAACTGCATCAATGTTTGACTCTACTTAATTAATAATAATAATAATTACTAAAAAATTACGTAGAATCAACAATTTTGGTAAGATTACTCATTCAAAATTCTTGGAAGGAATATGACGGAATACATATTTTTTCGAGAAAAAAGGTACAGGGTATTACACTGTTAGGCACCGCTTCGACTGTATCACATTTTTTTTACTTTACTTTTTTTTTAATTTTGTAATAATATTTAAAACAAAGTTGTGTAGCTCATAGCTCGAGAACGTATCGTCCGATTTACTTGAGGAGGATCTGTTGTGTTCTTCCCGGTACGTCAAAAACCCAGCCAGAAAAGTTTAAAAATCGTATTATCTCAGAAAAATTGTTCTAGTGCAAATTTGAGACAACGAAGAATTATGTCAACTTTTCTAAGATAATTTTGATTTTCTATACTATTTATTATATTTCAATACCGCTAATATATTATAATTTTTACAATTTCCGTGATTTTTTGAAAAAAATATAATTTGTTTGCGTTATGGTAGTAGAGATATTACAATATTTTATGCATGTCGACTCCAATTGAATTTTACTCTAGTTTCTGATAACGTGAATATTTTTATCGAAGGGAGTTTCTTGGATCCCACTCATAGCAGGCACACCAAAGTTTTGACAAGAGAAGGAAGTTCTGCCGAGCTCACTAGCAACGTTTTTTTCACTTTTCTTGAAAAATTTTATTTGATTGTTTAAGCGTTGAGTTCATTGTGGTACAAACATTTTTCAATGTTAAATATGTTTTACTGAACGTGTAAATTTGCTTTTTTTATAATCACTTAATTTAATCACTAGTTTTTACCTAGAAAAGCAAACAACGTGAAACGCATTTTAAATATATATCAAATTTCAACGAATCTGAGCAAATATAAAAAATTTAGCACTGCTTAAACCGGCTTTGAGTCGTTTTAGAATTGAACTGAATACCGGCCTGTGAGATTTATCACCTTTATATACCTCTCGAATCGCAGCTCACAAACAATAGACGGCGTACCGTCCCACAAATACCAACATAGAGGCCATATGCGAGTATCATATATAGAATTGATGGGAATCACTCACCTACCTACATTTAAATAGAGATTATTCTTTTATAGTAAATACAAAAAAAATACAAAGTGCATTTGCTTGTATGGGTAGAGCTGACAATGATACGGGAACAACGATGCTGCCGAACGACAATTTAACCAGATAATGGGGCCAGTCTGAGTTGGACTAGGCGGCGTTTGGCTGACACGCGTCGTTTGGTTCAAAGCGGTTTTGGTATTACGAACTGTTCGTCTATTCAACTCTTGCGGAGGCTGATAATTGGGCACAATATGCTTTTTTTTATACCCTGTTTCTTACGATATCGGATATATAAGGTTTATGCAAATGTATGTGTTTATCCCGGAGAGATGCCAAAAGTTAGCTTTAATATGATCAGATGGACAAAGGTCGATCGAGTTTATTCTTACTGGTAGAATATGTGTGAATTTTTATTTGTAAATTGTTAAATCTTCTTCTACCTTCAGATATATCACAAAATCAAAAAAATGTTTATGGCATATTTGGGAAGTAGATAATTTCAAAAAAGTTCTTACAAAATATAAGGCAGATCGGAGCAAAAGATCCAAAGTTACTGCTATTAATAGCGCGCTTTGTCTCTGGAGAAAGATCTGTATGATACTGACATCCCTTGAGAAAGAAAGCTTCGCTAGGAGTTGTTTTACAAACAAAACTAAGTTTTAAAAATCATGTAGGGTACACTAATGATAAAATCAACTACATCACTAGAATTCTATATCTCTTCATCAATAGGAACTCACAGTTGACCAGCAGTAATTTTTTATGGAGCCCCAACGTAGTCCGAAGCGGCCAAAAAAGCCATATTAAAAAACTTCAAGCTTTTAAACGCGATTTTCAAGCTCCCTTGGCACCATCATACCTTAGATCTGCACTATAAAGCAAATGACGAAATGATATCAGACAGATTAACCCGCTTGACGCTTTGACAACAGATGCAGATACTCAAACTCCAACCACATGAACCAGATTGTTATGTAAACTTATAAGTATAATGGGGTTTTTTTTTTAGCCGAAGGTCTGTGCTGCCAGCGCTATAAATAAACTCCCCAGCTTACTAGTTTAGTTTTTTAAGCTACTCTAATAATATTAAATAAAATAATGGGGTTTTTTTTTCTTTTTAAATTTTTCCCTAAACTTAATAATACTATAAACACTTAATTTTAAAACAATAAGGTATTCCATATATATAACAAAGCAGAATAAGTACCCTAGGCTTGATTTTTTGAGATTGCATTTATCTAAGACACTTTTACAATTTCTTTTCGTTGAACCCCAAGTCTTTTATTTCCGATCCTTGCTTAATGACAAAAATATTTACAATCGAACCCTACAATAGGGACAGGATATAATCGCAGTATAATATTTTAAAGGTCATATCTCGCAACGGTCTCAAACGGCGCTATGCCCGGTGGTTTAAATTCGATTGTCGATAGTCACTACCGGCCCCTACTAACACACTGTTGTTAAAGGGTATCTCAAAGTTGGTCGTGCCCGACTTTAATGTTCGCTTTATTTGTGCTCACCCCTAACAATGTATGTAGGTGAAAAATGATGTAATCTAGAGAACATCAAATAATTAGGAATTTTTTTAATTGGTTCATTGGTTTGGGATAATTATTTTTAAGTTGTCATTCGTTTTTCACTATTTGTCACAATAATTATTTGATGGAGTATGTATAGGTACATATAATATGGTCTGGTATTAAACAGTCATTAGATTACAATTTGCAAAACTTTTTGACACACTCTGAACTAACAATAGAATCTCATGTTGATTTTATTTTGACAAATGCTAAAGTTTTAGCTAGGTTTTAAGCCTTTCTCTATAGAGTTAATTCCAATTTAAATTTAATAGACATTTAAATGCAAATATAAATCTGACTATGGAACGCAAATGTGCCTCTAGTATAAACGTGTCTCATCTAGTTCTAGAATCCAGTTCACGTGATGACAATTTTAGCATATTGCCTGCACTTTGCCTTTGTTTGGATTTAATGGATTTGTTTATGCTAGAACATTGTTGCTGTTGTCATTTCAATTTGTTTAGGTTATTGTGATTAAATTTTTTAATTTTGTATGATAAACTAACATAGAAAAATAAAAAAAATTTTATGAAATCATAAAGTTCTTAACTTATATTGTGCATGCAGGAAATTTCTAATTAAACAAGCTTAATGACCATTCTACTTTGACTCAAGTTTGTTCCGGGGAAGCTAAAAAAAGGCTGTTGTCTGGGCGGTGACAGAGGGCTGACAGGGCTTCAGCAACTTGCTCCTGCTAACACAGCCGTGGCCTTCCCCTTCTCCGCTGACCGCCAACTACCCCATCGAACACCTTAAGAGCTGGAGTTTCCGCATCCTTACGAACTTCATGACCCATCCAGCGAAGTCGCTGAATGCTTATTCGATTCACTACGTCAATATTGCCGTATAGCTCATACAGCTTACCGTTCCATCGAGCACGATAATTATCGCCAACGTAAACGGGATCGAAGATCTTACGAAGAATCTTTCTCTCGAACACCCCAAGAGCAGCTGCATCCGACTGTGTTACCCTCCAGGCCTCTGCGCCATATAAGAGGGCTGAAAGGATTTTGTCTGACGAGAGAGGGCTCAAGCCAAGATAATCAAATTCCTTGACAAACTCAAAGCTATAGCTCCCTGCAGTCAGCTGAGAATTAAGACGCCCCGATTCTCTACTGGAGCACACCATATACTTGGTTTTACCCTCGTTTACCACTAGAACCACTTAATAGCTTATCCTCTTTCAATAGCGCCAAAGGAACCAGTGACATCACGCTCGGTGCGGCCGATGATGTCAACCTCATTGTCGTATCTATGGAGTTGGACACATCTGTTGGTTAATATTGTATCTGTCCGATGCACAGGAGAGGCATTCCATAAGCCATATCTTGCAGATGAGTTGGTGCATGTACTTTTCCAGCTCATCGCCATCAGCCTTGAACAATTCTGCAGGACATGGACCTACAAGGGCAAAATATTTAGAGTTGACATAACAGCCATCCAGGACATACCATAGATGCAAAAAATTTGTATGCTATTAATGTCAAGTGTGAAATCTCATTGGGTTCAACCAAAAAAACAAACCTCTAATCTTTATGACTTTGCAAAAAAATTAAACTCAAACTGTATCGTAACCAGTGTTTACATCTAATTTTCAAGTCCTACCTTTAATAAACTTACATATATTTGAATTTAAAACGTATTCCTACAACGTAGTCACCTTTGAGTCTTCAATCTGAAACTTTTAATTGTGTTTGTTACTTTGACAAAATAATTTCTGTAGCTCAAAATAAGCTAGAAAAAAAAAAAAAAAGTGTTTTAGATTTCTACGAAAAGAATAAAGTAATCAGCAAGCATCCAAAATGAAGTCGTTCGACATGGTACAATCCCATTCTTCACCTATTTCTGCAGCGTACTCTAACGCGATCATACTTTTAAAACAGAAGGAAGGCATAGCTCAAGTTGAAGATACCATGACAGATTTAACAGAAGAGAACGTCTTTTCGGTTAGCTGGAGCAGGTCAATAAGTACTTTAAGCTAAATAATGAATCAGCAAGCAGCCAAAATGGAGTCGTTCGACATGGTAGATTCAATTCTTCAGCTATTTCTGCAGCGTACTCTAATGCGATCATACTTTTAAAACAGAAGGAAGGCATAGCTCAAGTTGAAGATGCCATGATAGATTTAACAGAAGAAAACGTCTTTTCGGTCATCTGGAGCAGGTCAATAAGTTCTTTACACTAAATAATGAATCAGCAAGCAGCCAAAATGGAGTCGTTCGACATGGTATGATTCAATTCTTCAGCTATTTCTGCAGCGTACTCTAATGCGATCATACTTTCAAAACAGAAGGAAGGCATAGCTCAAGTTCAAGCTGCCATGAGAGATTTAACAGAAGGGAACGTATTTTCGGTTAGCTGGAGCAGGTCAATAAGTACTTTAAACTAAATAATGAAGCAGCAAGCAGCCAAAATGGAGTCGTTCGACATGGTAGATTCAATTCTTCAGCTATTTCTGCAGCGTACTCTAATGCGATCAAACTTTCAAAACAGAAGGAAGGCATAGCTCAAGCTGAAGATGCCATGAGAGATTTAACAGAAGAAAACGTCTTTTCGGTCATCTGGAGCAGGTCAATAAGTTCTTTACACTAAATAATGAATCAGCAAGCAGCCAAAATGGAGTCGTTCGACATGGTAAGATTCAATTCTTCAGCTATTTCTGCAGCGTACTCTAATGCGATCATACTTTCAAAACAGAAGGAAGGCATAGCTCAAGTTCAAGCTGCCATGAGAGATTTAACAGAAGGGAACGTATTTTCGTTTAGCTGGAGCAGGTCAATAAGTACTTTAAACTAAATAATGAAGCAGCAAGCAGCCAAAATGGAGTCGTTCGACATGGTAGATTCAATTCTTCAGCTATTTCTGCAGCGTACTCTAATGCGATCATACTTTTAAAACAGAAGGAAGGCATAGCTCAAGTTGAAGATGCCATGAGAGATTTAACAGAAGAAAACGTCTTTTCGGTCATCTGGAGCAGGTCAATAAGTTCTTTAAACTAAATAATGAATCTTACCATGTCGAACGACTCCATTTTGGCTGCTTGCTGATTCGTTGTTTATTTTAAAGTACTTATTGGCCTGATCCAGCTTGATCATTATCAAAAGCCGCAAAAATCAAAGAAATGTTTATGCACTACCCAGCCAAAGAAGAATAAATCAAAAAAGAAAGCCAAGGAGGCCAAAAAGAATTTGGCTTCTTACATTCAAAATGAAGCAGAAGACGAACCAGCAAAGAGTAAAAGTGAAGGATGCTTCCAAAACAACTACATCAGCTGCAGCTGAGCTGGACCTTGCTGGGCTATTAATACATAAATTACACATATGGCACTTTTTATGTACAATAAAAATAAAATAATAATAATAAAAACTACGTCAATATCGCCCTATAGCTCATAGCTAATCGTTCCATGGAGCACAATGAAGATTCTTTCTCTCGAACACCACAAGAGCAACTGCACCCGACTGTGTTACCGTCCAGGCCTGTGCGCCATATAAGAGGACTGGAATGATAAGTGTCCTATAGAAGAGTTATTCTTCGCTTGATCTTCAGGCTGAAATTGTTGTTTGTTACCACGGAGCCAAGATAAACAAATTCCTTGTCAGACTCAAAGGTATAGCTCCCTGCAGTCAGCTGAGAATCAAGACGCCGCGACTCTACTGGAGCATACCGTAAACTTGGTTTTGCCCTCGTTTAACGCTAGGACCACTTAATAGCTGATCCTCTTTCAGTGACATCACGCTTGGTGCGGCCGATGATGTCAACGTCATTGGCGTATCCAAGGAGTTGGATACATCTGTTGTTGTCTGAGACCTCGTAAGGTATCTCGATCTGATTTTCATGGGTCTTCTCCAGGATTTGGGCAGTGTGAAAAGCTGGTCAATGGTGGACTTAGCAGGTCGGAAATTGCACTGATAAGGCCCAATCAGTGCTTCGGCAAGTAGATTCAATCTTTCACACAGTACGCTCCAGAAAACCTTGTAAGCGATGGGAACAAGAAGAATCCAACAAATCAAAGATTATAAAAATCAGTCCATCCTATTTAGAGTTGGCCAAAACTGACCATAGCAAAAGCGGCTTTTTTATCGAATGGATTAGATCTATTACATAATTTCCCCTTTCCTTCCACCATTATTTAATTCCCTTAATTTTTATTTCTATAGGCATTACAGTGGGCCACACGGTCACGGAGTAATCTCGGAAAAATTACTACTAATATCATTAGATTTTAAAATCCTTTTCTCTAGATTGTGGTATAAACTAATCTTTGCAAAATTGCGTAAAATAAATTGAGGAAAAAAAATTACCTTCATTAACTACATTTTTTTTAAAGGTTACAACTTCATAGTGGAAATTTATTCCTTTCCTCATCTTAACCAAATAGAATGCGACCAGAAATAGTTGACTTCGAAGTACATTCGAATGATATAGCTTCACATATGTACTGCATAGAAGCAATTTATCTGTAAACTTTCTTATTGCTTAATCCCAAAACCCAACCCAAAAATAACAATTACAAATGTTATATATCTAGGTATGTATATATGTGCTCAGTGTTCTTATTTAAAATATAATAAACATTGCGCATATTTAGTGTACAAATATGCTTACTGCTATGTCTTGCGAACAACTCATTGTAAAATTAACATTGTATTGTGTAATTGTTATGGTACATGGTTTCGGGATAACTTTTCTGAGTATTATTCCAACTCGTCGATATTGGTAAAAACTTGTCTCGGTGTTGGTGCCTCAAAACCATTTCTTCCAAGCTCGTGCAACTTGTTGACAAGCAACGCGAACACTTCATGTGATAAGGAGACCTGCAGGACTTGCATCAAACGATCAGCCTGACTGCAGATTAAAACGGCGCGAGCCAAATGCTCAACACCACTCTCGAAATTTCCATTATCTATATCGGTCTCTCCGAGATTAATCTGGTCCACAAAATATCTCTCGATATTCGCCGGATCGGGTGAATTAGGCCTGCTCATGTTAACTGTCCCTTTTTGGCTTTCACGTAAGCGTCGTAGATGCACTTTCTTCTTATAATCTGGATCGCGGAGGCGTTGCCTGTCGTAATAGATACAATATCCTATGAACGCGGCACCAAAACCAATCGAAATAGTTAGCAAAATTTTACCAAACATTTTAAATTTTTTTTTAAGTTAATTTAAACTAATTTAGCTGTTTGTTTTTTTTCCCGAAATATGTCTTTATTGTATAAAAACTTGGTTAAGAATAATTTTTAAAATGTGTAGACAATGCTACTCTTATGTAAAATTGTTAAAATAAATTTCATGGCACACCAAATTCAAAGAAATATTTGTAGCTTTAGTTGCTTTAGGGAATTTTAAGACAAGTATTTGTGCAAAAACGAAACCAAGAAAAGGATTATAAAATATGATACCATTGTGGACGACCCAAAAGAGGTCATCGCGCTAGAATTCGTCGATAAAATCCATTGAATCATTCTGGAAGATGGAAAAATAAAAGCACATGCGGTGGTTTAGGCTGCATTTCAACTAAGCAGATAAAAGAAGGTGAAGAGGCTGTCGTCCATACTCATTAAATCTGGAAGGAAAGGAAAACTTAACTTAATGTACCCAGCTAAGAGGAGACTTTGTTGAGAAGTTTTGACGAAAAATAATCTTTTGTTCAAAAGTGACAAACTTATAATATTGTGCAACATATGAAAAATAGCAGGCGTGGTAGACTTTAGGTGGTTTATACTCATTTGCTTTTGAGCCACTTTTGTAGTGGGTCTGCATTTCTCGCGGTGGTGAGCGCTCGGAACACCTGGGTCTGGTAGTAGGTGAGTTAAGAACGTTAAGAAGTGTCGTCGCAATTTAAGAAAAAGAGAACCATAAATTTTGCGTCATAGTCAGGAAAACCGCGACGGAGGCTCTAGCAATATTATGGATGCTTTAGCATAACCTGTTGCGGGAATTGCAACGTTCACCCATCAACTTGAAGCATTGGATTAAGTAAAGGCGATTCTGGACTCTGACCGGAGCATAAGCCTTCGTCTGCTTGTTTATGAGTTAGGTACTTCCTAAAAATTATTACCTAAGATTTGACCATACGAAAAGTGTGCGCCAATTTTGTGCGCTTCTGCTGAGGGAGTTTCTGGACAAGCACGAGTTGCCACGTAGACCACCCCCCTGCAGTCCAGATCTGGCACCACCACTCTTCTCGGCTCAAGTGCGAGCTCATGGGAAACTAATACAGCTCCGTTGAATACATCCAAGAGACCTTGACGGCATCTCTGAAGGGGGTTCCGAATAGCGAGTTTCAGAAGAAGCGTTATACTCTTTGCATCGGAGAATAAGGGTGCTATTTCTTGGACTATTACTTTTAGTTAGTTCTATCCTACTACTTTTTGATCCAATCTTGTATAAAGGGTGTCTCACAAGTCAGAATTGTTCAACGAGATGCAAATCAAGACCTCATATAGAAAAAGTAATACAAGGCAAAGTCTAAAGGCCAATAATTATGAGGTACTGATGAAAGCCCAATAAAAGTAATTTGATTAAGAAACTTGGTGAAAGTCCGATTCAGGACTTAGACAAAAATAGAGTACCGTGTTATGCTCTACGATTGTTTAGGGAAGGCAATTTCTTATGGTGTAGTCGAACACAATAAGATGGTCGTCACATGTTTAGCCAAGAAGAGCAAAAAAAAAAAATTGATTTTGTACTGACGATCATTTTTCCGGAATTGGCCTCAAAACTTTCCTTATGGCTTAAATATTATAAAGGCTCCGAGTAGAAAAAAAATTCTATATCATAGGTGGCAGTCCCAATTGCACCTTTGAGCCCTCCCGAAGACAAATAGTGACGATTTTTTAATTTTCAACTTAATAATATATTTCAACTTAAATTCTAAAATTAAAACAAACCACATAAATTTAAATAAACACATTAATTTATTGCCGTCCTATGTAACAGTCATATATTTAAAACGAATATTATGCTTCCTAACTTCCTCCAAAATTTCTGTGTTACGGAATGCAGCGCCAGGCGTAAACACACCGCCCCTAAGGTAAAACATAGATGACTGAGTATATAAACGAATTAACGATACAATGAGCAACTTACCTTTTAGGCAAACCAGTTCGCTTCAGTATGGTGACGGCACTTGAGAGTAAGGCAATGCATCCAATGCCGAATAAAGGATTTTTTGCGCATATTTTAAGTTTAACAACTTTTTCAAAAGCTTCTGGTGGTCTCTCCGGGTTGACAGGTTCACAAGTGGGACCAGGACCGGAAAGCATTGAAGCATCTTTATCCCGATTGTCAGTGCCGGTTCCCTTAAAAGTGAGGACAAAGATCAATTCTTTTGCAGATTCTTTGTCAATGAAGTTCGTGCTGCACATGCCCAGCGAGAAAATACGCGGGAATCTTATAAGAAACTCCCGTATGGTTGGAAATTGTGCCAAAACGAAAAGGATGACACCCCAAAGTAGTGCAACAAACGCAAATACACTGCTTCTGCAAATATAAACTTGTGTACGTAACTTAAATGTAAATTACTTTCTATACTTACGGAAAAGTTAGATAATTCTTGAAATGAACTGGTAGTTTCTTCTCGTTTTCGCTAATGAACTCTTGCGATGCTCTAATGACGTGCCCGTCTAAAAGAGGCAAGGGTATTGATACACCATTAACAACATCTGTCCGAGCAATTAGTGATTTAAACGTCAGTGTCGGCATTCTTAGTGGCAATACACCATTAACCAAGGCGTTAATGCAATTTGTAGCCAAATTTTTTGGAAAATCTTCCGCAAAAGCTACTGCGTTCTCCATAATACTATTACCAGCATTGGTCATCGTTGCTATGCCGCTTTTCCATGTAGAATAGCTTATACGAGGCACAAATTGGCGAGCACTCGGAAGACAATACTGTGAATAGGCCTCCACAGTGTTAAGTGTTCCTGCAATTGGTAAATCATAATACATATTAAATTTTGGAGAACGGCTTAGAGAATTGTTTCGGAAAAAAATGAAAATTGAATTCATAGTCTGATTGCTTTAGCTTGACTTTATTTATAGGTTTAAAAATCTAGTAAGTTTATTATAGTTTACCTGAAAACTGGCGTTCGATGTAGTTCAATCCCATATCGATTACAAAACTTACAAATCCGCAAGATGTTACAACGTAGATATTCTCAGAATGTGCCTCAACTTGGAACTTTGACTGAAGCTGCTTCGTAAGCCCTTCATCGAAATTGGCGTCCACATAATGCGTGCCGGCCATTAAGCAAGCTTCAACCACACTAGGCGCGTATTCCTCGTACGGACCACAACAGTTGATTAAAATCTAGAAGAAACATCACTTTATTCTAAAAGATAAAACAATAAATAGCTAATTACCTGGCATTGTTCCATTACATTTACTAAAGCTGTCATATCGTTTGCATCAGCTATAAAAGTGGGAATATCCTGACATGCAACATTTGTTAAGTTACTTACATTCCGCAAGACAGCGCTCAGCTTATCCTAGACAAAGAAAGTGGTGTATCTAAGGTTCACCGGTTATCTAATGTTTTTTAATTACATACATTGCAACGCCCGGCTATACCCCATTTATATTCTTTCAAAACTTTTGCAGCTTTCAATACCGTGTAGCTACCCAGTGTTCCAGAGGCTCCATATATTATTATATCAAGCGATCTTTCTGTCTGTACCTGCATGGACAAAACGCTCTTTTGCTCTTTCAAACGAATTTCGTCTTGGCTCTTTTCACTTTCCACATTCTCGTTGCTATTCCAAGGTTTTAAAATAGGCTTTGCAGTTTCTAATTCATTCGCTTCATCTTTGGGGTCTTTCAATGTGAGAATGTGTTTGTTAAATGTAACTGCTCTTTTTTCATTTTGATCGGCTTCTTCTTGTAATCTGTTATTTTCTTTTTCTTTTTGCCGTGTAACACTGTTACGTCTTTTGGACCGGTTCCTGCTAAGCTTAGAACCTAATGGACTCATTTTCCATTTTCTATATTGACCTTCACGTTCAGAATATGTGCTTGGATCATTGTACTCCGGATTTTCGAAGGTGACACATTTACCTAGAAAAAATTTTCCAAAGTATATAACTTCAGCTAACGGTTTTTGCTAACAAAACATTATATGAACTTATAGTAAGAGAAATTCTCTATCGGGCTAAATATATTTGGTAACTAGTGTAACACTTTTAATATTTTTTTTGTCACATTTACTAATTATTCAATTTTGCTTAAATAATTCAAATTAATGAATTACGAGCTAAAGTGTTCTTTTACAGTTTGCATTTTTAATTTTCTTCCAATTTAATTTTTTTTCTTCTGTTTCTTTTCTGATTTAAATATCGATTTAGCCGCTCATTTTTAATCGTTGATTTGTTATCGATGCTAAAAGTCTCCATGACATGAACTATAATATCGAAACATCGCTAATCGAAATTTCGATATCATATAAACAACACGAATTCGAATAGTCTGCAGAAACATAACATTTGTTAGTGAAATATTTAAAAGCGTCTATAAAAAAAATTCAAATTGGTAAAACTAGCAATTAAAATACAACAGCTATCATGAATGGATCGACACTAATAAGCATAATAGCTGCACTTGCGGCTATTGCCAGCTGCGTTGATGCTGCAGATAACAAATCAGCCGAATTCGTGGCCACGAAGGAATGGCAGGTGGTGAGCGAAGGTATTACGTGTACCAATAAAATAAAATACAAGTTAATATAAGAGTCGACTTCCAAACAGGCCAATCTATACCACAGGGGTTGCATGTACGGATAAACTTGCAGACTGGTCTCAAAGAGGCAAAGTTGCTGGACGAAAGTGAACGTGGCACGGCCACTGCTTTACAGAATGACGCAGAAGGCAACAACAATGCAGCGTCCTTAGCGCTCGACTATGAACCCAATATAATAGAAGAATCAGTGCGCAAGGCCAAGGAAAAACGCTCCTATGCGGAACTACGTAAGGCTTATAAAGAATTTCAAAAGAATTTCCGCACCGATGGTGAAATTATTCAGCAATTGCTGGGCCAATACCGTAACTATAGTAAGTCACCAGTGGAGTCTGAGCTCAAATCCAAACTGAATACTTTGGAAAATCTAGAGTATTTGGTGCATCAAATAGACAACGCTATGATCTTTATTGACAGCGGTGGTTTGGATGATGTGCTTCTGCCGATTGTTGTCAACGATACTACAAGCACTTCGCTGCGTGTATCTGCTATGCACGTGCTAGGTGCACTTACTGGAAACAATCCAAAGGCACAGATAAAGGTATTTGAGCGTAACTTTGGTTCTCATTTGGCGCAAATTCTGATAACAGCCACAAACCGTGCAGAGCTGTCGGCTGCGTTGCATGCCTTTGGCACGTTGCTGCGGAAATTTCCACTTGCCCAGCAGCGCATTTTATCCACGTCTGGTATGCAGGCCTTAATCGGCTTGGTACGCAGTGTTGACGTGGAGTTGCGTACCAAAGCAAAGGCCATTACTTTAATAAGCGATTTGGTATTGGAGAAACGTTTGCTGCTCGAGGATAAACACAACGCACAGGATGATGCAACTGTTGCTCAATATGTGCTGCTTGAGTTTGACCCTTGGTTGCAGACACATGGCTACTGTTCTGCATTGGATACAGTTCTATCAACTAACTACCCACATTTAGTTGAACAAGCTGAGCTTGTGGAGCAATTTGCTGTGTCACTAGAAACTACCAAGGAATTGTGTCAGCCAATTTGGTCTCAGAGTGCACCATTGCGACATGCTTTACTCACCTTAAAAAATAGATTTGCACATAGCGAGGATGAATATAAAAATGAAGTATCGCAGACGCTGAACCAAATCTGCGAAAGCTTTTTTGAAAAACGTAAAACGCGTACGGAGCTTTAGAGAGAGCTGGACGAGTAATTATAATATATTTATAATCTTTAATGAGTACTTTTTTGAAGTATAGAAATTAACCTATTTTTTATGTGTATATAAGACTTTTGTTGTTTGTTGAGTAAGAAAGCTGATGAAGCTTTTGTAAACTGAGTTGCCAAACACTATTGTGATTAAGTTCCCGAGAAAGTTAAATCATAGTTAAATTAAAAGTATACTCTTATGGATTACATGGTTTTTAATATTTTATTTTTCGAATAATTCTAAAAAACCTATAATTGCAATTCAATAGCTATGTGCTTTATAAAATACTGCGTTCTGCGTTTGATTAAAATATTTATATTCGCATGGTCCAACGTACCTTCGCGATATTTTAAGATAGACACTGTTCCCTTGTTGGCTATGGCAATGTAGATTTGTACAATTTAATCATGGCCGTATGAACACCTAGATCTCAGAGATCGTAGAAGAATTTGGCGTCTTACATGCACACTATAAAAGCCACCACGGAAGTTACGAATTGGGTGTGCACAAATTATTAAGATAGGACTTTAACTTAACAGATAATGATTCTTTAAAAGTCAAGCTAGAGCCATCGGATTTTTTTTTCGTAGAGCCATGTGAGCCTGATCGAGATTGAAATATTGACTAATTCACAACACAACCCCACGAATCAATACAAAATTGACAGCACATATGGTAATCTTAATGATTCACATTTGTTTTGACTAGTTTTCGTTATTGCACTCACCACCAGATAATAGGCGTAAATAAGATAATGAGTAGGGCAACATTATTCCGTATTTTCTTAGAAAATTCTTCTTAACATTAAGGTTTTCTTATGGATTTCTCAAAGTCCACATGGTAATGTCAATTTCATATGCACTTCAATTAGGTATAGGAAGCATATTTTTTTCGTTTACTAACACACAGAAAAAATTTTGTAAGATATATTTTGTAGGACAAATTTTGTAGAAATAAAATTCCAAGCTATGTAGTTTCCATTGACTTTAAAATTTGAGAAATTTTTGAAAAAAAAAAAGTTAACTTAGGCGTAGCCTTATAGTTGCGGTATGATACATGAAATTTGTACACCTTGTAGTGGACAGAAGGATTTCCAACTCAGATTACGAAAAGTAAGGTTTTCTTATCCATAAGTTTGTTGTAAAAAGTGTTGACTCAAAGGAGTATAACGCTTATCAAAACCTCCTGAAGCGATTCAATGTCAAAGTTTGTACAAATATATATTTTTTTTTTCAGAAAAAAGGGTACTGTTTCTGGTGCTAAATAGTGTTTTTAGTGTTTTAGAAAATTAAACAATTGCTTGTAAACAACCGCAAAAAGCTTTTTCTCACAAAACCTTTTTTTTTTTAACAGAAACAAAGCACGACAGCTGATTGTGGTTGCTGGCATTTTTAACTTTATGCCTCATTGTTGGAGTTGCACCCGTTGTTGCACGAGTATACTTGCCCTTATGACACACTAAGTGAACACCCCAAATATAAAACACTTTTGTCTTTGCTTAAACGGATTCAAGTCAATGCTGATATTTTATAAATAACCTCTAGCCTATGGACAAAAGAAAGAAAAAATAAACATATTCATTTCAAAATTAGCTTTGGGCTAGTTTTCAATCAACCAAGTACTATATACGGACCAAGTTTACCAAACGATGCGCATAATTTTTTGGTAGATAAAGTTTTTCGATTTATCTTCCGATTCCCTCGTAGGAGAATTTCGAGGTTTACAACCATACTATAAAAGATATCAGAACCAACATCGAATGAAAACTTCAAAAAATATAAGTAAAACTGGGTATATTGAAGTATTTAACTAATGTGGTATGTATTATTATTATTGAAATTAAAATCTAACTTAAAATACGTTATAGCTCCTGGCATCTTAGGCCTTTGGCTATTAATGTGGCATTAAATTGCAAACACTATTGATAATAATTGATAATGACAAAATGCTATTTTAGTGAGCATTGTTCAAGTAGAGATAGATAATTTGGCAATCAAAATTGATTGCAATGTTTTTACGTACGCCATCTTTTTTTTCTTTTGAAGACAACTTCAGGGTGCAAATTTATTCCTTTCCTTAAGTTTACCAAATAGAATGCAGTCAGAAATAGTGGCTTTCGAAGTACATTCGAATGGTACCAGAACACAAATGTACTGCATAGGAGTAATTTATCTGCAACCTTTCATGTTGCTTAATCCCTAAACTCAACCCAAACACAACAGTTAAAACACTATGTATAGGTATATGTGATCAGTGTTCTTATTTAAAATATAATAAACATTGCGCATATTTAGTGTACACATATGCTTACTGCTATATACATTGTAAAATTAACATTGTATTGTGTAATTGTTCTGGTACATGGTTTTCGGGATAAAATTTCTGAGTATTATTCCAACTCGTCGATTATATTGGTAAAAACTTGTCTCGGTGTTGGTGCCTCAAAACCATTTCTTCCAAGCTCGTGCAACTTGTTGACAAGCAACGCGAACACTTCATCTGATAAGGAGACCTGCAGAACTTGCATCAAACGATCAGTCTGACTACAGATTAAAACGGCGCGAGCCAAATGCTCAACGCCACTCTCGAAATGTTTATTGTTTATTTCGATCTCTGCAAGATTAATCTGGTCTACAAAATATCTCTCCATATTCGTCGGATCGGGTGAATTAGGCCCGCTCATGTTGACTGTCTCTTTTTGGCTTTCACGTAAGCGTCGCAAATGCACTTTCTTCTTATAATCTGGATCTCTAAGGCGTTGCCTGTCGTAATAGAAACAATATCCAATGAACGCGGCACCAAAACCAATCGAAATACTTAGTACAATTTTACCAAACATTTTTAATTTTTTTTAAAGTTAATTTAAAGTAATTTGTAGTTTTTTGTTTTTCCCGAAATATGTCCTTACAGTATTAAAAGTTAAAAGTAGACAATGCTACACTTATGTAAAATTGTTAACATACATTTCATGGCATACATGATTCAAAGATATAATTGTAGCATTACTTATTTATTTATTTATTTATTTATTTATTTGAGGGGTACAACTACGTACAGTTGACATTATATTATAAAAAAGTACATATAATTTATTTAGAAAAGAAAATAGAGCGAGGGAATTGATATGAACTAATCCGCGTCTCTAGCCCGATGGGTGAACTTTTTAATGATATGCACCAACTCACATCAAGAACTGGCCAGAAACTTGGATTTACAATATTAAAGTTGAAAAAAGGAAGCAAGATAAAAATTAAACATTATATCGCAAAAAAAGCCAATGGATCACCATTGACCAAGTGGGTGACTCATAATATAGGATTGGTCAAGGATGCTCGAAGTGGCAAGTCAAGGTGACTTAAGATAGAAGAAGTGATAGATTGAATAGACCGTTCGAAAGAGAGGAAATTGTAAAAGTTATTATAGTTAGAGCATAAGACACGGAAAGGGTCGTGCAAAGCATAATTAGATCTACAAAATTATAAGGCTAAGGGTCGAAAATTACGAGTTACTCTGGATGGTATGACCAAAGTAACTTTGCTAAGGAGTACATTGGAATCGATAAGACCGAGTAACAGTTTATGCAAGAATAACACGCCGTGGCATGTTCTGCGATGATTTAAGGAAGGCAATTTTATAAGGCGAAGTCTATCAGAATATGGCGGCAGTTGGATATTTGGGTCCCAGTTTAAGCCACGAAGTGCAAAAAGGAGAAATTGCTTTTATTTTTTATTGTGGAGAATTATGTGACAAGTATTTGTGTAAAAAAATGACCTAAGCCAAGGAATGACTAAAAAAAACTATGGAGACTTAGCACCATTAATTTTAATGATTGAAGTGTTTTTATTTTTGAGTTCCAGAAATTGTCGACAAAATATTGGAAGATCGGAGAATAAAAGTACATGGGGTGACTTAGGCTGCATCTCAACTAAACGGGTAGAAGAAGGTGAAGGTGAAGAGGCTGTCTGCATAAGCGTCCCACCCACCATAAATCTGGCGCGTAGCAGCCGATTCGGGAACTGGCATTTTAATATTTACCATACTTATGGTCTGAACAAATTTTTCTATGTTACTTTAGTCGTTAAAGCCATAACTCTGAAATTTTATATAGCGCGTTGAAATTATTTTGGGAGTGTGCGTTCTACGCACAGATAGTAAGACGGACATTTCTGCATCAATTTTTGATAACATTGAAGTTAACTTTACAGACATTTGCATGAACTTAATATACTTCTTAACTTAGGGTATAGTGTTTAAAAATAGAACTTAAGGCTCTTAGCTTTAAGCTATTGAAAAACTTATACAAATTTACCGCCCCATAAGCAAAGGTATCCACTTACTTGCAGACTGCTTGTCGACATTGCTTTAGCAATAATTTAAAGATCAATAAAGTGGCAAATTGACTCGTAAGTAAGTCAAACGTTGTCGCATGTCTTGGCACTAGGAAAGTACATAACTTGAAAGGAAATTGAATGAGAGCAGGTTTCCAAACTACGTACATAATTACATAGCTGCATACAAAAGCGAATTCAAAGGAAGTTCGAAACTGTACAAAAAATACCTGTCGCTGTCGACAGGTTCTTTTGTGGCATGCTTAAAAATGTCCTAAAACTAAGGGAGCAACATTATGTAGACGGCGTCGTCCAGTTCAAATTACAGCAATTAATGGAATGTCACTGAGTCATGGTGGACAAATAAAAAAGCCAAAAACGGCCAGGACGCCTTCGTTGCCAGGGCAGAAATGCAATGTAAACAGAGAGAGGTGCAAATGCTTGTAAGAGAACTTTGAAAGTCTTTCAAAGAACTGCATTGCCAAAAGGGGTTGATATGTGCCATCATTGGAGCGAGACGATGAGCTTGATGTGACAGGTGAATGTATATCTATGGCTCAAGAAATACCCAAATGCGCTACACATATGTATGAATGGACTATGATGAATCATACACTTATAATTTGTTTTAATAAAAGCCTAGTCAAAATCTCTATGCAAACTGCCTCAGAGCACAACATAAAGACTGCCATAGGTGTATCCCATGGCGTTGGCCCATTGAGCGTCGCAATTTGAGCATGGGCGCGTGCGCAGTATTTTCTGCCCGTCGTCGTCGGCGTCGTCGTCATGGTAGTCACATACTAGTAGTATCTATAGTATCTGCTTTCAACCACTGCTTCAGCTTGCCGCCGTTTTTGTTTTCCGTTTTTTTTTCGTATAGTTTTTTTTTTTTTATTTGTATTTTATGAAGAGTTTACATCGAAACGCTTGACGAGTGATGTGGAAACATTTTCAACACAACGGCGGCAACGAGTAAAAGCAACACAAAACGTCACTACCAGAGAGTCTTCAGACAACAACTCCACCATACGAGGGTTGCCTTTTATATTTACGGTCTAATGGTAAAAGAGTATTAACGCTGATTTACAGTGAAAGGTATCATTCACAATTTTTAGTAATTTTCTGTCTAAAAATTTTGTGTGGAAAGGATTTGAAGATATTGCGAAAAAAAAAAACAACATGAACCGAATTTGTATACCCCGTACCTATGTACCAAGGGTATTTTAAGTTTGTACACAAAAATGTGTACCATTTAACACCTAAAAGAATCGATTTATCCCTGTCTATCAGTCCGCCCGTTCGTCTGTCCATATTGCCGATTTCTTGAAGACCAAACGAGCTAGGGGATTGAAATTTTGCAACAAGGAGGGACTTACTTCTTCACTTGTTTTTTTTTTTGTTAAATTGGCTCATCTGTAGATGTACATTTTATTACAATCGGTTGGGAACTTCGGTATTTGAAGCCAAAACCTTCCGAGGATGTAAGTTTTAGCCAAAAATTACCGAAGGGGTCTACTTTGCTTAAAAAATCCTTTGCAGGGTATTTTAAAGTAGGGCAGGCATGAATATAGCATTCTCAAAGAAAAGTGCAGAGGTATCGGGATGTCTCGAAATGAATAAAGAAGGCTTTAGGATGGAATCTTAGTTTACTTAAAATTGTAGGCATGTAATATCATTACCCCTCTTTATTATTTTAACATTTTTAGTCAAATTCACGATTTCGTCGAATTTTATACATCTCTATCAAAATTTTGCATTTTTTAAAAAAAATTAATTTTACTTCATTCCATAAATCAGAAAGAAATAATAACAAATATATATATTAAAAATAATCCATTTGATTTAAAATTCCCATTTTTTTTTTTTGTTTAATTTTTAAAAATTAAGTACAAATTTCCTCCTTGTTTATTTTGGTCGGCTTTTTATCAATGTACAACAATCTTTATTATAATAATAAGAATATTTCTGAGGTCCATATTATACTATTGCCAGAGACTATTCATCGTATGACAGGTATCTTCGAGAAAACATAAGGAACATGCAGGTCAAATTATGGGTTTCGTGGAGCGCCAGCAATGCTTCTTAATGCAACAGATTGGTATCCTTGAAGAATTTGAATGGTGTGTACAAATCCTTCCCTATTAGCTGCGGACACTATTTATTTCTTTCATTCACTAATTGATCTTAGAACGATTTTAAGAAATGGTGATCACACTCAAAAGCTCTTTTTTGATAATCCTTAAATATCCCCGTAATTGTTTACTTGCATGTTTCTGCCGAGGAAAAGTTTTCAAGTGCATTGTTGAACAGAAATGCAGAAGTGCCCAACGACAACTTACAAAAAGCGCTTGTAAAAGAGAAACAACAACTTTTTAAAGAGGCAAGTTAGATCTGCACACACTCAAAATAGTCAAGTTTGGCAATATAAAAGGCAACCCTCGCATACTACTTCATGCCTACTCCATGTAGTATGTTGGCAATGAGCAAAGCAAACGCACCGGCATTACAGGCTGTTGCTGTTGCTCCGGTTCGTCGTTAAGGGGTATTCCCTGCTTTGGCAACATTATGGAAAATCAGTTTGTATTTTGAGCGTGTGGCAGCATGTAGCATTGGTAAACTCACGGAAATGAGATCTTTGTTTTTGGAAAACCTCTTCGAAGTGTTTATTGTGCGCGTTTAATTGAGAATAATCGAGCAATTCTTTGTGTTGTTTTTGCAAAATGAATGAAAATTAATAAAAGTAAATTGTATTTAAAGGTTAAAAAACGAAAAATTAAACAAATAATTGTGCAAGTGTTTTGGTAATGTTATGCAAATTTCGTTGCAAAAAGCATTAAAAAATATTACTTTGAAAATGGGCAACATCAATTATGTACAAATAAGAAGAATTAGTTAAAAAATAAAAACTGCAGTTCCTTGTAAAAGAAAGTTTATAAACAACAGTTTGTCTGCTTAATTTATTAAAATTTTTATTTATTTGCGCAACTCTTGCTATTAAAACCCAATATGTGACGTCTTAGAAACTAAAACAGAGAGATATGTGTCCTACAACGATAATTTTTTAAAACTCTCTTTTTTTATAAAGCTTTGTTTATTTCGAAATCAAATATTCAATACTGTGTATTTTCAAAGAAAAAAAAGTCCGGGCTTAAATTTCCGAAATTAACTTTTCTTATTTATTTTTGTAGTAAAATACTGTGCTAAAGCCGAAAATGAAACCAAAATGTAGAGTTTGTATCAAATTTTTCTAGGTTATTAAACTATAATATTTTTTTTTTATATTTTGAGTTAATTTACGAAAGTTTTATATTTTTATCTTTTTAATTCGTTTTGCTTTAGTAGTCTAAAAATATAAGCTAATTTTCAGAGCCATTTTCCTATAAAAAGAAAATTTAACCATAAGTGATATGTTAAAGTTTTGCCTGATCGACAATTCCGGTAATGATATTAAAATATCGATTAAAGTTATAAGTGTTTGAATTGAACTCTTGGGACAATTCGTTATCGATTAAGGAAATACGGTAATAACGATGGCCAATGTTCTATTAGGTATTAGATACTAAGGAACCCAAGACCCCGGTAAAATACTAACCTGAAATCCGTTTTTAAAAAAACCAGTTAAACCAAAAGAAAAACTTAAACTGCATAAAACCAAACTAGTGTTAGTTCAATAATTTGGATAAAAGTTAACACTCAATATGAAATTTTTGTGGATAACAGATATTTTTTTTTTGTGATTTATTATACATTGTTTTTTTTTTGTCGAAACAATATTTGGATTTTCTAAGCCACCTTCTACACCTTTGTTCCAGGCTGATAGAACCAAAATAAGAGCTGACTTGTCCGAACGAAAAATTTTATAAACATGTAAAATTGAATTTTTTTGGATTTAAAAACTCCTTGTTCTTAATAGTTTGTAGTTTTTGTTTAAATAAAGTGTTTTTTAGACCGAAGTAGCTTTAAGCTGAAGTAGAATAATGAAACTAGATGATTTTAAACTGGAAATTTCCTTTATAAAAAAGATAAATGTTTTAATGATTCAATAATGGAGCATCCAAAGTCAAATTTTCAAGCAATGCTTTAAGCAACTGTGGCGGTAAGGTTCACACAATATTTGTAAATAAAGTCAAGTTTTTTGGAAACTCTTGCAAGCCATAGGGACCGTTCTTGGCGAAAGTTGGCACAATATTGTTTTTCAAGTCGTCCCATCAGAACAAAATAATTTTTTGAATCGTTTTTAATAATTTGTATTTTTGATTTTTTTTTCTAAATCCAGAAAGTTTTTTATGGGTCCAAAACTTTAAACTGAAATAAAATAAAAAGATGAAACATAAAGATAATACTTTTAACATAATAATTTGAATGTGGAGCATTCGAGAAGTCAAATTTTTCGACAATTTTTCAAACAATATCTTCTAAATCTAAGTATAAAAATGGAAACAAAAACAAAATTTTTTTAAATAATATAAATGTTTATTGATTCAATAAAAATTTGAATGCGAATCCGGGGTCTATAAACTCCAACGCGCAAAGTTTACTATTTTTAAACACGCCACAAATATTGGAAAATGCAAAATAGTTTTACAGGTGAATGACTTTTTTGTTAGCTTCCGCGACTTCCGGCCAAAGCGTTTTCATTTTCGACATTTCTCATGGAGCGTCCCTAGTGGTCAGTTTTCAACTGGTTTATTTTTTTGCATTTTCAATACCGGCGACTGGGCCATAAATCTAACAGATACACATATATGTGGTGTACAAGGAAATGCCGTCTTCACTAGATCCAGTACTGTCTAGCAAGGGAAAGTGGCGCTAAAATTCTTATACTAGAAATGTGCAACCAAGGAAACAACAACAAAGCCAAAGACCATAGTATTTGTTGGGTGTAACTAAAAAATGCCTCCAATATCAGAGACAAACAACTAAGGCATTGTGGCAACCGAGCAACAACTAACAAAGTTTAGACTACAGGTGACATATGTAGCACTACCTACTAAGTGACATTTGTGCCAGCAGGCGTGGAAATTATGGGCCTCTACTGTGTGGGAGTAGGCTGGGTAGAAAGAGTTCCAGTTGCTTTGGTTTCTATGCTAAAACGTTTTGTCTAATAATCTTGTAATAATCTGGAGGTCTTTGAGGTGTGCAAAAAAGACAACGAAACAGAGCTATTTATTAGCCAAGTCAGAAGTGTTGACACTTGTTTAAGAATGATGGAAATTTAAGTGCCCCCTTTCCACACGCTGCAAAATATATATTATATTACATGTCTGATGTTTTATTATTTCTTTCCATAGTACCTGTAATCAAGATATAACAATAACGTTTTAAAGCAGACCCGGAAAAGCGGCAAAGAAAGTAGCAAACGTTTTTTGTGGTACATCAGTGATAAACATATATAGTACAACTGTTCTACATATGTGCTATAAAGTCTGCATGTAACACTGTGCAACACTTTGTTGGAATTTGAATTTAAAACTTCTATTTTCGGAGTGAAAACTTTTTAGAAAAAACTTTAAAAAAAATTAAATTCAAAACTAAAAAAAATTTAAGAAATATAATAACTCCTAAAAAATGGTTTAAGATTTGTGATAGATAACTAGTATTCTGTACCCTATTAAAAAAAAACGTATTATGCTCCTTAAACATTTTCGACCGATCTGTTCTATGGGTTCTATATAATACAGTAAACTGATTTTAATGAAATAGTGCTTTGAAACTGTTAAAAACTTCAAAATACCAAATATATGCATGAATAAAATAATTATGCTCTAAAATCGTATAGTTTTTTTTTTTTGAGGTGCTATAAAATACTCCAATGGGAGCTTTAAAATATAATGCCAATATCGAAATTAAAAAAAATCTTCCCATAAAATATGATAATAAGAGGCCCAAATCCAAAGCTTGCTTTTTGGACGGACGGAAAGATATGTCTAATCCGACTTCTTTAGCCACCTGGATATACTTTAGGTAATTTTTGGGGATTTCGAAGTGTTTTATTCTGTGTGACATACCCTTTCGACTTGCACACACTTAATATACCATTTGTAACCTAAGGTACGTGGATGCTCTCCACACTGACGCTCTTGACGATTCGAACTTTGGCCTCTAAAACACGAATATCTCCGATACTTATGGTCCGACTATACATATACATTTTGAGCCGCTCCGAATCCCACGTCCAAAAAAACACCATCGAATTTTTTTTAGCTATGATTTGTGTGGATTTTTTTATATGTTTCTGAGTTACCTCAAGAATATGTTTTTGAGGTTCTGGGTTTTTCGGAGCTCGGATTAGAAATCACTTAGTAGACATGGTCTGATCTCCCAACCCGAAAATACATTTTCTTGTGTGGCTGTGTTTTAATAAAGTTGTGCGGTAACGTTTTTTATATGTTTTTGCGTCCGCTAATTCTAAAGGTAAAAAAAAACATCGGCATGTCAGGTTTCTGATATAGTCTCCCAAATAATTATTTTTATTTTTTGAGACTATTTTAGAGCTTTCGGTTTTTGGACTTTTTTGGACCCCGGATTTTGATTCTACAATGCAAAATCCATAAGTGTAGTACTGTCACGTGTAAACCCCACATCACTTTTTTTAGGCCCTGTGCTATTATTAGCTTCTTAGTTCCGGCACAAAGTACTCCAAGTTAAACATTTATTTATAAAAGTTCTCATAATCTCCTAAGACAAGACATTCTGGAGTTAAGTTTGGGGGTATCCGGCCTCTCATTCGCTATGTCTTAGATATATTCACAAACTGAAGATACCCCTTACCTTAGGCACAGATTGTAACAATAAGTTCTACTTAAAAACGATTTCAGGAACGCATTTTTTATTTATTGAATTCTTTTTGTAATAAAAACTTTTTTATCACTTCCAAAAAGGTGTTTTTAATGATATAAACAAACTATAAAGGACTTAAATAAAATAAGCCAGCCACAATCGAAATCATCCAGCCACAAAAAAAAAATGTTTCAAATTTGTAGCACAGTGTAGTTTATAAATGGAAACAAAGCGGCGAGCTATTATGTCGCTGTTAAGCAAATCGCATAAGAAAGTGAAAAATCGCATGCGATAAAACTGTGCCGCGGATTAGCTTTGCATGATATATTTACATACAAACAAAAACAAACAAAAAGCTGTCGACAGCAACAAGAACGACGCCAAACAAAACGCGTTTCCGAGTGACTATAAAATAAACAACAACAACAGGGGATGATTTTTAATAATCGTTCAACAAAAATTGTAATAAAAAATATTTGTATAAAAAAATATACCTATACGTATAAAATGTGTGTTAACCCAAATCAATTGGAATACAATAAAAATAATAATAAAACGCCCTGAGTTATGCTAAAGTTATTTGCTTGCAAATGGAATGCTCGGATTATGGTTCTGTGAAAAAAACGATATTTAATTGGAATTTTTAAAACTTAAAATGTTTTCCAAAATGTGCATTGAGTCTTTTGGAATACACATTTTTATTGCTATAAGCTGGATTTGCTTGGTAAATGGTAAGTAATAATTGAAATTCTTTAGTTAAGTCTCATTAAGGGTTCTCTCTATATTTTAAGTGCATATTAATGAAAACTTTTATTTTCACATTGCAATTTGTGCGTTACTTTTATTTTCTTCAAGTGACATCGTCATTGAGTTGATTACAAAAGCAAACAAAGTAATTAAGTGCAATTAATTGCATGTTGTTCTGAAGAAAGACGATAGCTAAAAAGTTTTCGGGACTTAAGGATACTCTGTTTAGAGAATAAGCTGATGGACAGCCATTGTCCTGCCCAAACGCTTCGGGAAATTTTTTAAATAGAAAGACTAAAAATTGAACCTATTTTAGAGGTATTCAAATGAAAAAGCGGAAAAATATTTAAATTTTCTTAAAAACCTATACGAAAAATTGTAAAATATCTGATAATATGAAGTTTGCTTCGTTCCCTTCGTCCCTCGTTTTATGTATTTAGATGAAAAAATTTATCTTGTCTTTATCAGAAAATGTCGGAACAAAGAAATGGCTATTAACGAAATTTTTTTAATTTTTGCGTATTTTCTTAGATTTGCCATCTATTCTGGAATAAAAAGCTAAATTTCAAGAGTATTACTAAAAACCAACGATTACATTATAAATACTAAAGTTTTTATTTCTACGCATAAAACGAAATGCTTCAAGAAATTTTTTTTAAAATACAATAATTTTAAATTTTCGTAAAATCTAAAACTAGTACCTTAATAAAACCTATTGGCGTATATTTTGCAGTTTTTTCGTTAGCACCACCAATTTTTAAAATTTTGTTTTGTAAATTATAAAAATGTTTTTTAAAACAATTGTTTAACAAAAATCACGAGGTGAATAATATATCATATTTTTGAAAAAATAATAATAAAATTGAATTTAAATATAGTATGTTTTGAACCAAGGTGTGCATTTTTGTAATGCACACTTCAACATCTTCCCATCAATGCTTAAAATGTCCTTGCAGGATCAATATTAAGGATCCCATTATAACTTATAATAATTGATGTCGTGAAAAGCAGTCGAGTTATGTCAAACCAAGACTATGTTTTAACAAACAATTTTTCATCTCTACGTTGCTTCTTTCTTTTCAATCTTCTTTATTTTCAAAACATCTCAACTCGACTTGAAGATATCTTTTGTGAAATAAATTGCAAATTTTGAATTTATAGAAATGTTGGTTTTATAAATCGCATAAAGGATAAAATGTCAAAATCAGATCAATTACACAAAAGTCCAAAAAATTAAACTTATATTTCGCAACAGAAAAGATGTCCTAAAGTCCCTATTTGGGGATATTATTGTTGATGTCTGTCACATCTAGTAGTAGACTGAATCATCTCGGACATTTGATGGAATTAGTGTATAAAATGTCTTTTGTAAATCTGTTACAATTCGAAATAGTGAAATTCCAAGCTAAATGGCATGGTATGCCCAATAAACTTAACAAGAGTGAAAAGCAACAAAAACAAAAAAAAAACTTAAAAACTTCAAACTTGAAAAAAAAACCAAAGTAAAGAAACACGTCAACGGAGTTCTGGTCCAACGATTTATGACGAATAAAACTATTTACGTGACGTATGGTGCATACTTATACATAGTATCTACATATATGAAGAAAAGTCAACGACAATCCAAACACGAAAAACTAAGAGGGGAGGTTTATGTTTATGTATATGCATGAATACCTTTAAGTTTTGGTTTTTATACCCTGTAGCTTAAATAAAACGGGTATAGATAAAGTTTGTGCAAATGATTGTAACAGAAAGAAGAAGAAGCCGGAGAGCCCCGAAAGTTGCCTCACATATGGTCAAGAGCACAAAAGAAATTAATGCATATATGTACATATATATAAAATGTTCGTCCGTTTGTCTGAAAGAACGCCTAGATTTGAAAGATTATAAAAAAAAATTAAAGACTAATTATAGTCGAAATATTTTTAAGATTATAAAAGCGCATCAAATATCATTATAATAAGAGCAAATATTGGAAATAATCGCATCATAGCATTTTAAAGACTAGATATCGAATCGTCTTAGCATTTTCCTCAAAAATTACCAACTTTAATTCAAGTTCCCGTCAAGACAATTCGATTTTTTTCTTATTTCAAGAGTTCTTAAATCTATACCGAAGTTATAATAATGTATGATATATAATGGTCATATCCGACACTGGAAAGAACATGGTTTTTCGTTAATAGCGATATATTTTGTTTTTTTAACTAAATAACTAGGGGTTTAATTATGGAAATGAAAGTACAATCGATGCCATTATTTATGGAATACCATTTTAAGCGACGCATATTCGCTAATCATCTTTTCGGACGAAGCTCACTTCTTGCTCGATGGTTTGACCAACAAGCGAATAAGTGCCTGAACTAATGCACAAGGCACAATTTTTTCCGAAAAAATTACCTTTTTGGTGCAGTCAGTTTTTATGCCGGTAGCGTTATCTTGAAATTTTCCTTTTTTTAATTCTTCTTTCTATTTCAAGGTACTGTCTAATATGGTGACCTTTGGAGGTGCCATCACTAAAATAATCATAGCTTCGTCTGCTATAGGAGTTACCGATATTTTTTTTTTGCAGTGAACTGTAATAATTCTGATTTTAAGCATAGTTGACACCACTTTTGAATGATAAATAAAAATGTTTTTTTTTGTATATAATAGTTTACAAAAATCCAAATTTTTTTTTTAATTTAATTTTTTTTTTTCCAATTTCAAAGTTGTATCTTAAATTATAATTAATCAAATATCTTATTAATGTCTTGTCAAAGAAAAGTCTACCTAAATATTCATTTAATGATAATTCGATAAGTATCGGAATTTTGGCAAAAAAAATATTTACGAGCGTAATTTTTAAATTTGAAAATTATATTTTTTAAATTTAAGAAAAAAAATCAAAAATAGTAATAATCGAAATTTTGCAAAAAACATATGAAAAAATTATCAGAATCGAAGAGATCGATTTAAAAATTGTCCCGCTTCGCTTTTTTTCGCCCATATATAGTATATTCTTGATTATGTTTGTCCATACGATAAAATCTCGAAGAAAATAAGAGATAGCCAAAAATGCGCATTATGTGCGGACGGATCAAGTTTAACGATACCTTGGTCCGCTTCCCCGTATGAGAATTTCAAGTTTGAGGTCCATACTATAAAAGCCATTTAATCAAAATTCAGCACAATTATACGACTTGTTGTTAGAAACAGTATGTCCCAAAAATTATCGGATGAAAACTTCAAAAGGTAAATAATATTTAATAAATAAAGCCGCTAACCTTTCCCTTTAAAATTCACAAAAAATTAGCTATCTGTAAAACTTTTTCCCTAAAGGCCTATTATAACTTTTAAGCTATAGGTACATATAAGATAAAAAATGTATAGAAAGTATTTGGATAGATTAACAATATACATATTAAGTATAAAAGTCATGAAATTTCATGATTATCAAGCTTACAGACTAAAGCTTATTTAAGTTGGTCAAGGACCATAGCGGTCGTTCTAGGGTTAAACATAGGGATAAACCGGAGGGAATTGGAGTGGTACAGGGTATTTGACAGTCGGGTACGACTGTAGCATTCTCACTTGGATGAACACTATGGATATTAAAGAAAGTATATGGTTTGTAGTAGTAATGATGTCCCAAAATAAATGAAGAAGGCGGATCGTGGGTTGGAGGTAAGCATAAAGGAACTGGATCATTCTAGTATGCAGTTGCCTTATAATGCTTTGCTGCAGGGTATCCTAAGGTCTGCCGCGTCCTACTTTAAAGTTTCCCATATTTTTTTACTAGTACATATTATGCTATAATTTTTTTTCTTTAATGCTATCAACCTCATTTGTGGCTGAGTAATTCTTAAAAATGCGCAATTCGAGTGCTCTACTTTTGACTTCCATTTAGTACATTAATTTTGGTTCATTACATTGTCATACATCACTGATTATGTGGCTGACAAGAAGACCGAAAGAGTCAGTACAAAATCTAAAAAAAAATAATGTATCTTTAAGATACTATGAACTTTAATGGCTTTGTCACAGTTTTCCAAATGACTACTAATGTAAATACCGGTTTATAGTTTATCTTGTTCCACAAAATTGATGGCGAAATTGCGATATTGAGAGACTTCTACGTCTTGATACAAAATGTCTTTCAACACTTGGAAAAGCCCTGAACTATACGAACTCTTTCCAGCCATGGCTTACCAAAGTCAATGTCTTTTGGAACTGCATAGCTTAACCGTAAAGTTTCATTTTCAAATTGTTTTTCTCTTGCATGAAAAGCCATCAAGCTGAACGACATTTTTTTTGTTATCACAGAAAACACCAAAAAACAAACCATTACAACAAAAAATTTGTTTTTTTAACTTTGTTTTTTTTAGCCGAAACTTTTCCTCACATATGTTTAGCAATGTGCACCAAGGCGTGTGTATTTGCAGCTGGGTATTGTAGTATCTCTCTTATTCCAACTCTCCACCTTGATTTTCATAATATTCATTTTGGGCGGTCTTCGGTCTTAATTTCCACACACAGTTTTCACATACTCCAACAAATTTGTTCAACTTTTTGAAGTACCACGAACTTACTTTCATTTGTTTATTTTTTGCATCTACACAAAAAAAATAACTTTTGCAAAAACAAAACAAATTTATGTAATACCTTCTGTGTTTATTTTTTTTCATTATTTACATCTAGAGTCTTTGTTTAGGAATGCTCATGTGTTTTATGGAAAAGTTTTTTCTTTACTCTCGATTTTATATCATCTGCTTTTGCGGATTTCCGCTTGAGATATTTGAACTCTATGTGTTGCTTATTTGGAGGACGTTCGTCATGTTTTGTGGCAGTTTTAATTGGCTAGTTATGATAAAATAAAAGACTTTTATGAATCGAGGGCACTAATTAATACATTAGTTGTGTAATGTGAGCCTTTTTGTCGTTGATTGTAATCAATTTTTGTAATGAAAGTTACAGTACAAATCAATTAAAAAGAATTTATGTCATCACTTATAACTAAGAAATTTTTAATGGATCGGCTAATTTCCAAATACTCCCAGTTCAACCTTAGAGCATAAGAAATTGTTTTGCCCATATACTTGGTAGTGAACTTAAAAAAGCGATAAGGTACCCTCAGAAATTGTATCTAAAAAATGTATCCTAATACCTAATCGAGTTTGTGACGTGCTGCATAGCTAAGAAGCCTGAAATATTATAATCTCACTTGAAGAAAATTGGTACATCAGTATGTTTTGTAATTTTTGAAATATAGGTATAGCGTTGGTAGCTTCTCAAATTGGCAATTATATACATAATTTACAGTTATTTTGTAAACAATAAATTAATTCTTATAGTATTATTTTTTTTTAAATACAAAATAGACATTTATGTCTTCTCGGCTCTAAAAAATATGTTCTTTGAGGTCCGGAAATTAAAAGAGGGGAGAGCACTAATTTATCGGTCCTATGGGAGCTATGTGATATAGTAAACCGATTTTGATAAAATTTGGTTATAGGGCTTGGGAGCTCTAAATAACCTCCCACTCCAAAAAAAAAAAAACCGCATCTCTGTAAACAAACGAAAAACAAAGAAATTTTGCATAAAAATATTTTTTAATCGCTCGATCTTATCGGGGCTAGTGGATATAGTAAACCGATTTTTTTTTTATAAAGAGACAAAATTCGCTCTGAAAAGGATTTTGGACCATTCGGTCTTATTTTAATAAAATTTGGTACAGTCCTTGCGAACTCTAAAATGGTTACGATATCTCTATAAACAAACTAATTATGCCTCTAAAACGTTTAGTGTTTTTCGAGTTTGCTTTATAAATATAAAATGTAAATTCGATAATGAATAAATAAAATAATCAAATCTAAAGGTTTTCATATCACATTTCTGTGATATGGACGTCCATACGGACTACATCGACTTCACTAGTCACACATTGATTAATCTTGGATACAGTTCAGGAACGGGGTATACCAATCGGACCCTCCGTTCTAGAGTTATGGAATAACATATTACACTTATATAATTCACATCTGGGCAAAGTTCGGACCGGAAAGATTTGTTTGTTCAAATCCGAAGTCAAAAAACATTGGTTTTCTGAGGTTATCTCAAACCTTGGGTCTTGAGGTTTTTTGGACCTTGACCTCGGATAAAGCGACTCCAAAAACATTTAGAAAAATTGGTCTGGACTCTGAACACATAAAGTTTCTGAGATAGCCTTTGATATAGCACGTTTGAAGGGTTTTTTTTTTTGACACTCGTTGGTCTAACTCTGAGAGCGGATTCGGATTTAGTGCGTCGATATACAATACATAAAAAAACATACGCCTCGTCCCCAGATCACGAACCTTTTTTTTGCGTAGCTGTGTTATTTAACGTACATGACTGTCGAGAGAAAAGCAGTCCCAGTGATCATTATCGGCGGGCCATAAGCGGTTTTGATAAGCATTTTGGTATGCAGAACTTGGGGTCTGCCACGCCTCCTTCTGTCCGTACATTGCACAAATCGAGTATACCCATGAAAAACAATGGAAATAATGAATTTCTTCAAAATGATTTCGTTCAACTTTTGAAAAAAAAAAAAATTGTTTTTCTTTAAATCTATGGGCCCCTTTAGTGAATTTTGAACCCAAGTGGAATCCCCACTTATCCCTCCCCTCCTCTCGTGAGTCTTATTGATGTACGTTATGGTCTCACTTTTTGGAATTTTTTTTCATGAATGTTAGGTTGTTAAAATGCAGCAATAAAAAGATGGCTGCCTAGTTTTAGTGAAGATACGACACACTTTTGAAAAAGCTTTAGATAACCCTAAAAGTTATATTTCAATAAGTACATATAATATAGGTATTAACAGAATTTTAAGCCTTGCTTAAATCAGCACGCAAAATGAGTTTACGAATAAAATATTAGGGTCAATTTCTCTGGGAGCATTAACATAAGACTGATAAAAAATATACTATACATAAAGGGTTGCTTGCTTTCATTGAAAATAAAATTAAATTTCAATTAGGTAAATGTCAAAAAGGTAAAATAGTTAAATTTTTATAAGATACGCGAGTAAAAGTTGTGTAGCTTAATATATGCATCAGTTTTATTTCAATCTCTTTGCAATCTTTAGCGACATCCATAAACATATAACTACCAAAGAAAGTCTGCCATAAACCAATTAAAACAATTTATTACAAATGTATGAAGGTTGGCTTCATTGCCCAATGTCACAACAATTAACCTAAAATAAAGATCTTGAAATTCTGTTTGTGAACGTGCCAAGTGCCATCATTAATGATTTCTCTACAAACGGCAGACGCTATTTCATCCGCTGCTCAGATCTTCTTAACACTTTTGTAAATCTTGAAGAGAGAAATTTACCGCCGCACTGAGGGTCAACAAGTTGGCTTTATTTTTACAATTATAAGTACTTCTGGCCCCAGAAACCTTTGCGTCATAAAGTTGTTCTTGTTCTTAAAAGTTGTCGCAATTATGCTTATTATGTTTGTACAATTGAAAACTCGAAATATTTTCCTTAAAACAACATTGTTTTAACATAGGGTTATGAAACTTGTACTTGTTTGACAAGATATGGAAAAAATAACCGGAACTCCTAATGTCTCAAACTGCACATCTCTATTACATAAGCAATCCAAAATTGAACGGTTTTGGTCATTGTAGGGTGTTATGTCACGTTGGTTTTATTAAGTTGAAAAGTAGAAACAGAAAGATTGTGGTAATTTGTTGTTTTTTGTGCAGTTTTAATTCATTGTTACTTAAAAATGGCATCTGAGCCAAGCGGGTGTAGACGCATTAAAATAACGTTGTGTTGGTTATAACTGAACAAATTGACGATGACAATCAATTTTCCCATCCTTGAAATGGCCTGAAAAGTACTTTTTCGCTATGGCCTTCAATTCTTTTTGGATTGGACTTCTATCTGCTCTCTCGACTCAAAACGGTAATCAGGGTAATCAATTACAAGATGTCTCATTTATTTTTGCAAAAAAAAATGGCATTCATTTCTAATTAATTCAAATCCGAAACAGTACACTTATTTCAACGCCGTCTCCAAAAAAGTCCTCTCTTCTCTGTCGACTTAAAAGTTTGTTCATGAAGCGGTCAATAGCCAGTAACGCGAAAGCCCGAATTTTTGGAACCAGAGATTTTTGATCTCTGATCCTTCTTAAATTACCAGGGACGTTACTCATAGAATTTTTAAAATAAAAGTGCGAAATAATTATTTTTTTAGTTAAAATTGAAAAATAAGTCTTATTTTTTGAACTAAAAATAAAAATTGTGAAATAATAGTTTAATATCTATTTTAAATTTTTTTTTGGTATTATAAAAATGAGTGCACAATTTTTATTTTACAAACTAGAAATAAAAGTTATTGCCCAATTTTTATTTTAAAGAATTTACCAACAATTTTTATGTTAAATTATTATTATAAAAATGGAAAAAATAAGAGTCATCTTGTGATTTCTAAATTAAAGTTGATATACGCTATTATTTTATAAAATTTGTTTTTAGGTCAAAAAATAAGACTTGATATTTTTTATATCAATAAAAAATTAAAATTTATGCCTTTTTTCGGATAGTCCTTTTTTTGCTTTGATTTTTTAAACAATAATTCTTATTTGCGATTCAGAAAATTACCTCATCACTGTTAATCGTCGATTTTCGGGCATACTTTGTTTAGTAGCTTTTGTTCTTCAGTAGAAGATGTGGTTGGTCGTTCAAAATGATCTGCGTCTTCAGCACTTGCTCAAAACACTCAGAACATTTTTTTTTAAGTGAACAATTTTTTTTTGTAATGTACCAAAAACTGTACGATAGAATTTGTAATAACTATGATGCCGATCAATTCAAGGAACAAAAAAAATTCTTCGCTTCAGTGTTAGTTCAAAATAAAACAAACATTTTTTTAATATTTTGTTAAAAAATTGTATAAATTTTTTGTATAAACTATAATACATTTTTAAACATTTGATATAGATATATTTCTTGTTTAGTATATGATGATAAGAAATTATTTATTTTGTGGGTAAATATTAAAAAATTCTCATTGCTCAACAAAGAATTTGTTAATTATTTGCATTATCAATATCGGGTATGTATCGGGTTATCTTTAACACTCGTTTTCTTTGGAGTGTTGGTTCTGGATTTTGGTTGAGGAAGCCGATTTTTCGATTTAACAAGACCGCTTATCTTTATAAATTATAATGAGACTTGTATAGTTTCTATACTATAGATATTTTGTGATACGTGTAACTATAACGATAAATTATATTGTAAAATCGACAAGTCAAAATCCGAATCGAAATTCAGAACAGGTATGATAAGCATTTGTCATTATCTAATTTACGAAAGCAATTTTAATTCGAATTCCTCGGCAGTTCTTGCCTATTTTGCAATTTAAAAGAAACTTAAAAGTTTAAGAGATTCTGGATTTCCACTTAGTCAGATCTCTCAATTTGCATATTGCAATCTGCCAAATTGTATATGTACATATATACACTGCTTGTGTAGCTACAAAAGAAACGCTTCAATGAAACTTACTAGTTGAACTCATTGCACACTAACACAATTAGATATCCAATCTTTAAACGAAAGAGTGCATGCTCCGGAAATTCATATTAAATGCATCTTTGAAGAAGCAGCAGTGATTGCCCACCCGTTGTTTATTAGTAGAGCAAACCGTAACTGAAGAGCATGATTCATGCACAATCCCGACAAGTTCAGGCTATGTAGTAGTAGCCAGCGGTCTTAGAAAACAAACCAAAAGCATGCCACCAAAGCAAATACCAAATGTTTGTAGAAGACCCAAAAGAAAAACTGGGCCTGGGTCTGTCCAAAAAAAATTGCAACGAAACTTACATGAAAGAGCGAGTGAAAAACGGAAGCTTAGTAGAGCGTATCCAATAAAATGAATGCTGTCTGCCTTTGGACAGCGGCACGAGACGGCACTGGACCGCTCTACAATCGGCACTACGTGTTGGGTACAAAAAGCGTTGGGTCCGGAACTTGTTGCTATTTACTTTTAATTTGACCAGTGCAGGCAAAAGTAAACTTGAAATAGAAAAATCTAAATTAGCGCAGTTGCACTTTACCGGCTAAAATAAACCAAGTTCTCATTCTTTTGCAGCCGTGGAAAGTGCAATACTGGACTCAAGATGTTACCTGGAGGGTGGCGGCTCGGCGGAAAGCTTTCTGGCCACCGAAGATTTGACAATTGGTTCCATTATTGGCAAATTACGCATTAATGGTGATCCTACTGTGGATACTGGAGATATAAACTTGTCACTGCGCGAGAAAAATGCGCCAGTGGAAATTGTGCCAGGTACCAAGGACTTGGCATTATCAGTAGAGCTTGATAAGGAGGGCTTGAGAGGACCATCTTCCATATATGTGAATGTTATATGCGTTCGAAGACACTCTACGGATCCGGTGAGTAAATATTTGGGTCAGCCCCAACGATGGTATAAAAAATTAAATATCAGTGCCAAGTTTTTTAAAGATACTTTGAGGCGTGTTGGTGTAGTCAAGGCAGTTGCATTGTGATATGACTTAAGATTAGCATTATTTTGTGTAAGTCTGCATAAGAGATGGTGGCTTTAGCTAAAATGTTACGATAAGGTTAACATGGGTAAACACTAAGGATTTTCCTAATTAAATATGTTTCACTTCTGTGGCAAGGAAGGTGGAAGGCCCACTTCGACTTCTCTTTATACCTAAAACTTTTTCAGAAGCCGTTATGGGGATTATTGTCCTTTTCCGAATTCATTTAAGTATTGTACGCAAATGCATATGCCTCCAACTAGCTTGTCTACTTTTCTGGAAAAGTCTCGGCATTATTACTAATGCCTCATTAGCGTCCACCATCACGATTTCATTTGCCTTATAGTTCCCCTAAATGTTCCTGCGTCCTGACAGAGATCAAAGGTTATTATTAAACTAGCTTATTTAAGGGCTTCCTGAAGGAAAAGTAGAGGACTACTACTACTACTAGAAGTAGAACAGAAGACATCTAAACGCTAAACGTTTTTGTTGAGTTTGAATCAAACCTTGAATCAGAAGTTGGGATTACAAAACTGCAACTTTGCCTGGTTACAAGAGCATCAAGGACGAGCAATCAGAATCATTGTATTGACGCATTCATTTGCTTCTTATTGTTCCGTTGCTCTAAGTCATATTGCATATAAAAATCCGATTCGAAATGCAAAAATAGGAGCAAACGGATATTAACAAGAAGAAATAATTAGAGTTCCAAAAGACAAACTTTACATTCAACGTATTCTTCTCTATTTTGGAGCCACTAGACGCGTTTACTGTTGAAACATTCAGTAAAAAATGGGATTTGAAGGGTCTCACTTTAAAAATTACAAGTATTTAAGTAAAGGATTCTACATTATTACCACTATTCCCTTTATAATAAAAACATAAGTCATTCAGAATAGTTAGTCCCAGAACGTTAATTTCAGCTGTCAAGTCTAATTCATAAATATGGCTTCACCTAAAGTCCTCACCGTTTTTGTGTGCCAGAAACGTAAGGCTCTATTAATTAAACCCACTGACATCGGTCAGCATACCTACCAGGCAGGCCTCATACCACACAGTCGTTTACCACATTTTCTTGTGGCCAACTTAACCGCATTGAGAGGCCGAGCCCCAAACCATAAGACTTCCTACATATCAGGTTCGTGCATTTCTTGAGGTCTGCGTGAAAACGCAAAAATTGTAATAGTCAAACCAATTAACCTATATTGAAGTGTGCTTGAGTTTAATATAGGAATCCAACTCTCCAGGTGTAGCCGGTTCGTGTTGGAGCTTAATTTTCATGTATGTATATAAAGTAAATATGTAAGTAAACGCGCTGATAAATGAAATTGGGTAAACTCAATTTACTATGTTCACACTGTTCGAGTGTTTCAGCGAAGAACTTTTACCAGTATATTGCGCATACGACACGTTTTCTTCTTCGACTCTACTCCATAAACAATTGAAAACTTTTTAGACGACGACGCCTATTTCAATTTTAGAATAAACAAAACTTTACTTTTACTTGCATTACGTGCCATCGATGGCAGCGTTGGGGGACGCGTGTGCGGTTAGTTAGTCCCGCCGATCCAGTGGCCATAAATTAGCCATTAGTACTTCCGCAAAAGAATGTGTCCGCCATGGGGGTAAGGTTCTTGGGGGGTCTGGCATTTACATATAGCTAAACATGCAAAACTATGCAGTGTTTTATGGGCAAGTAGCGCGAAAGGACGCCGGTTTTCTAAACAAAAACCCGCCAACTTAGTTGGGGTTCCATTAAATTACGGCGCTTTGAACTCAAGCAGAGGTCACTGACCAGCACTTGGCGTTGCTTGTTTGACTGTCAAACAAAAAAGGACTTGAAGTTGTTTACCTTTTTACTAGTTGTGGAGTTACAAACTTAACTGTACCCCATTTTTCTGTCTCCACAGAGTTTTGTCATACCCGTCAATGTGCGCGTCACGGACGTCAATGATAATGCGCCGCAGTGGATTGGCACGCCCTATACGCTTACACTATCCGAGGTCACAGTACCAGGCACACGCATACTTCAAGGTGCACGCGCCGAAGATGCTGATCAGCCGGGTCCCTTCTCTACAGTGGAATACCAAGTGCTGTCGGGACCCTATGCCGAATACGTGCAGTTTCTTAATCCACTCGAGGGCACGCTTGTGCTGAAAAAACCACTGGACTATGAGCAGATGCACAACTTTACGGTTAAGCTACGTGCACAAGATCAGGGCACGCCGCCGCGACACTCGGACACATTGCTGCGTGTGGTCATCACCGATGCAGATGACCAAAACCCAAAGTTTCAGCGTGAGTCCTATAGCGCTGAGCTGCCGCTGCCCACAGACCCTCGTACCGGCGAGCTGCGCATGCGGCCAGAGCCTATAAAGGCTACTGATCAGGACGAAGGCATTTGTGCACCCATACAGTATACAATTGTACAGTCACAGGATGCCAAATACTTTCGCATACATCCTCATAGTGGTGCCATCACGCTATTGACGCCCATTGGCAACACTGACCTTACACATGGTGCCACTTTGGTAGTAAAAGCTACGCAGATTGATAATCCTGATCGTTATGCGCTGACCACTGTGCAGCTTACTCGGGCGGGCACACACAGCGATATGACAACGCTGGCCTTTGTTCAAAAACGCTTTGTTATGCGCATACGCGAGGATACAGCTGTGGGCAATCGCATACTGGCGCTGCCCACTAATAAGCCTGGCAAGCATTTGAAGTACATCATAGCAGATCCCATCAACTCGCAGTTCTTCAACGTGGGCTCGCTTGGTGAAGTAGTGCTGGCCAAGCCACTGGACTACGAAAAGATGACCAAGCACGAGTTCCAGGTTATTGCTACGGATGGCATGACCAATAGCACAGCGGATCTGACATTGGAGGTTATAGATGTTAATGATTGGGAGCCACGCTTTCGTGAAACGCATTATGAGTTTATGGTGCCCAAGAGTGTAAGTGGTACCCCGTTCAAAATGCTTGGAATAGATTAAAACTCTTCTCTTATTCCGCAGTCGCTTCAATCCCGCACAGATTCCTTTGAAGGCGTTATGATAGGCAAAGTAGAGGCAGCCGATGGTGATCGTAACGACAAGCTGGAGCTCTCTTTGCGCGGGCAACATGCTGGACTCTTTGAAATTGACTCCGAGGGCACTATTTATATGCGGCCCGAACAGTTGCAGGGCCTCAACGAGTCCACAGTACACCTCATTGCCATTGCTACAGATACAGGCGTACCACCTCGCAGCACTTCTGTACCCGTTACCGTAACCATGGAAGGTCTGACACTCGCGCAGTCTTCCTGGAACAACAGCATGCTGGGAATGTTTGGCATGATCGTCGGTCTCTTTCTGATGATCATAATGGCGCTCAGCTGCTATATAGTACGCTCTAAGAAACAGCGCAAAACGAGCCCTACGCTTGGACGCAATCGTGTGCACAGCCATGCCCACAGCACTGTATCTTCCGCAAATCTAGTGACGCATGAAAAGCTGTCTGGAAATGGCAATGGTGCAACGGTTACCAGTGGTGGCGTTTCTGTTCTGCATATGAAACATGGTGGCAATATAACCATGGCGAATCCCATAAACAATGGACTGCATCATGTAGCCTCAGGAGCAAGCAGTAGCATAGCTTTGGGCGGTGCCTCCAATTTGTTGGAACGTGAACGGGAGCGCGAACGCGAGCGACAACGCGAAAGTTATGCGGCGACTGTGCGCAGTAAGTTGTTTGGGTTCATGCATACTGGTTACATACTATTCCCGCCTCCCTATACCCAAGTCATTCAGTATAAATAGTCTTTCTTCCAGGCATTGTTTCGCGCGCCTCTGCCAACGGACAGCTTTACGAAGAGGATGAAATCGAGCATGACTCGCTTTCACAGCAGGGCCAGACAACGCCGGAGAACAACAACAAAAAGACTAGCTCCGCAAATTGGCCGGGCACAGGGGAGTCCGCCTCTTCAAATGTAACAACAATAACAACGACAGCAAACGGCAATGCAGCCGCTTCCAATCTGCTGGCTGCCACGGATGCTATGGGCTCCTCAGAGAACAATCTGACGGTTTATTTTTAAGTTATCCCGGCTAGCCTGCTCTGTAAATACCGCCACACCTAAGCGCTATATATCATTTAAGTAGGGATGTAAGACGAGAAAGCTATGCCACTGTAAATGTAGTAGACCAAATATAGCATTGTAAACGTTTGCACAATTAGGTTTACCAAAATTAAATCATATCGTTCCATTGTAAAATTTTTGCTTCCGAGTTTAAAGGCATCAAATAAGAAGATCAGGACTATATGCCGATTCTTAGTCTTAAGCTATTGTCCTGTTGTGATGTCATCATCTACATGGCAGTTGAATAATAAATAATTTTGAAATTTTCCATAAGCGACTTTGTTGGAGTAATCTTCTTCTTGGGAATTTTAAATCGCATTCATTAAGCTTTGTAGATTTTTCAAAAGTTTGTTTTTTTCCCAGTGAGAATGCTTAGGTTCTTATAGCGAAATGTGCACTAGGGTGGCCGCCGCTAGCATGGCAAATTTTTAAGCCAACGATTTTAATTACCCCCTAAAAAGTTTTCTTTTTACCTGCATATATCGCCTGTAAATTTTACAGACGATCCGAAAGTATTTGATGGACCCAAAAATAGGTCAAAGGTCATAATTTTCCCTTTTTTCGATTTTGACTATTGTTCTACATAAACTTTAAAAACTTGTTTCCAATCAAACAAATTATGGTTCAAACAATCTCATGTCCCTCTAAAAATAATTTTAAATAAATACTGAGACGGCCTACAAAAATTTGGTAAGCTCTAAAATTGACTAAATCGATTAATTACACTAGTTTACAAATTTTAAAAAGTTTTGGTATCCTCAACATGTTTTAGTCGTTTCCGTAGTAAAATGACATGCTAATACCGAAAATGCAGTCAAAAAAGTTTTTCATGGAACGGTTTTCAAGATATTTCGAAAAAAAAAAACATTTTTCGAAATTAGAAAAAAAAGTGCCTCTACTTAACACCAAATTACCCATCGATTATATTTGGAACATGTTTTTGTCAAACATACGGTTTGGTCGCTATTTATGCATTCATATGAAAAATTTGTATGATCATTGACCCATTTTCGGGTCCATCAAATACTTTCGGATCGTCTTTAAATCTTACACGCGCCTTTACAGGAAACTTTTTAGGGGGTAAGGTTATTAAAATCGTGAGATGTTGCAAAAATGGCCAACCATGAGCACTCGTATGTGTATTGTGCTACACAATACCATATAAAACGTGTCCTTCGCAATGTTTCAATATGTATTTGATTTTTATGAATCTCATCATTATATTTTTGAGGCTTAAATACTAGCGTGATCCAACACGATCGTTACAACTTTGGCTTTTTGATATAAAATTGGTTTATGGTCAATTTAAGTAACGCTTTGCACTTTTTGAACTTACATAACTAAACTAGGTAAAACTTTTTCAAGTCATTGTACCCGGGGACAACTTAACAACGGTGCGAAAAGTAGGACACAGTACAACTTTAGTAAGCATGTTTTTAAACAAGCTAAAATGCACTACCCGAAAACTTTGACAACGTTTTAGAAATGCGCTTTGGTTCCATATTGGCTTAAAGCTTTTCGCGGTTTCTAGCTGCCATTGCGCGTCTTCTTGCGTTTTAATAAATTAAAGTCGCCATACTTGATATGATTGTCCGTAAGGAATGGCACGTAGAAGGCACGCAATAATTTATGCGACTTTTCCTGTATAAGGAAAGGTAAGCTCTTCATAATGGTCCAATCTTTGGTTCGTTTCGTGTAACTAGGCTCTAGGGCAGTGTATTTTCCCTCGTCGAAATCTACCAAGAAATGGCACTGTTCATAGTCGAAGTACATGCGCTCATCCTCCTTATTAAGATCATTAAAATATGGATGAACTATCTGTGTGGCATTTGATCCATCGGCATAGTAAGCTGGTAGCATGCCACGGAACTCGGATTTTAGAAAACGCAAACGAAAGTTATTTGCGGGCAAAAAGAAGCTGCCTGGATAGCGATGCCAGTCCTTTCCAATGCATACATTATATATTTGTTCAGCGCGATACTGTGGCGTATTTTTAAATTGGTTTAACTCCATCATTAGATCCATAGGCGCATGATAGTTACGGTAAAGTGCAAAAACGCGCGAGAGGCCCAAAACCGTGCTAGCTACCATAACAACAATTGCAATAAACATGCTGTGATCCAAATAATGTGCACCCACTTTGATTTTGAAAACCAGTGATTTGAAGCGAAAGAAGATGCGTTGATAGACATCGACAGTAATGGCGCCGCACAGGGATATTAGTGGATAGATGGGAAACAAAAAGCGTTCCTCTTTGTGCGGCTGTGCAAAAAATACAAGCAGCCAGAGATACAGCGGCGCCAACGAGATGTAGTGAGGAAAGTTTAGTGTTGACTTTGACTTGGCAGGCACAATAAAGTAATCCATTATAAGCATTATGGGTAGTTGTAGCGCCAGCAGCTAAAATATGCAATGCATTATATTTGGTGCCATAAATTATATAAAAACTTACCCAAATAATGTTAAAGTTCAAAAAGCCATTGATGATATAATAACTCAATGGTTCAGTACCAAAAATGTTTGGTCCATGGCTGGTAAAAACATTGTACCATACAATATTAAGCGGCGCAAATGTAAGCTTGCCGAAATAACTTGTGTCAATGGCAATCATTGGTAATGCAATTGTGGCGCCGGATATGAGTGTCCATTGCAAAAAAGTGCGCCAATCGCGCTGGCGCAACAGCAGCTCTAGCACCAACGGCACGCCTATGAGAGCAGCAAATGGCCAGCCAAGCAGAGCCGAGATGGCAGTAAAGAAGATGGCCAGGCTGTAACGTTGCTGCCACCAGGCGGCCAGTGCTGCACAGCCAAAATACATAGAGAACGATGAGGGCAGGAGCGCAGTGCTCGAAACGAACATGCCCACGCTGAACAGTTGAAATATCAGCCATAAACGACCTATATGTATGCCAAATTCCTGACAAATTGATCTGCAAAGAAACATTATAATAGTAGTTCGTCTCTTAAGTCAATGCTAAAGCTTACTTGTACATAAAACGCTCCATGACGGCGCAGCCAAAACCCAACATACAGCGTACCATATAAAAAATAAGTATTGGACTGGGATTGAATATCTTCTGATATATATAGCCGGGCACACCCTGCAGCAGCAGATATGTATATGAGCGCAGGCCAAACTGCGGACTGTACTCCCAAGTCTGCAGTCCATGTCCATTGATTATAAAATGTAACGGCTCCCAATAGTTGAAGGTTTCGTCGCAGTCGGCTATGTATGCCCAAATGGCACTGCAAAGACGAGCGCTAACAAACGTCTTGAAGGCGGTGTGCACACTAGGCATGATGGCATTGGTCTTATCAGCAGTAGCCACTTGAGCTGCTTGTTTGCTGTTGTCAAAATGCATTAAAACATTGTACTTAAATAATTTACACATTTGCTTACCGCTTTTTGGCCTCCTTATCCTTCTTGCTACCGGCATTAGCATTTAGATTGCTGCCGTTCAGCTTCGGTGGTTTTTTAGTAGGAATCTGGTTGTCCGCTTTATTGGCATTGTACCGTGCACGTGCCGCAGGCGGTGCCATTTTAGTTAACTTAGATTACTTACACTTCTTCTATACCATTAAGCCAATTTTACTAACAAAAAAAAAAACGGGCGTACGTGTAAAAATCACAACACTGATATAATCGACGACCCTGCCAACTCGTAACAGTACCGGCTGGTAATTTCGGAACAGCTATGTCTACTAAGTTGGCAGCTTTTGCTAAATAACAGCTGTTCCTATCGATATCAATGATGAAGCAATTTTTCGATACATTTTTTTTACCTGGCTTTCATTCTGGCATTAACTTAACATGTCTAAAGACGATAAAGAGAAAGTGCAAATAATAGACAAAGATTTGGATTTATCGAATGCAGGACGAGGTGTTTGGTTAGTTAAAGTGCCTAAATATATCGCGCAAAAATGGGAAAAAGCGCCGTCAAACATGGACGTTGGCAAGTTGCGCATCAGCAAAACGCCCGGCCAAAAGGCTCATGTTTCGCTCACACTCACACAAGCTGTACTCGAAGTAAATCCCGAAGAAAAAATACCAACAGAGCATGTGCTGGACGTTTCACAGGTTACGAAGCAAACTCTAGGTGTCTTCTCACACATGGCGCCAACCGAAGCGTCCAATAACGGCAAGGAGAACTCCACATCAACGGGAGCTCCAACCGAAAATGAAAAGCTGTACATGGAGGGACGAATTGTTCAAAAACTGGAATGTCGCCCCATAGCCGACACTTGCTATATGAAGCTCAAACTGGAGTCCATACGCAAGGCTTCAGAGCCACAAAGACGGGTGCAACCAATTGACAAGATTGTACTAAACTATAAGCCTGTTAAGGATCATGCACATAATGTACACATTAAATTAATCTATTGCATTGCAAGTTCTTATGCGTATTTATTTTACAGATTGAGTATCGGGAACGTAAAAAAGCTGAAGGTAAAAAGGCTCGCGATGATAAAAATGCTGTTATGGACATGCTATTTCATGCGTTTGAAAAACATCAATATTACAACATTAAGGATCTGGTTAAAATTACCAATCAACCAATAAGTTATTTGAAAGAAATTCTTAAAGATGTATGCGACTATAATATGAAGAATCCCCATAAAAACATGTGGGAACTCAAAAAGGAATATCGTCACTATAAGACTGAAGAGAAAAAAGATGACGAAAACAAATCAGATGGAAGCGATTCCGAATAAAATAAAATGAATGAGCAGAACAATTCTTCATTCCAACACACGCCAATATACAATATCTATTTTTCTTATGTGCAACCAATTTGATTAAATTTTTATATTTACATTGCAGCACAATTTGTACTACAGCTAGAGTTAGTTAAAATTTTATGATTAAGGATAAAGTTATTATGTGTATTGTGCACCCAAAATGTTTTTTATTTTTCAGGTTATTTTTGTGTAGTTTCCATACCAAAAAAAAAACTTGTATAATTTTTAATAATTTTATTCGTACATTCTCTTACAATTAAAAAAAAATATGAGCTTTGCAAATACGGTTTGTAAATATAATTTCTCTTATATACATTTTTATATACCTCAGTTTATAGTATATATGTATATATACTATACATTACACGTTCTAACCATTGTCTTGCAATCAAAAGTTTACATATGTACTTAAAAAGTTGAAAAAAAAAGTTTACACGATTTTGTACATTACGAGATCAGGTACTTGATTTTAGTACTATCAGCTCAAATAGATTTCCAAAAACTTGATGGTTCCGTGTCAATACAACACAAAAATTCGCGGCAAGATATTCAAAATTTAAATAACTAAAAAAGTTTGGAAAAAAAATATTTAGAAGAAATTGAAAACTATAAAAAAAGGCTAAGGTAAAAAAAATAAATGAAAGAATTAATAAACGCAGGTCAAAAAAAAAATCAATTTAAACTAAGAAAAAATAAATTGGAAAAAAAAGCATGTTAACTCAAAATTGAAATAAATCAAAAAGTAAAAAGAAACTCCAAAAGTGGGAACACATATCGAATGGCCCAGACCATTTTTTTACATATTGTTTGGGATGATTACACTAGTTTACAGCAAAATGTATCCAAAACATGTTTTATCCGCTCCATGCAAATTTTCGGACTGCGTTTTCAGTTTTAGCATGTCATTTTACTACGGAAATGGCTAAAACATGTTGAGGATACCAACATTTTTTAAAATTTGTAAACTAGTGTTATTAATAAAAATTGATGGACTATTTAGAATACCCGAACTTTTTCACTTTTAAAGCCTAGGCTAAAAAAATTATGGTTTAATTTAAAAGGCAATATTTTTTTTTGTAACTTAAAAAAAATTGAGCGGGTATTATAAATTGGTCCAAAAAGCTTTTCCCAAAAAGATATGAGTACAAAAATGGATAAGGTCATTTGAGACACATTGTTCCAAAAAATATTAAGGAAATCGAGCTTACATAATACTGTTTTAGCTTTGTTCTCTACACTATAAAATAATACGGTTGACCTTAGTCCGGCGCAATTAAAGTAAAAATAAGATATTCAACCTAAAAAAAAAAAAAAAAATTGGCTTAAAATAAAGTTATTGCTTAATAATAATGGCTTTAAAGGATCATTGTGTTACCCTTGCAGAGGCTTTTCTTGCTTGGTATTTCAAGGAAGCATTAAGTTGTTAAAACTTTTTCTTATACAAATTCAAAAGCAATAACTTTTACAAAAAAAATATAGTTTTTTAATACAGACAATAAATAAAAAAATTCGGCAACATAGCGGAGACACCGTAGCAAGCAAAATGGGTTTCTTTTGAACATTACGGTAGAAGACAAACGGCTTTCTAAAATATTCTATTTTTTATGATTTTCTATAAATCCACAATTTTGCATGCCACTGCTTTAATTTGTTTATATGTAATGTTTTGTAAGGTATCTTTTTGTTTCAAGTTTTTAAAATAATATTTTTCTGTCTTAACCCTAATAAGTCTTTAAAAATCTGCAAGGGCTTTTTAACTTCGACATGCCGAAGTTTTTTTTTTGTGTTTTGTTTGCAGGTAAATTTGCAATATTGCCGTTGTCACTATATTTTAATCTTCACGTCAAACCTTGATGATGAAATGCAAGAGTCAGTGAGTTAGACTGTTGACTCATGCACAAAGTAGTTGAGGTGGGTGTAATTTTTTAATTTTTAAATAGAACTGGGAAATATTCCTTGTCTTTGACATCTTTAGCTGTAAAGAACAATGGATTAGAAAATTCGAAACGTTTCTAAATTAGCCTGAAGACATTGAACAGTGTTTGGACATTAACTACATATACATATTAAGAGCCGTGCATATTCGTCTATTTATAAGTGAAATATTTTCTTGATATGATAACCAATTTTATGTTTGTACTAACTCCAATTTTTTAAGGAATGGGTTCTGCATTTTATGCAATAACCTCTGTGCACTTACTAGCCGCATAAATTTGTTTGAATGAATTCATGCAGGGCTCTGTCACACATACACTAACATAAACTACTGTCACAAATACGATGACGTAGACTCTTGAAGCGACGATATTCCTGAGTCGGCTTCCTCTGGACGTTCACTTTGCTTTGGTACTGGTTCTATAAGGCGTACCGTTTTTAAATCAACCTGTATTGGCGGCTCATCCACAAGCTTGCGCTTCAACGAAGACTTTGTTTGTATGGCCTTAGGCTCTTTTACTGGTTTTAATGTTTTCGTGTTGCCAACGTCATCCTCAGGATGTATTTGTTGGCGTTTAATTGTCAGCAGATTCATACGCAAGTCACTCACGTGTATCGGTTTATCATTGCTGCTCTTATCGACAACTAATGATATGTTTCCGTGGTTTGTCTGCAAAAATTTACAATAGCTCACATTTCGTTCTGGATCGAGTTTTCGTTGTACTTACCAATAATAAAGAAGCAAGAAAAAAACGGGACTTTGTCGAGGGATCCTTTCCATCCATGACATCGGCCAGCGAGGCTTGACCATTTCTTGAGCTGCACACGTTTAATATTTCTGTTCCCAAATCGCTTATATTAAAATTTTGTCGTTCGTGTGCTGCTTCTAAAATGGGCCCCATCCTTCTGTGCCAATCTTGTATCTGCAAAATTTTAGTTTTATAACATTTTTTTTAACAAAATGATTTTAGATAAATTACTCTTTTGCTCGTATCGTCGCCTAGCGTTGTTTCTTCAAGCAGCTCATAAGTATCTTCTGTATCACATACAGCTGGGATTTCATTTAGCGTTTTATAACTTGCTTCATTCAACAGCTCATTAGTTGCCTGGTAGCGTGTATTCTCCCTATTGCTATCAGCGTCAACTATGTCAATATCTAAAACTTCCTCTACCTCAAGCTGGACATTCATTACAACATCTTCCTCGTTGGCCAATACAGGCAAATTATTTGCAGCAATTTGTGTGCTAACAACGTCATCATCGTTGGCCAATGCTGCAGGCAAGTTATTTGTAGCAATTTGTGGGCTTACTTCGTCCTCTTCAACTTCAATAACAACGTCTTCATTGCTGGCCACTACTGAAGTCTCGTTAGTGGGAGCAATTTCTGTGCTTACATTCTCTTCTTTTATTGTTACAAGCGTTGCTTCAATGGCACCTGCTGAATCCAAAGGCTGCTGGTCATGGTCAATACCTGAGTCATGCGTTGAGCGCCTTGTTTTGTTGTTGGCGATTTTTGTTATCCATAAATCGTTAAATCCCAAAAAATCTGTAAAAGTTAAAACAAAAATTATAATTGTTAATCTTAAAACTTTATCATTAGGTCAAACGACATACACTCTTCAAAGTTAAATTCGTCATTCTCTTTTTTTTTATCAATTACTGCAGGATAGCGGGGATATATACTTATGGGTTCCTGTTTTTGAGCCGGAAAATCCGTAATACCTCGTGGATTTCGCTGTTTTTGTTCTGCTTCGGGCCTCGATGGCAAGCGCTGCATTAAAAAAATAGATTAATTTCTGCTTTCAAGATGTGTAAATGTGTCAAATGTTTAAAAAATTATGTGCGACACAAAAAATGCAACATATTATGTATGGAATAATTTGCATAATAATATAGTTGAACTAAAATATTGTGCACTATTAAAAAAATCAAGTTTTTAGTTGTAGTCACCAATAAGAAATGGTTCAACATTGGTGCTTACCATTTCCTTGAACAGGTCAAAATCTTTTGGTAGCTTAAACAAACATTCCCGCCGCAAGACTTTCCTTGGTATGCCCATAATATTAATGGTAATCTCAAAACACTCCTTATGTGACGCATTGACAATTTCTTCGACTTCTGCGGGTCTTAGGGCTTTTTCTGTGGCCACACCCGCCAATCCCAACATTTCTTCATCAATATGCACAGTTAAATTTGATTTATTTGGTATACCCGGTAAAATGTCTTGAACAAAAACATTTGGCTGCAGCAAACGCAGATCTTCTATATCTGAAAGAACAACGCCTTCATCATCAAAACACTGGCCTATAGAGTACCAGATACATTTTGGTGTGGTTAAGAACAAACAAATAAGAAAGAAACAAAAGAAAATTAAAAAGTAAATAACGTGTTTAAAAAATATGATTAAAAAAAAAGCTTAACCAATGTGATGTAATCTGTTTATGTGCATTTAGTTTACCTGTAATAGGAACACTAGTAACATCGTCCAAACAAATGCCGGAATCGACTACTTGCAGGCTTTCATTGTTCTTCTGCTCTTTTTGTGAATGCTCACATGCTTCCGTAGCGTCAGACTGCGCTGTTTGGAGGCTATACGCTACATTGGTATCGTCGGAATTTGACTTATCACTCACTATGCCAGATTCTTCTACAATTGATTGCTCAGTTTGGATGTTATCTTGTAATTGCGCGTTTTCGGCATTAGACGTAAGATTGCCCTCATCCACTTTTGTACTCTCTAATATTTTAGAATTATTGAAATCCAAAGTACTGCTCAGTACTTGATTTTGATCGAATGTGCCGTTGAATGAAATGCTATTAAGTTCAGGACCTTCTAAGGTGTTTTCATTCAAAGTATCACCAAGTGCCGAATCAACGGATATTTGTGTTTGCATTGGCTCTGTGCTGCCCTGTTGTTCTGGTAATGGTGACACTGATTCTCTCATATCAAAATCTTCAGTCGCATCTTGACATTGTCTTTTTGCCATTGATTCAACGGCAGGTACTTCCTTGCGCTTAAGTGATGAACGTGAAGTAGCACCATATCGATCTGCCAGCATCTGATTTTCCAAAGCTATGTACTCATGCAGATAATCCTTTGTTGTCATGCTCTCATTTAAAATGCCCTCCTCATTCACCTGAAGCGCACTCACATAGTCCTTCATTAAATTTAAACGCTCAAATGGTATATCGCAGATTAGGGTATTATATCTGTGCTCCACGTGATATGTAAAAAGCTTATAGTTTTTCTTTTCGTCTAGTTCGTTGGGATTCACTAGATCCACAATGGGCGCTTGCTTCCAGATATTTGGCAGCGTGTGATCCTGATATAAATACTCGATCGTGCGATTACGCATGCACTTGACAAATCCGTTTGTGCTAAATCGTTTTTCAGACGAAAGCGTTTTAAATTTACGCGGCTCCAATGTGACCATATAAGGGTCAACTTCTTGCTGTGTAAGTTTTTTAACGCGACGTTTTTTGGGCTCTTCTGGCTTTGCGGTAGTTTCTTCGCTGTTTAGTGGAACAAGTAGGATAGTTAGGAAATGTAAATTGTAGCGATACAGAACATATATAGTACCCATCACCATGAAATTTTGAAACCAACAGATTGTAGTCTAGGTAAAACAATCAGTTTAAGGTATTGGAAAAGTCAATAACTTGTAAAATGATACATTAGGTACCGGTAGACCCCGTGGGGGAAAATGATACATTTTTCCTAAAAATAGTTGATAAGGCAGCACCTTTCAAAGGAAATTATTCACGACTATGCTATTCTTATTGGAAGGGACATTTTTTTTATGCAAGACATGAACCATTTAAGCAAGAAATTGGCATAAACAAAATTTGAAAATATCAAAGAATATTTATAATATTATATATATATAATTCAGTATAAATTTCGTACTTTTTTAAAACTATTTTGCCGATTCGTTTTAATTACTCTTGAAGCAAAACATTCGGTTTCAAACCACATGAAAAAAATCGTTTTAGTGAAATTGATAGCACCGTTCATTCGGTTTCAAAACAAATCAGAGTAAAATGTTCGGATTCGTTTTCCGGAGCACGGATGATTGTTACATATGCCCTAAAGCCATTAATTTTGGTATGTAGCCTTACGTAAACTTAATGAACAAATCGATGTCGATCGACAATCGATATAATATGTTTCCACCCAAACTCTCCTTAACATATACTTAAAATTTTACACAAATATTTTAAAATCTTTTTCCAAATAAATAAATAATAAAATAATTTGATACCCACGTCCGTCTGTCTGTCCGTCCGTATGAACGTCTACATCTCAGAGATGGTAAGAGCTTGAGCAACCAAACTTTCAAATTAGATCCCTTATTATTCCATAGGAGATAATTTTATTTTATTTTTTTCATATTGGGGTTACATTATATAGCTTCCATAGGGGTGTTTAAGAGAACGTTGAAAAATACCAAAAGTTTTAGAAGGATAATTCGCTTGTTTCTAAGGACTGTACTAAATTTTTTTTAGGGCATAATAAGTTTGTTTATCGTAACCAAATTCGGCAATTAAAATATTTTTTGAATAACGCAGCACTATTCCTTATTGGATCGAAATCGGTTCAAATATGTAATTATTTCTTTGTTTTGTGGTGGCGGACATCTCTAAGTCATTGTAGTAACTGTGTCGCAAAAAGATTTATGGTCGGATAAAGTTCAGACTTCCTTCCATATGAATTGCAACATTATTTCACTCTGATTTATTACTTACTAATCAAGCTTAAGTTACCACAGTAGCTATGTAAAACAATGTAAGCCTGAACAATAACGAAACGTCGATATTTTACAAAATATTCCTTATCCCACCTACACACCGGCTAACATTTTTCTTTGTATAAGCCTTTAATCCTCAACTTATATTTATACCCTGTACCGTATGGTACAAAGGGTATATTGTGTTTGTGCAAGCCGAAAATGTATGTAACGTACAGAAGGAGAAGTCGGAGACCCCCCAAAGTTACCTAAAGTATGATCAGAGTGACTAGAGAAGTCGATATACCCATGTCCGTCTGTCCGTCTGACCGTCTGTCCGTCTGTCCGTATGAACGCCTAGATCTCAGAGATGGTAAGAGCTAGAGCAACCAAACTTTCAGATAAGATCCGTTATTTATCCATAGGAGACAAGTTTATTTTATTTTTTTGATATCGGGACTACATTATGTAGCTCCCATAGGGGTGTTTCAGAGGACCTCGAAAAAAAGCAAACGTTTTAGATGGATAATTCGTTTGCTTATGAAGATATCATAACCAAATTTGGCAATCGGAAGTTTTTTAGAAACCCCCAGCACTGTACCAAATTTTATCAAAATCGGTTGACTATATCATATAGGTCCCATAGGATCGATCGGTCGAAAATTTGTTTTTTGTACAAAATTCGTTGTGTTTCGTTTGTTTGTGAAGATATTGTAACCAAATTTGACATTAAGAATTTTTTTATAGTTCCCAAGCACTGTACCAAATTTGATCAAAATCGGTTGACTATATCATATAGCTCCCATAGGACCAATCGGTCAAAAAATCGTGTTTTGTACAAAATTCGTTGTGTTTCGTTTGTTTGTGAAGATATTGTAACCAAATTTGGCATTCTGAAGTTTTTTTGAGTACCCAAGCACTATACCAAATTTGATCAAAATCGGTTGACTATATCATATAGCTCCCATAGGACCAATCGGTCAAAAAATCGTGTTTTGTACAAAATTCGTTGTGTTTCGTTTATTTGTGAACATACCGTAACCATATTTGGCATTGAGAAGTTTTTTAGAGTTCCCAAGCACTGTACCAAATTTGATCAAAATCGGTTGACTATATCATATAGCTCCCATAGGATCGATCGGTCGAAAAAAACGCTTTTTGTACAAAATTGGTTGTGTTTCGTTTGTTTGTGAAGATATTGTAACCAAATTTGGCATTCAGAAGTTTTTTAGAGATCTTCAACACTGTACCAAATTTTATCAAAATCGGTTGACTTTATCATATAGCTCCCATAGGGCCGATCGGTCGAAAAAAAGTTTTTGATTAAAAATTCGTCTGTTTTTGGTTGTTTATGAAGGTATCATAATCTAATTTGGCAATCAAATGTCTTTTGGTTTTCTTAAGCAATTTACCGGATTTGATTGCAAGCAGTGGTACAGGGTATCCCAAAGTCGTCCGCGCCCGACTTTAACGTACGCCATCTTTTTATTTGGAAAAGTGAGTGAGGGTATCCCCGACTGATTAATATTTTATTTAAAAATCTAACTAATTTCTATACCCAAGCCGAGAACGCGTTCATTCAGCTAACAAAATTTTTTTTTTAAGTCTCAAGTTTTGTTTTAAAAACCAGCTTAATTATCTGTTTCAAATTCGCGACTAAATAAATTGATTAACATTTTTATCAATAAAGACAGCAACGCCAAAAACATGTGGCTTGACGAGGAGGCGCGCAGAGATAACAGCAAAAAGCCGGTAAACAAATGAAAGCACAATGAAATCAAAAAAATTTGCGAATGTAGTATCGCAAGAGAAGTTGCAAAACGAAAGAATGCAATATTTCCGGCATGCCTTTATGACAGTCACAACAGACAGCGTGGCGTCACATATGAACGTCATGTCTATGATAATGAACCGATTTTGGAATTCCCTTAACACTATTTTAGTTCAGCCATTGGATATTATTGATACTCTCTTTAGGGCCACTGATTTAACTCGTTTGATTTTTATAGCTCACCCATTTGCCTCATCTGTCGGCGAAGTGGATGAAAGCAACGACTGTAGCTGATGCTCCACATTTTGATAGATGCACTCCACGCGGTCGCCATAGATTTTGCCAATATATTCGATTGCGCTGGCGGCAGCTACCATACCGCGACGTTTGTCCGCAAAGCAACGAAACTGGCGATGGACTTCATCCGTATACTAAAAGTAGCTTGGTTATATTAAAAGTCAATGTTAATTTGGTTGAAAACCCAACTTACATATGTCAATGAAAGACGCAGATCTGCGGCGAAACTAGAGTTCTTGGATATCTCTTCCAGCACAGAAATAAGACTGTACAGACTGGGCTGCTCTTCATAGTTTAGTATGCATTTGGACACATTTGTACCGGTACGACTCTTGGCTATATCCAAATTTGCCAACCTGCCGGCGCTAGACTCCTCCTCGTCTATAAACATTGTTTATTTTGTTTTAAACAAAAAACCAATGAAGCTATTATTTAAAACGACACGGTTTGGTTATATGCGTTAAAATAGCGCTGACTTAATCAACGCGTTATGCGTGCTCCGCTTCACTTCACTTGCCCGCCGACAGAACCCATCGACGAGTCGAAACAAACTGAAAGCGCCAGGCGAGCAGCAGCACCAAAAAACGGCAACGGCACTGCTCTAACACACAGGCACAGCCTTAAGCACGTACATGTGTGCATGTATGTGTGTGGGTGTGCGCTCGTACCAAGTTTAATTCAACGGGACCGCGTGGTGAAGTGAGATTTGGTATAAATATAACCTACACCAGCACTTACCTTCCGCGCGTTTGTTCATTTTATTTTAACTACAAATAAGACGTTTATTCTTCAAATGATTTAGTTTATCAATTGTATACATTTGTGCTCGTTTTAGCTTAAAGATACACACTCAAAAAACACACACATGGACTACGAGAAAAAACAAGGGAAGCGTTTAACGTCACGGTTTATACAGTTCAGTACACGTATGACAGCATTCGTTTGTAGCTTTGCACAGTAAATTCATTTTCAAATATTATTTTTAAATGCACAAAACAATTTATAAAGTGTATTTTGACAATTTTGCGCGGTTTGAACAGTTCTCATCTCCAACTAAGTATATTTTCTATTTTGTTTTGCTCTCTCTTCAGAAAAAATGGCGGTGGCCATTGTGAATACACCATTTTTTATTAGTTCATTTCTGAACTGGTTTGCATTGTCAGTTATCGATACATTTTGTTTCTTTATCGATGCCTGTCTCAATCTAATGCAACTAGTTGGGCGCGTGTTTAAATTTCAAAGTTTAGTAGCATTCTTTTGTTTTTTTTTTTAATTAATGGGACGCATTGAAAAATAAATTCGTACAGTTAGATGATAAATTTACCCAAATTTGAAAACAAAATATGTAATTTTAGTATGTGAAAAAATAGACTGAAAAAATATACCAATTTCATTAAAACTTAAATGTCTTTAGGCTTAAACAAATCAAAAAAAAATTATAATTTATGGTAGAGATACAAGAGATTACTGATGCTTCAACATAATTAAATTCTATTGATTTCTTAGTTTTGTTTTTATTAAAGGCTCATACGCAGTTCGAAAATTTTCAAACGGAATGACAAAACTTCATATAAGTCGGTAAAATGAAATAAGTAAATGTACGACTTTCTTAAATCACGGCATGGTTTTCTAAAAGTAACGTATGCATGTCCTATCACAATAATAGACGCAGTATAATCAATCTGCAAAAAACTAACTCTGTTAAATAACATATATGCGATAATAAAATGTTACTGAGTTGAAACTATCGATGTAACTGAAACATCGAAACCAGTAATATGTTTGATAAAATTAATATCGATATCGGTCATCGAGTTGCAGTCAGCCAAGCAGCAAGCAACGAAAATCGTAAGCTAATTGTTTTGTTTACAATTGTTAAAAAATTACCAATTAAATAAAGTTTCCGTTTAATTGTTTGTATTAAACAATTAAAGACTAATAACAGCACAGATTTGAGGCGCAAGGCACCACTAAACATGTCTAATACCGAAACCCAAGTGTCAAGCCTGCCGATGCCGCCGGAGCGCTATATAGCCAACTACACTGAAGAAAATATTAGACGCAATCGTGCACCACGTCCACCACCGCCACCAGCGCAACATGAAGTTTATAGCATGTTTGGCATACAATACAATAATGATGAGATGATACGTTCTTTAGAATCCCAAAATATTAAACGCCTCATACCCATACATTTCGATCGCCGTAAGGAGCTAAAAAAGCTAAATCATTCGTTGCTCGTAAACTTTCTGGATCTAATTGACTTTCTTATACTAAACCCCGACAGTCCCAGGCGCACAGAGAAGGTAATGTTTGCACCGTAGCTAATATATACAGTATAAGACAATTAATATTTTACTTTATTTTTACTAATCCAATCAGATCGATGACCTAAGTCTATTGTTTGTCAATATGCATCATTTGCTAAATGAATTTCGACCACATCAGGCACGTGAAACACTGCGCGTAATGATGGAAATGCAAAAGCGACAACGTGTTGAAACGGCATCGCGTTTTCAAAAGCATCTGGAACGTGTGCGTGATATTGTAAACTCAGCTTTTGCTGCACTGCCCACTCTATGCGATGAGGAGGAGCAAAGCAAAGCCAATATTCAAATGGATGTAGATCCACTTGAATCAAATACAGCAGCTAAGAATGATCCTAGCTATCAGCACGATCGCATGATGTGCAAGTTGGTGGATGCCATTGAGTAAAGAAATAATTAAAATTTGTATTAATAAGAATTCAGTTATTGCTCTAAGTATTAGAACTATTCACTTTATTCATTTTTGCAAATTTTAAGGAACTTTTAAGATATAATTCAAAAGATACAACATGATTCAAATTTGTTCTCTAATACACATGAGCTTTTTAAGATTTGGTGTGCATTCGAAGCACTCATAATTATTTAAAAGACTGTTAACAACTGGAAATCGCTTGGCAACCTATCTAAATTAGGTTCAAGATTTAGCGAAATGAACAAAATTCATCTAAAATGTAATAAATAATGTTATAGACCAAATAAAATTTGAAAACCATTATATATTCTCAATTTCCATAACCAAGCGATAAAATAATTTAAGTATATATTAAATAAATTTGTAATATAATGATGAGTTATGATAAAAAGCAATTGTTTATTCATTGATCCATTTTAGCAAGTCATCTAAAACACGTCAGTTACGTTTGATCTGATAAGTGGAATAGATAAAAAATTTTAACACGCGTCAGAAGAAACACCTTTCAGACACGGCGTGCGACAATGATAACGCTAAGAAGATTGTGCTTGGACTTATTGTCCAAACTTGTATGAAAAAATGCCTTAGGATTTCACCATGACGAATTCTAATTTTGACGTCATAATATTAGCTAGCTCTATGCTTCGACGGAAAGTTTCTATGTAAATGCGTATACAAACTTATTTGCCAAGTAATGACTATAAAAACAGGCCGGTGTTAAGAATGCTTATTGTATTGTACTTGTAAACGTTTATACCAAGTTAATTAAAAATTTGAGCAAGTCTTAATAATACCCCTAAGCTGCAATAAAAAACGATCCATTGAATTGATGTAAAAGACGCTGTATTTGCTGCCAAAACCAGTTACAAGCAAAATTTTAATAAACAGATGAGTAAAATTAATGCCAAACGTGAATATAGGATGTATATGTATGGGTACTACTTCTACTAGCAGTCTACCTGCCATTGATTTCGTCATGATACCATCTCAGAAGCAGCACATGTTGAATGGTTGTTACCTTTGTTCTTATCAGTACTCGCGTGGACTGCCACTGATTATGCTGAAGATGACATGGGTTTATTAGATATATGTAAATATCAGCTACACTAAGAAAATAAATCACACTGAAATACCTACAATTAACTACGCTTCAGCTTCAAAGGCCCTAGAAATAGTTTGCAGATGAGATGAGACATATGCCTTTTTTATCAAGGATTCGGATCTAAAAAAATATGCTGACAAAAAATTGTTTCGATTACATGTATCTGCCCTTAAAAGTTTCTGAATTAGACAGAAACGTACTACGTACGTCTTACTAACATTTTTAAAATAGTTTAAAAAATCCGATCTAAAAAATAGCTGTATGTTGGAATGCCGAAAAGTTTTGAGCTATCTGAGCCGAAGAACAAAATTTTAGGAACTCTACAAAATTTCTCACTCTTTTTAGGATACAAAATATTTTCATATTTAATTCCTCCATTAAACTATTTGGACCACTGGACTACAGTCCCCATAACGTGTATATAGATTTATTTAGACTATAATATGAAAGTTCTTTTTAATTTATGGGTTTATCACTTCCCAGTCTGCCGCAGCAGTATTTTACTATTTACTCCGAAATCGTTCTATAAAGCAAGTCATAAAACGCCCCATGCTTTCCTTCTTTCATTACCCATCAAGATTTATAATTCTACTAACTAATTCTAAGGACGGAAGCTAGTTATAGACAAAATTGTAAAAATGTAAGACTCTTTAGACTCGGGCAAGCATGACTGTAGCAATCTCAAATTCTTACAAATGAAGGATAGTGCAGGAGATATTATGGATGTATTGAAGTGAGCATAGGAGGACTAATGGGGATTTGCGTTGCAGGTTAACCCCATCTAGTTTTTGTTATTATTTATATAATGGATGTAATATTTGAATAAAAAAATAATTTTATTTGAAAAAAATTGCATCAGTTGGAAATCGATCATCTGAGGAGCATACTAGAAAACATGAGAATATTGGGTCGAATGCGAACATCTGATCCAAAGACAAAGCTGGAAGGATTTTGGCGTATAATTGAATCCACTAAGACACTCTAAAGATTGGCAACGCATCAACTTCAATGGTTAAGCTGAATAATCACGGGAAAAAGCTAATGTTGTGCATCTGGGTGTGATCAGCGTGGAGTGAGCTACTATGAGCTACTCCAACTTAACGGGATAATCACCGGGAAACGTTATAAATTAAATTGGATTTATTTGAGCCGAGCATTTGAGGTAATTTTTCGGCATGGCAACGCTGCGGCAGTGGTCAAGAGCATTTCGGAGGCGCTTCGATAGGATGTTCCAACACAACCGCTCTTTTCAAGCAATCAATGATTGCTATTGATGATGTCAAAAGTTGGTTCGTCTCTTGGATCGCCTCAAAAAATCGAGAGTTAGTTAAATCACAGAATCCATAGATGGGCAAAAGTTGCAGCTTCTATTGGACAATACTTTGATAAAAATTCTTTGTAATCATTTTTTTAAACAAAACTTGAAAGCTATGAAAAAATTCTCAAAACTTCCTTGTACACCATATTTATAATTTTTTATTTTTTGTGCTTAAAATAAATTTATATTGGCTGATTTTGTTGAGTCTCAGTCAATCCTGTAATGTAAATTATTTATGTCAAAACATTTACTTATTATCCACGGATAGATTGTAAATTGAATAAACACAAAAAAAAAAAAGTTTGTACTTAAAATAAAAAACGTTGGCTAGAGTCTTTAATTTTTTTTTTTTTTTTTTTTTTTTGTATTTATTTTGCAAAATTATCAAAAATACATATATTTTTATGAATTGCAGGTTTCTTATTTTATGATCGCCAATCCAGCTTGTTTAGTTAGAGATGTCTTAGGAGTGTTAAGGAGTCCTGTCAATCAGGAGGCCATTATTTGGTCCGCTTTTCTGTCGGTCTTCTTTTCGTTTTCTTTCAGTTCGGCGCTTGTTGGAGCAGATTTTTAAAACTTCTTTTTTTAAGCCTTTTTATAGGATTTTCATTTGGGAGCCCTTTTTCCAGCCTATTACGATGTCTTTTTAGCCTTTCGTTGTAGCGGCTTGTGTGCTTATTTATCTGGAGTTCGACGGTCTCCAGTCTGAGGTCGTGGTGCAAGGTCGAATTCCTTACATACCATTCACACCCAGTAATAAGGCGTAAGGCCCTGTTCTGGAGTGTCTGAATACGTGAGCGACTCGAGCGAGCCGCCATACCCCAGATCTGGATAGCGTATCTCCAGGTTGGAACCACTACCATTTTATATAAGGCTCTTTTGCATCGGAGAGGAAGACGGCTGCGGTGGTTCATGAGCCAGTTCATTTTAGACATCTTTAGCCGGCAGTTTTTGACTGTGCTTTCTATATGTTGTCTGAAAGTCAGTCTGCTATCAAGGGTAACTCCTAAGTATTTAGCTTGTTTTTGTAGTTTTAGAGGTTGATTGTCTAACCAGACAGCAGGTGAAGATTTTTTCCTTAGGGTATATAGAACTGCCTGGCACTTAGTTGGATTCATGGAGATGTTCCACCTGTGAGCCCATCTCTCAAGTAGGTAGAGTCTTTAATGCGACAGTTTAAATTCACGAGTAACTAACTCCTCATTAATTTCTCTTAGTGTAATGAGGCGTTCAAAGCTTACGGGTTAAACACACAAAAATAGTTTAAACAACTTGATGTTGTTGCTTATAAAAGTTGTTATATTTAAGTCTATAATGTTTATGGTAGCATTTAGCTTTGATAAAGATTTTTATTAAAATGAATCTTCACTTTTTCCAGTACCCAGTGTGCCTATAACTATCATCCACATTCATTTTAGCTCATCATTTGCCGAGTGGCATTCAAAGTGAAAAGTTTTACATGAAAAATAAAGCAAGGAATATTAGTAACTGAATGGAACCCATTAATTGCAAAACTCGGTGGTATATTGTACAATAATTAACAACCACAGTGACAGAGTCTGTCGCATTTTAATAATAAAAAAGTAAATACTTCAATTAATGCAAAAAGAAATTTTCAACTGTAGCTCAATTAAAAGCAAAAATTCTTGTGCTACGTAAAGATCTTCTTATATTTAAAAAAATATATGTGCAAATAATAGCAGATATTACTGCTTATAATTAAAAAATAAGAAACTTACAGTGAATTGACAAAAATGGCCGAAAATAAAATAATAGATCCTGTGCTGCAAAAAGATAAAATTAAAGGTAATAAATGAGATAACGAATATTAAAACGTGGTGAAATTCAAATTGATATGTGCATAAGTTTAAACAAGGTGTAAGTTAAATAAAGCGTTTTAATAGAACGAGTTAAACATAAAGGCTGTACTCTTAAGCCTCCTTCGCATTATAGCAATATGAAAGTTTTCTTACAAAAACACGTCACTTTGGGATTGTAAACTCACGCTGTTAGTCTGACATTTCTGCATTTATGCCTCGTGTTAAGGGGTTGTCTTTATTCAAGCTCTTTTGCCATTATGCATTTTTGGACGAACAAATAAAAACCCTCAGTGAGTTAGGAGGATATCAGACTTCGAATGGTAACTCGCTTAATTTCTCTTTATCCATTTTGAGACATTCCCAATCATAACATCCCCTGCATTTTATTTAATTTCTAAGAATTGTGGAGTGCTACAGTCGCGCCTGCCCGACTCTGAAATACCCTGTTCCAACTCAGATTTTAATTAAAGGATCTTTTTAGCAAAGGACTCCGGAAATTCCTATCGGGTTTTAATAAAACTTTTATTTACGGATGAGTTATGCATCTACTGAAAGAATTTTGGCTCTATTGCTATTACAGTCTTTGAGAAACTGTTGTTCATACGGACGGACAGACACACATGGCTACATAGACTTGGCTGTTAATGCTGATCAGGAATATATATACTTTGTGGTGTTAAACTTGATAATGTTTGAAATGTTGAATTGGAGGGATTGTTTTCTGATTTAAATTATTTTTTTAGCTCTTATAGTAAAGTTTGAGCCGTGAAATTCTCTTGCGGGCTAATGGACTCAAAATTACCACTCATCAAAAAACTTTATAGTGCAGTGTTTCAAGCATTCTGTCCGTCCGTCTGTATGCATGAACAATAGGGTTGTCTCTTGGACGTGAAGAAGTGTCCCAATTTTACTACAAGATGCGCGTTATAATAATAAACACAATAAAAGCTAACTGGCATGAAAAGGATGTTCTTTTTTAAAACTTTAATATAAGAAAAGTCAACCAACAATTAATGAAAGGAATGAAATTTGTTTGTGCTTGGAGGCAAATTCCATGGCACTACGACTAGCTAGTTTCCTGTCAGTCCAATTTTTGTCCACATTCTCAAGAACTTCTGCTATTATTTCATTAATGGAACAAGTTATGCTGACTTCAAATTGGGTTGTCTGCCAGCATAGCCTATGGACTAGCGCACACCCCCAAGGAAAATACTAAATAGTCAATTATTATAAGACAGCGTACGTTAAAGTTGGGCGCGTACGACTTTTGGATACCCTGTACCACTGCATTGCAATTAAATCCAGTATATTGCTTAAGAACTTCAAAAAATATTTATTTGCTAAATTTGGCTACGCTATTTTCATAAGCAAACAAAACACAGTCGAACTTTGCACCGAACACGTTTTTTTAACCGGGCTTATGATATAGTCAACTGATTTTCATAATATTTGGTACAATGCTTGGGAACTCTAAAAAACTTCCGAATGCCAAGTTTAGTTACGATATCTTCATTGGTTTTTTTTCGAGGTATAGTATATAATATAACCCCAATATCAAAAAAATAAAATAAACTTGTCACCCCAAGGATAATAAGGGATCTTATCTGAAAGTTTAGTTGCTCTAGCTGTTATCATCTCTGAGATCTAGGCGTTCATACAGACAGACAGACGGACAGACAGATAGAGTGACAGACAGACAGATGAACAGACGGACATCGGTATATCGACTTCTCTAGTCTCCCTGATCAGACTTTAGGTAACTTTGGGGGTCTTCGACGACTCCTTCTGTATGTTTCATAAATTTTCATCCAGCAAAAACTTAATATACCCTTTGTACCATAAGGTATAGGGTATAAAAAATGAAGTTTTAATAATTCAATGATCTCATTGGATGACAAATGACTAAAAAAATACCCTATATAATAGTATGCCGCAAACATTTTTAAATTGAAAGTTATACGTAAAAATGTGACTGTTTTTAAAGGAGAATTTATTAGGGTTATTGATTATTTCTGTATCGATTAAGTTATCTCAGCACTGACGTTTTTTGTGTGCATGCTTTCTTATCCCTATTATAAACAAATGATCAGCACCGACATTGATTTGATTAGAGATTGAGCAATGTGGATCGAGACAGAAATCTCGCGAGACCAGCATATATCTGCCGGAAGAGAATGTGTGCTAGAGGTGGGATTCCCCCCGGGCCCGGAGTTTTCTCAGCGGCCAGGTGTAATTACTGTCGTACTTACAGAACACAATGATTCATTCGTTTACATAGGAATGAAAAATCATCAATGCCAACTTTATTTAAACAAAAGAAGGGGCTATAAGTTTGAAATTTTACGTACATATTACAATGAATGTTACTTTTAATAAGAAGTCCGTCTCAATTTTTAATTTCAATGCAAGCCAATTAAAGACCACATCTATTTATATTAATTCAACAGATACAAATTCCGAGCATCCAGAAGATGCGCCCGCTGACTTCGATAAGGCCATTGAAACGGCGGGCTTTGGTTTTTTCAATTGCCTGCTGCTATTGGTGGCCATACCGGCATCATTTGGCAGCGTGTTCGAGTCATGTACCATGTCTTATATTCTACCCATAGCCGATTGTGATCTAAATATGTCACTTACTGATAAAGGTGTTTTGAACGCTGTAGCCTATGGAGGCATGACAATCTCGGCTATAGCTTGGGGCTATCTGGCGGATACCAAAGGGCGCCGAAATATACTACTCTATGGCTACTTGGTGGACTCGATTTGTGTGTTTGGCAGCGCATTAAGCCAGAACTTTGAAATGTTGGTGGTGTTCAAGTTTTTCGGTGGTCTAATGTAAGTTTATCAATTAAAAATTAAATACTTTAAAATTAGTAAATAATTTTAAATATGACAGCATAAATGGTCCTGCGGCGGTATTATTTACTTATTTTACGGAGCTGCATTGCGCTAAGCACAGATCGATGGTGCTTATGATATTGGGCATGGTCATGTCGGCAGCACAATTGGTATTGCCACTGCTGTCCTGGGGAATTTTTCCCCAAGACTGGGACTTTAAAATTGGCAGTTTGGATAGTAAGTTTTAATCTAATAGTTCTTTAAATCATTTTTAATTTTTGGTTGCTCTGTTTTTCAGTTCACAGTTGGCAAATTTATTTGTTTGTCTGCGGTGTGCCAAGTCTTCTCAGCGGTGCAGCCTTCTATTTTTTGCCCGAAAGTCCGAGATTTTTAATGAGCCAAGGACGTAATGCTGAGGCATTGCATACATTGCGCAAGATTTACCATTTAAATACTGGCAAGCCTATGGAAACGTATCCAGTAAGCTTTTAAGAAATAATACTCAAAGAAAGTTTGGCTTAGGCTCCTTTTTAAATTTCAGATTAAGGCACTAGTCGAAGAGGCACCTAGTCGCGATGCCGAACAGGATGAAGTTGTCTATACCATTGAAGAGAAACCACACTTTTCGAAACCAAAATCCCGCAACTTAAAGGAGAGCGTTGCCGCTGGCTTGGAGCAGATCAAGCCCATGTTCCATAAGCCACTGCTGGGTCTTTCCCTGCATTGTTATACCATGCAATTTTGCATTCTGTTAGGCATGAATACCATTCGTCTCTGGTTGCCACAACTATTTGCATCCATGGCTCAGTATGAGGCTTTGCACGTGGGCGATAATCTTTCAGCAGATATGTGCACTATATTGGAGTTTAGTGTGAACCAAACTGCGGAGACAGTACTAAACCATGACAGTGCATGTGCTGAGGTATGTTATCCGGAAGAGATCAGCTTAGTCTTTTGTGTAAATTACGTTTTATTTCAAACATTATAGCCCAAAATAATATCTATGGAAATGTACATGAATAATATTATTGTCTCAACTGCTGGTTTTGCTGGATTCTTCTTTGCGGGTGGCATTATACGCATTGTGGGTGACCATCTTATGTTGAGTAAGTACAAGAATTATACAAAAAAGATATAGCATTGGGAAGATTTGTACAAACATTTAATAATGACTTTTTTTACCAGTTGGAGGTCTATTTATTTCGGGTGCCCTGGGACTGTTGCTCTACTGGTCTTCTAACAGTCTGATGACCCTAATTGTTTCCTCAGCATTTGTGACCATTTCGGGCATCGCCACATCCTCTTTACTAGGTGCAGTGGTTGCATTGTTTCCCACACAACTACGGTAAGAGAGTAATACCTAGTTTTTATGCAAAAGAATTTTGTTGATTTTGGAAATCATTTCAGTTCCTTGGTTGTTGCAATAGCCATGATGTTTGGTCGCCTGGGTGCACTATCAGGGAACCTACTTTTCCCTGTTTTTATACAAATCGGCTGCATACCACCCTTCATAATGGTGTCCGCAGTTATGTTTTGTAAGTAACTCTAATTTTTAGTTTAACTTAATTTTATATATGTATATAATTTATTTATTTCGTTTTTAGTTTCGGCTGTACTGGCAATATTTGTGCCCAATACTAATAAGAACAGGAACTCCAAATAAAACACTTTATTTATTAAGTAATAATTAGTTTTTTAAGTACTATGTATGTATTTATTGAAACGCACAAATTCGTTTTTTTTTTGTATAAGACATAAAATATATATTTAATACAATATTTATAAATAATTTAATTTATGTAGTTAATTGCAACAATATGTAAATAGTTTAATAAAATAAATCTTTCTTAACTTATTTAAAAGGAAATAAATAAAATGTTGTAAAATAAATTAATAGCTTTTCAAGGGCGGATTTAATAAAATAAATTATGCAGATAAATTCACAGATAAAAAGTATTTCAGTTTTTAAACTTAACTAATCTTTTTTTTTAATCCTGCTATTTTTTAAAATTTCTTTCTGGTTTTACGCAAAAAGTGTAAATATAAACTGAATCGATCGAAATTTTTATACCCTGTACCGTATAGTACAAAGGGTATATTAAGTTTGTGCAAGCCGAAAATGATGTATGTAACATACAGAAGGAGACGTCGGAGACCCCCCAAAGTTACCTAAAGTATGATCAGGGTGACTAGAGAAGTCGATATACCCATGTCCGTCTGTCCGTCTGTCTGTCAGACAAACGAAGAGTTTCAGCTGGAAAAAAACACTTAGTTGACGAAACTTTCAGGGATCGTTAGGGACCTTGTTCTAAGTCTTAAGCTGAGGCATCGCACCGCCCCCTGGCAATATATGTTGATACGCTTTTTGCATGATATTTTTTTTTCTATCAAACTCAACTATCAAATAAAGTACAATAAAAATACGTTTTGTTAGTTTTTTGGACAGTTATAAGGCTATAATGAACAGTACATTACATTCGTGAAGTCGTAACAATTTTGGACTCCAAATCTATCGCCTTGTGTGGGTCTATTAAGGGTCTATTATAAATTGTAAATATAACAATATATAAATACTTAAAGATGATGTAAGACAAGATTATGTTAAAATGTCTCTGTGAATATCGTAAAAATCGTTCATCTATCTATATATGTATATAAAAAAAAGTGTGGTACAGTCGAGGCGGTGCCCGACAGTGGAATACCCTGTACCTTTTGTGTCAAAAAAATTTTTCCTGCATATTCCATCTAAGAACTTTCCAATTGGAATTCATTTTTTTTTGGTGAAAATCGATATTTATACCTATAAGCTCCCTAAATTTTTACCCATTTTGATGAAACTCGAATGTTACAACAAAGAACTTATTTAAAGTATACGGGGTAAGTTTCAAGTTGGTATGTTGAGGGGTGTGGGAGAAAACACGGTAAATGGATTGCGGGAGGTTGGGGGAACCGCATCGATAAAATTTGGATGTGGATTTGTTCATTAGAGCCACATGAATGAGCTTACCAAAAATTGTGATTCTAGGTCACTTGTAGCCATAATTGCGTAGAGTCAAATATTGACGCAGTTTATAGGCAAGGGGAGGTGAAATTTGCACATTTTTGACTATAACTTCTGTTGTATTTGTCCGATTTTGTTCATTTTTTACACATAGATGCATGTAACTACAACGCATCGCTCAGTTATTTCAGGTGAAAATACTAAACGGTGTGGCTAAAAACCGCGAAACTCTACTGCAGGGGAACGGGGGAAGATATTGACATAATTCAACAAACTGCATCTTCTTAGGAAATATTCGCACCAGCTGGTAAAGTTTCGTGTCTCTAGCTCTTATGGTCTCCGAGATCTAGGCGTTCATACAGACGGACGGACGGACGGACATGGCTCAATCGCTACCCGAGGTTATGATAAGCATTTTGGTATAAAGGACTTGGGGTCTGCCACGCCTCCTTCTGTCCGTTACATACATTGCACAAATCTAGTATACCCTTTGTACCTATAGGTACAGGGTATAATGAAATGATGTTCGTGTGTCCTTTATAGACTAACGAACTAGCCACTATATTTAAACCAAATTTTTGTATGTGTGTTCCTTATGATGTGTGGAAGGTTAGCCTTAGCATAGTTTTGTAAAATTCCGGTAGGTGCTCATGGGCATGGGGCATTTTAAAGCTTTGGAATTTGTTAGTCGCCAAAATGGACGAAAAATAGAAAATTAAAAAAAAACTACAAAAAAAGTCTGTTGTAGGGTAATTTGATGCGTACATTACGAAAATGCTATCTATTTCATGATTCAACATGTCTACATATATTGGCTATATAGGCCATCGGCATTATTTATCTACACAACCGATGGGAAAACAAAAAATGTGGTTTATCAAAAAGCCCTAGAATACAAATTTTGTCAAACAAATTTATTGAAATGTGCGAATAAAATAATTTATTTTTTTTAATCAAAGTCAATTTGTTATTGAGTATTTCATTCAGTTCATTTCATTTTATTGTTCTTGGGCGAAGCAAAGCACGCCGGGTACCAGCTGGTATTTTATATAAGTAAATAAGTAATAAATAACAAACTTTTTTTTTTAAATTTTAGTTAACGAATTATACAATAAAATCTATGAAAGGGGACAGCTAGGGCGTGTAACTTTCGAAAAAAAACGGCATTTACTGCCGTACTATATTCAAGAATAAATGTAAGGTGATGCGTATAAAAAGCAATTATTTTTCTATCCCGATCATAATATACCCTACACTTTCTACAGTTTCTAAGAATTTGAGAATGTCCTGTGCCAACGCAGATTTTTAAAGGATCTTTTATTATAAATAATATAAGTTATAATTTAGGTAAATTTGGATCAGGGAGCTTTTATGTTGTCGGTGTAAACCACGAAATTCTCTTACGGGGGAATGAGACAACGACGTGTATCGACAAACACTATACGCATGACGATAATGCGCGTATTTTTGAGAAATTTACTGCAATTGCCTTCACAGACTATCAATTCACCAAGTGGCGTTCGTATCATTCAAGTTGCCGGACTACCAACTGATCAAGTGATTCTTTATTACAAGTGTGTCACACAAACTGGTTTAAGTGTTTGACTTGGTTCTAATACGTATGAACATGCCAATACCTGCATCAAGCCGGTACACAACCGTACTTGATTGACTTTGAACGCTTACCTCAACAGGCTTGATTGTCTACAGCCTGTTCAAAACCAATAAATTCAGGCTACTGACTCAAAAAACTGTTTCATACGAAATCCATGTAAATAGTTCAGTGTGCACAAGATACCTGTTGCAGCTCTATGATATATGTATGTGTATGTTTTCTTTGCAAAACATTTATATACTTCTAAATTGCGCCACATCAGGCGCACTAAAAGACGAAATATAAATACATAAATACATAAAAATGTATATGTATTTAAAATAAGTGGGACGGATAAATTCTCGACACCCCGACTGTAATATATCCTGAGCTTTTTTTTTATTACCACACTTTTTATCGGATATTTAAGCGCTTTAATGCATATGATGAAAAAGATAAGTATTTTGTTCGCACACTAAGCTTGAAATTTCTACGAGGAAAGGTGTGTTGGTAAATAGGGGCTGTACCCACACAATTTTCGACCCGTCCAGGGGGGTTTTTTTTTTCTTATTGGTTCCAATAATAGTCAATATTTTCTAGAGAGAGAGAAAAGCAAGCAAAAATATTAGCTGGCACACAAGCTAATGCATGCACACTGGCACTTGTATGGATGTATGTCGCTTTGTTGTATTCACGCAATGCATTGCAGTTCTCTTCAGACATGACGAAGGGGTGAAAACACACATGCATTTTGAGGTACCAGCTATGAATCTCTCGATTCAACTACGTCCTTTCGAGGGGTGAATTTAGCACGGGCATGTCATAGGACTTCATTTCATGCCTCTAATCATATCTTCTGCATGTATGAAAATCATGCATGGAAATCGTGGCTTGCGTATGGAGTACGCATGCATGAAATTCATGGCTTGTCTATGGAATATTCATGCCACAATTTCATGCATACAACCATATTGGCTCGCGGCTGTAAAACTGTTATGAAAAACACAAGGCACAGATTTTTATTTACATTCAAATTTTTTATTTTATTATTAGCTATGTACAATTTTGTATTATTTATTTCTTTTAAAATTAGTTTAATTCTATACAATTTTTTTTAACAATGTTTGCTCTTAAGTAATTAGTTTAAAACAAACTTTCATATTATTATTTTTTTTGTAAGGTTTTTCACCAGCCTACTCATTAAATATTAATAATTAATTGTAATATTACTAAATTATTATTACTAAGATTATAAAAAATCGAATCTCTGTTTCCATTAATGCTAGCTTTAAGAGAACTGTATACTTCTTTTGGCAATAAAGCAAACCTTTGAAATTGAAATATTTTTATTTTATTATACATATTTTGATTATTTATTTATTAATTATAACTAGTACTATTGCTATTATTAATGTTATTTATATTGATGGCTGGGTTGTTTTTTAAATGTAAGGCCTTTTTTAACTCGACGCGTCGAATATTTTACAAATACCTATATACAAATATTGCACAGGCAACAAAATCCAACTTCGACAACATATTGCGCAGCTCTCAGATATCGTATCACCATACATGAGCACTTATTTTCAAGCCTGAACGTTTTTCTTTCAAATACAATCTAATTCATTAAAATATCTCAATTGGTTTAGAAAATATGATTTTTGCAACGTTTTTTTGGCTTCCGTGCCACTGTGCGACGTTGCATTTGTCCATGTTGTATTTGCTGCACCACAAAGAAAAAAATAAATAAACAATAAAAACGCATGGAATTGTTATTAATTTATATTTTCAATAATTGTTTTAAAAAATTTAACTTCTTTTATGCACGCGCACTTTGCTCATAGAAAGCCACAGAAGACTAATTCACATGAGAGTAAACAAGGCATAGGTCAACCAAAAAATATAACAACACAAAAAGTGCAGTTATACTTGCATTTTCGGCTTACAAATTTTTGTCTTTGTGCTATTTTTATACCCTGTACCGTATGGTACAAAGGGTATATTGTGTTTGTGCAAGCCGAAAATGTATGTAACGTACAGAAGGAGAAGTCGGAGACCCCCCAAAGTTACCTAAAGTATGATCAGAGTGACTAGAGAAGTCAATATACCCATGTCCGTCTGTCCGTCTGTCCGTATGAACGCCTAGATCTCAGAGATGGTAAGAGCTAGAGCAACCAAACTTTCAGATAAGATCCCTTATTAATCCATAGGAGACAAGTTTATTTTATTTTTTTGATATCGGGACTACATTATATAGCTCCCATAGGGGTGTTTCAGAGGACGTCGAAAAAAAGCAAAAGTTTTAGATGGATAATTCGTTTGCTTATGAAGATATCATAACCAAATTTGGTAATCGGAAGTTTTTAGAAACCCACAGCACTGTACCAAATTTGATCAAAATCGGTTGACTATATCATATAGCTCACATAGGATCGATCGGTCGAAAAATACGCTTTTTGTACAAAATTGGTTGTGTTTCGTTTGTTTGTGAAGATATTGTAACCAAATTTGGCCTTCCGAAGTTTTTTAGAGATCTTCAACACTGTACCAAATTTTATCAAAATCGGTTGACTATATCATATAGCTCCCATAGGGCCGATCGGTCGAAAAAAAGTTTTTGATTAAAAATTCGTCTGTTTTTGGTTGTTTATGAAGGTATCATAATCTAATTTGGCAATCAAATGTCTTTTGGTGTTCGTAAGCAATTTACCGGATTTTATTGCAAGCAGTGGTACAGGGTATCCCAAAGTCGTCCGCGCCCGACTTTAACGAACGCCATCTTTTGTTCTTGCAAGAGCATAACCAAAAATTAATCTCAATTTTTTAAACAGAGAGAGCGTATCGCACTCTGATTACAAGTCGCTCTCTCAAGGCTCTTCTTCTTCGACCGCTTCGCGCTCGCTTCAAAATGCATGCCTGTTTTCATGGGTGTCAAAATCACGTATGGAATCACACATGTCCTATCCTTAACAGAATAACACGATGATAGGAAACGTAGGTAATCAAGGGGAGTGTTTCAAGTGTAATGTCAACCATCGATTTGACTTTTTCAAGGCCATTGATTTCCAATATATATATATATAAATATCACACATGTATAGAATTTGTCCAACACACCAAATACAAAACTAGTATAACTCACTCAACATTGAAAACCAACCTAGAATTAAGTACTCATTTTGTTATTCACAAACATAGACATTACATATAAATACACGATACCATTTTATAATTTTAATTAATCACACGCAACAAATACCAAAACAACACGACAAAGCCGAAGGCCTGAGTAGCCAGTGCTATCTATTTTTTGTGGTTTTATGTTCATTATTAGTTTGTAAATAAATAAATAAATAATATAAGTTGTAAATAAATTGTTAATAATTAATTCATAAAAGTATGCAATTTTTCACCAATGTTTTCTTATGACGTTATCACGTAAAACTTTACAGACAAGGATTTTTTTTATCAAGAATTCGGATTGAAAAACATGCTGACAAAAAATTGTTTCGATTACATGTATCTGCCCTTAAAAGTTTCTGAATTAGACAGAAACGTACTACGTACGTCTTACTAACATTTTCAAAATAGTTTAAAAAATGCGATCTAAAAAATAGCTGTATGTTGGAATGCCGAAAAGTTTTGAGCTATCTGAGCCGAAGAACAAAATTTTAGGCACACTACAAAATTTCTCACTCCTTTTAGGCTACAAAACATTTTCATATTTAATTCCTCCCTACACTTACATTAAACTATTTGGACCACTTTTCGGAGAAGCTACAGTCTACATAACGTGTATATAGACTTATTTAGACTAAAATATTAAAGTTCTCTTTAATTTATGAGGTTATCACTTCCCAGTCTGCCGCAGCAGTATTTTACTATTTACTCCGAAATAGTTCTATAAAGCAAGTCATAAAACGCCCCATGCCTTCCTTCTTTCATTACCCATCGAGATTTATAATTCTACTAACTAATTCTAAGGACGGAAGCTAGTTATAGACAAAATTGTAAAAATGTAAGACTCTTAAGACTCGGGCAAGCATGACTGGAGCAATCTCAAATTCTTAGAAATGAAGGATACTGCAGGAGATATTATGGATGTCTTGAAGTGAGCATAGGAGGACTAATGGGGATTTGCGTCGCAGTTTAACCCCACCTAGTTTTTGTTATTATTTATATAATGGATATAATATTTGAATAAAAAAATAATTCTATTTAAAAAAAATTGCATCAGTTGGAAATCGATCATCTGGAAAACATGAGAATATTGGGTCGAATGCGAACATCTGATCCAAAGACAAAGCTGGAAGGATTTTGGCGTATAATTGAATCCACTAAGACACTCTAAAGATTGGCAACGCATCAACTTCAATGGTTAAGCTGAATAATCACGGGAAAAAGCTAATGTTGTGCATCTGGGTGTGATCAGCGTGGAGTGAGCTACTATGAGCTACTCCAACTTAACGGGATAATCACCGGGAAACGTTATAAATTAAATTGGATTCATTTGAGCCGAGCATTTGAGGTAATTTTTCGGCATGGCAACGCTGCGGCAGTGGTCAAGACCATTTCGGAGGCGCTTCGATAGGATGTTCCAACACAACCGCTCTTTTCAAGCAATCAATGATTGCTATTGATGATGTCAAGAGTTGGTTCGTCTCTTGGATCGCCTCAAAAAATCGAGAGTTAGTTAAATCACAGAATCCATAGATGGGCAAAAGTTGCAGCTTCTATTGGACAATACTTTGATAAAAATTCTTTGTAAACATTTTTTTTAAAAAAAACTTGAAAGCTATGAAACAATTCTCAAAACTTTCTTGTACACCATATTTATAATTTTTTATTTTTTGTGCTTAAAATAAATTTATATTGGCTGATTTTGTTGAGTCTCAGTCAATCCTGTTATGTAAATTATTTATGTCAAAACATTTACTTATTATCCACGGATAGATTGTAAATTGAATAAACACAAAAAAAAATGTTTGTACTTAAAATAAAAAACGTTGGCTAGAGTCTTTAATGCGACAGTTTAAATTCACGAGTAACTAACTCCTCATTAATTTCCCTAAGTGTAGTGAGGCGTTCAAAGCTTACGGGTTAAACACACAAAAATAGTTTAAACAACTTGATGTTGTTGTTTATAAAAGTTGTTATATTTAAGTCTATAATGTTTATGGTAGCATTTAGCTTTGATAAAGATTTTTATTAAAATGAATCTTCACTTTTTCCAGTACCCAGTGTGCCTATAACTATCATCCACATTCATTTCAGCTCATCATTTGCCGAGTGGCATTCAAAGTGAAAAGTTTACATGAAAAATAAAGCAAGGAATATTAGTAACTGAATGGAACCCATTAATTGCAAAACTCGGTGATATATTGTAGAATAATTAAAAACCACAGTGACAGAGTCTGGCGCATTTTAATAATAAAAAAGTAAATACTTCAATTAATGCAAAAAGAAATTTTCAACTGTAGCTCAATTAAAAGCAAAAATTCTTGTGCTACGTAAAGATCTTCTTATATTTAAAAAAATATATGTGCAAATAATAGCAGATATTACTGCTTATAATTATAAAATAAGAAACTTACAGTGAATTGACAAAAATGGCCGAAAATAAAATAATAGATCCTGTGCTGCAAAAAGATAAAATTAAAGGTAATAAATGAGATAACGAATATTAAAACGTGGTGAAATTCAAATTGATATGTGCATAAGTTTAAACAAGGTGTAAGTTAAATAAAGCGTTTTAATAGAACGAGTTAAACATAAAGGCTGTACTCTTAAGCCTCCTTCGCATTATAGCAATATGAAAGTTTTCTTACAAAAACACGCCACTTTGGGATTGTAAACTCACGCTGTTAGTCTGACATTTCTGCATTTATGCCTCGTGTTAAGGGGTTGTCTTTATTCAAGCTCTTTTGCCATTATGCATTTTTGGCCGACAAAATAAAAAGCCTAAGTTAGTTAGGAGGATGTCAGACTTCGCATAGTAACTCCCATAATTTCTTCTTTATCCATTTTGAGATATCCCCAATCATAACATCCCCTGCATTTTATTTAATTTCTAAAAATTGTTGAGTGCTACAGTTGCGCCTGCCCGACTCTGAAATACCCTGTACCAACTCAGTTTTTAATTAAAGGATCTTTTTGGCAAAGGACTCCGGAAATTCCTATCGGGTTTTAATAAAACTTTTATTTACGGATGAGTTATGCATCTACTGAAAGAATTTTGGCTCTATTGCGATTACAGTCTTTGAGAAACTGTTGTTCATACGGACGGACAGACACACATGGCTACATAGACTTGGCTGTTAATGCTGATCAGGAATATATATACTTTGTGGTGTTAAACTTGATAATGTTTGAAATGTTGAATTGGAGGGATTGTTTTCTGATTTAAATTATTCGTTTACATAGGAATGAAAAATACTCAATGCCAACTTTATTGAAACAAAAGAAGGGGCTATATGTATACATATATTGTTTATTCATCATCATATTTATACATCAGTTTATTTATAGCATTTATAGAGATTAGCTTAAAAAGAAGCTTTACAACTAAAGGGGTCTACGCAGTACGAAATATTTCACAGGGAATGACAAAACTTCATATAAAAAAAAATATCCCAAATGGGATAAGAGACTAAGAAACTAAAACTAGAAACTAAAACTAAGACTATAGTTGTGAATCTAAGATGGTGAGATGTCCATATTTTTTATATCGAATTTGGTTTTAGCCTGACTGATTTTTTCGTTAATCATGCGAATGTTTAGTGTTCCAACGAGCGTTGTTTTGGTGAAACATCTTTGCTTTTATTTTACGGTTCAAGTGATTAATTCTAGCCTTATAAATTGGCTGTCTTGTTCTTGAGCAGTGTCTTACCGCAATATTTATAATTTCAATTAGTTCTGCAATATGTTCCATCATTCTGGTGCTGCGTGAACCGGAGACTATGATTTTAGTGATAGCTTCATTTATTGCAGTAATTACACTCGAGGTAAGGAATTCAACCCTAGAGTCGATTTCGTTGGTAGATAAATTTGTATTTTCACTATAAAAAGAACTATCGCGAGTGCTGCGGCTAAGGGAGCTTTTGAAATGCTTCCAATTAGCTCTGGAAAAGAGAAACATTTCTTTTGCTGCAATGGACAAGGATGTCTTCAGTTTAGAAAAAATAGGTAAATGATCGGAAGAAAGGTCAGTATGAGCAGCTGGTTCTGTAAGGAGATGATAAAATAGATGGATTTGCTTTATGATTAGCAGGGATGTATGTGGGGTCTCTAGGATAGACAATACTAAATTTGCTTTGCATTGAAAGGCAATTTAAAGTATTGCCCCATTTGTTTGCTCTAAGGCAATTCTACTCACGTTTCCGGCAGCTTAAATCACCACCAACAATATAATTACCAGCTAATCGGTGAATTTTCAGCAAGTCATTTCGAAAACAAACCACTTTGTGCTTGGCGACGTTACCAAGATTACACGAATTAACTAAGCATTTAGCAGAGGAACCGGGAAAATAAACAGAAAAAATTTGTAAAGAGCTACCTCCGTTTAAATCCAGTTGAATACCAATATTTTCAATTAAGTGCGTATTAAGTAAACTAGGAGTACGAAGTTGTCTTTTGGACTTAACCAAGTTTGTAGATATGTACGTGATTAATGTTTAAAAAATGTAAGAGTTGTAAGCGCTTACTTACTACGGCACGGGCATTCCATGCCATAATATTAAAAATATTTGTTAAATTATTTACAAGGGTACACATATTTAAGAGCTAATTTGGTTATTATGTTGAATTGTTCATGTTTACTGGTGCAGCTGCTTAGCGTTTCCAAGAGTTCATTCGGGAGCGCATTAATTTCGTTAATCGTAATCGTAAATAGATCGGGAGATGAGTGAGTGTCGTTGCTATTGTTGCAGATGAGAACTTGATGGTAAGTTTGGCAGTTTGGAGAGTTAAAGCATTGCGAATTACCGCTCGTTGATTATTAATATTTGGAAAGTTGGTGTTGTAGTTGCCATTGGTGTTATCAAATCTTGAGCCTCTTGCATTGTTGTTGTTTCTGCCAGAAAAGGGTTTAGTGCGTTGCCTTCTTTTTTGCTGCATGGTCTGGTATGATACACGGCAGGGACAATTTGGATCGGTACAAGAGTACCTTCCCGCACAATTAGCACAGAGAAGAGGAGACGTCTTATTACAAAGAGCAGTCTTAAAAAGAAGGGGCTATAATTTTAAATACAAGCCAATTAAAGACCTTACATCTATTAATATTAATTCAACAGATACAAATTCCGAGCATCCAGAAGATGCGCCCGCTGAGTTCGACAAGGCCATTGAAGCGGCGGGCTTTGGTTTTTACAATTGCCTACTGCTGTTGGTGGCCATACCGGGATCATTTGGTAGCATATTCGAATCATCTACCATGTCCTATATTCTACCCATAGCCGATTGTGATCTAAATATGACACTTACTGATAAAGGTGTTTTGAATGCTGTAGCCTATGGAGGCATGACAATCTCGGCTATAGCTTGGGGCTACCTGGCGGATACTAAAGGGCGCCGAAATATACTACTCTATGGCTACTTGCTAGACTCGATTTGTGTGTTTGGGAGCGCATTCAGCCAGAATTTTGAAATGTTGGTGGTGTTCAAGTTTTTCGGTGGTCTAATGTAAGTTTATCAATTAAAAATTAAATACTTTAAAGTTAGTAAATAATTTTAAATATGACAGAATAAATGGTCCTGCGGCGGTATTATTTACTTATTTTACGGAGCTGCATTGCGCTAAGCACAGATCGATGGTGCTTATGATATTGGGCATGGTTATTTCGGCAGCACAATTGGTATTGCCACTGCTGTCCTGGGGCATTTTCCCCCAAGACTGGGACTTTAAAATTGGCAGTCTGGATAGTAAGTTTTAATCTAATAGTTCTTTAAATCATTTTTAATTTTTGGTTGCTCTGTTTTTCAGTTCACAGTTGGCAAATTTATTTGTTTGTCTGTGGTGTGCCAAGTCTTATCTGCGGTATAGCCTTCTGTTTTTTGCCCGAAAGTCCGAGATTTTTAATGAGCCAAGGACGTAATGCTGAGGCATTGCATACATTGCGTAAGATTTATCATATAAACACGGGCAAGCCTATGGAAACGTATCCAGTAAGCTTTTACGAAATAATACTCAAAGAAAGTTTGGCTTAGGCTCCTTTTAAAATTTCAGATTAAGGCACTAGTCGAAGAGGCACCTAGTCGTGATGCCGAACAGGATGAAGTTGTCTATACCATTGAAGAGAAACCACACTTTTCGAAACCAAAATCCCGCAGCTTTAAGGAAAGCGTTGCCGCTGGCTTGGAGCAGATCAAGCCCATGTTCCATAAGCCAATGCTGGGTCTTTCCCTGCATTGTTATACCATGCAATTTTGCATTATGCTAGGCATGAATACCATTCGTCTCTGGTTGCCACAACTATTTGCATCCATGGCTCAGTATGAGGCTTTGCACGTGGGCGATAATCTTTCAGCAGATATGTGCACTATATTGGAGTTTAGTGTGAACCAAACTGCGGAGACAGTACTAAACCATGACAGTGCATGTGCTGAGGTATGTTATCCGGAAGAGATCAGCTTAGTCTTTTGTGTAACTTACGTTTTATTTCAAACATTATAGCCCAAAATAATATCTATGGATATGTACATGAACAATATTATTGTCTCAACTGCTGGTTTTGCTGGATACTTCTTTGCCGGTGGCATTATACGCATTGTGGGTGACCATCTTATGTTGAGTAAGTACAAGAATTATACAAAAAAGATATAGCATTGGGAAGATTTGTACAAACATTTAATAATGACTTTTTTTTACCAGTTGGAGGTCTATTTATTTCGGGTTCCCTGGGACTGTTGCTCTACTGGTCTTCTAACAGTCTGATGACCCTAATTGTTTCCTCAGCATTTGTAACCATATCGGGCATCGCCACATCCTCTTTACTAGGTGCAGTGGTTGCATTGTTTCCCACACAACTACGGTAAGAGAGTAATACCTAGTTTTTATGCAAAAGAATTTTGTTGATTTTGGAAATCATTTCAGTTCCTTGGTTGTTGCAATAGCCATGATGTTTGGTCGCCTGGGTGCACTATCAGGGAACCTACTTTTCCCTGTTTTTATACAAATCGGCTGCATACCACCCTTCATAATGGTGTCCGCAGTTATGTTTTGTAAGTAACTCTTTTTTTTAGTTTAACTTTATTTTATATATGTATATAATTTATTTGTTTTGTTTTTAGTTTCGGCTGTACTGGCAATATTTGTACCCAATACCAATAAGCACAGGACTTCCAAATAAAACACTTTATTTATTAAGTAATAATTAGTTTTTTAAGTAGTTTTTTTTGTATAGGATATAAAATATATATTTGATACAATATTTATAAATAATTTAATTTATGTAGTTAATTGCAAGAATATATAAATAGTTTAATAAAATACATTTTTCTTAATTTATTTAAAAGGAGTTAAATAAAATTTTGTAAAATAAATTAATAGCTTTTCAAGGGCGGACTTAATAAAATAAATTATGCAGATCCATTCACAGATAAAAAGTACTTCAGTTTTTAAACTTAATTAATCACTTTTTTTAATCCTGCCATTTTTTAAAATTTCTTTCTGGTTTTTCGCATAAAGTGTAAATATTAACCGAATCGATCGAAATTTTTTTTTTTATGTTTTAAAAAATGGCACAAACGCAAAATAAAATAGTACAGTAAACGAAGTTTCAGCTGGAAAAAAATACTTAATTGACTAAACTTTCAGGGATCGTTAGGCACCTTGTTCTAAGTCTATAACTGAGTTTTCGTATTTGTGGGTAGGGGCATCGCCCCGCCCCCTGGCAATATATGTTGGTACGGTTTTTGGACAATTATATGTAGCATGCTCACGTGTTGGAAAACCATCTGACTTATATGTATATGCATCAGAAGGAACAACTAAAAACATTGTGTTTCCAAATGCACTTCAATAAATAGCATTCAATTGAAAACTTGAATTGTCAGACTTTTCTCGATAAAACGAATTAAAATACACAATGATCCAAAATAAAAATTGAATATTGTTGTAACGATATTAGTATTTCTTTAAATTTAGTAAACGGCACAGCAAGGCGTGACGGGTATAGCTAGTTAATAATAAAAAATGTGGTACACTCGAGGCGGTGCCCGACAGTGGAATACCCTTTACCTTTGTCTCGAAAAAATTTTTCCTGCATATTTCTTCGAAGAACTATCCAATTGGAAAAATTTTTTTTGGTGCAAAACGATATTTATACCTATAAGTTCCGTAAATATTTTACCGATTTTGATGAAACTCGAATGTTACGTCAAAGAAGTTATTTAAAGTGTATGGGGTAAGTTTCAAGTTGATATGTTGAGGGATGTGGGAGAAAACACGGTAAATCGATTGCGGGGGGTGGGGGGACCGCATCGATAAAATTTGGATGTGGTTTGTTCATTAGAGCCACATGAGTCAGCTTACCAAAAATGGTGATTCGAGGTCACTTGTTACCATAATTACGTAAAGTCAAATATTGACGCAGTTTATAGGCAAGGGGTGGTGAAATATGTACATTTTTGACTATAACATCTGTTGTATTTTTCCGATTTTGTTCATTTTTGTCACACTGACACATGTAACCACAACGCATCGCTGTGTTAAAAACCGCGAAAATCTACTGCGGGGGAATGGTGATGATTCTACAAACTTCATCTTCTGAGGAAACATGCGCACCATCTGGTAAAGTTTCGTATCTCTAGCTCTTATAGTCTCCGAAATCTAGGTGTTCATACAGACGGACAGACGGATAGACGGACATGGCTCAATCGCTACCGGAGGTTATGATAAGCATTTTGGTATAAAGGACTTGGGGTTTGCCACGCTTCCTTCTTTCCGTTACATACATTGCACAACTCTAGTATACACTTTGTTCCTATAGGTAGAGGGTATATAAATTGATAAATGAATCGATTCAGTTTCAATTAGGGCATAGTGCTTAGATACTCTGAAAAACTTTTTTTGCCGGATTCTTTTACGGTATCTTCATAAAGAAACGAAATATGCCCTAAAAACAAATTTTTCCGATCGATCCTAATATGATAAAGTAATTCTATTTTGATAAAATTTGGTATAGTGCTGAGAACCCAAAAAATCTACATATATCATCTATGGGTAGTATTAATCCTAAAATGATTGATACAGAAATACGAGTAATAATAATTTACAAAAAATGGAGGCGATTATATGTACATTTTCGAAAAATTAATTCCCCTTTTTTTAATGGGAAAACTTTGCAGCTCCTTAAAATTAAGTAACGATTTTCCACGTCAGATTCTCATGTAGGCTTTTGAATTTTTATTTTAACTGCTGGAAAAGCTTCTTAGCATCATTTCCGTTTTCGGAAATGTCGACTGTCTATGTTTTTTTTTTTAACGATTTTATGCTATAATAATATCAGGCTCTTTCGCTGTTTGTCTCCTATCGATCATATGAAGATAATTGGGAATACCCGTATGGTGAAATCTGCTGGAATTGAAGAAGTGCCTATGAAAATCCTTCATGGCGGGGATTATAATGAGTCAAAAATTGTCAAGACTACGCCAAAAAACTTCCTAATATACTTTATTTTTACTGCATTTGTTCGTATATTTTTATTGTGACACAGTGGTCTTTGTTTGGAACTGTTATCATTAAGAGTAGTTGCGTTCTAGCTTTAATTTTTTTGGCATTAATTAATAAAGTCACAAAAATGTTAAGAACTAATTTTTTTTTTTTAGTCTAACTTTGTTCGCTCCAGTAACCAGTGTATTTTTTTTGGTTTAATTATAAGCTGCGCGTGTTTAGCTTTTATATGAGCATTCCATGTGGGTCTTCTATTCAGGTGCATTTATAGGTATTTAACGATGTCGTTTCGGGGAATTTCAGATCCCTTCTCTGAACGCAAATGTAGCTTGGACTGCTTTCTGCAAGTTTACTACTATTTTCCATTCGGTTAAGCATTTTTCTAACAATTTCAGTTCATACTGTTAATGTTGAGATGCTTCTACAGGATATGCACTAAATAAGATGAGATTGGCATGTCGGATGTGAACAGAGTGTACAGTTCTGGTGCTAGTACACATCCTTGAGGAGACTCAACTTGTTCCTGGAGGTAGGTATGCTTTTATTAAGAGGTAGAATAGGCCATTGTGCCAATCCCTTTTTTTTTTGGTATGAAGGGCATCCGTAATATCGTTGACTATTCGATGGCTTTGCTCAATAGTTCCACGATCTCTCCCAGATTAAAAAAAGAGAAACATGTAAATTAAAGCAATTTCCAAATGGTTTTTGTGGTGTCTGTCCATGAGTTTTCGTACTACCAAAACGCAACTGATACATAGTTTTGGTTGGTACAAATTTCAAACCAGAGCAACCTTCAGGCAAATGATAAGAGTTTAAAAATCTGGTTGAATACTTGGTGGCTTGGTCATCGTTTGTCACACAGTCAATAGATTTGAAGTATATTATTAAAATATATTTTTTATTATGAATTTTAAAAACAAGTTCGTTCCAAGCAAACGAAGTAAAAATTTGTAATTGCCTTAGAAATTTTGACATAAAATTCTACGTTGCCGCAAATTGGTTCTGGGACCGACTATTTATTTTTTTTATGATTTCCGATTTTTGAGCTTTCCGAAGATTTAATAGTTATACTGATATTTGGGGCGGAGGAAAATACAAAAAGTCAAAAAAATCAGTTATTCCGTTTTTGAGTTGTAAATGGCGATATTAATAAGCAAACCAATTTCTGTTCACGATATGAACGTAAACGAAATTACAGCAGGACATTTTTATTGAAAAACCTCATACATGCACTTTTCGACCAGGATATGCACCACGACTTCTGTCGTAGCTGTGGAGATTACGAGACTGGTCTGCATTTCTTAGAAAAAGTAGCCAATAGCGGCGAAAACCCTTTTGCGAAGTCCTGGATTGTTTGTGAAATCTGCCCATAGCGCATCTGGCCATCTTCAAAAAATGTTCAAAATAAATTAAGATCTACTGCAACACACACCCCCTGCCTTCCGCCATTCTAATACCTCTTTTTTTTTGCTTTTTCTTAAATGCGGCCTAAACCAAGTTGTCTACCTACTGAATTGAGAAAAACCAATTTCTGCAGAAAAAAAACTCTTCGCTAACTAAATGTTTTTCCTTTTGAATGTTACTACTTCTGAGTAAAAATGTTTCTATTCCGTCAGTATACTTAATAAAATACTCAAAGAACTACTAACTTTCCAAGTAGATTCGAATGGTATGTACCAGTTCACGAATGTACTGCGTTGGAGTAATAGACATTATCTGCAGACTTTCCTATTGGTTTTCCTCTAGACCCAACAATTAAAAAGTATGTATAAATGAATGTTCGGTGCTCTTACTTAAAATATAATAAACATAATGCATATTTAGTGTATATAAAAACTGATACCGCATTGTGAAAAACTCATTGTAAAATTACCATTGGAATATGTAATTGTTATACTACGTGGCTTTCGAGATAAAATTTTGTGATTATTCCAAGTCGTCGATAATATTGGTTAAACCCTCTCTCGGATTGGGGTTAAACGGAGGTGGTGTCGCTAAACCATTTCTCATGTAATTCTCACCAGTTTGCAATCTTCTAAGATCCTGCAACTTGTGGACAAGCAATGCAAACACTCCTTGTGATAAGGAGACCTGCAAGACTGGCATCAAACGATCCGGTTGTCTGCAGATTAAAACGGCGCGAGCCAAATGCTCAACACCACTCTCGAAAAGTCCATTTTTTATACAAGTCTCTCCGAGATTAATCTGGTCCACAAAATATCTCTCGATATCCGACGGATCGAGTGAATTAGGCCTGTTCATGTTAACCGTCTTTTTTTGGCTTTCACGTAAGCGACGCATATGACGCTTCTTTTTATAGTCTGGATCCCGGAGACGTTGCCTGTCGAAATATATGCAGTATCCGACAAATGCGGCAGCAAAACCGATCGAAACACTTCGCAGAATTTTACCAAACATATTTGTAATTTTTTTTATGTTATTTGTTGAAATTTTTTTCTTTTTTTTTCTTTTCCCGAAATAGGTCTTTAGTGTCTGAAAACATTGTTATGAATAATTTTTAGACTGTGTACTACTATAATGTAAATTTGTTAATATGTATTTCATGGCACACTTGATTCAAAGAATTATTTGTATTTCTTTAGGTATATTTTGTAAACCAAGGAAAGGTTACAAAACAACATATTACTATGGGGACTTAGCACAATTGTGGTCGTTATACCAAAAATCGTCGATTAAAATATAGAATGATCCTGGATGATAGGAAAATAAAAGTATATGAGTGACTTAGGCTTGATGTTAACTAAGCGGGTAGTAGGAGGGTGAAGAAGCTCCCTGCACGATGGAGAATGCGAGTGCTGAAACTTTAGCTGAAAACTTTGTATTTAGAATGGATAAAAAAATTAGAAAAACATTGGAGCAACTGGCTTCAGGTAGACATACAAATTTAGAAGTAATATATGACAATTGTTTAATACAAAAAGAAAAGAAGGGCGTTGGAGAGTAATCATGACGATTTACGCGACCTTTTGTTAAGAAGTGTTGTCACAAACGAAGAAGGGGGGGAGAGAGAGGACACGATAACGTTCCTAGGGATCCGCCACTGGTAGCGTCCAACAAATTACGACCAAAGATTAGGCAATGCAAAAGGTTTGCTAATGAGCGAGTTTCTGGCCAAGCAAAAGGTTGTCATGCAGTCCCACCCCTCGACAGTGCAGATCGGCGGTAACAGATTCTTCCTCTCGTGTCTGGGCTTAAGTGGGACCTCTAGGGAAACCGATATAGCTTCATAGAAGAAGATCTCCAAAAGCGATTTCCAGAAAACATATACGCTGTGAAAATCGCGTTATGCGCTTTGTATCGGAGCATAAGGGTACAATTGCAATTGTATAGATTAGGTTAATACAAAAATATAAACAAATTCAGTCCTACTTGCATTCCATCCTACCCCGTATATGTTAAAAGGAGTAAAAATTAACTTTGAGCAATATATAATCATGACAAAATATTCTTTAAGCTGTTGGCTCCAAAATGTTTGTAACACTTTTAGCACAGATTTTCCCATGCTCAGTACCTTTTTTCGTTTTTGGTGTAAGAAAGTTTTAGGAAAGGAATTGGAAAATTCCTTTAATGGTAAAAAGTGTTTTCGTCACTTATCAAATAGATCTCATGTGCAAACAAAAATTTTTCCCATCTTTGAACCGCCTTTCTCTCCATTTATATGTGGATTTTTTGATAATTTCGCCCCAAGTGGCGGTAAAAGCGGATCCAAGTTTGTATTTACGGATTTCGGAAAATTTCGACCCAAGTAGCGTTAATAGTGCGTAAAAATTGATATTTCTTGATTTTACTGGTAATGTTGGGTCAGCTTGTTTTTTGGAAAATTTCGTCGCTAACGACCAGCCGAAAGGGTAAGTGCTAGAGGAAGTGCATGTGATAAGCACTAAGAAAAGAAGTTGCAGAATCCCGCCTTCAGCTCTTCTTGCTGATAAAAGAAAAGCGTGAAAGCCACTGTACATAAAACGCAGCAAATCCTATACCTCAACGGAGGAGGACAAAGATTGATTAAATTACTTCGCACCTGCCCGGCGAGGGCTACTACTAAATACTGTTAAAATGAACCATAGCTATATTTGAATAAAAATAATAATTTTCTTTTACAAAATTTCGAGTGCGCAATCAAAAATTACGTATACACAAGCTTACTTATTTGTTGCTAAAAATCGTTCTGGTGTTAAGACTATTGTCAAAAAGGTAACAACATTTATGAGCGTTTGTTAAATATTTGAAAAAATCTTAATAACACCCCTAAGATAATTATGATATAAATGTGAATCAGTCGGAACGGATACCGACAGTGGAATGCCCTGCAACTGCTTTACCACAAAAATGATTTGCGACAAATTAATTGATACCTGCAGTATTAAAGGTACTGTTTTGCGAAAATGTCAAAGATTCGTTGGTTGATTCAGGTGGGATACTATCGAGGGCACTATCGATAGCCACCACTAATACTTGCAAAAAGAGTATTTCAAAATGTTTAACAGAAACGTTTTATTCCAGGCATTGTAAAAAGAGATCCTTTTAAAATTACATCTTAAAAAACCAAAAACAGCGTCCATTCAACAATCAACAATAAAAAAAAAATATCTTTCAAGTAGCTTGGTTTTGTGGCAGATTTCTAGGTTTCAGTACCGAAACACGAAAAAAAATAAATATTGTACGTTTCCGTTTTTGCGTGCTCCTAGATTCGAATTTTTTGCTGTCGCCATCTACTCATATTTCCCTTACTCTTTGTTAGCACAGCTCTACACCTTTCGATTAAAATAAACCACGACTAAGCTATTCTTATTACAAGGGAAATTATTTTTATGTAGGACATGAACCATGTGAATGTATGCCAAAAATTCGTTTTGTCTTGTGATTGCTTATGTTTGTGTTGTTTCAGATAATAAATTCAAATAATTGTCGATAAGAAAAGATAGATAGAATAAAATTTTATTATTTTCGTTTTCCGGAGCACGGCTGATAGATTTTTTTTTTAATCAAGCTTTTACAATTTAGCATGTTTCGTTGCGGTCTTTTACAAAATAAAAAAATGTACTTTAAAGAATTTTTTTTCCCCTGTTGGTCCTATGAAAACTATTTTCTATAGAAACTTACCAAAATGTTATAGAATATAGTTTCAGACAATAAGTTTTTTTTTTTTTTTTTTTTTGAGATTTATTTTTTATTGGCAATCAATTGATACAAATTTGGTTATAATCCAATATTGGTGACAAATAATTCGCTACACAAGAAATAAAATTTAGTGTGTGATAGGGATAGAATATAGCAAAGTTATTAGAATGTAACAACCAAGTTTCAAGTCCATATTTTTTTATTTTTAGAATTTCTGCCAAAACCAATTTGGATTTGGGACCAGTGTACAACGGCTTTTAGTCAAACTTGGTGGCTTAAGATCAATGTAGGTGTTCATTCGGACACACGCACTAATATGACTTAAATACTATCCGAGGTTAATCTAAGCATTTTGATATAAAGAACTTATGGACTACCACGCCTATGTTATCTGTTACTTTCATTGCAAAATCTGTAATATCTTTGCCGATATGGGTACAGGGTATAATAAGTATGGAACATACCCAGGGCCGTAGAGAGAAAATCCAGGCCCGGGGGAAAATGTACCGGCCCCTCTATTACACCTTTAGCTTAAATCGTTGTGTTCTGTAAGTACGACGAACTTTTTCATTCGAAAAAGACAATGCATTGGGACATTTTATTCATAATGCTTTTTGTATTGTTACTTCGTTACGAGTTTTACATGGATACAATTTTTAAATTCAAGTGTACGAGGAAAATAATTGACAAATTATTATCCATAATAAAGCAATTTTATTGGGTTTCAATATTTAAACAAAATTTTAATCACTAGCAAGAGATAAGTTACAAGTTTACTTTTCTTTGCTTTGTTCGAAGCGAATGTCTCGATAATGACACCAAAATCCAGTTTTCTTGCTAATTCGGATTCTAAGCATAAGTAGCCAGTCCTGAAACTTGCGACTGGGTTGCGCAAGAGCGATGGTAGTTCATTACTCTTGAAAGGACGCTGACTGATCGCTCAGCACTGGCAATTGACACTGGCAAAGTGAAAAATATCCTTAAAGAAATACAAATGTTTGGAAAAATTGTTTCCAAAATTCTTTGAAGTAATGACATTCAACGAATCAAACTGAGGCATATTCTTTTCCAAAATACATACTTATTCGAAATTTCCCAACGTTGTGTACTGCTGCTAAGAATGTTGTAACTTTTCTGAACAACTCCGAAAAATGTGATTGCACAACGGCAACATTCGGCAGCATCGACGCCAGCTAAATTGAGAGTATGAGCTCCACAAGGTCGAAAAACTGCGTAAGGATTTTCATTCAGGATGATATTTTGCGCACCTTTGTGCTTTCCACTCATGTTTGAACCGTTATTGTAGGCTTGTCCACGGCATTCACTTAGAGGTGAAAGCATTACATATTAATGTTGCTATTGCCTCACCCGATTTCTCACGCCAATCCTCGAACGGTAGCATATTTTTAAATATTTCCTGAAATTGTAAGTTTGTTTGTATATTTCAATAGAAAAAAATCTTTTCCACAATCCAGGAGATAGCGTGAAAAAAAATTATCCATCTAAAAAAAAACTCCGGGCCCGGGGGAGTCTTCCCATTTCCCCCTCCTCGTCGGGCCTGTATTGAATTGATGCGTAAAACCAGTGCAAACTAAAAACTTTGATAAGCAATTCCTCTTTATAATGTGCTTCATCTGTGGAGCATCTATTTCATCATAGTAACATCTCAGGTGTAACACATTTTTCATAAGTGCTACCTGTGCTCTTATCAGTGTTCACCTAGACAGCCACTGATTAAGCTAAAGATGATAAAGTTCATTAGATACATGAAAAAATCTACTACACTGAGAGAATTGATTACATTTTGAAGCAACCACAATGTGATGATTTTTTTTTTTTATTTGAAAAGCCTTAAAAATAGAGAAACTATAATCGTCGATTAATGACAATTTAGCCAACTTTTTGCTTGGCAGTGCTGGTAGGACTCTTATAAGAAAAAAGGCCATTTTTGAGCACCATGGATCTCGAGTATGTTTTCGAATTTTGCTAGGGGATAGAAACACGCATAGCTCTGTTTAGTTTTAGATCGAAATATTAAACGGTGTAGCTAAAAAACGCGAAATTTTACTTGGTGGAACGGAATAACAAACAACAATAACAAACTTCATGTTCCAAGGACTATACGCTCCACTTGCTAAAGTATCGTAGTCTTCGAAATCTAGGTGCTCATACAGATGGACGTACAGACGGGCATGGCTCTATTGCTACTCAAGATTATGATAAGCATTTTGGTATAAAGGACTAGGTGTCTGCCACGCCTCCTACTGTCCGCAACATATAGTGCACTAAACTATCATTATCTTTATCGCATAAAGGTTATGGGTCTTATTCGTTTCCTTTTAATTGGGATACTGTCAAGCGGTGTTTGACAATGGGATGCACCGTACCCCTCTTTAGGGCTTGACACTTAGGCGGAGACTCGCCCCATTGTGATACAGTCTAAGTTTTCATTTATTTTTCCGAGTGTAGCAAAAAGTTGACTCACACAATAATAGCTTAAATTTTGTTGTTGTTGTTTATAAAATGTTGTTTTGTTTAATTATATTATGTTTATGGTAGCGTTTAACTTTGATAAAAAGTTTTACTTCTTTCCACTGCTCATTGTGACTATAACTATCATCCGAACTCATTTCAGCTCATCATTTGTCAAGTGGTGTTCAAAGTGTTTTGAAAAATAAGGAAAAGAATATGTAATAAGAAACCTAAATTAATGCTGTGATATATCGTACAAAAACTATTTAATTTAGAATAATAACTAGAACAGTTTAATAAAATAGTAACATTTAAATAAAATAAAAAACAAATGCTGCTAGTAATTTAGTAACATTTAAAACGTATTTAAACAAATTAAATTAAAACTTATTTAAAATATATAAAAATATACCTATCGTCGAATTATAGTAGATATTTCTGTTAATCAAAAAAAATAGTTCAAGAGAAATTCCGAGATAAAATGACAGAAAATAAAATTAAAAATCATGTGCTGCAAGAAGATAAAATTAAAGGTAATACTAAAAATAAGGAATATTAAAAACAAGAAATGAAATTTAATAAAACAAAGATGTAAACTAATAAAAACGTGTTAAAATAAGAAAATCGGGCTCAAACGATTTTGAGATATTCTGTACTCTATCTTAAGAAACGAATTAAGTTTGGCACAGTGGTTAGGCACTCCAAAAAACTTTTGAGTGCCCAATGTGGTTTTGATATCTTCATAGACAAGTGTTTTCAAAATATTTGTTCCACAGATCGGTTCTATGGGGCTAACATTTATAGTAAACCGATTGTGATTGACATACTTAAGGAGCTTTTAAAAGAAAATGTGTTGTTTAAAAAAAAGTAAAACATTTTTTAAAAAGCTTACACTTTAAAAAAAATTTGTATAAAAATATTCTGTAGTTAAGCCACAATTAAACAAAAAGTGAAAAATACGATTGTTTAAATTAGGCCGTAACGCGTTAAATTGGAAAAGTGAAATTTTGTTATGTATCCATAAATCGATAATGGTAATTTCAAAAAAACTTTCCAGAAACATAAATATCAACGATTCAAAACCTTTAAGAAACCCCAGAATCCTAGGCATTTTGGAGGTTATCTGAGAAACCCGACGTGCCGAGTACTTTTTGACCTTGGATTGTGATTCAGCGACCCCAAAAAATATAAAAAACTGCAGCGTGTCACCAGTCTCCAAAAAAAACTGTTGTGGTGTTTTTTGAGGTTAGGGTAGAACCTAGACCCGCTGGGCCAATTCTTTTAACGGATTCGGATTCAGCGCGCTTAAGATGTAAATCACCAGTCTCCAAAAAAAAACTGTTGTGGTGTTTTTGAGGTTAGGGTAGAACCCAGACCCGCTGGGTCAATTCTTTTAGCGGATCCGGATTCAGCGCGCTGAAATACATAAGAAAGTGTTGTATCATCATGATAATGCCTCAGTTCACACATTTGCTATCGCATTGTCCAAAATCCACAAACTCAAATTCGAACAGATTAAGCCCCCTCTCTCTGGTAAAAGATTTGGCAACAATGAAGATGTAGAGTTGGAGGTTAATGCTTATTATGTGGAGCTTCACACTTCTTATTATAAAAAGGTGATGTCACTGAAAATAGATAATTATAAAAAAATTTTAATTTTAATTTTGCTGTTAGGATGGACAATTCTGGGACCGTCCATACTGATAGTATATAGAAGAATTTTTACGCAAAGTTGGGTTTTTATAATTGTTCGTAAACAAAGGGATATGAAAACCCAAAAAATGCAAAAAATGGGACACAAATTGAGAAATAAGTGTACACTGTACAGGGTATATGACTGTCGAGGATACCACTTATTTTCCATTTCCACAAATTTTTTTTTTTCCTTTTTTTTAATTAAACAGACAGAACTTCGATGCAAACCGAAAATACGCCCGCTGAGTTCGACAAGGCCATTGAAGCCTGTGGCTTTGGTTTTTACAATTGTCTACTTCTATTGGTGGCCATACCTGCATCGTTTGCCACAACATTCGAATCCTCCACCATGTCTTATATACTGCCCATAGCAGAGTGTGATCTACATCTGACGCTTACTGATAAAGGTGTTTTGAATGCTGTAGCCTATGGAGGCATGACAATCTCGGCTATCGCTTGGGGCTACCTGGCGGATACCAAAGGGCGCCGAAATATACTACTCTATGGTTATTTGTTGGACTCGATTTGTGTATTTGGCAGCGCTTTAAGCCAGAATTTTTTAATGCTGGCAATATTCAAGTTTTTTGGTGGACTGATGTAAGCTATTAAATATAAATATAAAATAATACAAAACCATTTTTAAATACAAGTAAGATGTAAGCTATTAAATATAAATATAAAATAATATAAAACCATTTTTAAATACAACAGCATAAATGGTCCCTCGGCGGTGTTGTTCACGTATTTCACTGAGCTGCATTGCGCCAAGCACAGATCGATGGTGCTCATGATATTGTTCATGGTTATGGCAGGCGCCCAGTTAGCATTACCATTGCTATCCTGGGGCATCTTCCCACAAGACTGGGATTTTAAGCTCGGCAGCCTGGATAGTAAGTTTCGATCTATGAGTTCTTTTAAAATCCTAAATAATTCTATGCTACTCCAATTTTCAGTTCACAGTTGGCAAATATATTTGTTTGCCTGCGGTGTGCCAAGTCTTATTGGTGGTCTAGGCTTTTGTTTTTTGCCCGAAAGTCCGAGATTTTTAATGAGTCAAGGACGTAATGCTGAGGCATTGCATACATTGCGTAAGATTTATCATATAAACACGGGCAAGCCTATGGAAACGTATCCAGTAAGCTTTTAAGAAATAATACTCAAAGAAAGTTTGGCATAGGCTCCTTTTTAAATTTCAGATTAAGGCACTAGTCGAAGAGGCACCTAGTCATGATGCCGAACAGGATGAAGTTGTCTATACCATTGAAGAGAAACCTCACTTTTCAAAACCAAAGCCCCGCACCTTTATGGAGAGCGTGACCGCAGGCTTGGCGCAGATCAAGCCCATGTTCCATAAGCCACTGCTGGTACTTTCCCTGCATTGTTATACCATGCAATTTTGCATTTCTCTCGGCATGAATACCATTCGCCTTTGGTTGCCACAACTATTTGCCTCCATGGCCCAATATGAAGCTTTGCACGTGGGAGAAAATCTTTCAGCAGATATGTGCACTGTTTTGGAGTTTAGTGTAAACCAAACAGCCGAGACAATACTAAACCATGACAGTGCATGTGCTCAGGTATGTTATCCGCAACAGATTAGGATAAGTCTATTGTGTACAATAAGTAATATTTTGATCATTGCAGCCCAAAATAATATCTATGGATATGTACATGAATAACATCATTGTCTCAACTGCTGCCTTTTTTGGATACTTCTTTGCGGGAGGCATTATACGCATCGTGGGTGAACATTTTATGCTGCGTAAGTGCAAGCATTGTATAAATATTTCCTTGTTAGCAGATTGGGAAGATTCGTAAATTTTTTAATAACAAATTGTTGTTTTTTTTTGCAGTTGGTGGACTTTTTATTTCGGGTACCCTGGGACTGTTGCTCTACTGGTCCTCTAGCAGTCTGATGACTCTCATTGTTTCCTCAGCATTTGTTACCATTTCTGGCATTGCAACATCCTCCTTATTAGGCGCGGTTGTTGCTTTGTTTCCCACCCAGTTACGGTTAGACTAGTTTATTAGTCATTTAGATATACATTTTGTTAATTTTTTAAATCTTTCTAGTACTCTGGTTGTTGCAACAGCCCTGATGTTTGGACGCCTGGGTGGTTTGTCAGGAAATCTACTATTTCCCATTTTTATGGAAATTGGTTGTATACCACCCTTTATAATGGTGTCCGCGGTTATGTTTTGTAAGTTACTCTAATGTTTTTTTTTTTATCTAATTTCAAATTGTATTTTTATTAATTTATTTAACATTTTTCTTTTATTTTCAGTTTCCGGTGTACTCGCAATATTTGTGCCCAATATCAATAAAAACACGAATTCTAAATGAATGAAAAAGAATTAGATTTGCGTTAAATGGTGTATGAGATGTTTTAAATTATATAATTAAGATAAATTAATTTATTTTGCTTATTAAAAATACGCTAATTTATTCTTAAAAAGCTAATTGTTAATTTGTTGTTATAATTTTACTCAAATTATTCTAGAAAAAGTTATATCTGGCTTTTTTTCGTTAATATTTTTATTTTAAGTGCTCATTAGGCCAATTCCTTCAATTATAAATCTTAATATCCACAAGAATTTCTTAATAGTTCGGATAATAATCACTTCGTGTTTGAGTTGCAAAATATACTGTAGAATTATAAAACGCCTCGTAGCGACGTGTCGTTCTGAAATTATTGGCACTACCAGCAATGACGCAGAAAGAATTTCGAGCGTTTTCAAAAAACTGAAATTGAGCTAAATTTTTTTTTCCCCTTGAATCAAACTTACTACTTAGTTTTATTACTTAGTTTCCAGTATATTATCCAGCTAGGCACTTTCTTACTTCTTATGAATTGTCGATAACTGAAGACTTTTCCTTAAGCAGTTAAAATTTATTTATAGTTTTTTTTTAAATATTTTTTTCTAATTTTTAAATTTCAAAGAGGCTTCCGGTTCACTCAAAAATTGACACTAACACATTGGCTTATACCTGGAGATCGATAGAGGACGTAAAAAGTAAGAGTCTACTTTATTCGTCTGAGAAGTCATTTTTGGTATCGAATATTTGTAGTATCTTACATTTCTTCAATCAGAAATTATTTTTTTAAAACGACATTTTTTTTTGTGTTAAAAGCTATACAAAAACTGCCTGCTTACAACTCTATTTCTTAAAAAGGTATTTGAATAAATTTATTTGAATACTTTAAGACTTAAAGTGTTGTTGGCATTTTGATCGGATTTCGGAATTGGTCTCAGCTATCCCAAAAACTGAGTTCGAGGAAGCAAATATTGATTTCTTCTGTGCTGTGCAGCACTTCTTTTGAAATTTTATTCGATATTTGTCGTCATTGAATTTCATCAATGCCTCTTGTAACACAGTAAAGTGTTGTATTTATTTTATGTGATTAACCTTTAATGTATTGTACAAATTCGCAATTCATTAAACAGAAATTGAAAGTTCATTAATTAATTGCTTTAATTTGTTGCAGAACGTCAAAAGTTAAAAGCCAATAATATTTTGTTATTCCCTTTGAATGTTTCCGGCAAGAAAACTTTCAATATGTGAATCCCATAACCATCAATTAAAAATGAACACACGGTGTGTAAGTGTATATGTATATATGAGTATATCAAATGTATATGTGAAAGTCTGGGGAAATTATGTGCAGAAATGATTTCATGAAAATTATTTATGCTTGAACGCATATATTTCCTTAGCGACTGAACCTGAGGATGCAGATAACACTTGAAGTGTTCGAAACTCAATTACTTTCTGTGAAACTATTGGGCCTGTGGGGTTAGTAACATTCGTTGATGAGGCTTGGCGTTTACGCGTCAGTAAATTATACCCTGAATCTTAAGGTAAGGGGTTATGTTCGTGCAAATGTGTGTAAGATTCTAGCATCTATCGTGATTCAATCTTTTCTCCATCCTGAATCCTTCTCTTTGGACTATTTATACTATAGTAAATGAGTTTACTAAAAAACCTAAAAACACTTTAGCCTCAAATGCTGCACCCTCCGTTTCTATAGTTAACTCTGTTCCAAAAAACTAATTACTAACCTTATATATTATTAGAATGTTCGATGCCTTCTTTCCAAGCTTAGTAGACTTTGATTCGCATGTTATTGCATTTTCCGAAACCTGACTTAATTCGTCTATCTCTGATTTTGAAATTTTCGTAAATTCCTACATAACCTATAGACTTGACCGGCCGTCCGGTCGTGGTGGTGGTATTCTTATTGCTGTAAAAGTCGACATCGAATCGCATTTACTTCCGCTTAATTTTCCCCCAGGTATAGGGTTTATTGCGGTAAAAGTGTTTACCAATTATTGTTATACCTATGTTCCTACATACCCCATGCTCTGATCTAAGCGTATATGTGAACCATCTTTCAGCCATTTGTATGGTGGCTGATGCTATTGGTGTTAGAGATCAACTATTTGTTTTAGGTGACTTCATTCTGCCTACCTTGTCCTTGACTAGTTCGGTTGATTCTAATTATCTTTTTTCTTCGGATCAGCATGACTTTATAACTAGATTAATTGATATCTCTCTAGTGATTCTTCGGATTTTGAAATTACAAGCGTCTGTCCGCTTTCCGTATCATCCGACTTTGCAAATTATACTAACACTTAATGTTCGCTACGGTGGCTTGCCCCATGTTCGTGGTTCTCGGTATCGGTGCTTTCGTAAGACTAATTTTGTCGGTCTTAAACAATTTCTGGCTGATATTAACTAGTCCTCTTTGTTGTCTATTGAGAACTTTGAGCTATTCATTTTTTTGTTCCCTACTCTGTCCTGAGTCTTTCCTCTAAACCGGCTTGGTTTATGGCCAGTCTGTCTAATTTAAAAAATCGTAAGTCTTCTTCTCTTAAAAGATTTAAGAAAAGTGGTTCTACGGTCGAATTCTATAAGTTTTCTATATTATCTTTATTCTTCTTAATAGAATATGCTACAATTATTATCTTGCCCGTTGTAGGCTTAACTTCTGTAGTGATCCTAAGAAATTTTTCTCTTTTGTTAATAGTAAACGTTAGTCTTCCCTTTTTCCTGCATCGCTATACTTTAAAAATGCATACTCTTCTAAAAACTCTGAAATCGCGGACTTGCTTGCGCACTTTTTTTAAACAACCTAATCTGTCAGCCCTAACAGTATTAACCTTAACTATCCTCTGAATCTTCCTAAGTCAAACCTTATTGCTTATCCACAGATCTTAGAGTCCGACATTCTACAATCTCTTATGGCCATAAAATCTTCTATCTCTTCTAAAGCATTGTGCCAGCTCCCTTTCCATGCAATTTTTCGCACTTCCTTAAAATTTTGGTATCTTCCAGCCATCAGGAATGAATCCTTTATTATCCCTATTCATAAAAAAGGTTTCAAGTCTAATATTGCCAAGCTTTCATCAATTCCACAAGTTTTTGAAAGGATTGTCACTTCACAAATGCAACACCACTGTCGTTCATTAATATCTGACTCCCAACACGGGTTCGTAAAACGTCGGTCTACCTCTTCTAACCTTTTAGAACTTTCTTCTCCTATTAACAATGTTTTTTTTAACAAAATTCCAACTGTTGTCATTTATACTGGCATTTGACTCAGTAAACCTATATAACCTGGTTCTAGTTAAACTGTTGCGTTTAGGGTTTCCGCCTTGTCTAAGTTTAACGGCCCTTACACAATCAACCTTCTTTATATTTCTCTCGTCCTCCAAATTTTGGAATACAGCTCATGCGTTTGGAGCCCTTAATACCGCCTTTATCAGGACAGGATTGAGTCAGTTCAAAAGCAATTCCTTCTCTTCGCACTTTGAGACTTAAATTGGGATCCACTTGTCCGACTTCCTCCATATTCTGACGGACTTCACCTTTAAGGCTATAGGTTACTTTTATTAGCAATGTTGACCTTACTTCTGGTATTATCGCTTAAAATGTCGTATTCGCCAGGCCCTGATAATGTTGCCTACCATTTGGAAATCGTCTTCATATGAAGGGTAATAGATCCGATGTCTCCAATTATCGTGGCATCGCCAAATTGCCATCAATTCCAGGTCGTTCTACCTCTAAAAACATTCTTAAGTTTACATCCTCAGCATTTAAAGGATTTACAAATAAACTCCAAGCAGATGTCATTTATACTGAATTTAGAAAGGCCTTTGACTCTGTTAGCCACAAGCTCCTTATTTTCAAGATTGATCTCTTAGGATTTCCGACCAATATTCTCAATTGGATTTCTTCTTATCAAGTTGCAAAGTTGCGCAAAAACTCAGCTGCCTAAAGCGTAAATGCCCTTTATTATTAGTGTATTGGTTTGGTTGTTGAGATTTTTTTTTCAACTCTTCAGCTAATCAACTTAACAGCAAGTGTGAATATTCTTAATGAAAAATAAAAATTTACAAACAATTGATTTTAGCATCTTGGAATTTTTGTAGCCGATTCATTAGAAGATAGACTTTCTGAAAAAAATAGTTTTTAATTAATATTAGATAGTTTTAATGAAATTGATTTTTTTTTTATATCACCTTATTTAGGGTATTCACGCTGCTTGTTGAGTTAAGCAGTTGCAAAGTTGCACATAAACTGAATAGTCTAAATGAAAATAAAATGAATCCCTTTTGGCTAGTTTAAATGTTGAGTTTAATTCAGCCACTCACAAGTCATAATATTTAACTCACTTAATTTAGTACGGTCATAAAATGCATACGACTTACTCTTTAAAAGCTAGAATAGTGTCTGAGTTGAGGAAACGTTCAATTAATATATACCATAGTTATATTTTGTGGCCCTATGTTTCACCTTGGAACTCTAGGAAATATATATATAGTTATATTTTGCTGTAGCAAAAGTAGTCAACTTTTTAAATACTCAGCTCAACAGCAAGCGTGAATACCCATTAATTTATAGCTAAAAATGCCTAATTGAAATCCAGCAGCTCAATGCAAATTTTAGTTTGGTCACTGTTAATAAATTGTTACAATTTTGGAAATTGTAAAAAAATGAGTATTAGAGTATTGGGACAATTCAACTATTTAACAAGCCAATTTTTATAAGCATAGTGAATAAACAGAAAGTGCAATAAAGTTATGAATTTGTAGATTTTTTTTGAGTATTTATAATAATTTTTAAGCAAGTGGGCCGGTTAGATTTAGGACATTTGCACTATGATTTGGCACGCCGATTTTGTACTAAGTTCAAAAATTTCCGTTCCCTCTTTATGACGAGCTGGCTAAGCCCTTGGTCTTAACTACTATTTAGCTGCACCGAGTAGTTTTTTTGGTATATCATAAATTATAAGGCAAATAGCAATCCTTAAGTTATATTTCAAAATTTTTGCTAAAAATGACATAACTCATGTTTATTTTAAATTTACTAATGATAAGAAAACTATTATATCTATGGCCGAAGCCGAAACTCGAAATCCAAATGAACCAGCCGATTTCGAAACTGCCATTGCGGAATGTGGTTTTGGACTATTTAATATAATAATATTGCTATGTGCTACACCCTGTCTAGCGGCCATGGTGTTTTCCTCATCATCTGTATCTTACATTCTACCCTTAGCTGTGTGTGATCTGGAATTATCTCTGCTCGAGAGGGGTATGCTGAATGCGGCTACCTTTGCAGGTTGGCAAGTTGGTAGAGTGCCTTATTTTGATAAAATATTAAAATCTTAGTCTACCAGGCATGATATTATCCGCTGTTCCCTGGGGTTTTATAGCAGACACCATGGGTAGACGCCTGGTACTTATCTGCGGTGGCTGGATAGATGGCTTCTTGATGCTGGGTGCTGCCTTTAGTCAAGACTCTGTAACATTGATGATATTCAAGTTTTTTGATGGTTTTGTGTGCGTATGAATAGTTAAATGGAGCCAATGGTAAAAATTATTTCTTATATGTTTTCATAGAATATGTGGACCCTTTGCAGTGATTGTCTCTTATTTGGCCGAGTTCCATGGTAAAAAGCATAGAACCTACATTATGATATATGTGGGTCTGGCTATTACCATGGCGTCTTTGTTATTGACCATCATGGCATACTATTTGGTGCCACTTCAGTTCAGCTTTAACATAGGCAGCTTTAAGTGTAGGTTCTACCAAATATATTTTATTAATTAAAATATAAATGATATTTAAATTCTATTCCATAGTTAGTAATTGGCATATGTATTTGGGCGTTTGTGCTGTACCTAGTCTTATGAGCGGTTTTCTGCACATGTTTCTACCAGAGAGTCCAAAATTTCTAATGGCACAGGGCAACTACAACAAAGCGATGCAATCTTTTAAGAGAATTTACAAGCTAAATAAACGTAAGGATGCGGATTCCTATCCAGTAAGTTACTTGCCGATTTTAATAAAGTGTTGGGGATCTCTATAAAACTTCCAAACGCCAAATTTTGCACAAACAACAATTTTTTAATCGATCGGTCCTAGTCCCTATACCATATATGAAATAGGCAACCGATTGTTATAAAATTTGATGCAGTGCTTCAGAAGTCTAAAAAATTTCCGAAGCAAATTTGGTTACTAAGTTTTCACAAACAATCGAATTATCCATCTAAAACTTTTGACTATTTTCAAGGATTGGCCGATATTAAAAAAATAAAAAAACTTCAACATTTCAAGGATATGAAATATTTTTTAAATTTATAAACTTTTAACAGATTAAAGAACTAACGGATGCCACGCCGGATCTTTCTCCAGATCCAAACAGATCTGACTCACTAGCTGCACGTTGTACCCGAGCCAAAGCCAAGTTAATAGGTGGATTTAAGCAATTAAAGCCCATGTTTTCAAGTCCCTACCTGGCCTTATCCCTGCAAGTATTCTTTTTGCACTTTTGCCAACTGATGTGGTATGTTTACATATATAACTTAATCATCCTGTAGCCATTTTTTTTTTAAATCCTTGATTTTTTACAGCGTCAACTCCTTGCGTCTTTGGCTACCACAAATCTTTGCCACAATGCGGCAGTTCGACATGCAGGGCATGAATGATACTAGCATTTGTGCTATACTAGAACATAATGCTCCTAATAAGCCAGTAGATAAAAAGACTCTCGAATCTCAATGCGAACTAGTAGGTATGACATTACAAGCTTAATATATCAGGCATTAAAACAATAATCTTCAACAAACAGCTTCAGCGGCATTATATATGGATAATATTATTGTGGCGTCCGTAGGCCTACTATTTTTCATTCTAGTATTTCCACTACTACGAATTGAAAAGATTGCTAATCATCTGCTAAGTAAGTGTTAGCTGTTCATTAAATCGTTATGCTTTAATAATTTTGCATTTTTAGAGGTGTGTCTGTTTATAGATACATTTATACTGGCCGGCTTGTACTTTGCGAAATCCCCTTTGGCAATACTGACTCTTTCGACCCTCTATCTGACCATAATGGGTATTAGTGCTACGATAGTGATAGGCATGTCAATAGCCGTGTTTCCCACTTTAATGAGGTATGACGTCATATTTATAACCTTAACATTTATTAATCTATCTGTAGAGAAGTCTATTTTCGTTTTCTCAATTTTTTAAAAGATTTTTAAAGCGTTCTCTTCGGTGTTAATGATTTTCACAATGTTCAAAAATATTCACTTTATAGTTTTTTTGTTGCTAAGTTCCAATTATTTATCGAGTTATCGATAACTGTGTATTTAAGTATATGTTCTTCGATAAAGATAATCATTTTTTTAAAAAAGGATAAAACTAGAAATTTGCCAAACAATTTTGATTCATTAAAATCTCTACTTTTGTTAGGGATTTGATAAAATTCATCAACTAAACCAATTTTAGTTATCTGTAAAATTAATAAATCAAATGTTTTAATTCATAATTTTCATTTTTACAAAATCTCTATTAAAATCTCAAGTAAAAATGGCGTTCATTGTAAACGTGCATAGCCGTCCCGAGCTAAGGAGTTGCCACTTAGTTGCGAGACCAAATAATTAAATTTCGGAGCTTTTAATTTGGCATATTAAGCGATGTTTTTGATGTCAAATTTAAGTTACAAAATTATAATTTAAGTTGACTTTGTTATCATACGGACGATAATTATTATAATAATTATAATAATTAAGTGTTGTTGCTCATTTTCACATAATATTGCAACGTGCGGTATGTTAATAATGGATGCGAATGTCAATAGTTTAGCAGTTAGTTTAAAATTAAAAACTTAAAATGATGGAGTATCAGTTTGAGGAGAAAAAAGTCAAAACAGCGTTATGGATGAAATTTTTAAAATCAATCAAAAAATGTAAATAAATTTATTTTGCCATTCACAATGCTGCTGACTGCTATTGGCATGTAGGTTTGTTATTCAAACTCATATGTTGGGCGGGGTAAATATTTATATTTATTTATCAGAAATTGGAAGCGAAAAGTTGCAAAACATGCTAAAAGATATCGACTAACCCAATAGTACGCTAACTTTCTTAAATCACTAAAAAAACATATAAATAAATGTCTAGTTGTACCAAAATTATTTTTGAACGCTAGCAACTCCGTGCTGTGATTCTCTTAAAAGCTTAAACGTTCAGAAACAATTGTCCAAAAAATTAAATCTCTGAGATTTCTGTGGCACTTACGGTTTTTACTAGAGATTTGATTTCAAACCGTATCCAAATCTCTAGAGATTTCTGTGGCACCCCAGCTAAACATTTCGTTTAATTGTTGTTAGACATTTTTTGTAATATATATTTAATTTTTTATTAATTGAATACCTTCAAGGTATTAAAGATCAAGGGTTTCAAAAATCGTATTTTTTTGGAAAATAAAATCTTTCAAGTAACATATATATTTGTTATACGAAAGAATTGTAGAAGATCGAATATTCGATAAATCGAAATAAAAAATCAGTATTTAGCAAAAAAATGTACTTATATCAAAGAGATCAAAGCCGTACGAGATTGTTTTCGGTAGTAAATACTACACTCGGAATATTCTATTTCTCTATTTTTAATAGCGATTGAAAATTTTCATTGGATTATATTAAAAAATTTTAACATATTTTATTCATTTTTTAAAAAGAATGGCTTGCTTTTCTACGAAAAAAATTTCAAAAACTTCCGAAATCATTTTTTAGAGCTGGTTATTGGAAATATCTTCAGTTTTATGTTGTAGGTTATTAAATTACTCATTCATTTCTCCCAAAAAATCTTGTCACGTTTTTATACCATTTATCGAGTTAACCATAAAGCTTTTTGCATGTCTTACAAAGATATTCGTAAAATTTATATTTTTTTGGGGATTTTCTTAAACTATCACCCATTTCTTTTGTAATTAATTAAACTCCATTATTCATACTAATTATTTTATAAAATTATTTTACCATTTTATAAAAAATGAAATGAATAGGTATTCCCTTAATTACATTTTTCAATTTGAAATAAATAATTTCCAGATCGCTTTAGTTCAACAGAAGGTATTAGCGATGGAGTGAAAGTACTTTTTTTTTAAATTAAAAAAATTATTTGTTGTAGTCCAACTGTAGGTACTAGCAATGAAGTGAAAAATTTAAAATACTTTTTTTAAATCCAAACAAATTATTTTTTCGGGTTACGGAAATTAATAAGAAATTTTGAGATACCGAAATTTTTTTTTTAACTTGATTCAGATGAATTATTTTTTATACTACTTTAATTCTACCATTTCTCAATATACGTTTTAGCGAAAAATGTTTCGTCTCGTTAAAAATTTTTTTAAATAGCTCGAAAGTTAGATTTAAGAGATAAGAACGGAGGAAGATTTCTGAATCAGCGTGTTGCAGATACACAATAAAGCATAATCTAAGGATTGTGGCAAAATACATTTTTTTTAGATAGGTTTTGAAGTCATTGTCAAAATACAAAATCTCTACAGTATTTGGGAAAACGAAAAAATAGTTATTAAGTCATTTTATTTCAGAACTATGGTAGTATTGCTGACTATGACATTTGGACGTTTGGGCTCCGTCACCGGAAATTTGCTGCTCCCGGTTTTCATACAAATTAACTGCGTAGCTCCCTTTATTTGGTTATGTACTCTTATGACAAGTAAGTACCTAACTAAAATATAATACATTTTTATATATTTGGCCTTCTGTCATGTTTTTCTTTTCATTTTAAGTTGCATTTATCAATTCATTGTTTCTACGTTTGGACAGTCAACAAGAGCTTAAATAATGATATGGATGTAAGATGATCGCTGGAGACAATATTCTTAAAATCAATAACATTTATTTCGGATATTGTGTTTAACATTTATTCACATTCACAATATTTTTAATACTAATAATACGACATGTTTTTAATAAACATTTTTAAGTACAGCAAAAAAAATCCTTGTAAAATGCTCCTCAAAATAATATGAAAATTTAAGAAAACATTTTATTAATAATAAAATCAAGGTGTTGAAAATTAATCGACAGCGCGTCAGTCTGCGTAAAAATGAGAAAATATATATGTATATATACGATAAAGAAAAAAGTTGAAAATCAGGGATAAAATAGAGAAAAATCACAATTTCTTTCTGTTGCCTTTCTATCGATTAGAAAAACTTAAAGGTATGAAATGAAAAAAAAAATAGAAAATCAACGCCTTAAAAATTAATCGGCAGGGTCTGAGTCTTCAGAAAACATAAAATTGAAAAAACAAAACTTATTAGCTTATAGGTTAATGAAAAAAATTGTAATATTGAGATATCAGCGAGAAACCAAAAGATGATACCCCGTAGAAGAAATTCTTGGTTTGTATAAATCGTAAACTGCAAAAAAAATATAATTTTCTTTATAAATATTACTATTTTAACGAGGTCTCTTCGTTTTTAATTTTCTTTTGCTATTACGTACGTTTGATATACATTTTTTTGTTATATTAATATTAAAGAAGTTATTAAAGATAAAGCAATGTAGAAAATTTATAGAATGTTCTTATATCGGCTTTGAGCATTAAAATTGTGACATTACCAGAGTTTGCTAAAAGAAACTCTAGCATAAGGCATTGCTCTGGAATTAATGCATGACGTCAAAGACGATCCAGATTTGGCGTGGATTGTTTGAGTTAAGAAAAGTTTTTGTGAGAAATATGTCATTAAAAAAAAATATATATGGGCCATTCTCTGTCAAATCAGCCACCCCCCTGCAATTTTCAAATTTTTGGGGTTTAAAATTAATAAATTAATTAATAAATGTTTTCGGGGTCGCTGATCATGAATCTGGGGCCAGAATTTCAAAATCGCGGATCCAAGAAAGCAGTAGTAAAAATAATAAAAATAAAATATTTTTTTTTAGTGTAAGTTGTTGTTGGCCACTTTGCCTTTTAACCATTAACTATTGGCATGTTGTGTTTAGTGAGAGAGTAAAAAATCAAAACGTCTACGTCTCGAAGAAATACGTAATCTTTTTTACGGTTAAAAACAAAATCAATATTTGCTAAGAAACTCTGATATAAAATTCTAAGTTACCTTAAATGATGTCAATGTACGTAGAATGAGATAGTCGATAATAGTAGATTAAAAAATCCCCTGAGTTATGGAATTACTCGACTCTGTATTTTACAGATTTAAAAAATGTCAAAAACTAATAAACGTTTAAGTTACAAAAGTACAATAACTGCGGTTTTACGAGTTATTCATGAGTTTATCTTTTAGATACTTTCAAATTTTTCAAGTCAAGCAACCTAGCGAGCTCGTACATATTCCTCATTCCATTCCTCAAAATATACATAAGATATCCTTTTTTCCATGGATCTTTTAGGCTCAACGACCGTTTTCTATCATTGACCCATACTCGAACTCTTTTATAAATACGCCTCATTAATTAAGTCAATCAATTCAAATGCGGTTAATTTATGCCAATTAAATTTTAATCAAACAATACAAGTTGGCGCTTTGATTAATGTAACTTTATGATTTTATCAATGCTGATAATCTCCACCTATTCATTTTCACCCACCGCCATGCCGTTGCTTCCTTATCAGGATAATTATTTTTTGTGGTAGTCAATTAATTAGCACATGTAAAAATAAGTCAGATGTGCGCTACAATGGCTTCAAAAGTCATTTTTCAATGCGGTAACTATGGAATTTACTCAAGGGCGTAGTCAGTTTTTTTTTTGCAATGGAAGCCAAAAAAATACATTATACAAATACAAATACACTTAAGGGTTACTTGTAAGAATTTAATGTTTTTGAAAAAATGGGCAAAAAAAATAAAAGGCCTATTTGAAATACAATATCTCCAGTTAAACTTATCCAATTTCGAACTTTTACTAACTAGTAGTAACTACTAAAACATTTTTATCTTGGTATAAATATTCAAATATAATATAAACATCTTTATTCGTTTACGATATAACTTGTTAAAGAAAAGTCTACCTTAATATCAAGTTATCAATAATTCGGTAAATAAGCAGAGTTTCGGAAATTTTATAAAGTGGAAATTGGCTGGTACCTCTATTACATAAAATAAATATTTTATAACCGGAGAAACCCAATCAAAAATTGGATTGCTTTGCTTATTTCCGCTCAAATAAGTGAAAATACTCAAACGAGTAGAACGGAATTACCAGACTTAACTTATATTTCCAGAAAAGTGTAGATTTATATTTATCGATATTTTTCTAAATAAATTTTGAATTAAAATACTAGTTCTAATTTTTGCATGTACGCATGTTTTTTATGCAATATATTTTTGCGTTACATACAAACGAATTTAATCAGCTCTTTTACTTTTTGAAATATAGGTTAAAATATAGTTGGTTTTTTGGGAAAAAAATATTTTTATTTTAATATTCAAGTTGCAAAGTCATGAGAATCGGTTTTTGGTCAACCAATTGTTTTAGTATTTTTTTTTATTTTTTTTTATTTATTTATTTATTGCAAAAACTCAAAAATTCATGCATTTTTATATATTGCATTTATCATATGTTTTATTGTCGCCAATCCAGGATGCAGCTGGAGCCATCATTGGGCATGAACTGCCTCAAGGCCAAATCAGGCCGTTAAAACAATGTTGGAGTTAGGGAAATAAATTTATCAACGATCGCCTTTTTAATCTTGTTGTTGGGTTTTCATTCAGTAAGTTTTTCGCCAGCCTGTTTGTGTGTCTGGTTAGACGCTCATTGTATCGGCTAACGTGCTTGTTGATTTGGATTTCCACGGTATCCAGTTTGAGGTCGTGGTGCAGGGTCGAATTCCTTACGTACCAACCGCAACCAGTAATAAGCCGCAATGCCTTATTTTGGAACGTCTGTATACGTAAGCGATTCGAGCGAGCCGCCATACCCCAGATCTGGATAGCGTACCTCCAAGTAGGTGCCACTATTGTGTTATAAAGCCATCTTTTACACCGTAGAGGAAGAGGACTTTTTTTATTTAGCAGCCAATACATTTTGGTCATTTTAAAGCGACAACTTTTGATCGTTTGGTTAATGTGTGATCGAAATGTTAGCCGCTTGTCGAGTATCACCCCAAGATATTTCGCTTCACTTTGAATGATGAGGGGCTGGCCATCTGGCCATACTGCGGGTGGAGTCTTCCTTTTTAAAGTATATAAAACCGACTGACATTTGGCCGGATTTAAGGTAACATTCCACCTGCGAGCCCAACTCTCAAGCAGGTGGATGTATTCTTGTATCCCGTCAGCTGCTTCATACTCGCAGGATGATGTGTAAAATATTGCCAGGTCGTCAGCGTATGAAGCGATTGGCATTTTGTCGTTCACAACAGCCTGCATTAACTCCATTGGGGTAGGGATGTCGGCAGTGTATAGGTTGTAAAGAAGCGGCGCAAGAACGCTTCCTTGAGGTACTCCAGCTCTCATCAGCCTGGCAGTGGAAAGCGTGCTTTTTATTTTGACTTGGAATCTTCTGTCCTCGAGGTATGATCGCAATATGCCAAAGTACGGAGCAGGAAGCAAGGTCTTAATTTTAGCAAGAAGTCCGATCAGCCAAACTCTGTCAAACGCCTGTTTGACGTCGAAAAATACCCCAAAACAGTATTCTTTGTCGTCGAAAGCTTTAAGAATATAATTAGCCACTCTATTTACCTGCTCGACGGTGCCGTGTCCTTCCCTAAATCCAAATTGATGGTCAGGTAAAAAATTGCTGTGTTCATTCAACGTCTCCCAAACCAAAAAATGATGTCGGCAAATCAATAGTGTTGAAAGCGCTGGAAAAAGTTCAGAAGTAACACAATGCAAACGTTGTCAGGATTATGGTCATCCCGCCAACTTTTGCAGAAGGAAATATATATGTGTCAAATGTGGCCAACAACACGCTACGGCAGATTGCACTAGGAGTCTTGACGCCCCTGCCACTTGTGCACACTGTGGAGGTAATCATCCAGCCAACTATAAAGGCTGTGAATGGTACAAAGATCTCTGCAAGCGAGCTAACACCAAAAAAAGGGTGGTATTTACGTCAAACAAAAAAACGGGAGACCATCCGCGTTTCCCTAATTTGGACTCTAGGAATTTTCCTGAAATAAGTAAATATTTGCCTTCGGCCAACACAAGCAGAACGGAAACACTCTCGTATACGGATGCAACCAGAGGATTTCGCAACATCCAACACCAGCAGTTACATTGTCTACCAGCTGGTCCTCAACAAACACCCCAAAAATGCTAAGGAACAAGCCTCACATACTTATGCGCAGGATTCTGATCCAATAACTAAAGCAATTACAAGCATAAGTGTATCAATTAACAGACTTGTTGATATGCATATGAAATTGGCCGAAACACAGACGCAAATGCTGCGCCTCCTCACTGCGTTAACCACAAAATGATTTCTTCAATAAATATCTTAATATGGAACGCCAATGGTATCCAAAATAAACTGTCAGAGTTGGAAACCATTGTCAAAAAAAACAATATTGGGATAATATTACTTACTGAGACAAGATTGCCAACACCAAGAACAATTAAAATCCAGGATTATGACACTTACTTGGCCTCTATGCCATCACGCAGCCACTCAGGAGGAGGATGTGCCGTTCTGGTGAGGCGCAGATTTTCCCACTTCCCGCAATACAAGCAAGTCTGTAATGCATTCCAGTTCTCTTCCATTGAAGTTGATACTGTCCACGGAAAAATCGTTTTCGGCGCTTTTTATGGTCGCCCTTTAACTCTGCTGGAAAAAGGTTCGTAATAGGTGGAGACTGGAATGCTAAGCACTGGCTCTGGGGAGACACAAGGTGCGCCAAAAGAGGTAAGGCACTAGTTAACAGTCTGACTTCCAGAAAAGCTAAGGTCTTAGCAACTGGATCACCTACAAGATATCCTGGCAACTCAAACAGCCTTCCTTCCTGCCTGGATTTTGCTGTCTACCAAGCTGTCCCGGATCAGCTACTCACCATTACAGACACTTGGGATCTTTCCAGTGATCACCTTGGGCTGATCATTACCCTTCACACAACACCTACACTCCTCCAAGGTGTGCAACGACTCATCAGCCAGAAGACCGACCTAGAAGTCTTCCGAAGTACATTGGAAAACTCGGTCCACTTAGAGATGGAGATATGCTCTGGTCGAGATGTAGAACACGCGGTTGACCTAATTACGGCAAAAATCCATTCTACGGCAGCTGTAGCCACTCCAAAACCAGTAGTTGTCAGACAGGATGAAGTAGGCAACCAGCTAACTCCTGAGCTAGCTCGACTTCTCTCTAGGAAGCGACGATTCCGTAGGAAATTCCAGACCACCCTCCACCACGCAGACAAGGCAGTCTGGAAAAAGGCTGAAAGGGAGCTCAAAGTGGCACTTCAGACACTTAGACAGAACTCGTTCGACAGAAGAATAGAGGCTCTGGATTATAAACTTGATACTGGATATAACCTATGGAAAGCGACCAAAAACATAAAGAGACAACCCTATCGAACTGTTCCTCTACGGCGTCATGATGGTATTTACTGCTCAAATACAGAGGAACAAGTGGATACATTTGCTCAGCACCTCGAAGAGAGATTTACGCCTTTTAACCTGGCCACGGATGAAGAAGTAAGACAAACTCTCAGCATCATTGACACACCACTACAAATGACGTTGCCTGTTCGACCCATCCGATTAGATGAGATTGAGGAAACTATAACAAAGCTTCCTAAGTCAAAACCCCCAGGTCATGACAGAATATGTCATGTTACTTTGCGAGCCCTGCCAACGAAAGCTCTCCTATTCATTACGTTGATTTTCAATGCAATAATAAGAACGCAGCACTTCCCGGCCCAATGGAAAATCGCTCTCATTGCTATGATCAGGAAACCTGGAAAAGAAGAGTCGGACCCCGAATCATACCGTCCAATCAGCCTCCTCCCCACTCTCTCTTTTTTTGTATTAAAAAAAAAAAATTTATGACAAAAAAACATATTTTGAAATAAAAACAGTGTCAAAATATAATTCAAAAAAAAAAAAAAAAATTAATTAAAAAAATATTCAAATAAATATATGTATTCGTTTAACAGATTTTTTTGTCAAAAAAAGTTCTGGTTAAAAATTCATATATCGAAACCTTAACAAAAATATTTTGAAATAAAAAAATTGTTTCAAAAATTAATTATAAATAAAAAAATTCAGATATCTTCTTATATAAGATAGTTTTTTCTGAAAAAAAAGTCTGCTAAAAATTCAGGAGAATGCAGGGTGATATAGTCGGAATGCAGTTTTTAATCTAGTGATGATCGACATCGTGATGATCATTAGCCTTAGTTCTAGTCTTAGTTTATAATTTAGTTGTAAGTTCTTCTTCTTTTTTTTTGGTAAAGATTTTCCCCATTTTCCTTATTATTTAATATTAAAAGGGCTAAACTCGACAAATTGTAATTAGTTAGTAAATAAATATTTGAAATATTAGGGTAAATAAAGAAATTGAATTAAATTGAATGGTCGGAATGTCTCGACTTCAAATGGTCTACTGTTTGTACTAAATAATATTGATCCAACAAGTATCAATAAAAATAAATTCATTATTTAAGGACAGAATTTTAAAGTTGGCGAAACTACATTTATTTATAAATGGAGTAAAAGGCTGTCCTTTATACCAAAATGATTATCATAACCTCTGGTTGCAATTGAAGGTTCTCGCAAAGTGTGACCAATGCATTTTCACTTTCTTCGCTTAAGAGGACTTCGTTCGTACTTCCTATCTAAACTATCGAAAGCTTTTCGGAAGTCGACGAAAGCCGCATTAACAGATGTATTCATTGCATTGCTAAAATATTATGCGGACGGTGTTTATCAGATCGACGTACGATCGAGTTTTTCTGAATCTGTGTTGGTTTTCTCTTAGGCTTCTTTCGTCCGACGTTGATATCCGCGACAATATGATTAATGACAGTACTTTACCCGGTATTGGTAGTATTGTTATCGTCACACTCACTAAAGTCGCCTTTTTTGGGTATTTTAACTAGAATACCTTCATTCCATTGTGCAGGGAAAACTTCCTCTTCCCAGATTTGCTTCAGCATCGGAAGCCATATATCGGCCGTTAATTGGGGGTTTGTCTTCAGATACTCTCCGTATAATTTGTCTATACCCGGAGATTTATTCAGTTTTAAGGCTTTAATTGGTGTAAACACCTCTTGTCTTGTGGGAGCTGCTGTGTTGACGTTCCTAAACTGCGGGATATGCTGGGTATTTGTCGGGATACTGTTGTCTACCAATATATCAATATTTGACTACACGTAATTACTGTAAAAAATTACCTAGATTCATTAATTTGGCTGAAAACATTCATGGGGGCCTATTAAACAAACCCACATCCAATTGGTTTACAGTATTTTCTGCCGCACCTCTCAACAAATGCACTTGAAACTTACCCCATATACTTTCAATAATTTCTTTGTCGTAACTTTTGATTGAAATTCAGTTTCCAATTGGAGTGTTCATAGAAGGAAAATGCATACAATTTTTTTTCCAGAAAAAAGATACACGGTATTAAGCTGTCGGGCACCGCTTCCACTGTATGGCATTTTTTTTTTGTGAAACGTTTGCTATATGTTTATAAAAATTGTAATTAGCCCATTGATGTTTTATGTGGAATTCTTGCTAAACAAGAATGTTTGCCTGTAAAAAAATGTGATCATTACTTAAGCCATACACGATGCGACTGGTTTTACAAATCGGATGTTTATCGAGCAGGTTATACAATCGATTGTATTGTGTGTATGGTCAAAATGTTTGGGTTTCCAATGGCTTTGGTTACGCGTAAAGCTTCGATATGTTTAAGTAACTTTTAGTCGATAACAATCGAAAGTTGTAGGGTTGTGCAATAATTGAAATAATTAATTCTGTAAAATTAATCTTGTATAACTATGGTCCCCCCTTACTACGCCCTTGATTCTATATGAGCAAAACAAAAGCTTTGAATTAATGGATGTATGGGTACAAATTGAAGCATACTTTTCAGCAAATCGTTAATCAAATAAGCACCGCCCAAGATAGTATTAGCGAGCTGGTTTGGAACACACCCGCTTCTACCAAAGGAGTTTCATATAAATCATTACTGGAACTGCCCCCAACAAACTAGTTCAGTGATGAACACATACAGCTCTAGGCTTCTAGGCCATCTGCCAAACGTGCGCACGTGGCGTATGCTTATTTTCTTACTAACATTTCTATATACAAATATATGTATCATTTCCAAATGTTTAAGGGCAGCCTGTAAGCCGAAACCATATTGAAGTATCTGCCATGTACACGCGCACTCTAAGCCATTTCTCATTCTGTCAAAACAAAGTCAAGCGGTAATTGACACATGTTGACTTGCCTTCCATTGTGGTTACAAATTGTGGCTTCGGATGGGTTCAATTTTGTTGTTGTTTGTTTAGCAGATTTCCTGCATATAGTAATTCGAATTGATAGTTTTGGGTTTGTTCTGAGGTTTTTCTGGTTTCACATGATTAGGCGATTTAATCAATTCATTTGATTCATAGAATTGGGTAAGCAGTTTAAGTTTGTTGACAGCTTACCAGATTGAGAAGGGTTTCCAAGATAACCGCTTTCAATTACAGCACAAAAGATGTTTAAAATTGAAAACCTTAAACTCGAGTTGAATTTTAAGTATGAAATTGATTTAACAGTTTTGTGTTTAAAAGTGATTGTGGGTTAAGAGATTAAAAACATGAAGGCCTTAAATATTCTAGTTCCAGAAGTAACTAGCTCTTAGCTGAACTTTAGTTTCCACAAATAGTTAAAGCTATCCAAAACAAGTACTTTTTTCTGAAGCTGAGTGTCTCAGTAGACATTCCTTACTGCATCCGCAAAACAGTTTCGGTAGGCGTTGGGTATAGCAAATACTCCCGGTATCTGGGAAAACTTTTTTTTGTCTTCCTAGGCATTCTTGCTATAGCGAACCTGGCCCTCTTTTCGAATCTTCAAAACGGTTCAGCAAGGAAAGAGAATAAGCAGCAATAAGGGCACTCACCAGCTGCTTCAACATAACAAAATCCTCCCTTTTTAAACCATTCTTATTAAATCATCTTCTCGTAACTAGGCATCACAGTGGACTGCAAGGTCTCTGTTTGACCTCGGGCAGTGCCCAGCAGCCTAACCTAACCTCACCTGTGTAATTTATCGCTTATATCGGAAAATAAAATGAACTTCTACCAGAAAATAAATGCATCACAATATCCAACACTATACAAAAATTAAAAACTCAATGTATTTAGTATGATCTTTGTTCCATGTTCTTATTTAAAATATAATATAAACGTTACGCATTGGGAACAGCACAATGAAAATTGGAATGTCTTGCAAAGGTATACGGCTTTTGTGATAAAATTTGGGAGTAATAATACAGCGCGACGATTATATTGGTAAAATCTTCGCATTGATTTGGTTTTACCAGAGATGGTGCCACAAAACCAGTTCTGATGTAATTCTCTTAAGTCTGAAATCCACCATACTCTTGTATCTTGACAAGCAGCATTGTAAACAAATCTTGCGGTAAGGAGATCTGCAGAACTTCCAGCAAACGTTCGGGATGGTCGCTGATAACAATAGCGTGGGCCAAATGCTGAATACCACGTTCGTAAGGTCTATTGTCAATGAAAATCTCTTGCATATTGATTTGTTGGGTAAGGTATTTTGCCAAGTATTTTTCAATACCCGCCTTTTGATCCCGGAGGCTTTTCCTATCGAAGTATATAGAGTAGGCGATAAATGCGGCAGCAAAACCGAAAAGAATTTTACCAATCATTGTTTTAATATATTTTAATATACGTCTTTATTGTAACAAAACTTTGTTAGGAATAATTTTTAGATTATATATTGCTCAAAATTGCAAAGCTAAGTCGACCTGGTTGAGAAATAAACATTTTGAAACAAATGAAAATGTTCATTAACTCAGTGATTAGCAAATAGTCTTGCCGTTTTAGAAAACCGGTTAATATCGTTTTTTTTTTTTTTTTTTATATAATTATAAGTAGAAGTTAATTCTAAGTTATAAAAGGTTTGTAGCCAGAGCAACGTAGGCCTGCAGGCTGTAATACCAAGTTATTTCAAGATGATTAAAAGAGCAATGGATTTTAATGCTATTAAAAATAGACTTGAAAACAAATTCTATAATAAGGATGCATTATGTCCCAACGACATCGATTTGATACTTACCAGTTGTAATATATTCGACCACGTGGATTACACTAGTTTACAAATTTAAAAAATTTTAGTATCCACAAAATTTTTAGTCATTTCCATAGTAAAATGGCATGCTAATATCGAAAATGCAGTCCAATAATTTTTTCATGGAACGGATTTCGAGATGTTCAGAAAAAGGCATTTTTCGAAAGTAAAAAAAAATGTCTTTACTTAAAAGCAACTATCTCTGGTTGTACTGAACTGATTTTGATAATTTTGAAACTGTAGATAATTGAATTACCCATCGATTTTATTTGGAACATATTTTTGTCAAATTTACAGCTTAGACGCTATTTACGCATTTATATGAATTTTTCCGTAATTTTCAGCAAATTTTTTTGCACCAAACAGGTTTTTTTGACCGATCGATCATATGGGTGCTATATGACATAGTTTTTTGGTAAAATTTGGTAGAGAGCTTGTGAACTCTAAAAAAAACTTTAGAATGGCAAATTTGGTAACGATATCTTTATAAAAAAACGTATTATTCATCTAAAACTTTTGGTTTTTAAAACAAATTGACATTTTTCACTTTATACAAAAATTCCTATTTCCAGATTTTACTCCGATTTTGATAAACAACCACTCATTTTTTTCGTAATCGATCAAACTTTACGAACGATGAATAAAACCGTATAAAATTTTTTTTTAAATCTTTATATTTACGTTCGAAATAGAAAAATTACGAAAAATTTCATATGAATGCAAAAACATTTTCGAAATTTTTTGACTTCATTTTCATTTTTAGCATGCCATTTTACTTCGCTTCTTTCCGAAAACATGTTGAGGATAAATTTTGCTGTAAACTAGTGTTGTCAAAAGAGTCCAATATTGATTGATATAACTATGGGGCCTAAAAAGCGTGACTGTCCAAAAAAACAAATGCCTCCAGGAAAAAAATAAATAAAAGAACATAATCGTACTAGTTCTATACCACCTAGAACTGAGTTTCCGAAGCCAGTTCCATTCAACGGACTCGAATTCGTATTTCCTTTCCCTAGAATTTTTATCTAGTCTATGAAATCTGGGAAAATTCAGGCTTTATCAGAGTTGAATTTTTCCAGAAGCATGCTTCCTAAGTGATTCGGGTCGCCTTGTTCAAATCTGGAATAAGAATTATAGTAAAGCGCATAAGTATTTTCCTAAGATATATAAAAAAGTGCCTGGCTTTTTTTAAATTAGGTTTTTTGAAGTTTCTTAGTTCTTTTATTGTCAATCGCAGCCTGAAGTGAATTTCATTTGTTTTTTTATTAGCAATAAGACTATTGTTTTTCTTATTTGGAATGGAAAGAATGTTATCTCTGAAGTTGTCGAGACCGAGATGGTCCATAATTTATATACTTTGCGTAAGTTTTTAAACTATTGTTGGATGTTACAACTTTTTGCTACACTCAGAGAAATAATCCATAAGAAAATTCTAACTCTGTTAAACAAAGTAAACTTTTTATGTTTTTAAAAAGATTTTCGCAAGGTAATTAACAAACTAGGTATGACCTATAATTCATGGTTTTCCTAGGGAATGTTTGCATTATATAAGTTATATTTGCCATGGAATATTCGCTCATCATCTGGAAGCGTCGAACCAGTCAAATTTGAACTCTGCTTGAAATGCCTCGGTCAGTGGACTCACTCATCTCTGGTGGACATAAATTATCAAAATAGGCCTCAGTTTAATGCTGCTGTCTAAAACAGTCCTATCAGAACCAACTGAAACTTTATTACTTTTTCCATAATTTTTGTACAATAACCGGTTTATTGAGTTTGTGCAAATATATGTAGCATAAGAAAAACCCCGTCAACCCTTCAAAACTACCTCGAATATGGATACGGGGAAAGCTCAGATCTTGTATATTATAAATGTTAGAATAACAAATGCAAATAGCAATTGTATTTAACATTGAGAAGGAGACATCGGAGACTTCCGAAAGTGGCTTTCTCTATAGTCAATTCGACAAAGAAATTGTTTGTATGAACGCCTAGATCGTGCAGAGTATAGGAGCTAGTGTATCTAAACTTGACATTTGTACTCCTTATGTGGAAAGCCGAGTCAAGTTACTTTGCTTTTGCCCTTCTACCCCCAATAATTTTAAAGCGCTATACCAGTTTCTGAGGGCTGTCGTGAGAAATTTAACACGATTGGTAGTGAGTATTGACGGGCTCTAAATAACTCCTTCACCTAGAATTTATGTGTTTAATGCTTTTTTTAAAGGCTGCGAATCTAAAGTAATTAATGTCACGTCAGGGGTAACCCAAGGCAGACATCTAGGTCCCCTACTTTTTATCTTATTCATTAATGATCTTCCACAAGTTATCCGGTCTTCTCGCATTCTTATGTATGCGGATGATGTAAAACTTTGTTTGTCCTACTCCCACAATGATAATAATATGTATTCACATCTTCAGCACGATTTCGATACCATGCAATATTGGTGTAATGTCAACCAACTTTTTCTAAACAAGACGAAATGTAAAATTATGACATTTTACCGTTCTGTTCCTCATTTGGCTGCTTAACTCAAATTTAACGATCATATTTGCAATATTGTAAATAAAGCTAGAGGTGTTCTTGCTTTTATTAAGCGTTGGACTAAAGAGTTTAACGACCCTTACACAACCAAACTTCTTTACATTTCTCTCGTCCGTCCAATTTTGGAATATTGTTCCTGCATTTGGAGCCCTCAATACCACCTTTATCAGGACATGATTGAGTCTGTTCAAAAGCAATTCCTCCTTTTCGCACTTCGCGGCTAAAATTGGGATCCACTTATCCGGCTGCCTCCATATTCCGACAGACTTCGCCTTATAAAGCTGCCCTCCTTAAAAAACCGTAGAACATGCCACGGTGTACTCTTCTTGCATAAGATATTACTCGGCCTTATTGACTCTACTGAACTTCTTAATAAAGTTAATTTTGTTGTACCTGCCAGAGTAACTCGTAATTTTCGTCCCTTAGCCTTGCAACTTTGTAGATCAAATTTTGCTCTGCATGATCCTTTCCGAGTTCTATGCTCTAATTACAATAGCCTTTTTAATTTCCTCTCTTTTGAACGGTCTATTCCATCTATCACGTGCTCTATCCTAAGTCATCTTGACTTGCCTCTTCGAGCATCCATGACCAATCCTGTATTATGAGGCACTTGTTTCGTCATTGATGCTCTTTTGGCTTTTTTTTATATATTTAATGTTTTAATTTTATTTGAACTTCCTTTTTCCACTTGGTTATTGTAAATCCAAGTCTCTGGCCAGTTTTTGATGTGAGTCGGTGCATATCGCTAAAAAGTTCACCCACCGGGCTGGCGACGCGGATTAGTTTATATCTATCTATTTTCCTCGTTTAATTTTAAATATTTCTTTTAAACTTTTCTTATAATTTAAGGCCAACTGCACTTTGTTGTACCCCATTTAAATCAATAAATCAAAAAATCAAATCTATTGGACCTTTACAAAGTTCCAAAAACCAAAAACCTCATTAAATTGGATTATAAATAACGTGGTAGAGTCGAGAGTTGAAATCGCATCAATGCCAAAAGCATTAAGTTTTGGTGTCAAAACCTTATGACGCGACTTCAAAAGACCAACTTTCGATTTTATTTACTTTACTTTTAACATACTCTTAGCGTGTAGATAGTTTGCAGAAATTTCATCAACAAAAAATGGGAATCCTTCAGGGTGCTATAATATTCTGCACTCAGTTTCCCAAAAAAAGAAGTTATCTCTCCAAATTTTCGCCACGATATGTTTAAAATTGTACTCCAAGGAAATAATGGGTAGAGGAATAGATGATTTTGAAGTAGGAAAGTCAACGTTTTCACATGATAAACATTTTTGCAGCTTACTCTTCGCAGCATTTTTAATAATAATGGGACGAAAGTGTTACATGTTTGCTCGAAAAAAATATTTCTTCAATTTACGGTATAAGGAACTAAAAAAAACTCATCCACACTTCTAAACTCGATTTGAGTATGTACGTCTTTACTATAATGCATAGATGTTGCAACAAAATTCACACGCCAATTTATGTACTAACTTAATATGCCACCACATCATTAGGGAGTGGACCGCTTTGTAGACCCCGTGGAACATGTCAGCAAGTGGCTCGAAAACCCAGAGGCAAGATGAAGAAGATGGAACGCAGAGAGCAACAACACGCATAAACTTATCATAATAAACATTAATCGCGTTGAATATATAAACAAGAAACCAACCAAAAAATGTGCAGACATGTGTTGAAGAAGAGGGGCAGGTCGACGACGGGTAGGTCAACGGGCATTAAGATGGCAAATGTATGCCATAAACAAAACGCAACAATATCATAAAAAAGACGCCCACAAAATGGGCACCCATACGAATGCACGTACACACACGATACTCAGATACTCATCATGAATGCATGTACGTTGGTTGGTTCATTCGCTTGTATCCAAAATAAATACAGGGCTAGTTTGTCTACAATACAAGCACGCACACAAACAAACTATAAACACTGAGAGAAGTTACTGAGAGTAAAAATATTTCAAGGACACAATAACAATTGCAGTAGTAAGGAAAAGCAAATATTTCTCAGGAATACCGTGCTATTTTAAGAATGGAAGATTGTTATTTTTCCTTTATGCCATTAATAGCTGTATGGTGGACCGCAAGGGAATTGCAGGATAAATACGTGGAAGTCGGAACCTTAAATTTATTCTTTATTGTGTTTCAACAGAAAAGGATGTAACCGGTAAAGGAAGAAAGAAATGCCCTTTTAAGCTGAGCATTAAAATTAATGCCATCAATTGGAGGATCGACACGACAAAGTGATTTTGCTCCACGAGAATGAAAAACCTAATGTTACGAGCGCCGTAAAAACTATATGGTTAAATGAGAAGCTCTGAGTCGGGTGGGACATGTTCAACGGATATTACTTCATCTTCATGTTTTGGTCCATGGAGAGCTTTTAAGAGCCAAACTTTAGCGGATTGAAAAGTAACTGTAGATAGATCGAATTATGCATCAAATCCGAAAAAAAAGAGGATCAATTTTTAAATCGATCTCTTCGATTATTGTGACTCTGTTGGATCACGGGTATTCTAGGTTTGTGCAATTTATGTAAAATCATTTTATGCTAAAATACTTATCATAAATGCACAACTATAAGATCAAGTTTGCTGAATTATGTACTCTCATAGAAGAATTTGTAATATTTTAAACTTAATTTCTGCAATCGATTTGCCGTGTTTTCTGAGTCTTTTGTTTAATATTGAAAGAGAAAAATCTATTCATTAAAACTTAAACAATATATAAATATTGTGCATAAAATAGAAATTAATATATAAAAAATTATAAATAAGTAATGCAGGCTTCATTTAATATTATATACAAAAATAATTATCTACTCAAAATTATATACAAAATATTATGTAAAAGTAACACACAAATTTCAAATCTACAAAATGCGAATTAAAAATAAATAATATAAACAATATTTATTTTTTTTATTTACCTACTTATTTATTTATTGGCAATTAACCGATAAGTACATAGGGTTATAATCCAATCCACTTGTTGTAGGTCATTATAGGCGTTGCTAAAATACCTTTAGACTCGTCCTCTACAGCCATTTACAGGTCATTCATCATCCGAGTGCGCAAGTTGAAATTTATTTGCCGCAGCAAAGCAGCAAAAACGAAGCAAATAAGTGAAAATGATTTCGGAAGGACACCAAAAATCTAAAAACAATGTTGCTAACAAATTAGAAGCAGTAAAAGATAAATTAGAATAACTTATAACTTAGTGTGTGATAGGCCATATTACTATATACATTTATACAATATTTACAAAAAAGATTCGACTGAATGTCACTCATTATAACTTTAAACATTTCCTCATCAAATATAAATAAGATGCACGAGCTACTAAAATATCTAGTAAAAAAAATAAATAATAGTTTAATTCGATTGTGATTCAAATCTGGGAGTCTTCTTGAGTCCCATATTTATCTTTTTGCTTTTGGAACCATTTTTTGTCATCTACTCGATACTCTCACGCATATACCCAGCACGATTCATTTCGTTACGTGACGATTTTTCTATCACTTCACTCTAAAGTAAACTTCATTCTAAAAAACCAGTTAAATATTCGCTAGTACATGGGAACATATTTAAAAATTACCAAAATCAAAGAGATCGTCTCTATCTTTTTGCAAATTGCCATCTGAAAACATTTTTGCCGTATACTTTTCTATGCAACAGGGTTTATAATTTATTCCACTTCGCCTGGGAATCATTATAGTGTAGTGGTAAGTCTTGAATGTGTCATACGCGGGGTTTGCTCTCCACTGCATTTTGAGTATATTGAACTTATGGTCTAAATATCCCTCCTCCTAATGCCTGTTACATACAAATCAATAATATTCTCGCGCCTATAAAAATATGGTATAATTAAAAGCAAGTTAACAAAGAAACAAAACTTGCCTCTTTTTAAATGAGTCTTTTTTTTGTGCTAGTGTAGGTAAGCGCTGTGAAAACATGCTACACATATGAGCAACTACTGCGTGAGCACGCATACAAACATAATCTAAAATGTGCAAATATCCATAGACATAAACATTGGCAGACATTAGCAAACAAATACATACAATTGTACTTACAAAACAAAACGTACACAAAGAGGCATACAAAGCCACACAAACACTCACACAAAAACATTGATAACATTTAGAGCTTAGCGTGTGTGCGTGAAATTCAATTCCACTTGTTGTAGGTCATTGTAGGCGTTGCTAAAATACCTTTAGATTCGTCCTCTACAGCCATTTACAGGTCATTCATCATCCGAGTGCGCAAGTTGAAATTTATTTGCCGCAGCAAAGCAGCGAAAACGAAGCAAATAAGTGAAAATGATTTCGGAAGGACACCAAAAAACTAAAAACAATGTTGCTAACAAATTAGAAGCAGTAAAAGAGAAATTAGAATGCTTTCAAAGAGAGAGAGAGTGCATGTTTGGCTTTGTGTTTTATAAAGAGCGCATGTTGCTATAAACATGTGGCTATAAACATGTTGCTATGATGCAGTAAATATTACAAGGTGACGCACCATTGTGCGCGATTGCATATGACCAAAAAAGGTTTTAAACTGATTACATCACTGAGTAAACATTCTTATTTGTATTGTGTAAACTATTTAAATTACAATGTTTAATTGAGCAAAAAAGTTACACAGCTCGCATTTGGGTCAGAGAAGACTATATTTCATTGCCAAAAACCACAATTGGCTGTATAGTGGTCGGTTTGGCCTATCTAGCTGAAGAAAATTAATATCTTGTAAATTGATCAAATTTGAATTTAGAAATATTTTAGGTACATATGCCGAGATTGGTCCGAATTCAACTAGTATATTATATAGCTGCCATATAACCCAACATTATTTGGTTATATATGTCATTTATCATTTCACCTTAACCAAATATGATATTTGAGAATATTTTAAAAATATACATATAGGTGTGTGCCGATTTCGATCTAACTACCATACAGTATAACCTGAAATAAGTTTTGGTCCGAATCGGGCGACTATATCATATACATAGCTGAAATATCAATGCTGTAGCATGCTTTGCTAAGAACAGTGCGTTTGCATGTCAATCTGTTGTTAAGGATGGCAAATTGTGCTTGGCAAGTTTAAACATTTTACAAAGACAATGAATCATTTTAACAAAAACAAAAAAATTGTTACGGAACTTATTGGAACATCAAAAGATGCACTTCACTAAATTCTAAAAAGTGTTACTAAAAAGAGATGAGTACCGTTGCAAGCTTCCACCACAATTAACCGTTACACTTTTTTTTTTATAAATGTTTACACTGAACTATTTAAAAACGAAACATAATATCAAGTAAAATACATTTTTTTTAATTTCAGACCACATTTTCTAATTTAAATAAAAGGGTCAAAAATTTTTAAAGCAGACGTTTCAACATATGCCATATTTTAAAGCTCACATTTGAGCGAATATACTTAATATAGATAATATATAATAATAATAAAAAAACGTATTGATAAGCTTTGGTATATAGACTCATCTATATATATAAACCAAAGTTGTGTTAGTTACACCATTTATAACTCAAGAACAGCTTTTGATGATCTATGGCTTGTTGGATTCGTCTCCGCCCTGGTTAACAGAATAACTTAAAATATCGGCCAGAAATCGACATAAATCGAAAATCTTCATCTGCGTGACTATTATGCGCATCTTTTGGTAAAGTTTTAGCACCATAGCTCTTATACTCTCTGAGCTCGTTTTAGTCATACGAACAGACAGACTCGGCTGTTGATGCTGATCAAGAATATATGTTTATACTTTATAGGGCCTGTCACGGCTCCGTCTGCCCGTTACATACATTTGCACGAACTTTTAATACCTAACTGTAGCATTCAATGGGATGAATATTATGGAAATAAGGAATGGTTCAGGGTATATAATAGTCTGGATGATCTGAATTGAAAAAAGAATAGCGTATGGGGGATGGCGTGCGCCCCCTAGTTCAATATAAACTTCACAACGCCTCTAATTCGGAAGTTTTCAGAAATATATAGTGCATGCAATTTTATGGCAGTACAGTTTTTTTAAAGTCTACACATGTCTGACACGTTTGATAAAAATCTGGCCGCTATATCTAATAACTGAAGCACAAATAAATGAAACTTTGTAGCTTGCCTGTATTCAGTGACGTCACGCTTTTTCAGTTCATGTATACTCAAACAAACACTCAATACCCAAATGCAATGCGCGTGACCTGTCTTAGTTGTACCATAATATGTTGCTATAAAAAGCTCTCGGCACACGAATAAATACCCACACATAAGCATACACTCACACTCACACTCACACACACTGCTTGCCCTACAGCATCAATGTCAACAACAAGAACAAAAACATTGTTGCTGGTTACTTTCTCTCAACAGGTTGTGGAAGTCTTCAGTGCCTGTGTGCGTGCTTTTGTAAATGTATTAGTGTTGACTTGCTCATGGCGTTAAGCACAGTAGCAGCAGCGGCAGCGGTAGCAGCAACAACTGCAGACAATGTAGTCGAATTTAAGGCGCTCAGTCGTCAGAGGCACTCGGACTCTAGCACATCGCGCGGATCGAAGCGATTTTATATTGCACCAACGGCCATACTTTTTTGTGTAAATATACAAGCAAGTGTAGGCGTATGAACGCGTAAATGCAAAAACTCAGGGCTGCATTCGGGCCAGCATTATTGTGTATGAAAACAAATTAAAGCAAATGTGTCGTGTAGAAAAAATGGTAATTAACAAATTTAACAAAGTGTAAAACGTAAACATCGGAAAGTTGAATACAAAATTAATGCAACAACCAGTAAAAATATAGATAAAAGTGAAAAATATGTAGAAAATATTAATAATACAGTTAAAATTAAAAGAAAATATTTTTGTTAAATTTAAAATAAATATAGGTACGCCGTAGACTATTTTTTGGTCGAAACTGAGTTGACCAAAAGAATAAAAAATAAAAGTTGAATGAAAAATTAAAAGCATTTTCCGTTAAGTTTTTTTGTTAAGAACCCTCTTCTCTTGTCAAATCGGACTCTGAGCCGAAATACTTTTTTAACTATACGTATATTAAGATTAATTCATTAATAAAATAAAAAAAAGTAATTTGCTGCAGTCAAGGAAATTTCCAACAACAGAATTCACTTTAAGCTAAATGTTCTATTCCAAAAAAAAGTTATAATTACTACCAAATTTTACATTGAGAATCTTAAATGAGCATATATGCATATAGATATTTGACTTAGATAGGCGGTATGCAGTGAGAAAAAGTCTACATCTCTTAGTGTATTAGATAACAAATTTTTTAATAATTCATGAAACATGGTGGAATTAATATATCAATATTTCGATAACTTTTTAAGTTTTTATCCAATCATAGTTCATTTTTGGAGCATACTATTCTTAGTTACTGAGTGTGTAGTTGTACTGCAAAATTCTTCAAGGAGGAACAGGTCAAGATATCGATAAATTTTAACTCTAAGAATCAGGTTTTGACTCGCCATATCAATCTCAATGTTTATGCGTCTGGTTTCGTACTAGCCAGGGACAGATAATTTGTATTTATTCGATTACGGATCTTATTATACAAATGTAATTCAGAGCTATTTTATTTTATAACTTATAAGGTAGTCAACTATTTTTTGTTATTTATATGCTTAAAAGGGTTTTTTTATTATTTGTATTTATGGTTGCTTTTAAATTGATTTTTTTTCTTATTTATTATCCATGCACAAAAATTTCTCTTAATCAGCTCCATTAGTCAAAGAGAAGAATAATTAATTAGAGCCCTTTTAATGTTAAGTGCATTTTTGTGTAACAGTAGATTCAATTATTGCGGTAGTTACCAATTCAACTTACAAAGTTTTTTTGATTTTTCATAACTTTTTTTTAAAAGAATAATGCTAAAATCGATTTTTAGCAGGGGCAAAACATTGAAATATAAAACTCTTAGTAAAATTTATCACTTTATTTGTTGCGAAAATTATTTAATTTAACGCAACTGTACTCCAAGGAGCCTTGCAGGTATCTGGCAACCCGTTGCTTGAAATAGTTTCAAAGATTTTTTTAATAAGTTCATGCATTTTATTCACAGGTTTAAGCATTAAATAAATTTTGGTAAAACATAGCATATTTTTGTTTTGACTCACGTTCTTGAATCTTTTAACTTTTTTAAAGTTTGTTTTGCCATGTAAAACTTCTTGTTATTTTTTCTATGGAAAGAAATTTAAAAAGCGGAAACCTTTGGAACTTGTTTTATAAGACGCCACAACCTGTATACCAAAATGATCCGGACGACAAAAGGAAACTATTTAGCCATGTCCATCTATTTGACTGTCTAACCAAAAAGCTAGGAAAGTTTAGGGTATAGTACAGTCAGTAAGTTCCGACTGTAACTGGACTGTAGTAAGTATTGCTGGGTCTTAGGGCTTCAATGCTTAATTTTACGTTTTTTCGTTCAGCACAGAATCATGGGCAGAACTTGGTCTTCACAACGTTTGGTGGAAAGGTCCATCGCAGTCTAAAATCTATACTAATATGAATTTATGAATGATTCCATGATGCACGGTTTGAGACAGTCTTCTGGTGTAGTTGATTTTATTTAATTTTTTTACGTATTTTATTTTTTATTTGGTTTTTACTTATTTAAACTCAATGTCTATAAAGGTATATTTGATAAGATCAAAAAACTTTTCTTTGTATTATAACAATTAGAAGAAATCGAATAAGATCCTAACCAAGAGATCGATTTAGCCCAGTCCGATTGACTATCTGTGCATCTGTCGTTTTGGCTTCTTCCTTGAAAAGCAATAGATTTAGTACCTTCGAATTTAGTCACGAGTGGCACCTTATGGTCTTGTCGTTTACTTGCATTTAGGTATTTAGCATTGGCCTATATATAAAAAGAGAGATTCCTTAATATCGGTTGGTAGACAAAACCATTTGATTAAGTATATTTATTTATTTTTTTTTTGATTTACCATTCCTCAAAACCTTTAACGTTATAATTGAAGTCTTAATGCGAACAATAGAAAAACAAGGATCGATTCGGGAAGAGGACAGGGTACCCCAAAGTCAGGTAACTTTGGCTGTAACCAAGCCACTCGTATTTTATCTGCAACCAAATAATGTCAATTGCCACTTCAAATAATAACGAAACAAATTGTTTAGGTAATAGTGAATGCAGCAAGTGACTTAAATATGAATTTAAATTTAATATATAATCATGTTTTAATGTAATAGCCAATTCAATTTGTATTTAATTGATTAAAACTAAAGTATTTGCTATTCCCTACATACGATACAAAGTGCTATTTATAACAAGTTAAAGCAATTCCGCTCTACGTATTGCTACTTAAAAAAGCTTTCTAATTACAATTTTTCTATTTCGCATTAATTAATCTAAAGCATTTGCGCTGAAAACAGCGCGCAAATAAATATACTGATTATACAGTCAATACGACCTACTCGTCGTATACGTAATTCGATAATTGAAGTGTTTAATAAATTAAAACAACAAATCGTAAAAGCAATGGCGCCCTTAGCTATTGCAAATGCAACGCAACTACCCACACAAAATGGCGTCTGTGGGCGTGTGTATATGTGTTCTTCTGCGTGTATCAGTGTGTACAAGCTCACAAACGCTTAAATATTCAACAAACCGTGCAAAGAGCCAAGAAATAAAAAATATTATACAAAAAGATACATAAAATATAAATGCATATTTTAAAACAAAAGACACCGTGCAACGTAAGAAGAACGAGCAAATAATTAAAGTGCAAGAACTGTGCCATGTGAAGACTCTTGTCCACAACCCTATTATAAAGGTTTCTATGGCGTTATGGCATTAATGTGAAATAAGCCTCAACTCGAACCGCAACCGCATCACTTCCAATTACGTTGCACGCTGCGTGCATCTTATGCAACCATTGTTCTGTGCAGCTCAGCTGTACTTCCATCATATGCAAAATGACAGAAATTGTGGATACAGAATTGTTGGTCAATTGCACCATTCTGGCTGTACGGCGCTTTGAGCTCAACTCGATTGTGAATACGACACTGTTGAACAGCTTGAATCGCACCGAAGTAGTCAATTTGCTATCCAGCATAATTGATAATACGGATAACCTCAATAACATCAATGAGGCAAAGTAAGTTGGCCATACAAACTAATATAACTTTATACTTACTTTATTTATGTAAAAACGCTTCTTAGAATTTCATCTCATTTAAAGGAATGTAATTTGCAATTTATGTAGTGGATTTTTCCAGGAACTGAAACTCTGGGTCAAACACTTAAGGCCTGACTTTTGCTTTATAATTTGCATTTTGCTTGAAACATAATGCATCAAATTTCCGCAAAAAGCTTGAATGACACAAAGGTTTATGCAAGTAGAGTTACACGGTATATACTGCCACCATAATTACAATTCAGGGTAACCCTGCAGCCGGTAGGGAGTGCTGGCTTGTTTCAGGGAAATGGTGGTCAGGGGTTTAGAATTAAAGTTTAGTAAAGAGAGTGTCTCAATCTTGTACACTATTGCCTATATTTTTGCAAGTTTTGAAGCGATCTTGAAAGTTATTAAAATGTTGATCATATAAATGTAATACATACGTTAAAACTAATAATTAATAATTGAATTGTAGAAATTAAAATATAAAATTTATTTATAGTTACTCAGCCGTTATCCTGAAAACGAAAACGAACCAATTTTATGCGTTTTCGTTTTTGCGTACTCCCAATTTCACATTTTTGTCTTCTGATATTTCCCTTAATCTTTATTACCACAGCTCCAAACCTTTCGATTACGTCATACCGTTTACATTTTCGTTTAATAAAAATATTAATAGTACTTTATTAATCTGTCTGTTAAATAACATTAGCTTTAGCAGCAATATTCATTAAAATTAACCACGATTTTTATTCCAAGGTAAATTTTGTTAGTGTAGACATGAACCATTTATGCAAGATATGAAAATTTTTTTTACGTATGACATGAACCATGACTGTGTGTGTGAAAGTATGATGAAAAATTCGTTTTGAGTTGTGCATACTAGTTTTTGGAGTGAATTAAAAGAAAAAAAAATATAATAATCAATAAATATCTAACTTGAAATTCGCATAAATATAATTTAAGAATATCAAAGAATATTCAAAAAATTATATCTGTTTTAATTAAGTGTTTCTACTTTTGGAACAGTTTTGCTAATTCTTTGTAGTTTCTCTTGCAGTAGTCGAATCAAACCACATAGCAAATTCGTTTTGGTGAAATTGGGAGTGGTTGAAATCCAAATAAAATATAAAAAGCGATAAATATTTGATATCATCGAACATCGGCGAATAAAAGAGAAGCGGTCCACTTTTTAGTTAGACCTCATCAATTAAGCCAATAGTAACAATGTAATTTTTTATTGCAGAATTCCGATTATTTATCGAGTTATCGATACTGATTAATGGATTTTTCGTTCTTAGACTTTTCTTTGACAAGCCATATCTCTACACAAATTTAAAGAAAGAAAAAAATTTTTAATTAAAATAAAAAATTTGGATTATTAAAAAAAAATTTCGATTATTTAAATTTTTTTTTTTTTTTTTTTAATTTTGATTTAAAAAAAAACATTTTTTTGAAAATATTTTTTGACAGGTTTTGAACTTTAAAAGTGATCTCCCATTTTCGCGAAATTGGGATTAATTAATTAATTATTAATATCTACACAAATTAAATAAAAGTTAAATTTTTATATAAAAAAAGGTTTTATATCTTTTTAAAATGTATTTTTTAGTTTAAAAATTTAAAAGTGATCTTAAACTTTCTAAAATTTGGGATTAATGCCATTTTATGCGTGTAAATTTACTGCAAAAAATAAAAATATAAAACGTCGGTAATTCCTATAATCGAGGAAGATATGCTTATTTTTGTGATGGCATGTTCGCTATAGTTAACCGTATCTCGGATAATCCTTATCTATGTATCTATGTATCTATGTATCTATGTATCTATGTATCTATGTATCTATGTATCTATGTATCTATGTATCTATGTATCCATGTATCTATGTAACTATGTATCTATGTATCTATGTATCTATGTATCTATGTACCTATGTATCTATGTATCTATGTATCTATGTATCCATGTATCCATGTATCTATGTTTCTATGTTTCTATGTTTCTATGTATTTATGTATCTATTTATCTATGTATCTATGTATCTATGTATCTATGTATCTATGTATCTATGTATCTATGTATCTATGTATCTATGTATCTATGTATCTATGTATCTATGTATCTATGTATCTATGTATCTATGTATCTATGTATCTATGTATCTATGTATCTATGTATCTATGTATCTATGTATCTATGTATCTATGTATCTATGTATCTATGTATCTATGTATCTATGTATCTTTGTATCTATGTATCTATGTATCTATGTATCTATGTATCTATGTATCTATGTATCTATGTATCTATGTATCTATGTATCTATGTATCTATGTATCTATGTATCTATGTATCTATGTATCTATGTATCTATGTATCTATGTATCTATGTATCTATGTATCTATGTATCTATGTATCTATGTATCTATGTATCTATGTATCTATGTATCTATGTATCTATGTATCTATGTATCTATGTATCTATGTATCTATGTATCTATGTATCTATGTATCTATGTATCTATGTATCTATGTATCTATGTATCTATGTATCTATGTATCTATGTATCTATGTATCTATGTTTCTATGTATCTATGTATCCATACTTTTTTGTTTTTTTTTTGTCTCACTTATTTATCTTCCATTTTTGTATGAGTGCTGGCCCCATTTTATACACTGTATGAAATGAATACGAACTTCATTGAGCTTAAAATCTAAAAGCATTCTTGCGGACCCCTAGAATATAGTCATATTATTACAAAAGCGTCATCTAAATGAATTTCCTGTGTAGCTTTTATTAGTTTATACTCTTATATTTTTTAATTCTTTAAGAATTTAATTTGGGAATTTTCCCTATTACGCCGATACAAAAAGCTGAATAAAAATTAAGCTTGCGACTTTGTTGATTCAATTGATCCCATTTAATCTGATTGCGTTTATTAATATAATATTATGTTAGTATTATATATAAATTTCTTATATGTAGAAATATGTATGCCCAAAACGCCGCTAGTGAGTTTTAACCTTTGATCTTAATCTTTATCTATTGCAACTATTGCAATTTACCACAGCTTCTTCGTTTGGGATTTATATAACAATATTAATTTTGAATTGAAAGCTGCATCTGGCTACTGACAGTATCTACAAATGATAGCTGTAATTAAAGCGCTTAATTGCATAATAAGTCAAAGTTTTCATTATTCAATTACTATAAAATTGTATAAACAGAGCTTATAAATATGAATGAGTTTTCAGTAATGCATATTATACACTTGAATAATAAGTATAAAATAAAAATAAAGTTAAATCCATAATTATATAATACAAAGAGATGAGATAAATATAATGAAAACGTGCGTTTATCTGTTTGGCTTTTAAGCTTTTAGCGTATCAGTCTATAATGATATTCAGTTTGCTTATTTGATTAAAAAATATTTTATCTTGCTACCAGTGCATTCGAATTAAATTGTCTTTGTTGAGACTATCTTACTCCAAACAAATTTCTATTTAATCATCGCTGAAATTTATATTAAATCATCAAATTGTCCAGGAGAATTGTTGAAAAAAATAAGTTAAAAAACAAAGTTTTGCACTTTTGAAAGAATCCATAGAAAATGGGATTTAGTTGACAGTGGGGTACACTGGAAAGTAATTATTTGCATATTTTTGTTTACAGACGTAAGTTGTTTATAATGCGCACATAAATGTACATACTAAATTTATTAAATTAAAAAATCGTTTATTAACCTTTCTCTTTAATTTTTTTTAGTAACAACTTTTTTTAAGCTTCTTAACTCAGATAAATCAAAATTTTCATCGCATTTATTTATTAATTTTAATGAATTTGTTTCGCTTGCTGAAAAGATAATGATAAAGAGAAGTACAGTCAGTTAGGAGAGAAGTACATAGAAAAGCTTTGATTTCTAGAGAGATTGTATTCTTTATAATTTTTTTTATAACAGATGAAAATACGATCATTTTTATCTTGTTATGCTAAATTTTTTGGGTAAAACTCAAAATGCGATACTTGGACAGGTAAATAATAACAAAACCATAGATCGGTTTCAAAAATTCTATAAGGTAACAACCTCTAAGTCATACAAAATTTTATGATAGATAAGTTCTCAAAAGTTGCTAAGGAATTTTATGCCTAAAATGTACGCTGCAAAAAAAAACCTCATTTTTACTAGCTGCTCCTGTCACTGTTTAAATAATTTTATATAATTTACTGATTGTTTTTGAACAGATTGTAAATAAAATCGGAAAAAAAAAGAAAAAAAAATTTTTATTATAAATAGGTCTTACTTATTAAAAAGTGAACTCTTAAACTCATATTTAAAAGGGAACTAAGAAACTTTAAGTAACTTTTAAACTGTGTCTTTCTTTTTAAAGTAATTATCGTTGGCGTACAGTAAAATGTTTTTTCAACTAATTGACATTGAATGGTGAAATGGACATAGATTAATGTATTTGAGAATGGTGGATATGGGGGCATAAGGGTGGAGGGTGAAAAGGCTGATTACGGTATTGAGCTACCCCAAACACTCATTGCATCAAACAAACTCGTACACTTTTAAATTAATATAATTAAGCTCATTCGTGTGTTATACACTGTATCCAAAGGGTAAGGGCTTATTAGGTTTTTGTAAAAAATTGTTGGGTATAAAATTCTGAAGGTGACGCGAAAGAACACAATGATTATGACATAAAAGAAATCAATTTAGAGATGTTCTTGTGTCTGTATTTCCGTATCTCCGTGGTCCTTATTTCTTGAAGTTTTTCCTCTGGGAGAGCTAAGAGCATGAAAATGAAGCTTATGCTCTTTTCTATCTCTATGTTGATATTTCCTACTTTTTCTCACAATTTTGTGCTCTTATTTTTTGAGTTTAAATTTTAAACTTTGACATAGATAAATATTTGATTACATTCAGGCTACGAGCTTCACAAAAAAGCCACGCGATTTCAAAAACATACACTTCGAAAAAAGGGCCTATTTAAAAGAAGATTGTTTTATTCTAGAATTGAGAATAATTTTTTGTTACTTCAAATTAATTATAGTGTTTCCTTCTTTATTTTCCTTAAATTATTAATAAAACGCTTTAGAGCTCAGCATTATGACTACGTTCTTAAGAGTAAAATATGCTCTTTGAGAGCTGCCTTCAAAAAATGAATAACGCTCTTGAATTTGAATTTTACTCTCAATAAACACTGAGTGCGAAACGCTTGATTTCGATTCTCAGTGTCTCAATTCACTCAATTTATTGATAATGATTTTACAGCTAATATACCCTTTTCAAAATGTTGTTTCCTTTCTATTCCATAATTACTTTAAATGAAATATAATAATTTTGGAAATTTTCTGATTAATTCTTATACCAACAAAAAATGTTTTTTTTTCTTTTTAAGTATACAACCTCTAGTTATTTACAAGTGTTTTTAAATCTTAAGTTTAATCTTGAGGCACACTATTAAGTAATTGTTCCAACACATTTTTTGTAAGAAGAGAGTATACAATTGTCGGGTTGCCTCTACTGTAACCGATCCACTTGTTTTACTTTATCATTGTGCATTAAATACTTTGTGCAAGCAACCATTTTGAAAGGGGAATTAACAAATTCAGGATTATAGAACAAAATTGCTTTTAAAATTGTACGCCAAACGCACACACATTCTCCCAAAAATAAACACCGACACTTATTCACTGATACACACTCACACTCATGCAGTAGCTATACGCATTCACAATTTGTTGCAGTGTACCCAAAAAGAGCGAACCGATAATTAAATTCAGTCAAATTCTACAATATACGAGGGTTGCTTCTTATATAATCGGTCTAATAGTGGAAGAGAAATTATTTGTTTTATAACTGGTTATAATGCATTTTGAAGGTCATTTTTATTTAGTAAAATAAACTAAGCTTCTTGAGCTCTAAGGTTTGTACGCAGCAGCCAAAAACACTGCCTAACAAAAACTGAATTTTAATTTGCTTTAAGAACGAATAGTTTGTATTATCAAACGAAAAATGGTCTGCTATAATAAATTTAGTACTTTTTATGGTATTTTTTTTGGAATTTGTGGTATTCTGATAAGTTTTGTTAGGTATTAGTACTTTTTGTTGTATTTTTTATTCTTGTATTTTCTGGTATTCTAGCTGCTTCTGCTGCATTATTTTGGTTTTAAATGAAAACGATGATATAAGAATCAGCTACTTTGTTTTCCAATACGAAACGTTAACAAATGCGTAAAAAAAGAAAGGAATTATCATCAATGTCTATTATTAAAAATGTTGTGTGTAAAAAAACATGAATAATGATCACACAGCAAAGGCTGTAAATGCATATCTTATAGGCAGAGCAGAGAGTAGAAAATTTTTCAGAGAAGTACAATTTATATCTCCAATTGAATTAACTTTGCAACAAATTTACAAAGAATTCGATAGCTTTTTGGTAAAATTGTTATATGACAGAACAGCTGTTCATATTTTTTTTACAAACACTGTTTCGTTGTCTGCGTACGGCTTCCAAATAAGATGGCAATCAAACGTTTAGCTACGTTTTTTTTTATATGTATGTACAAGGTGGCGCAAAAGAAATCACACTATTGGAAGATGCTCTCATTTTTGTAAATGGCCGCCAATATCAAATCTGTTTTGACATTTGTGGACTAGACAGATACAGAATACAAGTGAATAAGCCATGGAGCGATACACTCCCCAAGAACGCGGAATAATTGTGTCTATTTTTTTGCGTAACACTTCGTCTGTGGTGTTGGCGCAGCGCGAATTCCGTCGCCGATTTCCCGGCCGTCCGACACCAACTGCGCAAACACTGCGCCGTTTAGCCACTAATCTTGAAGAGTATGGGACCACACGAGACGTTGCCAAAAGTGGCCGGCCCCGGAGCGCCCGTTCTGCCGAAAATATCGCCGCTGTAGCCGAGGACGTCGAAAAGAGCCCCGAAACATCGACCAGACGACGTGCCACGCAATCGGGCCTCAGCCGGCGGTCCCTGCAACGAATTTTGGTGAAAGATTTGAACATGTTCCCCTACAAAGTTCAGTCCGTGCATCAGCTGCTGCCTGCCGACCGCCAAACGCGCGTAACTTATGCCCAAGCTATCCTCAATCTCGATACCGAAGTGGACGATTTTTCGACCAAAATCATAATGAGCGATGAGGCTCATTTTCACCTCAGCGGGTACGTGAACAAGCAAAATTATCGCTTCTGGAGAACCGAAAATCCGCGAGTGATGCACGAGGAGCCATTACACCCGCTCAAAGTGACTGCGTGGTGCGCTGTTCACGCTGGAGGAGTCATCGGGCCATTTTTTTTCGAGAACGCCGCGGGTCAAACGACAACAGTGGACGGTACGCGCTATAGGGCAATGTTGACCGAGTTTTTTCTGCCCGAACTGGACGAATTAGGACTGGTGGACATGTGGTTCCAACAGGACGGAGCAACAGCACACACTGCACGAGCCACAACCGACATTCTGAAGGCCGCGTTTCCGGGTCGCTTAATTTCGCGTTTTGGCGATTTGCACTGGCCCGCCAGATCGCCCGATTTAACGGTCCCGGACTTCTTTTTATGGGGTTTTTTGAAGTCCCGTGTTTACATCAACAAGCCTGAGACCTTGGAAGCCCTCAAGGAAAATATCCGACACGAATGCGAGAATTTATCGCCCGAAACTCTTGCCGAAGTGATGGAAAATGCCATAAAACGAGCCCGTATGGCAATCAATTGTGACGGCGCCCATTTGTCCGATATCATCTTCTCAACTTAACACAATTAATTCTAAAGGTCTAAATAAACATAATCAAAAAACAGAATCGAAGTTTTTCATTTAGAAAAAAAATAAGAGCCAAACAACATCGGATGACTTCTTTTGCGCCACCTTGTATATTTAAATATTGACTTTAAACTCGTTCGACCAAAGACCTAAAAAAAACTACTCCAACGATTTTTAAAAACAAAAACTAAAAGATAATGATAATTGATTCATAGTTCAAGAAAAAAATTGTTCGCCTAATTTCATTTTTTAAGCTTAATGCGTTCCGGCTTTGTTAATAGGGATCTTTAAAATCTTTAAATGGGCTTTCTGAGTTAAAGATAACTTGATGCATTTTTATTGAAAGTAAATCATTTTAAAAATCTTATGTTGAGCAATATTAATTTTTTAATATTTACCTATAAAAGTCATTTATTTTGGCATCACATAAACAATGAATATACATTGGCTTAAATATTACAAAAATTTATTATAATTTTTATTCATAACATTAAAAAAATATATTTATAGATCCCTATTGACAACTAAGATTAAACAAATTGGTTTAAAATATGCAGTAGTTTAGCCACAATTAAATAAAAAGCAAAAAAAACTTTTTTTTTGTAAATAAGTTGTAAATCGTTCAATTTAAAAACTGAAGTTTTCGTGAAAAAATGTTTTTTAGCGATGTATCAATCTTTATCATTATTTTTTAAAAATCGTTAGAACTGATTTTTGTTTCTTATACAGCTAAAAACTATCTTGTCGAAAATTATTATACATATATCATGTTATTTAAAGAATATACCGTGCATGTTTTTGCTGAAAATTACCAAGCCTTGTCGCACCTCGTCACACTTAAAATAGCCAATTCCGGATACTTAAAGACAACCCTCGTACATAGTTCGGTTCTTGCTTGCTTTTTGGCAATGACGTTTGCCATAGAAGGCAACATCTAAATCCCCGCCTCACTTTGACAAGAGAAACAAATGTCAACATGTTGTTGAAGCTGCTGCATGGGATACCAAAGTCGTATGCTTAATTTTATTTATTCTTTGTATTTGTTGCAAGCTTTTGCAATTTTGTCAGAGTTTTTTGTATTTGTTTTGGTGTTTTGTTAGAGCCTGAGTAAAACTAAATTGAGGATGTTTATTCAGGCGAAGGCTACAAACTATACTTGTCGTCTACGGTAGCTAAGTTTTTGTATTTGTTTGCGCTTTTTATTCTAAGCATACTTATAGGCATTTGTGTGTGGCTATGTCCCCTGTAGGTTTGGCCGAGCTAAGCTCATTATGTCTTTCATAATAGAGTGCTTTGGTTTACTTTTGTTGCATGCCACATATGTAAGTTGACATAAAAATAGCCAAAGCAAGGCTTTGGCGCAATCTGCGCAAATTCCTTTACCTATGTGCTTAGTATATAAGTATAAGCATATATGAGTGTGTGTGGGGGTGTAAATATTGTGTGATATTTTGTTGGTCCAAGCTTGCGGAAATATTTTTTATTTTGCCTGCAGTCGCCGTCCCTCCAATGGCAATGGTCGGAATTGCCATTTTTTACATAGATTTTAAAAATACAAAAAAAGTTTTTTTTTTTTTTTCATTATTTCTGTTTAACTCAGGAAAAGGGTTTAAAAGAGAAATCCGTGGTTTCACAACGGGCCGGTACAGCAGCCACCCTTACCTACACCTACCTACCTACCTATTATTTGTACAAAATAGGAATATGTTTTTTTTTTTGATATTTTTCAAATTTTTGTATAGAAAATGAAACCATTGAGATAAGTGGGTTTTGGGAATTTATTATTGTAATAATAGGCCGAAATTATTTAGAATCGATTTCTTAGAATTTTATAACTGGCACATAGTCTATGATTTGTTAACGATATGTAATAATATATCGATGTTTTTATAAATTGTCAAGTTTCTGCAAAAAGAATTAAACGTGGGAAAAATTGGCTGGCATAAATCGAGATATTCACCAGCATAAAAAAAATGGTAAAAGAAATAAAGCAAACCTACAGATATAAAAAAAAAATTCTATCTATCAAAGGCATAGCAAAACAAAAAAATCTCTCGACATTAAATCCAAATAATCTACAACCAATTTTCCAATTTTTTAAATGTGCCCATCACAATTTTTTGGTGTTAAGCTCTCCTTAGGCCATTACATAGTATAAATAGCAACTAAATTTCGGTTTTTTTGAACACAAACGTTCAAGGGCTGTTAAAATGCCAGGGCTGCACCAAATTTCAACTTTTTGTCATTTTTATGTTATGTAAATATTTGTCTCATTTAAAAAGTATCGTTAAAAATTTTTCAAAAAGTTTAAGGATTACATCCTAAAAAACACCCTACTCGACCATAGTGCACTCTGCTGTTTAGCTGTTAACTTTTTCCTTTAAGGGTTTTAAGCGCATTAAACCATAAGCATTCGGTTGCTACCCATTTTATTACCCCTCTGAGGAAATGCACACGCCTCAGCGGCTCCAAGTGGAACACACTGCGTATGTGTAATTTGCTGTAACCATTAAATAACAGCTGTAAGTTGAATTTATTAAAAAAATGGCTGCGCGTAAAATTTAAAGCAATTTTCAGGCATTTTACGCTTATTGATTTTGATGCGCGTACAATGCCAACAATATTAACCCACCCGCAGTGTCACAGTTGTAGCCATTGGGTAATTTTTTTTTTTTACTGCAGTAGCCAAGAAAAGGGCTCAAAACCCAATCAAAATATATTGACACATAAACATAATTGAAAGGACTTCAAGCGGAGCGTTCAATACATTAAAAAAGTAAAAAAAGTAAAAGATGAACCAAAAGCTAAAGCTGTAGAAAACGTTTGGATTAGCCCAAAGACTGGACTTAACAAAGGTCACATAAATGTGGCCCAACACTGATAGGATATTTGTGAAAATATTGGTTGTGTTAAAGTCTTCTCTTTTTTTTTGTGTGAGTAAATGGCTTGACTAAAATAACCCACATAAAAGAAAGTTTGGTTGCGTCTTAATCCAATTTAAAAAAAATAAGACTGCATACTTTTGAGGGCAAAGCGATGAAACTGAATAGTTGACGTGAAGACTTACGTAGTAGTTGTTGGCCTTAAGGATCAAGTTTTGTAGGCACTTGTACCACTTCTTTTAGATTGCAATAGGTGTAACCTTTAAACTTTTGAAATGCTTAGCTGGTTAGTGAGATTTTGCAGCGGGCTAATTCAGCGGTAGGGTAAAGACAGCTTTTGATTAAAATTTTCTGATTTCCGCGACAAATAAGGATTAAAATGCATTTTGGTTTGGGAACATATTGAAAATGAAAAACATAAAAATATAATGGTCCACAAAATTTCACCCATACAATAGAAATGTGCTTTGATTTTCATTATTCTAAAGCCTGGAAAGGCTGAGAAAACCCTAGATTCACACCGTCCCATGAGCCTGCTCCTTGCATTCTCTAATGAATTCCGAAGAAGAATGGAAGTAAATTACATCTATAAAGCTATTCCATTACAGTATGGCTTTCAAAAAGGTTACCGTTCTCTGGAACAAGTGCACAGAGTTACTCACCTCTTTATAATTGAAAGACTACTACAAAAAAGCAGCGAGATCCCTAAGGACAATTACAGGTGCACCAAGGGTTGTTTGGACCCACCACTTGAGAGTGAGATTCCAGTATACCTAAAATCAGAGATCAAATCAAACATTTTTAGCGATATTCAGCAAATCGCCTACTAAGCCCATATTTCCCAAGACTAGAAAAGAAAAATTGTTTAAAAAATTAATAATATTGAAAAATGAAAATTAATAAGTATTTTAAAAAGGAATTAAAATATTTCGAGGTAAAAGCTTATGTTGACATTGTAATTTGGTTTTTGTTCTAAGAATCATATTTTGTTTCAAATAAAATGTCAAAGAAACTCAGCTTCTCAAGTATTCCAATCCAAAGGTGTAATTAAGAGTCAATAATTGATCGTATCTAATTTAAAAACCTATAGCTTTTTTCAGTTTCCTGTACTCTTTCAAATACTTGCTATTTGCTCATACCGATTTATTGTATGCGCAAATAAAATGTTCGGTCAAAAATTTGCATATTGAAATGCTTGCTTTAAAAATTAAATATTTGCTACGTGAAAGTACCACTGAAATATGAATTTATTATACGAAGTAAATGTTTGCTTAAAGTATTCTGGTCAACACGAGAAATAAATTTTGGCAAAGACTTGCACAAATATTATAGCATCATGTTGAAAAAAAAATATTTGACCAAATATTTTATGTAAAGATGGCGTACGTTAAAGTCGGGCGCGGACGACTTTAGGATACCCTGTACTACCACATTGCAAAAAAAAATGTATTTGTCATTATTTGTTATTTTTAAAAACAAGTGAAAAACAGACGAATTTTACTCAAAAAACGTTTTTTTTAACCCATCCGTTCTATGGAGACTATATGATACAGTCAACCGATTTTGATCAAATTTCGTACAGTGCTTGGCAACTATAAACAACTTTCGAATGTGAAGTTTGATTACGATATCTTCATAAACAAACGAAATACAAACGAAAAATTCCGAAGTCTGTACAATAATCGATTTTTTGGCCGATCGGTCTTATGGGGGCTATATGATATAGTCTTCCGATTTTGATCAAATTTGGTTCAGTGCTTGGGAAGTCTAAAAAACATCCGAGTGCCAAATTTGGTTACTTAATAAATAAACGGAATACACCGAATTTTGTACAAAAAACATTTTTTTTGGCCGATTGGTCCTATGCGAGCTATATAATATAGTCAACCGATTTTGTACAGTGCTTGGCAACTCTTTAAAACTTCCGAGTGCCAAATTTGGTTACGATATCTTCATAAGCAAACGAATTATCCATCTAAAACTGTTTGTTTTTTTCGAGGTACTCTGAAACACCCCTATGGAAGCTATATAATATAACCCCGATATCGAAAAAATAAAATAAACTTCTCTCCCCTGCCATAATTTGGTTGCTCTAGCTCTTACCATCTCTGAGATCTAGGCATTCATATAGACAGACGGACATGGGTATATCGACTTCTCTAGCCACCCTGATCATACTTTAGGTAACTGTAGGGGGTCTCCGACGTTTCCTTCTGTATGTTACATACATTTTCGGCTTGCACATACTTAATATACGCTTTGTACCATAAGGTATAGGGTATAATAAATGTTGAAAAAAGTTTTTCTAGCAAGATTTTGAGGAAAATCCGATTTCGCGAAAAAACAATTTCTTCATGATGCGATATGAGGTAAATCAGACGCGGCCTAAGAATTAATCCAAACTTGATGCCTATAAATTGTTTATATCAAAAGATCAGTGTCGACATTTTAAAATCAATTTTTGACGGCCTTTTTGGTATTTTTTAGCTTGAATTATTAACAGATTTGTGAAGGAGCTCGTTATAGAGAACTGCGACGGTATTGTTTTTTCAAGTATGAGTAAGGTTCATGTGCGTCCCTTGTGAAGTTAGAAAACTTAGCATTAAAATAATTTTTTTTTTATTTATTATATTTTAGCTCTTGTAAAAAAAAACAACAAAAACCAGAACCATTATACCAGACCTGACTTAAAAAAAGTACACGCTTTTGAAGTACTTTGCTGATCTTGCTGACAATTCCCAAATGAGAATAAAGTCATATGCATAAAGCAGAAAGAAATTTTGCTCCGCAAAAAAAAACATTTGAAAGGGATTATTTTTAAAAATTGAATGGCAAGAACGGTTCTTTCTATTGATAATAAAGATTTTCCGATTCATTTGAAATTTTTGTGTTTTTATTTTATTTTAAAAAAATACCTCAACCTTTGTGAAATTTGGTTATTTGTCTGTTTTTAACAATTAATTAAGAGCTGTCTCCATCAGATAAATAACATTAAATATTTTCCAAGTAGCTCTCCACTGTTATACAAATGACACAGCCAGCACATCTTCATATCATTTGCAGTGTCATTTTCATAAATTTAAATGTTCCTTCCTAATTTGCATATGACAAATTTTTTAATTAACTTTTGTGTACCTGGTAAAAAGTGACCATAAAACAAATCCCTGCAGTGTGGACACAATTATTACGGCACCTCGACCGCATGAGACCCACACATGTTAACCGAGTAAACAGGCCAACAGACCAATATGCAAACATACTGCTAACCAAACAGACAGCCTGACTGGAAATATATGAAGTGTATGTATACTATACATATACATGAGACCCACTGTCACGTACATGATATTCGCAATACTTTATATGCAGAATGAGCAGCGTGTACACTAAATAAAAATTCTGAATCTGTTGGGTCGACTGTAGTATACTCTGCAATTATATGTTAAGCACACACGATTGGGGGATACAAACAAAATTCTAGTTTTCTTTTTTAATTAACATCTAATGGAAAAATCATCGGGAAGGTGTCTCAAGTTTAAACATATTTCAGAATATTTTTTAAAGTTTTTATCCGATCTTAGCAGAATAACATTCTTATAGTTTGGCACAATTCATATACGGGGAACCATGGTGCAACAACGAAAAACTGTATCAGTACACTAATGCCAATACTCTAGCGATCTAGGGCTGTCGGGCGGATGAATCAATATCGCTTAGTTGTTAGCCAAGCTGATGTAAAGCAATTCTGCCTTTTATATTTATTGAACAAAATCATGGTAGCCGTGAGACTTTGTGTACAGGGTATAAAATAAAAAATTTTTTTTACTTTTTGGGTTTCCACCCATATGAAGGTGTCTCAAAGTGTCCCATTATAGTTGGAATATCGTCTATGTGGTGTTTCTCGGTGCCAATTAAGCTTTGCAAAATCGGAAGCGAATTTGAGTATCGAGTTGTGTTTGTGCAGGGTATTTAAGAGCCGGGTAGGCATGAATGTTGCATTCTCAAATTCTTAGAAATTTTGTAAAAGCATAAAAATAGCATGTTGTCTTGGAAAACGAAAGGGATTGTCATCACACCATAAAGGGGGTGGAGACCGCTGTTTTATTCTTTTAAATGTGATTGATTCCTTGTCAACGCAGCCGGCATGTTCCTATTCTCCGCTGATTGCCAACTACCGCATCTAACTATACGACCCAGCCAGCCAGTAAGTCGCCGAATGCTTCACAACGCCATATATGTAGCTCGCCAATGTAGACGGGACCAAAGAACTTGCGAAGAATCTTTCTCTCGAAAACGCCAAGATAAGCTGCCTCCGTAACTGTTACAGTCCAGGAATCAAGTGAAATTTTTGATCAGCTCTTATGGTCTTTGAGATCTGATGATTTATTTGGCAGATACTTTTTAGTATCGGAAATGTACCCTATACCCTGTTACATACATCCCCATAAATTTAAGATACCCTTTTAAGTCTGAAGTAACGCGTATATAAACATAAAACAAAAAGAGTTCAGTTTCAATTTGGAACATGGTCTGTTGTCAGCTTTGTGCCCTTCGGACCTGCAGTAAAACAATGCAGTGTGATTGATAATCTCTGGTTCGTATATCAAAAATTGAAAATGGTCTCATTTTGTGGTAAATGATGCGAACACACTTTGCTCGACGGCCTGGAAACGTGCTCAAAATACTCATACAGGCGCAGAAAGATGCATAATGATGGTATTTTATTGGGCTGTCCGTTTATCGAACGCCTTTGTGAGTGGCATGCTATTGACAGCCATTTGAACAGCATCAATCGAAGCCAATAAAGAAGAAAATAAATGTTACGCGCATGTTTAGGAAGTTTATATATGTACTTTGTACATTACCATAGGGGCTAAATTCTAAACGTATAAATTATGTGGCAGTCATTTTTCATTTATCATGTTGACTTTATACCAAATGGACATTTGAATTGTTCATTGAGCCATTTTGGGTAGATTCGGTATTTTGCTGGTAATGATTTATTTGTTTTACGACTATTTGTTGAATGCTTGCATTATCTGCACTTTAATAATCATATACAAATTCGCTCAATTCTTTGAAGGCATAAATTGAACGTGGTATACTTATATAAGATACACGAATCATTTCAATTGACAGTTTTATTTGAATAAACTTTGGGAATATCGTAGGGATGGCCTTTATAATAAAAATATAATTTAATGCCTGCGATTTATTTTTGGTTGTGACTGCAAAACGGAACAGCTGTTGTTACTCCTAGCGCCATCCAAAATATCTCTTTTTGAGGTTATCGGAACCCAGACATGCTAATATAGTCCGATCTATGGATCCGGAATTCGATTTTTTTTGTGTGGCTGTGTTATTGTTTTTCTAGCTCCTCCTTGCAGAATTTCTTAAAATTTTGAGTAGTTTCTATTTTCGTCGTCGCTTTCAATCCACATAAAAAATTCGTTTTGGTTAAATTGGGTGCACCAAACATGTGGCTCTGAATAGTTTATCTAGAAAAATATAATCCATTATGTTTGCATGCAAATTTGTTTTCAGTTGAAATACCGCAATATATTCAAAAAAATGCAATTTACTCGTATAATTGATTTAGTTGCATTTGCCCAAATTCAATCCACAATTGTATATTTCGATTGTAATAAGCTGCTTATATAGCAGCTCAGTTAAAGCCAAGTTAAGCCGACATTTTCCTGAAAAATATGTACATTTTTACCCCGAAGACTTACAAATACCTTACATAAACTGCACTACTTTAAGTTTTCACTTCAGTGCTTTAGCATGTAAGCCAAAAGAAAAATGGCGTACTACGTGCAAGTGAGCGGAAATGAGACACTCTGTCACGCACACACACGCAGGCACTCATACAGTTGCAACAAAACAAAATGGAGCATGAATTTCCATTGCTATTTGGTAACATAATGATATATTTTTACATAAAATATGTAAAAAGGTAAATTCAAATGCAAATTGCAACGGAACGTGTATCATGGAAATGCAGTTTACTCGAAAGTGATAGAAAATTACTAACAATTTCCATGAGTAGGTGAAAAGAAACCAACCGCAACTCGTGTCGTCTCCTGCTGCGTCTGAATTGCTGGGAACCATCGAAACCAGGACATTTTGCAAGTATGTAATTTGTGGTCCGACTTGTAAGCGATAAGTTATTAGCTATTTTAATGCTAATGAACAACAACTATGCGAGTGAAGTTTCATGTGAGTCCTTGATTGCTACCCCAACGCGTGAGAAACTATTTAATGAGGTAATTAATGCTATTAAATGTTGGCAATTTCCATTACATTGTTAGTTGAACAAACTTGTTAATTTATTTAAGGATATTGCCTGAGGACATGCAAGTTTTCGTACATGTTTGATAGATGTTTACGTTGTTCAGAGTGCTTTTAGTAAATGGCAATATACACGATTTAATAAACATGCATTAATTTTTGAAAATGGACCCTATAAGTGGGCAATATATTTTGAATGAACACTTAGTCTTAACGTATATATGTACATAAGTACGCATCAATTAAATCATTCTGTTACCACAATATGATATTATGTGGGTAATAAAAGCTGCTATAGAAAATTCTTGAAAGGATTTATGGCTGCTATGCTTTATGTGCTTAGCACTCGCGTGAATCACGAACAACTTTAACTTTTTTGGGACACTGAATAAGTCGGGTAGGCATATAAATAGATTAATAAGTAGGTGGCTACACCATATGTCGTTTTATAGTGATTTAGCGATATCTCGAGTATAATATTTCCTACACTTTATGTAATTTCCACAGTGTTCATCGGATTGAGAATAGTACAGTCGGGCCTACCCCACTGCACATATTTTCTTACATTTTTTTAGTCCCAGCAAACTCGTTCTTTCGACGATTTTCTATCGGTGAACGGTAGAAAATTTGAAATCAAAATAAATTGAGGTGCTGTTGACTTATATACAACTAGTAGATCTGTCAGACGTTGTCCAGTTCGAACTATGGCTTTCTATTATATAAGCGGGTGCATGCAGTGTTCTTTACTATAAGAAATGGGAAAACATCAAACAAAAAAGAAAATTAATTCCCTAAGTTTGGAAAATTAAAAAAAAAATTTAATTTAATTTTTCCAATCTTATTTACAATCTGCCAAATCAGTAAATTATATAAAATTATTTAACCAATGACAGGAGCAGCTAGTCTCCATTGAGACTAGGCGTGAAATAAAATGAATTTTTTTTTGGGTATTTTGGGAATTTCGAATTTCTAAAATCGTTAATCGGAATTTCTAGTGGGCTTTAAAATGCAAAAATCTACTCTAGTTTCAGAAACATAAAGAAGGTTAATGTTCTGGTCTTTAGTGACTTCAATGGTTCAATGGTGATCGATTCGCTAGTAAGCCCCCATCTCAGAAAAATTTAATAAATGATTTATTGAAAAAAGTAAAAAAATTCCGAATATATCCACGATAGAGGAAAAAATTTTAAAATTTTCCGCGATAGGAAGTACAAAAAATAGGATTTATTAGAACTCAATATAGAGTAAAATATGAGTGTGCTTAAATAGTTTTCAAAAGCTACTATAGGGTTCTATGCTCCAAGATCGCAACACTCGCATTCTTCACCCAGGCAATTGAAAGAAAAAATATAATAAAAACTAAAACCATAAATCGAATTCAAATATTTCCGCAATGCGAAGCAAGAAAAAAATAAGAATCATCCGAAATTTCCAAAATTCGCCCGAAAGAAAGCGAGAAAGCATAGAAAACAACAAAGTTTCAAAATTCTGCTAGAAAGGGAGCAAGACAAAAATTATGGTTAGAGTAAAAAACTTTTTTATAACATCTAGAGATATATCCGAGACATCTCTTGTAAATACATATAATGCAATAGAGATATTCAGAAAATGGTTGCTTTTGCAAAAAATGTAAATACACATTTTCAATTTATTTTCTGTATAATAAATTAGCTCTTTTCAATGTCTAGGCATTTTCACAAAAATTTTAATAAAATGCTAGCTGTTGCTGTCACTCGCATATGTTCAATCAAACAAAACAGCTGATTGTCACATTAAATTAAAAAAAAAGTATAAAGTACAGTCAGCGCTACGCTTGACAGTGAAATATCCTTTACCCACTTTCTTATACAAAAATTGTTTGTTAAAACTTTAAAGAATTGGAATCCTCTGGTGGGGGACAGTGGAAGTATAGAGCCCAAATATTATAAATATGGAATTAGTATTTAACAAAATTTTAGCAAATAAATTTATTTTAATAAAATTTCAAGCCATTTAAAAAGATTACAGAATGCAAGAATGATTTCCAAATTTAATGTTAAAATCTTTTATTCCGAAGTTTAACACTCTTTTTTACAATGACACGACAACGATAATCTCCAAAATCTAGGATATACCGATTTCCCATTTTGACATTGTATACCCATCGGCTCTAGGGTCTAAATACGCTTGGCAGTCCTCCAGTTATCCATAATATCGTTTATGGATTGAGCCATATCCGTTCGTCTGTATGGGACCGTTTTGCTTCGTGGTAAAATTTAAATAGATGTTAATTATATTACAAATGCATATACCAATTCAGAAGCTACAAATTTGACAATGATCGGTCAGTGTATATAATTGTCGGATACCATCAGGACTTGGGGCCGTTTCTCCGCTCGCCGAGCCCCTTCCCGCTGGCTTAACTCGCTGCGACTATATTTCAGCCCGTTGACTCCTTAATTTCCACAGTACTCAAGGGAGTGACAACGCGGCAGCCGGCTACGGAACTGTAGGCATAAATCCAAGATTCGTTTTTAGTGCAGTCAAAATGCACTGGCTCTTAATCATATGCAGCCCCTTCCCACCATTCTGCAAGAGAGCAATGTACAACATATGTATGTAATAGTTGGACCCACAAGGAGGTACGCCATCCACATAGGGCGTATGGCGGCCCACTCGAATCGATCACGTATTCAGACGTTTTCAAAATAAGATCTTGCGCCTTGTCACTGGTTGCGATTGGTACGTAAGCAATTCGAACTTGTACCATGGTCTCAGGCTGTAGACCTTCAGATTAATTACAGTACTAGCTGCTATAAGGAGCGATTTATAAGACACTGCATTAGATGCACCCCAACGACAATCCTATTAATGGACTAAACAAAATAAGTTTTAAAATCCTGGTACGGTAACGTGTACTCTAGCACCTTTGTAAGAAGTCTGCCAAAACTGGGCACTCCGATGGGTACCTCGCTGACACCCATCTAAGATATCTCCAGCTTAAGAGGCTGGTTTGGCGGTATCAAAATGAGAAAACTTCAATTGATAAAAAAAATGTGTTTTTGGAAACTTTTAACAATTATATTAAATGTAAGCTGGTGGAACTAATGCCACTCAATATGCCACACACGCAGACGCCCGATTATGGACGACCCTCACGAAATTTTTTCAGGAGCGATAATCACTCGCGTAATATGGGGCTCACCAAAAGCGTGAAGTTGATAGTTGCATTCTTGTCGAGATAGTCCGCCTCCGAAGTCTTAATAAATACTGGCGAAATATGGCAACATAGTTACCCTCGTTCCAAGACAAGTTACAGATTTCGGTAACATCACCAAAAGGTAAAAAGAACTTTCCACCAGCATATTGATGAATGTAGCTTCTTCCCAAATAGCTTGCTCATGGGGAAGGCGGTTTAAAATGAATACATTTTTACCTAAATCTTTTTAGATATACTATTCTCACCAACCACGTGTATAATCGTCATCATATCAACATAAAACATGCGCTTAAATTCTTCGAGATCCTTTCGTTCATACGGACAGATAAACATGGCTAAATCGCCTCAGCTGTTCATGGTGATCAAGAATATGTTAGCTTATATGGTCGAAAATACCTTTGACTGCCCGTTTTAAACAAGTGCAGTAGGAAAGCTAAAGCTCCTCAGACAGTTCAATAGCTGAGATGCATGGTTCTAGGGATGGCTCTAAACGGGACGATGTCAGACTCAGTAAATACACATGTGTGTGATGGAATTTTACTTTGTTTTACGAGTCTCTGTTGTCTATCTTGCTCAGATGTTTCTTTAGTCTACAATGTTCCGTAAGCAAACTATTCTGCATCCTAGGGAAATTCTTGCTCAACTTGAAGATTTTCTTTAACCTATTTAATCTAAAGATGCCGATATGCCGCACTGTGTGTCTGCCAATCCACAGCAGGTCTATAGTCTCCTGTTAGTCGTCTCGCAGTACCCTCTCTCGCTTGCCTGTTGGAAAACAAACAATATAGGGTTAACTTTGCCCTTATCCTAGATGCTTTCATTAGATTCTGGTTGACCGAGGCGAGTTTATTCTTGTTCGAAAGTGTATTCCGCTTTCTAAACTGTACCACATGTTTTTACAGCCATTAATTCAATACGGTCACCCTGCACCGGCTTTAAATCTGTTTCATTTTAAATCTTTTTAAACTTTAAGAGCTTTGCTTTAACATTGTTACACTTTTTTTGGAGCAGCCTCTCGTCTTTAATCCACTTAGTATATTTTTGGCAAACTCGTTAGCAGTTTGTTACAGATCTGTGCAACTGACAGACCAACTAGACACCATTTCAGTGCATTAAATATTCAGAAAAATTCTTGAATTCGGCAAAAAAAAATTTTTCGAACTTTGCTTTCGGCCTTTGCTTGAAATTTGCATAAACAGCAAAATTGATTGCTTGCCAGGCTAAAATGGCGGTGTCGTAGTGTTGGCGAACATTTCCATCATCAATTTGCTGCGAAATTTCATTTTCATTTTCATTTAGGAAAATGTGAGGCAAAATTACATTGTCATTAGCAAGACGGTTGATTAAAGAGCAAGTGACATGAAAGAAACAGCAAAATGCTTTGAAAAACGGAGATAATTAGATGACTTGATTTTTTTTTTTGGCGTTCTGCTTCCGACAGTCTACTATTTATTATTGTGATTATAAAAATGTTGGGCAATGAATTTATTTAAAGGTAAAGATTTGCATATAATGACGACAATTTGTTGAAGGCTTTGTTTTCTGGCAACAAAATGAAATATCTTAAATCTTAAGTTTAAAAGTAATAATTTAGAGTTGACATAGTGTCTGAGTGAGTAAATATGTCAGGCTTTGACAGCAAAGGCCATTAATTTAAGTCAACTTGCTTCTTTGGTATTTTCAAAAGTGCCTCAAAGTATGAAAAACTTTTGTGGCGTATATTAAAAACAAGTTGATAACAAGACAAGAGCAATTAGAATAATAAAAGCCAGAGCAAGTTCCATATGACTTTTTCTCAAAGACTGCGTGTTTCCGGCCGTGTGAGTACCCACATCAGAAGGAACACACACACACATACTTCTGTGGCACAAGTTTGTGCATTTAGCTGCAGGCAATTTAGGGCACAAATACAAACAAACTGTCGACGGTTTTAGAAAAACAAGGCCAACAAAACGTATGTTGAGGCTGGAGTCCTGGGGTTCTATGGTCCTTGGCTTTCCGGCACTTCTGTTCAAGTCAAAATTTAAAAAAATAAGCATCTAAATACACAGTTGGCTTCTAATAATGGTACTTCGTAGCTCTACAAATGCCACAAAATGCAATTATGCAAATAAACTGCTATATGTATATATTTTTTTTTTGATACTACTTCCGAAATGCATGCATTCTCATTTGCATTTAAAGCGCATTTAATTGTATAACACACATTAATAAACCAGTTTATGCGTCAAGTTTTTATTTTAATTTAGAAGATTTTGTTAAGTTTTAGCTGAAAGCTATTACGCACCATGCTGGATAAAATATCATATGTCCTTGACATCATTAATTTCTACAAAAAGTGAAATTTCTGCGAGTAAAACTTCATCATCGTCATCATTCTGATTATTCGATATCGATATATGTATTTTTTTATTTTACGATATATAAGCAATTCAATATTATTTTGTCGAGTAGAGGTATCTATAATCCGAATACACGACAGATTGTTCAATTTGGTTCTTTATTGAAAAATTAAAATATTCGGCAGTGCTCCGGAAAGCGAATTTACTACAATTATTTTTAATTCCTTTTTTTTTGACTCAACCCAAAAAATAACATGCACAGCCAAAACGGATTTTTTTTTTGTTTTCGTGTATGTGCCCATAAGTACGACAGGGATCCCGCTTTACACAAAGAAAATTTCCCTTGTAACAAAAATAGCTAAGTCGTGTTTAATTTCAATACTTTTATTTTTTTGCCAAAGTAATATAGAAAAATAAATAACTAGCAAAACAAAGGTGCAAAACTGCGGCAACCATGTCAGCAGTTTTTTATCAAGGAAAAATAATTTCGAGCCAACACAACATGAGAATTTATCGAAAATAAAATGGGAAATATAGACAAAAAAATTCGATTTCCGCAAAAAAAAAATGGTTTGGTTTGGATTTTTCGTTTTCCGGAGCACGGCTGTTTATGATTTTTCGTCCAAAATTAAATAAGACGTCCACACACACGATGCAATTGTTGTTACAACCTGATCGATAAACAAGTTTTACAAACTGTCGCTTGGGTAACTATAACTATTTTGCATCATAAATATATAAGTTACAACTCAAATATTTGAATATTTCTGCACAAAATCTAGGGAAATATTCAAAATTTTAGTAAGAAGAATATCTTACAATAAAATATTTTAATTTTTTATTTAATTCCATTTCAAAAAAAAAAAAAATACCCTATTCAAATATCGACATCGTTAATTGTGATCTTATTCCATCCGTACTGCATCAAATCGGACTTTAAGTTTCAGATCGATATTATTTTTTCTCTATCGCTAAACCGAAGCCAATTTTTCAACAGTAATCATGATCATGAGGCATGACTATGTAGCAGAAAAAATTTCTTGTTTCAACGGCTTTTTTAAATAAAAGTGTGCTCCACTTTAAATTTTGTACCAAATTTTAGAACAAAGCCCTTCAACTGGAAATAGAGTGACCAATAGAAAAATCGTCACCTAACGAAATATGGTATGCATTGCATTGCAGAGTATTGGCCTCAAAGCTTTTATAGCCGACTTGACTTTCAGAAAATTTTTTTGTAAAATTAGCTATATAATTTTTTTTTTTTTTTTTTTTTTTTGTTAAAAAATGTGTATATTTTATTAAACAATAATATAAAATTTGTGTACTACTACCTAAAAATGACAGCTTAAACAAATTATAAGTAGCTATATAATTCTTTTTTCAATTCCCACTTTGAGAATAATTTTGCAAATAATGTTTATTTATTATTTTGTATGTATTGTTTTTTAAATTATTAGCCTGAAGGCCTACGTTGCTCTGGCTACAAACCTTTTATAACTTAGAATTAACTTCTACTTTATAATTATATAAATAAATAAATAAAATTTTTTAAATTATTATTCTTTCTTTTGTAATTTTGAATAAATATATATTTTCAATAAAGTACCGAAGTATTTTATTACAAGAAATTTCAGTTACACTTTAATTTGAAATTTGTTATTAATATTTTGTAAATAAATTTTAATAAATAAATTTTTAGCATTTAACTTACAATGTTTCCTTTTATATTTTTTATAATTTTTATAATTTTATTCTTCTTAAATATTAAAGGAAACTTGTATTATTTATCAAAAAAAAGGATAATATGTTTGCTCCATTTTTTGTTTGCTATTTTTCAACAAGGTTTATGAAAAGAAGTTTCCTTTTTTTAACGATTACTTTTTCATACTATTATTTTTTTCATTATTATTTTTTTATTTTAATTGTATAATATGACCAAATGCGTTTGAAATCAAACTGGAGGGGGTTCAAAAATATTTTATTTATTTTTAAAATATATATATTTTTTTTCGGTTAATACGTCTTCAAGATGAACAATATTTTCTGATAAAAATGTTCAAAAATTATAAAATCTTGCATAATTCAAGATTTAAATTTTAAGGCGTGACAGTAGTTAGTGAATAAATAACAATTTATTTAAAAAATGTGTTAAACTTTAAATCTCTAAATATAATACTTTATACATTCATCCTTTCGCACAAACTTCCCCAATTTATTATTTTCCAGTCAATAGACAAATGAATATAATATTCAAATTATATTCGTTTTTCGTTAATTAACATATTTTATATTATTTGCTTTTGATTTATTGCTAGAATATATTATATTAATTGTATTATTGCTAGTATTGAAATAAAAACAAAAAAATTGCAACAATAACGCAAATTGCTTTTAAATTGGTAATTATTTGTAATTTGCACCAAACTATTTTCATTGTCTCTTGTAAAAGGCTTTATAATGGTTTTAACTATCTATTCTAAATAGTTAGCAGCCCATTTAAGCTTGTTTTTCAATGCTTTTTATAGTTGGGGCATAAATTAACACAGCTACAAGTGAATGGATAAAATACTACGTGCTTTGCCAGAGCTGGACCACATGGCGTATACGTTACATTGGGCTAATTATCTGCCATTGTTAAAATGGAAAACATGGCCTGTCGGTGTCGGGTATCTATCTATGTATGGTCAGTAAACACGCTTAATTTGGCATGTCTGATAATCAAATCAATATTGAATTAGTCTACACTAATTGAGTAAATAATTAAGGCGTACTCGTACGTAGTCATATATAAATTTATATTTATATATACTTTCATACCATACCCCTAAAAACAAATAATTTTATGTAAAAATGTATATATTTTTATTTAAAAAAAAAGTCATTTAAATTCACTCCCTGATATTCCTTTTATGGACAGTCTACAAATAACGATTTTTGTCCTAATTTGTGTGTACGTTGTTTGAAGATTACAATTTCATTTTTAAATAAAAAAAAATAAATAAACAAGTTGTAAACCTAATAGAAGTAAATAAAATGAACATAAGCAGCTTTACAATTTAAAAGTATGGCGTACGTTTAAGTCGGCCACGGATGGGAGCTATATAATGTAACCCCGATATCAAAAAAAACAAATATACTTGTCACCTATTGAATAATAAGGGATCTAAGAATCTAAGGGATTCTAGCCTTTACCAGACAGACAGACGGACATGGGTATATCGACTTCTCTAGTCATACTGACCATATTTTATGTAACTTTTGGGGGTCTCCGATGTCCGCTTCTGTATGTTTCATACATTTTCGGCTTGCAAAAACTTAATAAGCCCTTTGTACCATAAGGTTCAGTGTATAAATATGTCAAACGTTAAAATCGGGCGCTACCAGCCTTCAGATACGCTGTACCACCACAACAAACAAATAAATGAGAAGGTTATTTGGAACGACCGGACCTATTGGAAACTATACATCATACAATACATGACATGAGTATATTGACTTCCCTTGTCACCGTCCAACGTCTCCTTCTGTATGTTACATACATTTTCGGTTTGCATCAACTTTATTTACCTTTATACTTTAAGGTACAGTATATTGAATTCGCCTTGGAATACGAACATTTTATCCATACAAACTTATCCATTTCTTTGAAATCGCAAAAAACATAGCACTTTGGAAATATTTGGGGGTGGAAAGGCGGTGGAATTCAAAAAATTTTCTCAACCACGGGTAGAAAAATTGACGGACGGACAGGAGCAGCTTTGAGAGGAAAAATTTTGAACCGGAATCTAAAACCTAATTATGTTCCAAATTCTGTATCAAGGCCTGGTTTTTGAAAATTTTTGTTTTTTCAACTCCAACAACTCTTACTCTTAAATTAATTAACTAATTACGCAATTAATAATATAATTTATTTATGCACTCAAATTGGTATTGAGTATACAGTTTAAATTTTATTTGAACCAATTTATTCAATTTTTATAAAAAAGTTGCAATAACTAAGTCAGCTCAATAAATTTATACACTTTTTTGCGCCCTTAAAAAAAATTAGTGTAAAACATGAAGCAATTTTTAATTTCTTACATTGCAAATAATTTTTTATGCAAAAGGTAACCCGATATATTTTTATTGAATTTATATCATTAAATACAAATTTAATATTTTAATATAAACCGACAAAAAAAATAAAAATTTTTCCTTATATAAACAAGAAATTTGAATGCTTTTAGATATTTCAAGAATGTATTATAATTTTTAATGTCTAAAGAGAAAAAAAAAATTTTTTTTCGTACATTCTTATAAAAATTTTTCGTTTTATTTTTTTTAACTTTGTTGCATCAAATCGAGTTGATTCATATTTACACTATACAAATATGAAATTAAATGACGTTTTTATAAAAAAATAATAATAATTGGTATATTAAGCAACATACTTAAAAATAAATAAGAAAATTTCATATTTTTTTTAAAAAATGTGTGGGTTAAAATATTTTTGTTAAGAGACCTATTCACAACTTAAATTAAAAAAAAATGTTTTAAAAATATTCAGTAGTAAAAAACACGTTTTTTTTAATTAAGCCAAAACTCGTCAAGTTTAAAAATTGAAATTTTTATCAAAAATTTCTTTTACCTATCAATTGGTTTCCATCGTTAGTTTTTACGAATCGTTGGGAGGACCTTATCCACCTGTTTCATAAGTGGTCATGATATTTATTTTAAATATTATAGCGGCGCCATTACCAAAATAAGCTTAAATGAAACATGCATAACTTTGTCAAATATAGGAGTTACAAATCATCATTCTTTTTTTCCCGAAAAGTGTAGATCACTTTTTAAATCAAAAAGAAAATAGTTTAAAATAAATTTTAAAAAGTATACAAACTTTTTCGTCAGATTCAAAGTTTTATATTTCAATGTGAATATTGGCAAGCACCTTCTATGTATAAAGAGATTATTAAAAAAGGTGTTTGTATCATAGAAAAAAAAAGAGATTTTTCTTAGAGGCGTTAAATCTATTGATTCTCGGTGGGAGATTGCCCATATCTAGAAATATCTACCAGAATTCGTAACTGATTTATACTCTACAATTCCACCAAAAAAAATGTAAGTCCAACATTTCCGATTTAACGATTGTTTTAAGACTGTTTTTAAACATGCGACAAAACTGGGCTTAAACTTGAGGAATGAAATTCACTAAGGTAGTCTTCGAGTATACAGCAGCGCTACTATGGAACAAAATTTTTGTAAAGGAGTGTTGAAAATCTTGTTCATTAATAAATTCAATGTATTTTAGTAATAAGTGTAAAAATTTATATTTTGAAAAACATACCCTTCACCGCTCAAAATGTATAGTATTTGGCATAGAAAGATTTAGAATCTGTTTGTTTTAAATTTCTCTTTTTTTTTCATATGTTGGTTTGGCCATATTGCGGATTGATATAAATTGATTAAAAATTTGGTGAAAGCATATAAGTAAACAAAAAAATATGTGTATGGAAATTTAAAACCAATTCAATGTCTATGCAAATTGACGGCGCCATTTTCAAAACTTTAAAAGAAACTAGCAAACTAAGAAAGTTTTTAATTGATTAAATTCTATAGGTAATTGATACATCGTTTTTACAAGTGAATAACGATGCAGCCAACACATATGAATAAGAATTCAATATTTTTGAGTTGGCTTTTTTTCTACTGAATTTAAAACCAATTAGCTTGTACAGAAATAAGTACCATTTTGATTACTCATACGTCATGTTGCATGAATAGCCAGCCCCATTTACAAAGAAGAGTGGCTTGTACAAAGTATGCAATTCCCATTGTGGATGCAACAATGGTTGCTTTTCTAATTAACATGCATGCTATTCAGTTATGTCTAATTAATCGGCCTAGCCTAGTACTACTGAAAGCTCTGTATGCCAATCCACAAAGTAATTAGTGCAATCCACAAACCCACTTTCAGGTGCAATATGTGTGGCCATATTCATTAACACCCTGCCATATATGCTAATAGGGTTTAGGAGCGTGTAACAGCAGTAGAGACAGCGCGGATTTTACTAACCATTCAGAAACTCAGTGGCCTCAACTACTTTGAACGCAACTAGTTGCGAAAAGGTGCTAAAAATACTAGTCATGGGATAGAAAAAAATTGTTGGTTTGCTTGATTGCTCTCTAAAAAAAAGGGGGTAAGGCACCTATTTTTTGTGCTCGATATTTTATTTAAATTCAATATACATACATAACTAGCTTTTTTAATGTTTCGCTTTATATATAAATCATGTTTAGTTTTTATTTTATTTTCAGTTTTATATTTACTTATTATAATACATAAATGTATATGAATGGCTCAACTGCCAAATCGATTAACACCAATTTTTGAATTTTTCGAAATTTTAATGTCAAAGTACTTGATAGATGCCAAATTGCTAATTTTCAAAAGAAACATCTATAAAAACAAAATAAAATAGTCTACATCATCAATTTGAATGTAGAAAGAACTTAACTGGAATTTGAATTACAAAATATATTATTTTCTCATTTGTCTCAACTATTTATTTTATGGAGTTAAACGATTTGGCTTGTGAACTATTCATACAATATAAAAAACTACTGAATAAAAAAAATCATAAGATCATAAAGCGCAGAAAAAAATAGTTTTTTCAAAAAATTTATTTTTGTGGCCTTTGACGTTGAGTATGATTATGATATTCATTGTCATCTTTAAAAATTTTATATATATTTGTATATATTTAAACATTTATAGGTACCTAGCTGTCATATTATCTTTCCATTCCGATAATTAATGCTTATTTGTCACTACTATAAAAGGGTAAAATAAGTATTTCCTTTATTTCTGAGTTCCCGTGAATTAAATACGATAATTTGTATTTTCAAACAAAACGTTGATCATTATTATTTTTTAAATTACAAAAAAATAAACTTCAAAACATCACAACATATTTTTAAAGCTTGATCTTTTATGCGAAAAATAATTTTTCATTCGCCGACTTTACTGTTCAGTGTTAATTTTAATCAGCTGAACAGTGCCTCCATTACTCTAAGTTTATTTATTTTCTTCCTGATACATAAACTGGTGTTATTCATTGGCGGTGCTCACTAGTTTGCTACCAGTATTAAAGCCACTGGTTTGTGTCCAGTAAGAAAGAGACTAGTAACATTTTCTACCCAAGCGTTTCTAGCAATGAGTCTATGACTGTTCCGTTTTGAATATATAAGTAAACATACAACAAGTAGGACACACTACTGCCCTAAAACGTCCCTCCTAAATTTGATTCTGCAGCAACCTCAGGGACAACTAAGAGTGTGCTGTGTGTTTGTGTTTGTTAGTGTATTTATATCTTTTGGCTATATAGGGATATGGAATGACTGGCAAAGCCATTTTATTGTTAACTCATTGCGTATTTCCGCTGTAAACGGATATTACATTATATTATTTATAAATGCTTGAAATAAAATTTGTTGTACTTGTATTCTTTGATTTTATTGAGGAGTTTCCTTTCTTTAATTAGCTTCGAGTTTTTGCTTTATTGATTTTTTATGGTTTTTTGTATTTGTTCCTTTGGTATCAAAGATTTTAACAGCAATTTTTCAATTTTTGACAGTTTATTTGCCAGACAGTTTGTCTATTAATGTTTTGGAAATTTCCGTTTACAAATTCAAAAGAAAAAAGAGTCTGTTAGAATAAAGTGTTAAGGGGTTGAGGAGTTTTGCAAAAACGAAATATACAGGTTGGAGTCTCAACATAATACAACTTTGATCCTTTTCTAGTGTAAACCGTACCTCCTGTACGGTAGTGTTACCAAGACGCAATACTTTATGCTGTTTATTTTTTTGTTCGAGTGGTCGTATTTTCCTTTTTGTGCTTATAATTCACAACTACTCAAAAGAGAAAGTGACTGAATATGCTTTTTTTTTTTTTTTTGAATTGCTACAGTTCTTTTTTATTTTTTCAATTTCTACTTTATAAATTGTATTTTTTGAAATATTTGGATTTTAATTTTTGAAATAGATGCCATTCAGCAATGTTTAGTTTTTTTCAAGGCTTCTAATCTTGTTTTTTTTTTTGCTGCTTGTAATTTACAACTTCTTTTTTAGTTTTTTCAATCTCTGTTTCAAAAATTATATTTTTTTTTTAAGAATTTGGGGTTTAGTATTTGAAGTAAACTCCAATATGGATTGTTTTTTTGTTTTTGTGTTTTATTTTTTTTTTGCTAGGCTTCTAAGCTCTTAACCGATAAAAAAATTAAAACATAATATGAATCGACGGGTAGGTAGTAAAAAGAGATTTGGATAGTCGTTGCCAATTGGCATGTATTAGCACTACTCTCTTTTGCTCATACCAAATATGCAAGCATTCGCTGTAAGGAGACAGCTGTTAATATTGATCAAGAATATATATTTTCTATAGGCTGTGCTGCCGCCCGTTCTTCTAGCGTTACGAGCTTGGTATGCCTTTCTACATTTGGTGCAGGGTATCAAAAATACTAAAACTTGCGCAGTATTTCTTAAGTGTGTCCAATGCCTTGCCACAAATATAATACTATCCCTGTCAGCGTTTGCTATTCTTGTTGAAACTCTCAAATAAACATAAATGTGTAAATAAATGCTGTGATAAAGTTATTTTCATTAATAGAGCTATTGTTTGTACCCATCACTTTTTCTGACATGTGTATTTTCAAAAAAACAATGCTAAAAAAAAATACATAACCAACCTATGCAATAGTTTTTGTTCTATACAACCATTGTTAACTTTAACTATCTCACTCTCCATTGCAGAGACTTCCTGACTGAATGTCTATTTCCATCGCCAACGCGTCCATATGAGTTGCCATGGGAGCAAAAAACGATTTGGGCCATTGTTTTTGGCCTGATGTTGTTCGTGGCAATTGCTGGTAATGGCATTGTGCTATGGATAGTAACTGGTAAGCTTTTAACACTGATAGCTATAAGGTTACCCATAGGCGAATCATTGCGAAATATGTCACGTTAGGCATGCACAACAGATTTGCGCATAAATGTGCCTGCTCAATTAGTATAATGCTTCTAGCCGGATATTTGGCATATTTATTAGAAAGCTATGCAAAAATTTCTAACATTTAAAAAATATTTAACATACTTATTAGCGCAAATATTTGCAATGACAACAAGCATACGCCCTATGGCACTAGGGATAGCCAGCCCCAATGCTTGTTGACATTCAGTGACATTATCTAAACAATTTCCGGCATTTTGTCTTCGATGTCACGTTTTTTGAGGTTTTTGTTTTTGCTTTTTTGCAGGACATCGCAGCATGCGCACCGTTACAAATTACTTCCTGCTAAACTTGAGCATTGCGGACTTGCTGATGTCGTCACTGAATTGCGTTTTCAACTTTATATTCATGTTGAATTCGGATTGGCCATTTGGTTCGATTTATTGCACAATCAATAATTTTATGGCCAATGTTACAGTTTCTACATCAGTCTTCACTTTAGTGGCCATCTCCTTTGACAGGTGAGTGGTACGGCTGGCGAGAATGTTGGGCATGACAGGAATGATTGCAAGTTCTGGCATGGAGGCGGTGGCTGCTCAATTTAATCCGTTGTGAGCTTTGCTGTTGCCTTCATTGCTTCCACTTCAATTCAATTCTTTGGCTTCCGGTATCTCCTTTTTTTTTGGTTTCCTTTCTTATTTGTTTTCCCATTGCTCTTATTTTTTTCCGCAGATATATCGCAATTGTGCATCCACTGAAGCGACGCACATCGCGTCGCAAGGTACGCATCATACTGGTGCTGATCTGGGCTTTGAGTTGTGTCTTGTCGGCTCCATGTTTACTCTACTCCAGCACCATGACAAAGCGGTAAGTGGAGAGTGGCAATTTGGCAACAATGCCGAGTGAAAAATTAAAAAATTTTCTATTAGTAATAGCTGTGCCCAGGGGCGTATCTAGGTGGACGCAATATTTTAAGAAGTTTTTGTGCTAAAATTGATGGTGTTGCTAAAACTACATTTTTTAAAAGTTCTATAAAAAGTCATAATAACAATGCAATGATGTCACAAAAGACTTATAGAACTTACACTAAATTTTGCATTTCTGCACTGCCCAGACATTTATGCCCGAAATTCTGTCGTAAAAAGCGTCAATATCTATCAGTGTGTACGTGTACCTATTTACAATACAATTTTTGGTGTTATTTAGTAGTAGTGCAAAAAAAAACAAAAAAAAAAAAATCAGTACACCCCTGCAATTGCTCAGTCCGGCCCTGGCATCTATAGTAGTCATGGTACATGTAGGTTACTTGTTTCTGCTCTATGGCATCTAACTCAGGTAAACATAAATAACACTGTAAACCGTAGTTCAAGTCATGCTAGAAGTTTTGGCACTCAAGTCACCTGCAGTGTTTCTGACAGTCTGTGACCCACCTGCTGTGTTTTTATTGATTTCCAGACGCGTGAAAAACAAAAAAAAAAACGTGAAGAAGGTTTCTCAGGTCGTGCCACTTCAGCCGTTTATTTCATTGACTTATGATGGTAGCTACCAAATGAAAATATGAGAATTTTATTTCCAGGAAATTCAGTGGGTGCCGTTGTTGCTATTATGTACATAATGTACACATACCTATCTATATATCTTTTTAAATAGCCTTCATTGTTGTTTTACTTTGCCAAATATATTTTGACACCGAATGTGTCAAATATATAAAGCCATTTATTAGAGTGATTGGGCGTTCTTTTATTTTCTAAAGTGTCTATGAATAAAAAGCATATAAATACTTTTAATATAAAAAAAAGCTTCTTAGCAACAGCAATTTATAAATGAATTTTTTTTTGGCAGCTGACTCCAGGGCTTTGTAACTTATTTTATTAGAGTTGCTCAAAGTTTACTGTTGCTTTAATATTTAAAATTTGGGCAAAAAAATTACTTTCTTTTGATTTATTCAATTTTCGCAATGATAAAGTTGTGAAGAGGGTATAGTTAATTGAATGTGAGTCTTTTAGCGTGTAGATGGAAACCTCTATACCAAAAATGATAGGGATCTAAAAAAGTTGGTCGATTGTTTCGTGAACCCAAAATATCAGTGTATTTGCTGGCCAAATAGTTTCAGTTTCTATTCCGAAAAAGCACCTCCAGATATTGGGTAGAGGTTAGTGGCTGAGCAACATGATGAAACTTTCAGGGATTGTTTGGGACATTACATTAAAAACCATTTCAGTTTTTTAACTTTGAGCGGTCATTGTAATTGAACCAATTGATCTACGACCTTGATTTAAGCCTAATTTGATAGATTACCAAAGATAAACCATGACTCTAAGTTTGATAGAAAAAAAGATATGATGCAAAAACCGTACCAACTTATATTGCCAGGGGGAGGTACCACGCCCCCTCCCACAAATACGAGAAGTCGGTTTTAGAACAGGCTCCCAAAAATTCCCTGAATGTTTCATCGACTAAGTATTTTTTTCAGCAGACGTCGACCGAGTCCGAGTGATCCATTTAATAATTTCAGAGGCCCACTTTAGTTCCGAAAATAAAGTATAATTTTTAATAATAAATTATAAAATATTTACTAAAAACAAAAAAGGTTGCCAACACCTGCACTAGACCGCACTATGCTTAGCATCGAATAGGGTATTATTTGGACCCTGCCCATCCATCCGTCCATCCTTCATTTCCTTGTTGCTAGTGAACACCTATATTTCGGAAGCCATTACAACTCAGGATTGTCGATTCATGTTGATATCTTGTTTCGTAGTCCCAAGTTTGCCTGCTAAAATCATGGGTACTTAGGTGAAATGAAAATAATTTAGATTTTTGAGAATTTTTGCACATTTTACATATAATATACCTATGTAGTAATATATATATTTATATAAGGTCTAGCTAGGCGGCTTGGAGATACTCTGAATGATCAATAACTTAACTTTTTCATAATAACAAAAACACTTAAAATAAAACATACTTCAGGCTATGTCTCGGATTATAATTAATAATATTGCTGTTTTATGGTAAGTCGAACGCCAGATGAAAATGTTGATTTCCAACATTATGCGAATCCAAACAAGGTTGTTGACATCTTACCATCTCATTAAAAGCACCCTGTTGAATAAGGCGTTCCAAGTGACCTTGCTAAAGATGACTCACAGTTCTTAAAGCAAATCTTTGTTTACGAATGTTTTGTTGCAAGAGGAATTAAAACGAATCGCAAAAATAGGTTTAAAAAAGCACTTATTTTATTCTGAAATAATTTTTTAAATATTCTTTGATATTCTTAGATTATATTTATGCCAACTATAAGGTAGATATTCATTAACAATTGTTTTTAATTATATTTTTTCTGACTCAACCCAAAAATTAGCATTCGTTGTTCAAAACGAATTTTTTTTTGTTTATGTATGTTTGCGTATCATATATGAACACATGGCCGTGGCAAGTGCGACAAGGTTCCCGCGTTACACAAAGAAAATTTCCCTTGTAACAAAAATAGCTAAGGCGTGTTTAAGTTCAATAAATATTGTTGCTAAAGTATGTAATATTTTTGTGTAATTTTATTTAATATAATTAATAATAAAGAACTAGAAATATTTTAATGAAAATTAAATGTAAACAACATATAGGAATAAAAAGGTGTAGAGCTGCGGCAACCATGTCAGCTGTTTTGTATCAAACAAAAATTATTTCGCGCCAACACAACATCAGAATTTGTCGGAAAAACGGGGGAAATTTCAAAATTTATCGAAAATAAAAAGGGAAGTAATCGACAAAAAAAAACGGCATTTTCCGAAGCACGCAAAAACGAATCAGAATAAAATGGTTTGGTTTGGATTTTTCGTTTTCCGGTGCACGGATGAATATTATTAATTTTTAAGAAACATGCAAATTAGTTTATATTTTTTCTAATCAACACATATTATTAAAAATCCCAGTGTCAGAATGGCAACATTAATGAAAATATAAAGAGGAACAAAGTAATAAAAATAAGAAAAAGAGCTACTGATTAAAAAAGAACAATGTAGGTGAACTTATTCAGTTCGTCTTTTTAGGTGAATAGTTCATTTTAGTTCGTTCGTTTATGAGCAACCCAATACTAGTTCACACGGACTGTCTAACAAACGAATACGGCTTGATTAGTGCCCTCGGTGGTAATTATTATTTATGACTATAATTTTTTCTCCCTCCGCCATAAATCTGGAATACCAGTAGAACCTTATCTAAAAGCTATTTTCTTTACAACTTTATTACTATTTATTATTATACGATACCATAAATGTGCCCAAACATAAGCCTTTTTAAAGAAGTCAATTCATATAGGCTTAACCACTCTGTCCTTGACATTGACAAGCTGCACACGCACACGGATCCAGACAAACAAAAAAAAAAAACAAAGGTGCTTAGGTTAAAGCCGAACATTTCCATTTAATTCAATAAACACTTCATTCCGTGCAATTGACAGGCCGCAGCGTCCTTCGTGTTTTCCTGGTCTTACCCTTGAGCCACAGTGTGTCCAGCATTATTACCTGTCGTCCTTTTCACAAGTCGCATTGCTAATGGCCTTGGCTTCCATCAAATTGTCGACGACACTGCGAAATGGCGGCATCATTTCTTTTAAGTGCTCCAGACGCTGACGCAGAGGGCGCATAAAATTTGCCATAATTTGGCAAATTAAGTTTTCAATTTGTTGCACCCGACTTTGGGGCAGGGACGACTGGGGTCCGAGCCTTAAAGTTGTGGTTGCCACAGCAAGGTGCCATATGAAACAATAGAGAACAAATTGCGTGCTTGTAAAAAGCGAACAAACATTTTGAAAGATTATGTCGCGGATCCAACCAAGTTGGTTGAACCAACCTACTCCTTGGCAATTCCTGCTTGTTCTTTTACTTGTTGCCAAAGAAAATGATTCATTCAATAGAACGCATGAAAATGTTCAGACACGAAAGTTTGCTTTCTTGTTTGGACATTTTATGGCAGCTTTTAACAAAAGGTATGGAAAGTGTTGATGCCCATGATAAATATTTTACATGCAAACAAAAAGGGTAAAGTTTTTTACTTCTTTGGAAATTTAATTAAAAGCAATTAGGCCGACTATAAAACAATTAAACAATTAGTGAAAGTATTTGTTTATATATATTGTATATATTTATGTGCTTATTTCTAATTGCAGCTACTATAATGGAAAGTCGCGGACAGTTTGCTTTATGATGTGGCCAGATGGACGTTATCCCACATCTATAACCGATTATGCGTAAGTATAAGGAGTTCCGAATTAATTATTATGTACAAGACAAACTGACATTGTAAGCCGCTTAAGAAAAAAGTTTATGGGAATTTTTGTAGGGAAAGATATTAATTAAAAACTGATTATGTAAGCTCCTTAGCGAGATCGTTTATGCTAATTTATGCAGGGAAAGAGATACATTCCGAATTAGTTCAAAAGAATTCCTTTAGCTTCGTCTTTTCGAACTGCCAATTTTTAGTCTTTCATGCAATATCTCAACTTAGGGCAACGAAAATCTTTAAATTAAAGAATTATGTATTCTTATTTAGTCATAATGCAAAGAATTTTACAAAGAAAGAAGTGCGCGAGTTTATCGTTTATCTGCGCAGAAAACTGATTCAATTTTGGTATGGCTGCTATTTGACATATGGGATCAATTTTGACGAAACTTCTTACAAATGTTAAGACTAACGCAAAATAAAAGTAGCATAAATTTGGTCACGATATTTGAAAAAATAAAAACAATTTTCTAACTTGTATTTATATGTTTTATTTAAGTCTTCACATTTGTGTGCAGTTGGATCAAAAATTGGTCCACTGTTTCATATAGCTACCACACAAAACTTGAACTTGTGCACTCTCTTTCAGAGAGACACAATAACGCACCTGCGCATTGCGTAACCTTCCAATTGTTAGATCATGATGGATTGAAATCTGAGTCGTAATCGTGAGAAAAATATACGTAGGCGTCGGCCCCATACACTGAGCCGTAAATCATAAGTCAAATACCTTAAGTTATACCAACTTTCTTATGGGTCGTCCCTAGAAAATTAAGAAGTTTGTGCTGGAAAAAGGATAGGACACCAGACATATTTTTCAAGCGTAGGGAGTTCACACTTTTTACCCACTCTACCGACCTCTTAAAATGAGAGGAAAAGTCACTCTAAAATTAAAACGGCTTGTACTTTAACTAAGAAATCGCCATCTTGTGACACCAATCTTAAAATACAAATATTTTTCTTAAAAGAAGTTCGCAAATAAGTATAAGAAGTTAAAAATTTCTAAAATTAAGAAACAGTGTACTTAAATTAGGAAAAATCATGTTTTACTTCAAATGAGAATGAAAAATCTTAAATTAAGTTCAAAACTTAATCACAAAGTCCGAAAAACCTGATAATAAGGTACCAATATTTTGGATCAAAATCTTGAGAACTTGTTTTGAAAACACTAGAAACTCAAATTAAATATTTTGTTATCTCAATTTAAGTTAAAAATGTATTTGAAATTAGATTTATAAACTTATTTCAAGAACATTTCGTGCTTATTTACCAAAAAATCGTGTTATTAATTATTTCAGACTTAAAATTGAAATTTTTAAAAAATGATCGGAATTCTACATCCGAAGAGTTTCAAGTACAAAACGCTTTTTTAGTTCCCCAGTGTACAGACAGATTAGAGGAGATGACCAAATTGAATAGAACAGAATATACAAAGGTTACTCATATATGGTACTACTCACTCTAAACCATGTTGAGAGTAAAATTTTATTGGAAGAGGTTTTTTTACTTAATATACTTAAATCAAGAATGTTGAGATTGATTTTAAGAAAAATTGCGTTAGATTGTAAGTAGCTTTTAAGACAGAAATTTTGTAATTTTAGAATGTTGAGAACGATTTCAAAGAGGAGCGCTTTCAAAGCGCTTTTTTTTCTAATTATATGATACGGGCATTAAGATTGCGAGCTTGCAATAAACTGGTGTTTGAAATTGTCGTTATGAAGAATTTATTGTCAGGAGTTATCTGTAGGATTGAGATATACATTTTTCTCGCTTCAATTAGGGGAGTAAATCATTTTTAAAATTCCAGATGACCTGGTCCAAAATTTGCATAGCACTAAATTTACTTACGAAAGTTTTTGAACCGAAAAATACGATTATAATTTTAGAATTTTTGCGTGATAGAAAAAAAATTTTTTTCGAATAACATTCAAATACAAAATTTGAATAGCACAAAATTTCATGTACTTTATATACTTGCAAAAATTTTGCAAATCTGATGAATCTGGGTCTATTACTTACACTAAAAAACAAAACCAATTTGAATTTAATTTCGAATTTGCTTAAAACAAACTCTAGAATTTATTCTACCTTCAATTCATTCGAAAAAATACTAAAAACGCTTTTGAAATAAGGCCAAAAAGCTCGCATTTGTGTCTGAATCAGATAGATTTCAAAACTTTGCAGGGGTAGGAGCCCCCTAGTTATGATATAGGTTTTGTAAAAATCATAGCATACCTTCAATTTTTTAAATTTAAATGCTTGGAAATGTGTATAATTTGAAAAATGATTATTTCATAAATATGGTGTGGCCTTTTTCAGATATTTTTTTCCTTTCTTGGAGCTTTGTTTCAGTATTTGATAATTTTTTTTTTAATATTCCAACAGTTACAACCTGATCATACTGGTATTAACCTACGGCATACCTATGATTGTGATGCTCATCTGCTATACGCTAATGGGTCGCGTGCTCTGGGGCAGTCGTTCCATTGGCGAGAACACCGATCGGCAAATGGAGTCGATGAAATCAAAACGCAAAGTGGTGCGCATGTTTATAGCCATTGTTTCGATCTTTGCCATCTGCTGGCTGCCCTATCATATGTTCTTCATATATGCATACCACAACAATCAGGTTGCATCGACTAAGTATGTGCAGCACATGTACTTGGGCTTCTACTGGCTTGCCATGTCCAATGCCATGGTGAACCCCATTATATACTACTGGATGAATAAAAGGTGCTTACTGTTTACAAACTCGCATACCAAGCTTGTGCTAAGCCCAACTATCTCTTGCAGATTTCGCATGTACTTCCAGAGCATAATCTGCTGCTGCTGTGTGGGACTGACACGTCACAAGTTTGATTCTCCGAGAAGTCGTATAAACAATAAAAACAGCTCGCAGAGACATACCAGAGGTAAGGATATTTAGGTTCACAAAATTGCATTATACAAGCCACGTCTATATGTCCACGACAGCTGAGCAGAAGAGCCAATGGAAGCGCAGCACAATGGAAACTCAAATACAGCAGGCAGCCACAACGACATCCTGCCCCCAAAAACCGGTTACAATGCAGTCCTTGAACCGTACTGCTGTGGAATGCATCATGGAACGGCCGCCAAGTGACATCAACAGCTCGCCCATTTGTCTGTCCATACACAATGATGCGGGTGAACGACAGCATGTGAAAATCAAGTATATATCTTGCGATGAGGACAATAATCCCGTCGAGCACTCTGGTCACAATCATCACATTCATGTGCACACGCATAGTCACAGACACAGTCATGGCCACAATCATAATCACAGTATGGCGATTAAACAGCTGTGATGCTATTAAGTGGCATTTGGGTAATCGTTATGGTTATGGTATGGACGAATTCTAGACAAGATTTTTCAAATGGTTTCGTTTAAAACTGTCAGTGGCGTCAGTTAGGCTTGGTCTGTCATCCTTGAGAGAAAATCAAAATTTAATAAATAGTTGAGATTTTCATTTTTGCTGCAAGCAGTGAGATCAGACATTATTTGTACACTTTTACATTATAAGCTTTAAGAACTTTTCATTAAGATGTTTTAATGAAAACGTTTTATTTTATGATATATTGCAAAATAATAATTTCATTTATATTTAATATAGAAAACAATTTTATAAATACTGAAGAAATGCATATTTTGAATGACAAAAATTATATGGTAACAGAAAATTTATTAGTACACAAGTATCTGCATATTTTTTGGATATAAAAAAATGTAAAGAGCTTCAAACTTAAAATTTAAAAGTATGCGAAAAATTACTGGTCTCACTGTACATGTTATGCATAAGGTACATATGTGGCATAAGATTTTGTGAACTATCTGAGAGATATAAAAATATTTTAAAAAAAGTGCTGAAGAGTGAAACGAAATTTTAAACATTTGTTAGAAATTAAATATGTAATATTTACTACTTATATATAAAGTTATTGTATATGTTGTGTATGTACGACACAATACCATCGAAGAGCTGTAAGTTTTAATTGTTGTGAACATAGCATAGTTTCAATTTGTATTTATTGTAAATATTCTAATATATATATGTACTTACTTTTCATAATCTATTGCAGTAGTTTTCCTTGGGTTCATTTGTGAGCTATACCTAATAATAATAATATTTTTGTTAGCTGTAATTAAAATGAAAAAAAACTTCAATAAATCAAACATTTCGTATGCTTTGTTAGTTTCCATACTATTGTTAATTTTTAAAATAAAAATACAAATATAATTCAGCAACGCTTTGAAAATCTAAACATACTTTATAAAATTTTTTAGCGTGAACTTAAACTATTTATTCACAAATATTTTGCTTTTCTAATTTTTTAGAACTTGTGCGCATTGTAAAGAAATTTTATGATGCCTTTTATTTCCAATACTTTTTTATTTGAGCAACGAAATGTTTGAACTTCTATGTGCAAATTGTAAATAAATTGTGAAAACTTTGTGAAATTTGTTGGAATTTTCATTTTTATTTTGTGGAAATGATGGTAAGCTAAAAAACAAAACAAGGGAAATATGAGTATACGAATTTATTCGTTTTGGTTTTGCGTTTTCCTGAGCACGTCCGATTGTTTTTCTTTGTGACATAAAAAACAAAGTAAATAAAGTTATCTGAGAGTCTAATAGTGGGAGAAGATATTAACATATTTCGTATTGCTCTCAGTTAAGAGAAGAGATCGCAAATTGAAGTTATGAGGCGAAAAAAAACAAAACTAGAAAAGTTTTTTAGGTATGTACTATACCATCTTAAAAAAGGATAAATTCTTATTTTTAATTTATAACAAAAAATTCAAGATGCGAATCTTATTTTTTCAACAACAAAATAAAATTATCAAATAATCGTTAAATATAATTTTTTTTTAAATTCAATTATTACTTTCAATTTTTAAAATAAAATCATTAAATAAGTTTTGTTTTATTATTACTATTATTGTTGAATTTTTATTTTCAATTTAGATTCGATTTTTATTTAAAAAAATGCATAATACAAATTTCATTTAAATATCTTTAGAGACAAGGGACGCATTATATAGCTGGCATATTTATTTATTAGAGACTTCAATACCTTATCATCGATACTGACATTTATTCGTTTGTTTTTCATAATTCTTACAAACAAGAAGCTTAGATATTAACGATAATATTTATACATGAACAGGTCCTTGTTGGATCAATATTAAGGATCAAATAAAATAAAAATTGCATGTCCTTAAAGAATCAATATTAAGGACCCCACTTACACTTCTCCTACATATCACAATTTTGGATGCCACTGATAACGAACTACTTTTATTTCCTCTAGACTTTCTATTTTACAAGTTATGGGCTTTTATAGGTAACACTATGAACTTTATCCTCTTCTGGATGCCACTGATCACAAACTAAGCTTATTTTCACATCCTATTTTAAAAGATATTTCAATTTTTAAAAAAGACTTTTCCATTTACAAAAACTAAATAATACCTATTAATTCATAATATTTATTTTAAGATTAATAAATAGGTATTTATCAATTTGAATGAAAAAAATCTATAATTAATAGTTATTTCATGATTTTTATTTAAAATACTATACGATCCCTGGTTAAACCTATACACAGGCATATTCCAGCTTATCTGGGGTTTATCATCTGCATAACAATTAAACATTGTGAAAATAATGGTCCCATTCCGATGCTCTTTGGCTTTTCCTAACATACCCTCCATCACAAGGGTAAAGATGCAGTGGGAAAGAGCGTTGCCATATTTGAAATCCCATACGGTTTCAAAAGCTTTGAATAAATTCCATCTGGTCAGAGCTAAGTGAAAGCCTTACTTTCTTTTGTAAGCCACCAAATTGATCTCTTAATGGACTATTAAGTTCTTTTGGTTATGGTGAGACTTTTTCAGTGGGACTTGTCAGGCCTAAAGCAGTTGAACTTAAATTTTGACAATATTTTATAACCACCCGAAAGCCTTACAAAATTTACAAATAGTTGGATATAACAGGAAATTCTATAAAAAAGCGTGTTCAATTTTCTTTTTTTTTGTATACTAGTATGACCCCATAGTTTCCAACCGACATCAATGCAATTTTATCCATAGATAGGAAAACAAAAGAAATGCCTGTATCGAGTTGGAAGATCGTTTCAAACATATGAAATGCCAATAACATATTCACAACTAATCTGTTTTCTGACTCAGAACTTCTGAGCATTCATAATATGCATAGCAATTCTAGTATTCCTCGGAAGGGTAAGGAACCTTTTTTTGTTTGATCTCATGGATTTTAGGGTGCACGTGTTCCTTCATGTTTTTTGTTGTGACATTAAGAAAAAGCAACCAAAGACATGAAAAGTATCCTGTGGATCCTAAAATACGCTAAATAAGCTTCCTCTCTGCACAGCATGCTGGTTTCTACTGAAAAGGTCTCAGGCTGACATTCGTACACACTTGTACCCATGTCAATCAAAAGCCATTGTAAAAGACACCTACCAGCCAAATAAACCTAAAAGGTCTATGGGTGAATCGGTCCATAAATTCAGGAGCATGTATCGTTACAGGCTCCGGCACGCTTTGCTAAACTTTCACAAACGATTAAAACGGACTTTGTTTGGTGCTAAGAAAGACAATAGAAGGCTGTGAGATGAAAATTTGTAAAACTTAATTAAATTTAATTTAAAGGAAGCACACACAAGGAAAGCTTTTCAAGGATGCCAGCTGCACTAAATCAATTGACAAGAGGACAGAACTAAAAAAAAATGGAGGCATTAAATGTAATCTACAAGAGATTATTTCATTACGCAGTGATTTAAATCATGAGACTACGCTGGAAAAAATGCCTTTTGATAATTTAAATGTTTAAATCAAAGCAGATAATGGTAACTGGTGGAACTGAAAGGTTTTAAACTCCAATAAGCTAGGAAATAAGGTTAAAGCAGGCGAATAATAATCAATTCCACCAAGAAAATCTCGAAGTTTTTGGATGTCAATTTCAGTAGCATTTAGACCCTATACTTAAAAAGATAGGCATACTATTGATTCAAAGTGTGGCAGATAATAAGTTGTCTTTTAAAAATGTGCTTAAATATTAATCCGAAAAGATACTTTTAAATTTTTATTGATATCCGTCCCCGTTCTTCTGTAGGAATTTTACGGGTCTCATAGGCACACTATAACTTTTTCATATATTAGTGCTTCGGACGTTTATGAAATTCATATATGATGGTCACTCAATGAGCAGGACCGTGAAGATTCTTTAGTCTCAGAAAATAATTTTTTAGATCATACCCCATGAAATCAGAATAAAATTCCAAATTATTTTCATACCCTGTACCGTATGGTACAAAGGGTATATTAAGTTTGTGCAAGCCGAAAATGTATCTAACATACAGAAGCAGACGTCGGAGACGCCCCAAAGTTACCTAAAGTATGATCAATGAGACTAGAGAAGTCGATATACCGATGTCCGTCTGTCCATCTGTCTGTCTGTCACTCTATCTGTCTGTCCGTCTGTCTGTCTGTATGAACGCCTAGATCTCAGAGATGATAAGAGCTAGAGCAACTAAACTTTCATATAAGATCCCTTATTATCCTGGGGGTGACAAGTTTATTTTATTTTTTCGATATCGGGGTTATATTATATAGCTCCCATAGGGGTGTTTCGGAGGACCTCGAAAAACACAAAAAGTTTTAGATGGATAATTCGTTTGTTTATGAAGATATTGTAACAAAATTTGGCTTTCCCAAATTTGATCGAAATCGATTGACTATATCATACAGCTTTCATTATACCCTGTACCTTATGGTACATAGGGTATATAAAAATGGTGAGAGGAGACGTCGGAGACCCCCAAAGTTACCTAAAGTATGATCAGGGTGACTAGAGAAGTCGATAGAAGTCGGTCAAAAATACGTTTTTGGTGCAAAATTCGTCTGTTTTTCGCTTGTTGATGAAAATATCGTAACCAAATTTGACAAACAATCTTTTTGCAATGTGTTGGTACAGGGTATCCCACAGTCGTCCGCGCCCGACTTTAACGAGAAAGAAATATGTTAAAGCTACTGAATTTTGAATTAAAAAAAAAATTACATATAAAGAACTTTCGGATGGGATTAAGACAGTCTGGATAAATTTCAAAAACACTGGACTTGATGTGAAGGCTTAATTAATGCCTGGGGCGTTCGGGACGACTTCGAATTTTCTTTCCAGTTCTCATCAATTATTCCAAAAACGAACTACACAATGTAATACCAGCAAACTTTGAACTTAAGCTTAATATACATATTATATTTTGTGGTTCAAATAATTTGCTGAGTTGATACTTGTGTCCTACAGGGTGTTTGCTTGGTGAGAGCAGCGGCGCGCTGTTAATAGATTAGTAGTAGTGTATAAGTATGATTTTTGAGTAGGTGAGAGATATTATTCAAGGTATAGCGGACTCTCTTTTATGCATTAAGAAGAATAGGTAGATAGCAGGGTGCTGTTGGGTTTGGCGAGAATTTCAGGATTTGCAGCCTGGGCAGTTTTGTTTTGGAGTTAATTCGTGTCTTAGTGTGGTAATAAAAAGTGCAAATAAAAACGCGGTCCTAGCGTTGAAGCACTCGGGCTGACATTAAGCGGTACCCAACGAGACAGGCAATGGCCAATCAAGCTCGGGTCGATTCAAAGAAAGTAGCAGGTAGGCCAACTCAGTAATACGTTAGCGGTTACCAAGGCAGCGCGGTATTCTGGCCGGTGAGGATCTCGATAATGGCATGTCGAAAACAGTGAGTCAGATCCGAGTAAATCCCGGACGATTTGTTATTAGTGAACGAAACTGCGGCCCCTTTACACCAACTAAAAAACAGACAGACGTTTTTCGTTACAAACAATATCATAAATACTCAACAATTACTATGTATTATTTATTATTGTTTCAATAATATATAAGCTAGAGTCACCAAAGGCACGTAGATACATTTAAGTCTGACAAGGAACAACCCGCTGACTTTTTTTTAGTCAAATCAACATCCATCACTCTTTAGCCTCAAAAGAGGAAAACGATATCCCAATATCGAGCACCGAAACGACTGATTAAAATTTTAACACTCTTTCGAACAGATTAAGCTAGTAAAGTAATATATGAACTTTTTAAATTTATTAAACAAATATGCTTCTTGTGGCTAAATATTTACTTGCTTGAATTATTTTCAGAAAAGTTGCTATATTTTATACAAATACTCTATAGCATAATATTTAAACTGTTTATTTAATTTATGCATTTTAAATCTATTTTGGGTTATATCAATCATAATTGTTATATGAATAAACTATTCTAGTAAGAGAAAATTTACACATTTATTAAAATATTTAAAATATAGGGTGGGCCATCTGCTGGTTTGTTTGTTAATTGCATTTTATTCGTAAATTTTCCAACAAAATTGGGCAAATGTATATTCCAAGTGCAAGTTTAAAAAATGAAAGTTTGCGTATAAAAGCAGATCTGCATGCAAATTCCACGCAAAGTGTTCTCAGCGAGGTGTAAGTCTTGCGAACGATGGCATGTCGATTTTCCTGGTGGCTCGTCTACACTTGCCTTAAGTGTGTTTTTTTTACAGAAGGACCATTTCATAGTTCGACTGTACCTCTTATACGCGTTGTTCGGGTGTTAAATGATATATAGGTTCTCGTTAATCCAACTAGGAACATATGGCCTGGTTAAAAGATCTAGACTAAAATTGAATAGTTTGCCGAAGAGCATCCACTTTGGATAGGTATGTTCCGAATAACAACCAAACCAGCAGATGGCCCACGCTATACTTGTGAAAATTGCAAACTAGTCATCTGTATATTTTGCTATGACCAAATGCACAATTCTAGTTAAAGATACTCTTTAGATTAATTATGTAAATGTAAATATATATGATGTGGAAATTCAAGTGCTTTGGACTTGCCAAAGGGCCATCATTAAAGTAAATGCCAAATGAAATTGATGCATTCGGTAGGATTTGTTGGGGTAAGCATGCAATTTTGTAGTATGTACTACATTTTGGCTAAACGCCTTCTATGCAGCTCTTTGAGTACGATGATTAATTTAACATAGCTCTGTATTATTTGTGCCTCTGCTCGTATCGTGACAGTTTTTCGTTCATATCTCGGCTCAATAGCATCAATTGAAGTTGATGATAGTGATAGTTTCGTTCGGTTACAACAGCTCAAAATAGATATCTCCGACCTGGTCCTACCAAATGCATAGTCGATGGCGTAGAAGCGCGTCCTTGCAGTAACCATCACTTTCTTTTCTTTGGGTTGCTATAATGCGGTGAATAGAACGTATCTTAAGAGAAGGAATATTTACTAAATTTTTAGAGCTCTCGATACGCTTGAGAAAAAAAATTTCTATGGATATTAAATAATCCAACGTAATAATTCGTTCAAAAGTTTCTCATTATTCAGTAATTTCTGTTAAAGGTACTTGAGGAACATACATATTTCAAAAAATTTAATGAACGAAAGATGATAATAAGTTATTATTAATAACAATAATAAAAAATAGTTTTAAGTGGGAATTCGGAAATGTATAATACCAAAAATTTCTCAAAAATGTCATGTTTAAAAGCGAAGAATTCAGAATAATTTAGAAAAGTTCAAATCATGGGGTTAGATTCAAAATATAAAGCTTTACCCGACAGAGTTCATTGGAAATTGAATATGAACCTACATATTTCTTAAAACATTCATCTTTACTGAAGAACGGAAAATCTGAAGCATAAAACCAACAATGATGACACGACAAAACAGGAGAGAAAAGTGATTTACCCAAATAAAGTACTGGAAACCTAATAATCTTCTTATATTTTTCCAGCAATTTTAACAAAAATGTATTGTTTTTCAATTATATTTATTTACATTCTATCCTTTAGACAATAAGTAAATGTTTTGGAAATTAGAATTTAACAGGAGCAATAGTTAAACTCCAATGAGCTTAACAAAAATATGTAAGCGATTAGAACTTCATAAAATAAAATTTTCGGAATGTAATACCTTAAACTAAAATCCATTGACAAGAGAATATAGAATTTATAAAAGTTGCTCTCGCAGCTTAAAAAGATATCATAGGATGCGGTATTTTGATAGCGAAGAAAGACCCGTCTTTGGTGCTTGGGTTCCTTAAGTCAAAGAAAGTATATAGCGGAAAAACGGTTGTAACCTATTGAGAGGCAGGTGCTGCATTGCCAAATTTTGAATTTGGTAAGACTTAAATTGATCTTTTGCTGTCCCATACGAAATAAAATCGAATAACATACGAAATATTTTAGGAATCATTTTAGAAATGAAACCGCAAAAAAAAGGAGCAGTACTTAAGATTCAGTTTAGATATCAAGCTAAGTTTCAAATAGCACATATTGTATATCACATAACTAAAAAGTAAATACATTTATCATAACTTTTTACCCCTCCATAAGTAGAATCTCAGTTAGTTAGAAGCTATATTTTATGGAGCCCCAGTCTGAGCTGGTACTGCAAAGGGGCACGCTGGAAAAATGAAACTTATGCATCACTGGCAACAGTCCAAAGCTTACACCAGAAATCTAAAGTACGAAATATTTTCTAACAGAGTCTTTCGATTATTTTAATAATTTTTATTTAAGCCCGACTAAGGCAAAATAAAAAATGGATGTGTGTTTACCCTGTATGTACGTATGCAGTATGTTCATCTGTTCGGTCCTAGCTTCTAAACCGCTAATAATAATTTTCCAAACAAGATGTGGTTTACAGCGACTTGATCGTCCACTGGTTATAGGCCCTCTAGAGGCCATAAAGTCTTGAATTCTTGTAAAGATACGGTATTGGGTATCAATTGAAAGGGCTTAGTTAGCACTTTTCCCAAATATTTCAATGCTTAAGATGTAGTCCTCGCCGCAGGACATCTAATGCTGACGTCTGCCTAAAACAGGCACCATATTATCTCTAATTTTTTTGTTCGTGAATCTTCACATCATGCATTCTTATAAGGGATATAATCTTACAAAGTTTTCAGATATTGCTATACGCAAACTTTTCGAACTGCTGCTCTTTAAAACATTTCAACAATTTGCAACAGATTCCGTATTTGGGTTGTTTTGGGAATTTTCTTTTTCTAAAACTAAAATAATTGTAAAATACATTGCGCAAACTTAATCAAATCTTCAATTTTAACAATCTAGTGGCATTTTGATAACCCTGAATAGGGTCTTAGTAGGTTTTGATTTTTACGAGCGTAGAATTTTATCTAAATTAATTCTCAGTAAAATCTTCCGGCCAACAAAAATATTTTTTTAAATAATAATACTAACTTTTTACCAAAAACAAAAGGCTAAGCTTTAATTTTTGCAACAATAGAAATTTTTAGGCATACGCGCTACAATCTAAATTTATTTAGTGTAAAAATATTTTATCGTGCGAAACAGTTGAAACAAAATTCTGTCGATATAGTCAAAAATTAAAAAAAAAACGTTTTGGCAGATCAGAACAAGTAGCGGGTAAGTGTATTGCGATGGGATGAGTTCAAATATTCATTGTGACACTTTTATAGCCAAAATCAACTATTGATGATGGCCTGTGATTGGATTTTCGTGGAACTTAAAAGTTTAAATAGGCGATTACTGCGTTATATCTTGAAGTTGGCAAAAATATATGGCTATGATGTGGGCCTGGAGCTTCAGTGAGCTAAAGATGCACCCATTAAATGCAAGAGCGATTTCAATGCGTTCAACAACTGTAAGTTTTCTTCATGTGCTCGAATTATTTACTCTATATAAAATATACCAACGTCTCCGATCTCAGCATCTATGGCTTTCCATAAATCTTTGCTGGGTCGTGAAGAATTTGATTCATCTCGGTGCACACATCAAGACGTTACCAATAAATTGTTTTATCATATGAAACACTATGAACGCTGAAGTAATACGTTCTATTGTAGGTCTTGAATTAGAGCTGGAACAACGAATCAATCTGCGAGTAATACAATTTTTGAGAATTGCGCTTTAGTGTAGGAAATCATCAAATTCTTCACGTCTCATCAAACCTATATGTAAAGCAATGGAAACTTGAGTTACGATTAGTTGATAATATTAATGGAGCGTACATAATACGAGTACATGGTGACTTACAGATGTTGACTACATTGAATTTGCTTTTTTATACAACGGAGGCTTCTTTCGCGAATCGATATATCCATCCATTGGATTTCCCATATATAAAAACTTTCAACGGCGCTATGGACTAGGAAAGACAAGACTGACAAGCATTCATTGTATCGTCCTACAACACGCCGCCGAACCAATTTGGATAATATTATCCAAAATTCTTGCGAATCTACCTGATAGACGATGGCGAATAATACCATATAAGCCAGATGATAAGCAAGAAATTATGCGCACTTCTAACCAAGCACTGTACAAAAATTAATCAAAAAGATGGCGTACGTTAAAGTCGGGCGCGGACGACTTTGGGATACCCTGTACCACCACATTGCAATCAAGTCCGATATATTACTTACGAACACCAAAAACAATTTCTTTGCCAAATTCAGTTACAATATTTTTATAAACAAACGAAACACAACGAATTTTCTTCAAAAAACTTGTTTTTGACCGATCGGTCCTATGGGAGCTATATTATATAGTCAACCGATTTTGATCAAATTTGGTACTGTGCTTAGGCACTCTAAAAAACTTCCAATTGCCGAATTTGGTTACGATGTCTTCATAAACAAACTAAACAAAAAGAATTTTGTTCAAAATACGTTTTTTCGACCGATCTGTCCTATGGGAGCTATATAATATAGTCAATCGATTTGGATCAAATTTGGTACAGTGCTGGGTATCCCTAAAAAACTGACAAACACCAAATTTTCTTACAATATCATCACAAACAAACGAAACAACGAATTTTGTACAAAAAACGTTTTTTTTGACCGATTGGTCCTATGGGAGCTATATGATATAGTCAACCGATTTTGATAAAATTTAGTACAGTGTTTAAGAACTCTAAAAAACTTCGGAATGTCAAATTTGGTTACAATATCTTAACAAATAAACGAAACACAACGAATTTTGTAAAAAAAACGTTTTTTTGACCGATTGGTCCTATGGGAGCTATATGATATAGTCAACCGATTTGGTAAAAATTTGCTACAGTGTTGAAGATCCATAAAAAACTCCCGAATGCCAAATTTGGTTACAATATCTTCACAAACAAACGAAACACAACGAATTTTGTACATAAAACGTTTTTTTGACCGATTGGTCCTATGGGAGCTATATGATATAGTCAACCGATTTTGATAAAATTTGGTACAGTGTTGAAAATCTATAAAAAACTCCCGAATGCCAAATTTGGTTACGATATCTTCACAAACAAACGAAACACAATGAATTTTGTAGAAAAAACGTTTTTTGGACCGATTGGTCCTATGGGAGCTATATGATATAGTCAACCGATTTTGATAAAATTTGGTACAGTGCTTAGGAACTCTAAAAAACTATTGTGTGCCAAATTCGGTTACGATATCTTCATAAACAAACGAATTATCCATCTAAAACTTTTGGTTTTTTTCGAGGTCCTCTGAAACACCCCTATGGGAGCTATATAATGTAGTCCCGATATCAAAAAAATAAAATAAACTTGTCTCCTATGGATAAATAACGGATCTTATCTGAAAGTTTGGTTGCTTTAGCTCTTACCATCTCTGAGATCTAGGCGTTCATACGGACAGACGGACAGACGGTCAGACGGACAGACGGACAGACGGACATGGGTATATCGACTTCTCTAGTCACTCTGATCATACTTTAGGTAACTTTGGGGGGTCTCCGACTTCTCCTTCTGTACGTTACATACATTTTCGGCTTGCACAAACACAATATACCCTTTGTACCATACGGTACAGGGTATAAATATATAATATAATGGCCTCATAACTAAAATATTTTTTTTTGGTACCTGAGCACCAAGCTGAATTGCTTTGAAATCGTTTCATTTATTTGTTTATTGTTAAGGTAGAGGGTATCTCAAAGTCGTACGCGCCCCACTTTAAAGTTCGACACATTAAATGCTGCATCTTTTCTTTTCATCTTATGGTCATCAAAGGCACCTGAGCCAATGCCACTGCTTTCAGTAATGCTTTCGAAAATATTGCAAGTTTCCATAAAACGGGTTAAAGTAGTGCAACATCAACTCTTGTCAAATTTAGTTGATATTAAAATGTAATTGAAATGGTTGTCCTTAAGAAAGTGAACGCTTTATAACTGATTTAATCACATTTGCTTTTTGCTTAAAAGCAAAAGATTCAATGGATTACTTTGGGAGATTATGGACAACTTTAAGCTTCATTAGTGTTGTGTATGCATTGATAGCGTTAATGCGCTCTATTGCCTGTTTTTATCATTTCCTAACGAATCTTTTGTTGTTTGCAGCACGTTTTGGTTCAAAGCACTCTATCGGCTTTAGACCCAAAAAACCCCCAAAAACCAAAAAAAGAAAACCATTGGTACACAAGAATGCCAAACAAAAACCGAGGCATAGTAATGGCATTTAATAAAATGAAAGCATAAAATAACAATTTGCATAATAAGATGATATTCGGTTAGCGCTCTCTTCTCTCTCTACACTTTGTTCCACATGTTTTTATTCCACATTGCCATGGCAAAAAGCTGCAGTAAAATGCGTTACTATAGATAATGACCAAATCAGTAGAATAGATTCCTTTCACACATATATCGTTGTATCAACGTATCATATAGATAGCGTATTGCATATCAACTCTGTCAGCGGCAGGGTTGCCACAGCAACAGACTATGTCTCTGTAAAATAGCAACTGTACGGAAGCACTTTTATGTGGGGTGCTTCAGACACTTTGGGCATACTTAAAAGGCGTGCCTTTTTGCAAAAACAGACTATATTGATAAATTTTGTTTGAGCAGGGTCATCTCCCCAAACGCTTGTTCATCAAATGCTAATAAAACCTCTTGAGTATTCTTCAAACATATGTTATAACAGCTAAAAGCATGTCATCTTCTTGGAGCAAGCCAATTAAAAAGCCATTGAAATTTGTGGTATTGATTTGGTTTTGTTTCATAAGTAGTCTAGTCCAGAAGAGGTCACGTTCTGCATGTTACATATTTGATAAGGTCGACTATCCACGGGCTGCTTAATGGCTAACTGAAATGGTAGAGATATAAATTTATGCATAATGCTATTTCAAAACAAATGGCATTCGTCAATGTCAAAAGCAAGAGTTTCTGTGTTATTTATTTTTGGATGAAATATTATTGCGCGTCGTTCCGGTGCAAATTATATTTTTATGTGGTATACTACTTACCTGTTGTATTTGGCTGCCTGAGAATTGAGAAATATTATGTAACAGGCATATATATGCATTTATTCACATAGGTTGAAGGTCTGCAGAAAAATACTTAAAAAAAATCATTCTTAAAAAAAAGAGCATATATAAGTTGTTCTTTAAGAAACAGCGACACGGAAAAAAAGGTCTAGTGATCTGGGAATCCGCAATCACAATCGGTCCAAAGGGTCGTGGATGTATCCTAACCTCAAAAAACCTGCGACCTTAAATTTGTTTAAAGACAAATCTGGAGTACCTAGTACAAATTTATTATATAGGTGTCTATCTGTTTTGGCAGGTTCCGCATCTAACTTGGAAATTGATGCGTGTGCATAGTTTTGGACAATTTGGACCAAGTCATATTCATCCAGAGATTGGTGGCCCCAAAGAGGGGTTATTGAATTTTTTATTCAAGCGATTTGTAATTTGGCATATGTGCTCTGCATTATAATTTAGGTAAATACTTTTCAAAGTAGTGAATAAGGTATAAATTCAAAATTTCCTACCAAAACTGCTAGTTTGAGGTAGCGCAGAAACTTATGTTAATTTTTTTTAATCAACCCCGAGGTTGCTTAAAAACAGCTAAAAGCAGGTCAGCCAACGTTTGCGTTATGCTGCGTCATAGTAGTCTAACTATTTGGTCTACTCATTGAAATGCTTGAAAATTAAAATTTTTTAGACAATGCAATCACGGGGGACTAGACGTGGACGTTTGAGTATGACCCTGGGTCCAAACGACCAGCCATTGAATAGCATACTCAAATGTATTCACGCCATGACACTGTGCGATTAGGGATCTTGTCAGGGATGCAAAGACGGGGGATCTAAGCCATGGCTTGAAGGCAACTGCCGAGCTTATTATTATCGGAAAACGACCTACTTTCCGGCCTGCGAAACACACAGGAGGCAGAGACCCCTATGGCAATATGTATTTGGCTTTGAATTTGAATTTAATCGTTGAAACCATCGCATCTATAAAATTCCCAAAAATCGCACGTGCAATATGTTTTCAAGAGTATTCTACCGTCATTGCCTAGGGACATTTTTCTAATTTCGTCATACAACATGTATTCTTGGTACATAGCTGGAATCCATAAAAGTTAATCATACCAAAATTTGCATGACAAAATAGGAAATGAATGCTGAGGTGTAAAAATACGCCTAAAGGGATTTCTTTAAATCTAATGTGCTTTGGAATATTAATAATCATACCAAAATTTTTGTAAAGTCAACACTGCTCCTAAAAAATTTAGTTTAAAACTAGTCTTCATACAATAAAGTCGTATTTTAAATAAAAGTTTACAACAAATGTAAATATGTTTGGTAAAATATTTTTCGGTATTTTATTTAGTCTCACGGGTGTCGCAGCGGTTGGATATTGCGTATACTTCGATATGAAACGTCGCAGTGATCCCAACTATAAGAAGAATGTACACGAGCGCCGTCTACGCGAACGCAAAGCTGCGGCTTCCAGAATGACCAACGAAATTTTAAGCGATCCCGCTGACATAGAGAAATATTTCCTCAACGAATTCAAACTGGGCGAAAATCTGCTCAGCACTGGACATTATGAAAGTGGGGCTGAACATTTGGCTAAAGCTATTGTGGTCTGCAATCAACCCGAACGATTGCTACAAGTTCTGCAGGTTTCACTTCCCGTTGAAATCTTTGCCTTGATGATTGCAAAGGTGCAGGAGATTGGCAGACAAGCGACTGTCGAGGATTACCCCACAGCTAGCGGAAATCCCTTTTCACCGCCATCGCAGTTCTCTCTTAACTATACCAACGACACTTTTAACAACAATATTGGTGAACTGGAATAACATGGAGACACGTGTGCAGAGAGCCCATCACCAACCATTTTTTCAGGGCTTAGTACAATAAATTATTTTCAATACATATACAGACTTCAAGACACATAGGTTATAAATACACAAATATGAACATGTAATTATGTGTTTTTTTTTGTTGTTAAATTGGGGTTTTGAAAATGAAGCAATCTATATGATCTCTCAATATTACGAGTAATTAATTTTAATCAATATTGAGAAATTTAGAAGGCAAGCACGGATATAGCGTGACCAACTTCCCTGAATTGATCTCAAATGTAAAACTAAAATGTGATGGCCACACTAATTATACTTATTTTTGATCAAAGGGTGCCAAAAACAAAAACTGAATGCAAGAGAAGAACTAATAGATAGGACCTGGTGACAACATGTACTACTCCAGCTCCTTTGATCTGGCAAAGCGCTGCGCTTATGGGGCAGAAGAGGCACAGACTACTAGAGTACTAACTTATGCACCGTTTCGACATATCTGGGGATCCAGCGCATACTTATTAAGATTTTATTTCTCTAATGTTTTCATTATTTTTTAAATACTGCATCAAAAGAGTCAAGGTTATTCTAGAAATACATCAAGTTATTATCTCAACAAAAATCAACAATGAATCGGGCAGCCATTTTGGTCTGTCTTACACTGAGGTCTTGAAAACTATTAGATCTAGGAACACCGATTCTCCTAAGTAATTAAAGCTTGTCATGCAGAGAGCGGATATCCTAGCCTCATGGAATTATTTACAAACAAGATGTTTATGATGAAAACTAAAGGCGATCCTGAAACAGCATCCACTCTCCACTCTACCCTACTAAGGAGGACCTTGCGTCATAAATAAGCTACAATAGAACATAACATCAATAAAGAATTTGTCCTCGACATTCTGAATCAAGCTGCAACTGGGACTGTTTTTCTCTTTTGTACCAAGGTCATGTACTTTGCTTTCAAACATTTTTTTTTGGTTTTTAAGTGGAACAAGTGATGATACTACTGGCGCTATCTACATGTCAATCAAAAAATTGGGCTGCACTTAAAGCCAAAGAGACAAATTATTTGCCCTTGTTTGCGAATTTTGATAGCGTTTTTTTTTTGTTATATGAAGTTTGGCTTTCTTCCGGTGCTTTTCGCATTGCTGCATACTGGCCTTTAATGAAGATAAAACTTTGCTTTTCAAATATTGATTTGAAAAAGTTATAAAACTACGATAATTACTATTGCTGCAACTTTTGTTTGGCCTAAGCAGATAAAAGCCATAAATAATGAAGTAAACTTATTGAACAGCCAGACAGACAGCTTTTCATGGAACGTTGTATTAAATTACTTTGTACTTGTTTCCCAAGTAACGACAAACTTTGAACTTTATAATTTTCTTTATAATATTACAACATATCAAAGTTTTTTCTTTTCTTACAATTTTTAATGAATGGAAATAGCCACAACTTAAAGAAGGTTATTGGGTATTATGTTTAAACTGTTTTACAAGTATTATATTATATTATAATTTAAATGCCATATTTTAAAGCTGATCAAAGTAGCAACAACTTCGGGCTTTGTTCATTGCGACGCTATAAATTATAAATAATAATAAGTCAACAAAACAATTTCCTCTTCAATGGTTTATAAGCACTTAAAATAGAATTCGGCACATATTAATATAATATTTGCATTGTCTGCCGTTGTTGACATTATCTCTATGCCAATTCAGACGATTTCTACAAATCCCATACTCACATTGAGACAGTGGATATCCTATTTCCGTGCATTCAAGTGAACAGGGACACTACACAAATTGTGCATAAATTGAGTTCCTTTGGGTATGCTTAACAATGGCATGCAAATAAACTGCTCGCTAGGGGCCAACACCCATTATGGGTTTACTTGGTTACTTTATATATTTGTCTAGAAGAGAGTGGACTTGTATCTATGCGCACAACTTGGTATAAGTCGCAGCCGGGGCTATTGTGATTGATGGCAGCACATTATGAACTGCTGACCAACATCAGGCGTTGAAGTCAAGAGAGGGACCCATCCCACGAGGTAACATTTGGCATTGAACTTACTTTTGCCCCCACTACCCTCCCACTTTTAAAACATGTTGTGCAAAAGTTTTGTCTGCTTGTTTTCTGTTTGTTTTGATTATGGTTCTTGTTCTTGGTTGTTTGGAGTCGCGTTATCTTGTCTTGAGCTTCGCGTCCCTTGACCGTTGAGAATATACATAAGTGCAAATCCTAGTACAGCATTATCGTCCATTAACTCCAACACGTATTAGTAATTAAGTATAAGAAGTAGTCTGTTCTGGTTTCTAAAAAAAACATTCTTAATTTGAATTTTTTTTTTTTTGAGCACATCTGCTATGTTTTGTACAAACACCACTTTAATGGCAACTCATATAAATAAGACGATATCTCGGTCAACCCATAAGTTGAGAGATTATCAAGTTAAGTCCAAGTCCATTCAAAAAAGGTGCAAAAAAGGTTCAACCGCATAATGAAAGGTAAAGAGCTTAAATTTTGCATTATCCTTCGTTATGTTACTATACCAAATGTTCCCAAAACCTTAATAAATCTCCTGTGAGCTATCTTAAGGAAGCGATAAACGATTTTTAATCAATATCTTGTTTGTTTTTATATTTCATGTCAATACTAATAATAAAGAATAAAATTATTTAATTTTTTTGTTTTATTAATATGTTTATTTAATAAAATTATTTATAAATATACATATAATTATATATATCGTTGAAAGTAAGTGAAGTGGGCCACTTTTCCCCCAAATTTCTCCGATTTTGATGAATTTTACATATTTGGTAGAGCTCTAATCTGTCCAAAGGACATTAAACAAATTTTGTAACATATTAAAAAAATATTGGCCGTCAGCCAGTGGGTGACACAAGGGGATTCACGTGTAATCACCTCGGTGGTACGCGCCGTAATCTGGAAGTGCGACTAAGCAGGCCCATGGTAAGGTCATGTCTCTGAAAACTCGATAAAATTACCCCAAATCTAAGGTGGAACAGCAAAGGCCGATGGATGTATGGCTGAGGGGGTCTCAGTCTCTACTTTGCAAACTCTGGATACCTGCCGACCTCCAGTTTTAATAAATGGCTTCCCGCGGTACACGCGCTATGCCCGGGGGTGACTCACCCCTTCCTTGGAGGTAGGATCGAAACAAGACATTTTCGCTTCCTCGTCCAAGGTGGGGCTGGCTGCTAACCATTCAGTGCGGGCTACTCCAAAGATGTCACAAAAAAAAAAAAAAAACCGGCGTACCAAGACAGGGCAGAAGAGATTCTCCAGAAGAACCTAATCACTCCGGAAGTATCACCGGAGGGTAAGAAACTGGTCGATTGGGGCAAAAATATCCTGCCCGGCTTCCAGACAGCAGCCCCTTTAAAGATAAGGGATAAAGTAAAGCGACAGAGGTCTACAGAAGAAACGGCTCCACCACCGAAACGGACGCGACCGCAGCCCATGAACGGCTCCTTCGCTGTGGTTACGAAGGATAAGATCCTCTTTGGTGTCCTAGACAAGGGCAACAAACTCCTGTAGGAGTTGGAGTCAATTGGAGGACCCCCACCGTTCAGTCGCGACGCCGGCTGACATCTCGGCACTGTTAAAACTATTGCCTGTGATGACAGACGCTCGGCGGATGCCTACAAAATAGCCATAGCAGCCCTCGGAGAAGTATATCCGGGAGCCAAGCTGGTGGTGCTGGAATGGAAAAACGTTCCATTCATGGGGCTGATCGTCAACAAGGAGCAGTGGTTACAAAAAGGCTGTGATTCGGGTGTACCGTACAGAAATTACGGGCGGCAAGCAAACCGCACCCGAACCACAGCTTGAAGATCCAGAATCGGTCATCGCAGAAGTGATGAATGGGGAAGAGGACATACTCGAGGGGTATACCTCGGAGTCGTCGGAGCCACCTAGAAAGCTCTCGAAATTAGGCCGAAAGGACGACAACTCCATCCTCGTTGATTCAGACGAAGATGTCCATAAGACTTCTTCAAATTAATCTTCACCACTCTATATCACCTATTAAAACTATTAAAAATCCCAATACATTTTTGTGGGTGTGCTTCTACAGAAAAGGTAAACTCCATGACAAAATAGTTTGGTAAATGCTAATTTTACTTACTATTAAATATTAAATTAATATTCCAATAGCCCGTTTCTTCATTCTAAAGGCGCATGTACACCTTTTACGGCATATAAGTACCAGATAATAACGCAGTTATTAGGAGCGATTGAATAAAATTTTGTATACCCGAGTCATTTGTCATTTTTTATCACCCGTAACTTCGTTTTCAGTTTATTAACATCTTTAACTATGATTATCTCGTTGTTGCTCTAGACTTTCACTTTTTTTTTATACCCCATATCCAATGTGCTATTTAATTTGCGATTATGTAGCTTCTTTATGCATTATAGATTCTCAAATTTTTAGGCTATGATCTGAAGAAGAGCTGGTAGATAAATTCAAGAAAATTTTACATTTTAAAGACTTTTTTTGCTGAATCACCAAATTCAGCAAATGGACTCTAGTGCTGTGTAAATATTATTTTACTGAACAAATTGACTCCTTTCCTTTTTAAAGTGAGCCAATCTAATTCCTCACTTGTTGATTTATCTTCCTTTTTGATGCGGCAGGCATGCAGTTGTTGGCTTCTCGCATGGTTGGCAAAGTAAAGAGTCCACACTGAACCAAACTACCAAAAAGAAGTGCAAGTTCCTATTTGTCGTGCTAATTTAAAAAAGTTCGAACCGTGGATAAGATACTCTGTTATCGATTAGAGCTACAAGAATGGCATATAAACAAAAATGAAGAAAAACGAGTAACGAAGACTCGTGAAAAGGAAACAGAAAAGTAACATAGGCTTGTCTTTAAATAAACCAAAGCAGAACGTCAGGGGGAATTCAAATAATAGGTATACGGCATTACTTTTTCCATATTACAATTTAAACTTGATATACCTTACAGTTTTTACTTAATTTTAATTGTTCTTTGAACCGAGTTTTAAGTGCTCTATTTGAAGTTTAAGGAGCTCTTCAACCAAACATGCTTCTAATCCTTTCGGTTTTTTTTATTTATTGTTTAGTTTCAAGACTCTACTGGCATTTTTCGAATGAATGTCAAAGACTCGCATCTAAGTGTAATAATTTGGAAATATTATTTTGATTAAATTGGTTTTGCTGGAACCCGGCAGAGCAATAGATTTTAAATGACAATTAAATTGGAATAATAATCCATGCATTACGACCAATGAGTTGCTCTATTCTTAGGAATATTTAAAAATAATAAAAAAAAAATTATTTTAACGCTGACAGCTGTGCAACGGACAACACTTAGCAAATCAATTTAATTGACAGATATCCAAATCCACGAAATGTTCATCCCTTGGGGGAGGTGATTCTGTTTTGACACTCGGCTGCACAAATCGCTAAGTGGAATGTTAGATAATCAGACATGAAAAGCTATCAGTTAATTGAAATTTATATGTGTCGGCGCCCAATAACCCGTCCGTCTGTTTGTTCCACCGTTAGCTTCCTCTTTCTATTTATATCCAGCTGTCACAACCAACAGCATCCTTAGGAAAAAAAGCAAAAGGTAATTACATAATGTGCCATAGCTTTAACGTGGTTTCAGCCAGCAATTGCTTTTTATACTACTGTACTCTTAAGGTCAAGGGTCTCTTAGTTTTGGGTCATGTCACACATGATACCAAAGTTGTTAAATACATATTTTGAGAACAAATAGGATAACCCGGTTTTAGACTTAGAACAGAATTCCAAACAACTCCTTAAAGTTTCAGCAACTAAGTATTGATTTAATTTTTGAACCTTCGTTTACTGTACTGTACTGGATACTCGAAATTCATTTTAGAGCTATGATTTTTGCGTAAATTTTTCTTGGATTGATCCATAGAACTCAAAACGAAATGTGTTTTTGCCGCAAAAAATTGTACTCGACCCAACGTTATATAACTTTAATTTTAGGGCAAATTTTTTTTTTATAATAAGAGAAAAAAGATAATAACATTTCAAAAATATAATGTTGGTCAAAAAAAATATTACAATACAATTTAATTTAATTTTTAATTGTAACCTAACTTTATTTCATTTAAAAGCAGAGCCGTGTAATATTTAATCATTCCATATATCGAGAACAGAGCCTACGATTTGCTTATAAATATTTTGTTGTAGTGTTAAAATTAAGAATTGTCAATTTAATTTTTTTTTTTAATTTTCACTTAATTTGAATTAATTTACTCATCTATTCAAATAAGACTATTGTGATTTTTGCGATAACTCAGGTAAGGTAGCTTAATACCTGCAATTGGATTTTACAAGCCAACGTTCGGGCAGGAAAACGTCTGCCGGTTCCACTAGGAATCTATGTAAAAAATACGTCTTTATTATTTCTTTAAAGTTATAAAACGATTTTTTTAAGTTTCGTATAAAACCAATATACACCTCAAAAAATGAGTTTTCACAATAACGATTTTTATACCCTTTACCTTATAGTACAAAGGGTATATTAAGTTTGTGCAGGCCGAAAATGTATGTAACATATAGAAGGAGTCGTTGCAGACCCCCCAAAGTTACCCAAAGTATGATTAGGGTGACAAGAGAGGTCGATATACCCATGTCAGTCTGTCTGTCTGTCTCTCCGGCCGTATGAACGCCTAGATCTTACAGATGGTAAAAGCTAAAGCAACCTAATTTTCACATTAGATGCAGGGGAGACAAGTTTATTTAATATTTTTAATATCGGGGATATAGTATTATATAGCCAAAAGTTTTAGATATAAATCGTTTGCTTATGAAGATATTGTAACCAAATTTGGCACTCGTAAGTTTTTAAAGTTCCCAATAACTGTGCAAAATTTGATAAAAATCTGCACCCAAAATCTGACCACCGGTCAAAAAAAGTTTTTGGTGCAAAATTCGTCTGTTTTTTGTTTGTTTATGAAGATATCGTAACCAAATTTGGCAAATAAAATATCTTTTGGAGTTCTTAAGCAATATATCGGACTTGAGTGCAATGTGGTGGTACAGGGTATCCCAAAGTCGTCTGCGCCCGACTTGGACGTACGCCATCCTTTCAATTAATTATGATCACTTAAATTAAAACAACAATAACCACATTTTAAACTCTTAAGCTTTCTGAGAAAACAAAATTTTGGTAACTCTTACAATAAAGGAATATGTTTTAAAGGTGTCTCCATTCTTTTGGGCTTATTATTATTGCTGAATTCTTCGCGTCTAATATTTAGGCTACAGAGTATCCCCATTTCGTGAACGATTCCGACTGATTCAAATGTTTGCCATTGTACTGCAATTATATAGCATTGGATGATGGGGAATCTTCGTTATTATCAGGTTAATTTCCAAAATGAAGTCGGCAGCAGCAGCTTTCCATTAAATGGCTCGCAATCGCAATCTTCTGGGCTAGGCCAAGAGTCTGTTAATTTAATGAAAAAATATTTGATCCGCCTTTGTGGTCATTATTGTTGCTATGTTCTTGGCATCCTAAAAGTCTGCGTTCGCCATTTTCTACTTACTGTCAGATTGCCTTTGTGTGTGCGAGTGTGTGTGTGCGTGTGTGGGTGAGTCCTTCAAGCATAACAGCTGTCTGTGCTGCCGAAGCCGAAGCGCTGCGTAATTATCATATATTAATTAGGCTTCAATGTCAAAGCCATATCCCATTTATATCTTTTTTTCCTTTCCTTAAAGGCCATTCAACTAAATTAGTTGGCGCATAAAGGTCATTAGGCATGTAAATAGTTGAAATGTCAAAAGCTAGCAGGACATATGTTGAAAATCTTAATACATATAAATCTTAATATATATATATTTGGTCTCTACAGCTTCCATCAAAAAACACCCAGCTAATTGGTTTTAAGTTAAACGAAATTCCGATTTTATTTACATTATTTTTTTAAGTCCAGCTAATTTCCTTATTTACAGTCATGAGTTTGATATACTACCCAATCGTTGGCTTGCCTGCTTTTAGAAGGCTTGGGAAGTATTTTTTTATGTGGCAACTTATTTCTGCCAATGGAAACTACAAAAAAACGCATCGTTGATCAAATAATCCAAGAAATCTAACTTCAAGGTAAAAAAAATGCAATACAGTCGAGGCGGTGCCCGACAATGGAATACCCTGTACCTTGTGTCTCGAAAAAATTTTTCCTGCATATTCTTTCTAAGAACTTTCCAATTGGAATTAATTTTTTGTTGGTGATATTCGATATTTATACCTATAAATTCCCTAAATTTTTACCGATTTTGATGAAACTCGAATGTTATGTCAAAGAAGTTATTTAAAGTATATGAGGCAAGTTTCAAGTTGGTATGTTGAGGGATGTGGGAGAAAACACGGTAAATCGATTTAGGGGGGGTGGGGGGACTGCATCGATAAAATTTGGATGTGGATTTGTTCATTAGAGCCACATGACTCAGCTAACCAAAAATTGTGATTCTAGGTCACTTGTAACCATAATTACGTAGAGTCAAATATTGACGCAGGTTATTGGCAAGGGCTGGTGAAGTTTGTATATTTTTGACTAAAACTTTTGCTGTATTTGTCCAATTTTGTTTATTTTTTACACACAGATGCATGTAACCACAGCGCATCGCTCTGTTAAATTTCAGATGAAAATATTAAACGGTGTGGCTAAAAACCGCGAAGCTCTACTGCGTGGGAACATGATTCAACAAACTTCATCTTCTGAGGAAATATGTGCACCTGCTGGTAAAGTTTGGTGTCTCTAGCTCTTATAGTCTCCGAGATCTAGGTGTTCATACAGACGGACAGACGGACATGGCTCAATCGCTACCCGAGGTTATGTTAAGCATTTTGGTATAAAGGACTTGGGGTCAGCCACGCCTCCTTCTGTCCGTTACATACATTGCACAAATCTAGTATACCCTTTGTACCTATAGGTACAGGGTATAAAAAGGTGACGAATCAACATGGAAAAAATTTTTCACATTTTAACACATTGGAATTGAATTGAATGCATAACCTTACTTGTCGCACAAATGGTTTCTATTAAATAATCATCGAAATGGTAAAAACCACATAAGCTGTACTTGAATTCAACGAATAATTCTAAGTTTTAAAAAGAAACGTTCACATAAAATTTTTCTTGGTTTTAGGAGAAAATTATTAAAAACGAAAACCAAAATAGACCAATCCTTAGAAAACAAAATTTTTAAAAGCATTAAAAATGCTCGGTAGAAGGCTGACGTCACGCCCATTTATCTAAACAGCACAGACATCGCTCACCATAACAAAATAAAGTACTTAAGCCAAACCATGCATAGAAGGGTTATCGCATATCGGAACCAAAAAAATCCATAGGTTCATCCGATACCGTTCCAAACAAAAACTCCGCTATAAGCTATTGTGGGCCCAGGGCATTCAGCTATAGGGTATCTCATGTATCTCTTAGCACTTTGGAGAGGTTCCAATCCCAAGTTTAAGGAGAATTGTAGCCGCTGCTGACGATGTTCGGAGCACACAATTACAGATCATATCTAAGTATTGCAAATTCCAGAAGAGATATCCCGCCTCTCCTCACGCTGCGCTGATAAGTTTTAAGTCCCTAGGATAACAATACTCCAAAATATGTGCGTTTGCATTCCCTCGTCCTTCAGACGATAGTATTGGACCGAGAGATTGGGACTTCGTACACACGGTTACAAGTGCGCTTAATTTCTCCTCCATATGGCTTATGTAATTATATTGATCTCATTCTTGCCCAAGTTAAAAAAGTGCCAGGATATACCGATGGATATATCGATTCGCCATAGAAAACCACGTTGAATAAAGAAGCGACTTCAATGTGTTCAATATCTGCAAGTCATCACCATGTACTCATATTATGTAAGCTCCATAAGTATCGGTAACTGCTTGTAACTCAGTTTCCATTGATTTTATGATTTCTGGGACTAAAACGCAGTTCACAAAAATTGTATTACTCGCAGATGATTCGTTGTTCCAGCACTACATACTACATAGGTCTAATTTAAGAGCTACAACGAGTAACGTTTTGATCTGCGCACCGAGATGCATCAAATACTTCACGACCCAGCAAAGGTTTATAAAAAGTCATAGATGCTGAGATCGGATACGTTTGCATATTTTATATAGAGTAGATAATACGAGTACATGAAGACAATTTGCAATTGTTGGACCCATTGGAATCGCTCTTGCATTTAATGGGTGCATCTGTAGCTCACTGAAGCTCCAGGCCCACATCATAGCCAAGTATTTTTGGCCAACTTCATGATATAACGCAGTAATCGCCTCTTTAAACTTTAAGGTCCGTTCCCTTCAAACAAAATCCAATCACAGGCCATCGTCAATAGTTGACTTTGGTTGGAAGAGTGTCGCCATGAATATTTGAACTCATCCCATCGCAACACACTTATCAGTTACTTTTTGTGATTTTTAAACGGGTTTCTTTCATTACGAAAACATTCTAGCTTATTTATTAATTTTTGACTATACCGACAGACTTTTTATTTATTAACTGTTTCGTACGAAAAAATATTTTTACACTATTGTTGCAAAAATCAAAGCTTACTTAGCCTTTTGTTTTTCGTTTTTAAGAAAACAATTACAATTATTATTAAAAAGATGGCGTACGTTAAAGTCGGGCGCGGACGACTTTGGGATACCCTGTACCACTGCTTGCAATAAAATTCGGTAAATTGCTTACGAACACCAAAAGACATTTGATTGCCAAATTAGATTATGATACCTTCATAAACAACCAAAAACAGACGAATTTTTAATCAAAAACTTTTTTTCGAACGATCGGCCCTATGGGAGCTATGAGGTATAGTCAACCGATTTTGATAAAATTTGGTACAGTGTTGAAGATCTCTAAAAAACTTCTGAACGCCAAATTTGGTTACAATATCTTCACAAACAAACGAAACACAACAAATTTTGTACAAAAAGCGTTTTTTTGACCGATTGGCCCTATGGGAGCTATATAATATAGTCAACCGATTTTGATCAAATTTGGTAGAGTGTTGAACATCTCCAAAAAACTTCTGAATGGCAAATTTGGTGACAATATCTTCACAAACAAACGAAACACAACGAATTTTGTGCAAAAAACGTTTTTTTGACCGATTGGCCCTATGGGAGCTATATGATATAGTCAACCGATTTTGATAAAATTTGGTACAGTGTTGAAAATCTCCAAAAAACTTCTGAATGCCAAATTTGGTTACAATATCTTTACAAATAAACGAAACACAACGAATTTTGTACAAAACACGATTTTTGACCGATTGGTCCTATGGGAGCTATATGATATAGTCAACCGATTTTGATCAAATTTGGTACAGTGCTTGGGAACTCTAAAAAATTTCTTAAAGTCAAATTTGGTTACAATATCTTCACAAACAAACGAAACACAACGAATTTTGTACAAAAAACAAATTTTCGACCGATCGATCCTATGGGACCTATATGATATAGTCAACCGATTTGAGAATTAATTTAGGTTGCGGACGTCTGCTCAAAAATGTATGTTATTATAAAAATCAAAACCTTTATAGCCATGAATTCCGGGATTCCAAAATGCTACTAGATTATTAAGATTCTAGATTATATTAAGTTTGTGCAGTGTATGCTACAAGCAGCTGGAGCATATTTACCATAAACATCTTTCAAAGTTCGTTGCCTTTTTGATGTAATAAATGTTTGTGCACCGGTAAGAGTCCAGGTGCGCCATCACATTGGCCACATTTTCGTCAATCCCCTCCCGGAACAGCTCATGCCACTTGAGCGTCTCATTGCAGCAAATATAATATCCTTTAAAGCCTTTAAATAAATGGATTTCAAGCTTGGTCTACTTGCATTATATTAAACCACTAATATAGAAAAAAAAATCAAATATGTGTATATAAATGAATGAATTTTCACATATTACACATACGACTATTTGTTAGACTGCATGCGCACTGCATTTTCAAATCAAAAAAATCAATTCAAATTAAATTAAAATTTTTTCGGTTACTATAAAAACTCATTCAAAAGCAATTTACCATATTCGCAGACCAACCGAATCCAAACCGAAAAATCTATTTAAAGTGGTGCAGTGGGTCCGCAAAAAAAAGTATGCCTAGTAAAAACAAACCAAAGAATAAATTTCACAAATGATTTTTTCAGTAGTAGAGAACTTGTGAATTTTTTGCTGTTGTCTACAAACCAAATAACCCAAGTATTCTACTCCACGTGGCACAATCAAATATACAGATAAATATACAAAAACACGTTCGCACAAAAAGGGAGACAGACAGTAGGACCACATTCATTTCCTGACTGCGGATGTGGACTATGGTGCGTATGTGCCTGCAAGTGTGAGTGAGTCTATTTCATTTTTTTAGAGCATTCTCTTTTACAGTTTGTATACCCTGCACCCATAGGGTCAAGGGTACTATCGATTACATGATTTCTTGGCACAACCCCGAGTAGCGATGGAATCATGCCCGTTCGTTCGTCCGTAGGAACACATTTATCTCAGAGGTAATAAGAGCCAGAGGCACCAAATCCTGCCAAAATTCCCCTATCGTAGAAGAGCTAAATGGTAAATGGTAATGGTGATGGTTTATTTAGATCGGCTAAAAACTTAAAAATATAAAAGTCTGCAAAAATATACCAATTCCAGACCCCTTTCCCCATAAACTGCGGCTATATTCTACTTTGTTTTAAAAATAAAAGTTCCATTAAATAAATCAAAGTAAGGCTTGCATTGACCGGACCATGATTTTATGTTTCTGGGCGTCCCTAAATACGAGGTCAAAAGGGCCCAGGCCCATTACTCATCTAGCTCATTTTCTTTTTGTATTTGCTCTTTCCATAAGCCAAAGCAAATTACAAAAACAATTTCGCGCGTTTTCTCTCTTACTCTTTTCGCTCTCTGAGTTTATAAGTAAAGCAACTACACTAGAGTATGTTTGTTGTTGGCCTTTTGTGCTCTCTAAAGTCTTAATTATTAATTAATTTTAAATTTCAATTTATAATGTTGAAAGACATTAAAAAAAATTGCATAGCAATCAAGGAGCGTCGGTCAAAAAAAAACTTTTATGTGATTTTTTCCTTCTAAGCTTAGATATTTAATAAACATTTCAAATCATTTTCCCACGGTGAGCTTATTAAAAGCGTATACCAAGAAATGGATTTTTGTTATGGGGAAAGTCTGACAAATTCAATTGGTAGGTAAAGTTTGCCTTCGAAACACTGTTACCTGCAGAATTAAGGATCTTCTTAAGTATTTAGCTTCAATAAAATAAATATAGTTTTGGATTTTTTTATAAAAAACTGAAAGCAAATTTTTATGTACTATCATTTTTAATTTTTTCATGATTTTTTCCCGTATTTTTAATAGTGTATATACTATTTTTTTCAATGCAGATAACAACATACAAATACGGTTTTCTTTAAATCTGTTTGTGCCCCCTTGCTTTAGACAAGTTGCGAGCAGTCTCTCAATTTGCTTGATTGTGGATCTTGCGCTCATGTGCGCTCTTGCTTATTGCTCTGCTTACTCACACAAAGAAAGATTTGTTTGCATGAGTTTTGCCCACCACTGCCATAGATACTATGCATGACAACTCCAGAAAGAATGCTAAATATATTTTTTTTAATGCATTTGTTTTTAAGCCCCTCGCAAAGTGTATGCAGTTGAATTTTCCTATAGTGAGTTCACTCGTTTGATTCGCTATATAGAAAATTGTTTATTCAGAAATTCGTAAGATGAAGATCAGTAAAAGATAAGTGTGACAACTAGATCTATCATGTAACACTAACATATTATAAAAATTTTTATACTATTCAAAATATTTATATATTTTTAATATTGTAACTTAGAATTAATTCTAGGAAACAAAGTAATTAAATAAGCAATGCACCCTGATCGTACTTTAGCTAACTTTCGGCGGCTTGCACAAATTTATTATACCCTTTTACCATAAGGTACAGGGCTTAAAAATACAACGAGGAAAAAAAAGAGGTACGAACTAATCCGTGACTGTAGCCCGATGGGTGAACTCTTTAACGATATGCACCGACTCACATCAACAACTGACCGGCTGAAAAAAGGAAGTCCAAATAAAAACTAAACATGATGTTAGAAAAAAAGCCAAAAGACCACCGTTGACCAAATGGGCGACTCGTAATACAGTATTGGTCTAGGATGCTCGGAGAGGAAGGTCAAGATGACTTAAGATAGAAGACGTGATAGAAGGGATAGGCCGTTCGAAAGAGAGGACAAAATAAAGGCTATTGTAATTAGAGCATAAGACACGGAAAGGACCGTACAAAGCAAAATTGGATCTACAAAATTGTGGGGCTAATGGGCGAAAATTGAGGGTTACGAGTTTAGTGGAACCAATAAGGCCGAGTAGGTCGACAAAAATAGTGTCCCGCTTCATTTATTTTCGCCGCGATGTATTTTTAAGACGATTCATCAAACATAAGCTCCTTTTTAAACAAATTTAAATGTTTTGTGGCTTAAACGTCCAAGTTATGTCGAGAACCTGAGAGGTTGAACGGGCTACGGACTCGGATTCAGCAGTCTGGTTTCTGCCAGCATTATTCGGGTTTCTTTTGCAGATCTGTCAAGAAGCAAGTTTCGAGCCAATCATTTTTGAGTTTGTATATGTAAGTCTAATAAATTTTTCCAAAAAAAAAATCCAGCTACCTCCTAAACTATATTTTTCTTAAAACATCCTCGAATTCTCAATATAGCAATGCAAAATGTGACGCGAATAATTCAATTTTTTCTGAAAATCAGCTGTAGGGTATTCCGCCGTCGCACACCGTTTCGACTGATTCACATTTTTTTCTCAACTGTTTTGATTATAATTTGTATTTTTACGCACCAACATGATAAAATCGTGCAACAAAAACTATTCTATGCTTATAACGAAGATGGCATGCTCTTATGAAGTTATTACCATGGTGAGTGCACAAAGCAAACAAAAAAAGCAGGAGAAAGAAAAGAAAAAGGAAAGGGTCACGCTTGAATTGAAATTGCGCACAAAGAAATTTTTTTTTATTCTCCTACGGCTTATCTGGGGCTTGTGGTAAAACAGGGTTGTAAAGTGCATTTTGATACACTTGTAGAAAGTACGTTCATTTTACATGAGATTTTATGCAAATACATTCTTAAAAGAAAACCAAGGACGTACCTTGCTAAGGATCTCAAGAGCAACAAGTATTAAACTCGTTTTTTTTTTATCCTCCAAGCTCAGCCAGAAATGCAACCCTCAGAAACATTTTCACTTTTCAGCCAGTCCCAAAATCTGTAATCAGATGTTCACGTTTCCGACTTTCAAAACGAATTCCGAAAATTCAATGTAGCAAAAATTTTCGACAAATTGAGTTTTTTCTTACTTTAATTTGGGATTGAGAGTGATACCCACATGAGCGCTCAATTTTTCATACTCGCGATAGGGTATATAAACTACGGCGCGCACAAGCAGTCCTTTTTTTTTTTTATTAAAAATGAAAGTAGTATCAGATGAAAAAATGCATTGCTTAAATTCCAGCTGTGCTTAAAGAAAAATAAATCTAGGAACTTAAAAATATAAAACTTGCCAACTGCATTGTGACAGTCTGCAAAGTTTTCCAAAAGTGAACTAGTGTGTGTATATACATTTTATTTTATTGTATACTATACCTACTTAATATATAAGTATTATATATATACATGAATAAGCACATTTTGTTTGTGTGATTGCAACAGTTTGTCGTTTGTTTACACCCTTTACCCATGGGAAAAAGAATATTACAAATTTCTTCAATATATGACATGGAATATCCGGACCATAAATTTATTTAAAAATATCGATTCGAAACGGGTAGAGATATGTGCCATGACTGTCTGTCCGGATAACAAAATGGATCTTTGAAACTTTTATCAAAAGACGAGCTCTGACATATGACCGCGTTCTTTTGTAGTAGGGGATAAAACTATCTGGCACTGTTAAAAACATTGTTAAAAACTTGCAAACTTTAAAGCTATACAAAAGTTAAGCTAATTTTATACTGATAAAAAAATGAAACATTAAATTAATTATTTTTGCATTCTAAAATAAGACCAAATGATCTTAAAATAAGTTTAACATGTTTAAATTATGAAAAACATTACCAAACTTAAAAAATTTGCAAACCAAGACAAAATATTCTTAAATTAGATTAAAAGTCTTGAATGAAAATAAAAATATTCTTCAACTTAAAAAAAGACCAAAGCCTCTTAAAATTATACAAAAAATTCTCAAATTTAGATTTTTATAAAAAATATTGTATATAAAATAAAAATTGTGAATATGTATTCCTAAGTTTAAAATTTGTATTATTATAATACCAAAAATTGTTGAAATCATAGATGGCGCCAGTGTAAATCAATAATAAGCTTGAAAACTTGCATCTAAAATTTTCATGAGATTTTGTTAGGTTTTTTTTCCCCTTTTTCCTTATTAATTTAATATTATATAACAAATATTTTGATTTAATTTTTAATATGTAAATATCTTAGTTGTAAAGCTGTAAAGGCTAAACTCTTAGATATGTTTTGTAATTAATCAGTAAATGAATATTTAAAATATTAGGATAAATAAATAAATAAATTAATTAATACCAAAAAAAAAGATTCTAAATATAAGAATACCGAAATATTCCTAAGTTTAAAATTTGTATTTTAATAATACCAAAAATAAGATTCTAAATAAAAGAATACTGGAATTTTTCGAAACGTGTCTTTAAATCCCCACAAGCATTTCCTTTAAAAACGCAAACACTTCTCATTGCATCGATACAAAGATTGGTCCATTTGTCCCTTTGGGGACTCACGAATGCTTTTTGCGATACGTGTCTCGGAAAAAAGTAGTAATGGTAGATCAAGTTTACTTAACCCTCGGGTAGCGCTTCAAAAATGTCCATCTGTCCCTCCGTACCATAACCATAACAGCTACATATTTTAAAAATATTACTATTGAAAATAGTTTATTTATAAATTTAGAACCCCAAATCACAATTACTGCAACAATATTTTCTGTTAATTTTAAATAAGCAAGAGCCATAAGATTGGGAATGCAGACTCATATGCGTATAATAACCAACAAAAAGTCGATTTTTCCACAAAACTACATTTTACCCCGATTTCCTTTAAATACCACAATCCCAAAAAGAATGCAAAATTTTTCGCATATAATTTTTTATTTCAGAAAACCATGTGCAGAGTATTCCACTGACGTGACCCCGACAAATTTGCATTTTTTTTGTATATCACATTCCTTCCAAGCGTCTGTGTGCAAAGCCGCCGAGGAACCACTTGCCATGCCATGCCATGCAACAAGAGCATGTCGTCAAAGGACTTGCATCACAAAGTGATACCACTTTGCCCTAACCACTTCAACCCACAAGACTGCAACAGATGAGGAAGCTGCTTTTACTTATCTTGTTTTTCGATGCTGTGACAGGCATACTGATTTAGTATACTACAAGCTGCAAATATCTAGTTAATTGGTTACAAAATTTTTACTTTTATTTTCTTTTTCAAATATCTTTAAGTACTTCGAGGGACACAAGTTTTTGCATACCTAAACAAAGTAAATTTTTGCATCTATACAACAGACCAGTCAATAGTAAATATTCACTTGGTTCAGACTATAGCAGCTAAGTAAACACATAAAATATCAAAGTGCAGCTGAGTATGAGGCAATGGATACCACACAAGGACATTTGCAAAGCCATGTAGATTTATAGAAATGTGAACCGGCCACAAAAGTTCCAGAAGTTTCATTTTAACTTGTCTGTTGTTGACAAGATATGCGCCAAGGAGGCCAGATGCCTGTCAACTTGTTTTCAGCTAACATATGGCAGAGACAGACTTGACAAGAAAGTTGAGTTCGAGCAGAACAAGAGAAGTTGGACAAACTAGGTAAATGAAGATGCATTGTGGAAAATATGTATTTCTATAGCTTACCCAAGGTAAGAGACAGTTTGGAAAAGCATTAAGAGCGAAAGGTAAAAATGTGCATTAAAATTGAGGTAAATATTTTAAGACTTCAAATGTGAGCTGGACGTATTGTCAACATGGGATAGTATATACTAATATACATATGTTTACCATATGTTGCATAAAATAACATAACGATTAAACATTGGAGTTTTCAAAAATTTAAGAAAAGCTTTTCATATAAGCTCCTGACTCCAATATAAAGAGGAAACATTTAAAGTGTTCACTTATCAGGCAGAACTGTAGAACTGCAGAAGCTCTTGTTGGGCATTTTTGCATTTGTGCACAAAGTTCCTGGTGGGGCACGTCTACATTTATGCCCAACCCAGACCCTTGACTATGAAAAGTAGGTCACTTCTGCCCAAAACGGGTTGGTCAATAGTGGGGACATTTTTTTTTTACTGAAAATAAACAAATATATATTGTACTGATAAATATCGAAATCTTTACATTTTCTGCAGTTAACCGTAGGAACCCGTTAAGGTTCCTGGAAGCCTTTTGCATTTTCAAAACCTTTTCGGACACACCATACAAAAGCTTTGGAGCATGCTCCCAAACATGAAAACCTGACAGAAAAACCATTCAGGAAATGTTATATTAAAGCGAGGCTGGTACAATCTCTACATCACATCGAAGGCTATGGAACCATGACGAAGAGTTCTATGCAAGAATCGAGACCGTCTACCTATGATACTAAAATTGTAGATAGGAAGTTTAGCCGCGAGGTAATTTTGGATCCCACATTCTTCCCGTGATGACATTGCAAAACTACAGTCATAATAGAGTATCACAGACTGCATTCTCGTGAGAATCTTTGGTTCCCAATACAAAAACTCACTACAGCCAAAAACTAAGATGTTGGAAGTCGGAAGATGTCCAGCGGGATGAATGTTCAATGCGACCGTGTTATTAATTTGTATAAGGATTACATCGGACCACTGTCGCTATAATTAGATTCCAATGTACTTTGAGGAGGAACCCATGGTAAGGCACGATCAAAAATGTCAAGAAGTCAATGCCGTGGAAAACTGCGCTTATAAGAATATTGCAGAAGTGGGGGTTTTCAGCGGGAAGGAAGTTTAATGCGACTGTGTTATTAATTTTTTCAACATATCCGAAGATAGATATCACGGAATAGAGTAGGCTTACACAAAGCGGCTGGAGGGACGGGCTACATGATTCTGTATCCCGATAATGGAATTCAAGAAGAGCAAGAAATCTAGACATATCCTTCAGACGGTTGAAACTCTTTTTGAGTTGGTTGTAAGGTAATAGCGGATTTAATGCGGTCTTCGAAAAATATTCAGGGCATCTTTGCAATTGAAAAGCAGAGACTACCTTCGCAGATTTTTATTAATTACACTCAAGCCTTATTACATCGAAATTAAAATCGACAGCCGTTTGAATCGAAACGCGTCAAAATCGAATGAATTCTGTGTGAATTAAATCTTGTAAGTTGTCGTCCGAATTTGTGGGCATAGGGCATATTATAGTCGCAATGTCTCGGCCGACCCACTTGTTTTCCTTCAGAATGGTGTTGCTTTATCAACAACCATTTAGCTCAATAAAAAATGTAAAAAGGACACCAATTTCCACTAGAGTCTATAGAGAGAGTCCAAATCAACTTCATCAACAATTCAAAAACAAAATTTCTGTGTCAAAAGTTTAATCAAAGCATCAAATGCGTTTGTCCTGTAAATTGCTATGTAAACAAACTGTTAAAACCTCTGAATAAAGCAACTTTCAAGGACATTGTCGGCTTTATGTCTAAGTCTATTATCTCAATACACCCACACACACTAGGGAAACATGGCGCAGGCACATCCTACCCGTACATGATAAGACTTTCGTTACACTTCATTGAATCTGTAAAGGAACACAAAAAAAAAAAAACCGAAGGGAAAACAATGTGAGGAAATGTGGCAGCCGTATTACATTTTCCAATCGTCAGACAAATAATAATAGGACGCACTGTGGAAATTCTTTGCATAAATTTTAGATGTAAATGAAAAATCAACTGAAAGTATGTAGGGAAATGTATACAAAATAATAAACAAGATAGCAAACAATAATGTTAAGAACATACTTTATAAAGTCAGACCATTATGAATCTAATTCAGACTCATAAATATTTATTGGATGAATGCGCAAACAAATATGAATATTAAGAAACGCCTTAGAAATCTAAAGGCGTCTTTATGTCTTGTTTTTCTAAAGATTTATTAGTGAAAATTTAATGAAAAGTTTTGTTTTGATTTGACAAAACTGGTAGTAAAAACTGGCCAAAAAAAATGAGTAACAAGATATCGGATTTTTGCTGCGACATTATTTTCAATTTTGCCGTCTTAGACAATCAAAATGTATTTGTCAAGTTTCTAAAAATTGGCATTATCATTTTAAGCATTTAGAAATATCTCAATGGCCTGGGGAGTTATAGGCAAAAACGACAAAATTAAAACCCTTTGTTTAGAACATTTTGTGTAAACTACGTTGGCGCAGGGTATTTTAAGGTCGAGCACGCCTTGCATTCCCAAATTCATACAAATTAAAGAATATGCAGAGCATAGTACGGTCGGGATGTCTCAAAATGAATATTGAATGCCTGACGGAGCCCCCTATTTATACCCTGTACCTAAAGGTACAAAGGGTATACTAGATTTGTGCAATGTATGTAACGGACAGAAGGAGGCGTGGCAGACCCCAAGTCCTTTAACCCATAATGCTTATCATAACCTCGGGTAGCGATTGAGCCATGTCCGTCTATCCGTCTGTCCGTCCGTCCGTCTGTCCGTCTGTATGAACACCTAGATCTCGGAGACTATAAGAGCTAGAGATACGAAACTTTACCAGCTGGTGCGCATATTTCCTGAGAAGATGAAGTTTGTTGAATCATGTCAATATCTTCCCCCGTTCCCTCGCAGTAGAGCTGCGGTCCCCCCGCTCCCCGCAATCGATTTACCGTGTTTTCTCGCACACCCGTCAACATAACAACTTGAAACTTACCTCATATACTTTAAATAACTTCTTTGACGTAACTTTTGAGTTTCATCAAAATCGGTAAAAATTTAGGGAACTTATAGGTATAAATATCGAATTTCACCAAAAAAAAAAAATTCCAATTGGAAAGTTTTTAGAAGACATATGCAGGAATAAATTTTTCTTTTGAGAAAATAGGTACAGGGTATTACACTGTCGGGCACCGCCTCGATTGTATTACCTTTTTATTTAATAATTTCGAATGAACACATTTTTCTCTTTAAATATTCTATACACTTACATTATTTACTTCGAAAAAGAATAAGCGGAAGGAACTTTGTCTTTTGCGAGTGTCCCTGTATAAGTTGTTGTTAGACTCTTTTCCCTTTAATATATATATGCATATATGCCCGGCTGCACCACAATTTTTTTGGATTTGACAGTTCGTCCGTAGGTACACCTAAATTTTGGGCAGCGCTGAAGAACGTTCTCAGGTCAAATTAAAAAATATTATCCGTTTCAACCATTTTAAATATACTTTCTATTTCTGAGTGGAAGGTCCGTACTGAACTCAATGTTTATTCAATACAAGGATTTTTCAAGAGATTACCTAATAAACAATGTACAAAATGGTTGTGAAAATGGTTATATGTTAATGCCTGCCATATTTATCTTTGAAATGTGTAGCAATTGATTAGTGTCTCTACTTTTACCATAAAAGTTATCCTATCAAAACTTCGATAACTATAAACACCTTGTTGCTTAGAATATCATGACTTTAAAAGATAAAGTTTTGTAGGTTGCTATTTTAGACCGTATCTAACCCGTTTGGCTAGAATAAAATTTTTAATTTTAATTTTTAGTTCATTTTATTTATATAACGTCTTTATTTTATTCATGTATGCAGGAGACACAAGCTGTTCCATCATGGCCTGTGATATAAATTAATCGATAATCGTACATGAATTCTTTTTAACATAGAATTTTTTTTTAAATAGAAAACCTGAGAGTTTAACTTCAATGAAACATAGAATTTAGAATTTTATTTCTACAAAATTTTTCCTCCAAAATTTGATGAGCGGTAAATATTTGGCCTTGTCGCATCCAAAATTAACCTAAATTAAGCTTCCACAAAAACTGTTCTAATCTATAAGAAAAATGTTGCACTGCTTTTCAGCTGGTTTTCGCTATTTATCTGGAGGTAAGTAAGCTAGTTGAAAAACACTTGACACATCCTATATTTTTAAAATTTAAGACACTTGAAATATACCGAAAAGTTTTCGGTGCGAAAATTCTTTTTAAATTCTTTGTGTGCCTTGCGTAACTACGAATAGGACCGATGGGTGGTGGGTGTGATAGGGTAGAGCAAGTGCCTTATTTCTGTATAGTCGTTCCACTTGCTAAACCGTTCCGATAGTTCGATAAAAAAGAGACAGGACCGCTAAGCGCACATTGACAAATATCCCAGATCTTTAAAAAGAGTTTTCCCCGATACTGGGGAGTTCTTTTAGAAGTGCAGGGTAGTCACATAACAGGTGATGGATGATTTCAATATCCTACTTATCTATACGACAATAGTTGTAATGGGGAACATGCATTCTCTGAGCCTAGAGACCAGAGATGGGCCAAAAAAGAACGGCCGAAAAATGAGAGTGTGTAAGAGAGCTATATACTACACTGCGCAAATGAATTGCGTTGCAAAAAATTGCATTAGTTTTTAATATTCATCGTTACTATGATTTGCATCTCATCTTACTATAATTATCAGTTTTTAGATTGTTATTAATTATATAGACTGCCAAAAAAATATGTTTTGCTACATTTCTATAGGGACAAATATCATCTACTCTACCATGGAACATAATGATACAGAAAGGGATATATCAGAGGGACTACCAGGTGAATATAGACATCAGAAAACGGAGATAAGTGCATTGGGTTTCCAGCCCAGTAAGCAGAGGTCCCAAAACATGCGACTACGTGACAGTGTCTTACTTCATAAAGAAAAAACCCCAGACAAATTACAAAAAGAAGAAAAGCCTGATCCAAATGATGATGAAATAGATCAAAAGGATAATAGATCAGTTACGTTTAACGAACGCTGGCTCACGTTGAAAGACCGCGAAGCAGAAGTGAATGAGTTTGAAATTCCGAAGCCAATTTTGAAACCTCCGCAGAGCAGGGACGAAAAGGAAGTTGAGAACAAACAAAGTCAATCAAATTATGAAGAAAATCCTATAACAGAACACAAGAGCGCTTTGGAAAAAATGACTAAGCCGACTCGGACAGATAGAGCGCTTGATATCATAATATATGGAGCGACTGGAGCACTGGGTAGCTACACGGTTTTGGAAGCTGTAAACGTTTTAAAAAAACATAAATGGGGGATAGCCGGGCGTTGTAATGTATGTAATTAACAAAAATACAATAACTTGCAACTTTAGATCCATAAATTCCGTAGGATAAGCTGAGGTCTGTCTTGCAGAATGTAAGCATCTTAACAAATGTTGCATGTCAGAATATACCCACTTTTATAGCCGATGCAAACGATATGACAGCTTTAATAGAGCTAGTGCAGCAATGTCAGGTAAGTAGCTTTTTCAAGATTATCTTCTAGAATAAAGTAATGTTTTCACTAGATTTTAATAAACTGTTGTGGTCCCTACGAGGAATACGCGCCTAGTATTGTGCATGCTTGCATTACGGCCGGTACGCATTATGTGGACGCTAATATGGATCCTCGGCTTTTGAAGCAGTTCCATTCACAGTTCCATGCCGAAGCACAGTGTGAGAAGATCTATGTTATAACATCTTGTGGATTTGTAAGCTTTGTTATCGATATGGGCATGAACTACATCGAACGCAATTTTTCAGGTAAATTTAAATGAACTTAACTGCTCAGCAGTTCCTTTGTTCAATATTTTGATTGACCAATTGCAGGAACGCTTAACACTGTGGAGGCCTATTCACAGTATTGTCGTCTGAGTACACGATACTTTGTACCTGTTTTAAATTCTTCCACATGGAATTGTGCCATAACAGCTTTGGCCAATGCATATGATTTGGATTCCGGTTGCATAATACAAAATGCTGCAGCTGCCTTGGCTGCTTTTCAACAAAACGTAGCCAGTAATCGCATTAACGCCTTGGTTAATGCCATAATACAACTTGGAAGCATGACAAGTAGCTATCAGTTCCCAATTGCACGAGCTGAGGCTATTAATGGTGTCTCAATACCCTTGCCTCTTGTAGACGTACACGTGGTGAAAGCCTCGCAGGAGTTTATTAGCAAAAAAGAAAAGAAGCCACCAGTTGAGTTTAAAAACCATTTGACATTTCGGTGAGTAAGGTAAATTTTATTCATGTTTCTACATTTATACGTTTATCCATGCAGATCCTATTTCTTGGCCTTTTTTGCGCTAATTTGGTGCTTGGTACTTTTCATTTTGGCACAATTTCCTGTTACAAGGAAGCTACTTTTAAGTTTTCCGCGTCTTTTTTCGCTCGGCATATGCACCACGGACTGCATTGACAAGGACTCTGCAAATGAATTGTTTTTCGCAATCACTCTTAAGGGAACCGGCTTCTATACACGCGCTGCTAGCAACCGGGATGAACTTCGTCCTGCGGTTTGTGGTCCTAGTCCTACACAGTCGCAGAAATCTCTTAAAGCAAGTGAAAAAGTGGTAAATGTCAAAATCTGTGGAATTAATCCGTTTTTTGGCATTGGATGCGTAGCTTTGCTCTCGAGTGCCATCACCATACTGAAGGGAACTGGTTTGCCTGATAGGTAAATTGCTCAAGAATTGGAATACTCTCTGGCTTACCTAATTTCTTATGTTTCGCCTTAGGGGTGGTGTTTTTACGCCTGGCGCTGCTTTTCGAAACACACAAATTTTGGAGGAAGCCAGTAAGCATAATCCGCGTTTCCAGTACACTGTTACATAAGACGAAAATAAATTATTAGTTTTTATGCTAAATTGTTTTTAAATTTTATTATGGTAAAAAAACGTTACTATTTGTAGTCCAAAGAGCTCACTGATAAAACTAAGACTCACAATTATTATAATTTGAATAATTATAAAATTGGAATTTGGGAGCTGGACAAATCTTTTGCTTTATATTTTAATTCATGGCAATTGACTAGAAAAGAACAATATTCCACTTTGTTTCATAAACAAACAAGTTAAAACCACCAAATTGATAAACTCTTGTGAGTCTAATCAAAAATGTAACACTGACATTTTCACAAAACATCCGCAAAAACCTCATAAGCCCGCTTTCCTCAATATTACTACAATCCTCGACTTAACCAACAAAAATTTTGATGCAGGGCTGCGAATGACATTTTTATTTTTACCTTAAAGACGTATACTCCATTGCAGGTTGCAACATCTTCAAAGTTGCTGTAGCGCAGACATCTCTTGAGGAATAACTGGTAATCCGACCCATGCGACCAATGCGATCTAATGAGCTTCATCAACCTCGCTCGATCTTTCGTTTTATTCTTGCCAAAAAGGTCACTAAAAGAAACTTGAGTCAAGGGGAGGACCAAAAATACGGACCCTCCCCCTAGATTCAGATTTACAGTATTTCTATTTATCAAATGTCATTTAAAAAAATGAGTACTAGAAAGCATATTTATAACCTAGTACACATTTTAGATTGGTTCATGTATTGTGGACTCAAGGTTATAATTTATATAAAATGTATGTACTTTTCGAGGTTACCACCACTAAGTCTCCCTCAACTGTTTTCCACTTTTTACTTAATTCGCAGACGTTCCATTCCATATAACCCAACCAGCAGAGAAATATTTTTTAAAGTCGGTAGAGGGTTTTGGTAGTTATATGGTCACAGAAATCGGTACATCAAAATAAAGGATGTTACAGGGTATAGTATAGTCTGGATGTGCCGACTGTAGACGTTCCCATAGGATTGGCGTAAGCGCATCACATAAAATTTAAGAAAATATGAAAATCTAATATCAAATCTGGAACCATGGCTTAAATTATAAAACTTATTTGTTATTTATTATTATTTGTCCAGATAGTCATGTTTAATATCTCAGACAACTTGACGTTTTGAACTACTATACGTTCAACAGTATAATAGATATGTATATGCAGAAAAAGTCGTGACAGGCTACAAGTTCTACGATAATGCTTGGTATAACCTTGGGCAGCGATTGGACCATGTAAATTCGGCTGGAATGGGATCTTGGAAATCCCAAATTTCAGTAAAAGGTGCAAACGCAGATCATGTTTAACATACGTTTTTATGGTCGTTGAATCCGAATCCAAGATCTAAAAAATCCCATCACGTCATGGCTCTGCTATAACCTTAAAAATGTTATTCAGTGCCCGACAGTGGGAAAACCTGTGCCTATAAGCTCCTTAAATTTAAACCGATTTTTGATGATAATCAAAAATTACGTCAAATACTTGATTTCTTGACACACAGATGCAAGTTACCACGACGCATAGCTCTGTTAAATTTCAGATAAAAATATTTAACGGTGTAACTAAAAAGCGGATTATTCTACAAGGGGGAATGGGGTAAGATATTGATAGAATTCAACAAACTTCATCTGCTCAGGCAATATGCGCATCTGCTGGTAAAGTTTCGATCTCTAGCTCTTATAGTCGACGAACGGACGGACAAACAGAAGAATATGGCTCAATCGCTATGATAAGCATTTTGGTATAAAGGACTTAGGGTCTGCCACGCCTCCTTCTGTCCGTTACATACATTGCACAAATCTCGTATACCCTTTGTACCTATAGGTACAGGGTATAAAAAGCTCAAACAAATTTTTCTCTACTAAGGTTGTCCGAGTAGAGTGATTTATATCAAACAGTGTAGAGTATATACAAAATATTCTTGATCAGCACAAACAGCTAAGTCTATATGGTCACGTCCGTATGAACAACGGAATCTCGAATATTTTAAGAGTTAGGGAAACCGAACTTTATCAAAAGATGCGGACTATCTGTTATCTTTCCCCGTTTGCCCGCAAGAGAAAATCGCGGATCCTGTCAAAATTTTAATTTTTTTCCTTGAAAAAGTGGTTAACATGTCGGCCAAGTTCCCGACTGATTCTTGATAATTTAAATTAAACTATTTCTCTAGGGAAGGACTAGCTTGGCTGTTCGGGGCGGTCTTAATCAAACAAGTTTGCTTTTATTTTGTTTAATCATTCGAATTTAAATCATTGACGGTAAGACCATTTACTTACTTAGCACTCAAGATGAACCACTTCCCAAAAATATTCAGTGGGTTAAGCTTTTATTATGATATAATGCCTAAATGTGCTAGACCATGGTATTAAATAGCCATAACTGGAAATCTTATTTGAATAATAAAAAATTTTCCTTCTTTTTTATACAAGGCACACTCATATACATATATACATATTCATATAGTTTGCATTAGGTATAATATATTTATCTAAATGCTGTCAAATTAATTATCACTTTAAAAGTGCATAAAATTTATATAATCTAATATTCAAATATTTGCAAAGGAATCGCAAATTAGCACTTTCGGTTTGTTTAATGTTTAACAGTGTTCATTTTATGCTTAAACATGGATTTAATTATTTACTCAGTTCATTAATAATGCCAGTTTCACACATAAATTTTAATTAAAGTGCTTAGCTTTTCTGACAATAACTAAATATTGCGAAATAATTGATTATCATTTAATTATAATTATTGAACATTTATTAAAACAGATAAGCTGGGTTTATTATCGAATAATAAAAGTCAAAAGCATTGAGTAATTTTTGGGCCGACTCCGTCAATTGTATATTATATCACTAGTCCAGGTTTAAAATAAACTCTTCTTTATATTCAGATGGAACATATCTTTGGTTGCACCTATATGATTGTCATATTGTTGGAAAGCGAGTTTCGGAAGACGTGCACGCATTAGATATCCCATCATAAGCGTCGCGTTGGAGATAAGGTACCATAGCACATCCTTTTTATTTTGTAATGAGTTCGACATCTGTCAACATTAAACAGTGCACGTTGTCAGCAATTTCATAACACAACCTATATTTTACCTTTGGTAATCATGTCCACTTTTGTGCCAGAAAAAGAGCGTATGCGGGAAGCTCTGCTTTTCTGCTCAATGTGAAGAAACCGGCTGCTGAATCGCATTGAACGCATTTGAAGGCCTATGGCGACAATGCTTTCGAGAATCCTAAACGCAAAAAATCATGGGTTGATGCCCGCCAACTGTCAAAATCATCCGTAAGACCAAATCGCTTTGGACGGAAGACGCTGCTGTGGGTTTGGTGGGATCAGCGGGGTATCGTCTACTATGAGATGTTGAAACCAGGTAAAACTGTCAATGCCGACCGCTACCACCAACAACTGATCAAATTGCAACATGCTCTTCGTGAAAAAAGGACTATCAACAAAGACATGACAAGCTGATTTTCCTCCACGACAACTCAACATCTCACACGTCGAGAAAGGTCGGCAACCACTTCGAGACACTCAACTGGGAGGTACTTCCCCATCCCGCTAATTCACCAGACCTGGCCCCTTCCAACTACCACCTTTTTTCGTTGATGGGCCACGCCCTCGCTGATCAGCACTTCGATTCTTACGAATACGTCCGAAAATGGCTTGATAAGTGGTTTGCCTCGAAAGAGAAGTAATTTTTTTGGCGTGGTATCCACGAATTGCTCTAAAGATGGGAAATATGTATAGCTAGCAAGGGCCAGTCTTTTGAATATATTTGTTTTTGTTTTCTATGAAAGAAACATGTGTTTCTTTGACTAAGAAACAGCGGATTTAAGCTTTTACACTTGGTATTTCAAAAAGTATTCTGCGTACGGACAATGAATATGGTATCGAAATTTGATGTCCCTAGCACATGTCGATTTAAATTGATTCAAGTTCTGCTTGATGGAAAGGTGGCACCCACAACTGACTCCTTCGGAGGTTTAAGAGTAATTAGTAAAAAAAATACTGGAATGTTTCCACTCATTTGATGCGGTACTAACATCATATCGAGTTTAAACCACCATGTCAAGACGCAAAAAAGGCTTCCAAAGTACATCAATTGTGACATCATTCATTTGTGTGCAATGTGTCAACTTGCTTCCAAATTCTTTGCACCTATTGCATTACAAAACACTTGATTCACATAAATTTTTTACTTGTAAACCAATTAAAAACCCATTTCATCATATCAGAATATGAATATGATATGATTCTATGACACTCTTAATTTCTATATTTAAAGCTTACTCAGCATTCCGAATGCGAAGTAAGCATATCCTCAACCTTGTTCCTGTAAACTCAACTCAGTTTTAAATCGTTTTTAATTAAGAATATGTTAAGGTGTTGACATTTTGCAGTTCCCTTGGTAGACACTGTCGTAATCTGTATATTTGTTATTTACACTACCATCTGTCCGGATGACATTGAGAGATGTTCGCAGCAGCTATGTGGGGCATGTGGCAAAGTGCATATACGGTGGATAATATTGTGCTTCAATATTGTAACTGCTGTGCGTACTTACCTCACACCCCATCCAGCAATATGTGCATATTTACTTTTAACTCTCGACCAGAAATGGCTTTTACGAGGGCCGTTCCAGAATTAGCTGACCTAACCTACTACTGTTGGTTAAACTTAAAAAAATTAAACCAAAAAGTGGAAGAACCATATTTGCAAAGCTTTTCTATGCTGTACTATTCTTTAATGCCCATGCCCTTATTCCCTTTTCCACACTATATCCCGCATGTACTTTATAGGCACTATCACATCTATTTCTGGCGTAACATATATTCGCACAAGCCTTTTACACGTTCGTGCCTTCGGTGCACGGTTGAAAAAAATTGACATATTTAACAAGACGTACGAAGAAGAGTGTAAGTAGAGTGGATTAGGAGGGGCATTTGCTTTTGGATTCCATCTTATATCTAAGACAAATAACACAAGCTTACAAATTTTAGGTTCATCGAGTGAAGGAGAGGAGTGAGTGGAGAACCACGAAAATTACATTCATTTTTTTTTTTCTTTTTGAGATGTTTTTGGGCAATTTTTTCAGCTATTCGTCAATATCTCGCAAACAAAATTTTGTTTCGATATGAGTGACAAATAGATCGAAAGGCAATGATGTGCTCTTTACGGTGGTTTACAATATGTGCAGATTAAGATCTTGCAGCTATTGAAAGCGATATGAGGGTTTGTGACAAAGCCACGAAGGGTGACTACTGCTGGATGCAAATTCGTGAAGACGTAACTGAACGCAAACGATCTACAGTTCTTACCCGATTTTGAAGATCTTAGGCTTGAAATGTTGTGTGTAAAAGAATTCTCTTTCAGCTCAAAGCTAAAAAATTAAAAAAAAATTTTTCTTTTTAATAAAAACCAAACCAAACATTTGTAATTTTGAAAAATGATCGAAAATTAATTTTTTTTCGACTTTGGTTCAATTCTATAATTTTTGCTTAATTTTGTTCGCGAGATATTGACTGAAAAAAGTACCCAAAAACATATTTTTCGAAAAAATCTTGAAAACGGTTCTTAAGAAAAAAGAAAAATGAATGTCATATTCGTGTTTTTCGATCCAAAATTACCCTAAAAAAAATTTTATTCGAAGGTTAATTTTTCGTGTAAGCTAGCTCGCAACTACTTCAATTGGAGTTCACAACTTAGTAAAGCAGAGTGTGCCCTAATACGAATTTTTTTTCTGGTGTTCTTTATACATTAAATTTGTATACCCTGTACCGTATGGTACAAAGGGTATATTAAGTGCAAGCCGAAAATGTATTTAACATACAGAAGGAGACGTCGGAGACCCCCAAAGTTGCCTAAAGTATGATCAGGGTGACTAAAGAAGTCGATATACCCATGTCCGTCTGTCCGTCTGTCCGTATGAACGCCTAGATCTCAGAGATGGTAAAAGCTAGAGCTACCAAACTTTCGGATAAGATCCCTTATTATGTAGGAGACAAGTTTATTTTTTTGATATCAGGTTTATATTATATTGCTCCCATAGGGGAGGACCTCGAAAACAAAAAAAAGTTTTAGATGGATAATTCATTTGTTTATGAAGTTATCGTAACCAAATTGGCATTCGGAAGTTTTTTATAGTTCCCAAGCACTACCAAATTTGATCATAATCGGTTGATTATATCATATAGCTTTCAATAGAGCAGATCTGTCAAAAAAATGTTTTTTGCTCAAAATTCGATGTGTTGCTTTTGTTTGTGAAGATGTTGTAACCAAATTTGGTGTTTGTCAGTTTTTTGGGGTTACCCAGCACTGTAACAAATTTTATTAACATCGGTTGACTATATCATATAGCTCACATAAAAATGTTTTTTGAACAAAATTCGATGTATTTCGTTTGTTTGCGAAGATATCGTTCCCAAATTTGGGAATCAAGTGTCTTTTAGAGTGCTTAAGCAATATATTGGACATAATTGCAATTATTGGTACAGGTTATCCCAAAGTCGTCCGCGCCCGACTTTAACGTAAACCATCTTTTTTTATCGTTTGTTATTTTGTATGTCTCATTTTCGCATAGTTTTGTAATAAGTCTTTAAGTCCTACTCCTTGTCATTATCTTTAGTCCGGAATTTATCATTAATATCGTTCTGCTGGTTTTTCAGGACCAATGTTACTAAAATTCAGTTCATTCAAAGTATTGCCTATCGCTAGCTACAACTTTTTCCCATATTACTGGAACAGCTCGAATACCTTGACGGTAGAAGTGTTCGTCTTTTGAGGCTATCTAGAAATCAAGCCATTTTGTGATGTCTTCATATAAGTGGAAACCAAGTAGGTTTTAACAGGCTTGGCAACGTGAGGCCGATAGTACTCATGCAGTAGAATCACTCTTTCGTGCCTCTGATCGTATTGTTGCCGTTATTTGCTCAGTGCTCGGCTCAATCGCATTAATTGAGTACGATACCGTTCGCCAGTGATGGTTTCGCTTGGTTTCCTAATTAACACCGACTTGGTTCCACCAACTACACAGCATATCCGAGTTCACTTGTTAAGTTATCACTTGTTTTAAGATATTTGAGGTTATGTAGGAAAAATCACCGTTTTACAGGAACATAAACTCAAATATCCCGAAATCCTGACGTGATGGGCCAATGCCAACCCTGGATTCGGATTCTACACGGCAAATTACTTCGGAAGTGAGCCTTAGCTTTCCAACAACTGACATGACCGCGGTATTTGTTGACCTGTGAAATGCTAATGACGTCCGAGGGATATACTTCTTAAATTTAAATAGCCATAACTTTGCGAAAAATAAATCGTAGATGATCGCTTGAACTTTTGAATTAAAGGGTGGTACTAAATGATGTAACTGGAGTGACAGACCACAAACATTTTTTGCACCCTGTACATAACCTCAAAAGTAGGAAAAAACACCGTTTTACGGGTACATAACTTCAAATATCTCAAAATCCTGACGTGATGGGCCAATTCGTATAATGGTGAAATGGATCAATATACCTACTTACAACCAACTTACACCCCTCTGCAATTTTATAGCATATAAATATTTCAATAGCATAAATAAATTATGGATTGTAATAGCATCCTTATAGCCCCTACTGATGGCAGTGCTTGTTAAACGCCATAATGGATAAAATAATCGATATTTAGTGGGTTAAAACTTATTTATTAATAAAAACTTTAATAGATATTGTATTTTTAGCAAACAACACTTTATTACGATGCTAGATTTTTTAAAGCCTGTTTACGTATAAATAACAATTGATTTATTATTTATGAAATAACAACGAAAAATGAACCACGCATTATTATACTTATCGGGCGTATTAAATTTTACAATTACCAATATGGCGGCAACATATTGCGTATACGTCAAGTTGGCGGTCGCAATGAAAATGGTGAATTGTACTCTGTCGATTTTATTTCCTTTTATTTTTATGTGTTTTTATGTTTGCGAACCGTGCCAAAAAAAAAAATGTATGGAACGCGCAAAATGTTGATTTAATATTTATGACAACAATTGCCAGAGCCGTAAACTTTTAATACGGTTGCCTGTTCGTCTTCGCACACTTGGAAATATTTTTGCAAAATTAAGTTTATTTATTTAGTGAATTTTTGTTTTATATTTTGTCCACGGGATTTGCAGCAAAACTCAACAGAAATGTTATATTTGGCTTACAGTTTTTTTTATAGCTTTTATGACGGCCTTTTATTTGCGGCAACTTGACCGTAAAGTTGGCGAAATAATTGAAATGGTAGTGTGTTCAAAAGGATGGCCATAACATGGGGTTTGTATGCTCTATACTCGTAACAAACAACTTGTTGAAATTGTAACGATTGTGCGAGGGTTAAAATTGCGTATGGCATTTGGAATGTGAGTAGTTTACATAGTGAGTCAAAAAACTCTTGGCACACTTTTGTTTCTAAAGCAAAACAAGTTTTTTTTTTATATACATGACATTGAGCGTTTAAAAAAATACTACTTTTATATTTAAACAATAACGTGGAAGAAAACCGACTCGTATATAATTTATTCGGCTTAACTCCGTAAAGTGAACCGAAAATTTAATTAGGATTCGTTTTGGATCCAAATGTTTAACGGTCCCAATATTACCAAAACGAACTTTTCATGTTGTTGAAATCCGACTACTTTTTTGCAAGAGAAATTAGAGAAATAGACTTAAAAGTGTGCGTATTTTAAACTGCAATACTTTTTAATATTCTTTGAAATCCTTAGATTCTATATATCTATATATCTCTGCTACCTACCAATAATAACTTGTTTATAACTATCGTAGAGAGTCAAAATTTCCGCAGTCTAAAGCGAAAAAATAGAGGCGGTTAAAAAAGTTCGTAGACAATAATTCTTAATTTAAGAATGTTCCTACAGAAAAGAATCTATTTGAATTTCCCCTAGAACTAATAAAAATGATTCAGAGCTTTCTAAAAAATCGGTATTTTGCCGTTCATTTGAGTTAAGTTATATCAGAGAATTGCATTTCTCTAATTTTGTACATTTGTATTTCTCATATCTCAAGGATTGCGCAGCATCTATCTTTTCTGACGATACAGCAATTCTTTGCTCGTGACCTTTAGCCTCTGATATTACTAATAACCTTGAAGATGCTTTTGACATCATCGCTACCTACTTCAATTTTTAATTACTTAAAGACCACATTAACAACATACACAAAAAAAATCGACATAATTATTCGTAAATTGAACCCATTCATTAATAGAAACTCTTTTCTTAGCATAGAAATCGAATTGTATCTCTTCAGATCTATATTTCAAGCAGCAATATATTATAAAGCCCCTGTATGGGCAGATGTTGCAAAATGTCAAACAAATATACTTGGAATATCCCAAAACAAACTGCGAAAAATGATTTTTAAACTTCCTTGGTATCTCTCTACCATTGGCTTTCAGTTTATGGCGAATGCTTTATTAGTTTCAGAGAGGGTCAATTGTCTACGACAAATTCTGGGATAAATGTACTTTTTCCGATTAGCACTGATAAATAATTTACTAAACAGCTAATAAGTTCTAAATATTTTCACCATCTCATATGCCTTATTATATAATCTTAATATTTTAATGACTAAGTATAATAGGTAATTATGCCTAAAATCTTTAGATTTAAAATATCATAATCTATAATGTTTAAAAATAAGTGAATAAATTGAATGGAATGGAATTCAATAGCACGGCTTCTTCATTTTTGGATACCTATTTAAAAGAAATTTTCTTTATGAAATGGATTATGGTATGTTCAATGGAAAGTTTTACATATAATATTATAGCTATTTACCAACAGGCTTCGTCACTATCATAAATGGAAATCGCTAAAAGGGACATTAGTAATTCCTGCCTCTGAACGTTGAATCCTTTTACGCATTTACTATATTCAACGACCACTATCTTCCACAATTTTTCAAAAATTGAACCATACGATAAGTATTTGCAGTCGTCTTGTTGAAATAAAATTGATTTCCCATTTAAATACAATTTTTTCAAGAAAAAATCTTTTCTTTTTTGAGAAAAAACTTTTTTGATTCACTGTAATATTTCACACAAAATAGTTTTAGTCAGTGTGTCTGTCTGTATGTCTCTTTGCTTTGTGCGCTTAAAGTTAAAATAATTTAGATAGAAATGCAATATGAAACATTCCATTAAACAATTCTAAAATACGCTTTGTGCGTACTGGCATACAAAAAGATGAAAAACTTTAAATTAAAGTTGAAATTTTGTAGCAAAGCATTTAGGAAAGCTAAATGCCTCTTGGGTTTTGAAAAACATTCATTTAAATGAAGTCAACTTTTAACAGACAAATTCCAGCTCAACTAACTACGGGGACACTTTAAATATGCATCAGTACCAGTATCCCTACAACCCCCTACACTAGGAGGGAGTAAACAAATTGTAGCTCGGTGAGAATTTCACAGCTTTTGACAGTTGCACAAACCTGCTCGGAATCGTTGAACATTTTGTGGAATTTACTTAACTTGTGCCGCGCTTTGGGAGCTGATTTGGTTTGCTTTTTGGTGCTGTTACGGTTCCAGCTGCGGCTATAAAAGTTTCCTAATGCATGACAGAACTTTTGCCGGAAAAGGGAAACACATATTTATATTTATCAAAACCGCCAATACCAAGGCATTGGCACAATCTCTGGCAGCTGCGTTGGCTGTAACATTTAGCCAAAAAGCCAATTATGTGGCCCACTAGGCAAAGTGAGTTCCACAAAAGTTACCAGCAATCAAAAAAGTACTTTGCATACATATTTCGGTTGGGCAATGTCGTACGTGAATATTCCAAGGTAACTGAGATTCTCTATATAAATGAATGAATGTATAGAGACGGGGAAATTTTTTGCGTGTCTTCTGCCAGGTGTTTGACTACGTGGGAACAAATTACTTAGATATGTGCGTGACGACTGGGGCTTGTTAATAAATAAACAAATGAGATTAAATCACGTATCAATTATTTATGTGCCTAGTTGTGTTTACGTTGAGTAGTAAAAAATCAAATAAAACACTTTGCACAATATTTTTTTAAACGTAAGAATAGCTTAAATTCCATTTAACGCGAACTCCGACTGTGCGCTACGGGATCCTTGTTGCTTTGTTAGTTAGCCCTACATATCTAGTTTGACGACGCTAGCTTGTATATAATTATAGTTTGGGTAAATTGCACAGTCTCTCTACTGGAATGGCTATAGCATCACTATCTACTGTGTTGGGCGGTTTTCTCCTTAATTTCACAAAACCCAATATGCTCAAGTTTGCGATTACTCATTACTCAGGAGTTATTTGAGTCTGCAGTGTCTCGCAAGTAACCTAGTTATGACATTCTTACCCAAATGATATATTTTATTGAATCCATTCCCGTTATAGGAACTGAAACAGCGACTTCCCAAGGCTCCCAGCTTCCATACTTTCTACTTCATAATTAGCATGGCATGGAACCTATTGGATATTCTTAAGCGAAAAACTGACGCAAAATGGTTAAAAAAATTCCTGAATGTAAAAGGGAAGGGGAAGGGGCGTCCATTTCCTCGGAGTCCACTTTGACAGAAATCTGCCCTGGGGACTGTGTGTCTAACTAAACTTAATAAATATCATCCATGAGAAGAGCTTTAGGGCAATAAAAGGTACCCCATGACTTGTTCGCGGCACCACCCCAGAGCGAGATCTCAACATACAAAAAATCGGTGATGAAATCAATCATAACTTATTAGGCATTTTCTTATCTGTAAAAGTATTCTGGATGTTGTTTTATTTCGATCGAATCAAATCCTAAAACTTATTCAAGCTGAGAGTCAACTATATTGTATTGGCTTTTCAGCTTTCTTGCTCGCAGAATTGACTGCAACGCTAATCAATAAGCACGAAAAGTTTTTTGATAAATATAATACATTACATACTCACAAGTACACATATTTACTTTTTCTGCCATATAATGGATTAGTACTATTATTATTATTATTAGTTACTATTAATTAATTTAATAAAAATGTTAAATTGATTTCTTATAACAGTTTAGTAGTTTTCAAAGGAAGGCCTGGAAAAAGAGAAGAGATATCAACTCAATTCAACAAACTTTGCCTAACGAACGAACGTCTACGCGCATCTGTTGTATCAATTTGTCTCTTGGGCTTTCTGAAATTGTTGTTTTCATTTAGACTGAAGTATGTACAGACGGACCCAAGGTTATGATTTTGTATTTTTTCTACTAACGGCATGTGTAATAAATAGGCAATTATTTCAACCAAACCTGGAAATTACGATGTTTTGGCCAACACGTCAAAAAACTACGTGGTTTGGTTTTTTATTTATTACTATGTATATATTTGCAACAAAAAATTAAAAGAGATACAATGTAAAAAAACACTTATGTTATGTATTATGATATACTGCTCGCAGCAATGAAAGCGATAAGAGTATTATAAGCGCTTAATTTTAAATGTTTACATAAATAATGACACATCACATATCTGGGATTTGCGATATAAAAATTCATAAATAATTTGGCTCAAAATTAATCCGCTTTTACAATTAAATTAAGGCGTCTTGATTTAACCCTTAACCCAATAAACCTGTAAAAATCACAAAAAAATTGCAAGTTATTGGACAGGCCACTTGCGACATGCATAGAATATTTTGAAAGTAGCCCATACGATCCCAAAAACTTTTATAACAATGATATAGACAAAAGATTACCTCCATCTCAAATACCAAAAGATTATGCAATTTTGACAAAAGGTTCATACCTTGATATAGTTCTGCAGTCAACTAATTAAAGTTTTCCTTTTTTTTTTAAAATCTTTTAAGTCACAATAATTGAAATGAGCTGATAAGAGATGATGTTATTACACTGTGTAGTCTGTTTTTGGCCCCTATTACAAGAGAACGCTCTCAGTGAATTTGCCAACATCAAAAAGTTTGTCATCGTCATGGAATTCTTTTTCCAAGGAGCGACAGGAAAAATTGTATCGATTGGGATATGTAGAATTGTTCCCTGGTCTTTTGATATCTAGAAATTGACTGGTCACCGTAAATTAACTCCATCAGATTTAAATTTGAAGTCTCAAGTTAAAATCGCCAAGCCGCGGATTTTGGTCCGGCCTTAATGCCGAAAAACGACCCCAAATTGTCATAAGAGCAAAAGCAGAGCACTTGCAAGAATACTTGCTGGCATGCATCTCCTTCGCTCAAAATGAAAGTCTGCGCAAAAAAAATAAGAATCTCTTTGAATTTTGAACATTTAGATAATAACACTTAATAACACTTAATTTTAAGTTTAATTTTAACAAGCAAATAGGACCAATCGTAGCTCCTTTCACGCACACACGTTTGCACTTGTTACACACACTGCACTTAACAAACACAAAAAAAAAAAAAATATGGCGTACGTTAAAGTCGGGCGCGGACGACTTTGGGATACCCTGTACCACTGCTTGCAATAAAATCCAGTAAATTGCTTAAGAACACCAAAAGACATTCGATTGCCAAATTAGATTACGATACCTTCATAAACAACCAAAAACAGACGAATTTTTAACCAAAAATGATTTTTTGACCGACCGTTCCTATGGGAGGTATATTGTAATGGCTGTGCCATTGTTTTTTTTATATAATTCTCGCAGCATGAATTTCTCGTAGTTACATTTTATCGCAGTTAGAATTTCTCTCAGCTACAATTTATCGCAGCTAGAATTTATTGCACCCTTTTTCTCGCAGCTGTTTTTTTCTCGTTGTTTGTCTTTTTGGGACGAAAATATCGCATGCGAGAAAATGAAAAAATCTTGTCTGTCTATCAGCTTTAGTCTGTGACTAAAAGCTCAAAATGTCAGAGTTCGAAGATAGATCGCCACCTACTTAAGGTCTTACAATTTTTTTGTTGTTGCTGCACCGGCGACTATAAAAGGGCTGCAGCAGCCATGTGCGCCCTCTTACTCGACCTGAATCCGCCAATTAATACATTCGACACCGGCTACGTCAGCCCAAAAATTTTTTTTATTTTTTGTTCGGCCACTTAACCAACTTGGTTAAAATATGCAAATAAAACTGTGCGAAATACAAAACAAACAAATTAAAAGTATATAAAAACCAAAATTTTTAAATAAAAGCACACGAAAACAAAAAGAAAAAAAAGAAAAACGTTTACAATTCGACGGCGTATCTACAGCCAAATCGGTTGCATCTACATATATATCGGTTATATATATATATTAGATATTAAAATATATACTTAACACAAATATATGCGCCACCCAAAACGATCGCCAGCAAATTTTAATGGATAAAGACGGCCCTAGTACCCTGAAACGCTGGTAGAGATCAGCTGATCCGGACTTCCAGGGCGAGACAGAACTTGGCAGCGCTCTCCTTCCCTCCCGGCTGTCACAGCACGCTAAAATTTAGTAGCAACCGCGATTGAAAGACGTGCGCACCTCCCTGTCGGCGAGCGGGATTACACATATCTATTTTTTTTTTTTAACTCAATCTTTTATACTAAAAGAACAAAATAAGAATCAATTATCGAAATTAGCGAAGTTAAGCTTAATTAGCTTTGTCGGAAAAGGGTAACAAAAAAAAGAAATAATCAAATACAGAACCTAGAAAGAAATCAAAAAAAAAAAAAAAAAAAAAAAACCTGTAAAATGAGCTCTTACGTAGTGCGTGTTTGAAGTGTAGTGGAAAAAGAAACCTATATATGTATACAGTTTAAGGTATATATATACTCCCCCTAAAAAAAAAAAAAAAAAAAAAAAAAAGAAAGAAAAAAATAAATACAAAAATACATATCTGGTACATAATAATGTATATATAACATTATATGTATATATATATATTCTTGATGCAGCCCTATATATATTAAATTTTTGCATTTTATTTTATTTTTTTTTCTCAAATATAATCTACATCTAAAAACCCTGAATTAGTTGTGAAACGGAGAGAATGAAAAGTGACAACGAGCTGTGAAGTAAAGTGAAAAAAAAAAGAGAAAAAAAAAGAAAAAATTAAGAAAGAAAGAAGAAAGAAACACACCTTTAACATAACAAGAGAATAAAAAAAAAAAAAAAAAAAAAATTTGAGAAAAAAAAAAATATTTGATAAATGCAATGAAAATATAATTACAACCTCTCCCGTCCCCTATGTGCATTTTTTTTTTTTTTGTGTGAAAATAATTCAGAATCAATAAAATAATACTCTACACCCATGATCAAACTACGATGAAAGGCCTTTCAGCGTTGGATCTCCCGAACACATGTAAGTTTTAACCAAGTATTCCTTTGTTGTTTTTTTTTTTGTTTTTTTTTATTTCTGCCCTTCTTTTTACTTCACATTCGCGAAACTCTCCCATTCTCCCTGTTCCAGTCATTATTCCCGATTCCAACGGGAATTCAAAATAAAGAAAAGAATATGTAAACAGTAAAAAACAAAAACAAAATAAATAACACTCTCAAATACGAACTACAAGAGTACATTAGTTAGGTAATGCATCTAGTAGATAGTTAATGCACCAGTAAATGAAATAGGAAACAATTTTTTTAATTCAAATTTTGTTGGGTTTTTGCCGTAGATAAAGAATTTCGATATTTTAATTTAGTTAACTTTAATTGAACTATATAATGTAACAATATCAAAAATTATTAATTAATAAGTAATTAGGTCAAAAATTATAATGAATATAATTAATGAAGATTTACAAAAAATAATGAAGTGGTAAAATTTTAATTGTCTTTCCTGTGTGACGTAGGCATGTAAAGTGTAGGCGAGGTTTTGTTTTGGGGGCTTTGGCTTATTACATATTGTAGCCAAAGCCATGGCAGGGTATTGGGTTTAGACTGCGAGGGTCGACTACCATCTGAGCCCTCGCCGCAATTGGACACAGTTGTTAATTGCCCCCTTTGTTCCTTTGTTTTCTTGTTTGGCAAGAAAGTCTTCGTTTTTACTTCAAGAGTTAAGCTCTAAATTTTTGTAGGGACTCTATAATAATCTAAATATGTTATCCGGAGGCAAGACGTAGCAACACCTACCCCAACTACCCAAGAGCTAGGGAATCAAAGGGTCCCGCCTCGCTACCGTACTTGTCGTCCCCCAAAAAGATACATAACCATCCGTATCTAACAAATTTTTTTTTTTGTGTTAAAACAAAAATTAAAAAAAAAAAAAAAAAAAAAAAAAAAAAATTATTTAAACCAAAGATATCCTGATACATATTTTGTGGCGCCCAACGTGGGGCAATGTTTGCCTAAAAATCCTGTGGCAAAATTTTCAAAGAATTTCTCAAGTCTTACGGTATTCAGTCTCGTTTGCCAGATTAGAATCGTAGAAAGCTTTGATTGAAATTCAAGCCTTATCATCGGCTTTTGGAAATAATCGTTCAGTGGTTTAGTTGTGTTATTTCTTTGAAAAACTATTAAAATTTAGTTTATAGATTTGGAATAGATGTAGCTGAATAAACATTTTTGGAAACATATATTGAATTAGGTTTTGATATATGGCCAATGGTTTTTTTTGCTATTGTCTACCACAAGAGGCCGAAGAAATAAAATAACTATAAAATAACATAGTAATTTACATCTGCTACAAGTACTGCTGTTGCCCTAAACTTATGCTCGTTTGCTTTCGTAATTGTTTTATCAAGTTTTAGGATATTTTTCTTGATTTCCTTGAATACTAGCATATACTGTCTTGGAATCTTGAGTATTTAGCTCAGCTAGAATACCCTGCCGATAGTCAATGTGTTAGCTTTTCTGGATTGAATAAGAATGTATTAAACTTAGATTGAGAAAATTACCTGTTTCCAAATTCATAACATATTTAGTTATTTAGTTGTTCACATAATAGAGTTGGTAAATTGCTCTGGAATTTTATAGTTTATGTAGTAACTGCGTAACTATACCGAGTAAATTTGGCAAGTCGTTGTGTGTCCGATTTTATAATTTATGTGTTGTTGTGTTGGAATTTAGTGTCAATAGCCCGGAAAAATCCCTAATTAATTAATTGTGTCCATTTGTGTTGCCTACGCTTTATATTGCCTATATATGTCATTGCCAGGAAAGTTTTAAAGAATTGAATTTTGTAAAAAAAAAAAAAAAAGAAAACTTATATTTTTACTATGCCTATTGAACATAGTCCTCAAGCTCCAGCTGCGGCTGTTGAGAATAATTGTTGTATTTGTACTCAAATTATGTCAAATACTGAGACTTGTTATCTTACACCATGTCAACATGTGTGCCATAAACTCTGCCTTGAAAATTGGCTAGAGTCGCATACCCATTGCCCAGAATGTGACCAAGACTTAACTCTTGACTCGTTAAAAGTTGTTATTGGAAATTGTTCGCCGAGAGGTAAACCCAGACAGCCTCCACCTAAAGTTATACATCGCCCAGTAACCCGCAACTTGGCCAAAGCCTTAAATCAAGTGCAAGTGCCAGTTGAACCAGTTCGTGAACCTCAAGTGTCTGATGTTAGTCAGAATCCGTTGCCTGTATTAGACAATAGCAGCAGTTCTAATCCAGTAGAAGCTCCTATGCCTAGATCCAGCGCTGGTCCAGGAAGAGGTAGGCCTAGGCGTTCTGCAAATACTCGCCGGCCTAGAGAACCAACCATGGATTATTCTGTGATCCAAAATATGATTGAACAAACTGTAACACGACTCATGTCATCGCTTAATGTGGGTCAACCAAATCCTCCAAATCGCTCTGCTGTACAAACTGTTCCTAGAAATCGAGATTCTCCAATTTCTAATACATCTTTGCATCCTAATAAAGTAGCAGATATCATGCAACGGTGGAATGTGCACTTTGATGGTTCAGCCGATGGCTTAAGTGTAGAAGAGTTTATCTATCGTGTTAAGTCCCTTACTGATGAAACCCTAGATAGCGATTTTAGTGCATTATGCAAGCATGCTCATATTTTGTTTGTAGGTCAAGCTCGTGATTGGTATTGGCGATACCACAAGCAAGTTGATCATATTTTATGGTCTGAATTTTGTGTTGCACTTCGTCAGCAGTATAAAGATTATCGCTCTGATTTTATGACGAAAGAAGAAATAAGGTCTCGCAAACAAAAACCTGGTGAAAGCTTTTCATCCTTTTATAATTCCATTGCTTCCTTAATGGACAAATCTTCAATCAGAATGGATGAAGAAGAGCTGCTCGAAATACTTAAAAACAATTTGTTGCCTGACTTACGTCTAAAACTTCTCTATCAGCCAGTGCATTCTGTAGGCCATCTGCGAAGGTTAGTTCAAATGAATGAAAGCCTTACGCGTGAATTAAATACTCGATCTGAACATGTTGCTAAATTAAAACCACCTATGCCTCGTCGTCAAGTATACGCAGTGGAGGAACAGTGTGTCGACTCTGAATCGGAAATCACTGATGATCCTGAAGTTGCTGCTATTCGCATACCAAATCCAAAACTAAAATGCTGGAACTGCGATGCACCTGGACATATGTGGGAAGATTGCCTAGCAGATCGTCGCATATTTTGCTATGGCTGTGGTGCTCCCAATGTTTACAAGCCACAATGTCCTATATGTATAAAAAGAATGTCGGAAAACCGACAAAAGGGCGTATCCAACAACAGCAGGATACACCCGAAGCAATAAAACAATATTTAATCCCTGAATTAGGAAATAGTAAGGAAAATATACATGTCCCTACTCAAATTTTAAAACGTGAGATAGAAGCATCCCAACTTTCTCCGTTAGCCACACATATTGTGCCATATGAAGATAGATTAGAAAAGTATCTTAAAGTTAGAAATCGAATCTTTAATGAAAATCGACCAAAAAGTCGTCGTAATACTTTAAGAATTAGAAATTATTATAAAAATAAAATACACTCACTCAAGCTATTAGTTTCTGCAGTAATCAATAACCAATATGATGGTCGTAGTTATGCTGAAGTTGAATTTCTAAAATACAAAGAATTTGGTATGTTAGATACTGGCGCAAATGTAAGTTGCATTGGAGCCGAATTAGCAGTTGAGGATTTTTCAGCTTTTGCAGCCTATAAGTCCCTTAATATTAAATCTAAAGTAACGACTGCAGATGGTCAACCTCACACAGTTACAGGTATTTTGAGAGTTAATCTTAAATATAATGCAATGGTTAAACCTATGACATTGTATGTAGTCCCATCGCTGACACAAAGATTGATCTTAGGTATTGATTTTTGGAAAATCTTTGCCCTTGCGCCTCACATTATTTGTCCTTTGGAAATAGTAAGCCCAACTTCAACAACTTTAGATACAACCAATTCATATCCATTATCTTCTTTGCAATTACAACAGCTTGAAATAGTAAAGAAATTATTCCCTGATTGTTCTGAAGGTTTAGGAAGAACTAAGTTGATTAAACATCATATTGATGTTGGTGAAGCCAAGCCTGTTAAGCAACGTTACTACCCAGTAAGCCCTGCTGTAGAAAAGATACTTTTTGAAGAAATCGATCGCATGTTGAAGTTAGAGGTTATTGAGCCCGCAACTAGTGCCTGGAGTTCGCCTATGCGCCCAGTAATAAAGCCACATAAGATTCGCCTCTGTTTAGATGCAAGAAAACTAAATGATGCCACTAAGAAGGATGCCTATCCTTTGCCTAGCATAGATGGTATATTTTCACGGTTGCCAAAAGCAAATTTAATCACCAAATTAGACTTAAAAGATGCTTACTGGCAAATTGAGTTAACTGAGGAATCTAAGCCATTGACTGCGTTTACTGTGCCAGGTAGACCTCTCTACCAATTTAAGGTAATGCCATTTGGTCTGTGTAACGCTCCATCAACAATGTGTCGTCTTATGGATGAAATTATTCCATCTGATCTCCGTCATTGTGTTTTTGGATACCTTGATGATTTGTGCATTGTCTCAGAAGATTTTTCGTCCCATCTAGCTGTGTTAATTCGCATTGCTGAGCAATTTCGAAAAGCTAATTTAACTTTAAATATTGCAAAGAGTCACTTTTGCGTAACAAGTATAAATTATTTAGGTTATATTATTGATAACACAGGAATTCGCACAGACCCCTCAAAAATATCTTGTATAGTAAACTGGCCCGTGCCAAAGAATTTAAAACAAGTTAGAGGATTTTTAGGCCTCTGTGGTTGGTATCGCCGCTTTATTCATAACTTTGCTGACATAACTTGTCCTATAACGGATGTGTTGTCCACTAAAAAGAAATTTGTTTGGACGCCAGCCGCACAAGCAGCCATGGAAAAGCTCAAAACCATTTTAACAACAGCACCAGTCTTACAGAACCCCGATTTTGACAAAAAATTTTATTTACATTGCGATGCGAGTGATTTTGGAATAGGTGCCGTATTAGTGCAATTATCGGCAGAAAACGAAGAAAAACCAATTGCATTTATGTCGAAAAAACTAAGTCATGCCCAACGTAACTATAGTGTTACTGAACGGGAATGTTTAGCTGTAATACTAGCCATTGAGAAGTTCAGATGTTATCTGGAGCTTCAAGAATTTGAAGTGGTAACTGACCACTCAAGCCTGGTCTGGCTAATGCGTCAGCAAAATGTTTCTGGTCGCCTAGCTCGTTGGATATTTCGCTTACAGCAATTTAAATTTTCCATTTCTCATAGAAAAGGAAAGGAACATATTGTTCCTGATGCGCTGTCGCGTATGTGCGAGGCTGAAATCGCTTGTTTAGATCTTAAGCCAGTAATTGATTTAACGTCAGATGCATTTCTCGACAACGAATACCAAACTTTGAAAGAAAAATTCAGTGCAAACCAAGAAAAATTCCCAGACATAAAAATTATAGATACATTTTTGTATGTGAAAACAGAACATTCGACAGCTGATGCTGAGGAAAAACTATCTTGGAAACTGTGGGTCCCAGTGCGCCTAAGAAGTTCCGTTTTGCAGCAAGCACATGATAGCCTTGTATCTGCCCATTGTGGAATGCAAAAGACTATAGAGAAAATTCGCAGAAATCTGTTTTGGCCTGGTTTAGCAAAAGATGTGCGTGAGTATATCCGCAATTGTGACGTTTGCAAAGAAGCTAAAGCTCCAAATCAGACACTTCGTCCGCCTATGGGCGAACATCCACATTGTCCTACCTATAGACCTTTTCAAAAGCTATATATTGATTTACTTGGTCCTTATCCGCGCAGTAAAGATGGTCACATTGGCATACTTATAGTCTTAGACCATTTTAGTAAATACCACTGGTTACAGCCTTTAAAGAAATTCACTTCGTCTGCTATACAAGAATATTTGCTAAAACATATTTTTCACGGCTTTGGCGTTCCGGAAATCATAGTTAGTGACAATGGAACTCAATTTAAGGCAAACGACTTTAACGCATTTCTTACTGAACTCGGGATCAAGCATGTATATACAGCATTATATTCTCCTCAAAGCAATGCTGCGGAACGTGTTAACCGCTCACTTTTAGCTGCTGTTCGGTCCTATCTTAAACATGACCAAAGGGAATGGGACAAGCATTTAACAAGCATTTCCTGTGCGCTTCGTTCAGCTCTACATCAGTCGCTAGGTTGTTCTCCATATAAAGCTTTGTTTGGTTTCGATATGCTTAATCATGGCTCTGATTACAAATTGCTAAAAGATTTGACCTTATTAGATGAACCTTCGGTACATCTGTCGAGAAGTGATAAATTGTTCTTGCTTCGTAAGGATATAATGCAAAATATTCGTAAAGCTTATGACCGGAATTGTGCTCAATACAATTTGCGATCAAAACCTGTCAATTTTAAAGAAGGCCAAGAGGTATTCCGACGTAATTTTGCACAGAGTAAATTTTCGGAAAATTTTAATGCGAAGTTAGGACATCAATTTTTAAAATGTCGTATAAAGAAAAAACTAGGAAATTGTTTCTATTTGTTAGAAAATTTGCAAGGGAAAGAATTAGGTACCTATCATGCGAAAGACATTAAGAGCTAATTCCAGCTAATCTTCCGTCTATCGGTGTCAGATTATCTGGTGGTGTAATGGCTGTGCCATTGTTTTTTTTATATAATTCTCGCAGCATGAATTTCTCGTAGTTACATTTTATCGCAGTTAGAATTTCTCTCAGCTACAATTTATCGCAGCTAGAATTTATTGCACCCTTTTTCTCGCAGCTGTTTTTTTCTCGTTGTTTGTCTTTTTGGGACGAAAATATCGCATGCGAGAAAATGAAAAAATCTTGTCTGTCTATCAGCTTTAGTCTGTGACTAAAAGCTCAAAATGTCAGAGTTCGAAGATAGATCGCCACCTACTTAAGGTCTTACAATTTTTTTGTTGTTGCTGCACCGGCGACTATAAAAGGGCTGCAGCAGCCATGTGCGCCCTCTTACTCGACCTGAATCCGCCAATTAATACATTCGACACCGGCTACGTCAGCCCAAAAATTTTTTTTATTTTTTGTTCGGCCACTTAACCAACTTGGTTAAAATATGCAAATAAAACTGTGCGAAATACAAAACAAACAAATTAAAAGTATATAAAAACCAAAATTTTTAAATAAAAGCACACGAAAACAAAAAGAAAAAAAAGAAAAACGTTTACAATTCGACGGCGTATCTACAGCCAAATCGGTTGCATCTACATATATATCGGTTATATATATATATTAGATATTAAAATATATACTTAACACAAATATATGCGCCACCCAAAACGATCGCCAGCAAATTTTAATGGATAAAGACGGCCCTAGTACCCTGAAACGCTGGTAGAGATCAGCTGATCCGGACTTCCAGGGCGAGACAGAACTTGGCAGCGCTCTCCTTCCCTCCCGGCTGTCACAGCACGCTAAAATTTAGTAGCAACCGCGATTGAAAGACGTGCGCACCTCCCTGTCGGCGAGCGGGATTACACATATCTATTTTTTTTTTTTAACTCAATCTTTTATACTAAAAGAACAAAATAAGAATCAATTATCGAAATTAGCGAAGTTAAGCTTAATTAGCTTTGTCGGAAAAGGGTAACAAAAAAAAGAAATAATCAAATACAGAACCTAGAAAGAAATCAAAAAAAAAAAAAAAAAAAAAAAACCTGTAAAATGAGCTCTTACGTAGTGCGTGTTTGAAGTGTAGTGGAAAAAGAAACCTATATATGTATACAGTTTAAGGTATATATATACTCCCCCTAAAAAAAAAAAAAAAAAAAAAAAAAAGAAAGAAAAAAATAAATACAAAAATACATATCTGGTACATAATAATGTATATATAACATTATATGTATATATATATATTCTTGATGCAGCCCTATATATATTAAATTTTTGCATTTTATTTTATTTTTTTTTCTCAAATATAATCTACATCTAAAAACCCTGAATTAGTTGTGAAACGGAGAGAATGAAAAGTGACAACGAGCTGTGAAGTAAAGTGAAAAAAAAAAGAGAAAAAAAAAGAAAAATTAAGAAAGAAAGAAGAAAGAAACACACCTTTAACATAACAAGAGAATAAAAAAAAAAAAAAAAAAAAATTTGAGAAAAAAAAAAATATTTGATAAATGCAATGAAAATATAATTACAACCTCTCCCGTCCCCTATGTGCATTTTTTTTTTTTTTGTGTGAAAATAATTCAGAATCAATAAAATAATACTCTACACCCATGATCAAACTACGATGAAAGGCCTTTCAGCGTTGGATCTCCCGAACACATGTAAGTTTTAACCAAGTATTCCTTTGTTGTTTTTTTTTTTGTTTTTTTTTATTTCTGCCCTTCTTTTTACTTCACATTCGCGAAACTCTCCCATTCTCCCTGTTCCAGTCATTATTCCCGATTCCAACGGGAATTCAAAATAAAGAAAAGAATATGTAAACAGTAAAAAACAAAAACAAAATAAATAACACTCTCAAATACGAACTACAAGAGTACATTAGTTAGGTAATGCATCTAGTAGATAGTTAATGCACCAGTAAATGAAATAGGAAACAATTTTTTTAATTCAAATTTTGTTGGGTTTTTGCCGTAGATAAAGAATTTCGATATTTTAATTTAGTTAACTTTAATTGAACTATATAATGTAACAATATCAAAAATTATTAATTAATAAGTAATTAGGTCAAAAATTATAATGAATATAATTAATGAAGATTTACAAAAAATAATGAAGTGGTAAAATTTTAATTGTCTTTCCTGTGTGACGTAGGCATGTAAAGTGTAGGCGAGGTTTTGTTTTGGGGGCTTTGGCTTATTACATATTGTAGCCAAAGCCATGGCAGGGTATTGGGTTTAGACTGCGAGGGTCGACTACCATCTGAGCCCTCGCCGCAATTGGACACAGTTGTTAATTGCCCCCTTTGTTCCTTTGTTTTCTTGTTTGGCAAGAAAGTCTTCGTTTTTACTTCAAGAGTTAAGCTCTAAATTTTTGTAGGGACTCTATAATAATCTAAATATGTTATCCGGAGGCAAGACGTAGCAACACCTACCCCAACTACCCAAGAGCTAGGGAATCAAAGGGTCCCGCCTCGCTACCGTACTTGTCGTCCCCCAAAAAGATACATAACCATCCGTATCTAACAAATTTTTTTTTTTGTGTTAAAACAAAAATTAAAAAAAAAAAAAAAAAAAAAAAAAAAAAATTATTTAAACCAAAGATATCCTGATACAATATGGTATAGTCAACCGATTTTGATCAAATTTTCTGCAGTGCTTGGGTACTCTAAAAAACTTCTGAATGCCAAATTTGGTAATAATATATTCACAAACAAACGAAACACAACGAATTTTGTACAAAAAACGATTTTTTGACCGATTGGTCCTATGGGAGCTATATGATATAGTCAACCGATTTTGATCAAATTTGGTACAGTGTTAAAGATCTCTAAAAAACTTCCGAATGCCAAATTTGGTTACAATATCTTCACAAACAAACGAAACACAACGAATTTTGTAGAAAAAATGTTTTTTGACCGATTGGTCCTATGGGAGCTATATGATATAGTCAACCGATTTTAATAAAATTTGGTACTCTAAATTTGGGAACTCTAAAAAACGATTGATTTGGTTACGATATCTTCATAAACAAACGAATTATTCATCTAAAACTTTTGGTTTTTTTTCGAGGTCCTCTGAAACACCCCTATGGGAGCTATATAATATAACCCCGATATCAAAAAAATAAAATAAACTTGTCTCCTATCGATTAATAAGGGATCTTATCTGAAAGTTTGGTTGCTCTAGCTCTTACCATCTCTGAGATCTAGGCGTTCATACGGACAGACGGACTGACGGACATGGGTATATCGACTTCTCTAGTCACTCTGATCATACTTTAGGTAACTTTGGGGGGTCTCCAACTTCTCCTTCTGTACGTTACATACATTTTCGGCTTGCACAAACACAATATACCCTTTGTACCATACGGTACAGGGTATAAAAAAAATTTGCATGCCTTTAGCGCGCACCCTTTCACACACACTCACTTTATTCACATTTTCGGTTGGCTTTTTTTTTTCAACTTTTAATTGCCAATTTTAATACACGCGTTATTAAATTAATTCAATTTGTTGCTAACCATTCCACTAAACGGTTTCACGCATGTAAACATATTTTTTTTATTTTTAAATGTTACCCATTTTTTACACTCAAATACAATAAAAAAACAAATAATAAAAGAATATAAAAATTACAAAAAATTGCTTATAGCTTTGCCCGCACCTTTTCACACCGGCGCATAGTAAACACAATTTTTTATTTGCTTTGCTTTTCTCAATTTTCATAGTCAACATTATGGCTATTTTTATTTATTTATTTTTTTTGTGATTTGATATAAGTATTTATTTATTGGCAATCAACCGATAAGTACAAGGTTATAATCCAATATTTACACAAAAATAAATCGCTACGCACTAAACAATACTTAGTGTGTGATAGGGCTTATATTACTAAGTATCTACATTTATACAGTATTTGTAAAAAGAAAATGTACAAAAAAGATTCGACTGAATCTTCTGCTAGAAAAACTTATAGTGCGATTTAGAGACTTTAAACATTTCCTCATAAAATATTAACAAGATGCACAGCTGCTATAGTAAAGCGCGCCTTCTGAGATCATTTGTTGCTGACAATTCCATTTAGTTGTTTAAGCACTTTAACAACTTTTTTGCATTCGTTTTTTTAACAGTCGCGTAGAAGGCACAAAAACGCACTCTCTGCACTCATATTACACAAACCAAAAAGAAGTCGAGTTTTGCTCCAAACACGTTTTTTTGATCGATTGGTCCTAGGGGGCTGTATGATATAGTCAGCCGGTTTTGATCAAATTTGGTATAGTGCTGGGGAACTCTAAAAATACCAAATTTTATCAAAATCGGTTGACTATATCAAATAGCTCCCATAGGACCGATCGGTCAAAAAAACGTTTGGTGCAAAATTCGTCTGTTTTTGTTTGTTTATTAAAATATTGTAACTAAATTTGGCAAATAAATATCTTTTGGAGTTCTTAAGCAAAACACCGGATTTGATTGCAATGTGATGGTGAAGGGTATCCCATAGTCGTTCGCGCCCGACTTTAACATACGCCATATTTTATTTAACCCTTTCATGCACTTGTTGTTTCTGTACACCATATGCCACTTTGAGATCGTATATCTTTTAAACTACTGTGCACTTTTTGGTGAATTGAAACAAAAACGAAACTTGGATCTCCTCACTTTAATTTTGCATTATTATTTAGCCTGATTTTTTAGCGTTTGAATGTCATATTTTGATTTTTGTTGGCTTGAGTCGGACTTTTTTTGAGCAGCGAAAAAATTCAACTTTTAGTTGATAAAATTAGTAACTAAACAAAACACCAGAGCATTGGTTATTTTTTACTGCTTAAATACTTTATAAAAAAACGAATTACAACAAGAAACAGGTAAAGTTAGTACACATAGTTATTAATACAACGTAAAATTGATATGTTGTATGTATACAACATCGTGCATTAACAGAGTATTTTTTGAATTGTTGTTTCTATCTTTGTGGGTTGCAAAAATAATTTAGATTGCAAATTTGTTAAGTTCAATTATTTTTTCCAGCTGTATATATTTTATCTATATAAGATATGGATCGAAAAAGAGGATACAATGTAGGAAATACAACTTTTTGATAAGGAGCAGAAAGTAATTGTGTGGTAATAGACGACATTGTGACAGAGGACATCTCCCACTTTGATAAATCCCAGTTACTAATAATTAAAAAGTATTAAAAGGTTGATCTTAACACAATAAAGTTAAAAAAAAAAAGACCTGGAACAGTCGGGGGATAATTCGTGGGAGTCTTAAGGGTAATGATATAGCAGTGTGCACACCTCTTCAATACTTCCAAATGTATTTTGATAATGATATGATACTATAATCTATACTATAATAATCTATATTCAGGTCAGTTAATGTAAGTTCCAATGAAATAGAACTGTATTTACGTATTTTGCTTCTAATGGGCATAGTTAAATATCCAGAAATGGGAATGTTATGGCAATCATAATATTAACATTTCTCTAGTATTAACGAAAAGAAAGATGACTCTGAATATGATGAATTGCATAAGCAGCCTAATTAAAAAAAACCCAATTATGATTTAGATGAAACTTATGATAACAGACGAAATGCTAAAGTCATTCACTTGGCAAAGGAAATACCAGCATATCGACACTTTAAAGTATTTTTCGATAAAAAAAAAAATTTAGGCAACTGGAACAGTTTCATCAGCAATGGAGCCAAAAAGATAGAAAGTCAATGAAAATTTTAATACCTAGAATTCTTCAGCAATAAAATCGATTTATGGGAGACGTAGACCTAGCCGACATGCTCTGTGAATTATATAGAATAAATCAACGCTCCCGAAAATATTGTATGCGAATTTTCTTTTGGATTCTTAACTCAACAGTTACGAATATCTGAGTTTTTTATAGACGTGTTAAATGTTGATTAATGAATTCAAAATATTTAATTTTTTTTTTTTTTAATTTGCTAAACATTCAATTTACTATTATTAGTTTTTAAAATAGTTACAATGAAATGAACAATTATTTGTTGTTGAATATGGATAATAATATATAATTATAAGTTCCTCTTTAAATATCCGGAAATTTTTAAATTTGTTTACTAATTATGTTTAAATTAAGTTTAAAACAATAAATTTGCTATCAAATGTTAAAATACAAGTATTTGTCTTGATTTAAACAAAATATAGATTTAGTCAATTTTGCTACTCAGTTTTACTCCTTTAATGCACAATGTGGTACATGTACAACAAAATATTAAAAGTAGTAGGAGTTACTAAATTTTGAAAAATTTGATTTAATTTTGTTATTTGACCACAATATAGTAAAAAACAACCGTCAAAAAAAATCTACCTGTCCTGTGCAAAAAGCGTGCATGAAAGGCTTAAATTTTTATTTCAACAAATTAAATCTAGCACTAAGTACTAAACATTATGTTAATTTAACGAGCACTGGCCACTGGGGTCTTCGACTAGTGTAAATTTTACCCATTGTCACATGTAATAATTTAGCGCATCAGCTTTGATATGCTTTAGTAACAAACATAGCGAAGGGAAAAGACGGCCTGTCTGTCTGCGCCTCTGTCGTTTTATGCTGCAATCAAGTCCACTGACAGTATTGCCAGATGCTCAGCTTCCTATGAGATCGATGATTTTGCTTTATGACCTAATTAGTGATGAGCAATATTTACGTACCTGTGATTTGTCACAAGTATTTTAATGTAACGAGTCGTATCAGTGACAAGTATTTTGTCACGGCGACAAAATACTTGTCACTGATACGAGAGTATTTTGTCATTGCGCGAGTATTTTGTCACAGTCACAACCCACGGTGACAAAATACTCGTGGGTATATGAACTGATACAAAATACGCGCCAAGTATTTTCATACCAAGTTGACAAAATACTCGTGGATATATAAGTTCGTATGAACCGCGACAAAATATTCGTAAGTACAAGATCCTATGAACTGTTCCAAAATACGCGCCAAGTATTTCCGTACCAATAGTAACAAATTATTGCAATAGTAAATACTGCAGGTAAATACATAGCGCGTATTTTGCATTTTGTATATTATTTTATGTACGGTTACAAAATAGGTGGCTAGTATTAATGAATACAATAGTTTTAAAGTATTTGTTGCAATATGAAGAAGGGTCACATGCAAAGTAAGTGTCTAGTAGTTGAAGAGACAAGTGCCTTTAAAATTTTTGTGAGTAAATAATAGTAATAAAAAAATACTAATAATAAATAAATAATAACATGGATAGAAAGAAACGTAAAATTTGGAAATTATTGAGTGTTTTAGATGATAATTTTGCCTTGCAAATATTGCAAGATGCAATTGGTACTGAAATACTTGCCGCGTATTTTGTAACAGTTAATAGGATCTTCAATAATCAATTTATCAAAGTATATTCAGAGGACGCATCCAACGTGTGAATTACCCAAAGCTGTAAAATATTAATTTTTTTTAAACTATAAATTTTATAATTTTTTTGTTTTTAAAAGCATAATAAAAATCCGCGATGTTCTTTCCTAAAAATTTTATTATGTACTCGGTGTCACTGTCACGACCTTTTGTCACTGATATTTTTTTGTCACAGTCACAGTTGTCGCTGTGACTGAAAATTCACAGTATCGCTCATCACTAGACCTAATAGGCAATGCCCATGTCTGGCAACGCTATAAAAAAGACAAAAATCTTTTAATGGTGCGCGGCGTGAAAAAAGTCGGCTTTATATTTTTTTGTTTAAGTTATGAGAAAGGGGAAGAAATTGTATTTAAGTCATTTACGAGTTGCAACAAGTCGTTAAATTGTTAAAATGTATTTAATATGGAATAAATACATAAGTGCATAATTAGTAACAAGTGCCAATTTTTAAAATGACTTATTTCAAAAATGTTGGCTCTTTTTGGAATATCAGCAATTGTGCAAGTGCATGTGAGTAAGAACATTTTTGTATTTTTTTTTTGTGCACTTTATTTTGTTGACATGCATGATACAATAATCTAAAAGAGAGATCACCTGAAGGCTATGGTTGAACTTTTGATATAGTAGACCAATTTTGAACAAACTGCTCAGAAATATGAAGACTAATAATAAATGTGAATTGATATTCGGTCACAATATTTAAGCTTTTTTATATTTTTGTAATATAATGTTAAAAGAGATATCTCAAAAATCTTACATGAGCAAAACTAAAAATATTAAAAAGCATGGTCTACTCAGAGAATTGCTTTGGGGATGGAATTTGGCAGTTACAGATTTCTGGCACACCATTCGTTTTAAAGCAGTGTGGTACTCTAATCGTCTTGAATTTAAGCCTCCTCAAATTTTTTGTTTAATTTATATAACATTAAGTACCCAGCCTACTTAAAATTCAAAGAAAATAGGACAATGCTATGCTTTAAGCTTATTCCTTACAAGTCTTTTTGCTCAACTTCAACGCTTATCTTTCTGCATTTCATTAATAAATTCATGCATATTCAGTTCGCATCTATATTACATTATCTATAAATATCTCACAGATACCCAAGTGCTCTCAAATTTGCTTTTAAATGTTACTTGTGACGTCACACCAACTGTTTGCTATTTTGTGTGCAACACAATACCCATAAAAAGTCAAACTGCTTCTACTATTTTTGGTATTTTCATTTATTTTCCCTTTTTGTAATTGAACACATTTTGTTTGTGCTCAAATTTTTGACATCTTATAAATATTTGAGTTTAATTAGACTAAAATGCGTAATACCGTAATAGACCTTTCATTTTACATGGCAAATATTTAATATACACAGAGTATATTAGTTTGAATAAACCATTTCTAGTTGAGTTGCTAATTAAAAAGTTTGCTGCTAAGTGACATGCAATTTCTGGGTTTTTGGACTTTTGGTCAATTGAAACCTGCTCTTGTTTAAAGCCATTTAGCCTTTGACTTTGACGCCAGTGTTGCGGTTTTCTTCTAACTTAATTTGCTCAACATTTGTTTTTATTAGTAAATATATTCTACACAAAGTTGACCAACACATGACTACTTTCGGGTACATCCATTTATCTTATTTTGATGCCCTTCAATGGTCTGTGCCCAGCAACATTGCCAAAGTCAATAAATGTTGAGCACTAAAAGTTGAGAATGACGGGTCATTTGGTACGTTTAACAGCCATTGTCGGAACCATTTGGCTATGCCAATTTATCTAAGTTTGACTATCGATTAGTCTGTACTTGGCTTTGAAGTGTTATCGCTGGACATGGAAGCACGTAGTATCTACCATAATGTTGCTCATCATTTCAGAGCACTACCATTTCGACTATACCCGAATGAGTTTTCTTTTGTTGCGTAGGTAAATACTTACATGAAACATAAATCCTTTTAAGCATTCTTTGGTACAGTAATAACTTTTTAACATAAACCATTCGCATTGGAACATGCGACTAAGAACTGCTTTAAAACTGAAAGTACAGGATGAAATTGAAAAACTCGGATTTTAAAGGTCTGGGATTTTCGGAGTTCTACTTTTTGAAACAAGTACGTTAATTTTTCATTACCGTGTAAAAATTATGGGAGTTATAGCCGAATTGAATTGAGTGAACCAGTTGCGAAGTTTAAGCAGCAAAATGTGAAATGATATCCATTAAAAACAAGCTGTCTTAGAAAAACCATGTGCTCCTCGTAATCCCGTCCAGCTGTTGTTGTCTCTTTACGCCATTTGATAAATGTTTTTGTTTTAATCCTATACCAAAGGTATGATAAGTTTGAGCAAGCGAGGCGTAGTAGATCACATAAAGTATGTATATATAATCTTGATCAGCATCTGCAGACAGATCAAGTTTATTATCTATCTATTCGCGGTTAACACCCACACAATAATATCTTAAGTGTTTTCCAATATAATTGGTATGAACTGAAGCCAGAAATATATCCGGACCACCTACTGAAAACCCCCATTACCAAATCTTGTACTCTTTAAAGGTAGACGATTTCAATAACTAACTTTTGATCGACACACTTTTTTTTGGGAAGATTATTGACAAGACTGGAAGTGGAGCTCGGGTTCAGAAGCTAACCCGAAAGAGCGCTTTTTCAAATCATTTTGTGTTTCCAACTGTGTCAACTATTGCAATTCACATATTGATATATTTAAAATAAATATTTATTTTGTGGCTTTCTTAATATGGATGGTAAGGTATTGATATGTATTCGATATGATTTTTGTAAGCCTCATAACTCTTCAAAGAATTGCGATTTCTGCTTTAAAACTATTTTGTTTCGTTATTATTCAGTAAGGCATATAAAACCTTTAGCGCAAGGACAAGTAAACGTTCCATAATAGTGGGGCTTACTGTCATTTGTGAGCTTAAGTTAAGCTCTGTATACTGTGACCTCATCTTTTGGTTAATTAAATGACAAATACTTACTGTACAGTCTTTGATAAGTCTTAAGGACTGCCAAAAATAAACTCAAGTGTACTTTAATTTTCTTTTTTTAACTTTGATCTCATATAATGAAAACAGTAAACAGTCTTTTGTCAAGAGTCGAAACTGGGCTGCTTTATTTTATTTTAAGCTATCCCGATTTTCCTTTATGCATGTTAACAATTAAATTTTCATTAAAAGCGCAAAATAAATACGCAACAAGTTACTGTGATATCCTTTTTTTGTTTGCTCATAAAAATGCTTTAATCAACATTGGCATTAAAAACTTAACTGATGCCGCATGAGGGATTTATAAAAGAACCAAAGCTCCAGGCAATTTAACACTTTTACGCTTCTGGCTTTTTTTCCATTCATACTTTTTTCATTTTGTGTGATTAACCCACTGGGTTATAATTGCAAGTGTAAGGCAAAAGTGCAAAACCCTTTGAGTTTCTGCACACTTTTGATGTAACGCAAAAGGGTATATTAAGTTTATCTGAACACATGTTACATATAAAAGTAAACATTGAACGCTTTAAATCTATATAGCCGATACTTTTTCAAATTGAATACCAATTATGAATTCAGAATTTACAAAACCATATTTAATCCTATAAGTTCCTTAAATTTTTAACGATTTTGATGAAAATCGATTCGGGGGTGGGGTGTGAATTTAGTACATTTTTGACTATAACTTGTGTTGTATTTGACCGATTTTGTTCATTTTTGACACACAGATGCATGTAATCATAGCCCATCGGTCTGATCGGTCAAAAAAAATTTCGTCTGTTTTTGTTTGTTTCTGGAAATATCGTAATCAAATTTGGCAAATATTTTTTGGAGTTCTTAAGCATTGTGCCGGATTCGATAGCAGTAATATGAATGTAATAGGGTATTCCAAAGTCGTCCGCGCTCGACTTTAAAGTATGCCATCTTTGTTGCAACTTTTTTTCTACTTTAAAAGTTTTAAATTAAAACTATAAATGTAACTACGCTTAATGCCCTAGGGACTAGTTTATAAATACAAAAATAATCTTGAGTTTGTTTACATAATATGAAGACGTTTTAAGCCTTAAGCATGTAATGTTTTATATAAGTATAAGTTGGTAAACAATATCATTAGAATTTCATTAAGCTAGTTTTAACAACTATTATGTGCATAAGAATATGAGAAATTGTTGGTTTATTTCTGCAATTAAATGTTAATGTGAAATTAATGGCCAAGTAAAATTAAACGGCAAGGAATCCTTGAAGGAGAGATGTAAAAACAGCGTCTTAACGGCTCAAGGATTCCGTTCAATTAAGCTGAGCTGCAAGCTAAAAGGAATTTATAAGACCCTAAATGGCGACTCTTAAATGAAGGCAATAAATTTAATGCCAAGCGTTGAATTTTTTAAGAGCGCCAATTTGTGGAAAAATTGATTTAAATGGTTTAGTTTATGGTAAATGTTTTCGAAAGCTTTTGTTTTAAGCGCTGATAGATGAGTTTTAATTTTTTTGACCAATGTTTTTAGTAGCCTTTTGAAAATTATAAAAATGTTACGTACTGAATGTCCTAACTTGAAATAAAAACGTTTGGAAAAGTGTTTGTATGACAATAAGATAGCACATGACAAAAAAACGGGATATGGATATGGATTTTGAACCACTGAAACCGAATCCAAGGTCCGAAAAATCCCAGCACGCCAGGGCACCGAGCTAATCTCCAAGAACTGTAACCTCTACGAACACCAAAACATTTTTTTTCGTGATCGGTTCTCCGGCAATGTTTCTTTTAAGTTTTGGGTGTCGCTGAATACGAATCCGAAATTAACAAAGTGGAATTTTAGAGATAAGTGGTTGCGATGAGTGATTCACACTACTTTTTTTTGTGGGCCTTTGTCAATATTCTCTATTCGTGTTCCTTGCTGTCCCCCATAAATCTCTTCCGTAATAAAATTTTTAATTTTTTTTTCAGACATTGTTTCACTTCAGGCAATTGTCGTTATATTATATTTTTTTTAAATATTATGATGTGCGGTATTGTTACTGTTTTATCTTAATATTTTAAATTTCATTGTTAAAAAAATTAGATCCATGGTTTTCCTTTTTGCGACCCCACTTATTACTTTTATTTATTTAGCCCATTTATCCTGGACTGTGTGCTGTATATTTCTTGAAGGAATTAGTCCTACTGTCAAATTGATAGCAGAGTAGCTTAGCCGTGCCGGCTTTATTTGGCATGCATTAAGTTACTCCTCCCAATGCAAGAAATGGTTAGAATCGAAAGATGTATAATCCCCTTAAGCTTCACTTTATTCGTTTACGTTTGATAAAATTTAAGTTGGATTAAGACCGACTTAAGTATGAAATTTTTATTTGTTGTTGTTGATACACATCATCTAAGAAGGAACATCCAGAAAGCCTTACCTCTGCCGACTCACGGTCAACGACACACCCATTGGTATGCCGCATGTTGTTCCAACTCAGCTTCTTAAAACAATTAATTTTCCAGGAACTATGTTAAAAGTATCGTATGGTATAACTTGCCAACTTTCTATAAAAATTTAATTTGCTAGTGCTCGGCTAGGTACCAACGTCAATCGACGTCAGCTTGATTTCGATAACCTCACCTTGGAATACATTACAGTGATCCATAGTTAGTTATACGTTTTACTGCTCTTAATTTTTAGATTTCGCGATATATTCGAATATCAGAGCATATAAAGGGTATAAAAAATTACTTTACACAACAGTTACAATGACAACAAGCTTTTTCAGTTTTTTCTCATGAGGTCCAGCAACAACAGTCAAAGAAAACTTAAGAAAGCCTCCTTAAGAGTCCTTCTGAAAGCCTCCTTAAAAGTCCTTCTGAAAGCCTTGGACATAAAATTCCCCAACTTTATAATGTTAGTATTACTCCGCAGAAAGAAAACTTCCCTTCCTGGGTGATCTAAAAGTATTTGGCTTCCTTTTGTATTATGAGAGACTGGCTGGCTAGCTAATTCTCACAACCAGTTAAGTTAAATTTTCCGCTTTTCGAAAAATCGAAATGAATTTTTAAGGCATGGGTCAATTTGGAGTGATCATTGCCTTACACCTCAAAGTCTAATATATTATGTCATTTATATCATTGGTTACATTATTTTCATTGACATTAAGCAATAATAGCCGATCGTTTATTTCTTATTTCCCTTAAATAATAAATAAAATTCTTTTAACGTCAGCACTAAGACAACATTTTTTGAAGCTCCTCTTCTTAAAATAAATTTTAATAATTTCGAATTAAGATTTTCTGTACTAGAATTAAGCTTTATGCGCATTTTTTCTTAAAACCATTCTAAACATTTTAAAATGGTTCAAATATCATTTTGTTCCGTCTCGAATTAAGATTCTCATTCTACAAAAAAGAACGCTTTCATTAATAGAAAATCGCTCTTGGCACTCTCTTGACATCGCGAATTCTTCTCGCTATTTTTTGAGCGCGAAATTGTCGAGATTTCTTCGAAGTGTAGTCTTTTATATCATATGCTGTAAAATGCCTTAAAGTCTAAAGAATATTGCAGAAATTTTGGAAAGTACAGGGTATATTATAGTCGAGATGTTCGGGAATTTATTTAAATTAGTAACTAGATATGAAATCCTTAGTTCCCTTCCCACTGCGCATACGCCTTATGGAACTCGCTTCCCGGGATCCTCTTCAGAGATACTGTAATGGCTCCTTGTACTTTTTATACGGAGCTGTAGCGCTTTCCCTTGAGGTCCTGTTTGGGCCGAGGAAAGATGAAGCAGTCCAGCGGTGCCAGATCTGGACTGTATCAGAGGTGAGGAAATGTGCCACTTTACAGACGCGTGGAGTTAATGGTGTTATGCTCGGCAAGTTCGAAGAATTTACTGGCATAGCGTTGCTCAAGATTTTTTCTTCTTCTTCTTAACTCTTCGCGTGCTCGCATATGACTAGAAATAATAGACTCTTCGGGAGACTGGCCACTCCCACGCGCAATTCAGTCCTACTACTTTTTGATCATACCTTATGTGCTGTAAACTTTATTGCGACCATTTTTGTAGCGAATCCCAGGATGGGAAATTCCAGTGCAGTTATCTATCTAGCCGATTTATTTTTTAAGCATTTTGTATGGAGATGACTGAGAGATAAAAAGATTATTTCTTCTGTTGAAAAGGATGAAATAGATACTAGTCGGGAATCCAGCCCATAGATCCCGTGGGACAGCTTGTTATTAATTCGTTCATATTTGGGTGAAAATGATCAAAATATAAACGCTCTGTGAGTTTCAGCAGTTCGTTGACCGACAATTTCCGTAAGAAAAGGAGAAAAGCTCTCCAAGCATATAATAAAACAAAATTTTGACACCAATTTATCCACAATGAAATAATTTGAGGCATCAAATGGGTGTCAATAGAAATATTTAATTAGTGCTCATTATAAAGAATTTCATTTCAAAGCCGTTTACTTTCAATTTAACCACTTGTCAATGATGGCTAACAGCATATACATTTATGTATTTGCAAGCTTAGACTGTCTATTATATGCCTTAAATGTCTATATATGTAAATGTCAGCATATTGAAATTTTGTTGGGTTGCTGCTGACATATGGAATTAATTTTATGAATTACGCATGGCGACGAAATTCATATCGCCTTTTTATGAAGCCGCGACATGCCTGGATCTGGTTGTATACACTCATACTTAAAATATTGTGGTGTAAGGATGTGAGGCAAGGAGCGCCTTTTGTGGCATCAAAAGACGCGCAATTAAGCCGCTTACAAGGCAAAGGCAAAGAATTTCGCATTGCGTCTGCCAGCTGTCAAAACATGTCTGGAAGCTTTAGTGTATGATTTTTAATGGGTCTTACATGTGCCACATTTGAGTCAGAGTTTTGCTTCTCTTACAAATTCATGCAATTTGTCAAATTAAGTTTAACACTGCTTGTGGGGATTCCATTGCCAAGGCGCCTCTTATAAAAATTCCCAAAAAAAAAAAATAAACATAAATTACGTGCCAAACTGGCGAAAGCTAAGCCAACTCTTTCCACTTAAATTGAGGTAAAAGTTCTCGGTGTGAAGCATTTTAAATGCTTAATTTATGTCACACAAAAAGGCATAAAATTCCAAGCTTCCGGCTTTGTGCAGCATCGCAGACCAAGGGCACAAGTTTTTAAGAAGAATTCTAACAGCAATATGGCTGCATTTTCAAAAAGTTTACGATACTTTTTGTCAACAGTTCCATCAAGACAGCACGAAATTAATTAGTCTGAAATTGTTGTTCAAAGTACATAATGCATTTTTCGTTGCAATTAGGTTAGCTGAAGACTTTATTTTCAATCAATATGTAAAAAAAAGTTGAGAGCGGAATAAGTATAGTGCTGCTCAACTGAATAGGTTCAACCCCTGCAATGAAGTAAAGTTGCCATATATGTGCAACCAACTTGCAGTTCAGAATCTTACGGCTGTAGAAGAACTATAATAGTGTGTGTAAATAAAGGCAAAGTAGTGTTTTTCATCGGATCCTGGCTTTTATTTGTGGTATTCATCGTTATTTGGGTTGAAGACCCTGCTGCTTTTTGTTTCAAATGGCAAACGTTGGCATGTGCTGTTCTATACTGCTGGCGCCATCTAGTGAATTGGTGGCGCCATCTTACGTAGAACATCAGTTTTGCTTGTTTATCTGTGTCCACTTGCAGTACTCGTTTTTTTTATACGAAGTTTTTTCATTACGGTTGTGATTTTCATTGCTGCATACAGGTTTTATAAATCAAAAAATTATCAGACGAAGCTGAGAATTTGGGTCTGCAAAACAAATACATTAATTATTTTTTTTATTTCATAAATATAAGATCTATTAAAAGATTTGAAAAAGCCAATGTTTAAAAGGTATAATAATCAATAAATAAAAAAAAAAAAAATAAAAATATAAGAGGAAGTGTTCAGTGCCACAAATACTGAAGAAACATGTCAAAAATATAAATGGCAAAAATAGGTAACCGGGCTTTCATGTCGGGCTCTACGAGAAAAATGATTTTTACATATGTGATAGATTTATTGTTACTTTTAAAAATTATCGTGAATTCAAAAAATTATTTTATTGAAAAAAAATTTATGTAGATATCTTTATTCGTTTAGGAGATATATTTAAGAAAAATTAAATTTTCAGTTATCGATAACTCGATAAATAATCGAATTTCACAGAAAAAATGCACGTGGTTACTATTGGCTAGTAGCTCCATTAGATATTTAAAAATCATCTATATGAAAGAGGTCGACCTAAAAAGTGACCCGCTTCACAATATATTCCAACTTATAGAAAGCTTGATAAATAATTATAATAATTAAGTCATCAATAAAATTGTTCTGATGACGGGTTTATTCGTTATCCAAAAAAAAAAATCGTTACAAATATATAAAAGATGTATGAACATTGCTTTAAAATATGATAAAGAAAAGAAACGCAAAATTTTTTAAAAGTTTTTCATATATAGTACAAAAATCGACAAACATCAAAATATGCTTGGCGTTACGTTACATTAAATAGATACAAATATAAAAAAAAAAAAATAAAAAAAAAAAAAAAATAATATACCTTATATAATAAAAATATAATATCTGCGAATTGGTCGTGGCTTTTGATACAAAATTTTATTTTGGTATGATTTGAAATATTAGTTAATATGGCAAGTTATCAAATCAAAAATCTTTTCTCGTTATTTTTATTGGCCTTGGTAATTACATAGCGTGAAGTTATTAATAACTTTTTTTAAAGCCACTCAAGAAAAACTTTATTTTTTGGCATAAATACTATGGACTTTTAAGAGTTCGCACGCTGCGTAATTTGGGACATACCGTACATAATATCCCCTGCTTAGTCTCTGTAAATTTGGAAATGCAATGCATCCAAGGATGCGTAATGAAAAAAGCAAGGTATGTGTTGTGTTTCAACTTGGTACTTAGAAAGGTTTCGAAGTATTTAGTCAGTAATCTGTTGCGGGGGACTGAGAGTTCCACATTTTCTGGTAAAATGTATATTTATTTAAATTATAGTCTCGGAGCGAAAAACGGACGGATAGACTTGCTGGTTAATATATAGGTAACGAGTCGTCGATAGAAATATTTGATTTTTGAAATGTCGGTTCGGTATCGGTAATCCCGACCGAGTTTAAATTTTGTAATTTTTGCCTGTAACTCCCAAAAAGAAAACTGTGGAAGTTATTTATGTTTTTGAAGTTGCTATGATGAACGGCAAAAATATTAAATATACTACTTATGCCTGCAGACAATACAGGTTTACATATCAAGGTCCTTTTGTTTGTATGAACTACCAGACAGACAGACTAATATCATATGCACTTAATTAACCTTCGTACCTGCGGTACAGGTGTTGAATATTAATATGTTATTTTTCTCTTAAAGTTGCTTCTTAATTTCCAAATAGCTACTAAATAAATTTTAGAACAAACCACGGTGTCGTATACTTAATAAAACCACAAACTATCAATAAATGTAGCATACTTTTAAGCACCGCATACAAATGTAATTTAATTAGTCAAAGTTTCGCCACGTTTAACAAAATCAAGATTCTTGCTTTTTGCGCAAAAGTGCCCAAAACGTGACAAATGGATACGTCAGTTCCTAATTGAGATTCCATAACAGATGTCATAATTTGCACAGTTAGTTAAACAAGCATGCTGCAAACAGTGGAACCCTTGGGCACTACTCGCTGCAGGCGCCAGAGAGACACTGTCAGAAGTTGTCAAACACCCAACAAGAAGCGAAATAATTTTTTATTTGTTTAGTACTCACGTCGCTGGAGCAGCTCGTCCCTTTATGGAGCACACGTAGCAATCGAAAATGGAATAAAATTTCGTGCAGTTCGTTAAATATTGGTATGATGGTAGCAAGCCACAAATGGTGCCTGGCGTGGACGCGTGTTTGTAATTGTGCAACAATTTAACGTTTAAGCGCGTTAGCAGCGCTGAATCAAAGCCAGGCCAGGTGTTGAAACAAATGCTGCCCGCCTACATGGCGTATACGGAATTTTAAAACGTTTACCTCGAGGTAGCAGTAAGGAACAAAAGTTTAATTTGGGTGCTTCATATTTCTAATCAGCAGCACATGCGTGTTAAATACACCATACAAAGCGGATTTCCACACTTCCGCAGCTGTCAAGGACTTAGAAGGGCAAAAGAAACCAGGCTTTAAAAAAAAATATATATATATAAAAGAAACATAAACCACATTTCAGTGTAAAATTTAAGACGCATTGTATGAATAAGAGACCATAATTTTGCTGCTCTTCGTTTTCCTTTGGGTGCTGCTAAGGGTCATCAGTGCGTATACTTTATACGCATAGTAAATCATGCGTTGGCATGACAAATGACCCATAAAGTGTCAAGAAAGAATAATTCTTGACCATTGAATGCGGTTGGCACTGCAGTTGCTTTAAGTCACTTGTTTTTTATGGTACTACAATTGCATCTTTGAATGGATCTTATCAGAAACACACGGTACAATATAAGCGCACGAAAGTTAACTTAAATACTGGTTTGGTTTTCCATCATATTTTGTTTATTTTTATTTGTTAGTTGAAAGTCTGACACGGGGGAGTCATATTGGATTGATGGATTGAAGATGATGATGTGATGGTGATGTTCATAGAAGAGATCAGCTGGGGTAGATTGGGATGATTCACTTTTTGCTGCTAAAATTTTGCAACCGGTTCACTTGAGCTAGTTTTTGTTTGATAATTTTTCTTTCACTTTCTGCAGCTTGTAATTCACAAATATGTTATAAATAAAATAGGCTTTTTTAAATATTTGTTTCTCAATTTCTATATTGTAGAGCATTTTAAGTCAGCCCTGATAAAAATCTTGTCCTTTAAATCATTTTAAGTTTTAACTATCTCCTACTTATAAGCAACATAAGTCTTTATAATTCATGAAATTCCACGGTATACAAAAATGCCAATTTAAGCTGACCTACTTGCTCTCCTCATTGCCCCACCTTTAGCTTTGCCATAAAATGAACATTAAAAGTAACTTTAGGTTTTAAAGTTTTCAGTTCCTAATGCTGACCATCAGCTGTCACATTTTCAACAAATACTCTTGACAAACTTTGGATTGTGTCGCCAACAGCTGCCACCTGGTGGCACTACTGGACATGGCATAACTACAATCTTATAAATAAATAATGAACTCTGTAGAGTGGCGACACTTGATGCTAAATTGAGTGGAAAAAGGTGCTGAACAGTTGAAGTTAAGTAACTTTACAAATGTTTAGGCTTTGGTTGAGTAAGTATGTTTGTTTAATTCGCCATTTAAATATATTTCACAGCACACTCTTGAGTTAAGTTGGCAGCACTTATGTGAAATAAATCTGAACGCCTTTGGATTTAACCAGCTGCAAGGTTCCGAATGACGCTGGCTTAAACTTTTAAGCTAAAAAATAACTTTGGATTTTTTTTTATTATTATTTCTATTATTGTTATGGTACATTATGCGTACGGACTCAAAACTTCTTCGCGGTTGTGTACCGGTTTCGGTTGGCAGTCCGGTGCTTGCTTTATTGGATCGCCAGTTGATCGGTTGGCAGTCTGGTTTTTTGCGATAAGATAATAGCACAAGTTGCTCGATTGGAAGTCCGGTTGGTTTCCAAAAGGGAAAGCTGTTTGAAGGGCTGGCGGTTCTTAACATAAGCTTTAGCTATTAGTTTTTATTTTTAATTTCCTTATATGTTAGTCATAATATAGCTTTAACTTTTACTTTTTTATTTCTGTTAATATACCCTGTACCTATGGTTACATGCATCTTTGCGTCAAACATAAACCAAATCGGACAAATACAATAAAAATTTGGCTAAAATAAACAAGAAGTATGTATTCCATTAAACATTTCATAAATGTATTACGTTGTTGTTTTTTATATGGAATAGAGAGAAATGAAACATATAGGTAGTACTTAAAAAAAGAAAGAAAATTTAAATTTTTTTTAAGAAAATGTGTTGGTATACGTATAAGTGTATAAAAACTGAATCCAAGATTTTTTATATTTGGCAATTTAAATCAAGCAATTTCACAATTTTTTCTGTTTTCTCTTGGTTGATTAAAAATTTTTTACATTTCCGGTTGATTGAAAAAAGAAACCTTTGCAGTTGAAAAGCTAGAATTAAAACTAAACGAAAATAAAAGCTAAAAGAGACTGTCATGGGAATATAATTGAATTGAATTGAAATTTGAAATATATTCCAATTAATCCATAATGCTAAAATTCTTTGGACTTAAGTTTGCTGATACCTAATTAATTTTCCATAAAATACTTGTTTATATATTTATTTATTTTTAATCAAATCAAATCCGTTAAACAGTTTTCTTTTGAAATTTATGTGGAATTAGGTGAATTAGAATGGGCATCGATTAAAGTACATAAGCCGAAATGGTGGTGATTAATGCGTAAATGGAGTGCATTTGGGGTACTCCCAGACCAAATCGCATGCGATTTATTTGAGCCACTCAAATAATTCCTTGGAAAGCTTCAATAAATCAACTTTAGCAAATATACACCACTGTAGTTGCATTATTAGACAATGCAAAAGATAACATTTACTTCTAATATGCGCAATTAAAAGTTTCTCCATTATATGTTTGGTTTTTTTCCTTTGTTCGAATTGATAGGCGGCAAACTTTTGAAGTACGTCAGTCTGTAGCCATCATCTTGACCTGTCGGAGACCCAATCAATAAACTCACAGAGAAGCCTGCCAAATTCAAAACATTAATATTGGCTTCAACAACTGGATATACAAAATAAAAATAAAAGTAAAAGTACCCCAAAGTTCTAAAGTACAAAAGTTATAATAAATATGGCGAACGTTTAAGAAGTGTGCTGCGGACTTTAAGATACCCTGTAACTAACAAATAAATAAATAAACCAATTTTGATCAAATTTCGTATAGTACTTCTGTACTCCAAAAAAATATTGATTTCCATATTTGGTTACGATATCTTCATATTATTTAACCGATCGTTCCTAGGGGGAGTTATATGGATACGTCAGAAAAAAATGCACTCCAACGATTCTTAAACTAATGGATACAGATCCAATAACTTTATTCACTGATTTTTACTTTTTTAATTACGCGTTACGGCTTAATTTAACAAAAAAAAAAAATATTTTTTAGTAATTAAGCAATTGAGACTTTTTTTCATCAACCATCACAGTCTCTTAAAAATATATTTGAAAGTTTCTTTTTTTTTAAGTAATAAATATAATTATAATTTTTTAAGTATATTTTTTTACTTTTCATTCAATTATGGCTTACCATTCAATGATTGCAAAGCTTAGTTTGCAAAAAATTATATCGCGCTCCTGCTCTTCATTCCTAAGTCGAATACTTCTACTATGTAAATTCTGCCGACTATTCGCTCTTTGTTCTTCTATTCGGTGCATGCTAAGCTCTCTTTGAAACTTTTTTTTTTGTAACGACACTAATCATAAACCACAAATGTACTTAAAATATATTTTAAAGTGTATAGACGGACAGACATACATGGCTATATCGACTCAGCTGTTCGTGCTGATCAAGAATATAAATACTTTATGGGGTATACCACGCCTCCTTCTACCCGTTGCATAAATTTGCACGAATTTATTATGCCCTTTGTACTTCTTAGTACAGGGTATAAAAAATTTAATTTTTTCTTATTTTGTTTTACGTTCTTATAATTTATAATAGTTATGAAATAATTTTTTTTTAACCATAATTTTGAGCCAGTGTTTTTGATAAAGTTCTTAAAAATAAATTGTTTTTTTATGTAACCATCAAATTTTCTTTAAAAAAATATGTATTTTTCTTATATATTAAGTATAATTTTTTCAACTTAGCTTTAACTGAAGCTCTTAAAAAATGTTTGCATCTATAGGGTGGGCCACCTGTTGGTTTGTTTGTACTTTACACTTTGGACGGGTATGTTCCGAATTATGAGTGTTTAACAACCAAACCAACAGATGGCCCACCCTGTACGTTTCTTAAATACGTTCAAACATTTCTTGAGATTAAAAAAACAAATTTGGTTAAAAAATATTCAGTAGCTCCTAAGAAAAAATTTTTTATTTTACCTGTAAATCGATCTGCTTCATTAGTTTTTATAAATCGGGCAGCTTCTTATTTTTATTCAGCTAGATCCTTTTCTTAGATAATAAATTTTATTTCTTAGATTATTGCCATTTAAGGCCTCTATGGGAGCTGTATAATACAACGCCGCTATCGAAAAAAAAGGTATACTTATTACTCATAAAATAATAAGGAAACTAAATACTAAAAACTAAGTAAAAATCCTATCTCAGATCTAGGCGTTCATATAGAAGGACAAACGGACAGAAGGTTACACACATCGACAAATTTCATATACTTCTCATAGGGTATAAAATTCAAGAAGCCCACAGCTGTTCGCTTTTCCTTGTGTGCTCTGTTATCTAATTGCGGGAAACTTTATGGCGCTAGAACATCTTTGAGCAGCTTATAGATGCCGCTTAAAGAACAAGAACAAGAACAAGACCATAAAATACATAAAAATGTTCGAATCGATGTGGAAATAGCTGTCTTTACCCAGTTGAAGCGTAATTTGTGATAAATGAGCCAAATCAGCTGTAGTCAAGGCGCTAATCCTCTAGGTGACTTTTCGCTTCTAGCCATGCGTAATAAATAAATAAAATAAAAACGGTTGCATGTCGACAGGCTTAAAAGGGATTTTATTTGATTTGTATGTGTGCTTTGTTGCTTCTTGTTTATTGTAAATAAATGAAAAATTGTGCCAATGGCAATGTTACACCTCTCCCCGTCGAAATATTATACATAACAAATTAAGCGATTAATTTTCTTTTACCGTCATTTTAAGATTTTGCTGACGTAAGAAGCAGCTAAATAAATGTAAAGAAATTTATTGTGTGGGAAGTAGATGGATATTTGAAGCTGTTGGCTTATGTAAACGAAGAAATTTACATAAAACAGTGGAGACTGATAAAGTGCGACAAATGCGTGCAAATTAAGTGGCTTAGAAAAATTCGAATTTTTACCCGACAGTGGGAAATTAATTATAATTTGATTTAATGGGTGCTGGGATATGTTTTGTAAAAATGTCAACGTTTCGTTTTTTATGGGATGACTCTAGCTAGTTTACTTCAGCTCTTTAAGTCTCTGAGAAGAGTCGGACTGACGATCCACGCCATCTTAAAAAGCGTAGAAATATATATTACTTACACTTTATTCAAACGAATGCCATAGCGCTCACAATTTGGGTACTGCAGACTTACTATCGATTACTTATCGATATGCATCGATTAACAGTTGGACTTCGATTAGACATGGTAGACTATAAATTTCCCATCTCCCGCAGCATAATTTCACGGTCATCATCTGCAGTCAGCAAAGCAGTTGACGGACTCAATTTGAAATTTTCGATGTCTAGTTTTCAAAAGATATCCACTGCTTCGACTTTTTGCTGGACTTGATATGTTGTGGTGGATCCAAGTTTTGTTCCTGTCCAAAGAAGGAAGAAGATTGAAACTTGTAACGATCGAAGTTTCTATATTTCATAATGCTAGGTGTATCCCAGTACAGTAATCTTTGCTCTTTGCCTCTTGGCAACGCGCGACTTTTGATTAATCGATTACACATATCTACAAAAATAGTGGTCTGAGCCTTGCATGTGACACATGGATTTTAAGCCGCTGAATCCGAATCCGATATTCAAAAAACCCAGCATCAGGATTCTGAAATAACCTCCATACCATCAGAGGTCTTAAAACCCCTAGCACGTCAAGGCTCTGAGATAACTTTCGAAACACTTTGATTAATGACTAATCGAACGTCCTTAACAGCCCCAGTACCAGGTACGAAGGCTTTCTTAGGTCCCAAACGAATTCTCTTGCTTTTGCCGAGAAACGATTGAATCCTTTGCACTCAAGTGATCTGCTTAGTACCGATGACATGGATCAGATCTGGATGACATACGACGTTGTACAAGCTCTCTTGCAGCCAAGTGGAAGGCTATGTTGATTCAGGAGCTAGTACATTTTAGGAATTTTCAGCCGGAAACGTTTTATAGTTCTATGTAGATATGGTCTAAATGTAAGACGCCCATCGAAGGTTACCTCAAGGTATTAGGCTGTCTAGCCATACTCTTATGGGATGCATTCCTTAATCGCAACTAGTGCTTCGTACTCACACGAGGTAGAATAGAATATTGCCAAGTCTTCTAAATACGTTGTCATCATCAGTTTTCCGATCTTTACAACCTGTGTAACCTCCCTTGGGGTGGTAACATCCGCTGTATATAAGTTATACAGGAACGGGTCTAGAACGTGCGATTGCAGCTCCTATTATTTTAGCCGAAGAAAGGACATCTATAGTTTTGAGCAGATTTTTTTTGCGCCGTATTACTTCACGCGAATAATATGTAAGAACTTTAACCAATCCCACAAGAACCTAACTCATAAAATAGTTAAAAACAAGAAAACTTAAGAAGACCAACTTAGAAGAGAATCAAAACTGGTCTGAAATTAGATTTTTTCTAGTGGCCTATCATATATGGTTATAGAGGACCTATGCTTCACGAGGAGAAGAGGACAACAGTAATAGTAGTAGTAGTAGTAGTAGTAGTCATATATGGTGGTTGCAGCTGCTCGGATCTCATACAACTAGATAATTGCGCAATAAAAAAAAAACGATTCGAATGCATAATCAGGTAATTTAATTCTTTTCTCGGTTATTTCTGTCTATATCCAAAAATATAAACAAAAATATTTTATTTTAATATCGCTTCATTCTAACTTTTACTGTTTGTAAGTAATTCTGCTTGAATATTTTGCCAGGGCAACAGCTCAAAAGTATGCAACAAGTTTTTTTTTTGTGTATTACTCAACCGCAACGTCGGCAGCTGGTTGGCTTGAGTTTGGGACATTTAAATCAAATGGCGTTACCATTTGAGCTTAGCCAAGTTTTTGGTTGCTATTTTTAAGCTGGATTAAACTCGAGCGTTTGGCTAAAAGGAAGAGCATGAGTTGGCAACATTTGCTGAAATTAGCTTGACTTTGAGATGATGTCAAAGATGAAAAATTAATTTACGCCATCAAGAGATGCTGGCAGCTTCAACCAAAGTGGCATAAAGTTTTGTAGGATATTTAATTAAGCCATGCCGGCAGAGATTGGCTTTCAGCCAAGTAGCAAAAGTGACAACATAAGTGTAGGTGGGAGGATATGTGTGACAGCTCTATTGGGAATATAAACTACATAGTAGACACTTGGCAAAGCAAGAGACAATATTTAGTTTTATTTATTTTAGATAGCTGTCCAGCTTAATGAGTTGGGAAGATAAATATGCACAGCAGGGACAGTTGCACAACGCCTGCAGTCGTTACTGCCATACTTTTATATATATGCGTAATGTTGGCCATGTTTTACATATGGCCAAAACAATTTTATATAGCCATGTTGAAACTTACAGCCCCATAAAATATTCCCCGGTTGTTTGCCATCATTATCCTAATGGTCGGCGTTGGTTTATGCGCACATTTTGCGTATTTTTGTGGCCTCCATATGAAAGCCCAAAAAGGTAACAACAGCTCATTGTGTGTGGTTGTGACAAATACCTGGGGAGGTTCTGGGAATACATTCTATAAAACATTGTGTCAAAAGGTTAATGGTAAATGGCTCATAATGGGCCATGTAATTTGCACTGATTTGCAGACAAAATAGCTGGGTGGTAATTGAATACTCACACTTTTCTTCTAAACGGAAATGTGTGACTAACCCAAATCAAAATTTATGGGGCTCAGATTTTGTAATGGGTGACCAGATAAGGTCGATACCAAAAAAAACAATGTAAACAAAACAACAACGTTGGAAGATATCAATATATTATTCTAGCCTTTTATATCCTGTGTCTGGAGGTAGGCTTGTGAAAATTTATGGAATATTTGTATAATATATATCTATATGAAGGAGGCACCGAAGATCCCATGCTACCACCAATATGATCAGAAGGAGAATTGATATTTATATAGGCTTGTCCGTTCGTCCGTCTTGGAAATTAAAATAGTTGAAATTTTTTTTTTTTTGTAATCTTCCTTAACTTTTTGCGGATTACTTTAAAATAGTAAATAAAAATCTTAATGTGATCGCCTGATCCCTACAACTAGAAGAAAACGTGGTCTTCATTTTGCTTTTATTCACCACCAAACCCATTCTGGCAGTTCCTTTGATTATTCGCCTTGATCTGCAGAGTGACAATCCTCAAGAGAAGTGGGGTCCGCCTACAAGGCAATGTGCTAAGAGAGCTATTTGAAAAAAAGATGACGCCTTAAAGCCTTCGCCTCAGTTTTGCTGCCTGAAAAAACTATCATTGCTATCGGATCACCCTGTATAATGATTCTTTAGAAATTTTGTATTTACATATAAAGCTGGCATACACTCGTCTTCCAAAGAAATTTAGTTTTTGTCGCATACTTTAATATATATACCATAATATATTTTCTTTGTAAATTGTCTCAAAAATATTTTTTGAGTTTTGCCCAGACAAGTGGCGAAAAAAAGGCAACAAATTTTGCGTGAATTTTTGACAAAAAGTAGATAAAAGCTGTATTTATCTCACAAATCACACACACCCATACACACATGCTCAAGGTCTTTGTTAAGTCCCTAAGTTTGTTTATCGTTTTCTAGGAAAGAGCTAAGCCGATTAATTCCGCTAACATTCGAATTGAAGACTCTTCGTTGCATATGCTCATAAAGATGAAAAATGAAATAAGATGCTTAGTGATTTGCTATTTGAGGCTTGGCAAACTTGTGGCGCGTTTCCAAGAGTCACCTTAGTACCAAAGTACTTAAGCAGACACATCAAATATATCTTCTTGCCTACATAAGATACCAATTGGCAAAGGCATTGATTTATGTCATGGGCGAGGTAGTAGGTGTGATTGGATAACACTAACGGGTACGCTCAAGCTCAGCTTTTCCAATCTATACGTAAAGGGTTGGCAAATAAGTCCTATCGGTTTTTCGTATTGTAAAGGAATCGACTAAAATCGAAAAAAAACTTCCACATTTATAAAATGTTTTTGGTGTTGCTGAATCTAAATCCTCAGTCTGTATGTCCCTATTACATTAGGCTTTTAACATAAACTTAAAACATTTAAATTTTAAAACTTCTAATAATTTTATGCTCGTTACTAGACCACATATTTAGATTTTTCCCAAAATTCTGAAGTCAACGTCAAAAAGTACATATTAAAATGTCTTTTTGAAATGCTAAAAAATAGTATCCATGACTTTGATAATTTTCACGATTCTTAGAGGTACAACCCAATATTCATACGATATATTGTTGCAGAGATTTTTATCAATAATTTTTTTTGTTCTGCGAATTTCTTTTTTAAATTAAAAATGTATAAATTTTTAGCATCTCATAGATCCGCATTTTATGTTTGTCTTTGGTCAAATTATGCGGGACCCAAAAATAAACAGTATCCATTTCTAATTCGGTAACACCACTGGCACAAGAGATGATTCATATCGAACATAAATTAATTATTGCGCAGGTACTCAATGACTTGGACTTTTGAATACTCAGCAAGGTGGCTCAATAGTGAAGCTTAAAACGATTCAGCGTATTAAACAAAAACCGAAGAGTCTTATTCGCCAACCCTATTTATAAATCCATTGGGTCTATATATAAATAGCCTTATTTTATCAAGCCTTGTCAGCTAGCTTGCTACCTTCAACTGATAAAAAACCTACATAAAATATCTCTCAAAGTAATAACCATATATATTTAGCAAAGATAAAATGCCTGCATATTACTTTACTGTGGTGCCACACGACGTATGCGCAATTTTATTGCACGCTCTCAGCTTGTTGCTTGTTTCTTTGGTACAAAGCGTCTCGTGCACTCTCCTATTTAATGACTACTCCACACTTGTTCTTTTATGCTCTGTCTGTGAGTGTGTGAGTGCGTGTGGAGGTGTATGTGGGGCATATGCGTGTGGGGGTACTTTGGGTGCGTGTAGATTTGTGATGGTCTGTAGGTAATTCTTTTACAAATCGAACACCAATTTAAGGCTAATACGCAGCAGTGTAAAAGCGCCTGAAAGAAAACAAAACTTTATATAAAAAAAAAACGCTAAGAATTTTGACAGTGTTTTTTTATATGAAGTTTTGTTTTTTTTCATGCGGTTTTACACTGCTACGTTTTAGCCTGCTACCATAAATTTTTAATAACTTTTTTTTAAAAAATTGCATTTTGGGTCTTTTGTGATTAATTAAGAAAATTTATTTTTTAATTTTCTAAAAGTATAACTGAATAATTAGATTCTTCTTTCTAGACGTTTCTTCGACAAGCTATATGTCCTAAGCGAATAAATACATTTCATCAAATTTTAAAAAGTGATTTAATGTATATTTGTTGTTTGTTCAATTTCTCAAAGAATTGCCCATTTGTGCCTATTCTTAGCTGCTGCAGCACACACACGCGCACACACTTGTCTCACACCCCCACACACGCATTATTGTCAACAGCTGCTGTGCTCATTTTGAAGCTTTATTTTTCATTCCACATAATACTCAGCTCTATAAAGTCACGGCGGTTTTATGAAAAATTATCAACTTTCAACTTCAGGTGTTTGTACTTCTGTGGGCTTTTCTCGCATTGTTTTGACAACTTAGATTCCTTTCCTTGTACTGAACGAATCATGAGCAAAATTATTATCTTGTTAAAGAGCACTTGGAACTTTAATATGGGAACTTCTTGAACAATTGGAATCAACAATACAATGCGCATCGTTGAGTTAACACATCCCCTATTGCCCAGTTTGGCTTATTTTCAGTTTTTGTATTTATACCCTGTACCGTATGGTACAAAGGGTATATTGTGTTTGTGCAAGCCGAAAATGTATGTAACGTACAGAAGGAGAAGTCGGAGACCCCCCAAAGTTACCTAAAGTATGATCAGATTGACTAGAGAAGTCGATATACCCATGTCCGTCTGTCCGTCTGACCGTCTGTCCGTCTGTCCGTATGAACGCCTAGATCTCAGAGATGGTAAGAGCTAGAGCATCCAAACTTTCAGATAAGATCCCTTATTAATCCATAGGAGACAAGTTTATTTTATTTAGCTCCCATAGGGGTGTTTCAGAGGACCTCGAAAAAAAGCAAAATTTTTAGATGGATAATTCGTTTGCTTATGAAGATATCATAACCAAATTTGGCAATCGGAAGTTTTTTAGAAACCCCCAGCACTGTACCAAATTTTATCAAAATCGGTTGACTATATCATATAGGTCCCATAGGATCGATCGGTCGAAAATTTGTTTTTTGTACAAAATTCGTTGTGTTTCGTTTGTTTGTGAAGATATTGTAACCAAATTTGGCATTAAGAAGTTTTTTAGAGTTCCCAAGCACTACACCAAATTTGATCAAAATCAGTTGACTATATTATATAGCTCCCATAGGGCCAATCGGTCAAAAAAACGTTTTTTGCACAAAATTCGTTGTGTTTCGTTTGTTTGTGCAGATATTGTAACCAAATTTGGCATTAAGAAGTTTTTTAGAGATCTTCAACACTGTACCAAATTTTATCAAAATCGGTTGACTATATCATATAGCTCCCATAGGTCCGATCGGTCGAAAAAAAGTTGTTGATTAAAAATTCGTCTGTTTTTGGTTGTTTATGAAGGTATCATAATCTAATTTGGCAATCAAATGTCTTTTGGTGTTCTTAAGCAATTTACCGGATTTGATTGCAACCAGTGGTACAGGGTATCCCAAAGTCGTCCGCGCCCGACTTTAACGTACGCCATCTTTTTTTTTTGTCGATTAAATTAATTCTTTACATTTTTCTTTTTATAGCCCTTTAAGCAGTGGTACCGAAAATGCGATGTCCTTGCACGCGTGGCCTGAGCAAAAATTCCGCTGGCGTCGTTGTCAGCACACGTACAGTGTGCAGCTGGCTTCGTGCTTTTTTGCTTGTCATGTCAGTCGGCTCTCGCTTGAACGTCAAGCAGACAAAATAAAAATTAAACCAATCGCTGTTCGTGTTTCGCTGCTTCGTACACAGACACAAAGTTTGCTAGTACGCACTTGGGCACCACTGCTTTAAAGCCATGATATCATATCTAGACGTAGGTACATGTATATATAGTATGCGGGATTTAAAGGTTAAGGCCTAGTCGCTATAGCTTTTACACTATTTGTTCGGGAATTTAATAATTTTGGTGAAAATTTGAAAGTGTATCTGTCCTCCTTTAATGGGAGCGACGTCATAAATTAGTTTTAGAAGCGACCCATGCCATATTTAATATAATTTAGGGAATGATTGTCTACGAACCAAAAACTTGATTTAATAGGTTCATATTTGATGTTACTTGAATAAGCCCATCCATGAATAGGATATTGTCGTAAAATACCACGGAAAGTCTTTAAAATGGAATTTTATTTATTTCTTCGGTTCGGTACAGACCTGAATCAGACATGAAATCATAGCTGAATTTTCAGTACCAAACATTAATCTGCGCATTAATTTGTCACTGAATTTAACACAACCATATCCTAGGCCTTCAGACCGGAAACTTAGCTGTAACAACCAGCTATGCATTCAGTGCTGAAGTACTTTGAAAAATCACGCCTGAAATCAAAGGTGAATTAAATCTCAAATTAACTATGAAATTGTTTTATAGCTTTCAGTTTTTCTGCTCTTTTTTCGCTTCTTATTTCAAGGACACTTACAAAATAATTTCTCTTTTTCAGCTATCCGAGTCCTGGACACGTGTCTTTTGCTGCACATTGTTAAGTCCTTTAAAAATATTTATTTTCGAAAGAAAAAAAATATTGCATTAAATAATAATATTTAATAGAGAAAAATCGATTTTAGTTTATTTTTGAAACCTCAAGTTTTTGTTTAAAAAGCAAGACGGGACACAAAATTTAATCCAAAGAGCGGTACATCTGAAAGCAACATCTGGTTGCTAAGGAAAATCCGTTTAGAACAATCATACACTCACTTAACATGAGTACTTTGAATAATCAGCCAGAGCTGATGAAAACTTCGAAAGATATTGGATTTACTTTACAGCATACAATATAATTTCAAAATTAAATTAGTGTGTTACTTTAAGTAACAGTAAGAAAGTAAGAAAGATTCATGTGAGCCTTATAAATAAACAAATTTTGATTTTCTTTCGAAACGAACCCCTGCCCTCTGCAAAACAATTATTAATATTTTGACAGAGTTTGGCACTCCTAGCTGTTATGGTCTCCGTGTTATCGTATTTTATACTTCCTAGCTGTTATGGTCTCCGTGTTATCGTATTTTATACTTCCTTCTTCCTGATACACGCATATACTTGCAGAAATTTCAAAGTTTTCAGTTAACTGCAAAGATATACATACTCTTCTTCTCTTCAATTAAATTTTCACTCCACTATAAAATTTCTTTATAATTTTCCAACAAAAGCCATGCTGTGGGCATAGCCAAATCCTACAATTCCAATCTTACTCAACAGATTAATCCAAACATCAGTTGTTTTCAACAACTTCCCATAAACTGACTTAAATTTAATTAAATATGGCAAAAAGTCTGTGGCCAAAATAATAATACATAATAATAATAATAAAAAATGGTGAACGTAAAATTCGGGCGCTGCCGACTTGGGGATGCTCTGCACCCGCTCTTTATAATAATACGTCACATCCACCTAAGCAGACTGAATCAGCTATCTCAAAATACGAAAAATTAATTTATTAATTGTAATTAGAAAAGCATAGTCGTGGCTAATTTCCCACTAAAGTTGCAGAGCTGTGCTACCAAAGAAAAAGGGAAATATGAGTAGATAGCGACAGCAAGAAATGTGGAATTGGGAGCATGCAAAAATGAATCCGAGTAAAATTATTCGTTTTCGTTTTCCGGAGCATGGCCGTATAATAAACAAACAGACATAAGCCGACCTTAAATTCCCAAAAGTAGGTTTAGATTTTTATTAAAATTATTTTTATTTTACGCATTTTGGGTGGCGGAAGCGGGCGTGGCAAAATTAACAAATACTTGAGCTGTTGGCTTATAAATATAAGGTTCGAAATGCCAAAATCCTTCTATTCTTCTACTACAAGAAACTAACGGCGTCTCTTCGCCTATATTGCATACATTTATACAAGCTGACTATACCTTACCTTATGGTACAGAGTATCAAACGATCCGAATTTCCCTAACAAAAATATATCATAAAATACAAGAAAATGGCGCCTGGTTCTGTGTAATTTTTTATCTTTTTCATTGTTTGTGCGCATTTTGCGCTTGTTAAACATTTTATGCGCTTGGATTCAACTGTCGGCAGCAATGCAGCCGTCTGTGCGTCCCTTCGTCTCTCTGTCCGTCCATCAGCCTATCGTCCGTCCGTCCATTTGTCCATCTGTCCGTCAGTTCGTTTCTTTCTCTATCTATCTGTCCGTCTGGCTTTTGTACTTCGTCTCGGTTTTGATAAGGGTGGCGCATAAATTTTCAGCGCGATGATTTAGTTGGACAGTGTGTCAGGCAAAGGGAAAAGTTTTGTTGACTTTGTTGTTTCTATACCCTACAGCGAACGAACAAGGAGTCTATTAATTTGGTGAAAAAAAATATTTGTTTAAAACGTAGAAAGAAACGAGTAAACCTCACTAGGTATCTACATACCAAAAAAGTCAGGGCGACAAAAGAAATCGTTGACTATGCGTTCAGGGTTGCAGATTCTCGAAAAATGAAAAAGGTTAGAAGCATATTGCCAGAAGGTATTGCCAACGGCGAAATTTTTTGAGCTCCAATATGGAAATTCGATACAGAATTCTTACGCAGTTTATCTGACAATTTTTTTGTTATGAAAATCTATGATATCAGAGTTATTGCAAACCATTTTAATACGCACCTTGGTTCAAATTTCATTTAATTTATATTAATTATAATAAGAATTGCCGTATTTACAAAAAATCAAACAAATATTCGTGATTTGGAAATAAAAATAAAATTCTTGTTTTACAACTTTTAATTTCAAGTTTTTGATAATAACTAAAAATTATATCATATATCTATTTTAATGAATGATATAGGCTTGCACATTCATCTAAAACACCTTTTCATAATTAGGTTTAGGATTTAATATAAATGTACAATAGAAGAGGAGCACTTGATTTAATTTTTTTAGCGTAATATGTAATAATTATATTTATAATAATATTATTATGTTTCATTTTCGAAATTAAAATTTTATATAAAATTAAATAAATCATTTTTATTATTAATTTCTATTATGAAAATTGAAAAGTAAGAGTTATTTCGTTAAATAAAAATATAAATTTATACTAGTAATAGCTTTAATCAGTGGAATATGCAAGAATTTTATATATAAGTATATTATTTTGTTTAATTTTTTTAAGATGTATTATATTTACATATTCAGTAAAACTTAACAAAACAAAAATTGTTTTCAAGGTTTTTTTTGCCAACGAAAGCATGTTTATTTTTATCTTTGCATAAAACTCCCGAGAAAAACACAAAAAAGGATTTAAAATAAAAAAAATTGAACTCAGAGTGCCAAATCCTTTTATTAGTTTACCACATTCATCCTGCACCCAGATGGTTTGCCTTTGGTTTGTTTGTTGAAAACTGATCCAAACGCATCAACAACAGATGAAAATTGTGGAAATTAAAATTCAAAAGTTACATTCAGTAGTCGAGTATATGTAGTATAGTGTATATTAGAGTCCCAATGTTTTTGAACTTTTTACTATAGTAGTTGCCTGACTATCAGTTCATTTTGTGGTAGCTTGTTATGATTAATTGCCGGCATATCCGGCATGTACACAGTCAATTGGGCCATGTTCTGGGAAATTGTCAATATCAATTGAGCAATGAATACCTTTGATAAAACATTAGCCTTTTGTTAGGTCCACTTTCCGCTTTGCCACACTGTACCATTTCTATGCATTTTCCCAGCTCCCATGGTGATTCTTTGCAACTGTCTGCCCCGTCTCATGTCTGTTGGGTCTCTAATATTAAATGCAAACAAACCGTGCAAATTTTCCGAAAAATTGTGCTGCATGTGCACTCCGGACACGCAGTCAAGTTTCATGTGAATGTGCTTATGACGTGCCAAAAATTTCCATTTATGTTTTCTTTTTTTTCCCCCTCTTATGCTGCTAAAACATCAACTTGCTTGAAATAGTAGCACAAAGTCAGAATATTTTACGATCTTTTTTTTTTATTTTCTAGACTGTCAAATGCGCACGTGCTTTAAATTTTCCATAAGGCTCGAACATTAAGTTTGAGGGAACATCTAGAAAATTTGTACAAGATTTTTAAGCAACTGTAAAGCCACTTTGCAGCTGTTCGATATAACAAAATTTAAGTTTAAATTGTTTTTAAAGCTGGTAACAAATCTTCCTTTTATATGCAAATTAATCGATCCGCAACCAGCGTGACCCTTTGTCCATAATATTTTTTTAAAATTATTTTTCAAAAGATATTTGAGATCAATCTTAATTTTGTGGGATGTTTAATATTGATCAAAATGCTTATCATAACCTCGGGTAGCGATTGAGCCATGTCCGTTCATCCAAATCGGTTAAAATTTACGGAACTTATTTAGATAGATATCGTTCTACCCAAAACAAAAAAAAAATCCAATTTTAGAATTCTTAGAAGGAATATACAGGAAACAAATTTTCCGAGAAAAAAGGTACAGGGTAGAGGTGAGATACCATCGATGGCACTATCGATAGTATCAATAGTCTCATATTTCGGATTCTATCGTTGGTTTTGTTCAATATATCGATAGTATACTTTTGTATGTAAGATACTTTTTTTGACAAATCAATGGACAAAAAATTTGCAAAGTGCCGAACATGTCAAAAAGAATACAAAACCAGTGGTAACACGTCGAACCTTCTTGACCATCCGACGCTTTTAGAGTTACCAAATCCGATGGATTCTTTGCATAAAAAATCAAAAATCGATAGCGCATTAGCCTTAATGATTGCCACAGACATCCAGCCTTTCCGATAGTAGACGACTTTCGTACCGAAATTTCGAATTTCATAAAATTCGTTTTGCAAAAAACACAAAAAACATCTCTAAAAACAAGGTAGCAGGTGGCCAGTCAAAATTTAAGCAAGATGCAAATCCTTTGAGCTTTTGGAATGTTAGTATACACAATTAAAAAATGTAACTAAAAATTATTGTACTTTCAGGGATCCTACTGTGTTGGAATACAAAACTTAGTCAACAAATATATATGCACTCCTGCCACTTCTACTAAAAGTTAGAGGGTGGATGTTCAGTAGAAGTTGCCTTATAGTTTTGGACAGAAGGACCCAACTAAAACCTCGAAATGTGCATATGTTAGTCTTCTGCCACAAAAACAAGCTACTTGATAGAACATTTTTTTTTGATTCTTTTTTCTTGAATGAACAGTTTTTGGCTTTTTAAGATGTAATTTTAAAAGGATCTGTTAAACATTTTGAAATAATCTTTTTATAAATATTAGAATTTGCCCCACTTTCTCTATGGTACTTACTTAAAGAATGTGCCCCTTTTTTGTGTACCATATTTCACTTTATTCGATAGTAAAATATCAATAGTTTAAACTATGAAAGTCTATACTATCACCTCTAGTACAGGGCATTAAACTGTCGCGCACCGCCTCGACTGTATCACATTTTTACGAGAATGCCAACAAAGATTTGATACGGTGCAAAAATAATTTTAGTATGTTTTGACACTTAATAATATTTTTTAAGAAAGTTCATTTTGTATTGGATTAGTCAATATTTTGTAGCATATTTTGCAATTTTTCGCTTCATCCCGTCCAACACAGATAAATAGTTTTTTTTTATATGGTTTTGTTTTCTTCCAGTCGATTTTGCGTTGCTGCGAACTGGCCTTTTTGCGGTAAAAGGCCTGTACGCAGTTCGAAATATTTCGCACGGAATGACAAAACTTCATATTTGGGATATCCCATTTGGAACTTTTTTTTATATGAAGTTTTGTCATTTTCAGGCCTAAAACAAAAAAGGTTGCTACTGCTGGCGCCATATATATGTCAAATGCCCAAAAAAAGGGCAGCACCAAGAGTTTCATCTTTAAAAGACATTGAGTTAATCTGTGTAATAAAATCTAAATCTTTTATCAAAAGATATAAATTTGATAAGCCTTTTCTTGTATGCCTTTTAAACCTTAACTTAATTATAAGCACTTAGTCACTCTAAAACGAGATTCAACAAGTTTATTTAAATTCAATTTGAAGCCATTGAATGCTGTTTCTCTTGTTTTAAATCAATCAACGCTTCTTATTTCCCTGCCTTTAATTAAAATACAATCAATAAAAATACGCATAGAAAGTAAAGCAACACAAATAAACTGCTAAAAATAGTATTACTTTGTCAAAGTTTATTCCGGAGAATCATTTTTCAATCATCTCGCCAAGAAGGCAGGCAACTAAAAAGAAACCCTAAGACTGACGTTGCCAACTTTTTCGCGACTTTGTAATCAGCCTGAAGTAACAAGCACTGGAATAGTATTATTAACCCTTTCAGTCACTTAATTCAGTCGATAGAGATAAAAATCTGAAAACATGTATGTTAGCTAATTTTGGGTCGCTGAGTACGAATTTGGAACCTTTTTTACGGTGGGGTGGCTCCTGAGCTCCACGTGTTGTCCAATGAGTTGCTTCTACTACCTCCGGCATATGTATGACTGAATCCAAGCGTTTATCTGACCATTTATGGTCTTTATTTAAAAAGATGATCTTCAGTTTCGGTACTAGCATCAGGATAGCATGAATTAAGTGACTCAATGGACAGGTACTTTTTGAGTTTTCACAAAGTCCATTTTATTGTCATTTGAATGTGCAATATGCAATGGGCACTTTCACAATTTTTTCGCGGACCAAAGTTTCGAATTAAAGTAAATGCCCCGGTAAAATTTTGCTTTAAAAATACAATGAATTTTCATTTTTATTTTCTATTGGACAATTTTTTAAATATCTCCAACAACTGTTTGCTCAATTAACGTGATTTCGATAAGAAAAATCGAGAAAATAAAAATGTCCAATATATTGGACACAATGACTGAAAGGGTTAAGGACTTATTTGTGCTAACTTTAAAAGCTGCAGCTGGCTTTTCTTTTTTTCCCAGGAACTCGTTTGTAAGTTTCAAGCTTGTTGATTTTAGCTGTCTTAATCTTGTGAACCTGTGGCATTGACAAGTCAAACAACCTGTACATGATTGAGCTCCACATTTACTGAAAACATATTCGATTACAAATTGCTGATAAATCTACAATTTTCCTATACCAAGTCTGCCACTGTTTGTGCTTGTCATGGAGCACAAAATATCTTTAAGCCAGATGACAAACTGAAAATAAACAAAAAAAACAAAATGTGAGATATTTCTTATCTTTTGCTCTTACAACCATAAATGTCAATTGTCTATTAAACCCATGCCAACACCTGCTCTACTCCTTATAAATAATTCATAATGTAGTGACCAAATATAATTTTTGGCATACATTTTGTACTGATGGAAACCAAACCCAACCCAGCACAGCATCTAAATCAAAGGTGATACGTGTTAAAGATTAATTGGAATTCCCTCAAAGTCAACAGACGACGCAACGACTAGAAATGATGACGACGCCCATTGCTGGCAGTGACTACAACGCTGCACAGACACTTTGTGGACCACAAATTTAGATTCTTTGCCTGGCAGATACAGATACACAAGATTTAAGTAATGTGCGTCTCGCAAAGACTTTGCTGCGAGTTATTAAAATGGCCAGAGGAACTTTTTGTTTGTTCTTTTTACGGCCATACTCAAGCCTGAACTAAAATCAGCTAACTACTTATATAGAAGGTATCTAGATTTCCTTTAATAAATTTTCTTTTAAAGATGGCCAGCAGTTATTGCCTGGGGCACAGTTAACTGCGTAGGAATTGAGATTTTAAAGGTGACTTTGGGGTGAATTGAGATTTTTAAAGAGAAAATATTTTATTTAAAAGGTTGTTTTCTTGTACATAGAACATTGAAATCAGCATCGTCATTAATAAAATCCGTTTTAAGCGTCTATTTGGCCTTAAAAGCTCTTATTACCTTTTAAGTTATTCTGCCGTAGGTAAGTTTTCTTTTGAGTGGGTGGAAAATGCTAAATAAACACATAAAAAAGAAAAAAAAAACATTTTATATCTGTGTTGTAACTGACCACCTTTTAAATCTATTTGTTTGAATTGGTTAATTTTGATATATTTGAAAGAGGTAGTAGCCAACATTTAAGATTAAAATTGTTTACCGATATATCGATAACTCAATATTTAGATGGACTTTTCTGAATGAATTTTACAAGGTGCCGCCAAGGAGCGCGCGGAAAACTGTTAGTTTTAATTTTTAGCATCATGGATAACAAAAATAACAAAATAACTTGTAGGAAGCTGGCAATTAAATCAATTTAAATCTATGCAAGTTTATTTTTAAACAAGTTTAAAGCATAGTAAAACTTGAAATTGAAAACTTTTTGCTTTTGATCTATCGCTTTACACTTATAAAAATTTTAAGCTCCATGACTTCAGCTACATGATGCGTTTTAAAGAAATAAAACGCTGTTTTTTTAAATCATTTTCCATTTTCCACCTTGGCTTGACATGGCTTAGTGTTAAGTTAACAACACTTTAAGCATAGTTTCAACACGCCATAGTTCCTTGCCAGTTCACGCCATTTTGTTTATTGCGCAAAGCAGTAGAAAAAAACCACGCCACCGCCATTTTGCTGCTGGGCTTGTTTTTGCAAATGGCTGCCAGCGGAGAGCTTTGTAGTTATGTTTTCGTTGTGTTTGCTGCGAATATTAGTATTTCTATTTTTGCTTGCAGCACTTGCTTTAGGATTTATTTACTTATTGTATAGTATATTTGGCTACTTTTTGTCGAAAACTTTCCATGTTTTTAACCTTTTTTCCGCATTCAAGTTTTATCAAGGGCTTTCTAGCCGATTACACAGCCAAATAGACCCGCGGCGGAAATAAATAAGTGAACAATATAAGCCCACATATTTTTATATTGCCTGTTTTATTTGCGGTTTTTATACACTGATCCTTTTGGTCACATTTTTGAAAGTTATTTCTGCTTTTATGCACTTCAATGCCTTTTATTGGACACACAAAATCTATGCGCCTCAAGTTATGCTAATTTCACAAGTTTTATTTGTTTAGTTAACCACTAAATAAGAAAATCTTGGCACACAATTTGTTAGAACTCAAATAGGCATTAAAACTCTACAGCCCAAGATTATGGTCAAGCACGAAATATTTTAAATTTCAAAATTTCTTAAAGATTTGCGCACGAAAATTGTTTTCTTATTTCCAGCTGCGCAGTCCTTAGCAAGTCCTTGAACCTGTGTTGCCCAGAACGGTTAGCCTTCATCTTGGCTGCGGCGCTCATTATTTATCTTACCACAGGACAGCATCATTCTAACGTACATTGACTTTTAGAAATTTGCTGAAAGTAACTCAACAGGATACTTAATACACTATAAGTGGCCTTAGACGTAATAAATAATTGAGTTTGCAGATATGCAATATTTTATACTTATTTTACACGCAACTAGTGGCTAATTTAAACTGTGATAATTTTTGAATACAATTTTGCTTACACAAAATTAAAAAAAAAATGTTTGTATCCTAAACACTTGTAAGTAGCATGGTAAGCCGAAAATTTTGCCAACAAATTTTTTTTCAAATTGTAGATTTTTAAGTTACTAATCTTCCGTTTCTTCAACATTTTTCATCACATTCAAGTTTAAGTCGCCTTTTATGTATTTATAATTTTTCACCTTTTTGTTAAAATTTTTCGTAAAATTAAAATTAATTAAAAGTACTTTTGATAAAATTTTTTAGTTGTATTCCATTCAAGGAGGTAAGACTTTGATCGATTATGAAAGTTTTAATGGATATTTTTGTTTGAAGTAGTTGTTAAGAGATCGTATCATTCACAAACTTATTTAAATGGAAATTATCTTGGAACTAAGAAAAATTAACTTTCTGTACATTTAGCAAGAATAAATTTGAATATTTTCTTTCTTACGATAAAATGTTTTTTCTGCATCAATTCTCCACAAACCCGGTCCTGGCAAAGTTTTCTGTACATAAAAGTTCGAAAGATAAAAAACAAATAACTTCAACATTTCAGGTTCTAAGGAATTTTAACTTTTTTCAAGGTAATTAAATAATAAAAAGTAAAACAAAAGTCGAAAGTTTTCAAAAACTATGAAGCTTAAAAGCCGTAAGCTGCTGTTCGATACAAAGGAAGAGAGAGTGAAAGCTTCACAATCGACGGAGGTGTGCGTCAAGGGTGCAGTTTATCACTTCACAGCTTCTATTCATCTTATGCCGGTCGTACACTAGGCTTTCAACGCACGCATTCGACTCTCAACTCATTCAACGCTAATGTACGAGGCATTCAATCTCATTCAATCAACGCGTTTAATGCGTTGCGAGCCCATCATTCAACGCGTTGATCAACAAGTGTACGGCTAGTGGACGAGCTCGAGTTGAATGTTGAATAGTGTTGAGCAACGCGTTGAACATTAATGTGCTACACATAAACTCATCAACGCGTTGCTCAAATTTGATTGGTCAATTTCGAGTTTGTGTGCATTGCTTGAAGTGTGCGTGCGTCCAGTTGAATGTGTGCGTTAATGCCGGTCGTACACTAGGCTTTCAACGCACGCATTCGACTCTCAACTCATTCAACGCTAATGTACGAGGCATTCAATCTCATTCAATCAACGCGAAAATGTCTGTGGAATTGGGTGAAAATACTGAGGTGCAAACCGTGCAAGTTGTGTCGACAAATGAATTAATATTCGATTTAATAACGGCTGTTGAAGAAAGAGAAATAATTTGGAATGTAAAAAGCAGCCAGTACAAAAACCAAGATGGACGAGAACATGCATGGAGCGCCATCGCGATAAAAATAAATGTGACGAAGCAGGCAGCAAATAATAAATGAAGACTGTTGCGGCAGCACAAAATTTTAAAAAAATGACACAGCATTGGAGAGTGCCTGCAGAATTTATCGACTTCAGTTTCGAATATATTTCGTTGAAAAAACTGCTTTCGTCGCGATTCAAAAACATTTCGTCCACCCAGAATCGTTTACGCTTTTTTTCGCTCTGGCGTCGACGTTAAGCGTCCGCTAAAATTATTATTGCGGTAGCGACTTTTCTCTTTCGTTCAGCGGAAATCATTTTTTATTTTCATAAAAACACACGTGTCTCACTTTGAAATCTCAAATAGAAATGAATTTACACTAACAGTTTATATACATTCGAAGCTACCAGTTGTCAAGTGCGTTGACCGAGCTGGTCAACACTCAATGCTTCGTCTAGTGTACGAGGTTATCATGGCGTGCATCAACTGGATGCTTCAGCCGTGTTCAACTCGTGTTGGTCAACGATTTTTTGTCCGAATTTGCATTGACGAACTCAAGTTGATCAACAAGGTGGACGAGGTCTCTCAACAATTGAATGAGTTGACCAACTAGGTGGACGAGGTATCTCAACAATTGAATGAGTTGATCAACTAGGTGGACGAGGCTCGCAACGCGTTCAACGCATTCATGTTCAATTTCAAGTCTGAACGCGTTGATCAACGCAAAAATTGACAAGTAACGCACTAGTGTACGAGCCCATAATTTTGTTTATTCAATTGGAGAATGTGAAAGCAAATTGCGTGCGTGCGTTGAAAGCCTAGTGTACGACCGGCATTAGTGTTGGATAAACTACTTATGCGAACAAACGCTGTTGTGTCAGAAGGCATCAAATGGAAGCTCAACCCAAAATTGAACGAGCTGGACTACGCAGACGATATATGCTTCTTATCGCACTCTCTCGCAGGCACAAAGTGGAAGCTTGAGCAGTTGATTAAACATGCTGCGGACGTCGGACTCAAAATCAACTTCTCTAAGACAAAACTTATGCATCTACAGACAACAACAACAACACCACCACTGACTGTCCAGGTACTATTGAGGACGTCGAGAAGTTTTGCTATTTTGGTAGCTACATCTGAAAGGACGGAGGAGCTCTTGACGACGCACAGTGGCACGGAAGCCAAAAAAACGTTGCAAAAATCATATTTTCTAAACCAATTGAGATATTTTTATGAATTAAATTGTAGTTGAAAGAAAAATCTTTAAGCTTTAAAATAAGTACCCATACATTGTGATACGACATCTGAGAGCTGCGCAATATGTTGTGGAAGTTGGATTTTGTTGCCTGTGCAACATTTCCCATTGAAAAATACGTAAATATTTTTTCCATATTTTCTAAACCAATTGAGATATTTTAATGAATTAGATTGTATTTGAAATAAAAGCGTTCAGGCTTGAAAATAAGTGCTCATGTATGGTGATACGATATCTGAGAGCTGCGCAATATGTTGTGGAAGTTGGATTTTGTTGTTTTTTCATTTATAAAGAAATTTTGATGATATATTTTTGTTCATAATTTTATATTTCAGTCAATAAATTTAATGTAACAATGCTTTTTTATTATAATATATTATATAATTTGTCTTATCAGTAGTTTTTTGTAAAATAATCATCCACATTTACATTTGAAGGAATATCTAAAAGACTTAACATTTCATTTGAATAACTAGTACTTGTTAATTCTGTATTGGATTTCACATGTCTAAGGGATGCAACTAGTGGATCTGAAGAGGCTGCCAACATATTAAAAAGATCCTCGTTTTCCCTTGATCGTGATATTTTACATGTATTCATAGCTCTGAATTTTTTATAATCCTTGTTTCTCGATTCCTGGGCTTCTTCTGACATCTCCCCAATGGGTAGGCAATGATATTCAATTATAGTTTGGCCATGTGCCAAAATTTTGTGAAGCGTGGGAGTCAATTTTTTTCCTGGATATTTTTCCATTAACAGCTCTGCAGTCTTAGTGGCATATTCACCAAATTTGCTGCCGTTAATTTTTTCCTTGCAGTTCAAAATATTCAAAATAACACCCAATCTTTTGATAATTTCATCATCCACTCCAGTTATTTCTGATGTAACTTTGTTTTCTGCAAAGAATTTTCGGGATGAGTTTCCATCGTTTGTGTTACCATATCCATATTTGGGGAAGGAAGAGTCTTGCCAATTTTTTTTTTATTCGGGAGTGAATTAGATTAAGTTTGCCTTTTAAGGTATCAAACTTCTCCATATTTGCTTCCTCAACATTAAGTTATTTTCTGATGGCCGAAATGAATTCATTCGCGCTTTTGGAGTTTCTGAACAATTCAAATAATTTTACGTTTACCAAAGACATCGTTACACTTATAAAATCAATGCTTGCGAATTATATTTAAAAATACGTTTTAATGCAATGTGTGTTCTTATAAAGTCAAAACAAAACTATGATGTTTCTGAAGTATTCAGGCAATATATACAAATTTTAAGCCTATAGCCAGAAAACGTGTAACAGGTACAAATTAAATTACTTTAAATGTTTCAACCTACCTGGAAACACAAAAAAAAAAATTGGGATGATTTATCCTTTTTTTTTATGTCACAGGTAGGCTTTATTTTATTGTAAAGTGAAAATATAAGCAATCAGTTCTAAATTCAGTGGCTGCATCTACTGCGTGTTCTTCTTCTTATACCTGCGTCAGAATATTTTGGAGTTGGGTTTCTGGACTTTTACTGGCCTTACAGCCACATATGCAAATTTATGCAGTCAATTTTTATAGAGCAAGTAAATAAATTAATAACAAAACCATTTATGTTAAATTGAAAAAATGAAAAAATATGGAATATAAAATATTTTCTTCCAAAGTTGAAAAAGTGGTCCAAATATAATGGTGCAGTTAAACGGAAGTATTGAAAAACCCAGAAAAGAAATGAAGTCATTTTTTTTTTCTTATATGTTTAAATTTCATGTACCTTTTTATAGAAACAAAGAAAATAGGAATTGGTTGCGTAGTTTTTCCACAAAACAATCTTAAACACGAATTTTTATTCAAAAAATTGCGATTTTTTTCAAAGTTGAAAATATACTCCACTTTGAGCGGCTGTAGCAACTAAACTATTCATCCGAATTGACTAAAATTTTTATTTTCTTGATCCCTGGGAAATTCTAAATCAGATGCATGTATTACATTTAAAAAATGGTTACATCGCAAAATCGATTTTTGCAACGCTTTTGCGGCTGCCGTGCCACTGTGCGACGTGGCTGCTCGAATTGTGAAAGCGAGAACTGCTTTTTACAAGCTAAACAAAGTATGGCAATCGCGAGAACTGTATCGCAGGACTAAGGCTAAGGATATTTATTACGAGTGTCAAACCCATCCTGACCCATTTCGGATAGTCTGGGTGCCAAAATAATTTGTCAACAAATGTCTACGCATAGTCTGTCGCTGAGTTAATGGAACTATGTAATGCAGTGCCGATAAATGCGGAAATATAACAACGTAAATGGAACTGGATCGGTCACACGCTTAGCAGAGATGACAATAATGTGGCGAAAATGGTGTTTCAATGGAACCCACAGGGAAGACGTCGACCAGGTCGCCCGAGACTGACATGGACAAGGACGATCGCAGCAGAAAGCCAAGGCCGTGCCTCCTGGAATGAAATGAGGCACTTACCTAACGAAAGGAACCGTTGGAGGTCTTTTGTTTCCGCCCTCCCTGTGCTCTAGCTAAGAGAGATGCAACTTTAAAGAATTTTTTTTTGCAATTTGTATCAAGGAATTAAAAAAAAAAATATTAGTCGAAAAAATTGTGAAGATCGTAGTTAAACTCAAATACAAATATGTCTTAATACTGATGACTGTTCCGATTAAATCTATTTTTTTTAATTCATCAGCGAGAAAATACCAAGTGTTTCAATGTATTCGTCTGATTAAAGTCTCATGAAAACGTGGTCTGTAGGGTCCTCAGATTTGAAATTTTATTACATAGCCGCTATATTCTTCAAAAAAATATATCAAGATTGTAATCAAAGACAACTTCAAATATGTCTAGAATCTTTTGTCTGTTTCGTATAAAATAACAATTAATATTATTGCATCAGAGAGGAATAATATATTTTTTGCCATCATACTTACTCTTAAAGTCATAAAAACTTAAATCAGTCATAGCTCATTTTGTTGAAGCACAATGACTCCTTAAAGTGGAATTCGTTTCTGTTTAGTTTCGCAAAATCTTCAAAAAGTCACTGAATTATCAAGCCGCCTTGGGGTAGTTGAAAATTTTATTTTGACAGAAAAAAGTTAAAATTAAAAATTACAAGTAAAACAAATAAAACAATTTTTTTTAAGCAAATATGGACGTGCAACACTGCATTTTATTAGTACGCAAAAAAAACAGCATTACAGGGGAGAGACTACTAAGAAATGTCAAAAAAAACATGATCACCAAAACAACGCAGATCATATAAACGTCATCAATTTCTTCGAAATGTCTCTGGTGTATCTTCGTTGAAAGGTATATCATCAGAACACTGAAGCAAACAAGAGTTCCAAACTCCACATAGATTTTCCAGTATACATTCTTGGACATATAAATGGTAAAATGTGCGGCACAGATTACAAAAACAGAGATGCACACCAAAATAATAATGTAGCTTGTTTTAGGTAAATATTTAAGGGGACTAAAAGCGCCAAAACTATATAAAACTATGTGTAATAAGACTGTAATCATCAGAACATAGCCCATCTCGGTAAACGATAACTTGACCCAGCGATTAGTGGCAACCATAAGCATGGCAGACTCAATGATAAGAAACAGAAGCAGCAGATTGAGTGACAGGACATATATGGCATCGGTGCAAAGCACAATGGTTACAAATATGGTTGCAAATAGGAACCAAAAGATAGTTGGCATCGGTATTTTCTCCTCCATATCGAATTCCAATACTCTGATGATGATCAGTTGCAATACAGCCAGAATAATACCAGCAGCAGATACCAGATAGATTTTCAATTGAGTATGGCAACCACGTGGATTTTCTATACCAAATGGTTTTGCATTTGACGGAGCGGTCGATGTTGTTTGTGATCCTGGTGGAACTGATGGCAGTATGAATTCAAAATTTTCTTGCATCTTGTTGCTCATTTTGGTAAGGATACGTTAAAAAAAAAAAACAAACAAAAAAACTTGTAGGAAATTACAAATTTCAAAACAAATGAAAATGGCAGTGTTTTTTGGGACTGCTAAGATTTTTAGACTCTGCATTCGTAAAGTCAAGTTTTTCGTTGATTTGCGCAGGCTTTATACTGGCATCGGCTGTATCGGTATTAATATCGGGGACTATACGTTTTAGGATAAAAAATTTGCAAAGGAATTTTGCTGAATTGTGTTCATACAAGAGCAATTTTTTCAGTCAGTTAAGAAAGAAGTGCTGAAATGCTCGACTAGCGACTCGAACAATCCTAAAGCTGATGCAAAAGTGCCAAACTGATATCGCAAATCGGCGCGTCAGCTGAAAAAGCGTTCCAAATTCAGAAGCCCAGGAATCGAAAAACACGTATTGCATTTTTCTTGCCTTATATAAACAACTATAATTTCTGAAAAATTTATTAAAGAAATCGCTTGCGTGGAATAATCTTCGCGGCCAAGACCGATTACCGGTTGTAATGGCCACGACACATAGCTCTGCCTTTCAGATCTGATTATTAAACTGTATTGTATAACTCAAAACCGAGAAAATCTCCTACGGGTTAAAGGGAAAAGATATCGAAATAATTCAAAAAACTGTTTCTGGACAGGGGTAATATGTTTCTGTTAGTAAAGTTATGTGTCTTAGTTAGCTTGTCTAGTCACCGAAATCTAAGTATTCAGACGAAGAAATCTCAATCTCTACCAAAGGTAATGATAAGCAATTTGGTATAACGAACATATGGCCTGTCACGTTTCTTTCTACTTGGGATAAAAATGTCAGCTCGAAAAAAAAATTATCAGTGCCACAAGACGTAATATCGATTTTAAAAGCGCCTTATAGAGAAATTCATACAGATAATGGTCTTCTAAATACAGAGAATAATTTCGATTCTGATCGCGAATATGAATTAGTAATTGCATTTTAATTTAAATTAGATGAAGAAGATTATTATTTTTTTTATGAAAATTAATATAAGCTCCTACCCTTATCAAAATTTTCACATTCATCATTGTCAAAGTAGCTTAGAATAAAGTTTATCGAATTTTTGAATATTAAAAAATTTCACTTTATTTTAATATTATGTTCTTAATATATGTCCAAGCTTATGTGAGCCCATTTAAAGAACAAAAATTTTTTTGGGTCGTCTCGACTGTATCACAATTTCAGTACTGACCCCAAGCAGAGTAATATAATGTTATTAAGCTACTAGCCAGCTGACGTCAATCAAATTTTAATGAGGTCTATGGCTAATTTGCTGACCAAAAGTGTGTGAGTCCATTCAAGTGAAAACTCAAAGCCTAATCAATGCCACGTGCTTCACACAGCCTGCAATACTCATCAAGCATTTGTTCCTTGCCACTTACCATATTTACATTGAGTTGGCCAAAAGCTTACACCGAAGTAAAACGTGCCGTAACATTATGTTTTGCCACCTATGCATAGTGTGAACCACGGCCCGTACCAGCCGCCTCCCACATCACAAATAGCACTACGACACCAGAGCTGCAAACCTGGAATTTTAATTGGCTTTTAGTACAAAAACAAACACGTTTAAAGTCAACAAAATAAAAATACATGGAATTGTATTTTCAGTTGATGTCAAAAAATTAAATCAACAGAAGCAACACAAAAAAAAAACAATAGAGGGAGTAGTCATGGTTTTTTTTTGAAAAGAAAAGAAACTTAATAGAATTCGTAAAGCATCCGAGTTAAGGGTTTTAATAGAAAAATATGTGAAATAATTAGGAAAAGCTATTTAAAGCTACTCAAAAGCGAAAGAATTTTGCAAGTTATGTATAGCTCTAGAAGCACCTAGAAAACACGACCGCATTATGGCAAAATAAAAATTGCAACTGAATTAAAATTTGAACAATACTATCTTTTGGATAAACTAAATAATAATAATGTTAATGAAAAGCTGCACTGAGAGCCACAGCATCTATTCTTCTAGCACAAATGGGAGGAGATGACCGACTATAGCTTCCCTGCTAATTATCGATTTTCAGTACTCTATGTTTGTGTTTTAGATGCATTCCATTTTCTCATCTCTTCAGTAATAACCAAATTCGTAGTGAGGAAGTTGAAGTCTTGATGTTCTTACTGAATGAGATACGGATTGACGAATGTAGCAAGCACCAAACGACTTTTAAAAACAGCTTTACATAAAAAAAATATACCCTTTGTACCTTATAGGTACACTAAATAGGCTACTTCGTGAAGAGGAGAGATCCAAACGATACTGGCACTGAATAGATTCAGGAACATCCCCCGATTGGGCAAGAATTCCCCTAGGATACCCATAATTACGGGACAATGCAGGCTCAGGAAGCACCTGAGCAAGATGAGCATCAAGGATTCTAGCACCTGTGGGATCTGTGAAATTAAATCGGAATCATCCGATCACACCAGACTAAAACCATCCAAGATGATTATATTTTTTTTTGGAATTGGACTAGCTAAGCTGCTCTAGGGCTAGTAGGGAGCACAATAGATCCTAAGAGTCGCAGTGCGGTTTCGCCAAGACAAATATTATTATTACCTTTACAGGTACAGGGTACAAAAAACTAAAATAGTCTTTCCCTGACTAGATCATGTTTATGCGATGGTTTTTGGGTCGAATTCGTAGTCCGCTGAGTCCTATTGAGTCCTATTTAAAAACTACAATATTCCTTGTGCTTTCGTTAGTTTCCAATTTAAGTTTTTCTAAAAGTTTTCTGTGGTGTTCTCAATTTTCGCATGTTTTGATTGATCCTTTAAATTAATACTTTTCAAGATTTTTTTTTCATATGCGCAGACGGACATAACTTTTTCGCATTGGTTGTTAATGAAAATAAAGAATATATAAACTTTATAAAGAATAATACAATGTAAATTTATAAACATTGCCGAGCATTTACAAAGCAACCCCTTAAGGTATGCTAAGACTTTCGCATAATTTATGAAATTTTTCATTTAAACCCTCACAACCAATCTATTATTTTTTGACACTAAATTCGAATGAAAGATAGTAGATAAGGTGCTTAGAATTGTAAGATTTTTAGTAGGAACATGAAAAATGTGTCTAATCTCCAAGACAAAATTATCAAATTAGTTCTGAGTTTCGATTCCGACTTATAACTGTTATATACTTCAAAAAAATATTCGTAGTTGGCTTTGGAAAAATCAAAATCCAGGAATGACCTGTATGTGGTCGAAAATAAGTGAAGTGGGCCCCTCATATCACCTCATCGATTTTAATGATTTTTGCATATGTGATAGAGGTAGAACCAATATTAATCTCGAATATCGATGTCATCGATGAGTATACATTTTTGTAGACAAACCATAACTCATAAGACATTTAAACAATTTTTTCCAATGAAAGATAAAACTTTGTGTTTAAAAAAAAAATATTTTTTTTTTGTTTGACGTCTTAGAATAGAATGGAAATGAAAAATAACTTCAAGATTGCTATAAATGTTTATTTTGACATTTTATGACAAATTTTAAAAGTTCAATGGATATCATGACCGAGTCGCAAGATATTCAAGGTCACAGGATCCAAAAAATTTTTTCGTGCTTTAAATATTTAAAAATACTCCATAATAAAATGGGAGAACCTAATTTTATGTATGACTTGGTGGGGTAAGCTGCGAAATTCTTTTACTGGGAAAGGTACCGAATATATCGATCGACATAAATTAACAAACTGGATAATGCGCATCTTTTGGTAAAATGTAGGCTCTCTACCAGTTTCAGTCTCTGAGATCCGTTTGTTCATCCGGACGCGCAGTCATACATGCCACGCCACGGAGAGATCGACATAAAAAGTGGCCAGCTACACTTATTTACACCCAGACATAGTTTTAAAATTTTTAAGTTTATAGTAGTCAAATACATTTCTTTTTTATTCATATCACTTTAAATTTTGTTAAAAATTTATTTTGGTGATCCAAAATCCAATTAATTGTAATAATATTTCACAAGAACATATTTCCCAAAGTTTTAAATTCAAAATATATTGTGCATTTTGGTTTGTATACGTTCCGCCTTCTGCTGTAAAATTGCAACCTTGGTTGGCACTTTATTTTAAATATAAATAAAAATATGTATATATGAAGTAAATACAACTACACAAAAAGTTTGTTTCTATAATCCGCTTTGCCTAATTTAGCTAACTAGGCAGTATTTAAATAAATATATATAAATAAGTATTAACCCTGAGTACATCAAAATTTTATCTACGAAATATTTTTCTCTCGATTAAATGCTCGCATGCATAAAAGCGCATTTTATTTTAAATATTTTAAGCTTCAGAGAATTTTGTGTTAAACAGCTTTGCCGCAAATCCTTATCAAATCTCCATCAACTCATTCAATTTGAATACAGCTGACCAAAAATTCTCACATGACCAACAACAAAAAGTTTTCAAATATTTCACATATTACAAATTCAAGAGCACAAAATTCGCAAGGTTAAGCTGACTATTCATTGAAAAAATTTGAGGATGGCATAAATATTTAGAATGTAAAAAGAAGCAAAGTTTAAATTTTATTAATATTTTTCCAGTTTTGAAAAGCTTAAACTAGTCGAGGCAACCTGACTTAAACATACCCTGTACTTTTGTTAATTTTCACAGCATTAGAAGACTGGGAGTGGTATCACTAAGCCTACCTACTAATTTTGTTGGATGTAGATTCTCCACAATTCGAAGAAAATATACATTTATCTCAATGAGTCTAAATGCCAATTTTTGTGACTGGAGGTTCTAAAAAAATAGTCTGATAGAGGGAACCTAAATCTATTCAAAAATATGTATACCAACTAGAGTCTCCCACGTCTCTTCTGTCCATTAAATACATTTATATGTATGACTTATTGTACCAGGGTATACATAATTTATGTTTTTACGCGTACAGAAGAGAGATCAACTGGCGAGGATTAGGAGAAGCACATGGGATTGAATAGGATACGGTATTGACAAATTATTGTTGTTAATGATTGCCATTTCGCTTTTCCTGCTTTAATTTCGCAACTGCAAATTATGAAAACTTATTAAGAATGCTTTTTAATATTAAAATATCAATCTTTTTATGAGTTGGCTTACAACATCAACTATTATTAAGGGAGGGTTTTATGAATTTGTGTTGAAAACATTAATTAATTGGGAGTATTAATAAGGACGACGAGCTGGTGCTGACTCGCACATACACACATATATACATATGCATACATATGGATGTTTGTTGGTGTTGTGCTAAAGTGCTTCGAGTCCATTGGACCTCACCAATGCCGAAAAGCCACTGGTTTAAAAAATAATGGTCAATTCATTATTTAAAAAAATGTATGTAAACTATTTGTTCAATTCGTTGGGTGCTACATTAAAATAAAGTCACAGTCGCAGTAGAAGTTATTAACCAATATTGTGGTTCATTTTGGTTTTTTAACAAAATTAAAACTTAAGCTACAGATTTACTTATGTCAATCAACGCCGAATCGTCACCGGTGCTGACATAGAAGAAAAAGTCAAAAAAAAATCTGCTGATTCTTTTATTAGCCACAATTTGTTTTTGTTTATTAAAATGTAATAAATAAAAATACAAAATAAATCTATAAAATCGGTTTCTATTTTTTTCCCCTTATCAAACTGCCTTCTGGCTCACCCTTGTATGGTTTAGTTAACCATATATGGCCGCATATTTTAAATTCTGTGCAAGTTCCATAAACATATGAGGTTTTGGCGCCTTGTTTCGAATTGAAAATTGCCAGTCTTTTTCGTTGACATTGTTTACATTTTCGCGGCGAATAACAAAACTAAGAGGTACACAGAAAAATAATCGAATAATTTCTCATCAGGACGCAATAAAATAGGAACATTTACACAAGATGTTGGAATGATGTTGAAATTTTCGGAACGGCTAATTCATACGCAATATCTTCGACGTAAGATGTTAGATGTTAAATGTGCCCCAGTGTGAATAGCCTAGTAGGAATAAAAAATGTTGAGAAAAAAATCTACATATTTTTTAATTTAAAGTTTTATCCCTCATTAATTGAGAAAATAGGCAAATTGCTCCCACGAGATGTTCTGTTATACATATATCAGATATCTCAGTAAACAATTTGATAATTTTACAAAAGGTTACCAAATATATGTAAGGTATTAGAGAAATCGGATTTCATTTGTATATTAGCTTGTAAAAGTTTAATATAAAGCATACAAAAACAAATTATATCAATGCAAAAAAAATAACAAACAACTGATGTACCATTATTACCAGTTTGCGTTTGTGCTCGCAAAGTATTTATGCTTTTGTGCCCTTTATGGAAAACAGCAGTGGGACGAAATCTTAAGCCGATTTAATAAAGCAAAAATCAATATGAACTGGTAGATGATAAATAAAAAGAAGGGCAAGGGACAAGGTAAAGGTTGCAACATCATTATTTTTGAATTTTTAAATAACAAATTCATTTTTGAGTATTTTGCATTTATTATATTTTAATAACTCTTAAAATATGTAATAAAATATGTCTACTAATTGTCCACTTGTCACAAATAATCTTCTTTTCTGTGCCTTTTTTTTTGAGCCCTTTAAAATTATATGGAAAAGTTTTTAAAAGCGTCCACAAATGGTTATATGAGTTTTTGGTTGCCTGTAAGTAACTTTGGGTGAACATTACCTTCTGGTTGCTTTAGCTGCGTGTCAACATTATGACATCTGTATTATTAGATTCTTACTTCTTGGAAATGACATGGGTAGCTGGTAATAAATAAAGTCATATAAACAAATTATAGCTGCAAAATTGTTTTTTAAATGAAGGCCTTTTTTCTATTTAAAGACCAAAAAAGTTAACATGAGCAAGTTATCATATGTAAAATAAAGTTAAAAGTGTGATTTATTTATAATATTAAGAATATTTTATTTGGATTCGTTTTAGAACCACATGTTTGGTGCACCCAATTTAGGTGAGTATCATTAGACCACTTTGTTCAAAAAGGAATTAAAAGGAAAGGGCAAAAGTGTACGTAATTTAAACTGAAATAATTTTGTAAATATTCTTTGATATTCTTAGATTATTTTTAATTTGGAGTTAAAAATTTATTGATAATTATTGTTTTCCTCATTCAAACTAAAAAAAATAAAACATTATTATTATTAGCATCATAAGCCCGGTGTTGGCCAAAGCTTCCTTCACAATCTTTCTCCATGTGTCCCTGCCCAACGCTTTTTGCTTGTAGTTCTGGATCCATCGCCTTTTCGGTCTGCCTCTGGCTCGGCATCCTAGATCTCTGTACAGAAATAGCTTTTTTGTCGTCGTTTAGTCGTAGTGGACCATACACCCTTCGCATAATTTTTCTTTCAAGGATGCTGAGCTGCTTTAGTTCAGCTGCTTTCAGTGTCCAAACTTCACACCCATATGTTAATACTAGTCGAAAGAGGCACTTGTACATGTTGAAATTATTACTTCTCGAGAGTTTTTTCGATTTGAACAATTTTGAGTGCATATATTATGATTTGTTTGCGGCTTGAATGCGGTCTTAAACAGCGCATGACGAGTCATTAGTGCTTGAGAAACTGATGAAACTGATGTACGGCTTGAAACTTGTATTCTCCAATTTAGTAGTTTTCTCGAAGCGGGCGTTTTGATTTTACGAATTGCTTGGTTTTATCTTTATTGATTTTCATACCGATCTCTATAACGTGCTTGTTTAATTGTAGGAATGTTTCATTAGTTCTCTTACGTTTGTGGATAGAGTATCACCTGGTTTTACGCCGGATTCGATTAGGAAGTGTTCTGAGATGTTGTTGCCTACACTAATTTCAGCAGTGATCATGCAGCGTAGCCTAACTAGTTTGACTGGCATACCAAGTGCATTTCTCAAACACCTGACTGGTAACAAAGCATTGGTCTATTGTTGACTCATTTTTGCGATAGCCACATTGATTGCTTCGAATTATTTTTTCTGGAAATACCTCCCTCCATTCGTTCATATACATAGTACGTTTTTAAAGACTTGATAGACCGTTGGGAGTAGCGATATGCCACGGTAGTTGTTGCAGTTTCGTGCATCACCTTTGATTTTTGTGTGAATCGGTATTATAATACTGTTTTGGCAAGCATGTGGTATTTTTTCTCGTGACCAAATCGTTTTTATGAGCTTGTAGATTTGCCGATGTAATGCCTCACCGCCATATTTAACGAGTTCAGCAGGGATATTATCTTCCGCGCTTGCCTTTCCATTTTTAAGTTTGTTTATAGCTACTTTAACGGCTACGTACGAGGGCTTTTGTAGCTGGTTGTAAAGTAGTCTTCCTCGTTCTCTGTTGAAGGTTGTTGAGGATTATTTGCTACTACTACTTATATTCTTGACTCCTAAATGGAGCATAGAGCGTCAACAATAATACTTTGGTACGAGCATTAACAGCGATGTCGTTTCTGGTATAATTGGCTTTTCGCATTTCTTCGTCAATTGTACGCCCTCTATGTCCTAGCTGGCGCGCTAGGACGTCTAGAAGCTTGTGGGTTCCAGCGAAAGGTCTGTCGGACTATGCTATTATTTGGTCGTCTTACTGTGTGGCCGATCCAGTTCAATTTGCGACGTTTTATCTCATACGCAACTTGTGTTTGCTCGGTGCGTGCCCATAAATCATTGTTCGAAATTCATTGGGGCCACCAAATTCGCAGAATTCTTCTTAGACACCGGTTTACAAACACTTGAATACGAGATTTTGTGCTGGACGTTTCTTTCCAGGATTCGCATCGTAAAAGAAGACAGCCTTTTTGTTTGAGTTGAATGTGCGATGTTTCGTTTTGGTAGTAAGTTGACTAGAACTCCATATGGAACCCAAATTTGCTCCTCTTATACAATGGTTCCCACCTGTTCAACAAGGCATACGTTGAGGTTGAAACGGTGTGGTTTGTTTTTTTTTTTCTTTTTTCGTTTTATTAGTATTTTTGCTTCACGTCTGTAGTTGTCATACTCTAAACGCCTTTGACGAATTCTGGATTGTGTGTGTTTGTGATAGGCTTTATTTTTTAGATCTACTAGCCATTTGCATTCCTCATCGTACCACTTCGCTTCTTGTTATAGGCGATTTGCGATGCAGCCGTGATTGCTTCAGAAATGTTCTTCCACTTACAGTCGGGATCATCAGATCTGCTTATATTTCGCTCGAGATTCTGCTGGTAATCACGCATTTTGTTTTCATCAGCGGGCAGTCACTCTACGTTTCATTTGATTTTTGCGTTTGGTGCATTCTTTGCCATTATCGATATTCTTTGCCTTAATTTGACCTTAACCAAGAAGAGATCAGATTCACAGTTTGCTCCTCTTATCTATTAGCACATGATCTATCTGATTGCCAGCCCGCCTTCCAGGTAATTTCCAGGTTTGTTTGTGAATGTTTTTATGTGTGAACATTGTACTGCTAATCTTCATGTTGTTTTCGGTAGCAAAGCTAACAAGTCTTATGCCATTTTCACTGGTAACAGAATGCAGCGAATGCTTGCCAGCTACTTTCTTCGCAAACTCTTCTTTGCCAAACTTGGCATTTAGGTCGCCAATAACTAATACCGCGTTGTGTCTTTCCGCTTTATTGCACTCGTAGGAGAAGATTTTTCGTCTTCGCTGTTGCTTTTGGTAGGAGCGAACACTGATATGATAATAATTTTCTGAAATCTGGTTTTACGCTTTTTTGCACCAACCTTTTCGTTACCGTTGTAGTATATAGAGTAATTCTTCTTTTCTAGTTCGCCTTGTTTATGCCATCTTATTTCTTGGAGGGCAACCAGATTCAAATTGTATTTGATAATTTCATCTACTATTTCAAACATTTCACCTGTTTGCAGCATAGTTCTGACATTCCATGATCCGATATCCAAATCGTTGTCCTTAATAGCCTGTTTCGTCTTCGTTGGCTTCTGTCCATGTTCCGAGGCAGTTTTGTAGGTTCCGTGACAATTAGTTCTGAAAAGTATAGGATCGTCAGCCCTAAGACTTCTTCCTGTATTTTAGCCTGCAGGCAGGCTTCCACCCCATTTCCTCGGCGTTAGATTTTGTGGTTACACCTCCCTTGTTCAGTTAGCGAAAGCAGAGTTCACCACGCGCAGGTGAGGTGGACATTTGAGTAGGAGAGGCTATATGCGCAGAGTAACCCCCAAAACGAATTTTTGACATACGTTCACTGACTTTCAAAATCATGGGCCATATCTTACAGAAATGGTTCATGCCATCATAAAAAAAATGTTTCCCTTGTTATAAGAATCGTGGTTTATTTCAATCGAAAGGTGTGGAGCTGTGATAACAAAGAGTAAACGAAATATGAGTAGATAGCGATAGGCAAAAACTAACCAAATTTATACATTTTGGAGCGGGCTGACGATCCGGTGTGATAGTGTGGAGACTTCGGATGAGTCCGATATTATTTTTAGTCGGAGGCGCAGAGTAACCACGTCGATTTCCGTGCACCATGGTTCCCAAGTGTCGTGCCAATCTAAGATAGAGAACAATCTCAAGCAGCGCTACGCCATTAAATTCTGGGTCAAACTCGGGAAAGTGACGGACACCCTTGGAATAATTGAGAATGCTGCAATAAGCCGCTCAGTAGTGTTTGCGTGGCACAAACTTTTTGGAGAGATGCGGAAACTTGTCGACGACGTCCAGCGGGCCGTTCACACGTAGACGCACAAACATTTGTCTGATTGTTGATGAGTTAGGGATTTCTTACGGTAGTGTCAAAAAAACTATAACCGAAGAATTAGCCATGCAAAAGGTGTGCGCCAAGTTTGTGCGGTGCTTGTGAGGGTGTTTCTGGCCATGGTTCTGATATAACCTCAAAAATGAGGAATTTCGGATGTAATTTTATAACCTTGACGTGCTTGGGGTTTTTGGGATTCAGATTCAGCAACTCCAAAACAGCGTTTAAGACCTTCAATCGAAATGAATAGGATTGTGAAGGTTATTTCGGATTCGGATTCAGCGGTTTAAAATCCATATGAGAATCCCACCCCAACTTTTTCTGTGGGCCTGTGTAATCAAATTATAATCAAAAGGTACAAAATATGGTTCGCCAGGCGGCATTGTTCAACCTAGGGTCAACTGGCATTTGCAATGTGTATGCATACATTTTTCTTAATAAATAAAATAATGTTTAAAAGGCATAACAAATTTTTTTTTTTAAGCGCAATATGCAGTAATTTAAACAAGTAAGGTTAAGTAAACTACAACGCAAGAAAAAAAGGATAACAATGATGCCCGGCCGTGGAATACCCTGTACACTTTTCCAAAAAACAGTATGTTACTTTGTGGAAACTTAAGAATTTGAGTAAGTATTGTAAGCATTCAAGCAGTTTTGAGTTGAAAAATAAAATGTTATACCTGTAACCAGGCGCGGATCCCAGATTTGGTCTTAGGGGGGGTTTTTCACTTCGAAGTGTATATGAGTATATCAGAACAACAGTTAACAGCTATTATAGGGTGGGCTATCTGTTGGTCTGTTTGTTAATTCTATTATATTCGTAAATTTTCCAATAAATTTTTGGCTGGCTCTATAGACCCGTATACGAACATCGTAATTTTCGATGACTTTTCCGAGTAAAACGAGTCCAATGGCTGCAATTTCGGCCCGAATGTTGATCTGGAGCTAGCTTATCGTTATTGGAATACACTTTGCCTTTCAAAAAACCGGTAAGAAAATAGTCCAACGGGGTCAAATCGAACGATCTAGCCGGCGATCGGTGTGATCGGTGTTACGCGAAATGGCCCTCTCGCCGAACTGGCCGCGCAATAATGCAGTTGTGTCATGAGTTGTATGGCATGTAGCCCATCTTGCTGGCACCATAGCTTTTTGTGGATTCTCCGGAGCCGAAAACCCCCTCGTGGATCTGCCACTGCCTATAACTTTCGTAAATGTTAGCCAATGTTAACAAATATTTTGATTTCGCTCGAGTATTTAGTCAAATAGGCAATTTTGAATATTGTTTATATTTTTACCTTACCAGAGTAAATCCAGAGATAACTGATGTCTATAACTGCAGGCATAACATTGTCTCTAGCCAAGAATAACACTTAAAAGCTACCCGAGGTTATGATAAACATTTTGCTATAAATAATTTATGGTCTGCCACGCTATACATAACACACATTAAACAAATCAAGTAGACCCTTGACCCTATGGGTACAGTGTATAAAAATGTAGGTTTCCTTAATTAAATGAAAATGCGGTCCCTAAAAGGAAATATGAAGCCAAAAACAATGGGGTTACTGAAGCTAAAAAACGAAGCTGAAAGCAAAAATGGAACAAACCAACGCACACTAAAACAATCGTAACCGTAATAATAATTCTAAAAATTTTTAAGGGCGCTCTCTTACTCAGTTTTCAACGCTCTTAGCGTTCCACTCTCCCCGCGCTCATTAAAAGTATAATATATGCGGTGAAAAATCCTGAACTTGCTTTGTTCTGAATATTCGTTGATGGTTGTTGTTGTTCTCATGTTGTCCTAGTTGACAGCTTGAGAAAACAAACAATGCAAAATATAGGAGAGAGAGAGAGAGAGTTTGTTTTCAATATTTTATTTTACATTATTCGTTTTAGTTATTAATTATGTAACCCAAACGCATATCCGCGAATACCTGTTTGACTATAACACTGCAGTTAGTCTGTTGTTATTTAAACATATTGATCCAAATATATTTCTTGGAATAAGCTAAGTATGACTTTTGTTGCAATTCCGGGAAGAACAAAATATACACAGATGATTTTTTCGCGTAATTTTCCGGAACACAAAAGCTATGGTGTTTTACGTAAATCATATTCGTGAAATCTGGGTCGTACTTGCCAAATTATTTGGTTTGGCTGAAATTAAATATGGGCATTTCCACGATCGTGTACGCGAAATTCGTACGCCTTTAAAGTGCAAAAAAGTAAAGAAAACCTAAAATTTTTTTTTCTTATTTTTATTTTTTGATACTTTTTCTGTTGCTGTATTATTATTAGTATTATTTGGCTTTAACAACCCTACTGGGTCTCTGCCTGATGCACAATTTGCCTCCACACGTCTTCCTCCAATTGGTAATTCCAAGTGATGTTAGGGCTTCAGTCACTTGATTACGCAAACGTATCCTAGGCCGTCCTCTCCTTCCTTGTCCGCCAACTACCGCGTCGAATATCTTACAAGCTGGTATTTCCTCCTCCATACGTGCGACGTGACCCAGCCAGCGAAGTCCCATGCCACTCATTCGCCTTATCAGGTCAATGTCACCGTACAGCTCATATAGCTCATCATTCCATCGAATGCGGAAGGTACCGTCAACGCAAACAGGTCCGAAGATTTTGCGAAGAATATCTCTTTCAAACACCCCAAGAGCAGCTGCATCTGTTTGTGTTGTTGTCCAGGCTTCAGCACCATATAGAAGAACTGGAAGGATGAGCGTCTTGTAAAGTGACAACTTCGTCTGTCGAGAGAGACCTCTGCTATTCATTTGTCTACTGAGCCCAAAGTAGCACCTGTTACCAAGCGTTATCCGTCGCTTAATCTCCAGGCTGACATTATTGTTGTTGGCAAGTTGCCAAGGTATATAAACTCCTTGACCGTTTCATAGCAATAGGTTCCTGCTGTTAGCTGGAAATCAAGACCCCTCTTGGTATTAAAGGTTTCGGAGAGGATAGTTCCCACCTTGACGGAGCTGCTGGTGTTGCTCAACGTCATTCTGCAGAGCCGAATTAACTTTGAAGTGATACCAAGATTAGACATGGCAGCGTACAAGCTCAATCTTTCACACATAACGCTCGAAAGAACCTTATATGCGATTGGAAGGAGACTAATACCAAGGGCATCACCCTTCTTCAAAATAGGACAGATCGTGCTGAGGTTCCAATCTTCGGGCATGTTTTCAATAAGCCATATTTCGCAGATGAGTTGATGCATGAACCTTACCAACTTATCGCCACCAGCCTTGAACAGTTCAGCAGGCAGGCCGTTGCTGTATATGTAGTCCAAAAGGTAGGATCTGTTCATTTAACGTTTTAAATATATCGGCCATAAACCTGCCATTTAGTATGCGACAAAAATAGAAGTCGTTTTCGACTGTATCTACAAAAATTTTAAAATCTTCACATAATAAAAAATATTGAAAAGCAATTATGTAACGAAATCTTTCAGCTTAATTTTCACCAATTTCAAGAAGTCTGATCGTCTTTAAAATTTGCACAGGGTTCAAGGACTGATGACAGTACAATTATTTAATAGCTTTGTTCTAATGTCTTGACTAGGATCATCAGGATTTAAAAAATAAAATGTACACTAAAAGTATGCAACAGTTTTTCAAAATAATTATTAGGCTTGTTGACAAAAATCCATGTTAAGTCTTAAAATAAAAAATTTTAGTTTAAAAAAACACGCTTTAATAGTAAACCGAACTAAAAAGTAGAAAGTAATTTTTATGTTTAAAGGGTTTGTATTACAGCAATAGAAAATTCCGACAATCAATTACGACTAATTAATTTGGAATAAGAAGCGTGGGGTGCAATTTACTATATTTAATAATGACCTTAATTTTATAAACAGCTACTACTGAAATAATTGTAACATTTAATATCAAATAATAGCAATTAATTACTGATGTAACGAACAGGTGCGGGAAATTTCCTTTGAAAAATAAAAATTTATATGCCGCACCCGTTTAGTAGCACATTAAAGCGGGCTCATACCAACGGATTAAATAACGTATTCGCCACATATCCCTGCGATGAATGGTTCTTATATAAAGCGTTGCCAGAGAGTTTAAAAATATGAATCAGTTGGAGCCATGTACGACTGTGAAATGCCCTGCAACTATTTGAACAAAAAAAAATCAATATCTATGCAAAGTTTTTTATCGATACGTTGTGAGGCGTATTTGTATTCAAGGAAAAGGGTTTTTGGGAATTATGATCAAGTGGTATAGCTTTTATAATATTATAATAATTTAATTTCTGTGGACAGGTGAGTAGGTCTAAAATAATACTTTATTATTGTTATGAATATGAATTTCTTAAACAAAATTATATAACTTTAGATATATGTACCGACTTTATTTTAATTATAACAATTTTTAGCTACAAAGGTATTTTATAACTGGTCTTATGGAAAGCAGGGTGAAACAGGTGATGAGGCAGGGCTCGGGGAATTATTAAAATATGTAAATTCGATTTATTTATACTGCTATTCTTCGTGTATTTCCAAAGCTTTAATAGACAATTTAACAGATGGTTAGCAAAATACAGGGTGAGCTGTATAAAAATAGATGTTCTCTTTTTAATTATTTCAAAACGAATAAAGCGATTTTTTTAAATTTAAGTTATTGTTATAAAATAATATAATTGAACTATTAAGTTAAAATTATTAAAATCTAGCATTAAGTTTGGTCCTTACTGCTAATTTAGTATCGAATTTCTAAAAAACAGTTTTGCTTAGCTCGTTTTTTTTATGTATCTTAAATGCCTTAAAAATTAAATCAAGGAATCCGAAGAAGCTGCTAGCATGTCCCAGGTCCCCATTTTTTCTAATTTCGAATATTTTACCTATTTCTAAGTTTCTTCAAACTCAACTAGTATGTTACTGTGGGAGTAAGCTACATATATACAAATTAATTTAGAATTTATGAATTGGACAAAAAGTCTAGTCTCAGTCTCGTGTCACGAAGAAGTTGTTACTACCTATTACTATTTCTTTCGCCTGTTGCATTTGTTGCACAAATCTATAATACCCTTAAAGCCATTTGTAGAGGATATAAAAATGCAGACAGCGCGTCACATATTGAAAAATACTTGCACTTGTTCACTCGCCGTTTTTATGGTTTACTGGCATTTATGGCATTACGGAAAGGCGGGATTCTTTCACGCACACACACGCAGAAAAGGTGCCACAATTCTTGTGGTAGCAAACTTGGGGCATTGTAGGAAATTCATGAGCACTCTGATTTATTTGTTCAATTGCATGTCATACAACTAGAAGTCATGAAAATGTAAGTTAGAGCTAAAACGTGACGCTGCAAAATAACGTAAAAATATTTTTTGAAAAAAAATCTAAATTATCCTTAGTTATGGAGCCAAAAGGGCCACTAGAGATAAAAGTGCTTTCAATTGATATGTTAAAGTTATTAAAAAAGTTGTATTGTACAAAACGTACAAAGGTATGATAAGTTTGAGCAAACGAAGTGTTGTAGATTCCATAAACTACGTACTTATATATAATCTTGATCAGAATGAACAGTAGAGTCAATATAGCTAACTGTCTCTACGTATGAACAAAAAGACCTTATAGCTAGAGGGCTGAGAAGAAGCGCATAGTAGAACGAGTATGATTAAATTTGGGTCAGTGCTTGGGAACTTTAAAAATCTTTTCAACGACAAATTTGGTAACGATATCTTTTTAAACAAACGGATGTTTTATCAAAAAAAAACTAAAAAAACTTCCCAAAGCCGAATTCGATTTCGATATTTTCATAAACAAACGATTATGCATCTAAAACTTTTGTTTCTTCAGTCACTGTGAAATACCAGTATGGGAGCTATAATATATATCGATATCGAAAAAATAAAATAAACGTGTCTCCCGTGACATAATTAGGGAACTAATCTGAGGTAAACCCGAACAATATAACAATTCACAAGAACACGTCGAAATTGTTTACATTTTTTATAAAAGTTTATGCTCTCGCAAAAAGCATCTTCTTATAGAGTACTCCAAACTATTGACAAATACTTTTTTTTAAGACGGTTTAAATTTAAAGTATGTGAGATTCAGTATAAGAGCAAGAAGAATCATAAACGATCAGTCAAATTATGCTAAAAATATTGTTAAAAATGTTGTGGGAAAACAGTATGATCCTAATCCAGGAAATTGAATTTGTAACATCTTGAAGCAACTAAGCCCAAAGGCTAACCCTGACAACCGATTTTAATCCGAATCGTGAAAGTTCCAGCATGACTATAAAAAAGTATTTCTTCTTCACATGATTTGTTTACTTCGATTTCGATTATATTCTTATGGTGTGTTTGAAAACTGTATACGAACTGTTTCAATCATATATCCTTTTCTTAAAGACTTTTTGTGATAAGAATTGTTTAACGAGATTTATGTGTGTGCATATACGCAATTTGAACATTTGTTTTAATTTGTGGCTTCTAAATATTTAAAAAAAATACACTTTTATAAAAACACTGTAACGTATAAATACAAAATTTAAATGTAACCCCTTTTTTTTTTTGTATGCTAATAATGGATGACTGACCAATTGAGCGGGCACGAGAAGTCGATTTGATTGATGTCTTCTCCAACAAAAGAGGTATTAAATTTGTGGTTTATCATCTTGTTGCTCTTGAGTTAACATGCGAATGTTTCCCAATGTTCTCAGTGGTCAAACCGAAATGAGTTATCTTGACATCATTCCATTCTCAAGGGATCAGACTCTCAAATGCTGTACTGCGTCTGCTCTACCTTGTCGATTTTTTTTGATGACGCACCAATACAAAGTTGGAGTTGTCATAAGGTTTGGACTGTTTTGATAATTAAGCATCATTGATACTGGCAACAATATGCAACAACATCGAATATTAGAACTCAAGTTATCGGTTACCGCATGGAGAAGCTTAAGGAAGCTTGAAAAAAATTGGCTTCTGGGCGCAATTAAATTGTCTAGAAATTGGGAAGGGTTTTGCCTGGCAGATGTCTGACATCTAGTAGTTCTGGATAAAAGCGCCGGCCGTTCAATGGTGAATGAATATTTTGTTAAATTTTTGTATGATGCAAAAATAAAACTAATGCGGAGTCAATGCTCATGTTTTGCGACAACAAGTACGTAATTGGTAACATACTAAATTGTTCTACAATAATAAAATCGAAACAACGGAACGCCGCGCCACAAACCAAAGCTCAAATAAGATTTGCGGGGCTCAAAAGCCAAGACCCCTACCCCTGCTATGTCCATTGTGCTTTAACCGCTACTCTAACCAAGGAGTTCAAGCAGTTTAAAACTTGCCTCCTCAAAGCAGTGACCCTATTTTGCCAACAGGGCAATAGGTAAACTGCTTGAACTTCTTGGCGAGAGTATCGGTGAAAGCACGCCTATTTTCACCAATACTAGTAAAAGCATAGCGGCCTTAAGCTTGACGCGCTCTTTTTTGTTTGGTATTAGTGCGTAGGGTCCCTGCAGGAAAAAAATTCAGTTCTGAACTGGTTCCCAACCACCCCGAACGTGAAACGGAAAAAATATAATCGCTTTGGCTCACGAGTGCCACACGGGAAACACAGGTGACTAACGTAGCTTTCTAAACTCTTTTGCTTTAAAAACAATTGACCAAAAAAATATAATATTATTAAAACACTATAACTCGTATAAATACATTATTTAAGAGCAATGCAAAAAAATATAATAATATTAACACACTATAACTCGTATAAATACATTATTTAAGAGCAAGATATTTTTTTTTTCTTTGCCAAATACGGATGATTGAGAATTTCAGTGGGCGTTAGACGTCGGTTCGGCTTCTTATCCAACAAACAAAGTACCAGATCCGTGCTTCTTCCATCCGCTTGCTTAGGCATCTTAGGTGGGCTCCCAACTATTAGGCGAAACATATCACTCAACGAAGTATTGTTGTTTCCAAAAGGAAGTTTTTTAAATAAAATATAAAACAAGGTAACACCCAACGACCAAGAGTCCATTGAGCAATCGTATCCAGAATCTGTAATCATTTCGGGTGGCAAATAGCCTTTTGTACCACAAACAGCGTGCAAAGGTTTTCCTTCGTACTTAGTAGCCAACCGAAATCTGTTATCTTGATTAACATTCTATTCCCATGTTTCACATCTTGGCGCACCAGAAGATTATTGGGCTTGATATCGCGGTGAACTATATGTTTCCAATGCATATAATCTAACCCACTAGCTACTTTACGTATTAAATGAGGTGAACATTTTTGGGAAACTCTTTCATGCTCTACTAGCTGATGGACATCACAATCTACTATACTTGTTCAAAGACCATGGCACCCAAATTCATTTTTCAACAGTATAATAATTTCCCTGACCGACTATTTTGTCAGTCGTCACTGCGCGGAGCATGGGGATCTCTATTAATAACTGTTCGAGGAGAACAGGGACCTACAGTTTATAGACGAATGCGAACGTCGCGACGTATCGGTGTCTTGAATTAATAGAGATTTTCTTGGGCAAATAGCGTCATTATCATTTGCTTTATGTTAACCAGTTTGACTATACATCGTTAATGACGGCGCTTTTTAGAGCGTCCCATGAAAATACAAGTGTGACTTCTGCAAAAAAGCTTCCGCGTGATTTGTAGAAAGGTGGTAATGGCTAGGGGCAAATCCTTAATGGTGAATTTCGTATGTTTTTTATTTGGCTCTTCATAGCTGCATTGCAACTGCTCTACCTTACCAAGCAAACACCGTTGATTATCATGATGTATCTGCAACTCCAACTGTTTGATAAGACAAGGACTTATTTCGTAATGAAGCTTCTTAAATTGTTCATACTGGCAACAACACGTAACAATATTGCCATTTTTAAAGCCCTCAAGAGTGAGTCCATTGTGAAGAAAAATATTTAATATAGTAGATGTCAATAGCACATGACGGCTCAAGATTTCGTTTTGTAGACACAAACAACGATACGTTTTTAAAATGAATATTCAGATTTCGCAATAAGATTATTCGCGTTGCATGACTGGGATACGACTTGGATCTGGGGAACTAATAGAAGGTGTTTGTATTTTTTGTTAATTTTATTTATTTATTTATTTAACAATGTAACTTAGAATTAATTCTAGGGAACAAAGTAGTTTAAAGCCAGAGCAACATAGGCCTTCAGGCTATTTTTTGTAAATATAATCACATGTGATATAAAATAGAATGTATGCTTGATTGAAAGCTAAAACTAGTCGTAGTGCCTCGGGCCTACTCGGATTATTATATGCTCAGCTCAGTGGTTCAGTGTCTCAGTGACCGACTAACATATGGTATGTCCTGGCCCTCAACTTATATTTTACTAATACTTTTATATGAACAAAGTTTATGTAGACAAAGTGCCCATCTTAAGGTTAACAAATTAAAAATGGTTTTGGGAAATCTTTTTAGTAGGTACTGAAACCTAATAATTATCATCCCAAAATAACTGCTTCGAAAAATTTAGCCAAAGAAAATTTTTATTTTTTTTTTAAACTGATGTAACATTGGAGTCCCCCAAAGTTGCGTTTGGAGTGACTAGAGAAGTCGAAATCTATCCAACCAACACTACACGAGAGAAGATCCACTTCCCAACTGATTGCTCCCGTACAAAGATTAGCGCATTTTTGCGGCTACGTATCGGACACTGCCATAAAACTCACGCCCACCTACTCTCCGGGGATCAACGCCCAACGTGCCAACACTGTGGGCAGGTCTTAACTACAGTCCACCTTCTTGACATATGCCCAGAATTTGACAATATAAGGCAATCTCTTTTCCCAAATAAAATACCAGCTTCACTACTTACAATTGTAAATAAAACCAATATCGAGGCTATATTTAACTTTCTTAAGATCTGTAAAATAGACAAGGAAATCTAATAACTGCGTACGATAGGGTCTAAGGTCTAGTTACTCGTTGCCCTAATATTTATTAGTTATAGTATTATTATTGTATTATAATTAATATTTAAATAAATAAATATCCAACCAAACTTACTGATTTGATTTCTTATTATGTTACGGAAAAAAAGTTCATTTTATTTTTTCGATATCGGCGGCATACATGTCGAGATAAGTCTTATTAAAATAAATACTATCTTAATTGTAAGAAAAGCATTGAAATCTTTAATTGAATATGTCTGTCAAAAAATATGTTACAAATTGTAACCGGGTAACATGAAGACGGTGTACTTATTTTGGCTGGGGTCTTACATTCAGTTAGTTTGTGACTGAAGTGTGTTGACTGAAGTTCTTCCTGGTCTCTCCTTTTCTCTTAATAGTTTTTATACCCTTTACCTATAGGTACAAAGGGTATACTAGATTTGTGCAATATATGTAACGGAGAGAAGGCAGCGTGGCAGACGCCTAGTCCTTTGTACCAAAATGCTTATCATAATCTCGGGTAGCGATTGAGCCATGCCCGCCTGACCGTCCGTCCGACCGTTTGTATAAACACCATATTTCTTGCGAAGCTGAAGTTCGTTAAACCATTTAGATATCTTAGAACGTTTAAGATTTTGTTTTGAAACTAGAGAGAGCTAGCTATACGTCGTGGTAACTTGTTTTACAAATTCCAAATCTTCCAGCAAAAAAATGAACTTTTTCGTATAAAAGGAAAGAAAATATAAAAGTGTAATAAATTAACAATCGATGGCGCCAGCTGAGTTGAAAATAAAGCTTTTTTTCCTTAAAGCTTTTGTACAAGAAGATTTACAAAATTTTATTTCGATTATATTATAAGAAAGCGTTTAGATGATGATCTAGAATCTAACGACTACGTATGAACAATCACTCCCTAGGTTCTGGAAAGAATTTAGGCATAAGGAATGGCTTGCCCTGAAGGTGTTGATAAGCATTTTGGTTTCAAGAACTTGTGGCCTGCATGAATTTTTTCATACATACAGACGAAAAAAAACAAAAACGCTAACATCTCTTTAAGAAAAGAAGTTGTGGCCATTGCGATTGCCTTTATAATTGTATCTTATTGGTGATTAGAATATACGCTGATTTTAGCTTTTACTCGTCTTGTCCAGTGCTTATAAAAAATCGACATTTCCTATTAAAAAATCGAAAAATAAAAGTTATTTCTTAAAATTGGCAAGATTAGAGTGGCGCAAAGCAAAATCCTCAGAAAAATTTCCAATGCTCTTTGGTACATGTGCACAAGGGACATTGAAAGAGACCTGAAAATCCCTAAAGTTGGCGACGTCATACGGTCACAAGCTCAAAAATATGTCGAACGCCTTGAAATACATCCAAATGAGCTTGCGAGGCGGCTGACCTTGAGAGCTAGAAAGAGTAGACTTAAAATGAGATTCCTACAAATAAGTTTAAACGTTTTAAAATCACATAAAAATATGTATATATGTACATATTCCTGTAAATATTGTTATTTTTCGTATGTAAGAACCCTTAGATTATAATTGGTTTTTATTTTCTTTTTTTATGTACATCTAGGTTAAGCTGCCAAGATTGGTAGTAGGGAACTAGTTTAATTACATGATATACAAACTTTTTTATAATAAAAAAAAAAAAAATTATATAAAAATTGATGTACAATTTTATTAATAATTTTTGTTTTTAATTTTCTTGATAATGTAAATTTTTTTGAGATGTAAGGTGGTAAATAATGTATTTCTATAGTTCTCGATTTAACCATTCACCGTTTTCATATAAATTTTGAACCGCCCTCTTTCAGAAAAAAAATGAACTGTTTCGTTCAAGAATAAAGCAAAACTAAAAGTGTAATAAGTTAACAATAGATGGCGCAAGCTGAGGTGACAAATAAGTTCATACCATGTGGTTTGGTGAAAAGCTTACTAAGTTCGTCCTTGAAAGCTTTTTCCGTTAAATTTTTACGCAGCTTTGCCAATAACTTTGCTTCCAAGTCAGCTTGCATTTTAAATTGTATTTAAATAACGACGTAGGTGGAAATGGTAAAAATCAGCTGCAATTAAAAATAAGCTTCCAGTTATTTAAATTTTAGAATATATTATTATTTTTGTGAAACTTATAGAAGTATATGATATTGATGTCAAATAATCCGCCGCAAGTAAAAAGTAGCTTCAAATGCTGCATCTTGAGAATTTACTCACGAACCCGTATCGTCAACATAGTCTGTACGCAAGGACAGCGTATCCTGTGCAATATGTCCTTAAAGCTGTTATACTCAAAGAATTTTATAAGAGTTTTGTTAGATTGCATGATTATTCTTGATGCTAATAAGGTGATTACGGATGAATAGACGGAAAGATGGCTCTATCGCAAGAATTGGAAGTGGAAAGAATTTTGTTATAAAAAGTTAATGGCTTGCCACGCAAATGAGGTGCTGATAACCAATCATTTCGGTTCCAAGAACTTATGTCCTGCATCTTTCGGCCTTTTACATACCCTTGACCGCTTGAAAAATGCTATCTAAAATTCGCTTGTCGATAAATTATTACGATTTTCATCTCTAAGAGGCAATTTTACAAAATTTTAGACACCCAAACTTCTCGATAAACTTTCAGTAACTAAAAACTCCGGAGACTCCCCAAAGTTACCTGCTGTATGGTTAGGAGAACAAAAGATATTGATAACATATAGGCGTGTTCGTTTCTACGTTTGCAGCAGATGAAGTTTTTTTTTCATCAATTTCCCTTTCCGCCCCCAAATAATTTTTAAGCTTTATTTAAAACTTGTAGCCTTAGTTTGTATAGGTTAAATGGATAAGTTAAAAACATCTTACGATTAATACCGTACGTGACTACAATCGGACCATAAATTATAATAATTGATAATAATAAGGTTTAGTTTTGCCGAAAAATTGTAAAAACTCATTTTTCTTTGAAAATCAATGGGGCAGGACAAGAATATTATAACTAATCAAAAGTAGATGGATTGATGGTTTCATCTTTTTGTAATTAGCTTTGAATGTGGAAATTGATTGGGGCTCCACCTCTTAATATCTTAGGTAAATACTATTTCTTTTACATGGGTGGGGATTCTTTCAAGCTGTTTAAAAAATTCATTCCGAATGCCAGAGTTTTGGCCAAAAAATTACATTCTGGGACCACTGTGCAGTAGCAAAGCTTGTTCGAGTCCCAGTCGAGTACAATATTGTTGTTAATATTATTACAAGGAGAGTAAAGCCCTTCTTCCGGCAAGGCCGTTACACTTATGTGTTAGTTGGATTCTTCTTTAATCTCCCAGAAACTGTTTGTAACATATTTACTGAGCCTACAATATCCCGTAAGTATCGCGTCACTATCATTAGGGAGTTCTTGTTCAATTGGGAAATTTTCTATTCAAATCATAGGGAACAAGGATTTGCTGGGCTTAGGTGCTATTGGTGTATGATAAAGAAAATTTAAAGTTCTTCTCTTTAAATGTTACTCAATTTGGAATAAGACTTAATTAAAGATGCTTACAGTAACGACAGCAGTCCAGCGTATTTGACGCCTGCACATAGGCCCAGTTAACCAAGTGTAGTATGGCCAGAATATTCTAGTGCATTAGAAACAATATGGGCAGCGTGAAATAGTTCTAAATCTCACCAAACAGATGCCAAATACGCCATAATAACAGCTGATTGCCATGCAGTGCTCTGCACAGTACCTTTAACAGCGGCTTAAAGTCGACGTAGTCGCAACAACAGCTCCTGCACCAACTGCACGAATACACAATACTCTTCAAATTTTAATTAGTTAGGGATATGAGACTTGTGGTAATGTGGCAACATTGTAGTCCTATCCTTGAGCAGCACAAGCAATATCCTGTTCTAAGCGGGTTATGTACTCATACAGCATATTTTGGTAAATGTTGAGTAAGAGCAGGGTAATGCTTACATTCTGCACATTGCCCAGCAGAATTGTGAAGTTTTTCAGCTTGTAGGTGTTCACCTCTTCCAAGAGTCCCTCAATATTGATGTAGGAGTCATATGAGGCTAGCAGCAGTATGCAGGGCAAATAACTGATAAATATAGTCAAGACTAGGTAGCGATAACATGGACTACGCTGTGATTCGTAGACACTCGGCGGCAGAGCTAAAGTAAAGATGGCCCTTAATTGCAAAAAAGGATGCGCCTGATGCAAGAGCGTCGATGCCTGCATGTTGAGCACCAAAAATGTGCCACATCAATCGAACACTTTTTATTAAATTTTTATCAAAATAACCCTGGCTTTTAGAGTAATTGCGCATACGCCACGTAGTCGGCACATTAATTAGCTGAATTAGCTGTTACAAAGATGCAATCTAGTATTTGCATTGCATCCAATTTTCACATCATAATTATAATGTCAAGCTTGCTAACAATGCGTGTAATATGCACAAAAGTACTCAATCTGTCATATTGCGCCCTAATCTCAAACCACTTGATAGCTTGGAACACCCGAGCAGTAATCAGCATTGTGGGTCGCTTTTATGTTTTTTGTTTTTGGTCTAGCTCGCATACAGACTCCCTTTCGGATATACACGGATGCTGCTGCTTTCGGTTTGAATTGCTCCAATTCCTTGCGTCATTTTCCATTTTGTGCACATAATTGCACTTCTTGTGCGCGCTCCAAACACACTCACACACACTCTTGGAGTATGTGGCTTGCATGCAAGCCAAATCAAATGAAAACACCCTAACACCAATAGGAAAAGCTAACCCAGCAGAACCATCACTCACTTGCTATGCCAAGAATTTCCCATGTCGCCTGATGCTAAGCCAAGCGCAACCCGCTGAAATTTCACTTACCCAGAGCGGGTTAAGCAATAGGAGTAGGAGAAGCAGAAGGTACGGCGCTGCAACACATCGACAGGATTAAGTGTCCTTTTTAATTTTAAACTACTTCACTTCACTTTGCGCACTCAATGAGTCTGCCCTGTTCACATGTAAGTGTTGGTTAGTTGTGTGTGTATGTGTCAGGATATGCTTTTATTATTTCTTTTTCAAGTTCTTTTCTTTTAAGCTTGATTAAGCACTTTGTGTAACTCTACGACATGTTGTTTGGCCTTATGTATTTGCATGCACGCTGTCAGTGGTCGGTATGGTATATGTGTGTGTGTGTGTGTGTGTGTGTGTGTGTACTTGTCTGCCAGTGTGACCGTATGTGCAAGTGAGTGTCTGTAACAACTTGCCCAATGGCATTTTTAATTTGCATGCTTTGCTATTTTAGAACAGAGTAAATTGCCAAGCATTAGTGTCATCGTTCCAATTTTACTTTTCCCGCTTAAGTGCTCATTGCTTTTCTAAAAATTTCCATCAAGCCTTTTTTTATGCCAAGCCTCGTAAATAATCCAACAACTTTGATTTTAGAAGTTCTAAAAATACTTTAACCAGCTGTAACGAACCTCTGGTTTGTCCAGAACAACGGCTGGGATAACTCAGCGTTGTCCAGTATAAATGTCACAACGAATTTATATTCGCTAAGACTTTTGATATTTTGAACAAAAGACAAATTAACTTTAAGTTTTAAAAATGTATTATTATATATTATTTTGTAGTCTGATAGTCACAATACACTTAACAAAACAATATTTTGGAAAAATAAAGTTAACTTAAAGCTAACAATGTGCAATTGAATTAACCGAATCACAATATATTACGAAAATATGTCCTTTTGTGGCGAGACGCTAACCCAAATATTAATCCTGGTGGCAAAACTTGGCGCGGCTCGTTCAGGGAAACGTACAAACTCTGACGCGGTAGCACCCGTTGCGCTACTTATTAAAAATATTCTGATTTTCGTCCTTGTTTAAAATTGTTTTCTATTTTACTTTACGCGTAACGCCTTTAAATTTGCGGCACTGACTCTGATACTCTTCACTATCACTCACTGAACGACTGACTGAGACTCATCTCATTTCAATAACTGACCAAGACTCATCCAGATTTGGCTGCTGATCCGCCTTATGAAGGTATCGACTGCCCTCAAGTCGTGGAATTCCCGCCCAAATTAACACTTATAAATCCTATACGGCAATCTACTTATTTAACTATCTATTCTAATTGATAAGACAAAGTTCGCCGTACCCTACACTACTCCTATCACATACTCTCCACTTAAAACTATGCACTAATACACTCAGCTTAAGGCCGCTATACTTTAACTAGTGTTGGTGAGAGTAGGCGCGCTTTCATCTCTTTTCTCTCCAAGCAGTCCAAGCAGTTTTCCAATTGCCCTATTGGCAAAATAGGAAAACTGCTGTGAGTCGGCAACTTACCTCCTCAAATATAAAAAGGCATTTTGCAAATCATTTCTGAAAAATAACTACGTGCTTTTTAAAAATGTACTTGCTAATCTTTCTAGTTTTGTCTAAAGTTTAAATTTGTGTTCCAGAATTATGCACTGCTTGGTTAGGACTACAACAACAACTACAACGCAACATTTTTGAAAATAAGGCATTCTTAATGTAATTCCTAAACGATAGTGAGCACGAATGCTCTTGCTAAACTTAAAAAAAAAAATTATATGGAATAAAGTCGAGAAATGTTTTTACAGTACTCAAAACTGCTGGATTTGATAATAATAGCCAGCATTATTTTGCACTGTCTTCGCCAACCTTCGCCGTCCACATAAGGTTACGTAATTTTATTTGTGCATCATAATTTTTGATGGTATAATAAAGATTTCGAAAAAGTGTTTTCATGTTCAAAGAAAACTGGAGTATGCACCAACCTTTGCCGTCCACATAAGGCCGCATTTCGCATACGTAATTTTAATTGGGTATCATAATTTTTGATGGTATACTAATTTTGAAAAAATGTATTTATTTATTTATACATAAAATATTATTATAATATAATAACTAACTAGAAAAAAAAGAGTGCTAGCTGCTAGGGCCATCGACTCAAGGAAAAAAAAAAGTGTTTTCATGTTCAAAGAAAACTAGAGTAGAGTTTATACAGTTGGCGTAGTAATATTATTTAATTTAAGTAAAATATGATTGCATTGAGCTAGATGTTGTATGATATAGAAAGTTATTCGTTCAATTCTTATATTGTAGCCAATAATTGCGAGTCAAGGCTTGTAAAAACAAAATTGAATATTAATTAAAAACTAATTTAAATAGACGACGTATTGGGCGATATTAAATTTACTGGTAGAGTTATATCGTACAGATGTTAATATATCCTTTTCTCATTAATGTTTAATAAACAGACAAATATGAGAGACTAATAAAAAAGACAACATTGACATTTTATCCATCTACGGCGTAAATCCTACTTGTTAAGTACGCTTACAATTATCAATCCTACTTTTTTATTGTAAAAATGGTAGCAGGGAATAGCACTGTGGGGCACCAGACCATACCGGTTCAATTTAGGCTACACTTACATTAAGATTTTTAGCATTCTTGATTTTCATTCTTAAAATAAAAACGAAATTCCAAAAATATAGGGTGGGCCACCCGTTGGTTTGTTTGTTAATTGCATTTTATTCGTATATTTTCCAACAAAATTGGACAAATGTATAAACCAAATGCAAGCTTGAAAGTACTCATTTAGTATGTATGAAAAATAATATCGGCCAAATGGCCTCCGCGTCTGGCTCTACAGGCCCGTACGCGAAATTCGTAATTTTTGATGACTAAAACACATCTGGCTGTTCTTCCATTCATTGAACGAATAAGCGACGCTGATAATGGTCCGTGGGCTTCGATTGCAGCATCATTTGAATCATGTAAGCTTGTAAATGCAGATGGTCCTATCAGGGTGTAATTCTTGCAAACGATGGCGCGTAGATGTTCCCGGCGACTCGTCGACACTGGTCTCAACTATGTGTTTTTTTTCAGAAAAATTAAGTAATTTTGAAATTGAACTTTAAGATTTTTGGGTCTTAAAAGCAGTTCTTTCATTCTTGAAATAATATAAAAAAATTTACGCTACTTTGGCATCCTAAAGATGTGCCACAAGCACATTTACCTTACAAATAGGGTGGAAAAAGTTTAATATAAAATATTAAACAATTTTTTAAAAAAAGAACCAAGGCCTTATCTGATATTTCAGATTTACCGAATAATAAATAGTTGTCATCTTTTGGCATAAATTGATAACAAATTTAAGAAATTTCCTAGTTTACTATGTTCCCATCATATTTATTTCTTTTTAAGTATGATGGCAGTATCGCTTATTATTTCAAATGTGCGATCTTTCGATTCGCTTTCAGGTAGTATCATAAAAAATTGTATCTCTCTTTGTGTATAGCGTATCAGTCTTAGTACAGTTATCATAGGGACGAACGTAATATCCCTTAGCCGTAAGACATCGTGACCTCTAAGGGCTCGTCTGAGTGACGAGCGTTGTTTTCTACATACTTTAAGGACATTTTTGAAAGAAATGTTGAAAGATTGTGATTGAAACACTTTCTTTAGCTAATTTTTTATTCATTAGGTGCTGCTTGCACAATAGTTATTATTTCCTTTTTGTAAGTTACTTTGAATGTTAGAAGCAAAGTATTCGATATTGGGCATCATTTAAAGATTTGGTAAGAAATTATTTTTATATATAATTCAATTTATTCACTTCATCATTTCGAAGTACACGTGAAGTGTGAACTTTTAAATCCAAAGAACTGCTACCGCAATGTCGGATCTCGCACGAACATTGGCCAAAATTAATGACATCAGAAATGTCTTCCCTGTTCCACCAGGGCCATCCAGGAAAAATAAGCCACCATTTCCATCTTCAATTGCTTTTATTAACGTGCCATAGACTTCCTTCTATTCAAGGTTCAACGGAGGGACTGATTGGTTTGATGCATGACGATCATAATCATGTTCACCAGGGACGTAGAACGAAAATCCGGGCCCGGGTGGAAAATGTGCCTCCTCTATTATACCTTAGTAATTACACCGGGCCCGGGGGAATCCCCCTTTCCCCCTCTCTCGACTGTTCACGCTCGAATTCTCGATTTAATGCGTCATACATTGCATGATCTGGCGCTGGCAGTCCTAACTTGACTTACAAACTGCCGCAAATGAGATAACACATGTTTTTGATCAGTAGCAAAGCCTGGTTATGAATCTTCTCATTCGCCTCAAGATAGGGATTTCTTGAAATGACACGAATTTGATATGAAATGTCTTCTTCTTCTTCGCACATTCGGATGACCAGGAATGGATCGACTTGCTTCCGACGTTCAAATGCCGAGTCGATATAGCAATGTCTGGCTGTCAGGATATCAGAGACTATAAAAGCGATGGAGCTGAAATTTTACCAAAAGATGCGCATAATAGTGACGCTGATGATGATTTTCGATTTATGTCGATATCTGGCCCCCTGCATCCGTAAAAGAATTTCGCGGCTTACTTATTTTCATGTGATTTTTTTCCCGATATTTTATGAGTTACTCTGTAAACCAGTGCGGAGACGAATCTAACAAACCATAGATCATTAAAATCGGCCCAGCCGTTCTTGAGTTATAAATGGTGTAACTAACATAACAGTTAACTCTCTTTTATATATATAGATAAGATTATATTACAAGAAAGTACGTTTACATTATCTCTGCGACTTAAGGGCTTTTTATTTGAAAGCTATATGTTATGGTATACGAATGCAATACCATGGCACACCATTAATTATTGCCATGGGTCTACTTGTTTGCTTTTATTGCATGAGTAACAAAACTCATCACAGCAAAAATCGAAAAACTTACACAAAAGATAATGATACGTCTCAGCGACGAACAATTTGTGAATTTCTGTTAAGTCAACTCACCGCTGTGAAACAACTATCATCGAAAAGCTGTTGATACCAGCTGAGCAAACTGAGAGTGAAAATGATCTTGATGGAGAGAGTAGCAGTTTCTTTCTAGTGTTAAAGAAAATACTGTTTAATAAGTAACAAGCATTTGGTTTGAAGGGATGCTGATTGCAGATAAGTTTTTTAGATCCAAATTAAGCGCTGACAGAATCATATAAACTTGACTCTATCGCTTGGACTGTGCTGGTTCTTAGACTGGTGGAATTCTACTTGATTGTCTCGGTGGCGCATTACCAGAGCCAAACAATGTTCTATGATTTAAAGCTTGACAAATGCCTTCCTTATAAAAAATTATATTATATACAGGATACAGAATATACTCGTTGAGACATAAATCTGTTTGTAGCGAGCGAATGAGTTCTGCTCAAGCTGTAAGAAGTTGTCCCATATGAAAATGGGCCAAGAAATCTTTGCAATTCAATTAATAATAATACATATAATATTAATTACTTCCACTATTTTAATTAAATTTAAGTAAAAACAAATTAAAGCTACCTATCGGAAAATATCACGTGCTTCGTTCGGATTCCAACGGTCGGCGCCAATTTTACGCATAACGTCCGCGGATATCCGTTTAATGGCCATGAATACATAAATAATAAAAATGTATTTGTTTATTACATGCAGACGTCACACACATACTGAAACACATACAAATGCAAACTTTCAATGCCTTTATGGGAATTTATTTACCTTTGCAAACAAAATATATGGCTTGTATTTTTTTTAACAGTTTTCATTATTATTTTTATTTTAATATATGAACTTAAATGCAATTTAAACAATACACAACAATATTTATAATAATCGCATTGACTATCTGTACGCAAGCTGCATGCGATTGGCTTTTGTGTGCACGTTTTCATATTTATGTATATGTATACTACGTATATGTATATATGTATATAGAGTATCTTATGTATGTGTATGTCTTTGGTTGGGTGTGCCTGCGTATGACTTCCGTTTCCTGTGGCATGTACAAAAATTATTTAATTTTATTGTATTTCAATTGTGTTTGCCATGATTTTTAACCAAGAGGAAACAATAATCCAAAATCATTGTTGCCGATATTGAAGCAGCGCATAATAAACATCTCATATTTTGGGTGGTTCCCCATGTTTTACCCAAAGTTATATTTGTACTAAAATTGTCAACATGAGTAAGGCAATTTCTGTCTGTTCCCTAGAAAGATCCCAATTTTTTTTAAACGTATTTTTTGTGACATTTCATTTTGCTGTGACAAATTAAGAATAACATAAATGTTCTCTTGCTCTCTTAACATTCTTCCTGAAAGTATCCTTTCGAATGTGTTTCCGCAAATCCTATGGCCAGGCCGAAATATGCCTTACAGAATCGGAAAGAGGCCGAATTCTCTTTATTTTGCCGCAAGTCGGCTAAATTCAATTATTTACAATTACAGTGAAACCTGGTTAATTGGGATCCCAAGGGACCAAGACATATTTACCAATTATTGAGGGTTCTCAATAATCCAGTTTTTCAATTAAGCAGGTTTAAAATTATAGTTGTCTCATTTATAGAGGCCCCCGCTTACAGAGGTCGAAATGTGCCGTTATTCCATTTGTAGAGGTGGAAATATTAATAAAAATGCGTATTTTTGGTGTTATTAATTTAATGTAGGTATGAATGTACATATGTACATAATGTTCTGCGTCGAAAAAAAAAACAATACGGTAAAGTTTATGACTTAAAGTAATCGGTTATGTTTGTTTGTACTTGATTGCTAGTTGCTGAAACCTGTCTCTCAATAGAATAAATTTGATCAAAAATAATAGAATTATCAATATTTGACATTTCGAAATACTTGTGTAAAGTTTCTAAAGCTTCCATTGCCTCACGCTTTGAAATTTTTACTGGAGTCTCTTCACAGTCTTCTTCATCTTCTTCTTCTTCTGTGTCCAAAGAATACATAGCAACTATGTCATCACCATTGAGCTCTTCTGAGATGAGTACATTATCATCCATAGAAACGAAATCCTGGAAAGTCGCCTGCTGCTCATTTAAGTCATTCCTACATGTGGTAAATATTCTATCCCATTCTGGAAACGTTGCACAGATTTCTAGCTCCTCTTGTAGGCTCTCAGGTTCAGATTCATTCGCCACTTTGAATCCAGCTTTTTTGAAGCAATTAGTAATTGTGGTTTTGCTAACAGAAAACCAAGCTTTTCTTGCAAATCTCATGGCCTGGAGGATGTTGATTTCTGGGCTTTTATCCTCTTCTATAGATTTCAGAACATACTGAAAAACTTCCTTCCTGTAATAAACCTTAAAGTTGTTGATGATACCCTGATCCATGGGCTGCAATTTACTTGTGGTATTGGCGGGTAAGTACAATAATGTAACATAGTCTAATTTGGGCATATTGTTGTGAGCTGTACAGTTGTCGACAAACATAATGATTTTTCGTTTTTGGGCCCTCATATCGGCGTTCACTTTTTTTAACCAATCTGCAAATAATTCAGAAGTGATCCAGGCCTTTTTATTGTTTTTATAATTAACAGGCAGCGTTTTAATACCCTTGAAGCATCTTGGTCTCTTAGATTTTCCAATTAAAAGAAGTGGCAGTTTTTCAGTTCCAGACATATTCGCACTTACAAGTACAGTGACTCGATCTTTACTCAATTTACCACCATGGCAAGGCTGACCTTTGAACGTATATGTTTTATCCGGTAGACACTTGTAGAATAAGCCCGCTTCATCGGCGTTGAATACGTCATCGGGGGAATAATCGTGTAATAAAGCTGGAAGGTTTTTAATCCACTCATTACATTCGTTATTGTCCACAGAATTGCTCTCGCCACAAACATTTTTGAATGCGATATCGCTTCTTTTCTTAAATCCCTCCAACCACCCATTGCTGCCACAAAAATTATCAATATGGAGCTTACTTGCAAATTCTTGAGCTTTCTACAGAGTCTCAATTATAGAGGTAGGCATCGAAAAAGTCTTAGAATTCAATCCGCATTTAACCAGGTTAAAAAAGTCCCATTAACAGAGGTAATTGATTGAAAAAGAACCGGGACCTCATAGAAACTCTCAATAATACAGGTTTCTCACTTATCCAGGTCCCATTTAACCAGGTTTCACTGTATATGTATCGATGACGATATTGCTTAATTCCAGACAACTTACACATCGATTACTAAGTTTAACAATACTAAATTATTTAATCTAAAGTCTAGTTAGTAACAATATTCAGTTTACAATGTTCGTAGCATTCAGCTAATTTGTGCTTGCATTTTTGCGTTACTTTGTACAATTCAAAACAATATCTTTTTCAACTAGTTATTTTAACTATAATTCAATTTTTATAAGAATATTTTATAAATTGGCTGCCTTAGGCGCCCACAGAATGCTTCAGATAAAGTCATAAACATCAAGGTAATTCAAAGAACAAACAGCAGTACACATTAAAGAAAAAAAAATAAAAAAAGATAATTCTTAGCCCACAAGCTTATTGAAGTCCAAAGCTTAAAATTGTAAAAGATCAGTGCACAAAATCTAAGAAAGCAAAAATTTTTTTATATTTTTTCGTCGATAAGTTCTCATATTTTCTAACGCTTTTGGATAAATTCTCATAATTCTCCTTAACATTACACAGCTCTGCACTTTTCGATTACTTCATGGGTGCTTGATGTCCTGCTACCTATTAGGTGCAGACAGTACTTTAGCTTCTATCTGTTAGCTTTTGCTAAACCAAACTATCAATCGACTTTTGACTCATAAAAATGATACGCATTTTTAATATGATTAATTTACAAATAATTTAAAAGAAAAGATATGAGTCCTTACGAGTATTTAAAAATCCTGATGATTTGCTCGCAGTGTTCTTTGTAGATTCGAAGGGTGCATTTGTTTTATCCACGCCTGATGATACCAAGAATAGGATCTGCAGACTTAAATACAAAAGGAACTTCATAAAAGATTTTAAATAAATTACAATTTTTTTAATTAAATTGTTTTTCCAAAGTTTTTTCAATTTTGCCAAAATTTTTTGAAAACGTTTGGCCTTGTTGGTTTTGCATAGTTTTTTCCAGGTAAGCATTGGGAGCATTAGAGACTAAACCGTACTAAAAAAAATACAAAAAAATTGCTTCTATTGGAAATGGTAACTTGGTTCCAAGACTTTGTGGAATTATTTAGAAGGGGTGGAAGGGCTCTTGACAGAAGAAACATAATAATAACTTGATCTGGCTGTTCACATGTCACAAGAGTCCAAATGTCCAAGAACTAGGCGTTCAGACAAACAGACGGATTTGTCTAGATCAATTGCTTTTGTTCTACAGATCATTTTGGAAGTAACTATTGTCTACAATGTCTCCTAGTCTATGTTAGATGCATTTACATAAACAAAATATACTCTTACCTTTAGTATTGATATCCGTAGTATGAATTCGAGATATTTAAATACAGTTCTGATTTTGTGGAATCCCTTAAATTGATTTGATGCAACACAGTTGCTAGAGTCAAACTTATTCAACTTACTCTTGCATTGCATTTTATGACTTCCCACTTATATACACATACTATATGCGTGTTCTCGCTTTAAGCATATGTCCTACTATTATGTATTAGAAATAATCGCAAATAAATTTTTTTTATATGTGTCCAAATATTGTAAGGAAGTTCTGGTGCTGGGGTATATCTCAGTCTGCACCAGGGCCAACTTACAACTAATTTGTAAAATTTGCTGAGACACTGGGCAGCGTAGGGGGGTTAGCAGTCACACTACTCCACACGTGCATACATACCATTTCTATACTTTAACGATTCTCTTGGGCTGTTGCTGAAAATAACATTTACTACTGTGTGCTCTCATATGATCGCCGCGGACTACGTCAATGGGCAGGGCCTCCTTGACCGTATCTAGGCTCGATCATGGTGAAATAATAAGGTGATGTCGTGCGAACGCTCACTCTCTCGTTTAGAGCTTTTATCGTCAGTGCAAAACTTGCTGTGAACGAAGAAGGTTGGTTGCGGACGAAATTTTTAGCAGTGTGTGCTTTGTTTTCTAAACACGAAACTTGCAATACAAAAGCACTTGTTAAAATTAGACTACAGTAAAATTAATTATTATAAATAACTGTAAAATATATCTGAATTGTTCTTTGTTATTTATTTACAAACATCAACAAAATATATATCTATCTCATTCACATTCACGAAGCAATGCTAAGGAAGCTTTCCTAACACAAAAGCTTTTGAGCTCTCACTCACACTCATACGCTACATACAATAAGGGATAGCTTTTACGGACGACACCACCTTATATTATTCCACCATGGGCTCGATTAAGGTAGGAGTTTGTGGCTGGCGGGCGAAGCCAACGCGTACCAACAAAAGCGCCAGCATGTATTGCACCAGTGTGGCGAAGCCAGCTCGGTTTATAATATATGCGGCAGGAAGGTGGGGAACAGGAATGGTAGCACACATTATGACGTTCAATCACTCTCACGATGGAGCACGAATATTTGTAATAATGACAACGTTTTGTTTCTTCTCATAACTTTATAATTATTTCACTTTATTCTCTTATTTGACCCTTTTTTATCCCAGTCTCGTACTTTAACCTTTTATTACTAACCACATTTTCTCTTCCCTAACCTAACTCTTCTCGCGTAACCATTTCGTATTTTGCCTCCTGTGTTTACCGCGTCCACGACTGTGCTCGTCACCGTCCGAATCTATTCTCCTCGTGTTAACTTTTATCATCGCCCACGCCGGCTCTTACCACAGTCCGTCGATATCCGTCTATCGCTAACCCCAATAGCCGGCTATCGGCAGCCTGGGTTGGCAGTCCGGTGAGGCAATGTTATGACGATCTTTAACTTATCAATGTTTAGCTTTCAACAGTTAATACGAACTACTTTATATTTTGACTTAATACTAGAATCTATTTACGATATATATAAGATTAATATATGGAGATATTGAAGATCACATAAATGGGAACACCACTGTATTGCGCATCCAAAAATTTTTAAATTGTATTTTTGTTTTTCAATTTTAAAATAATTTAAATTTAAAAAAAAAATAATTTTTGAACAAGAGTACTAGCAACAGTGGCCTACGACTCGAAATTTAAAAAATAAAAAATCGGGAATGTCTATTTTTTGATTTATACATATTAAGAAATTGACAAATAATTAATATTATCAATTTTTGTTATAAAAATTAATGTTGTTTTGTGACTTTTGTAATAAAAATGCATATTTTTCAAAATTAATTATTTATTATTTAAATTAAATACTTTTTATTTTTAGATCAAACGAATTATAAGTTATAACTTGTTTTTAAATAAATTAAAAAAATTAATATTATATGTGGTGGATACATATTTATTTAAAAGACTATTTTTTGCATTGCATTTTTTTTTTTAAACCCATAACCCTTATTTGCAAACCCTGATAAATATTATATCAAGAGAAATCAAATTTGATGTGCAGAATCATAGGAGTCTAATAAAAAAGGAAGCGTTGACTATTTCTCATAGCACCAAGCAGTTCCCCTTAATCAATTAAACAGTTTGCTGGACTACAATCCTCAACATATTAATGCAAAATCTGTTTATGCGCAAATAACATTTTTTTTTTTGTTAAAAAAGAGGTTTAGAGTTGATAAAAAAATCATTAAGGTCAAAATTTGGGTCATAGCTTGATACAATTCCCCAAAAAAATAGGATGTCAACCTTTAGGCTTATTTTAATTAAATAAATTATCTGATAAAGAAAAAAGCTGCCAAATTTTTGTGTACTCAAATCCTAAACGTTGCACGCCTAAAGTTAGGCAATATTATTTAGTTTATTGACCTCTTCGAAAAGCTTTAGAGCTCAGTTTTGTGTGCCATAGATATAGACGTTGATCTAATTGAAATGTAGCCTTATATAAAGCCTTTATCTAACCCATGCAATCAACGCAATTCACACTCTGCTTAAATTCCAAAGCCTTAACCAGAGCTATGTCTCCTGTCGCGTCTGCGTCAGGATTGACATTTAGGTCTTTTTCCAAGGAAATATCAATTGTCATAAGGAGCTGGCGGTTTTTTGATGACAGAGACTTGCTTTTCAGTTGGGTTTTTTCTTTTTTATCAATGTGTAATCAATGCCTTCAAATAACTTTGAATTCGCAACAAGGCTTTTGTTTTGCACAAATCAAGCGCACAGCATGCCACAAGCTAGACGACAGCTGAGAGAGCAGAACTTCATCCAAGTAGGCGTGGCGGGAGGTAAGGAAAAAAACAATGCAAGCATGTGAATTGGTTAGAGCTCCTGAGTCCTCAAGGCGCACAAAAGGGATTTCAATAATACGCGCACAATCTGTGCTGAAAGCTTAAACAATAAAAGTGAAAATTCCGCAAAAGCCTTTAGATATAAGGATAAGGATATTATCAATATATGCTCGATATACAATGGGGAAACCACGTTGGTGCTGGGACTAGGGCAGAATGAGCGCGCGGCAAAGTCAATGAGCTTGGAGCACACACAAGTTACATTTGCGGTTGCCAGGCCCACGGCAATGGTAATATGTATAAGTGGTATCTGTATCCGTGTTTGTTTGTGTCTAGTATCTGTGTGAACAAAACGAGAATTTGTATCTTCTTCAATGTTACAACAAGACAATGCAGATTAGCTGCCTTAGATAGCAGCAACGTCTACTCTTTGCAGCAGCCTATATACATAGATACGCGTACCATATATGTATTGCTTCTATCTAAAGAAGTCGAGAAGACAAGAGCACTTGCCTTTGATTTTAATGAATAACATTGCTTTTGGTAGGCTGAGCATGAGGACCGTAGAGCAACCAAATTCACATCCACATCAGTTGCAATGCCACAGCAACGTACCGCAGTCAGAGTCATTGCCAGTGCCTGCTCAATGGACACTCGAGTGCGCCACTTGGCGTTGCCTTGGCATGACTCTGAAACTGATTCTGAATCAGAATCTGGTTCTGGTCCTGGTACTGGTACTGCTACTGGCTCTGGCATTGGCACTGATGCCGAGCACGTATTGCCAATGCTTACCAAGGCATATCAAACATATGAATATGATTTTGCAATTTTACTCAAATACACATTCAGTTGTGGGAAATGCTATTTATATCTGTGTGCGCGTGTGTGTGTATCTTTGTATCTATGAAAATCAATTTCACTGTCATTTGACATTTCTGGAGTGTCAGCAAGCGGCAACAAATTTTTGTTGTTTGTGGCATTGAATTGTCTGGGCGTGGTCAATATGACGTTGTGTCTAACAAGTATCTTACTAATATCGCAGGGCTGTGAACCATTTCAAGTGGTTCGGTTTTAAACTGCTTTTGAACTATTTAAAGTATCTAAAATTGATTCTGTGACGATAACTGCAGCTTTAGTTGTATTCAACTTTTCAAGTTCACTTGAGTGTGCAATAGGGTCAAAATATTTTCGATTTCGAAAAATCTGTGTTTTTAAACTTTTCGAGCTACATTCATTTGATTTTCGATTTTTATCTTTTTTTTGGTACCTACATATGGTTCCAATACTTTTTTTTTGACATGATCAGCCATTTTGCATTTTTAGCTTCTTTTGACAAATGTAAAGGTTAAACTTGTTTTGGCGCGCTTTTTTACGTCTCAGAAAAAAAAGGATCAAAGAATCTGTATTAAATTTTGTGTTTGAAAAAATTGGGCATTAAACTCTTGAAAAAATTAAAGAAAATATGTTTATAAAGATGCTCACCCGGGATTAATGAAGTCGGAATATCAATTTTTTGCTTGCTTTGGGCATAAAACGTGTGGAAGCGAAGTTTTTATTCGAAATCGCTAATCATCGTTTAGGAACTATTAAATGCTTCACACGATGATCCTGATTTGCTCAAAAGGGTAATCACTGGTGACAAAATCTGCATACTTACTTTAGACACTAAAATCCGAAAATTGAAAATCGATTGCATGTACTCCGCGAAATATAAAAAGTCATTCATGTTCCGATTCTATCCCTTTGAGAACATTAAGATCTAGCATAAAGAAATTTTTGAAATTACTAAGTAATTCAGAATTTCGTCATTATAACCAAGAATCATCATGGTAGACTGCTAAGTTGAAAACAAGTGGCTCAGCTTAAGTCGGAACATCCCAATTATAATACACCTCTAATGTAGCTTTCCATATGTTAAAAGTTGTTACCCGATTATGTCAGACCACATTTCAAAGAAGGGTTTTTCCAGATACTGTCACCATCCTGGTTCTGTTCTTATTGATTCGCAGTAGTTCGGATTATACCTTGGCCAGAGTTGTCGCTCGGCCTTGGTTCTGTCTATCTTTATAGTTTCCTATATGACATCCGGAAGAGGTGTTTTTATAAAGCTACCCAGCGAGAGCTGGTTCGTTCCTGTCGCATTCGCCCGCCCTTCTCGTTACCGGGTATGCCAGAGTGAACAGGTGCCCAGCTATGGGTGATGGAGTCACACTGACAACCTTTTAAGAATAAGCTTACTCTTCGTGGTGTGGGACGATAGGGCCTTCCTGGGCTTACGTTCAATGTACCGTAGACCGTAAGACTTTCCATTTTAGAGCTGTAGAGCTACAGTCTCCTTCCTGTGTCCAAGCAAGTATTCCTATCTGAGGTAGGATAGTGCTGTTCCCTAAAGTAGTTGGAGTAAGATAATTCAGTGCTCGGTGCCTTGCTTCGCTTATGGAGCTAGGCTCAGAATTAGATCTAGTGCTACCTGAAGTGTGGATCGCAAGTGTCCAGTGATGCCCATTGAAACCACTGTAGATTGTCTAGATGGTATTTGGTACTAGCCGCCACCCACCAGACCAACGCCTCGTGGGTTAGGATAGATCCGATGACTGCTAGTTAATGTTATACAATTCATTTCCTACCACAGGTCTTCTTGCAGAAATTAGCAAGATTCTAGGCAACGTCCTAAAAAATGGTGGCTCAAAAATTAAACTTTCTTTTGAATCACATAAAACAACATTAGTTCGATATTCCACTGGAACTGAAATATATTTGTATTTCTTTTTTTTTAAGTAGAAGTTTTAAAAAAAAGGAGCCACGTGACTTAAAAGTAATTCGCCAATTGCAATTGGATTGCATCCCTGATGGGAATATAAGCAATATGCTATGCCTATATACACATTTACGTTCATGAGATAGTTGAGAATTGGTTGCTTTTTGGCCTGCGGCTTATTAGCCAAATTAGTTTGCTTGATTGTAAGTTTCATATATGAAATAGTTGAGTGTGTGCCAGGTTGGCAGCTTGGCATTTATTGTTGGCTGTAAATTTAATGTCCTGACTTTATGGCTCTGACACTTTTAAGACTTGTAGTTGTTATTACAGCCCAATATGATTTATATGTAAACATGGTGTAGAAGCTTAAATTGTTATGTTGATGATTATGACTATGATTATTATTTGGCTGGTTTGTGTTTTTGTTGCTTTTTAGTACTGCTTGAGCCCATTTTTTGTTGTTGCATATTGCAACAGTTGATGGCATAAAACTGTCATACGTGTTGGGATTCATATTGCCAACATTTGCAGCAGCCAAAGTGTAACAAAAAAAAAAAAAAATGTGTATATGTAAGAATAAAGATGACTGCGCTTGTATTGTAACGAACAAACCTGAAACGTGTCCGACGTGATGTTTATGCGAAAACATTTGAGAATTGCCAACAGCAGGCTTCATCATCTGCGTCATCATTATCATCATCATCTTTGGCATAGTCAACAAAAGGCAAATTGACTAATAGCAAAATAAGCAATAAGCATTTGCCACATGGTCGGCACAAGTTTAAAATGCAAAACTAGAGCAAAGTAGTATAGTATACTTTTAGCATATAATATATGGTAAATATGTATATCCCAAAACCAAGTCAAAAGTTGCAAAACGGAATTCGAGTTGGTACTGTGGACTGCAGACAGCAGCTGTCAGGAACACTAACAAATTTGCATGCATATAAAGTCTTTTCACTGGCTTGATATCTGCACTTTGAACCGCGTGTTATACGCATTGAAATTCATATGCCATGCATTGTGGATGAGGATGGGCGCTGGGATATGCTATTCCTGGAACTAGTGTGAAGCAGCTACGTGACAATGCCAAAACTTTGGCCAAGTTTGTCGCGCATATGTTGCCGCTCTGCTGCTACTGCCAAGATACATTTTCTATGCGACGCCATTTTCAATGTAAATATTTAAACAATAATAAGTTGGCGGAAAAACGCAGGAAAAACTCTTAGGTACATACGCGGCAAAAAGTTTTTGTTATCTTGTTAGCGTGAAAATGCCATGAAATTCGTTGCAACAAGGGCTGGCATAAACTAGTCGTACGCACGTGTTGCCCTACCGCACCAGACTAATCGGAACTCAGGTAGCGAACATAATATGGCATAGTTTGCTTGTATATATATACACAATATATATGTACGTATAGTGATGGGTGTGCTTAGCTAAGTGCATGTGTGTGTGTTAACTTATATATCATATTACATAATTTCAATTAACAGGCAATGTCAATTTGTTCAACTCGACAGCGGTTATCCATAACACTTACATAATGAAATCTATCCCTATGTTAGAAGATAAATAAAGGTGCGTTTATATAAAAATAATATGTACACGAGCAACTTAACCAACTGGTTTGAAACCGAGTACCAAAAACATTTGCATAAATGTCAATCATACGCCGAGTATGCTCGACAAACTTTGCTTATAGCTTAGTTGACTAACTGACTGAATGACTGGCAACATATTTTGCACTAGACGCTTTTCTAAATTTCAGCAACTTTTTTGGAAATACACAAATACAGATATTCTCACTGTATATAGCTATAGGGTGCCAAACGAGCGATACTTGCAAAAGTAGCGTCAAACTTGACGAAGTTGGCCTTCTCTCTAGGACTTTTTTTAAACTAGGAGTTACTTCTGCTCTGGCTAGGCCTTAAATTGCAGGCCAAGAAAATATGTTTTATTATAAGAGGGCCTTTAATAAATCTGCATAGTATAAAAGCTGCTGCTATCAAGTACCATCATTTAGTAGTCTCATGTATTAAGCCAATATTTGACATCCATTAAAAACTGATAATCACGTGAATATTCATGAAACTTTAAAAAGGGGTATTGAAAAAACCCAACACTGAAAGTTAAGGATTGATAAATATTATGGTGACCCGGCAACATTAATGACGAAGATTAACAAGTGCTTAAAGTAGTTCCATTGTACCAGCACAAGAGACGCCAAACGTTCAGGTGCAAAAAATCGTGCAAAAAACAAGTGAGCCTCAGGCTGTAGTCAGCTCATCAAATGGAGACTAGAAAAAGCTATCCAAACGATTGCCGTAAGACACCAGGACAAAATTTCATGAGTTTGGCTACAAACTGCTGTTCCATCAGTTCTGGCCACTGACGACTATTTTCCTGTTTCAAACGTGAAATATTGGCTGGAAGGTACTTGTCAGAGATTTTTTTTAAATAAATAAGTTATAACTGAAATAAGCATCTTATTTAAGGGCCTTACGAAAGCCTCTTAGTTAAACAATTTAAGAAATTGTAAGAATGATAGACTAAAAATATCGAGTTAAAAGTCACTGACTCATCAAACGGCCCTCGCAGCTATTGTAACACGAGGGCTATTATTTATATTTTAATGCGTTAGTTTTTCTAACAAAATTGTAACATAATGTATTACAAAGCTGATATTATCTGGTATTAAATAAAATAAAAAATAAAAATAAGCTAAATTATGTATTCAATTTCTTTTGTTTGTTACATAATATAATATATATAATATTATAATTAAAAAAATGTTGTTTTCAATTCTTTTTTTTTTTTCTTACATAATACATAAAATGTTACCTATAATTAAAATTTTTTTTCTGTTCCGCTGTTCTCTATCTCGTTTGAATGAGACATCTTTTTTGATTTATGGGCGCTCCATATACATTAATCCTATTAACTGATAAATATTAACTTATTATTTCAACAAGATTTAAAATTAATTTTTAATATTTTTATGAGGAATTTTTTGTAGCATTATAAAAAAAGTTGTTGTTGTTTAACAAAGTTAAATGCTTAAAAAAAATTTTGTGCCATATACATTTGATTGATCAAAATAGAATAAAACTTTTTTTTAAAAAAAAATATGGTTTTTAGAAAAAAAAAAATTTGCAGAAACTAAAAACAATGTTTACAAAAACTATCAGCTTGCTTAAATAAGCAAATAAAAAATCAAATAAATAAATTCGTTAAAAAAGTTTAGTTTTTTTATAAAATTTTCTATGAATAAATTATTAATAAAAATGTACATAATTTATACATTTGAGAAAACGTCAGATCCAAATTTATAAATTACAAAAAAAAAAAATTTGTTAAAAAATAATTGTTTTTTTTTCATGGTGGCTTATATGGATTTTGGAGCTACTAAATCCCAACCGGAGTTGAGCACATCTGCGTTGTGAAATAGCTTGAAAAATAACCCATAAATGGAGTTATTTTGTTGGTTAAATTAAAACAAAAAAACACTCGAACTTAATTGGTTTAAAAAAAAATGTTGATGTGTTTTTTTTTGGATAGAACCTAGAACTTAATATAAAAGAAATTGCCTGCGCAATATTTGAAATAAAATTGGGTTTAGTTCATACAATCTTAACAATAATATTAGGAAAAAATATCCTCAACATTTTTTATTCAATCGAAGAAAATGCAGTCGATTTTTTGTTTTACGCAAAGATCTCTTTTTTTCTTGTTTGAAATATTGCAAAGTAAATATATTTGCGGCTTATATAAATCTATTGTTAATACAAAATATCTCTATTTGCACCAAATCGCTTTCGAGTTATTTTATTTCAAGTTACTCGTTCATTCATTTAATTCATCCATCTTGCTTTTTGTATATTTAACGCCATTTAACGACACAAATAAATTAAAAATATTGAGGATACAAAATTTTTTTTTTAATTTGTAAGTCTGTGTTATTTAAAAGCTCGAAAAATAGTTTCATTCAATTTTTAAATAGAATGAAATAAATAATTATGTACCATATAAGATTGCGTGTAGCTAAGTAAAGTCATCTTATCATTTATTATATGCACAATGCACCCTTCTAAATGTCACATCGAGTACACAAAAAATGAATATCTCACTCGGGTAGGGTAGGGTGCATCAAGTGGGAACCCCTAACATATGCTTGGTGCTATTTGAAATGCTGCCACTCGATTTGCGTTTTATTTCAAAATTGAATTTGCAGCACTGATTATATTTTATATGCTTTAGGGTTTTGGCATTTGTTGTTTGTTTGCTTGTTTGCTTTTGGATCCTTATTCAGATTCAGCTTTTTGGCTGGAATACTTGCACCAGGGGTGCATAAATAAACGCCACTCAATTATGTGTGCCATGGATAAAGCAGCGATAATCCTTTACTTTTTTCTCTTCTTTTTTGTATCTACGTGTCGATGTGGATTTGATTTGCTTGCCAATTTTTTATTATTATTTTTATTTTTTTTTAGGGGTATTCACACTTTTTTACGCATGGCTATTGGATATGTATGAATGTGCGTGTGTGTGTATCCTCTTTCAATCGAAAAAGTTGTTCTTTATGGGCATTTTGTTGTTGGGCTGTTTTGTAGGTCTCGCAAATTGTCTGCCAAAATCGATTTCATATTTGAATTGACTCTTGAGGGCAGCTTTGGCTGTTGTTGTATTATAAATACATATATGTATACGCACACTCATATAATATAAATCCATATGTCATCACACTTTGGAAATATTTTTTGGCCCGCCTTAAATTTCCAAATGTATGAAAATTGAGCTGAGCTGCTTAGCGCTGTGAAATGCCTTTGCTTGTCAATTTGTGAATTTTTTTTTGAGACTGTCTCGAATTTCAAGCCTTTCGAAAGATTTCTTTATTCATTTATATTTTTGTGTATCCTTTTACTTAAGACCTTAAGTCTGACTTTACACTTAAATAACAAAGCAGTATCAATTGAAATTTTTTTTGCCAGATATATCAGACATTTACTAGCTTGACCTTGAATTTTCAAATAACAACAGATTTTTGAATGGAATAAATGTTTGTTCTACTGATTTTTGTTTGGCAGATGCAGGACGTTACCATGGGGGATTTTTAATTTTATTCATTTTTCAATTTATTCTATTCCAACTTTCATTTGATTCCATACAAGATTAAATGAATTAATAAAAAAATTATAGTTTAAAAAAACTAAAAAACACGCTTAGTAAACCGAACTAAAAAGCAGAAAATAATTTTCATGTATCAAGAGTTTGTATTACAGCAATAGAAAATTCCGACAGTCAATTACGATTAATTAATTTCGAATAAGATTAAATTAAAAATTAAATTATTAATAAAATAATTCAATTATAGTGAAAAAAGCGTGGGGGTAAATTCCTAAAAGATTAGATTAATAAAAATATTTTTCTTTAAAATTTCAATCAAATAGATTTTTGTATCGTTCGATTTATCGAATGAAAAACAATTTTTTTCTAAAAATAGACCGTGTAAAAACAAAATTGGGTGTACATCAAAATATTGTTAATTATGCTCTCATTTATTTGCGATTCTGGATAATCTGAATTGAATAAAAGTCCGTCCGGGGGTTGGCATGCGAAGTAAGCACGGGGCGTAAACTCCTAGTTTTCTTATTATTTAATTGTTATACAATTTCTTATCACTCGCTATGCGATCTCGACTGCACTCAATCAATTTCTCTCACGAACTGATTGAGCAGGTCACATGCTTGACTGCAGAAGCTATTGCAATGAGCTGCTGGTATAGGCCGCATTTCGTGCAGGTGAGAGCGAGACAAACAGACAGTACGCTAGGATCCGTTACTAAAAATGCTGCTGAAAAACAACCCAGTAGGAATTTTTGGAACAGACAGCGCGTTACGCTACGTAGCTATTTTGCGTTTTGACCAAATTATTGCATACCTTGTATCTTCAGTTTTTCCATCAACTTTTTTAGCTCATTAAAAAGTAAAATAATAAAAATTCTTTCTGACGATGTTTGTCTGTGAATTAGTTGGAAATTACTGGTGAAATTTGAGAATCGGATATATTAAAAAAGTTTGCATATTAAATATTGTTATTTGTTGGATGATTCCTTTTTTAATTGTATTTTTTTTTTTTGTAAAACCACATAAATTGATTGACATTTGGTTGTGCTTGTATTGATGTCATTTTGATAGCGTAATTAAGTGAATTAATTACATTTTAATGGTTGTTGTCTTTAAAAAATGTGCAAAAATTGATATACGATAAATTAGTAAATGCAATGAACGAGAATGTTGTGTGACGTAATGTGTGAAAAACTATGTGACTCTGTATGTGGGTGTGTATTTGAAGTGTAATTAAAAATTTAAAATTAAAAATAAAATCAAGCCACACTGACTTTAAAGTACCCATTACACGAGTTGGTGCTCGAACATGGGATACCGCAGTTTTTAATTGCAAAATCATTTTGTAATAGATCAAATTTTTTAACTGATTTTGGTAACGTCCTTAACTTACATCAACAAGAAAACACTTTTAAAAGTTTTTACTTTTAAGTAAAGTTTGGGAATTATCACAGCAAATAGATTTCTCTGTGTTTGCGGTTTCGTGGTCCCTCCGGTAAAATTTTCCGTTTATTTCATAAATGTTTCAGATCACTAAGTGGCACAAAAAAACTTTTGAAACAAAAAATGTTGAATTTCTGGTTTTTCCTAATCGAAGGTACTAAATATATACTCAAAAATTTATATTTTGTTCGGCAGAGGGCGCCAAAGTTACTATAAATCAGTTTCATGTAATTTTTTCGGGATTTATATGTAAACGTCGTAGTTTTAAAAAAAAAAATACTTATGTAATAGTACTATGTTTTGAATCTTGTAATTATCTCAAGTATTTTCCAAACTAGTGCGCTTTAAAGTCTGCGCGCGCCTTGAAAAGCATGCAAGCGCTGCGCTAAGTTAAATATACATTAAACGGGGAGGGACTCTATGCTTCTTAAACTTTATCCTTTTCTTGGAAAGGCCTTTTAGCAAAACGATGCATTGTTGCTAATGATCTCATGTCTTATTTGCGATCTCCAGTTCTCAGTTCTTGTGAAGTTCAGCTGTATCCGCTGAGCTCACGAGCCTTATGCGTATTATTTGGTAAAATTTCGTGTCCCTTATGATTCTCGAGATGTGAGAATTACTTAAGACATGGTTTCTAGATAAAAAACGTTTTTTTTTCTACGAAATTCATTTGAATGAATTTGATATATTCATTTGATTTTAATGAATAACGAGCATACAAATAAGTAAGGAGAAAACAAAAAGTAAGGTTATGAAAATATTTATATGCCTGTGTACGTGTGTGTGTGCGTGTTTACTTTATAGATATATTGAAATACATGCATACAGAGCATAAAATGTATTTTTTTTTTAAAAAAAAGATAACAACAATGCGATCCAATATGTGGCTGTAAACGGCTGGCCAATGAAGACAACAACAACAACAGGCATAATGAAGATGATGGTGATGATGATGATGAGAAAACTTGTGTGTTGAAGTTGTGTGTGCGTGTGTGCGTGCGTGAGCTATTGTTAATCGTGAAAATGGCGGCGATGTTGCTCACATTGATGGAAATATGTCAGCAACAGTTGCTGGTTCATTTGGCCAGCTGTTAATCGAAAAAGCAAAAATGAGTGAAAATAAACGCATGCAACGTTTTAAGTGAGAATGAAATTAAAATTGCGAAAATGCATTACACAACACACACACACACACACACACAAAAGACTTCACAATGCGGCTTGCTGTTATTTTCTTTATTTTTATTTCTTTTTATTTTGTTTGCAAAATTTCAATTAAGCTGACTCTGACTGTTGGTCAGATACGACGCATCCTGTCTACGTTCAATTGCCTGTATCAGGTATTAAAATGTGTATGTATGCATAAGTATGTCCAGGTGTATAGTGTTGACCAACACTTGCCACCTGTCGCACATAATTAGTGTTATTGGCAGCGGTCACGACACTTCCAGTCATGCTGGTCAAAGAAGTAGGCCATACTTTAAGCCATAGCAATTGTAGTTAATTTAAATCAGCTATTAAATATGCTGCACTATTTTTTGGTTTTTGGTTGCCGTACAAATATGGTTAAGCTATGTGTACACACTGGTAGACAAAATATTTTTCCATAATTATTCAACTTCATCATATAAAAAGCTTGCAACACTTTTTTGTAAACATACAAAATTCAAGCAAAAAATTTAACCATATGAGAACTGTTAGCTTATATTTTTTTTGGACACCAACTTTTTTTTAGCCAATTTCGACTTTTTTTAATGACACTTTCTATATAAAGCCATAAAAAAACAGTCAGATAATCGCACTTTTGTGTAACAGGTGACACAAATTTTTTTTACCCTGCATTTTTGTTTATGTAAAACTTACGTTTTAGCCATGTTCAACTATCCATATCTCTGACACATCGCATTGCCTGTTTATCGAAGGCTAAAATAACTGGGAGCAATTTCGTCATAAGATGCGTTTTAGGGTATAGTTCTTCACTTGCATTCAGTTTTTTTAATTTAATAAACTCTCACATTTTATGAAAAACAATATTAAAACACACCTTTGTTTTTTATTGCCGTGGGTCTAACCCCTTTTAAATAGAAGCCCCACTAAAATCATAAAAGTTTATATATTTGTTGAAAAGTAATATATGGTTTAAGAAGCCTTTTATTATTATAGATGGGATGTTTCAACTGTAGAGGGCCTACATGTTTTGTTTTGAATAATAAGAACTCATATTTTTCACATAAAAAAAATATTAAGTTCTTTTGGAAAAGATCAATTTTGGTTTTTTGAAAAGTCAAGTTCAAAAAAATGGCGTACGTTAAAGTCTGGCGCGGACGACTTTGAGATACTTTATGGTGGTACAACATTGCAATTAAATACGATATAAAAACCGTCGAGTTTTTCACCAAACACTTCTTTTTGACCGCTCGGTCCTATGGGGGCTATATGATATAGGCAACCGATTTTGATCAAATTTGGTTCAGTGAGTGGAAACTCTAAAAAACTTACGACTGCCAAATTTGGTTACGATATCTTCACAAACAAACGAAACACAACGAATTTTGCACAAAAAACGACTTTTTGGCCGATGTGTCCTATGGGGCTATATGATATAGTCATCCGATTTTGATCAAATTCGGTTCAGTGCTTGGGTAAAAACATATTTTTGGCCAATTGGTCCTATGGGAGCTATATGATATAGGCAACCGATTTTGATAAAATTTGCTACAGTTCTTGAGAGCTTTAAAAAACTTCCGAGTGTTAAATTTCGTTACGATATCTCCATAAAAAAACCAATTATCCATCTAAAACTTTTTGTTTGGTCTTCTGAAACAGCCCTATGGGAGCTACATAATACAACCCCGATATCGAAAAAATAAAATAAATTTGTCTCCCGTAGGATAATAAGGGATCTTACCTGAAAGTTTCTCTGAGATCTAGGCTTTCATACAGACGGACAGACGGTCATAGGTTTATCGACCTGATTATACTTTAGGTAACTTTGGGGGTCTCCGACGTCTCCTTCTTTATGTAACATACATTTTCTGCTAGCACAAACTTAATATGCCCTTTGTACCTACCATACGGAACAGGGTATAAAAATATTGCACATAAAAAAAAAGTTTAAGATTGCAACTTTTTTTTATTTCCTTTTTTAAGATAAAAAGTAAAAAATTAGAAGAAATTGTGGCTTATTCCTTGTGAAATATTCCCAAGTGGATCAGTCATGTTTGTTTTATCTTGTGCAGTTGATTTTTTATTTCTTCAGAATACGAGAATAGTATAAAACGAAGTTCATCAATTTAAAACTGGCTTTATCCCTTATGAGTGAAGGTTTATATATATTTACAGCAGAGACAAACATAATGCTTTTAAAAGGATCGACTGATACAGCAATCTTATGTTTCCCAAAAATACGAGTGCTGCTATTTAATCAACTTACTTCCATGTTTTTTAATGAAGCACCAAGCTTGGTGCCTGTTTAAAACTGGTATAACCATTTCTCTCATGGACCCTGGTACTGCAAGATAAGCATCCTTAAGCTTTATTTGGACAGTCATACATTTGCACGTCAAGAAGATTTGTTCCTGTTAGCTACTTTGTTCATCGTTAAAAAAAAGTCGCATGCATGTAAGCTGATACCAAGAAATGTTGAGAAAATATAGCTACAAGGACTCCAACTGACATAAATTTGGTCGGGATATATTTGTCGTGCATTTTATATTTTAAACACATTTGTGAGAAGTGTGATCGGAATTGGTCCTTTATTTCATATAGCTACCATACAAAAATTGAACCTGTGCTTTATTTTCAGAGAGACACGAATAAGGACCTGCGCATTGCGTGAGCATCTAATTGTTGATTGATATATAAGTTTACATATAGAACGAAGAACAACCATGGTAAATAACCAACCATTTATAGACTTTAAAAAAACCAATCGCGAATTGTCCTATACGAAAACAATGCCAGCATTCACACATCAGCTAAAAAAAGAGGATGTTTTGTACAACCAAATATTTAAATTAGTGGGTTAACCGTCTTATGGCTCAGACTGGGCTCCTAATGAATTATTTTTGCTTACAACAATCAAAACACCTTCAGAGTGACAAAAAAAAAACGATTCAATAATTTGTTGTGCCAATGGAGAATATCTCAAAAACAAACCATTTTTAATGATGCTTTATCGTTATTTCACTATTTGGTTAGAAACATAAAAAGCAGTCCTTTCAATCTTTCCAATCCTTTCATTTTTATTTCTTCTTATAGCCAAAAAACAATAGAAAAATCAAACTTGCAAAAAAAAGAAAAAAGAAATACACTTGAGCATTGACAATCAATTAAATCGGTAGTTGAAAATAAAAGCAATGGTCGCTTTGCGTTTAACCCAAATTCTAGAAGAGAGAATAGCAAAATGGAGCTTTGTCAGTTTGTCGCTAGCTCTGCTCTAATTCTTCGCCTCGCTGCCTGTTGAAAAATCGAAGTCACTCTCGCTGCCCGCACCACTAACTCCCATTGCTGGCAAGGATCCAGCAACAGTACCAGCTCCTGCCGTTGCTCCTGCTGCTACAGCTGTGGCCGCAGTGTTGCCACCCTGTGCTGGTTTCGCGCTTGAGCTATCATCCGTTTCGCTGCTGTCAACGAAATTAACGCGCTTCTTCTTCTTCTGCTGCTGCTGCTGCGCATCATTAGGCACCGTTTGTTTGTCTGTCGACGCAAGTATCGATGTGGGCTTGACAGGTTTCGCGGTGATAGTGGGTGGGTCTGCTGTTGCATCGAGTGCTGACTGACTATCCATAGCTGGCTCCACTTCCTGCACTGCGCCGAGTTCGCCCTCTGTGGCATCCGTTTGTTGCAACAACTCTGCCTCAGCTGGCTGCTGCTCACCATAGCTGCCTGCTGCGGCATAGTCATAATTTGCTGCAGCCGCATCGTAGTCCTGCGCTGTATACACGCTGCCATCAGCTGCATACTGTGTCGCATTGGGATCGGCAATGTACTGACCAGTTGCCTCATCGTATATGTAGCCCGGATAGGCATTTGGATCGTAGCCACCTGCATACTGTGTGGCATCATAGTTGCTGTAATCAATATTCGAATAGTCCTGCTGCTGCTGTTGCTGCAAGTCCTGTTGCTGTTGTTGCTGCTGTTCCTGTTCATTTAGCTCACTTGCATATGGCTGATAGTCTATGGGATTTCCGATTTCAGTGTAAATCGGCTCATGCTCCTGCTGTTGCTGTGTGGCCTCAACGTTGGCCGTATCGTATTGCCCATAATCAATATCGGCTTGTGGTACATCCATATGTCTGGTCGCTGTCGACTCTTGCTCTTCTGTAGTTACCAAATTGCCAAATAATCCATGTGCCGCCTGCTCAATGGACGACGATGTTGGAGTTGGCTCTACACCAGTCCCTGCTGACACTGCTGCTGCTGCCTCTGCGGCGGCTGTTGTCAAGCGTTCGCCGTAAATGGCATTTTCAATATTCTCTAAAGACACGCTGGGCTTAGACGTTGCCAATGTGGCATAGGTATCGCCATCGCGCTGCGGTGACAATTGATTACTCCGGGCGAGTTGCTCATCAACCGCAGCCGCTGCTCTTTGAAGCGCTGCACGGCTAGCTTTGACTTCGTCTAGCAAATCGTCGTCGCTTATGCCTAGGATTCCACCTGTTTTGGGTTCGTTATTACGCGCATTCGGCTCCAGTCTGTCTTTAGTTGTGTGTATTGGCTGCGTTGGTTGCTGCAGCCATGCTGTGGATTTCGTTGTTGCCGGCTCATCGATTTTCAGCTGCTCTGAAAAGTATCCTTCAAAATTTTGCTGCTCCAGCGGCTGCTGCTGTTGTTGGGAGTCATTATTGACAGCGACATTTGACAATTTTTCATGCTCAGCTTTAGTCACGCGTGAATTTGGCAGTGCCATGCCGCCATTTTGTCCAAAGCTGCTGCTGCTTCTACGCAGCGCCGCCATTTGTGGTTGCCCTATATCAGGCAGCTCTGCCAGCGTTGTTGTTGTTGTTGTCGCCATCTTTGGCAATTTATCAAATGTCAACGAGGATGCTGCCAGTGTGCTCGATGTGCTGCTCAGCTCATGTAAACTTTTGTCTTTTGGTAAGGCTGCATCCAGGGCTTCAACGCTTGTGGTGTCGTTTGTTGTTGCTGTTGTTGTTGGGCCACGACTGATGTTGCTTGCTGGTCTCTGATATTCACCTGTCAGCAACGTGGCAGCATCAAAGTGCGCCATATTGTCATAGTCATTACCCGGGCCCTCAGACCTGTGCCTGCTGCCTCTGCCATCAGGCAACGTAATGCGCTCGGGCAAATCAGCATTCTCATTGTCCAAGGCGCGCAATGTGGCACGCAGGTCATACAAGTTGGTATTGGACGGTGTCTGGGCAGCAGCGTAAAGCAGCTCTGATGGCATATACAGCATTTGCTGCTGCTGCTGCTGAGATTGAGCTGTGACAGGCGCAGAAAAGTGCATAAAGTCAGCGGCAGATGCGGGTCTTGGCGTGGCAAGCAACATGCCAGCTTGTGTAGGTGTGGCCATGGCAAAAGTCCACTGCTGTGGAGCAGCTGCAGCCATAACTGGCTCCGTTGTTTGATTAAACGGGGGCTGCATTTGGGCTGTTGTTGTTATTGTTTGTGTTGTTGTTGCTGCTTGCTGCGGCAGGAGCACAGGTACGGGCATAGCGGTTGCAGCCCCTGGCAGCGGCGTCGTCTGTTGTATGCAACGCAGCGTTTGATTCTGCACCAATTTTGCAAAATACATTTGATATTGCAGCTGGCAGCAGACAGGACAACAAGCAAGCACAGAGAGCAGGTAGACAAGCAGACATTGATTAAAGATGCCTCGCAACGGCTTTTATGACTCTTCAACTCACCTTCATCATTTTGAGGCGCTCGCTTCGTTGTGACATGGCTGCGGTTTGCTCATCGACTCGTTCCAGCATGTGCACCAACTTTTTGTTGCGTTCATTGCGTTTGGCCTGCTCCTCTAGAAATTCTTGATATTTCTGACGGGTTTTGTGGCGTGTGGTCTTCTCGCTAGAGAAAAAATGGTTAATACGTATGGAGCAGCAAAAGGAAGCTATAAATGTGCTTTACTACTGATGATGATCTTCTGCACAACTTAAAAATTAATTAAAATTAACTTTCGCAAGGTCCCTATATCTAATGAAAAAGGAAACCTGCCTCAGTTCCAAGGTTTTTGAGATCCTATAAGCCACGGTGTTTCTAGTTGTGTATTCCTGAAAGTTAGGTGTAGTTCAAATCTTTTATATACTTACATATAAGGCGAACGGAAGGGTGCTATTATTGGCCATATAAAGCGAGATGATCTAATCATTTTAAAAAAAATGTAAGAAAGGGCGGAGGTGGTTTCTTTTTCATAAGGCTTCACAATGGACTGCTTGCTTCTGGGGAAACTCGGCCCAATCCAAGCAACCAAACTCTCCTAACCTACCAATAGTACCGTGATGCCATTCTCGCAGGGGTGAAATATTTATATTCTCGCTAGAGCTGGGGGTCAAGCTCATATCATCCAAAAGTGTTCTGTTGCGTCGCATACCTTCGAAATATCCGAGTATTTTAAAAATCATATCGTCTTCTATGAAACACTTTAGTGAGTTCCCTGTTGGACTTTTCGCATTAGTTTGGACTAAGGCTTCTGAAGGTGAAACGAAATATGTCATCTTTATGTCAATGCTGCCAAATGCAAAGGATGACAATATTTACTTAGAAGCACCAGATCAGCGGCACCGCGGCTAGTTTTAATATCTTCTTCCCAGCTGACTTTAAGAACCAGTTATCGGAGGATGTAAAACGTGTCCAGGTCTTTCTGGTGGGGCCCACTACCTGTTACATCCAACGGAGACACGTTCTACACCTTCACTGGGCTCCCACAACTACCGTATCAAAAACCTTATTCGCTGGATGTTTATCCGATTAACTATGTAAATTCGTCGAGGAGCATAGTCGTTCCATCGAATACGGGCCAAAGATCTTACTGAGTACTTTCAACTAAAGCACTCCTAGTATATTTGCATCACATGACCCAAGCGTCAGCACTGATTTCTTCGAGAGTAGTTCTCTCTCAATTGCCAAAAGACTTTTGGTATCACGTAATGTCAAAGTTGTGCCAAAAGCAGTGCTGCCAGAGAGACACAGTCAAGGTGTTACCCGTTGGGATATGGACAGTCATAATGAAGCTCTAACTACCTTTGGATTTACAGACAGAAAACGTAATAAAATATAAAACTAAAAATCTTTCAAAAAAATTAGCCCAATAACTTGAAAAGTATTTCTAACTACAAAAGTTAAGCAAACAACAAAAAATGTTTAGGCCAAGTTATCTAACACCCAACGCGCAATTTCTTGTTTATATTCCCTACAGCTAACCATTTTTTTCTCGCAGTGCATCGAAGCAAAAGCTACTTACAGTTCGCTGCGTTTTTGCAGTACTTTATCCAGCTTATGCTCCAGCTGCTGGCGATTGTCCTCGCTACAAAGTCAAATAGTCCTGCAGTGAGTTTGTCATAAATTTTTGGACTCATAGTTTTTGCTTACCTGCGTTGTAGCTTCTCTTGGAGTAGCTCTACCTGCAGCTTATAGTTCTCTACTTCAGCTTGTGGAAACATCTGGAACTGACTTGAGTTTGTCTACTGAACCGAGTGAGCGCCAATTGCAGACTGGCAAAAGGACTGCACCACTATTGACACACTTGCACTAAAAAAAAAAAGGAAAAACACACGCACACTTAAATTAATGCGACTCGTGTGCTATTTTTAAAGCAACCTTATTTGAATAAATACTTGAATACATAAAATTCTACTCTTTGTTTATTTGTTTGGGTTGTCATGGTTATGGTTACGTACCCCTTGTTGGGCTTCCTTTAGTTTTATTTTGGTGGTTGCTTGGCATTGGCCAAAGAACCGACAAAGTGTCAGCCAACCCAGCGACCGCCAAGTCCTGCATACTATTGATTTTATCACCACTGCAGTTTATTGTTACTCAACACTGCACGCATTGAGCTCAACTAACTTTCGATTTTTCGCTTCATGAATTCTCCATGTTTCCGATGTGTTCGGTTCCTGTTGTTGTTATTGTCCAGGTGCATGACACTAATTACATGCCAGCAAGTGGGTCAGTTTCAAGGGAATTTTGCTCCAACACCGTTTTCGCTGTCAAACCTGTGAACCCTTGTAATATACCGAGAAAGTGCGGTTTAGGGGTTTAAAACGTTTTGCTTTTATAGTGTTGCATTTGGTAAGTTTGATAGTAATTGTAAATTAGAAGCTTAATAACATTAAACTTAATGTTATTGCTCCATTTGCTGCAGCTTTAAATAGTAAATAGAAATAAAAATTATGGATTAAATTTAAAATTCGAATTTTTGGATTTAAAAGTAAAAGGTCATCGTCATCATTGTTTTAAATTGTAGCTATTTAAATAAATTATCTTTAATTCCCTTAACATATTTGCTTCAAGGAACTGGGTTATGATCGCTTTTTATTATATATAAAACAATTAAGATAAATTTGTCGCAATTATAGAAAATTGTTGTTGATTTAAACTGCTTTTAGAAAAATATATTTAAATTGAATTTTGTTCAACGAAGCAATAGAAGCAATTCAAGTAGAGTACTCTTTGGATATTAAAATTTATTTAAATTATAAATTTTTTTAAATATGGCATAAAATACAATAAATTGAAACTTTTATAATTTTTTTATTTTTTTTTGCATTATCTAGAATTTCGTACAACAGCAATTTTGCGACTGCATTATCGGCTTTATCGCACCATTTTATAATACTACGCAAGCGAATAAATTTTAAGGATATTTTCACTGTAAACTAGTGGAAAAAGAATTTTAATGTAAAATTAATATAATTTTAATATAATTATTTTTTTCCTGCTAAGCTTACAAAATAAAAATTATTGAATTAATATTCGTTGTGTTGCTTGAACAGATTTCAAATCAAATAGTATTTACGATTATCCTTTAAGCACCTGTTTATATTCTATTGAACATGATATTTTTAATAAATTCTTATTTAAAGAATATTTTTACTTGATTTTAAAAGGCATCCTAATTAATTTTTTTTTTTGTATACTAAGTAGACCAGTAACCTGAGAAAATTTTGGTGCAACCCTGATGAGAATTTTTTTAAAATTTATTTTTATATTTAGGGGACCAAAAAACTTATTTTTTTTTAACAAATTTTTTAAAATTAATTCTTAAAGATTTTTTCAAGCCACACATTTTCTCGAAAAAACAGATTTTTTTTCTTTAAATTTGACAATCTCAATTTTTTTAACACACCATTTTTCTCTTCTTTATATTGTGTAATATAACTTTTAAATTGTTTAAGCTGCCTTTTTTAGGTAGTAGTACACAAATTGGATATTATTGTTTAATAAAATATACACATTTTTTAACAACAAAAAATAAAAAAAAAAAAAAAAAAATGTATAAAAACTGTAATATGTACATATTTTTTTTATGGATTACATATTAATAAAAAATTAAATTTTTTAGTTTTATAATATAACTTTCTATTATTATTTATCTATTATCTATTCCTTGCTCAACATCATTTTTCAATATTTTCGTAAAGACAAATTTTATAAAATCTAGATATTTAAACTTAAATTTCAAAAATTTACATCTGCAAACTAATTTGTTTTTTAAATATCTTTCAATTTTTTCTAATATCTTTTTTTAGAGCAATATGGCAGCATCTGAGGCGTAGTCCCCTACATTTATTCAATAAACTACGAGTTGAAAATTGTATAAGTATTTCTATCAAGGGCATAATTTTGGGTCAAAAAATCTGTTTAGTTGCAACTTGGTGATAATTGATGAAAGAAATGTTTAGGCGAGAAATTATATAACAAGGACCCACAATCGTTTGATAAATTTAAATAAAAAATCAATATTTTATTGTGTCAATATTTTTTAAAAGAAACCAAACCGAAATATGCAGCATTGGACGTAGTTGGAAAGTATTTTGATTTACTTCAAATTTCAGAGATTGACAATACTTTCAGAAGTGCTTCCATAAATACTGTTTCACAAATAAACTTTTATAGGACACGAAATATTCTGTCGGTACGATTTACAGTTCCGTTGCGATAGTTCAATCCGATTGCCGACAGTTTGACAGCTCTGGTTGCTCTTGTTGTTTGTCTCTCATTTTTAAAGTAATCTAAGAGCAGCTCTGTCATGCACTCCAAATAAGCAGTTATCATTCAATTCACGAGATTTGCCAGGCAACGGAATTGACCGTCCACCACAAGCGAATGCACCACCTCAACTCAATCCTTAAACAAACCCACCCTTGGCTCTTTACCCGAAACGAGGCGAACGAAAACACATGTTGTCGTTCTCGTTGTCGTGTTTGTTGTTGCAGTCAGTCTGGTAGTCTGACAGTCGAGCAGCCAAGCATGTGGCACCTGAATGTGAATTAATGGTAGCGTCTATCACTCGCCGGCCGCAGACAACAACGTACTGACATATTCGCACACTCACCACCAGAAGCAGAACCGAGCCAGGCCACAGCAGCGGGTTGCTCTCCACCATAGCTGATGCTGACATCGTCTCCGGCACCGGTTGACGTCTACCGGTAAAGGGAACTGCTATGGGAACGCCGCCACTATCACGCACAGCGGCGACAGGGCTCTGGCAGCAGTAACACAAAGCTTTGTTGACCACTGACGTTGGGTTACTAGTCCTGGCTTGGTTTTCACTGCGTAGGGTTCTAGGGTAGGTTGGATTTTGGGGTTGGGGTTGTACTTGGCATATGCCGGTATAGTCACGATGTCGCGGTTACCGCACACAAAATATAACATTTTTCGGTTATTTATAGTTTAAAGATATATGCAATGTTGGTTGTCTGGATGCGTGTATGTGTGGGTGTGGTACATGGGCATAGCAGTGCATGCCGGAAAAGGGATTGTTCGTAAAAAATAGTATACACGGTTTGAATAGTGGTTGTTGTTAAATACTAGTAAGGGTTTTAAGCCTATATTATGTAATTCGATTTATTTGAAACATTTTAAACAACTTTCATGTGTCCTTGATGAAGACTATGGAGCAATGTCCGCCTGTCCGTCTGTATGAACACCTAGATTTCGGAGACCACAAGAGCTACAAATACGAAAGTTTACCAAAAGATGTGTTTAATACGTCTTCAGACGTAATTTATTGAATTATCTTTATATCTTAATATAGGGTGGGTCATCTGTTGGTTTGATTGTTAATAGCATTCTAATCGTATATTTTCCAACGAAATTCCGCAAATATTATATACCAAGTTTCAATTTATACATTTATATATGAAAAATACTATCGCCCAAATGGCCTCCTAGGTGATATGACTATCACCCTCAATCGGTTTGATACGGTCTTAAAACTTAATAGAGATATTTTTAATACAATTTTTAACTTAACTTTTGAAGGACATAGAAACCACTGGTTTTTGTTTCAAACACTTCACGCAGCGTAAATGGAATACAGATTTGTCTCGTTCTATTCCGAAAGTTTTATACCCTCTAGCGTATGGTATAAAGGGTTTTTTTAAGTATATGTAAAACTTACAGATTAGATCCCTTATTATTCTACGGGAGACAAGTTTATATTATTTTTTTGATATCGGGGTTACATTATATAGCTCCCATAGGGGTGTTTCAGAGGACCTCGAAAAAAACGAAAAGTTTTAGATGGATAATTTGTTTGCTTATGTAGATATCGTAATAAGATTTATCATTCGGAAGTTTTTCAGAGTTCCCCAGTACTGTACCAAATTTTATCATAATCGGTTGACTATGTCATATAGCTCCCATAGGACCGATCGGTCAAAAAAACATATTTGTTGCAAATTTCGTTGTGTTTCGATTGTTTTTGAAGATATTGTAACCAAATTTGGCAAATAAATATCTTTTAGAGTTCTGAAGCAATATGTCGGATGTGATTGCAATGTGGTGGTACAGGATATTTCAAATTCGTCCGCGCCCGATCGAACTGATCAAAAAGATTGCAATTGAACTTTCGATATTTTAGTTGACAAATTTTAGTTCAAAAAATAAAAGATGCCCAATATCGTCTTGATATCTGACAACACCCAATGGTAGGAGAATTTTGTAGTTTTTACCCGATTTCTAAAAGATATTAGATATTTTATAAACACTTTCTGTATAAATGCTTCACATATACTATCATAAAGTTCTTAGCAAAAACTTTATCTCGCCTATAAATTATAACAAAATGTTAGAATCTTTTAGAACATTCTTAATTAAGCTTTAGCTTATAAATTTTTTACGTAGATTCTCCAATTTATATTTTTTCACGAAGCAGGCAGTCTATTCCAATGCACTTGCGACGGATTTCTGTTGAACGTATCCATAAAAAACTTGGTGCAGGTACTAATTTTTCTTGGAAAAAATAATATGGGTATGTCGTACTGACTGATAAGATTTATTCTATATACTTAAAGAATATTGGAATTTCTATAAGTTGAATATCTCTGTGTATAAATTTTCCTAAATATAGCCAATATCCCCGTATTTTAGGCGAATATTCAAGAATGTTGTAAAAACTATGTAAATGGTATTAAAACTGTCATACAAACTATCAAATTTTCTAAAAAATGTTATATCAAATCTTAGAATTCTAATATTTTACCCAGGAGCAAATACGGCGCAATGTAGAATTTTAATAGAAAAATTTAAAAAAAATTTTGTATATATATATATATTATGTATTCATCATCATATTTATACATTAGTTTATTTATACAATTTATAGAGATTAGCTTAAAAAGAAGCTTTACAACTAAGGTGTGAAAAATATTAATATCGAATTTATTTCAAATTTTTTTAATATGATTTTTATTTAATATTTTAACAATTTTTTTTCTAATTTTTTGGTCGTTCTTCTTAGACCCCTTCTCAAGAAACGTTCAAGGCCTTCCATGTCATCAACCAGGTTAAATGAACTTGTTGCCAAGCGACCTGAAATGCTAAAAATTCATAAAAATTCATATTTCACAATAAAGTGTTGCTGACATTTAAACGTTACCACTCATACGATAGACAGATATCGACCATGAGAGAGTGAGGAGTGGATTAAACTGTCAGATGTAGTAGATATATTTATTTATACATGCCGTAGATAAAAAGTACAGACAAACTTATGGTTAGTCTGACAGATTGATTTTGTTATAGCCCGGAGAGAGTATTGCAAATGTCTTTTGAGCTGTGACATGACATCAAATTGTTATTTATTAATAATTCTAGCCAAGTTGCATAAAAAAAGGACCTTGACTTTATTTAAAAGTCGAGTAGTTACTTTGCGCACATTCTGATTCACTTTATTATATAACTATGAAAAGTTATCATAACTGTAAAGAAATTTGCATAAAAGAAAAACTCTGCTGTCGGGAAATGTGTGCTAAAATGTGAAAGCAACAAAAATGTTTAAAAAGAAAATTGAATACTTAGATAGTGGGGATTTTTTTTAAAAACTTGCGGATTTATGTATATAACTTTATGTGCGTGAGCGTGTGTGTGTGGCTGGCTGGCTATGGCTTCTTATCAGTCGTTGCACAGCATACTTTTTGAGGCACTTCATTTCTGGATATTGGCTAGCACAAGAACTCATAGCACCTCTATGTACATATAGCATTAGATATAACGCAGACTTGGTCAAAGGGGCGCCCCATTTTTTGGCGATTTGCAGTCAATGAAGTAGAAAACTGAAAACTTTTTCTTCGAGTCTATTAAAAATAATGGCACTGGCAAGGACAATGCTGCAAGTGTAAAGTAGTCCTCAAGCGTATATATATGTGTATATGGATTGGCGTTAAATAAATGTGTTCTGTACAATTTCTCAGTGGCCAGTGCATTGACCATTTGCGGTTAAGCTTATTTATTTTTATTTTTTTTTGCCTCGTCTTGCTTTAACACTGCAGACACACAAAATGGCGCTGCGGGCATGCTGGCAAAATGGCGGCTGCTGCATGGTTCAGCTATGAATTCGTGCAGGTTTTGCGGTTAATGCGATAATTTAATTGTAATGCGGGTCTGGCGTCTCTTGCGCAATAATTTAACTTGCAATCAGCGCGGCATTTATTGGGTTAAGCATTGAAGTTGGTCCAGGCGACAAGCATACATATACATTTAAGTGCACTGAAAAAAAAATACTGTTCTAAAGTTGGGAAATCAAGACTATAATGCTTCCTGTCAGTTGCCGCAGCAGATTGATTCAATAAATTTCTGACGACTCTAACGATTCTTGAGAAAAAAATGTTTAAAATTATCATCATAATAATAATAAGCCAAAAATGGTTAAATTGTATCTCTTTCGCACAGAAGTATACCTGTCATACTTTTCGAAAATTTTTTGGCGGAAGTTAACAACAGATTTCTATTATTTTGTAGCTTTGAGAAAAATTATAGAAAAATCCTCCCGTAACGAAATGGGGTATGCATGTATGAGAAAAAGTTTCGTATAGACTATAAATAAATTGTGTTAAAACCATACATAAGGGCACTTAGTTCCTGGTTCCATGATCGTTCCTATTTTTTATATTTTGGTTTAATATTTAAAAATCAGGATATTGATAAAATGTATGAACTTAAAACTTTTCATAAAAGTATTTTTGTATGTATATATTTTGTATTAACCCTCTAATGCCCATTTTTAAAATATTTGTTTAACAATGGTCGAATAATTTTTTCTAAGGTACTTTTTGGACCCTAAATTCAAAAATGACCTTTAAAATTATGTAGGATTGTTCGCTTACCTGTAAGGTGAAAAAATATGAAAAAGGTCCTTAGCGATTTAAGTCAAAAATATGTCGCTTATGAAATTATTAGACTTTGGTTTTATTTATTTAATTTTTTATGAACAGCTTTTATAGTATTAAAATATTCGCAACCGCAAAAAAAACCGCAAAAAACACATGTGCTGTGCTTATCAAAAAAAAAAGTGCCATTAAAAGCGTGGAAGAGCTTTCAAATCTTTTATAACTTAGTTAGTGTTTTAATTAGGAACTGCCAAAAGTAATTCAAATGATGTAAAAGCTTGTACGTTTTTAATTATCTGCAAAAATACATACAATAAGCGCATCAAGGCATTATTGGGTATTAGAGGGTTAAGCATTTTTATACCCTGTACCGTATGGTACAAAAGGTATATTGTGTTTGTGCAAGCCGAAAATGTATGTAACGTACAGAAGGAGAAGTCGGAGACCCCCCAAAGTTACCTAAAGTATGATCAGAGTGACTAGAGAAGTCGATATACCCATGTCCGTCTGTCCGTCTGTCCGTCTGTTCGTCTGACCGTCTGTCCGTATGAACGCCTAGATCTCAGAGATGGTAAGAGCTAGAGCAACCAAACTTTCAGATAATCCATAGGAAACAAGTTTATTTTATTTTTTTGATATCGGGACTACATTATATAGCTCCCATAGGGGTGTTTCAGAGGACCTCGAAAAAAAGCAAAAGTTTTAGATGGATAATTCGTTTGCTTATGAAGATATCATAACCAAATTTGGTAATCGGAAGTTTTTTAGAAACCCCCAGCACTGTACCAAATTTTATCAAAATCGGTTGACTATATCATATAGGTCCCATAGGATTGATCGGTCGAAAATTTGTTTTTTGTACAAAATTCGTTGTGTTTCATTTGTTTGTGAAGATATTGTAACCAAATTTGGCATTAAGAAGTTTTTTAGAGTTCCCAAGCACTATGCCAAATTTTATCAAAATTGGTTGACTATATCATATAGCTCCCATAGGATCGATTGGTCAAAAAATCGTGTTTTGTACAAAATTCGTTGTGATTCGTTTATTTGTGAACATACCGCAACCACATTTGGCATTAAAAAGTTTTCCCAGTTCCCAAGCACTGTACCAAATTTGATCAAAATCGGTTGACCATATCATATAGCTCCAATAGGACCAATCGGCCAAAAAAACGTTTTTTGTACAAAATTCTCTGTGTTTCGTTTGTTATTCGAGATATTGTAACCACATTTGGCATTAAGAAGTTTTTTATAGTTCCCAAGCACTGTACCAAATTTGATCAAAATCGGTTGACTATATCATATAGCTCCAATAGGAACGATCGGTCAAAAAAACATTTTTGGTTCAAAATTCGTCAGTTTTTGGTTGTTTATGAAGGTATCGTAACCTAATTTGGCAATCAAATGTATTTTGGTGTTCTCAAGCAATATACCGGATTTTATTGCAGGCTAGTGGTACAGGGTATCCCAAAGTCGTCCGCGCCCGACTTTAACGTACGCCATCTTTTTATAATCTTGACAAGAAGAACATGAACACAAGCAAAATAGCATATTTTTCCAAAATCAAAATTTCAAAGTTCTCACCTCTGTAAAATTATTTTTTTTTTTTAATAAATAGTTTGACTTCGTTCACTATCAATTTTTTTTACACTGTATCAATAAATTTTAAGTTTTGTGCTAGTCGAAAATGTAGTTAATATGGAGTGAGAGACGTCTTTGAACCCCAAAGTTACGTTAAGTATTAAGGAGGCTAGTAAGTAGTTAAGGAGGCTAGAGAAGTTTGCATAGACATGTTCGTCTGTCCGTCTGTATGAAGATCTCAGAGACTATAAGAGTAAGCGCAATCAAACTTTCGGATGAGATCGCGGGAAATACGCTTATTTTATTTTTTGGACATTACCGTTTAAAAAAAAACCTTCAATGGGATACTTCTTTTAGAGGAGCAAATTCAGTCAAGATCTGTCTATTGTCATTACATCCTATTCAGGGCAAAACTCGTTTGTTTTTCATTTATTTAGGAAGATGACGTTCAAGTTTGAGATTTTTAAGTTTTTTAGAGTTCTCAAGCACAAAAAATTATGAAATTTTAAATTTTATTATTTTTTTTTTTTTACAGCTTTAGTCTGTAAAATATGGGAGATGACACAATTCCAAGATTATTAAAATCGGAACATAACTAGCGGATATATTCAAAATATTTGTATTATTATATTTATAGTATTTTAGAGGCGGGAAATTGAATCGTCTCAGGGGCCTCAAAACTTTTTAATATTACTATTTAAAAGATTAAACCTATTTGGAGAGAAATTGTACAGTCATAGCTTAAGTTGTTGCTCTCGGAAGTGACTAAAATTTTTTTATTTGTATTTTTTCAGAAAACTCGTTTGTACCTTACATTTCTTGTTCGATGCTAGTTAAAAAGACTTTAAAAAAATTAAGAAAAATTCTTTTGAAAGAGTTTAACGTAAATATTTTCAATAATCCGAAAACTACTAAGCACTCTAAATATTTTTTTTTTTTATTTTTCTAAAATTTTTTAAAGGGTTTGTGCAAGCCGAAAATGTATGAAGCATACAGAAGGTGACGTCGGAGACCCTCCAAAGTTTCCTAAGGTATGATCATGGTGACTAGAAAAGTCGATATACCCGTATTAGTCTGCCTGTCTATCTAGGATGGTAAGAGCTAGCGCAACCAAACTTCCAAATTGCAGAGGTCCTCGAAAAAAAACAAAAGTTTTAGATGGATAATTCATTTGCTTATGAAGATATCGTAACCAAATTTGGCATTCGGATGTTTTTTAGAGCTCCCAAGCACTGCAATAAATTTTATTAAAGTATGTTGACTATTATAGTAAAGTGCCAATAGGACAGATCGGTCAAAAAATCGTTTTTGGCAATCAAACATCTTTTGGAGTTCTTAAGCAATATACATACTATATATAGAATATATGTATTTTGGCTACGATGATTTTAAGGTTTAAACTTCCAAAGCAGCCGCCAAGCTTTTCGCTCAGTGTATTCGCACAAAAAGAGTTCTGCTGCGTTGAGTCGAAGCCAATAAGTGAACGAACTGTAGGAGCAAAAGGCAAAAACACAAGAATAGAGGGCAACATGAAGAGCACGCAAATAAATTCAACGATTTCTGACTTTGGGTTGGCTAAAGGCGGAGAGAGCGTCGATGTATATGTGACTGTATGTGTGTGTGCGTGTAACGGTATACGCAGTTAGCGCCATTTTGCCATTTTTGCACGTTCTGGGCATGGCTGGCAGCCAGCTATAGAATGCAGTATGGCAGCAGTAGAGCGGGCGACAAAGCCACTGCATGAATATTTCATTGCAGCGGTGCCGTCAAGGACTCTGCAGTTGGTTAAAGGGAATAAGGACCATAGCATACTTATGGCCACAGAAAGAGAGTAAAGCCAAAATTGTGCCATGTGCTATGTGTACTTAGCCTAGCAACTGTTGCTGGGGCCAACAACCAACATTAATATTGCCATTGTGCGGGTTTATTGACTAGTCACCAAGTTGCTTCGACCAAACTCATCAACCGCAGTATGAGTTCCAGGTAACATGGCCTCTGGTTAGGCCAGTTCTTTAGTATAGCTTACAATGGCAACGCCGACGGTTGTTGCCTATACAGATGATGAATTTTTGGCCATTCTGCGGCAAGCTATGCTGGCATATTGCTACAAAGATACGATAGGCAAATTGACTTTGCTGCAGCGTTCACAACGCAGAGAGCGAAGAACATCACTGCCAGTGTTGCCAGCTTCATTGTTACGCCGCCGACGTTCCTCTACACGCGATCAGGCAACACCCGAGCGTGTGCTTATAACGGGCAAAACGTTGCCCAAGCTCAAAACGCTGTTAAATGAGCCGGATGCGGTGGAAAAGCTGGACGAGAATCTGCTTAATTCATTGCAATATGAAAGAGATTTGGATGCCTTGCGCGCTGCATACGAAGCCGCTGCAAGGGAGCTTAATGAAGGCAACGGATCCACACTGCAACTGGAGCATGCCATTTCAGAGTTTAGTGGACACAATAGCGAGGTTTGTGAGTCGGATAAGCATTTGCGGGAATCTAAGGAACAGCTTAAGATACTGCAAACCGAACTGGTACAGGTAAAGCAAAATGAGCTAAGCAAGTTGAAGTATTTGGACGAGCGCATAGCCGAGGCCAAGTACAATTTAAAGTGTGTCTCACGTGTCAACGATCTGGAGTACAATCTGGTGGAGCGCTGGGAGGCTAGTCGTATCTCGCAGTCGCAAACCTGGGGCGAGAATGCAGAGCGCGCCTATTTACGTGAAATACTTGACTTCAAGCAGCGTTTGGTTCGTGAGGCGCGCGTAAGCCACGAGCTACACAAATTCCGTGCACTCGAGCAGGCCGAGCTGCAGGAACGCATCAAGCAGTGGCAGGAAAAGTATGCCACCGAGATGCGTCGTGTCGATCGTGAGGCTGAGGCCTGGGAAATGCGCATTATAGAGGTACAAAAATCGCTAGAGCGGCATCGTGAGATCTACGAGGAACGTGTGCAGTTTGTAGCCGAATATCGCCAAAGACAGGAGGAAGAGCAGCGGCTGCAAGACCTGCAAGTGCATCGCATGGAGTGCGCTGTGCGCCTGCAAGCCTGGTGGCGTGGCACCATGGTACGACGTGGTCTGGGTCCATTTAAGAAGAAGCCCAAGCGTGGCAAACGCGGCAAGACTAAGAAGTAAAAGTTAAATAAATTGCATTTTATTTGCGGGCAGTCTGACTGAATGTTGTTATTTTTTTTTTTTCTGCTTTATGGAAATTAACTCGTGACTTAAAACCAATTAAAAGTTGGACACTGACGGGCGACGACTATGCTCTGAAATAGTTTATGCCTGGATAAATGGTAATATAAGATACTTCGCGAATATAAAAAGTTGCGATAACGTTTAAAACTACTTCTATATTATCAGTTTTTCGTGAACGCTGAAAAGAGTTACTAGTTTTTGGTAGATATGACTAGATCTTTTATAAGGGCATGAAATATTTGAGACAATAGTGCAGAAAGTTTTTTCTTTTGAAAGCATATTTAATTCTTAAAATTTTTTTCTTATGGTTCAATTTAGAGAATTTTAACTTAATGATCATTCATAGCTCTTATTGGAAACAGTTTTGGCTGTGACACAGGTCGGGGATTAGGTTAAAACGGCAAACCACCCTGTATCCGAAATATTTTTGTTTTGTTGAAAGGCAGTTGGGTGGGAAGGGTATACGAAAAGTTGATGATAGGTGTTATGCCACGTTTATATGCTTTATGTTATTATTTAAATTGAGTTGTCTTAACATCTGGCTTAGACTCTAATAAAAACAAACTGGTGGTAATGGTTGAGAATTTCTAAAATATGGAAAAAATATAGATTACTAAGCTGGCAAATTTTAGATTTAGATAGAAGATCGTTTTCCAAATTTTCAACCACTTTTTTTTAAAGAATCTCAGTAAAGGTATGCTTAAGGCTTTACAACTCTTGATGTGGGATTAAGATTTTCTTTGTAAAAAATTGCATATACAATTTAAAAAGCCGAATGCGGATTCTGACATAAAAAAAGTATAAAATTATAAATTAAAAAAAAAAAAATAATGGGGTTTGGAGGTTAGCTCAGAACCCTTGGATGCTGGGGATTTTCAGTATGTATGTATGTCATACGTAAAGTGCACACTTTTCCACTTTTTTTTTGCCTGTGCAATAGATTTTATAATATATTGATTTATTAATCGTCGGTTGACCACCTCTTAAAATCCCTTATTTTAGCATCAATTTACATCAGCTTTCCCCTGATGCCGCGTAGTTCGCTGGTACAAGTTGCGATGATAAGATTGCGGACTATTTAAAAAAAAAAAAAACAAATAAATCCATAAGAATGTTTCTAAAATACTCTTCCTGTGGTCAATAGCTCAAGAATCGTCCCATCATATTTAAAATCTTGTGTATAAAATTCTGAACTACCGTAAAAAAAGTACACATAACAGAATATTTTCTTGCAAGTACAGTACAGACGAGAGAAAAATGATTGATTTTCCAGCTATTATGTTTCAGAAGCTTTTAAATGACATTGCTTCGTGAAAAATTTTGAGAGTAAATACATTTTGGCACCTTAAAGCCCATATAATAATAATTTAAGCAGATATTGGTGCAAACTAATATCCCTAGCGGCCAGTATCGAACAAGACGCAAAAGTACTTATCGTTGCCGCGCCGATCCACTACTGACTTGGGCATCAACAGAGAGCCAACCCGGTTTTGGGGCTACTTCCTAAAAAGATTATGCCTATGCAAATATTGCAACCGGACAACCATAGACAATGCCGAAACTATCTGTTACCTTCAAATTTCTGTTTAAAAAACTGGAGTTTAGCCAAAAGATTCGCTTTTAGGATTGCCCAAGCAACGACGGCTTAGAAATAATGCCAAAGTTAATTTTAAATCTTTCACTGTAGTAAATTTTTTATCTGGTCATCCTGTACATACATACAAAATATCGCAAACTTTTAATTTATAATTATCTTTACTGCATAAACAGAGTATATTACTGGCTCTCTCATTTTGCCTGTCTGTGCCCCTTTATTTCCCCAATCTCTCCTCTGGTGGTAGCAGAATGGTGCAGTTAACACATCAGCCGTTGCTGCCGTCAGCCTTAATGACATGCTTCATTGTCAACAGGCTTGGGCATTGTTTACGCGCTGATAATGGTGCAAACAGCGCAAACTGCTGGACAACTGCTAAAGTAGTGGTCCAAAAAGGGGAACAAGAGAAGCACCAGTTGTAGCAGCAGAAGCAGGAGAAACAGCAGGAGTCACTGTGCTCTGCTTGTCCGCCTAGCAGAGCCTGACGCTGAGCCTGAAGTTGCACTTATTTTGCTTTTTCATATTTTGCTGGATGAGTATTATTTGTTTGTCTGTATCTACGAGTAACAATGGAACTGAGCAAAAACCACTTCCGGTGTTGTTGCTATTGTTGTTTTTGTTGTTGTCATGATTGTTGTTGTATAACGATAAACTGCGACAATTTGCTTGCTGAATGAGCAAGTGCAGTGCTTTTTGTTCTTCTCAGCACTCAGCAACTCGTTGCTCACATGCCCCAATGAGATTGTGCATGTGTGTGTGTACATGTTATGTATATAAGAATCTGTGTGTATTGCAATTTAAAATATAATTAATGGTTGTATTTGTAATTTATTGATTTTGCATAGCATACCACGGCACTGTTATTTCTTGTTGACCCTGGTCAAGTCTGGATTCAGTACATGCACTCAGTATCGTCCATTCCACTAACAACAAGTGCCGCATGAAAGTAAAAGAAAAGTCCAACCAATAATGCCTGCCATAAGTCCATTTCATTGCACTCTTTTGTTTGTTTGGCGGCATTTAAATTAATGGCGGCCGGAGTAACAATACGATACAATCAAACGTATACCAAGATACAGTGAAACTTCCGTGTACCAAACTGCAAAAAAACAAACGAAAGAAAGTATTAAGTCATATTTCTGACCAAAAACGCTTTCCATAGAAATTCGATGTCTACGACCTTGGATCTTTGTACAGGATTTCTGTTTGTAGCATTATGTATCCAATAATTTCTTGAGCACAAAACACTCAATTCAAATCTTTCATTCCTACAGCTTTGGGTTTAAGCACAAGAAAATATTTCTTTAAAAAAATAATTCATTGAAATTCTAAATTAAAGAGATTGCTTGTGCATATATATATATATATATATATATTCCTTCCTACCGGCTGACAAAATAAAGCCATAGCCGTAAGCTCTATTGTTGTAATTATTACATTGTACATAACATTATACAGAATTAAAAACAATAAAGAGCTACTACTACTACTACTACTTCCTTCCATCAGGCTAACAACCAAAATTAAAAAAAAACATATGCTTAAATAAGCTCCAAACCAAGGTAATAGGATATTAGAGATATCCATAAGAAAAAGAGCCGATTTTAGTTAGAATTTGACCAAAACAAGATTGTTTTAGAATTTATAAGAATGAATTTTTCTCTATTTTCCTTAAATGAAGAATAAAATAATCTCAATCTCAGTAAAATCTTTCATTGGACTCTCGTCCTTGAAAGAAGTTTAACCAAAAAAACCCGGACGCTTACAGTCTGTCCCGACTATAGTCCAAAGTGTCTGAAGTTTTTATCAAAAGCCTCCAGCTCGTTGGACTTCAAGTAACTAATACAAATTGGAGTATTCACGCGTTGTGTTGAGTTGAGGAGTTGAAAAGTTGAGGACTTTTACAGAAACAAATTCATGTATTCTATTCTACTTTTTCGCTGTTGAGTTTTTGCGAAAGTGTTGCACAATATGGTAATTCGCTGCCTTTTCAGCACTGTAAAATTTGTAATTTTTTGCCATTTCGTGATATGAAAAGCAACGAGTTACCTCGTTTGAAAATAATCAAATTGTATTAACGCAAGTAAAAAAGGTTGTGCCTTTTTTGTGCGAAATTAAGTGAGCTAGACATTTTTACTTGTTGTTGGAGTTTACGTAAATAAAAGAGTAAAAATAAATGCCAATTGGAAAATGCTGGAGTTCAAAATGCTGCTCAGCGTTTGAACAAATCGGGTTTCGTCGAAGGAACTGAGTACGTTGTGGCGCCATAGTCTCTGTATTAAACAAAATGTAGGAAGTCGAACCTGCAATAATATCAATTTCATCCAAAGCCACTTTAGCAACAGCTTAAGTCAAAACACTCCTTACGCTTAGTTTCGGCATTTTTAAATCAAATAAATAATAATTAATTTAATAATTACTTGCAGCACTTCGCAAATGATAACAAACACATGAAAGAAGAAGCGAAAAACTCAAATTTGGTTTTTCTGCAATTATTTCATTTTCGCAGCAATAAAATAATAATAATCGATGTAATACATAGCTACTTTGGCTACAGGTTTAATTAAAACAGATTTTATGCATTGACTCTGCATTGTTAATTCAAGTTTTTGAATTTTAATGCTTAATGTGTAATTTACAAATGTAAACAAACTCTGGAAAGAAGAAGAAAACTCATAAAACTCAACAGGGCTGTTCACGCTTTGGCCTGTTGACTTTTTCAACAAATTTTCAACTTCTCAACTCAACACAAAGCGTGAATACCCTAAATATAAAAAAAAAACAAATTTCGAAACCAGACAGAATTTTTTAGTATAATGAAAAATTCCCGCCACATATGAAATTTCGCATCCCCCTCGTGTAATACCTGTTTGATAAACATTCTTGATTACTCTCCCGATCTCATCACTAGCAAGCATGAGAATGTATGCAAACAAGTATGCTCTCTTATTATTATTTTCTTTCTCTGCTTCTATTGCACATAAAGCAAAATAATATCATCATAGCATCAAAAAGAAACCAAGGAGAGCAATCTTTGTTTCTTACATAAACACACATACACGTTTAATTAGTGCAAACTAATCACTGCACGCTACAAAAAAAAAAAAAACAAATTGAGAGAGCAATTACTTAACAATTGCGTGAATTTGCCAACTATTTACATTTGTTACTAAAAATACCTTTTTGACTGTGTTTACCCCTTTTGTCACTTTTATACAACTCTTATTTTTTTTAATTGAAACTGCAGTCTGATTTACTCCTTTTTATTTTCTTTTTCGCAAAATCAGTAGAGATGTATATTTTTTATTATTTGTTATGAAACTTCTCATAAACGAGAAAAATTTGCAAATGCATATTAAGATTGTCGTCAAAATATAAAAAAATTATTTTGTTGAACCAATTGCAATAATTACAGAACGTACATATAAAGCAGTTAATTAAATAAATAAAACAAAATATTTGATTAATTTATTAATTGTTTTTATTTTATTAATTAGCAAAATTACAAAAAATAATTACATGCATACGTAAATGTGCTGAGAGAGACAAAAGCTGCAAATGGAAAGGTGCCACCTCTTCTCATCTTTTCCTCATGAGGCAAGAGAGAAGTAAAAGCGTGAATCATAAAAAGAAAATCAATTTTATTAAAAATAATTTATTTACGAGTTGTAAAAAAGTGTTAAAATATGTAAAACGAGTTAGTGCAATTATTAGCAACAATTGGAAAGAGTAAGCAAATACGTGCAATAGTTTAAATAGTTATTTAAATAAAATTAATAAATTGCGCACTGAATAGAAGGAAAAGGCAGAAAAATCGAATATATGTATGTACACAGTGCGTGGGTGTGAAAAGGTGCGATTGCAAGTTTTTTTTTTTTGTTTTTGTTTTGTGAAGTGAAAGTGCGTGGATGTGTAAGAAGATGCACATACAGCTGCGAAAAAGCAAAATTGTGCATTGATGGCAATAAGAGTACAGGTAAAAGCTATTCTGGGCTTATAACATATACAAATGTAAATAGTAAAGCAGATTATTTTAATGTGAGTGTAAGCAGTGCACATTTATTCAAACAAAAAAATGCACGGAATAATACGTAAGGGAAGACTGCATACTTTTTTGCATAAATACTTGCATATGTGTACTAGTGATGGGATCGTGAGGGTAAACGTTGCTTTTTGGCATAAATTTGTTGCACAGGCAACAATATAATTGTTTATAATAAGAAAACTTATTAAACTATATTTAAGAAGTGTTGATGAAAAAACGGTGAATCGACTGTAAAGTGCGGGAGTGTCGAATAGATTAAAGCTGATATGGCTTTATTCAAGTTCGTTTAGTTTTGACTCTAACTAAGAGCTCTTGTGGTCTCTATATGTTCATACAGACGGACGAACATAGCTGAATCGCTTTCAGAGATTACGATTAAGCATTTTGGTATTGAGAACTTAAAGTCTAACATACATTCTTCTGCCTGTTACATATACATATTGCACAAACCTAGTATAACCTTGATGCATCGGTGGTATAAAAATGTTCACGATCAGCGAGATTCTGCCCAATTTTGATTTTTTTTTTTAATATATTGTTACGTCTGTAAGTGCCGACCTTGCTCGCTTTAAAAGTGAGGCCTCACTGTACTCTATCTGTTTGAGTCGTTCAACTTGCAACTCATTTTACCAACAGAAGAAGCAGCAGCTGCACATGCCGCAAACATTTTGCTTATACTTCCTGCACTTTGCGCTTCTACACTATATTCAACTTAAGCAAAACAACAACAGTCGAGAATAAAAGTAGAAAAAGTGGCAAAAGAAGAATAAAGAATTTGAAAGAAAAAGAAGAAGAGTCGAAAAAGGCTTGAGTCGTAAGAGCTACCAGTGCCTATATAGCAGTCCGGCTGCATGTCATGTTTTCTTACTTAAGGCATACAAAATGGCGGCGCAAAAAGAGAAAACAAAACAAAATGAAATAAAATGAGAAAACAAATCCTTTTAAAAATGCTGGGTACCCCCCAAAAAAAAGGGACCCTCGAGCCGGACTCTTGCTCTTTGTCTATCTTGTTGTTCCCTCGGTAGCCGGCCAGTCAAAATTTACATACAAATTAGGGTTAATGAGCAGTGAAATTGTTATTTAACTTCCTAGTGGATATTAAGAGCCTTAAAGTAGGCAACACTTGTGTCTAAAATGGCCTACAAAAACCAAAAACAAAAAAATCGTCTTTAATGCATTGTTCCCACGATTTAGCGACATGTTTTTTTTTTCAACAATTTTTTGTGGATTATAATTCAGTAGAGAGTCTGTGGAGGGTCAATGTGATTGGGTCGAAATGAGGTGCACAGTTTGGCTTTATGAGCGGGTTTTGCGCAGAGCCAAAAACAAAAATTAAATAAAAATCCATTTAATTAATAATTGCCAATGGAAAACACGCATATACATACCTGCTTATATACATATGGTATATACGCTTATAAATATATAGTACATCAATTTAATTGAATTTTATATTACGCATACGCTGCGTGTTCACAAATTAATTTCGCTTTTTTTTTGGTGCGCATATTTTTTTTTTTTTTATTTACGGCTACCATTTTTGTTTTTACTTTTTCGTTTCATATTTGAAATTTAATCATACGCTTTAATTTGATTAACAACGCACGTCTTTCAATATAAATTTATGGCCGTGCAGCACATAATCAGTTGACTTCAACTTCAATGTCGACTACACACGATTTAGCTACGGGCTTTGGATCTGACCGTACCGGACCAGAGACCAAAGACCAGTCAACTGCAGACGTAAAAAAAGGGTTCACCCTTCAATATATATACGCAAAGTCATTTGATATCAGTCAGTATTTGGGTGTGTGCGAGTGTGGGTGGATGTGTCTGGAGGAACGTTTTAGCGCTTAATAGCAACACGTACATTTGATAAAATATTTTATTGGCATGTGTGTTCGTTTCGGAGCAGGGGATTTGAACTTGCTGAAGGGCGTTGTCAGTCACTCGTTCAGTTTATAGATTTTCGTAGGCCATTTTTTCTTCAATTCGTCGAATTTTGCATAATTTATGAAATTGTTGCATGTTTTATAAGTTCAGCTTGATTTAAATTTTTCTTTTTTTATTGTTTTGCCTGTAAGTCATAAATCATTATAATATGCAGCTTAAACCAAAGTACAAATAGACAGCGCTACATTTTTCGCTTGTCTGTATGGCTTATGAGCGCCGTACAGTAGACACTCGTGTAGTGAATCGAAAAAAAAAAACCAGGAAATTGACTCAAATTTGTATTTTAATATTCATTATTTTTATATTTTTTGTGTTAAAGGGTAGATTAAGTTAGTGTGAAAACTGGTAAAACCTCGCAGCCTTTATACAAAAATATTCAGTACGTTTGGCGGTTTGCCCTTCTCGCCTGTTTCACGAAGTCCAAAGGAATAGGTGCATAAAGAATTTTGCCACAAAGTGTGTCTTATGTTATACATCTTTACTCAGTTATCCTGGCTCTTATAGTCTCTTAGATCTAGGCGTTCAGACAAACTTGCGGACGGACATATCAAGATCATTTTCTTTTGTTCTCATGACAATATTTGGTGTAACTTTGTTGGGTCTGCGATGTCTCCTTCTCTATGTATGTTACTTGAATTTGTTCAAACCTTCAAAAAATATTCCAAAATCAAGATGCAGGTTTCATAGAAAAACAAGAAGTTTTCTTGTAAATTCCGATCGAAAATAGCTTAAAAAACCAAAACAAATATTTTAATAATTTTTTTGGACCAAAGTATTGATACCATTTGCCTTTAGCTACATAGTGACAATTCCTTTAAAATGATATTTTATAAACCAAATGATAATATTTAAGTTGAAAAAGACACTTTGTAAAATTTAGTGGCTAGCTTTAAGCATAATACGTATATATGTATATTATGGGAAATAAAGCATATTGTTAAACTTAAATAATTGAATAATTCTAGTTTTTTAATTTCTGGAAAATATTTTATCTGAATGTTTCTACGTTAGAATTTTTTTTTTGTCAATATACTTGGATTTTCTTCAATTCAAATTTTTTCATACATAACTGCTTTTTGGACTGTAGCTTCCTTAGCTATAAATTCATATTTTGGGAGAGTTATGAAAATTGAATTACTTAAGGAATATTATTTTTTTTTATAGAATTTTCTGTACCTTTAGAATTGTGCTTAATTCCTAATGCGCATATTAGCTAAAAACTTTTAATTTTTAAAGTTTCTAGTTTAAGTAATAACTACTGTCTGGTTGTTGTTGCCTGGCTATCTTGTCCTGGAAATCGTAAATAAATCTTCAATTTCTGGCGCACGGAAATCACGCAGTTGCACAGCTACTTTGTAGACCCTTTTTGCTTACAATTTCCAGTCAAGTTGGCAGGCTGTGTCAGCAGCAATATGGCTCGTTATAAATAATATAAACACAAATATACGGGCATACTGCAAAATGCTCTTAACCCATTGTTGCCGGCGGGCAGATAAAAGCTAAGTAAGCAACAAACTATTTGTCCAATATGCACGAACGAGTCCAGGCTAAACTAAGCTGATCTAAGGGATTGAAGCGCCTTGAGCAGATTTGTGTGGGTTATTAGTTTTGTCGAGTGCAGCAGTAAGGTTGCTTTTGCTTTATGTGGCATGTATACATTTTTGTGCGCCATAAGGCAAGCTACAATTTTTTTTTTGCATAATTAAACAATTAACAGTTTTGTTGACACCCACACATACACGTCGTTTAGAACTATTTCATTTCCGCCAGCCATTTGCATCAATTTATGCGCACATTAGGCAGCACTGAACTATTAAAATTGAAATCAATGTTGCCACACTATGTAAAAATATAACATAAAAAACAAATGGAATACATACTCATACGTGCATAAACGTGTTTGTTTGTTTTTTTTAGAGCCGCAAAAAAAAAATATGCTCCAAAAAAATAAACAGCAAAAACATTGCAATTTTTTTTTTTTTTTTTTTTTTTTGCAAATGGCAATTTTCTGTTATTTCATTTGCTTCGCTGCAACTTTGAATTTTAAATATGGCGTCTGTTTTGTTTGAAAACGGAAACGAGTGTCTGTCAGTTTATTTGTTTGTGTCGTCGTCGCTCGTCATTGTCGTTGCCGTAGTTGTTATTATTGTACATTGTAGTTGTCGAGAAAGACTTCGACCCAAAATAAAGTCAAGCAACTTTTGTGCCCTTATTTTTTGGCAAAAGAAAAGGCGCCTAATGTGTATTTGTAGTTGCCAGAGGCGTTTCAAGAGGGTCTAAGAAGTTTTTCACAAAATAAATTATGTACTTACGTCAAGTTGGCAAAATATCTGCACTTGATTCTTACTTGTCATTGACTTGAACTTTAAGTTTACAGCGCCCTGCTTTATAGTATTATACACAACGAATTCTACTTAGCGACATACTTTTTTACAACCTGCTTATTGTTCAATTGACTACTTTATTCCATTTCCTTTTTTTTGTGTGCTTCTTTGTGAAACTTTTCTATTTATAGCACATCTATTTCTAGCTCATCACTTGTTCATTTACTGTAGTTATCAGTGTAGTAAAAGCTTCAAATTTGAGTATACATTGTATTCTTCCTGTACATGAAACATAATGGATGTTATTTCCTTTTTCGTATCTTTACACAGGCTTCCTTTTAGCCGGGTTTTGCATTCGAATGTGTTTCTTACTGGAAAAATATATTTTGCATAAATCTGTTTAGTGTTGGTACAACATATTCCATAGATAAGTTTGTTGTTAATAGTAAACAATATTATTTGTTATTAACGAGTGTAAGAAAATATTATGGCGAAAGTAAAAGAATTCGATTTCTTTGATTTTAATGATTTTTAAGCATCTGTATTTGCCAATATATAATATTTTTGCAAATTATCAATTATGTATCGATAACAGAATGTTAAGGTACATTTTTCTTTGATATTATCAATAATAATAATATAAATGTATTTTTTTTTTTTGCTTAATATTTTATTTACAATCTGTCTTCAGACAATAAGCAAGTTTAGTAAATAATAATTAATAAAATAATAATATTTAAATATTTTTTTTTTGTGAAAGATAAAACTTTGAATTTCATTTTTAATTAGTTCCTACTTAATAATTAATAACACTAGTTTACAAATTTTAAAAAATGTTGGTATCCTTAACATGTTTTAGCCATTTCCGTAGTAAAATGGCACGCTAAATCCGAAAACGAAGTCCAAAAATTTTTTCATGGAACGGATTTCAAGATATTTCAAAAAATCAAATTTTCGAAAATAAAAACAAACTGTCTTTACTTAAAAGCTAATATCTCTGGTTCTACCAAACTGACTTTGAAATTTTTATTCCCTATACCTATAGGTACAAAGGGTATACTAGATTTGTGTATGTAACGGACCGAAGGAGGCGTGGCAGACCCCAAGTCCTCTATACCAAAATGCTTATCATAACCTCGGGTAGCGATTGAGCCATGTCCGTCCGTCCGTTCGTCCGTCCGTATGAACGCCTAGATCTCGAAGACTATAAGAGCTAGAGACACGAAACTTTACCAGCTGGTGCGCATATTTTCTGAGAAGATGAAGTTTGTTGAATCATGCCAATATCTTCCCCCGTTCCCCCGCAGCAGATTTTCGCGGTTTTTAGTTACACCGTTTCATATTTTTATCTGAAACTTAACAGAGCGTTGCGTTGTGGTTACATGCATATGGGTGTAAAAAACGATCAAAATCGGACAAATACAGCAAAAGTTATAGTCAAAAATGTACAAATTTCACCACCCTTGCCTATTAAACTGCGTCAATCACAATTTTTGGTAAGCTGATTCATGTGGCTCTAATGAACAAATCCACATCCAAATTTTATCGATGCGGTCCCCACCCCCCGTGTTTTCTCCCACACCCTTCAACATATCAACTTAAAACTTAAAACCTTCCTTAAAAACGTTCAAAATTTGGGGAACTTATAGGTATAAATATCGAATTTCAAATGCAATTGGAAAGTTCTTAGAAGGAATATGCTGTCGGGCACCGCCTCGACTCTATCACATTTTTTTTACTAAACTGTAGATAATTGAATTATCTGTCGATTATTTACTTGGAACATATTTTTGTCAAATTTACGGCTTGGACGCTATTTATGCATTCATATGAAATTTTTCTTAATTTCTAGCAAATTTTTGATAAAATTCTATTTCGAACGTAAATTTAAAAATTTAAAAAATTTTGTATCTCGAAATCCGATCCATGAAAAAATTTTTGGACTCCATTTTCGGATTTAGCGTGCTATTTTACTACGGAAACGAGTTAAACATGTTGAGGATACATTTTGCTGTAAACTAGTGTAATCATATTGCGAATTTACTGCAAAAAAAAAGCTATGCTTTCTCCTTTAGCTTGCATAGTTTTAGTTTAGTGACAAATAAGCACAAAACCTCAAATTGGAAAGCTGATGATGGGAAAATTCTAAAGATAAAATGATGTTGGCATAAAAGGAAATAAGTGAAGCAAACACTTTTTTGACCTCGAATCTGACCTCTGAATGCGAATTACGTATTTTTTGTTGTTGTATATAATACGCTCTCCAATCTCCAAATCTTTAATGATACTTGTAATAGACGTTTCATTACCTTTTAATCAAGGAATATATCGAATACAAAAATATCGCTGAGGCATAAAGCTTTTGTAAAACTAAGTACAGAAAACCGCAAAAAATGGGAAATAATTTTTTGTCGTATTCTCCTTCTTCGAGTTGCGAAAAAGATGCCAGAGAATAGATTGGATCAAAAAATCTGTATTATGTGTTGCTTTAGTATTTGTAACAAATAAAAATGCTATAGCACAAAGCTTACTATTTAATGTTACACGGCATGCATGTTATAGTATCTGAAAGTTGTACAAAAGCAAATTCTACTATAAAAACATAAAAAGATACAATCCGAGCGCTTGACTGCATTACTAAAATGAACTTTGAATCTCTCATAGTCGGATTTGCGGTGCATTAAATTTAATATTTATAGTTAAAACTTGTCTAACGACTATATTTTGGCTTGACTAATTTTTGCGTGTGTGTCTGGCTCCATGGGTTGCCTTCCTCTCTCGATCTACAAAACATTTTGTCATGGTCTATGCCAAAAGTTGGCATTTTTATACAAATTATATGCTATCGCTTGGTTGTTGCAGTTACAAAACAAAAATTGATAGTAGTGCACAAAAAGATGCACACAGATATCCACATGCAAATTGAAATGAAATGTCAGCTGTAGTTTTCCATGGTCATTTAAAATAAACAAACAGAAAACTGCTTATCGCAATTTGCAATAGTTCTACCTCCTGATGTCCATACATCGTGACATACGACAATATTCGAGTATAACTAACAAACATTCACATTTATGCGTATGCTTTATATGTATATTTAAGCAAATTTATATTTGCGTATAGAAATAATGCTCGATTGGGTAATATTTATGCATATGTGCTCATCGCTCATCGTTTTGTTTTCAACACTGGACATTGTAATGAGTCCGGCAGATAAACGTGCCGATAAATTATAACATTCTATATGCATTGGTTTTATTTACTGTTGTGAAATAAGAAAGACACACACGTACACAGAGGGATGCATACATATACGACTATGCATATGACCATAAACAATACAACAAAAATGCATTTAAATAAGCCAAAATGTACATTTATATTGTAGCTTTATATGCGCCTCAAACTATGCAATGCTTATTTTAAATATTACAACAAATTTTAATTAAATGCAAAGCAATATAGAGACAAAATGGCCGCTACGCATACATACACACATACAAAGATAAACTTACGTATATGTGTTTCGCATATTTAAATGCAAATGCGGTTAGGCTTTACCCTGTCTGTTTGTGTTCGTGTGTTGTGTCTTCTGAAAAAAAATTCCCTAAAGTATTTAGCACAAAATGCAAATATAAAGACAAAAACAGAATGCGACTAAAGTGAGGAGACAATAATAAAAAATAAGCAAAAAAAAAAATATAAAACTGTAAGCTTAATGACATGACCATGCCATTAAGTGCTTACATCTTACATTACGTATACAACCCGTTGCAGTTGCTATTGCAATTCGGAGCTTACTCTTGCAATTTAATAATATCTAGCATAGCTCTGACAATGTAGCTACTCTTTTTTACAAAAAAAAAATGATTGGGGCACATTAGATATAGCCTGATATTTGCAGCTTGTTAAAGCAGTTGACAAAAAGAATGTATATAATGTATTGACAAAATGCGTTTTTGTGAATATAAGTAATTTTTTAATAATATGAAAATAATGTCGATACACTTCAGAAATTTATGATTTTTCATTTGTTATTAATGTAAAATGATAAGCCATATATGTATGTGTGCGTAAAGATTAATTTCTACTTTTCACAAAAAATAAAAGTTTCTTTTCAAAAAAAAATTTTTATTAATTAGATCTGCTCTAAAAACAAAATTTCGGGCTTATTTTAATTATCTCAATATTTTGCGTTAATTTAAATTATTTCGAATCATTATTAGTTTAATTTAATGCGAATTTAGAAATAACAAATAATTTATTTACATATTATAATTTTTTAATAAAAAAAAAGTTTATTATTTTTGAAAAAGTATAATTTATTATTGATAATTAAATATTATTTTATAATTTGTATTTTTAGGTAAAAAAGTAAGAAATACAATTTTTTTTTTAAATAAGGTAAATAAAATATATAATATACATAGTGTGAAAATTTCATACGCTTGATTGCTTCATATTAAACCATTTTCAAAATTCAATAAACGTTTCAGGACTAATCGGGACGGGAGGAATTGAAAAGCCCACGATGGAACGAAATGGGAACTTAAATTTCTGTTTCGGTAGCGCATTTCTTTTCCCGATCCTATCTCCAATTGTTCGTCAATATTCGACTCTTTTTTGCAAGCGAATAGTTTGTGATTCAGAAAGCTTCAGAAAGCTTCCTCTACGTTTTAAGTTTCCCCATGCATAGACACATTTTTATCTTTAGTGGCTTCTATGCACCACTCATATAAACCGATAAGAGCATTTAAGAATTGGCTCATTGAAACTAAATACTCTTTCCGTTTGGATATAGTACGTATTTGTAAGCACTCTTTTGTTATGCCTTTTTTGTTGCTTTATATAGTTAAAGGCTTGTGCGTAAAGAATTCTAGAATACTGTTCGAAAGCATGCAACAACAATTGTTGTCATACGAAAAAATGTGTGTGCTTGTGTGTGTGGGAGTATGTAAAACTGAAAATCATACAATTTGTTTCATGTATTTCAAAAACAAAAACATAACAAATATTAAAAGTTTGTGTGTAAAAACAAAACGCACTACAAGCGCAACCCTAAAGCTGACGTCGCAGTCGACGTCGTCGTTGAAGCTGTCTGCTTTCTGCTCTGCAGCAGTGACAGATGGGCGGACATTTTGTCAACGACTATGAAGTAAAAACAAGCAACAAAAATGGCTGACGCCATATACGAACAATTTGCAATTCAACAGCTAAAAGGATCAACAACTACAAGCGCAGTTGCCACAATGAGAGAGGAAGAGAGAGTAGAGACCCCTCTCTCAAAACGTGCACTAACACATGTGTGTGTGTCTGTGTGTTATCAACAGCTGTCTAGCTGACTGCATGGCTGCCAGCTTGTCCAATTTTTCTCTCTCATTTTTTTTGGATTGCTATTTGCATTGCACTTAAATGCATTTGTTTCTCTTTTTTTTTTGTTGTTGTGTGTCGACACATCGATTTGCTTGTAGTTGTTTTTTTGTGGGTGTTGTTGTACATGCTTGTATATTTTATAGTGTATCTGTATTGTTGTTGAAATTAATGAATTTGTTTGCATGGCATGTAATTTTCGTTTTTTTCTTAATACCCTACACCCATAGGTTTAAAGAGTATATTAAGTAAGCTAGGTTAAATAGGCTGTTCAGTATAATAAGAGATCTATGAATGTTTGCTTATACTTATAAGATCATAGCTTGAGGATTCGATAAACAGAGCCATGGACACATTAACCAGATACACACATGTCTTCAAGGAATGGCAGAAGTGATGCTGGAAAGTTTTCATTCCCTTGTCGATAAGGCCGGGTTGAAGTGCCCCGCTGTCTAAATTTTTTGAAAGATAATGCGCCATATCACACGTCACTGGTTTTTTGTGAGCGTTTCGCCAAAAATTCAATAAATTTCGTTCCGCAATCTTCTTATTCACCTGATTTGGCTCCGTCTGAGATCTGGCTATTCAGCTAACCGCTCCATAAATACCGCTTTGAAGGAGGAAAATTCGTTGGCATAAGTGTATTACAGCGGAAGGGGATTACTTAGAAGGGGATGTAAAAGATTTAGATAAATAAATAAAGATTTTGAAAATATAAGAAATTTCACCTTTCAAGTTGATAAGTACTAACTTTTATAAAATCAGCTGCTTTCTTATACGTATATTAAACATCTTTTTCCAGTAGCTGCACAAAAAACTTGAGTTCACAGTGTATATGATAGTCGGAATGTCTCGCCTGCAAACGGCCCACAGTTTTTTTTTAATTTTTTTGTTCTCTTGTCGTTGACATTTTTAAGCTTTCAAGTTGAAGTGATGCACATGACTTATGTTGAGATTTGTTAAAATGCTCTATTGTTTTTATTAAACAGTATGAGTAATATATAAAAAATTAGTTCTTTTATTTATGTAAAACGCAAGTGATGTTGCCAAGTTGAAAAGCTGCAGCCGTAGAGGCCTCTCCGAAAATTAGTCATGTAATCGTAGCTTTCTACAGGCGCCATTTTGACTTTGAAAATTAATTTTTGTAGCTCAAAATATGTTATACATATTATATTTACGATATTATTATTGTCACCTATTTGGATTTTGAATATAAAACAAAGTTTCTTTGAAAAAAAATCGAAAAAATACATTAAAAAACCATGCTGCATACCTGTGGAGAACCTCGGCGCCCATAGATGAGAACGGTTTGTTCTGAAAGCCGCTCCGACATGGAGTGACATACATTATGTATTCAATTTTTCTTTTTTTACTAAATTGGTCAAGGAAAAAATATAAATACACTGGTGTTACCCCAATTGGCTTACACATATATGTATTAAAGAATTGATGAGCAAATAAAAGACACCTTTTTTATTAATAATATTATGTTAACGAGCACTAGCTACTGGGGCCTTCGATTCGCAATATGGGATTCTAAGCCGATTGTACTATATATTTAAATGTGTTGCTTTAGTGTAATTATATATTTTTGATATGTTAAATTCTGTGGGTGTTTCTAATGATTCGGATGGAAAAAGACGTATTTTTATCCGATAGTTTTTTGTTTCTGATTGGATTCCAATTTTATCGACGCTACCGTGTCAAAAACAAATTTATTTAAAGCAAATTTAATCCTTAGGTTCCCGTCGATACAGTGTGTAATTGTGTATTTATAAAAACAACGCTTTAACAAACTTAAATGTATAATAATTTATAATTTTTCTACTAAATCGATAAACAGTCCATACAGAGAATTTAGCTTAATAATTAGGGAAAATCTGATACAGAAATGAATAAGCCCAACAAAATGATTCTTGGGGTTGTTGACAACCTTATTAAAAAAGATTCTTAAATTCCATTTCCATCCACAGTAAGCGTATGCCTATAAAGCGTATAAGTACTCTGTAATTGATAAACGGAAGTATTTTGACCGCTTAATCCGGTCGTAATAATTACAATAAATTAGAGCAAAGAAATATTGGCTAATTTCTGGTCATAAATTAGTAACGCCCGGAAGTTGTTGCTACCACACCAAAAAAACAAGCTGTGCCACATTAATTGCCTTTTAATTGTGTGGACAAAAATCGATAACATTAATAAGAAAGCGTAGCACACGTGTTAATCGATTTTTTTTTTCTAAGATGTAGCTTAACTTTTCTTTTGTAGCTTATAACTTTTCCCCCTGCTTGAAATTCAGTTATCAGAAGCAACAATAAAATTGGCTTAAAAGAAAAGCGCTTACAAATAACTCATAATGAAAATATTACGTTATTTAAGTGCGGATTTTTATGTGAGTAACTGTAAGTGTATGTGTTGCAAAATTGAAAGCGAAATGCATTTTAATGCCACACATTTTCCAACACACACAAACATGCACACTTATGCCAACGGAAGCCACAATGTGCAATAAAGATTGTGTTAAAGCATGTTACAGTGGTGATGTTTGAGGGGTGGTGGTAAATAACTAAAGAGGTTCGAAGTTCGGGTTGGTGTATACAATGTTCAAGCAGCACGTAAAGATCGTTGCCATTGATTTATGCGCTGCGTGCCAATGCCAGCGTGAAGCATGCAACAAGCCAAGGCATTGAAAGTAAGCAACCATATTGTACATACACTGGAAGAAAATTTATTTATTTCTTGATTGATTTTAAATCGTCAACATTGGATTGGGATACTCTGTAACATTTTCCTGTATACTGTTATATGTATAGCAACATAAGTAAGTATTTAAGACCAAACTGCTTTATGCATTTTCAAGCAGTTTGCAATTGAATAATTAACTTCCGTAATTTTGAGTAGTATTAGTGATTTTGATTTTTCGTTTTGAGTGATTTCAGAGGATAATTGATGCATCAAGGACCTCTAAGAAGATAATTGATGCATCAAGGACCTCTAAGAAGCTCGCTCATTTTTTCCATGTTGAGAGTGGCTGTATCTGAAAGAATATTTCTCTGTGACAAACACATTATCCAAATCTATATATGCGTGAAATTTGTGATTTTGGTAATATAGCTACTAACCAATATTAATATTTTTTTTTTGGCAAAATTCCGTTTATAAATCGGAAGATGAGGTAACGTTTTCTTCGAGAAGCAATGTCTCGTAAATGAATAAATCTGAAATCAAATCAATTTTTAATGAATTAGAAATATTGCCACATAAGTATGTACCATAAATCACTCGGAATGGAAAGATAATAATTTCAAAATTGCTCTGAATGTTTGTTTTGACGTCTTATTAAAAATTTTCTGTTTTCTTTTTGCAAAAAAATAAACGTCTAGATTTTAAAAGCGATGTCGTCTATATAAGTTTTTGGTCGGTATCGAGCTATCTGTTGCAGTTTCCTAGCATCCCACTGTACGGCACATTTTTTATCAGCAATTTTTCTCTTTATTTCCCAGCAAAAATTAACACTTTATATAGAAAATTGTATGTCGCTTCTTTTGTAGGCTTTTTTTTTCTCTGAGTGTAGGCGTGGTACAATGTTTTAAAAGGCGGTTAGTCAGGAGCAACATAAGACTCAGACTGAGTATGTGGTAAGCCATTTGATGAGTGGGGGTCAACTACACGGACTCTATAATAAGTGTGTCGGCGTTATTTGCAACGTTGTCAGCCACTTAGCCCGGAAAAGTATGCAACGATTTTTCAATTCGGTATTATTGTGAAATGTGCCCGCGATAAACTTCTAGAAGCATTTTAAGAGCGCGCAAATTTGATTAAGTCAAAGCTGATGCTAAGTTCATTGCAGTCAGTTAGTCAGCCTGTGGACGTAGTAGATGGGCGTGGAACGTGCGCCATTACCTGAGGCACAAAAATGTTACCGCTTTTTGGGGCATTTTGCATAATTTATCACAGTCGGGCTTTGTGGACATGCTGCATAGCCAGACGACGTCATTTTACCGTTAACGTGGTAATTAACATACACACACACACACACACATTCATGAAATTCTGGACATAACACAATTACAATTGGAGCCACGAAATACGCAGCCAGTTGGAAGCCTGACATTAGCTTATTGCATTTTTGTCACATACGCATCCCATCAAGGGGTGGCGTTGCTTTTGCGGGGGCATCATTGTCAACGGTTGTCCATTGTCAAATGTGCCACAAATCGAATTTTAGCGGTATTGGTCGCTTTGCTACAAAAAAAAACAAAAAAACTTGGCAAACGCGGTAATGAGTTACGCATACACCACGTGGTACAAGCTTGCAGCACAGTTAACGGAATTGATAGTTCAATTTAATACATTAAGATTTTATTTCTAGAGCAGGTTTATTTTTTAAAATGCGAAACTTTGTTATAAACAAATAAATAAAGTTCGATTTGTGCGCAAAGCAAAAATTTGTATTGTGCAGCGTGACCATATTTCAGCAACAGCATTGCGTATTGGTTGTTAATTTTTTACAAGTTTTGTATGCTTGTTTATGACATTTTTTCAAATTAATTTTTTATTAAGCTAAAATTATTTATCAAATTTGGTTTTGGTTTTGAGAATTTTTCAAAGCCGTATTGCATTAGATATTCGAAAAAATGTTAGGCCGTGTTGTCTTCGGTTGTACCTGTATTTAATCGACAAGAAAATTAACATCTAAGCAAAGCAAAAAAAACAAAAGGATTTTCGGCAAACTATCGGTTACACAAAATAAACCAGCAAAACATAATATGCTATATTTTGCTCAATATAATAGGGTAACTATTTGCAATAGTATCTTACTATATTTGTTTTAAAAATGAAAAGAGTTACCATGTCTTTGAAGATGTTTTAGTAGAGATACGAATTTTAGTTTATATTGATTAGAACATGCTACGCAAAACTATTTAATAACACACAAAACAGATTTTAATTAAAAACTCAAATTTAAAATGAAATATTCATGTTCACTAATTTGCTTAATGAGCGTAAATAAAAATATCATAAAATATGCAGTAGAACAGCTTTAACCTTAACCCATGAATGCCAAGCACGCGCCACCGACACTTGAGGCCAAGCAATTTTGGTAACACTGTCATGCTGGATTTGCATTTGGTAACGCCCTGTTTCCCGGTTGCCTTTCGCTTTTTATAGCCATTATGTGACGCTGCTGCACTTTTTTTAACTCTTTTTAGTTTTTTTTTTTGTCTTCGATGGCTGTGGGAATTGCAGCATGTTGCATGTCATGTTTAGCCATGTTGCACTTAGTATAGCCGCAGATTTATTGCCATGGCGTTCATTTCTTTGGATAGTCAGCCAAAGAGTTGACAAAACTTGTGCCTCAAGCTGTTGTAAGATTTATGACTGTCTCGGCTTTTTTTACAGTTTCGGTGTGTTGTATGCTAAAATGGCCATAAAGGTCTTCAAAACTAAGCCAGCAATAAAGTGCACCAATAAGCCAAGATGTCCAGTTTGTGGTGCAACAATACGACAGAAAAGAGTGCAATACAAACGTTGGCCAAGTTCACGCAAACTTTTGGCCAGTAACATAAATCGTTTTATTGACCGCGTCAACCCAAAAGTTGGCTTATACTGCTGCTCTGGCATTGGCTGCTAAAAACTTGCAGCTACAAGTCACTGAAGATGAAGAAGTAGGACAACAACAACAGAAGTAACTATAAAAGTCAGAGGCCAAAAGGCAACAGAATAAAAGATATAAAAATAAAAAGTGCAGAAAAAAACATTTGTGACAGTCGAAGCGCTGATTGAGAGCTGGATACCCTGTACTATTTTTTTTTTCCAAAAAATATGTATTTCTAGTTTCTATAGACTATTATGCTCGGTATCCCAGGAGATACTAGATTTTTACAATAATAGCATAAATTGTCGATAACTGGATAAATAATCGGAATTTTGCAATAAATAATAAAAATATGTAAAAATCATCAAAATCGAAGAGATCGAACTAAAATGCCGATATATATATTTATTGTTTTTCAATCGATGCTTTATTTTTTTGTTGCATCTCCACTTTTTGCTCTTAAAGAAATAATATTTTTTTATATTTATTATAAGAAAAATATGGCTGTAATATGAATATGACGCAAAAATTTACAATTTACTATAATAATTAAAATCAGTTTAGTACAGCTGAAATTATTTAAGATGAAGTGAAGATTCTAAAATTCCAAAATTTTTATATTTTCAAAATATATTAACATTGGTCATAGAGAACATTTTTTTTAAGTCTAGCTCACCATTAAGTATATGTATAAATTTAAATTTTCTGCGCATTCAAAACAATTGGCCAAATTGCATTCCACAGTCAACAGCCAAACTCGCTCTAGAAGAAATGATCTTCCAGCGTGGTAACCAGAGGCCCCATTGTATCTTTATCACCTAATTGATGGGAAGATCTAAAAAATAAATATATACTTAAGTTAAAAAACAATATTATTTTTGGAGCAATTCTTCGATACAAATGTTACCAAACAAAAGTAAAGGAACCGGCGCCGCGGCTGCGCAATATGTTGCGGAAGTTGGATTTTGTTGCCTGTGCAACATATCCCATTGAAAATATGTAAGTACATATTTTTTCATTTATAAAGAAATTTTGATGATATGTTTTTTTTTCATAATTTTATGTTTCAGTAAATATATTTAATTTAACAATGCTTTTTATTATAATATGTTACATAATGTGTCTTATCAGTAGTTTTTTGTAAAATAAACATCCACATTTACATTTCAAGGAATATCTAAAAGACTTCACATTTCTTTTGAATAACTACTTGTAAATTCTGTATTGGATTTCACTTGTCTAAGGGATGCAACTAGTGGATCTGAAGAGGAAGCTAAGTCCTTTTAGCCAGTTTTCGTGTTTCTCAATAAAATTTTCTCGGCAGCGATGAGAGTCTTGCCACTTTTTTTTTATTTGGGCGTAAATTAGATTAAGTTTGCCTTTTAAGGTATCAAACTTCTCTATATTTCCCTCCTCAACGTTAAGTTCTTTTCTGATGGCCGAAACGAATTCATTCGCGCTTTTGGAGTTTCTGAACAACTCAAATAGTTTAAACATTAAAGTTTTCCAAAGACATCGTTACACATATAAAATCAATTGTTACGAATTATATTTAAAGATACTTTCACTGCAATATGTGTTATTGTAATGCCAAAACAAGACTATGATATTTTAGAAGTATTCAGGGAAATATATAAAAAACGCATAACAGGTAAAAATGTATTTACATTAAATGTTTTAGAAATACCTGTAAATACCAAAAAAAAATTGGCATGAGTAATTGAACTTTTATTCCAAAAATTTCGATTTTTTTTATAGTTGAAAATATACTCAACTTTGACCGGCTGTGGCAACTAAAATTTGTATTTTCTTGATCCTTGGAAAATTCTAAATCAGATGCATGTATTGACTTTTCAAAATGTTTTCATCAAAATTCTGATTTTTGCAACGCTTTTGCGGCTGCCGTGCCACTGTGCGCCGTGTCAATAAATTTTTTTTTTTTAGTTGAAAAAGTCGGATTAAAGCCACTATTTTTATAGCTGGCAAAAATTTTTGGTTCTACCGGTAAAAGACTATTCCTGGCCGTACGAGCTAGAGACACGAAGCTTTACCATATGGTGCGCATAGTTTCTGAACATATGGAATTTTTTGAATTAAATCAATATCTTACCCCATTCTCCCCTAGTAGAATTTCGCGCTGTTCAGCTACACTCTTTAATACTTTTATCTGATGAGCAATGCGTAATGATACAAGCATCTGTGTGTCAAAAATGAACAAAATCTGACAAATACAACAAAAGTTATGGTCAAGAATGTACTTTGTACTTTGTACCCCTTTGTCTAAAGACTGCATCAATCTTTGACTATACGTAATTATGGTAAAAAATGGGCTGGAATCACCAATTTTGTTAAGATTATTCATGTAACCCTAATGAACAAACCCATCTACAAATTTTATCGATGTGACCCCCCGTAATCGTTTTCTCCCACACACCTCAATATATCCCCTTGAAAATTACCCCATATTCTTTAAATATCTTCTTTGGTTTACCTTTGGATTCTTATCAAAATTGGTAAAAATTTATGGAACTTAAAGGTATAAATATTGTTTACAAAAAAAAAAAAATCCAATTGGAATAACATTTTTTTTGTGAAAAAAGGTATAGGGCAATAGGGACTGTATAATGTCACCGCCTCACTATTTTTTTCCTTTTTAAAACACAGGTGCATGTAACTGCAACGCATAGCTGTGTTAAGTTTTCGACGAATATATTGAAATGCAATTTTGAAAAAAAAACTTAAACGTTCTTACAAAGTGATGGCCATAAATTTTTGTTTGATAATTTTACTATGATAATGTCACGCGTTCTTCTGTCCATCTCATCTGTTACAAGCCCAATCCTGGCGACAGTAGCGCTTACTACTGTTTGGAAGAGAGCGATATTTTCGGCACATTTATCGTTGATACTGTGCCTATCGAGACGATTATCATCATTTGCTTGTCTTCCACAATTGCATACAGAAATGGAAATATAGTTTAATATAACTAAATTCGCTATTTGCTGATTTAGATGAGGCCGTTAGATTCTTAGAAATACAATAAACTACAAAGCTGCAGAAGTGTTGGTCCGTTGGATTTTTAGAATTAAAATAATCCACAGCTGCTCCCACTTTGCACTCAGCTTGACTGCGTCACTATATATGTGTCACACATTCACTACGCAAATCTGCAATATCCCTGATCCTAGGGCTATAGGGTATAAAGAGCATAAAAGAAAAAAAGAAGAGTGTAAAAACGAAATAAAGCGAAAAACTGTTTTGCTTTTTGTTGAGTTGAGCAGAAGAAAAAGTTTTGAAATAGCAAAAGACAGCAGAGCAAAATAAAATGATAACTTATATATTATATATAGTATAAACTATAAATATTTATTTATAAGCAGCTAATACAGACACACCATTAAGCAGCACAAAATGTTAATGGCTAATTATTTTGTAAATAAAATCAGCAAATTTTGGCAGTAAGCCTTGAACTCTATATACTACATAGGCGTAACCAGAGATAGCGCAGCTTGGCCATAAATTTTGTTCAAAAAGTTTTCAATCGTTTTCTTGTCCTTTTTTTTAGCCCGGGCTTTGGCATGTTTGGCATGCGCTTGCCAGTTGGCAGCCAAGTGGCAGAAAAGTCACCGAGCATGTCAAAGAAGTGCAACATGCAACATGCCACCAAACAAACACTAACAAAAAAAGTCTGAGCAACCAAACGAACATGCCGTGCGATAGCAGCAAGTGCAATAAGTTTTAGCAAAAAAACAAAAATACATCTTAAGCAGTTGTTTGCAAAAGAGTCAAAGTACTCTGAAAATGTCGGCAACGTTTATTGTCAACGAACGAAAAAAAAGAAACCTCAAATTTATGCCATTTTAACAAGTACATAGAACAAGTTCCGGTACAGTTTGCAGCTGGCCAGCACATAGGCATAAATTTGCATATAATGCATTTTGTCTGTATGTATGGCACAAAAACGGCGTAAATATATAAAAAAAAAATTACTTAGCTATTTAGTATATAATTTCCATTGCATACTTACCGTGGGCCAGGTGCCACAAAGGCGGCATAAATTTTTAAGCTTTTTGCCCAATTTGCAATGCAAATAGCTTGCACACACACAGACACGGACATACACACATACACATAAGATTTGCTCAACCCGTTTGGCGGTTTGTTGTACTTGTTGTTCTTGTATGCGGTTAACAACGTTTGGGGTCAGTCTATTAAAATGCAAAAGTGCTATGAAGCGCCCCTCTGGTGCCCCCTACTAATGTCACAATGTCCAGCCGGAAGTCCATTTTGTCTTGTCGTTCACATCATAAATATGGCCCTGGAAAATGGCGGCGCTGTTTACGGCTGCCTGTCGTAGTGTCTCTGTGTGTGTTTGTTTGACTTTGTGTGTGTGTGCTGCTGCTTTTAATGACAATTTGTTGAGGTTTGCATAAAATTTAAACGAATTTCACTTGGCACTCATGCCAAAAGAAAGTTAGAACCAAAACCAAATGGCACATGTACTTGTTGCACTGCTCTACGTATATGTTGTAAATATAATCGTATTGAATAAGTCATGTGCTTTGTACTAGATTTGGCCTTTTAAAAATAAATGAAAGGGTCTAGCTGGATAAGGTACTGGAAACCGCCCCAGCGATTTTTGAAAACTAATGATGCAATTCGATGTATATGACAGAATAAAAATTGTTCGCAAAATTTCAGTTTAAACTTAACGCGTTGCGGCTTAATTTAAAAAAACCTGTTTTTCCTTTTTATTTAATTATGACTAAACTATTGCAAATTTTTGAGCCAATTTTTTTTTTAATCTAAGATAGCAATAGGGATATTTAAAAAAATATATTTATTTTTTTTTTAAGCAACACATTTTCTTAAAAAAAAATAAGAAAATTTCTTAATATTTCAATCACCATTTTTTTTTTTTAGACACGTGGGTTTATACGTTCTTTATTTGGTGTGTATATAAATCGTATCGATTGTTTTTTTAAAAAAATGTATTAAAAAATGTTATTTTTTTTGTCATAAGATGTTAAAAATTATAATAAATTAATAAATTTTTGTAATTTTTTATAGAGTATATACTTCTTGCTTTTATGATGAAAAAAACTGATTTATTTTGTATGTAAATAGAAATATATTTACATTGCTCAACAAAAGATTTTTTATTAATTTGCATTAAATGATGCTATTTATTTTAAATGATACATTTAACATAAAAAATTCAAACAAATTAACCACTCTCAATATGAGAAATTCCACAATTTGGTAGCTTTATAGATTTTTAAAGAAGTTTTTATAAAATTGATTATAATGTTAATTAAAGAGCATCGCACCTTCGTGGTCTTAGACATGCTACCTACGTTATTGCCTTTGGCTTTCCACAACCAAGCTATACATTTGAACACAGTTCTTGCGGTCTGCTTTTAAATCACACATATACTTTGTGTATATACATATATAGATACATACATAAATTTCTTTTGCGGCATAAATTTAAATAATTTCCTTTTTTGCACTTTTTACAACATGCTCTTTCGAAATGTATCTTTAAGGAGAGAAAGCACTCATCTCCATCTGGAAGTATGTGCGTAGGTAGGTTTGTGTGGCTTTTGACAGTTCAGTAGCGCAGCTGTGTGGGTTCCTGTCAAATCAGTTATCATCAATCTCTGATTTAGACTAATACAGTTATAAACTTGCAGGATACGGCAACAAAACTTCATTTTGTGTTTAACTGGTTGTCACTTGGCATAAAAGTTGTCTCTTGCTGGGAATTCCCATAGATATTATAAATGCATAACCCTTTTTGCTTGACTACGCCCTTGGCTTACATTTCTCTTGTCTTATGCCTTGCGCCCGCCTGAGGTTATGCTATGATAAATTTATGGTATGTGGGTGCTGCCAACTCATTTGAAATTTTTATATATATTTCTGCTTGAAAGTGTGGGCTTGAATGGGGTTTGCTTTCAACATGATTACATGATATACCAATGGCTTTTATTTATATAATATGACTTACATAATATATATATATATAAAACTTGTATTACTTTTCACTGGCCACAAATATGGTGCAAAAGAAATCAAAGCATTCCAAGCAACAGCTGCATCTTCTGCCTTATGCTACAACTTGATGTCTTATGTATCTATTAAAGTTCAAATAAGTCTCTGGCGAACCAAAGACAAACCGATTGAACTTTGTGTTTCCGTCAACGTAATTATGTGCTTATAGACACATATATGTTTAGATGCTATACATATACACATATAAATTATTTTTGGTGCTGATATTATTTTCCACTTGAGCGGTTAACTTGACGAAATTTACGACTACTTTTCCAGGTAGCAAATGAAGGTAGCTTTAGACATAAGATTTCGCTCCTGACGCGCTTGTCACTTAACGTGAAAAACAATTTTTCTTTAGCTGCCAATGTAGTGTCTTTACACATATACATATGTGTGAGCTAGTGTATATATGTTTGTATATACAGCATTTATATAAGTGTATGTGTGTGGTGAGCGTAGCTATCAAAAAACCAATTTTCGCTGCTAAATTGATGTTTATAGCTATGGCGACGGGGACCGACTATGACTACGAGTACACTCTGCAATAAGAACAAGAAAATGAGTTACTTGGGTAGGAGCTAGCAGCTGATGATGAGCTAGATGATGATGATGAGTCTGTCGATGGCTATGATGACTGCTGGTTACTTGCTGTTGTGGTCCGACTATGAACTGATGAAGACAAAGTGACAATGCTAAAACTAAACTCAAGCCAAGTCAAGTGCTAGACGTAGTTGTAGCTGCTTCTCAAGCAGTCGGAGGGCGACACCTCTTAACTTACTCGCACACATACATACAAACACACGCATATAGATACACACACTAACACAGTTGAAATATCTTTCGAGTTGACTCCACTTGAGTTTCTCGTAAAACATTTTGATGTTTCCGCTTGTAATTTATGTCGGACTCTTCCATTGACTTATAGATCAACAGAACGTAACATGATTGTGACATGTAAGTGTAGTTGTTGCTGTTGTTGTTACAACTGCTGTTGTATTTTTATTAGGGTTCTTAAAAATAGTTTATGGTTTGTTGATTTGAGCAAATTGCTAAGATACTGACTTACGCAACGCCAAAGTCAGTGTAGTATGTTTTATATAATTGGCTTACTATCTTGGAATAGGTATACTAAGCTAGGCTTCATTGAGATACAGGTAAAAAATGTAAATCTGTCGATAAATCTGGAGCTATGCAGGAAAGCGGGTTGTATACTTGAAAGATAAAAAATGTGAAAATTATAGTCTATCACGGGTGGCTTTGAGATACCCTCTACTATCTTAAGAGACAAATAAATAAATTAACAGATTTCGATTAAAATTGACATTGTGCTTTATTTGCTTACAATATCTTCATTAGAAAATGAATTATGCCTTGAAAACGGTTTGCTTATTCCACTCGAAAAATGTTGAGCAGGTCTCTCTCTTGAGAAATTCAGTCGGGCTACTATTTGACCCTACCCTGTATAACGCCCATATCGGAAAAGTAAAATAACCTTTTTTCCCTGCAATATATTGAGGTGTATAAATATAAAGATGGCTCTAGCTCTTATAACTATAAATTCTTAGCATGCATATGGAGGGACAGGTGTGGAAAAAAATCTAGATCTACCTGCACATATATCCATTTCTTTTGTCATATTCAAGATACATACCAAAATAAGGTGGTTCTATCTTATTTATTAAATAATAAAAAGTTCTCTTATTGTTCAAAGTTTTAGGGGAGGAGACTAAATGTTAGACGTATTTCCTGTATGATAACAATTTTTACTGCATAGTATACTTAACATCAAAGTAGTTGAGTCAAATTAATCGGCGTACGGATAATGCGCTCTTTTGGATTATGAGATTTAGGGGCTATATATGCTCATAGATTGGCATCTCAACTAAATTATTACTATTATATTATTGTGACAATCATTTTTGTGTGAATAATTTATGAACCCTTACGCCTTATTCTATCAGTCACACTTATTGAAACAATCTATAATCTGTATATATGGTAATAATTTGAAGAAAGGAAGTGAAAGGTGAAGAGTACACCAGCTGGCTGGGAAACGGGAAAAGTATTTGCTCTAAGAGCTCAAGCCATAACGTAATTTAACATAATTTACTGCCAGGTTCTCCGGTCTTTTGACAGGGATTGGGGTAACAGAGAGATTCACCTAGGTCCCGAAGTAGTTTCAAAATGCTTTATTATTATTTTCCATTTTCGCATAATTGATTATTTAATTTTTCATCACAATATGCATAATTTATGGTGTTTAATTTAGCAAATTGAAATTCATTCTTCTAATTTAAAGTAGAAAAGACTTATTATTATTATTAATTATTTCAATAATTCCAATAGATATTTATTATTTCGCATCATATAATATGTACTAATTTACTTAAAATCAAGGCGCTCCACTCCTGCTTGCTACGCACTCCAACACACTTAAGGATTTTTATATTTTTTTCAAGACATCCTGACCATTATATCCGCGGCACTTTAATTTTTTCTATATAAGTAATATGGTTCTTGGAAATAAAAGAGTAGGTACGCTTAGAGCCTGAAAATGCGGTCTTTCACATTATATTTTCCGATGGTATATATTTTTTGATTTTTGATTATAATTCCTCTCCGCGGGCCAGTTAATGCTGGGAAACTTTTATCCAACCAACTAGTTGTGTAACACGCTTTCTGCACGGCTGTTCACTCAATGTACATAATTTCCATTCACTTATGACATCATAGCCCAAAGTATACAAATTATAACTAAGCTGTTGCTTCTAATCTAATGGCACTAACATTTTATTTTTCCATGGATGTTATCATTCACTTAGAAAATATACCATGTACATGAGGACTTGGTAATTAGGTTTAAAATGTGTATTTAAGAATGAGCAACCAGTTACGCTGAAAGTTTTCACACAATTTTAATTGTAGGATTTGTCTAGACATGAGCGAAACAAAATTTACAAGTTAAGCACACATTAGCAAAAGCATCAAGGAGTAAAATCCATATATAATTTGCTTGCAGTCTAACGCTTGACAGTGACATCATTGTCATTATTATTACACACCCAACATGATCATCATCTTCAACATTATCAGCATCATCATCTTCGTCGTAGTTATCATAGAAGCGAGTTCGTCTCATCATCATGCGCAACGTCAACCACTTCATTGTGCTCAAATTAAGTTGAGCGCATCTCAACTCATCTCGTTTTATTTATGAATGCATTTGAATGCTTTTGTGCCGTTGCTCATAACCCAATGCACTTGAACACTCACAAGCCGCCTAAGTGGGCTCGGGGTTTCCAAATGTGAGAGGGGTTGTCACGCCTTGTTTGCGTGCAGTTAACGTCTATTCGAGATCAAAGGCACAGTAGATTCGCTGTCTTTCTTACCAGGTGTTTGACGTAGTGCTGCTAGTGAATGACTCAAAATGGCTGCAGAATAAAAGGTAATTAGTAGCTCGTAACCACAACGAAATGAGCAGTACTTGCTTTGTTTAGACGAAGAGCAAAGTCAAAGACTTTGTTAATTATGGAATATTTATTGGCATGACTTCCAAGTATTGCATGAAATGCGTTTTCGAGGTACTGTGCTAAGAAATAAGAGGACTAAAGATTAATTAGCTTATTATATATAAAAGAGCTAGCTTGAAATTTGTGAAATCTAACATTTGTGGTGAGTTATTAAATTCATTGGATTTTGAGCTCCTTTGTAAATTTTTGTTGTACTCTTTTTCAAATCATTCCTTCTATCTGTTAGAATTACCCGTCTACCGAAAGGACTACGACCCATACTTCTTCCTGTCTTTGTCCTTCCAAGAACGATTATTTTCAGCAATGCTGTTTTAAAAGTTACGCTTATGTTTTTTCACTCAAAACAAACTGTTTTGCTTTCACCGACAAAATATAACTGTCTGACCAACAAGTCTGATCAAGACTGACCCAGATTGACTTGGCTGTAGATTGACTTTATAAGGGCACCCGATTCTGGGAAAATCGCAACAGCCAACACCAATAAATCCTTATAGAATAGAAAGTGTTCGCCTTACTTAATACTACCCCTGTCGCCCACTCTTCACGTACATCTGTGCACTAATACTAATACCATACACATTAATACCAAACAATAAACAGCGCTCCAAACCTAAGGCCGCAATACTTTTACTAGTATTTGTGAGAATAGGAGCGCTTTCACCGCTACTCTCACCAAGCAGTTGAAGCAGTATTACTATTGACCGATTGGCAAAATGAGATCACTGCTGTGAGGTGACAGTATGCCTCCTCACCACATATATGTATGATTTAAATAAAGAAGGAAATGTTGACAACTTTACAAAATACTCCACTCCCACTCTAACGGGGGCTGCAAATATCGAAGGTGAAAAGGACTTCAGTGGCATCCAGTCCGTGCCAAGTAAAAATATTTTACTTTTACCTACTTAAAATTGCAAATATTTTCTTTCTCAGGAATTATGGTGGTGAAAAGTGCTAAACGGTAAATTTTTATACCCTGTACCTATAGGTACAAAGGGTATACTAGATTTGTGCAATGTATGTAACGTACAGAAGGAGGCGTGGCAGACCCCAAGTCCTTTATACCAAAATGCTTATCATAACCTCGGGTAGCGATTGAGCCATGTCCGTCCGTCCGTCCGTCCGTCCGTCCAAATTTAACAGAGCGATGCGTTGTAGTTACATGCATCTATGTGTAAAAAATGAACAAAATCGGACAAATACAACAGAAGTTATAGTCAAAAATGTGCAAATTTCACCTCCCCTTGCCGATAAACTGCGTCAATATTTGACTCTGCGGAATTATGGCTACAAGTGACCTAGAATCACAATTTTTGGTAAGCTCATTCATGTGGCTCTAATGAACAAATCCACATCCAAATTTTATCGATGCGGTCCCCCCATCCCCCGCAATCCATTTACCGTGTTTTCTCCCACACCCCTCAACATACCAACTTGAAACTTACCCCGTATACTTTTAATAAATTCTTTGTTGTAACATTCGAGTTTCATCAAAATGGGTAAAAATTTAGGGAACTTATAGGTATAAATATCGATTTTCACCAAAAAAAAATAAATTCCAATTGGAAAGTACTTAGATGGAATATGCAGGAAAAATTTTTTTGACACAAAAGGTACAGGGTATTCCACTGTCGGGCACCGCCTCGACTGTACCACATTTTTTTTAGCTTTGGTATTGGTGTATTTCTAACATTCGATATCATAGGACTCATAATAACTTACGTTAAATTAACTGTCAGTAGATCTTATGGTCTCCGAAATTCAGGTGATCATGGCTATATCCCAACTCTATGCTTTTTAAGAGCTTATCAGCATTTTAAACGGACGCCCTAGTTTACGTGTTCCATGTTTCGTTCAACATATTGAAAAATGTAGAAAGTTAAATTTATCGGCGGTGTCTAATAAGGCTAAGGAAATGCATGTAATATACTAGAGCAGAATACATATAAAATTATTTTAATCTAATTTCAACTACCTGTAGGTAGCAATGTGTTGCAAGGTTCAGTGCCAACAATTCTTTAACAAATTTATTTTCTCTTACCTCCTGGAGTTTTAAAACTTTTCTTATAAAAATCCGATGAACGCCAAAATATTCTTGTAATTTGACATAATTTAAAAAAAGAAAAACCAAGATATCTTGAAAATTAAAACTCCTTACAATTTTTCCAATTTTTAATTTGCACTCGTCTTAAAGTTTTGACATTTTTTAGCGCCATCTTGACCAAACCTGCCAACTTGTCAAACACACGTGTAACTTGCTGCCAGACATGTTTATTCATTATTCATTGACTTGGTAAGAACTGGCAGTTGTTCATTCATTTTAATATCGACTTTTATGAGCGTATATCTTCTTCTACAATTTGATTATAATTTTTTTTTTCTAAGTTAGTTTAATTGGAAGTAAAATTGTCCCATTACTAACTTGTAATATTTTTTTCTTTATAATTTCGATAGATATTTATTATGGTCTTTAACAAGAATAAATATAACACTATTTTTGCTCAGTGGAAATATTATCTTTTATATTTAATTTATTCGAATTTAATTAAATAAATTCTTTTTTTTTATTGACCACTTTATTACCCATAACAAATTATATTGTTATTAGAATTGCAGACTAACGAAAACTCCTTTACCTTGCACTGAAAAAGGATGCATCTATCCATGGGTATAATAAATCGGTATTCATACAATCGTCAGAATTTCATTTAAAAAAATTAATTTTTGGAAACAAAGTTCATAAGTCTGCGCGGACATACGCTATTTTTTTTTTCAAGTTTTTTCAAGTTTGGTATAAACATAAATAAACAAATGTAGTGGTATTACATAAAACTAATCACAGTCTCTAGTCGAGCGCTCGTGACAAAAATTCTTATATATTATTCTAATTTTTAAAGATATATAACAATGGTAATTAAATGATTAAAATATGTACATAAGTGTTTAAGTGTGGTTGCATTGAAAAAGATAAAAAAACAACGCATAGTAATATTTGTATTATATATAAAAACAACTACTTAAGACTAAGGGGGTAATTGGGAGATGGGACGGACATACGCTATTTAACCCAGGAGAGTTATCGATACGTCTAAGCGACGTACGTTTTTTTTTGTGGCATTAAATAACATTTTTGAAGTAAATGTTGTCCGATTGTAATTAAAAATATTTTCTTATCTATAGATAAAAATCTATTTCTATCATTTATAATGAAAAATAATCAAATAAAAATGTATATGACAAAACTAAAAAAAAATTGTACCATAATTATTCATGAAAGATTTTTGTGGTCTCCACAATCAGTTTTGAAACATCTGAATTGCCAATTTGAACATGAGAAAAAATTGTAAAAACAGAAATGCTTAGCATTGTCTTTTTTTCTTAATTTCTTCAGAATTAATGTCCATCCCATATTGTGGCGTGGTTCTGCTTTCACAGTCTTAATTATTTTCTTCACATAAAGCACTTTATATACTTTGAAGTCAGATTTTGGATAGTGCTTAAATTTAAATTCTTTTATTCATCTAAAGACTTGATAAAGTGGATGAAATGACAATCATGTACTCCTGCGATATATAAAATTTGTGCAAGCCGAAAATGTATGAAACATATAGAAGAAGTCGTCGGAGACCCCCAAAGTTAACAAAAGTATTATTATTATCAGGGTGACTAGAGACTAGAGCCCATGTCCGTCTTGCTGTCTGTCCGTCCGTATGAAGATCTCAGAGATGGTAAGAGCTAGAGCAACCAAACTTTCAGATTAGATCCCTTTTTATTCCATAGGAGACAAGTTATTTTTATATTTTTGATATCGGGGTTATATTATATAGCTCGCATAGGGGTGTTTCAGACGACCCCGAAAAAAAAAAAAGTTTAAAATGGATGCTTCCCAGCGCTGTACCAAATTTTATTAAAATTGGTTGACTAAAACATATAGCCCCCATAGGACCAATCGGTCAAAAAAAACGCGTTTGCTTCAAAATTCGACTGTTTTTTTGTTTGTTTATAAAAATTTCGTAACCAAATTTGGTAGAGAAATATCTTTTGGAGTTCGTAAGCAATATATCGGATTTGATTGCAACTTGGTGGTACAGGGTATCCCAAAGTCGTCCGTGTCCGACTTTAACGTACGCCATCTTTTTACTTTCACTTACTTTCCTACCCTGACGAACAATTTTCATTTCCCTAAAAATTCATTACAAAGAAAATCACATAAAAGATAATGATACGTCTCAGCAGCGTGCTCTTTCTCTATTTCTCAGAAAATCCACTCACCGCTGTAAAACAACTATCACAGAGACGAGAATTTCGAAAAGTTACGAGACTGAGGGAGAAAGCCTTTCTAGAGTATCTGCCAATTCGATTAAACTTTTACTATGAACTTTAATTTACACAAAGAACAAATCTAATATTATTTGTTACATTCTATTCTATCCTCTTTCTATTCTAAGTGAATTTGATTCCCCTATTTCTATAGCAACTTAAGCAAATAAGTATGTATATCTTTCAAATTACTCATTACTCAGAGACTACAATACTATTCAAACATATCTTCAAGTTTATTTACCTACCTTGAAGCAACGAACAAAATTAACACCAATCTTATCGGATGCTACTATAGTATACTACAATGGACACTCACCTTGTGCCGAAACAGCTGTCTGAGCCCATTCATTGAATGCTTCCGTTCATTGCCACAATTTGTTGGCATATGCACAGCTGTTGCATGTTGCTCTATTTACGGAGTGAGTAGCTGAGTAGCAATTAGTGTCATTGCCGTTTCCCAATGAAGAATCTAACAAAAATTTAAGCTGGCTTATTGCTATTAGACATTCGAACGCGCCAAGTTAAGGTTGAAACACATACTCGTGCACAAGACGATTGGGATATTGTTGTCTGGTTGACTTAAAGCTATCAACATGAAACTGTTAATCTGGCAATGCCTTGTGGTATGCCCAATTGTGTGCCTGACCAGTGGCATGCTCTGCTATGTTCTAGAGGATAGTTCCAGCAATGAGTTAACAATAACAACAATGGCGAATGGAAAGCAAAATAATGATGATAATGATGATATCATAGGCGAAGCAATAAGCGGACTAAGGCAATACTTTGGCGGCTTGGCAGACAATCAAGAGACAACAAACAACAACAACAGAACCAGCGAGGGTTTTTATTTTCAAAATGGAGTGGAGACGGCACTCGAACATGCAACAAATACGGCTAACGGACTCTGGCAGCAATTTAAAAAGGTAAACTCTAAATAGCAGCAAAGATATACGAGGGGAAGGCAGAGAAGTTCTTGGAATTTTTTTTTTGAAAGTGAAAATGTTGCTACGGCAGAAGTTTTGTTGGGGAACTTAGATATCTGCAGTCCCGCGGATGCCACGGGTAGAGCTGATATGAGTATATACCCCGCCCTTTCGTTAGTGAATACACCGGAGAGGCCAGGTACCAGGACGAGGGCGATTGTGTTCTATAGATACTGCTTAGCTCAACTGCCGTGTCATGGACCTTGTTTTTTTGGTCTCCTCCAAGCTGTTAATAAGTTTTGCTGCTTGTCGGCTTCTTGACCCGGTTTATATCTGATAAATACTTTAAAAGATGAAGGCTCCATCTATTTTGGAACCTCTTCCCTAAGAACTCTACCCGTTTATACCTTCTCTAATTCCAGTGAAAAGGTCTGAAATCCTGAAAGTGTCAATTTAAAATTTTACGCAAATATTTACTTGTTATACCCTGTAACGGGCAGAAGGAGGTGTGGTAGACCCCATAAAGTATATTTATTGTTGATCAGCGTCAACAGCTGAGTTGATATAGCCATATGTGTCGGTCCGTCTGCCAGTCTGTCTGTCCGTATGACAGGAAGGATCTCAGAGACTATTAGATCTATAAAGCAAGGTAATCGGTACAAACTATTCCACGGAAATGGCATAACAGAAAAATCTTGAACCAAACCATGGTAGTGAGAAAGGACTAAGGGAGGTTGAAAGTTAGTTATATTATTTCAAATACCAGAAGTTTTAGCGAATATAAATTCGATGTGAGATTTTCCCTGGACAACGCTAAGCTATCGCAAAACAGAAGTTCTTTACAACTATTCCGTAGTTCGTTTTCAGCGCCGGCTCCTTAAAAGCTATATGTATGTATAATGTCTCGACAACTTCTTTATTTCAAAATCAATCCGGGAATCTCGTTTCTATGTTGGTAGACTTTCTCCAAAACTACTCGGGGTGCTGCAGATGTCTGAACCTTTGATAGCAAGAATCTAAAGGAAAAGCTTACAAACCAAATGGTTGCTTGCTTAGACACATAACTTTTCAGCCTACCCTCGAGAACCTTTTGCTGACTGCTGAGTGCCCCATGTTGCATAAGTCTAAGCTCCTTCTCTCTACATCAATATAACAATATTACAGGGCGTGCTTAGTGTAATGGGCAGCTTTAGTGCTGGCGATGACTATATCTATGAGTACAATGATGATGACGACGATGCTATAAAAACAACAACAACAACAAAGCCTTTGGAAACAGCAACAACAGCTAAAACAACAATACCTTGATAAAGTATGACCTGAGGGCCTAGAGAGTCCTGTTGCCGTACTAATTGAAACTTTTCGTCCAGCTTTTTTTTTTTTTTGAAATTTGCACTTTTATTATTATTTATTTATTTCAATATTAAACCCAAGTAAACAGTAAAAGTGCCCAAAAATGTTCTTTGTTAAATTTTGAAATTTTCGTATTTGTTCAGCCGTTTTTACTGGCTTTTATTCGCCTCCAGTGTCAATGGTGTGTCATTTTTGCTCATCAGTTTGTCAGTCTACATCGAGATGTTGAACTGTGGCAGCTGTCTGACGGTGCTCTTGGCCATACAAGTTATACACTCGGTGCAGGTTAGTTGACTAAATATTTGTGGCAAGCAACAAGATACCAAAAACTTGCAATTATAATTGTTACAGACAGCACCTCTGGCACTAGCCTTGACAAATCTGGACGAACTAGAACTGGTAGCCGTCAATGGGGAATGGCAAATTTATAGATTTCCATTGGACAATAGAAATTTATTGTTGAGCAAAGTGCAGTTGGATCAGCTGGGTAAGTAAGGTGTTTGCAAACAATAATGATACTCTTTTTGTAGGATATGTATGATTTTATAAGTCTTGTAGGAATTTTATATCTCTTAGAGAGTGGCTTAGCATTTATCTTGGTTGACTGATATAGTTTAAAACGTATAAGACATAAACCAAATGCAAGTACTTAGGTACCCTTAAGTATAAATCGACTTTAGCTTACATTTTTGCCATCAATATTGGATTATAACCAAATTGTATCCGTTGATTGCCAATAAAAAAAAAATAAAATCCAAAAAAAAAAAAAAAAAAAAGCTTACATTTACATTGAATATATAAAGATATGCAATGTTAGAATATAATAGAAAATTACATGGTATGACATTAAGTACAGAAACGGAAATAATATACATTAAAGCTTACATATTTAAATTTTTTAAGTATTTCCAACTTTCCTTGAAATTCATTTAAATTATTGTCAATTTTGTTTAAAAATATTAACGCTTTCGTATTAAAGCAATTATTCTAAAAAAATTTGTTGTTGGTATTTCCAAAATTATTTAGTCAGCTAGAAAGAACAAAAATTTTAATTCTATTAACTATTTTCATCTTGCGTTGAAAAGTCTTTGATATTATATTTAAACTTTATGAATCATGTAAATGACAACATTTTTTTTAGATATCTCTTAAGATAATCTACAAAGTATCAAATAATATATAAATGTAATGTATGTGAAGTGTATATATATAGTTTGCAGTTTTAAAATCGATTTCTGCAATCCAGATGATTTTTTTTTTTGTGTCTAGCCAATATTTATCTCATTTTCTTTCCACTCCGCGGATTAAGGCGTATTAAGAAGTGCATTGGTAACGCCATCAACAAAATAAGCCTACCAACCTTAATTATTTAATTTTAAATGCATATTATCATAAAATCTTTATTGTTTTTGTGAAAAACTTATACCGCAATTTCATTACAGAATTTAAAAAAAAAATGGTTCAAAAAAATATCATCTTTTATTCCAATTTTTTTTTGTCATTCAAGGTATTTATATTGAACGCAAAAAATTTATTTTTGGTAGTCTTAGGTAGACGATAACTTGGAAAGAAATCGAAAGCTTGAAAAATTATCTTTAAATATATGTAAAAATCGACTTTTTAAATGACTTTATTTTTTTCGACCATGAATTTTTTTAGTCTTGAGATAATCTAACAAAAAAGTGTTTCGGTACAATATTTTAAAATCGAAGGCCCTTGGTAAATTAAACAAATATTTCATGACCATCGAAGAATGAACTATAATCGCAATTTTTCCCAAATATACCTTGTCCTCAAAAAGGGTTCTTCTAAAAAATGGAGATATACATTTTTTTTAATATATTTTATATTGGTATAATCCGTCAATAGTCTTGTAAATACAAAATAAAAATTTGTTCTTAGTTTCAAAACAGTTTTTTTTCTTTTAGTAAGATACATATCCATCAAATAGTCTTCTATCAAGTAAAAATTTGTAAATTCTTTCAAATCATTTTTTTATACATGTTTATATACCCTGTGTCAAAGATAAGTGGCAACCTATATACTATAATTTTTGAAAATTCTTCATAAAAACCGTTTTAAAATATTATAATTTGCTTTTTTTTTGTTTTTTTTTTTTTTGTTTTTATTTATTGATTGGCAATCAGCTACTTAGGCTATATGTATATATTATGTACCAGTATAATAGGCGCCTAAGAGATTTGGGAATATAAATAGATTTTTTGTTAATATACAAATATTTTTACTACAACATAAAGAGTATTCAAGCTTCGTCACCACAACTTGTAATTTTCCAACAGACTTTATTTAAATTTACTTTCTATTCCCAAATTTAGATACTCAACTCTCGTTGGAGCTGCAATTGATACTGTTGAAAGTTCTATTGGTACTGAATGTGGGTACACTCATATGCGTTTATTTATTGGCCCGACAGTAAACTCAAATTGAATTTAAATTAACTTTTAGTTTAGTGACACAAATGCAAAATTATATGTTTTATATTTGAGTCAATCATGGAGTGCTTTATAAATACAAGTAATATGCATACGCAACGTAAGCCAAAACTAAATGTTGGCTTGTTGTGGGCGCTGGAACACAAAAGAGCTCAATAACAATGCAATTATTAAAATATTATAAGCGGCTTTTCCTTTGGTTTTGAAAATGGCTAGTGAAAATGCAAATACTGTTTTAGATATTGGTAACTCAATACACCGACAATTGTGGATTTTGCCATGTGATTGTTGTCGGTTTTGGCACTCATAAATATTAAGAGCCATTAACGCACAACAACTGCAATTAAAATCATTTTAAAGTTTAAAACTAACTGCCGTCTGAATGTCATAGGTTATAATACGCGGCAAATTGGCAAAGCGATTTGAATACACTGTAAACAAAGGATCAAGAGTATTATAGATTTGTGGATTAGATGAATAATTGGCTGACCACAAGATGTTTATAAACATATTCGTATGTCCGATTGAACACTTCCGATGTCAGGCTGAAAGAAACTATGAATGACACTAGGAAAAAAAAACGACATCCTTTTGTTAAATACAGTGCAATACGTAGAAGCCGGAAAAGCCGAAATTTTTGCTTAAACTAGAGGAAGGTACTAACAGAGCTGAAACTTGGTATATTAAATAAGGCATACAGAAAGTTTTCGATCGATTCAGATTTTTATCAACATTTTTTCCTTTAGAATATAATTTTACATAAACAAATGTATACATAATGATATAATTTGACATCTTAGTTGTAAAGCATGTTTTATAAGCTCAACTCTGTATATTGTATATTTGCTAACCGATATATAAATATTAGGGTGATTAACTATTGAGGTGAATAAAAAATTGAATTGAAATATAAGTACATTGTCCTTAACATTTAAACATTTTTTTTTAAAAGGAATTCATGTTATTTATCAAATAAATATGTAAAGTATTTTATTTAATGCTTAAATTAAAATAACCGTAAGCTGTGTTCCTCGGATTCATCGAGGCCAAAGCTTACGATTAATAATTTTAGAAATTTTGTTTTCGAGAGTATTGATTACCGTAGAAAATCCTTCGTTTTCAAGCTTGACTCGATGACACTAAAATTTGTAAACTAGTGGCATAAAAGATTAAAAGATCTTTCGTGTCGGAAGCTCAAAATCGCAATGAGAATTAAAGGACGACAGGTGGGGTTTTGGATAAAAAGTATAAATCAATGAAAACTGTTTTTAGTACGTTTTGAAAATTTAAAAAAAGTTCGAATTACTCGGACTTATATCTTGTTGGTCTAAAGTTGGCTGAAATCAAAATGCTCAAAGTTTTTTTGAGAATCATAAGCCGCTATATTGTGAGGAGGCAAATCGCCACCTCACAACGTTAGCTAGTTTTGCCAATAGGGCCATAGGGACACTGCTTGGTGAAAGTACTCTCACCAATACCAACAAGGGCTGGAGAGAGTACTCACACCATCAAAGGATAGCGGCAGCAGTTTTGGCGCGCTTGAGTCGCGTTAGTATTAGTACAAAAAGCCACCAATACTAGGGAAAAGATAGCGGCCGGGAATTTGGCGCGCTTAAATAGGTAGGAGTATTAGTGAATAGGAGAAAGTAGTAGTGCATAGATGTGAGTGTAGAGTAGGAAATAGGGATAGTTGCGGGTAGGGCGTACTCTGTCTTTTTAGGGAGAATAGGTAGTTAGATAAGAAGAGTACAGTTTAGGAGTTGGTAGTATAGGTTTGGGAGGGAATTCCAGGATTTGGCGGCGATCATGTGCCTATATAAGACGGATCAACAGCCAAATCTGGGTCAGTTAATAGTCAGTTAATCGTCAGTCAGTCGTCAGTCAGATGAGACGGAAAGTAATCGCCGAAATAATTGAGTGAAGTGCAAGTTATCAAAAGGAATATAAAAAGTGCAGGAAAAGAGTGAAGTGGCAGAGCTTGTGATACCACAGGTCTGAGAAGAAGCAAATAGCTTAAGTAATTGTAGTGAAAAATTAATAAAATAAAGTCAGTGCCGAAATTTTAAGGCGTATGCGGGGAAAGTTAATGAGATAAAGCACTTGCACAGAAGCAAGAAAGACATTTTAATTAGTAGCGCACCGGGTGCGACCACGACGGAGTTACTGCGTCCGTATCCATCCTCGAGAAGACGTTTTGCCACCAGGACAAACCTCTGGGTGAGCGTATCGCCAAGTGGCGTAGATCTAAATTACGTTAGACTTAGAAATCATCTCCATAATAAAGAAAACGTTTTGCTATCAGGATTTTATATCCGGATAAGCGTCTCGTCAAGAGAGAAACATTTGCTATCAGGATTTTTATTTGGATAGCGTACCACCAAGACAGACCCATATTTCTTGGGGGGAAATTAGTTTTAATATTTAGTAATAAGATCAACATAACATCTTCCTATCTATCCCTTGTCTAAATTGTGTTAAATATTAAAACCCTTTGTTTATAATCATTTATTTGTTTAAAGAGAGATTTGTAAATCTAGCGAGCGTGTCGGCTCAAATTAAGTGTGGTGAGAAAATACCGCAAACGGCCGATAATATACATTTAAAACTTAAAACGAATTGTCTTTTTATTTAAAGTATCGAAAGTCTCAGCGAATATAAATTTTGTTGTGACATTTACCCTGGGCATAGGTGAGCTATCCCTGCCGTTGTTCTGGACAAAACCAGAGGTCGTTACAATATAAATGGCACAACATTTAAAATTAATTTTTTTAACATACCTTTGTGTGCCACTTTTATACAATCAAATACAGCCAATATAAATCGTGAGTTATGCAATTATTATTTGATTAGATATTAGATGCTGTTTAGCCAAATATATGTCTTCTAAGGGGTCTAGCTGGATAAGGTACTGGTAACTGCCACCAGCGCTTTTTGAAAAGTAATGATGCAGTTCGGTGCATAATGGAAAAAAAATATTGTTCCCAAAAGTTCAGTTTTTAAACTTAACGCGTTGCTGCTTAATTTAAAAACATGGTTTTTGTTTTTATTTAATTGTGACTACACTACTGAATATTTTTGCAACAGGGCTATTTTAAAAAAAAAATATTTAATTTTTTTTTAACCAACATATTTTCTTAAAACGAAATATGAAATTTTCTTATTTTTTTTAAGTATGTTCCTTAAATATCTCAATCACCATTTTTTTTATAACACGTGTTTTGATACGATCTTTATTTGCTGTGAATATGAATAAAATCGATTTGGTGGAACAATGTAAAAAAAAATAAATCAAATTTTTTTTTTTTTTTTTTTAAGTCAAAAAAATACTGCAAATTTTTTGCGTTATTAAAAAAAATTTTTTTTTTCAATGTAACTGTAGTACAAAATTATAATTATTTTAATATAGACTAATAAAAATGATAATTTTTTTTTTTTTTAGTTTTGTCCTTATTTATTACCAAAAATTAAAAAATTTTTGTTTATAACAAGAGTAAATATTATTAACTTAGGTTTATATCACTTTGTTAGTTAATTTTCGTCACTATCTTCATTTACTACTGTATTAACATTTTTATCTTTAAACAAACGTCTTAATATCTCAGCTGGTCTAATTATTTTAGACAAATATCGTGCCTAAGATATCAGCCGACGCGTCGTTTCAGTGAGTCAACATATAAGTATGTGTGTACATAGAAAAGGGAATACAAAGATTGCAATTACAGTAGATTAAATAAGTGTGTCTCTTCGACTGTGAAGTTAATGCGCTTATAAGTGATTTATGTATATCATTAAAACATTAAAATTTTGCATACAACATCGTTGTCTACCGACAAGAGGTTATGTCTGTCTTAATTCAAAAGACTTCATTCATCGAAGGAAGAAATGCGAATTTAATATTATCTCTTCAGACCAATTATGCAATTTTACAAAAAATTTTATTGTACAAAGCAACTTATTTAAAGTCTTCTTTTTAAGTCTCTGTAAAGAAATTAAATTCTACAACTCTACATTCCCTACTATGAAAAATTGTAATTTATTCTGATTTGAAAAAATTTTTTCTAAGCCCAATTTTGTTTTTTTTTTTAATAGCATTTATTTAAATGTTATTTTTTAATTACTGAAAAGTTTGCGTCACAATCACGGTTTGGTCGCTTTAAAAACAATTCCATCAAATTTTTGGAAAGATTTATTAAATTTTTTTAATTTTTATTCATTAATGCAGTTTAAACGATTATGAAAGAAATTGGTCACTTGTCAAAATATAAAAAAAATTTATCATAAAAAAATACTGGACATTTTCTATTTTGCGACGAAGTCGATTGTTGTTGTATAAAATTATTCTATACATTTTATTTATATAATAAAAAAGTAAAAGTTAATTCTAAAATACAAAGGGTTTGTAGCCAGAGCAACGTAAGCCTAATTCTATAGAACTTTTTAAATATTTATATTTTTAATATCTTACCCATCATTTGTATTTTGTTCTTTATGGGTGAATAGTAACCTTCTTTTCTATAAGTATTTTAAAGTCAAGTTTAAAATTTTTCCGAATATATTGGAAGATTAAACAAGGCAAAATGTTGGGAACATAGCTAGTATAATCAACTACTCTATCTGATCTTTCCTCTCTGGAACATTCTAGTTCTTAAAAATGGAAATCATTTAATTTAAGCACCGATCGTTTTGCATATTCCGTACGCCATTTACATATATGAAAAAAATAAAATGGCGGAATTAAATGTTTTCGTTTTGGGTGGTGCCTTTATTGATAATCCATATACCTTTCAGACTGTATTTATATTAACATAATTTGTTAAGAAAGAGTCACAATACAAAGTGAATTTGGCAAAAACATTTCATTCACCCAGTATTTTCCGAATTGGGTGTAAAAAAATTAACAGCATCCTGGGGTTCTGACATAGCCTTAAAAAAGCCTAAGGTGAGATATTTTGAAGGTTATCATAGAAAGTTGTTGTGCTGAATTATTTTTTTACTTGGTTTCGGTTTTTGCGGACAACTCATCCTAAAAAATGTTGGTTTTCGCAGAGCCACAAAAAAAATTGATCTTCGCGTTCGCAAGTCAGACCATTATTACCATATGTTTTTGGGATCGTTGAGTCCGAATCCGAGTTTCAAAAAACTACAGCATTTCAAGGTTTTTTACTTAACCCCAAAAGCCGTAAAAAAATGTGTTTTGGAGATTATTTTATAGCTCTGAAGTGCCAGATGATGTTTCACCTCGATTTCAAGTTCAGGGAACCCAAAAACATATAAAAAAAAACATCGTTGAAGATAATAAATCGAAACAATATTTTATGGGGTTTTGGAAAATTCTCAGAGAGCTTCTATGCAGGGGATTTTTGTATCTCGGATTCGGATTCAGCGGCTGAAAATCTAATTTTTTTGTCTGGCTGTGTTATCCTTATCCATACAATACTTGGAAAATATACGTAAATATTTACTTTTTTAGTGCATGCAGGGTATCGCGTAGTCGGCCAACACGTGGACTAACTAGCTTACATTTTTGAATACATACACGTTTTGTGTACCATGGTTTTCGACGTGTACTCATTAAAAGTGCAACTTCATTAGATTGCAGCATGTGTGTGTTTGTTTAAGGATTTTATACAATTTGTATGTACAGGAGTAAGTTAACAAAAAAAAAAATGGTGTCAGGTGGCTAACACTTGACTAAGGCATAAGCCAAGTCGAATTCCCAGCAGGAAAGAGCGTCTTGTCTGCCTACTTAATGGTCATTTAATTAAATGCGGAAATTGAGCAAGTGACCAGAGCAACGAACCGTGGAACAAGTGCAAGGAGCAGGCAATAGCCAAATGGCAAACCGACAAGTTTTTACCAAGTTCTAGGAAATATTAAAAACGGAAAACACTTTGGGGCAACTAATTCTCTTATGCGGCTGAGTCTTGGCTAGCTTGTTTTTGTTGGCTGGACATTTCTTTGTAATTTTTTGTACTTTTTTTTTTTGGTGGCGCTTTTGGCAGCTTTTGTAGGTTTGGACACTTGGTTGCCACTTAAGCTGGGTCGCCTGAGTTGAGTGCCAAGTTGGGTGTAGGGAAAAAAAAGAACAGAGGATGCGCCGGCAGTGCTGCCAGACAGCCAGCCAGCGGTAATGCTGCAACTGAACTGAAGCTGCGCACTGCAATTAGCAAGTTTATTGCATGAAATTATGAAATGCTTAATAAAAAATTTGCTGGCTTTTTATTAAAAACGTGAGCGGCGGAAAATGGCTAAAAAGTGTTGGCAACTAAATTAAAAAATAATATAAGTAAAATAAAACTTTGCCACACACATACACATGCATAGTTATACTATGTATTTTTAATATAAACGCATATTTGAAAAGTTGCTTAGTAGTGAGCAAAGTTAAGTTAAGATGAGGGCAAAAGCAATTTAATCATGTAAGTGCTGGCAAATTAGAGCCAAACAAATATTACGTATACGCCTACTATTCGCATGAGTTGTTAAAAGGATTTTTTGAGCTGAAATTGTATTTTAGCTGTGGTTCTTGTAGCTCTTATTTTTTGTTGTTGTTGTTTGTTGCAACACCAAGTTTTATGCTAATGGTTTTCGTTTAAAGCCAAAAGTAATTTATTGTTGTCAGCAGGCGGCGTCGCCAACGTCGTTCTAGTCCTGTTCGCTGTTGCCACCGCCATCAAAAATGTTGCAGCACATTTATTATGGCGGCTATGTATAATACACACACATACAGATATGTATATTTGGGCTTAGTGTGTGTGTGTGTGTGTGTGTGTGTGCGAGTACGAGGGCATGCATTAAAATTTTAACCAAAACATAATGGCAACTCTGGCTGCTTTCTGTCTAAAAACTTGCATAGAATTAAGTTAGTCAAGAGGAAAAATTTTGTAAAATGAAATGTATTTGTCAGCTTGCTTCCTCTAACTTATTGCACTTGGAAAAATTCGTATATTGTTATTTTATATGAAAAAATTGACTCTAGGTTTAATTTCAGAAATTTAATTTATAATCAATATTTATATTATAAAAAATGTCGAGCATATGGTTGAGATTGTGTATCGATCCATTACAGCAATTTGGAATTTTAAAACTAATTATATTATTAGTCATGCATTTATATATAATTTGCCATATTTATGGGGCAGTCAGCAGTGCGCAAAATTTAGTACAAAATTATAAATAATTTTTTGTTTTTGCTCTAATTAGTTTTTAGTTGGCAAAAAATTTATCAAATTAGTTTGGTCAATATGTTTACTTTATCAAAAAATATGTAATTACATTTTTTAAAATAAAAAGCATTTTTACAGTTTACAATTCGCTTTATTTGCCAATAAAATAAGAATATTGCCTAAAGCCAGTTTTACATATTAAATCAGAGCTTAGGTATTCTATCTTTACAACTGAGAAATTAAACGAATAAATTTATAAATACAAAGAAGTTTGACTAGAATATTTTATGTTAACCCTTTCAGGCCCACTGTTGCCTGTAGGCAACATTGACTTCAAACGTGAAAAAAACAGTTATATTGGCATGTATTGTAGTAGTAGTGTAGTTAAAAACAGGTAAGAAAATAAAATAAAAACAAATTTGTAAGCAAAGGTGGTTTAGTTTGGTGTCTGGATTTTTTCAAAGTCGGTGTTGCCTATGTAGCCTGGGTCTGATGAGTGGTACAAAATTTTCTGCATATTTTATATGCTAGAAATGCAACCAACGGGCTTAACACGATCAGAAATACAAAATATTTGCGAGTTTCATTGGGATGACTCTGGAGACGAAGACGATGGAGAAAATGCAGAGGAATCTGAAACACTTGCCACTTTGGAACACTTCATTGAGGAGACGCTTCAGGAGGTTGTTGCTAAAGGCGCAACTATTGAAGATGAGTTGATGAGGATGAGTGAACATCCAAGCAGTAACCGGGAATCGAATGATGAAACGGTGCATGAAAATTATGAAAAAGTTAAGCTTGAAAGTTTATGGTGGAGAAAAAAAGACTCAAATGATTGCGTATTATGAAAGTATTGCATGGAAAAATTGGTTAAATGGTTCAACACCCAAGGAACCATGTACTTTCCATGTACTTTGACGACGAAATTGTTTCGGACGAATGTTTTCGAGGGCAGGAGTATCCGGCCTTATTTATGACTTCTGTCTTTACGTTGGAGAAGGAACTTGTAATTCCTTTTGACTTGGAATATCTTCAGATATTGTCTTTCAGCTTCAGGTGTTCCTGAGCATCAAAACTTCAAATTATTTTTTGATAACTTGATCACTTCAGTAAATTTAATGATTCCTTTAAAAGAGAAAGGTTTCCTAGCCGTTGGTACGATTCGCAACAACCGTCTTAAAATTTGTATGCGAAGGACGGAAAAGGAACTTGGTACATAAGGCCGCGGATCCTAAGATGTAAAGGTTGAGACCTCCCACAATTTGATTGCTTGCCGCTGGTTTGACAACAAAAGTGTGCAGCTTATATCAAATTATATGGGGACTATCCTGTTTCGCAATGCACTCGATGGTGTCGAAAAGAAAAAAAAATCATTCAAATTTCGCGCGCTGCTGTTGTAGAATGCTACAATAAGAACATGGGTGGCGTTGATCTATCAGACATATTATTGGAATTGTATAAAATCCATCATCGTTCCAATAAATGGTATATGCGCATTGTGTTTTGGTGCATAAACATGGCAGTGGTGAATAGTTGGCTGCAATACCGCAGAGATCTAAAGCAAACACAAGACAAGACCACGCATATGCCCCTTATAAATTTTCAACTCGATATGGCGAACGAACTACTCCGCTCGACTAATCAATAGACTTCACGAAAAAGTGGTCGTCCAGCACAACTTATTTTTAATTTTGACTCTTCGCTGTGTTCTTCAGCTGCAGCATCATCAGCATTTTCGGAAACTTCAACTCCCAAATAAAAAAAAATATGTGCCGGATCCCCTTAAAGTGTTCAGATATGACAAAACTGAACATTGGATTCAATGGGGCACAAAAGGGAGATGCAGACGATGCAAAGCTGGATATCCCCGGTCAAAATGCTCCAAGTGTGACGTGTGACTATTTAGGGCTATAATAAGATAATTCTAGGGTCAAATATTTTTTAAGTACTCCCATTTTAATTCGGGCCTGAAAGGGTTAAAGAAAACAATGGGAAGAACGAAATTGGCTTATAAGCCTTAAAAATATTGATGCATACTTAGCCCTCCGTTTGGCACATGGGTCCAGCCAGACCCTTTTCATTTTTTTAAATTGTATTTTTAACATCTTCTGATGGAGCAATCATCTTGAAATTTACGGACTTTTCCTAAATATTTATTACTCTCATTTTCAAAAAAAAAAAATTGAAGCCCATTACGAGGATGGCTGTAAGGATGTTTTTTTAAATATATTTATCCAATGCGAAAGTCCTTTAAAATGTCTTGGTATTTATATTGACAATAAATTGAAATTTAAGGTGCATATTGTTAAAACTTTAGATAAAGTAAATAGGACAATAAAAATTTTGTATTCTCTTATAAATCGAAAGCCGAAGCTCCAAGTAAACAACAAACTTACTTTATTTAAATCTATATTTGTACCAGTTATTTTATATAGCTCGGAGGTTTGGGGTGATTGTGCAGAGTGTCACCGGCTTAAATTACAAAGAATCCAGAATAAGATCCTAAAAATTATATTTGATGTTCCATTCTATTACTCCACTTCTCGACTCCATAAAAAAGCAGATATTTGCATGATTGATAACAAAATTTATCAGGCTATAACTAAATTTAATTTAAAAACATTTACATCCCACACTATTAGTGATGATCCAGATCTTTATGATCCTTAGCCTTGTTACGGTCTTAGTTTGTACTTTAGTTGCAAGTCTTTTTTTTTTTTTGTTTTTGTAAGGTTTTTTCCCCTTTTTCTTTATTAATTTAATATTATATAACAAATATTTTGATTTAATGTTTAAAAAGTATCTTAAATATCTTAGTTGTATAGTTGTAAAGGCTAAACTCTATATATTATCTGTAATTAGTCAGTAAATGAATATTTAAAATATTAGAGTAAATAAATGAATAAATAAATAAAATAAATATATTTAGGTTATCGGAACATGTGCCAAACGGAGGGTTAACTTTAGTTTTCGTTACACCTAAAATCGAATTGCAAACAGTGTGCCCGAATTTGTTGATTAGGTTTTTTTTTGCGTAATTTATGCGAAAATACATTTATTTTTGTAGGCTTAGTTATCATTGAAATAAAATCTTTGGAATAAAACAATAGTTTTGATAAAAATATTTTAAATGGAATATAACTTGTGTGTGATATTCTATAATTCCGTTGAAATAGATGAATAATTATAAGTATATTCATTTTTGTTTTCCTAAGATTACATTTATCCTTCCTGAAAAAAGTTTTATAAGCAGCTTCTCACTTTAACTGTTTTCAAAATTTCTTCTTTATAACTCAACTTTCTGGTGGCTGATTAAATCCATCTTTTGTGTTATATATATTTTACTTCAGATGGCTTGCAACATTTTTATATACATCTAACAGCAGCTTTCAAAGTTGTTGTTGCTTTTCAAAGTTTAAATTTACTTCCAACTTACCGACTGTCTTTTTTATACGACAGCTGTTTGATAAGACAAAATAAAAATAAGTGAATTTTTCATTTGCATAGAAAAATATGACTAAACCTTAGGAAAAGCTTGATTAAAGCTATGGATACTCTTTTCCATCAATTTTAATGCTAAAAGCTGGATCTGAGTTTCCCTGGGATCGTACCAGTAGAAGTGATGCGTCCACAAAAGAGAATGTCACGCCATAAATCGTCGGAAAAATCCATAGAACGAAACTGAACGATCAGAAAATAAGAGTGCATGAGGTGGCTCAGGCTGTAGGCATCTCAACTGAGCGGGTGCATAAATTATTCTTAAATGTTCGGATATGGAAAATCTATCCGCATGAAGGGCACCACGATTCCTGACACTCAAACAGAAGCACAACAGTTTTCCCATCCACCATACTCTTCAAATATAGCCCTAAAAGCAATCTTCTGTTTCCAAACCTTAAAAAGTCGCTGGGTGGTAAGAGATTTGAAACTATTTTGAAGCCCTTGATAATTAGGGAGAAATACAAAAAATTTTAAAAGTATTTTTCAACTAATATATAGCTACAAAGAGGCTAGATTCAGCAATAAATTTGTTTTTTGCCAAAAAGTAAAATTGAATTTTGTCAAAAAGTCTCTAGTATCAAACAGCGCTTCCACTGATCTAAAACAATTTCTTCCACGAGTAATCGGAAAATTTGGCTAATTATAAGTTACTTTTACAGAAATACACACTTTTCGCACCAGCAATTTTTTGCCAGGTACCTCTTTGAATGAAAAAGTTTAATTTTGTATACTTTTCCCAAAGTGGAAATTATATTATGAAAATTGCAAAAAACTATTACTTATTTATATTTCATTTTAAGGATTACGATAAAATAGCGATGTATCATTGCGTAAAAATGTAATGATTAATTTTATGTATGCAACATGGATAAGGAGACAGACGCCTGTGACCTATCCAAAGTAACCACTTATTTAGACAGGTTGACAAAAAAAAATGTTGACATGGCCGACAGTCTTTCCATGTGTTCGTCTGAACGCCTACAACTTGGAGACTATGTGTAACCTCTGAACTCTAAACCTCTGAAACACGGAACTTCAACTATTTTTCAAGTACATAGGTTCTTTGCAAAATATTCAGTAATTTTAGCATTCCGTATAATAAATTTCTTCTCCTAATTTTCCCAAGCAACATAGACATTTCTTAATCTGTTTTTGGTAAACAGAATTTCTCACAGTGTACAACTAAACAGGCTTTGGGTTGCTTCTACTTTGGTCTGTGGCTAGCTCTAAATGGTTTGTCTCTTTGGTCACTTTAAAAACAAAAATGTTAAATATTAGGCTAACACCACGTTGCTGACACTTTTGGCCTGAGCATTTGTTGTGGCCATAACGCCTTTAAGTAAGCCAAGATAAAACGCATTTAAACCGGCAGCGAACTTTTTGGCAACATGTTTACGGTAAAAACGTGATTTTCGGCACAAAAACCAAGTTCAGAATTCCACTGACCAAATGCGCTAAAGGGTTGCTGCCCCACAAGGGCTGACCAACTGTAAATAAGTTGAGTTAAGCGTTGAGGCACGCTCCACAAACCACTTCCATACGAAATGTACGGCAGTCATAACCCGCATTGTAGATTCACACCCGCAACAAACAAGTGACCGAGTGACCCAGCATAAAGGACTCGTACTCATAAAAATTAAACATTTGTAGCTTTGTCACGTTTCTGTTGACACTTTCTTATCACAGCACGCGAAATGAGGCGAACCCGGCTCCAGGCTCCAGGCTCCCGGTTCAACGCTTTTACACTCGACCCGGCCTAAATATGTGTGCGTGTGGGTTCCAAATGCATATCTGTGTTAGTTGCTCTGTATCTGTGTGTGTGTGTGTGTCCACCTGACCCAAACGAAATATAACTTTGCCAACCAACACATATGCCACATTTCCTCGCTCTTCTGCGTTTAGTTTGGGGGTTTCCCCCTTTTTCCATTAAAATGGCCAAGTGCGCGTACACAAAGTGCGGGGTCGTGTTGGCACGCAAAGGAATGTAGCATAATTTGTGGCGCTTTATAATTAAATGTGTCTACTCGTTGACAGAGCCAGTATAGTACGATTTTAGCTTAGTTTATTATGGTTTTTTTTTTTTTTTTTGCTTAAATCTAAGCAAAAATGTACAGCTTGACCTGATTGCTTGTCTAACTGGGATTTTTATGTGGTTCACCATCAAAACCAGCAGCAACACTAAGTGCCCGAGTACAGCAACCAATAATCCGATGGGACGTTAGGACCTTCTCTTTTAGGACCAAGCAACCGCAAGTTAGCCACATGCTGCTCAGCTGGCAGCTGCTGCCAGTTACTAAAAAGCTGTGCAACACTTGCTCCACATGTTTCCACAAACGGACTTGAGCTTTTAATGCCTTGCGTCAGGTCGATAATTTCATTTGCGTATGGTGAGTGTAGTACAGTAGTGCTTCAAAAATTGCGACAGCACAAAAATAGATCCTTCTGTGAGCCTTACATTTATAATATATTTTTACATTGAACTGGGGATAAATCATTTTTGAGCCGCTGAGCCATAACTCCCAAGGGTTCCGAGATAACTCCCAAAATCGGTAACAATTTTTTTTTCGATTACCAGAACCCCTATGTGGTGGCGTTTTTTTAGAGATCGGACTCGTTTTTTATATGTTTTTGGGATCGCTGAATCCGAGTCCCAGTCAGATTCCTGAGACAATCTTTTCTATTTTTTTATCTTTGAACACTTGTGTAACGGGAATATTTGAACCTCGCGCTCGAATTCAGCGGTTCAAAATGCATATGGGGGCCCTGTCTCAGGTAAAGCTTACATCACTCCTTTTTTTTGTCGCATTCAACATACATATATTTTTCAATGACTAGAAATCGGATAAACCTATGTTTGTTTAACGCGGCATGTTTCTTAGGCAGGATTAATACGCAAATCAATTTGAAATCGTCAAGAGAACGACCTTTAGTAAACAAATTTTCCGCAAATATCACTTGAAGACATTTCTGTATGGTAATGGCTTCAATCTTTGCTTTGAATCTATTTAAAAGTCCGTCGTCCTAAGGGTCATGACACTTAGGCCGAAGCTTTACCCGCTTTTGGCTACTAAGCCACAGCGACCACAATACTGCTCAAGGGTCCGTACACATTAGTCAGCACACAAGCAGTTCTGTTTCTGGCCACCCGTGGTATCAGTATCTGAGGAGGTTTTCGTGACGTAGAAACTTTCAATTCAAACTCCTAATTAGTGAAGGGTAAGTGATCCCATTATTGTTGCTCTAGTATCTTATGGAGCAACTCTAGGACATAATATATTTTGTTGGCCAGCTTAATTTAAATATAAGCTGGATATTATAAATCAAATTGCAAATCAAAAATGTTTTATAATTTTTTTCAGTAAAACCTTTACTATTGATGTGAATTTCCAAACTGGGAAGTAACTGATATTCTTGATTTTTTGAGATCAAAATATATTTCACCACGAAATTAAATTTAAGATTAAATAAGCAAATAGCACAAACAAGTTGTTTTTAGCACAACAGTAGTCATTATTATGAGGTGAAAATGAATTTGGGCTAAAATTTTTCAACTAAGGCTCACCTCTCTTGTAAATTATGTGAAAATCCAGAAATATGCCAATATGCTTATATTTATGGTGACACCATCTTTGGTATGACTTTTTAGCATGCCTTCCACATTCCGCCTCACAGCCTTCGCAATCAATTTGCCAAGACATCCAATCTCAAAGTTATTTGGAAAAAATTGTACGTCGTTTAGCAGCAATTTGAGTGCAACCTGTATGCTTGTACATGTATTTGTATATACTATATTTATTTATGCATTTACTTCTACAAGGTGGCGCAAAAGAAGTCATCCGATGTTGTTTGGCTCTTATTTTTTTTCTAAATGAAAAACTTCGATTCTGTTTTTTGATTATGTTTATTTAGACCTTTAGAATTAATTGTGTTAAGTTGAGAAGATGATATCGGACAAATGGGCGCCGTCACAATTGATTGCCATACGGGCTCGTTTTATGGCATTTTCCATCACTTCGGCGAGAGTTTCGGGCGATAAATTCTCGCATTCGTGTCGGATATTTTCCTTGAGGGCTTCCAAGGTCTCAGGCTTGTTGATGTAAACACGGGACTTCAAAAAACCCCATAAAAAGAAGTCCGGGACCGTTAAATCGGGCGATCTGGCGGGCCAGTGCAAATCGCCAAAACGCGAAATTAAGCGACCCGGAAACGCGGCCTTCAGAATGTCGGTTGTGGCTCGTGCAGTGTGTGCTGTTGCTCCGTCCTGTTGGAACCACATGTCCACCAGTCCTAATTCGTCCAGTTCGGGCAGAAAAAACTCGGTCAACATTGCCCTATAGCGCGAACCGTCCACTGTTGTCGTTTGACCCGCGGCGTTCTCGAAAAAAAATGGCCCGATGACTCCTCCAGCGTGAACAGCGCACCACGCAGTCACTTTGAGCGGGTGTAATGGCTCCTCGTGCATCACTCGCGGATTTTCGGTTCCCCAGAAGCGATAATCTTGCTTGTTCACGTACCCGCTGAGGTAAAAATGAGCCTCAGCGCTCATTATGATTTTGGTCGAAAAATCGTCCACTTCGGTATCGAGATTGAGGATAGCTTGGGCATAAGTTACGCGCGTTTGGCGGTCGGCAGGCAGCAGCTGATGCACGGACTGAACTTTGTAGGGGAACATGTTCAAATCTTTCACCAAAATTCGTTGGAGGGACCGCTGGCTGAGGCCCAATTGCGTGGCACGTCGTCTGGTCGATGTTTCGGAGCTCACTTCGACGTCCTCGGCTACAGCACAATTATTCCGCGTTCTTGGGGAGTGTATCGCTCCATGGCTTATTCACTTGTATTCTGTATCTGTCTAGTCCACAAATGTCAAAACAGATTTGATATTGGCGGCCATTTACAAAAATGAGAGCATCTTCCAATAGGGTGATTTCTTTTGCGCCACCTTGTATATATGACATGTATACTGCTGAGCTGTAGCTATGTGTTGGGGAAATTTATGGCAAGCCATTTGAGCTAAACAGAGTAAGTGTTAAAGTTCAGCTAAAAATTCAAGTCAAGAGCAAGTTTGTTGTATAAATTATTATCTGAAACTTTAATGAGTAAGTCTACTCCCAAACGGCTTGATCAGAAATTGAAAAAGTTTAATGGACATGCGTATTTGATTAAGCCGAAAAATTGCGTTTGTTAAAGGCGTATGAAAATAACTTCGAACTGCATCACAGTCGGATACCCTTTAAGCTGTGGTGCTGTTTAATATGTCATTTATACACATAAGTTAACTAGGGATAAATAGGTTAACCTTATTTCGAAAATGATTATGCAAAAATGCAAATAACATGATATGTTGTACTAAAAATGATGAGATTAGGATTAAAATACAAATTTTTGAATTCTTGTTATTTGATTTTATAAGCATTTTAAATACAGACTAGTTATAAGGATCTTCTCCGTATTCGGGGATATTCATTTTTGTTGTAAATTTAAGTCTACAAACAGACGACATGGATGTGATTGAAATGTGGTTCAAAAAAGACGTCGATGAAAAACTAAAATAACATACTTCTGTATATACATTTTAATATGAAAAATTTTAGCCTTAAGAAAATTTGTAGCAAAGTAGAATTCTAAGCCAAAGTTACTAAATTTATACGAAAAATTTTACAAAGTTCGAATAGTGCACGTTACTAAAAGGAAATTTATCGAGTATGCGATCAATAAAATGCGCCTTACTCCAAGCGTGAACGTTGCTGTAGCAGAACCTCAATCAATATTAAGGGTATTCACGCTTGCTGTTGAGTTGAGAAGTTGAGAAGGTGAAGACTTTTTACAGCCTCAAAATGTACAGGGCTAAGTTTAAACACTAAACTTTTTCTCAAACCAGGCCCTATTCTACTTTTTAGCTGTTGAGTTGTCAAGAAAGTGTTACATTATATCTTTGTGGCATTTTCTACACTGCAACATATGTGATTTTTAAGCCGTTTTTTGATGTAAAAGAATAAGTATAAATTAAGTGAGGTAAATATTTTTTCCTATAGATTAAGTGGCTGATTCAAAACCTAAACAAAGTAGTCAAATTAAAAATTTACAAGTTAACGAAACAATGTAAACTAACTAAAAGGTATTCACGCCTTAACCTGTTGTATTTTTGCGCAACTTTTCAACTGCCCAACTCAAAAGCAAGCATGAGTACCCTAATTGTTTTTCGTCTAAATTTGAAAAATAAATTCTCAATCAAGGTCACATAAAAGGTTTAATCACCAGAACCCGTTTATAATATATCTGTCTAGCCAATCTTTCGGGTAAATACATATATATAAATATGCATATTAATGATTTGGCCTATTTTTTTTGTGATACATACATTTGGATAAAGTCCATGTACTCTATGAGTAACTTAGCGCACATTTGAGAGCATGTTATTTATTCTTCAAACTTTAGCGCCTTTTGTCATGGATCTTAATGGGTTTTGGGAAACAGCAGCAGAACGCAGTCATAAAACTTGACAAACGCAGCGGCTTTCTACTGACAACGCACGCAGATATACACACACAGTTACAATCAGATACACACACCCATACAGTGCATGTTAGTTAGCTTTCGGGACTGCATTTGACACCTGCCAGGTAGTTAGTTAGAGCCAAGCTTTGATTGAATGCGCGCTTGCTATCAAAAATCGTATTTCATTTGCTTTTGAATCTCAATACTTTGGCTTTTATATGCATCTGGCATTAGTGTGTATCTGTGTGAACGTATGCATGTGTGTGTGCGTGTGTATCTGTGATGACTGCTGCTGTATTGCAAAGTATTTTTAAAGTGCTTGTGGAAGTAAGCGACAAAAGCCCTGTGGTTGCCATTGCTTATTGCTGGCAATTCAATTAAATGCAGAGCTCCATGAAATACACTTTGCTGTTTGAGCAAGAAATTTGCTAAAGGACGTGTTAGTTAAAGAGGAGCTGAAGCAGGGAACGGCTTGAATACGAAAGAGAACTAAGAGCAGAGCAAAGTGCCAAGGCATCTCGAACGCTCTATCTTTTCTTTCTCATATTTTTTTTGTTCATTCTGAAATAGAAAATCCATAAAATGCATCACATGCCATCAAAGGCTCAAAAACTTTTGCTGGCTAAGGTGCCAAGGCATTTATTATTGCCACACATGTGACAGGCATGTGGACAGAATGGGTTTGAGTCTCGGACCAGGTACTGTACCTGATTCAGGTCTGCTAATATATTAGACAGTAAAATAGAAAAAATGTTTGCTGCACCACAAATGAGAACGAGTTTCAACTTTTATTTACTACTACTTCTATACATTACGTTTTGTTTTTGTATTTGTCTCAATTGCATTCAAACTTTCAAGTTTTTGCAAGGCAAATTGTACAAAAGTTGAATTGACTTGAGTTGGAAATTAAGTTGACGGTTTCTTTGCTTCATTTTCACAACTTCTTTTGGGTTTCTTTGGTTTTCTTTAAATTTGTTGACTCTTTGTGCACTGCACGAAGAGAAGGGTTTATTGCTTTACACAAAGTTGATGATGATAACAACAAGAAATTTTTCTGTTATCAATAAGGCTATCACATAGAGTTTTAGTTTTAGGCCAGTACACAGTTGCTCAAAAGGCTTCCGAACAAAAACTACAAGTTAATTGCTTTAAGAATTAACCGCCAAATTTTATTTCGGCAATATAAATAAAAAATAAAAATTCAATAAATCTATTTTGCATTACCAATTTTTCATAACCGTATCTTGCAGAATCTTGCTTGGATTATAAAAGTGTCACTTGCTAACCAAACAAAAAATATGTGTATATAAAACATGTTTTGATCGTTGTTTGTTCAGACTTTTGCGTAATGCTTCCGTGCGTGTTCGGAAGCATTTTTTTTAAATGAAGCCTGTTCTTGGCCTTTTTGAATGCAGCGTGCATGCCTTTTGTAATACAGTTTTTTTTTAAAGGCTTGATAAGAAAAATCGAATTTCTTAAAAATTGTTTGATGCTTAAATAGTATTTTGTACTTTTATGCTGTTACTAGCCATAATCCACAATCAATACTAAAAAATTGGATAGAAATTTCAATTAATTACACCCATTAAAGTGTGTTTTTTTTTCTGTTCCGCTCCCAGTTCTCTTGCCCGCCCTAACCCTATTCAAGTCGATATATCCAGTTCTATCGATTTTCATATAAGCTATTTTGAAAATATATGTGAGGATAAGCATATTTCTTTTATTTTGAAAATGATAGCAGTAACGTTGTTTTTATTCAAATGACAAATTTTAAATTAAATTAACTTTTTTATGATAAAAAATTTAATTTTTTATAAAATTTATTAACAACTTTTTTATCATCAAAATGATTGAATTTAATCGATTTTATGTATATACCAATGCAATTAATCAATTTTGATGCAAAAAACCTTGTTTAAAGAGCAATTAATTGATGAAAATAATTAACTTTTGCAAAATTAAAATCAATTTAAAACAAAGAAATGTTGTCGTTGAAAATATTGGGATGCGAACATTTTTTATTCACCACCATGACAGCGACTGAGTCAGGTTGTGTCTGAATACATGGATTGTTTTTTATTCCTCTTAGAAGTATTTCGTGACTTACCATCCAGACTTATTGATAGTCGAAGTTTAATACATCTACATTGGTAAAAGTCAGGCAAAAAAAAAGTTTTTTCAATTCTTTATGAATTAATTTCATTGAATTTATTTTTTATATTTTTTTTTCAATATTTTTTTTTATATTCACTATGCTCACTGTGACGTCACATGGCCTGTAACCAGCGGGCGATCAAGCCGCTTTCAACGATACCTCATTTGTTAAATTATAATAAGCGGCTTGGAATTTAAAAGGGAACAGACATACGCACAAAAAAAACGTACGTAAAAACTGAGTAAAAGTATCTAGTATTCGGTGCAAAATGATTAAAGCGTTAGTGCTGCCATTTTTTTTTGGCTTGGTTTCTTTAGTTACTTGCCGCATATAGTTGCACTTTGTCCCGTGCGTATGGAGTCAAGTATTTCCACTCTTAATGTTTGTTTTTACTTGCCTTGCTGCAGGGCTATGACGAGCGTGCCAAAGAGGCAAAAGGTCGGGACCAGGGGAAGGAATGTCTAGGGCATGGCAACGCCGCCTGTCTGTGTGACGGGCTTTGTACTTATGCAGTTTTGACAAAATTTCGCAAGCATATTAAAAAGTTTTTCGGCACACTTGATACACAGCAGTAGACAGACGTAGAGACGTACGTATGGACGGACGGACACACAGACAGATAGTGCTATTAGTGTGTAAATGTATTAGTATTTGAGAGTGTTTGCATTGCTGTAAGTAGCACACTTTGCTGCTGAAAAGCTGCTTGAAATAATAGGTGAAGCAGGCTGCACTCGGAGGCGACAGCTCGACATTTTCTTTTGTAGAAAATCTTTTTGCGCTCTTAAATGTAAAGGCTCTTCTTACTTAATTGTAAAAGCTTAAGCCAGAAGTTGCTGGAGCTTTGTCATGGTAACCAACACTGACTTACTGCTGAATGCACATTAGTACAGTTAAGCCAAGCATAAACGCATACGCTTACCAACACTGCTCTCATACGTAAGCCTCTGATGCTGCTGCTGCTGCTCTGCGGCTGCTTTGACTAGTCCCCAAAGGTATATAGTTTACTTTATGGGGCAATGGTAAGAAAATCAATTGGGTAATGTGCAAGTTGTCTGTTTATACATCGAATATGGAGCGCATTGGGGGCTTGAGGCCAAAAGCAAATTGAGCCAAGCGTCGAAAGAAGTCTCTTTGGAAAGCACACAGAAAGCAACGGAAGTTGCAGCTGAATTGCTTTCACTTTTTTTTTTTTTTTTTTTTTTTTTGAAAATCAGCTTCGTTGCAGTAGTATAAAGCACTACTACCAGAAGTTGAAAATATTGTAATAAAACTTATATTAAACTTCCGTTTCCGTACTGTTTTTCACTGGCTGTTTACTAACTTTGTTTCCGTGCTGGTTTCCGTAAGCTTATTGTTCACATAGTGTATTTTGCTTGTATTCGTTTGCGTGAATACTGAAAATTCAACTAATGGCATTGAGTGCTACTGAGCTGAGCGTGATTCGTGAAAAAGTAGTAGAACAATTAAAAATAATTAAAACATTCTTTTATAAGATTAAACAAGTTTAATCTACAATTAAAAATATTATCTTAAATTGTAGAGTTTTTGGTGAAATTTCAAAGATTATATTGTTACCATCCAAATATGGTAAGTCTGAGATTTTTAAAAATCAATGAAAATTGGAAAAATTTCTAAAATTCTCTTCAAAATCAGTATACGACATAATCTTTTTTAGATAACCGTTCTTAGCTTCTAATATTTGTCTTCAAAAATGATAAGCGGAAGGAATTTAGTTTCTGATAGAGGTTCCATTACCGCAATGTAATTTTTTATTTCAAGAGACCTATGTGTGTCTTACTACTGTTCCACATTTTATAACTTCAGTTTTTAATATTTTAACTATTATTTGAACTAAAGAATCAAAAGTTTATCGCTAATTCCGATTTCAGTTCAACATGCCTTTTCTGGGTATCGATTCTGATTACGGCTTGTCGTTTTAAGACGAGTCACACACGATGCCAACGGTATATCGAGCAGATAAGTTTTGGTAACAACTGTACAAGTTTTTTTGTTTAGGGATATTATTTATTCATCATCATATTTATACATCAGTTTATTTATATAATTTATAGAGATTAGCTTAAAAAGAAGCTTTACAACTAAGGTGTGAAAAATTGTGTTGTGTAAATTTTTGTTTATGTAAAATTAAATTTTGAAGGAAAAAATTTGAATAAAAACCTTAGCTGTACAAGTTTTACTATAACAATAAAGCATAATATAAAATTATTTTTAATTTCTGTTCGATTAGTATTGTTAAAAAATTAAGTCAATTTGCGTATATTTTTTATATTTTTTTTAATTTTTAACTATAATTTCCACCTATAATATTACCAAAAAAAATTGTTAATGCGTGATTGCTATCGCATCACTATCCCAACTCCAATCTATTTATTACTATACTCAATTCTTAAATATTACGACAACAACAGCGCCATCTATGTGTAGAAGGCGCCACACATGAAGCTAAGCAATTAATATTTACTATTTTGAGCAACGCCCAAAAGTATGCCATAACTTGAATTTTAACCGAGCTTAGTAGAATATCTGTGTGGGTGTGTGAGCAATGCGTAATCATTTGTATGCGTGAATTGAAAATGGCTGCCTAAAAGTTCGTTGAGGTGCTCCAGTGGAATTTGTTGTTTGAAGTTGTGGCACTTAGTGTTGTTGTTGTTGTTGATGTAGCTGTTTCTGTTGTCGATTTCATTAGGTTTTGTTTGTGGAAGTCAGAATCTGTGTATGCCCCAGTAGTGTTTTGTGCTTATGCAACTGCCAGTACATTTGCCACACTGCTATTTGCATTTCCCGTAACAGTTTGTTAAACTTTGAACTTTTCGCAAATTACACGAGTCCTTCCACTGTTTACTGGCTGACTGTTGCCGATTGTTGTTGCTTTATGTGTGTGTGTGTGTGTGTGTGCGTACGTATCTGTGTTAATGTGTCGGAATCTGCGTTGCCATTAAAACCCCAACAGAGTAACGTCCAACCGCATACAGGCGCATATAAATGTGTTTATATGTATGTTTTTTGCGTGTATTTGTATCTGTAAGCAGCTATGCATGTGTTTTTGTGTATGTGTGCAGGTAATGCATTTGATGTCTACAGTTTTGGCACTTTGAAATTGAATTTGTTATCAAATTAGTTGCATCAAATTACCATTAGCTAACAATTTGATGATAGAAAACACAAAAGCACACACACACAAAAGCACTCTCTCAGATACACACATACACACACGTACACTTACAAAGCTTTAAGTTAGCCAACGGAAATGTGTACAAAAATATAGTCTTAAATTTCGAAACGGACATAAGCATATTTGTAGTTAGAACAAAAACATATCAGCTACACTGAGCAAAAAAATTTATGATGAAAGTTAAGAAATTTAGAATATCGCTTTTCATATATCCAATACTAACAGAATTAAAGAGTGTGAAATGGAGCATTTGCGACTCAATAAATATCAGGTATATAAACATGAACAGCCGAACCGATAAGATCTCTAAGATAATGTGATAGGATCATCAAATTTCATCGGAAGATGAAAAAAAATTCGTAATCAAATGAAATTTGAGGAATTTTATTTCGCAGTTAAGACAAATTTTTTATTTTTCTTTAATTTTTTTAAATTTAATTTTCAACACAAACACGCAACAACTTTATTGCGCCATCTAGCGTCCATACTAAGCAGCAAAATTAATAATGACGCAGACGACGATGACTACGTCAAGTTACGATCATTTGTGCTTTTGCTTATAACATTTTTTTGGAAACGAATGTAAGTTAACTTTTCCTATATAACAAAATTTTTCTTAGAGAAAAACAGTGCGTTGCATTATATAATATTTTACAGTATATCTTAGTCGGTAACTCTGAATTTCTTGAACTCTCAGTTCATTGAAGGCAAAATGTATGGCTTAGTCTGTGTGTATATAATGGGTTGATGGCCGCAATGGTGCTTGTCTGTCTATCAGTTGTTTCCATTTACACAATGGCAGCGGAACGTGTTCATAGAAAAAACAAAAGCTTAAAGTAAATAATGCCGTCAGCCATGTTTTTGTTATGCCGTGGCTCCCATTACGACTATACCTATTTCCGTTACATCAAGCCCTGGCAGTACACCATATTGTAACAACAATGTCGACATACACATGCGTGTCTGTGAGTGTAAGAGAATGCCTGTGTGTAAATATGTGTTTGTGTATGCGTGTGGTTTTACATGGAGAGTGCGCGCCTGTCGAGACAAGTGCATTACTACGTACAAGGTTATTGATGTAGACGGAAGTGTAACGAAGGGACCATAGTGCCAGACAAAACCGTCGACATCGTCGTCGTCATCTGTGTTCCTGTAGCTGGGAATATTGGTTAGCATGCTAATAATGTTTGTGCTTCAATCATATGGAAAAACAATATTGAAAAATACGTATACAACATGTCTTGAATACTCCCAGGAATCGTTTAGGTCTCGCCATCAACATGGCCCATCTATGGCTCTGTTTGCATTACCCCAAGTTTATGTTATTTTTGTGCGTTTAGGTTTGCCTTGCATGGCATCCTTGGCTCCAAAGCTTTGGGTAAAAATAAAGAGTTATGATAATGCTCTGTCAAAGTGTTATTTGCTGCATGTTTCTTGTTGCTTGATGTGAAGCAACGGCCATCAGCAATGCGTTGAGATGGTAAACAAATTGAACAATTCATTGGGCTCACACAGTTTGAATAGAGCAATTGGGATTGGCAAGGAAAATGTGGTTGAGTGTTGGGGATAAAGCGAAGCTCTTGGGTTTATTGAGTAACTAAAGCTATTAATAATAGCCTTTAAAAGCTATGGTGACTTGAGAAAAGTGTGTGAAATTGTAGATGGGTAAAAAAAAATGTGTGTTTTTTTATTGTGGTTATAAGAAATTTTAACGTAGTAGTGTGCTATTTTCTTAAATCCCTAATGAGAACTGTGAGGTCAAATTGGCGGATTTCATATAAAAATTACAATTATAGAGATAGGAACGCAACGGCATTTAATTGGGTAACCTGCGGAACATTATTTTCCTTGCGGCAAATAGGTTTTTTGAGTATTAATTTTCAAAATTTCATGCATGCTTTACGATGATGAGATTATTTTATATGAATAAATACAAAAACTTATCTATATTTATATAAATCTGAAAAGGCGATTTTGCTTAAGTATAGTACCATAACTCTTATAAAAACTTACTGTTTATTATACTCTAAGAAAATAAATAAAAGGTTTATAATCAGAGCCACATAGGCCTTCAGGCTGTATAAAGCGTTATTTTCTACATTTAATGTGAATTATCTAGATATATATATAATAACAAATGCGACATTCAAGTTTAAGTTAAAAAAATAACTTTATTAAACATCAAACTTAAAAGTACAATATGTGAGTCACTGTTACAATAGATTTATGTGGTCAACGTGTGTACCTCTGAACTAGAACAAATGTGAACTGATTCTTATTATAATTCCATCAATAAGGAAACCTCGGTGTTTACGTTATTGATGGCAGCTGCGTCGATGCTGACTCTGCAATTATGAAGTTCTTTGTTTTATCGCTGGGCTGAACATGATCCTCCATGGCGTCATCATAGGCGGCTTCTTGCACGTAGGCACAACTGAATTGTTTATGTCGCGTACTTCGACCCTCATATGATCTTTATGTGTTGTGATGCCAGCATTGCTTTGTCGCCAGACTTGATAATTGCTTACGCTGCCGAATTGTGTGTATATAATATGTGTGTGTGTGTGTGTGTTAGTGTAACTTAACATATACGTTATAGGCTTGGTGCGGATATGTTACTATATATATTATATAGAGTCTAAATCAGCAACCTTTTCTTTTTCTTTCTACATTATATTATATAACTTACAAGGGGCTCCGCCGCCTGCGTGCTTCGCACGCCAGCCCCCTGTCTTCTTTATTTAATTCAGATCATCCAGACTATTGTATACCCTGTACAATTCTTTATTTCTATAATGTTCATCCTATTGCCACGCTACAGTCGGCCCTGCCCCACTTTGCAATATGGTACTCTGGAACAGCAGAGACCTGCATGCTGCTGTTTCGCAACTGGAATAGGAACGTTGACAATGGCTCCTTTAATACTGTTCTGTTTCAATTTTTTTTGGTTTTATTCACTCTCAAAAATTCTTTTCACTATTGTAATGCTTCCCTTAAATTCGCACTGCACAAATGTCTTAATTTAAACAATAGATAATTGCAATTTGACCAAAATTTTAAACTATTCTTGAAAACAACTGTTGCATCAAAGAATTAATGCCATCAAATGTTGAAACAAATGTGTACAACAAAATTGAAATAATATCAAGTGAATTGTTGTTCAAGGGTTGCTATTGCTGCCTTTGCTATTCTCACTTTCATGATACATTTTAATGTTTCGTATAAGTTTTCACCAGCATCTTTTCAATTTATCGAGGTGAAGCTTACATTGTGCACACCGTATGAGGTATGGCTATCACATAGTGTAAGTTTCACCTCGATACGTTCACACATATGAACACAATAAGTACCACACTGATTTTTTTGTTGATGTATTTATATATAGATGTACGAAACCTTTCAAATGCCCCATTAGCGCCTTCCGGAATTTAACAAAACTATGCTAAGAACCTTCCACACATCATAAGGAACACAAACACAAAAATTTGGTTTGAGTGGATAGTTCGTCAGTCTATAAAGGACACACCTACAACATTTTATTTATATATATATATATATATATCGTTTTCATTCCTTATGCTGTTACGAGAAAATTGCCAAAATTAAAGCTACACAAGTTGCAATTAATTTGGCAAATAAACGTCTCAACTTGATTTTATAAAATCAAAAATTATTAAATATCTAAATATGTGTGCATTCAATTTGAATATTCTGCTACTAAAAGTTGCATTAAATGAAGATTTCTACCCAAAGGAAATGTTTCAAAATACTTTGTAGTAGCTTGTACCTACATTACGTATAGAAAGCTGTACAATTTAAAATATGAAAAACTTACACTCTTAAACTCGAATATATGGTATAAATATATTTATACAAATGGGTACATACAAAGTACATACAAATATATTTGAAAGCAGTATTGCAGCTGAATAAACATACTATTTCATACTGAAACATAGATAAACATGTTTATGGGTAAGAATAAGTGAAGCGGAAAATATTAAGATCAATTTTTATGATTTGAGTCCTTTTGTGGTTTCGATTTTCTTTAGTAAAATTGTAGTGCATTTTTCGTTCGAAAACTGATTTATATACTGAACATGTTTAAAAAATAAATCCATAATTGTATTTATTTAGCAACAACGAGATTTTTTGCGAATTCTTTGAGAGACCCATGACAATTATTTGTATATTGAAAAGTACATCTCAGAAAAATGGCAAATGAGCTCTTTATAAGAGTCTTAGCTAATTATTTCGTGTAATTGTGAGTAACGGGCTAAAGAAAGCATCTCCGACAAAAAAAATATATATATTCTTGATAATATAATAAAAAGAGTCGATATAGCCATTTCTAGCAGTCCGTTCGTCACTATAAACAAAAATGATTCTTGAGTCCATAAGACATAGAGAAATTCTACTAAAAGTTGCTCTTAATTTGCCGTGTCTTTATATTTGATATTTTGCACTGTTCTTTCGGATCAAACTTTGGCGGTTTATGTCCATAGAATAAAATACAATTTGAACAAATATGCATATGAATTAGAATCGTATGAACACTTCAAAGTATATAGGTAAAAATGTATCAAAAATCAAAAAAAGTCTCATTGTATTTTGGGGATATTCCACCCAACATAATTCAACTACCAAGTTAAAGCTAGGTACAGAATTTCGATATTTCATTATTTTCGTCATGTTTTATTCCAATCCACTTGGATCTTCAGATTTTGTAGCCTACTGACTGTTATTCATCGACAGGTGTGGGAACGAAGAAATTCCTTCATGGACTGAAGTTCTCTTTATTTTTCTTAAGTTTTGCAAAAAAAAGCTATTATAAAACTTTTTTTGGGTAAAGAAGAAAATCTGTATTTAATCTCAAATAAGCGTAAAACCTAAAATTTGTTTTTACTTTTTGTGAGTATTAGCGGAGCTTCGATTCGTAAATCTTCTTCTATTGACGCCATTGAAGACGGAACGAGAATAACGAGCGAAGTGAGCAGGGGCGGAGACCGACTATTTTTTTTATCCAATATTGTGTTGTTTTTTTATATATATAAGGCCGTGCTTTGGAAAACGAATCCGAACATTTGATCCGAATATTTTATTTGGATTCGTTTTGAAACCACATGTTTCGTGATCCCAATTTCCCCAAAACGAACTATTTATGTGGTTTAAAACCGACTTTGTTGCATGAGGAACTAAAACGAGGGGTATGCATTGAAAACTGAAATAATTTTTTTAATAGGTAATATTTAATTTTCATAGATTATATCATAACTTCAATTTAGATATTTATTATTTTTTTTTTTTTTATTATTATTAAAAAGTTTTTATATAGTATAATGTAATTAAACTAGTTCTCGACAAGCGCATTTAGATATTTATTAATAATTATTTTTAATTCTTTTTTTGTGACTCAACCCAAAAAATAGCATGCACAACTCAAATCGAATTTTTGCAATACGTTCACATATACAAACATGTTGCATGTCTTCTATAAAATATGGTTCATGTCTTAAATAAACAAAATTTCCCTTGTAATAACATAGCATAGTCGTGGATAATTTTAATCGAAAGGTCCTGATCTGTGGTAACAAAAAGTAAGAGAAATATGAGACCGACTTGTTAAACAAAAAAAAAAATGTTACAATTTTGTTAATGTTAAGTACGGACAGAAATAGTTTCATAGAAAAAGGAAACGGGGACTAACGATCGTTGTGTGTTTGTGGCCTTTAAAATGTCGGTTAACTTATTTTTTTTAATTGAAGAGTTTTAAGCTGTTTTTAATTCGTTCCTTTACAAGATATGTATGGATAATTAAAACTCTAGCCAAAATATTCACTTACCTATAACGATAGGTAATCGATTATCGAAAAGGTTTGATTTTAAGAATGGCCCGTTTCACATATTCTAACCCATATGTGTACAATCGGTCTGAACCTACACGCACATACAAATGTCAAAAGTTGCAAAAGCATATTTATGTTTGCAACATGTTGTTTTCTTTTTTGTTGTAGTTTCTGAGTACAAAAATAAAATGAAAACGTAACGAAACAAAAATAAAAACAAATTTTGTGAGCAGAAGTCTTAATTATTTTTCACTTTTATCATTCAAATCGTAAGAATTTTGTCAGTTGACTTGCTGGAAAAATTCAATGAGCTGCTAACATTATGGAAAGCTGCTTTAATTTCAAGTAAGTAGGCTACACAAAATTTTCCAAAAATTTCCCAAATAACGTAAAATATGGATTTTGGCTTAAATACTTTGCATAGCATTCGCACTTGGTCTTAGGCAAGCTTCAGTTTTGGATGTGCGCCAAGATTTGCAGTCTTGGTTCAACTAATGGTTCGCCCATAGCTTCAGTTCACTGGAGGGCGTGGCACAATTGGCAGAGAGAATGACTGTGGGAGAAAGTTAATGCAAAAAATAGAGAACAATGCAATTTACGGTACTTCAACTCAAAGATCAGTTAACATTCTTATAAATGCATTCGTTGACAAGTTTGTACTGCAGCTGCAGCTACTATAAAAGTCTGTGAGTGCTTCTGCGAGTATCTGTGTGAGTGTGTGTGTATCTGTGTGTGCATGTTTGTGAAAGCTTTATGAAGTTGCAGCAGAAATATAAAGTATGAAACAACAAGAGTCCTTACTGACCCGCTTTTCTGTTTCTATCGCGATGCGGTAAGCCAAAAGCTGAAATGCAGGCGTACTCTTTTGGACTGGTTGGCTTACAGGTTGCTGGCTTAACAAAACAAATCCAACAACGAGTACTATAGCAACAACAACATCGGTAACAACAAACATAATAAACAGGTTTTTGCAGTCTTAAAACATTGCCAGTTGCAGGAGCCAGCAACTTCGCTTATCTTTGATGAGAATTCCGTAGTGCTAGAGATTTTTTGATGGGAGTATGGAGCGGGGGGTGAACCTTACGCAATTAACGAGATTTTTCCGGATACTTCAAATTCTAAATTTAGTCGCAGTTATTGAAAAAAGTGAACATTGTTTTGGGCTCTGGATATTCGTTGATAAGAAACTTGTATGTTTCCCAAGCGGTAAGGCGTTAAAAGATTGTATGTACTTGTAATTATAGTGCCCCCAAGGTTAGAAACGATAAGAAAAATAGATTAAAGCCTTCTATGGTAAAAGTTTTGGATATGTAAGCGATTCGAGCGAGCCGCCATACCTCAGATTTGTATGGCGTACCTCCAATATGGCAGCACTGTATGTAAATGCTGAGGGCTGCGTGGATTGATAAGCCAAACCATTTTGGCTATTTTGAGTCGACAGTTTTTAATAATTTTGTCGATTTGGAATATAAATGAGAACCTAAAATAAAATAAAATAATAAAAGCAACATTTAAAATTTCGTTGATTTTCAAAAAAAAAAATCATAGCATACCTTTAAGGGCTTCCTTAAAGTTGATGGGAATGTGTTTTAAACCTATAAATAGGCCAGGAAGCCTTTAAGTATTTTACACCAAACAATAATTCGAGTATCGATTTAGCAAAGTCCATCTGTTCAGTGCGATTTTCTCGCAGTTTCTTCTCAGGTTGCAGGTGCGCGCTAATAAAAAAAAAAATCGCCCACAAGTGATTAAAGTTGGTTTGGTTAGAATTTTTTTGATCAAATCGACTTTCAACTTGCCACATATGCACGATTTGAAGATTAAAGAAAAACTTTTTATAGCTTTGGATAAATCGGCTTCAACTGCCAAATGAAGAAAATGGCGTATGAAAGTCATCAAATGGACTTACAACTTGCCACTTGTGGTCTTTTTGGGGATTAAAGAAAAGAGAGAAAACGGCTTAAAAAAAAACAAAAAAAAAAACAACCTTAATAGTGGTTGGGAAACACGGATATATTTAAATATTTCCCATATTCGCGATTAGGGTTGGTAGGTTGGTCGATGATGGAGTGGACAAAAACCCTAAAGGATAACCTTGACCATAACCCTAACAAAAGCAAGTGAACATAATCATTAGGATAGGTAGCATAAATAGTAGTATAAGAATGTGTTGTTTATTTCATAAACTATAAATATTGAAAATTTTGTACATAACAGTTTTAGATAAGAATATTTTCTAGTTATCAGAGCGTGATTTTTTAGTAAACGGCTGTTAGTATAGTAATTTGAACTTATATATATTGTTATTGTTGGACTTTACTCACCGAAAATTTACATATGCTGCGTCATTTAAGACAAATAAACAAAACGACATCAACTTTATGTTGGACTTTGCTTACTATTTATATTTTAATAAGGTCTTTCGTCTTCAATTTCTAACTACACCATAATCGATTTAAATTTAAGTCAGTTATTGATAAAATATAAGTACGTATTCATTATAACAAAAAAGGAGTCGAAAGAACCAATATTAAATTCAAACGGTATGCAGAATTTAATCATTTTTTTCTGAAAAGGGTACTTAAATTTTTAACTTTTTTCTTAACATAAATATTTTAAGACATCTCTAAAATAAACATATTGTACCACCCCCTACAAAATTTAAATTTTTGTCAACCAAAATGTACAAAAGTATACAAAAACTTGGCAAATAAATCATAAAATTCAATTTTTTTATGTTTTAAGTATATAGTTTTACGCTTCCCGCAAACAGATTTTAACTTATTTTGCGCACACTTTATACTTACTAAGTTTAAAATTTTTATGGTTTTTTTTTAAAGCTATCTGCAAAGATGTTAAACTTTTATTATTGCCTTGACAAACTTTAAGTAAACTTTATTTCAATTGAATGTGGTAAGTTGTCGAGAATACAGCGTTTATTAAAGCAGCAGCTATTCCACCAAAAATACTATAGAAAATTTTATTTTTTATTTGTCAATAAAAAAAGTCAAAGTTTTTTTCAATTAGGGATAATCAATATACGCATTCATATGGAAGAATTTTTTTTGTAAGGGGTTTGCACTACCAAAAAGTGCCCACAACGATTTTTAAAAATTAATTCATGTAAATTATTTTGATACCCTTACTTGAAGCAATATACGAGTGAAGCCATCCCTACGCTTCTGTCAACAAAAGGATATTAACACTTCTAAGGCTTAATATTTTGATATATTTAAACTGGAAATTTTCTAAAAAAAAATATAAGATCTTTTGTTTTTTGCCTACTGCATTTCATTTTTTATATTTTCCCATTTCCTATGTATCATAATAAATTTGCAAATCTATTAATTTCTAAGTTTGGGATGAAAAAATTCCCAAACTGTTTCTGCTTTTGTCTCTTCTTATGCATTCAAAACTCTTCCTAGGGCCAGTAGTCATATGTTACGAGAAGAATATTATTTTCCTGGGTCCTTGTTAGCAAAGCTTTCTGAAACTGAACCCACTGAAATTGCTTGGAATATTATTATTATCTGTTTTCGGCAATTCTACGAAAATAGATTTAAAGGCAATTATTTTGAACATCGGCACTTAATAAGCGTCTTCCAATAGTGCTAGAGTATCCTTTAGGGCCTGCTATTTAGATCAAGTATTCACAGCTGCTCCAACAGATCCAAAGGCCACTAGAGAAGCTCATATTTTAAATTTTTTTCAACTAGTTGGTACCTGGTATCGCGTTTATTTAAATGTGTTCTACAATAATTGAATTTGTAATGTCCTTGAGTTAGGGCGTATTGGAATTATTTTTGATCAATATTTTATTTATTTATATAATTATAAAGTAGAAGTTAATTCTAAGTTATAAAAGGTTTGTAGCCAGAGCAATATAGGCCTTCAGGCTGGTTAAATTTGATCAATATACTAACTGGCGAAACATTGTTTCTTTAAAAAAATTGTTTCTTAAAAAGGCGAAAAAGTAAACAAAAAAAGCTTTTACGCTTTTTGAAAGATTTTATTGAAGAGATCCGTCTATGATATGCTTTTAAAGCAGAATAACTCATATTTTCGTCTATGATTTAAGGCTTTTTTTTTATATTTGTGTTTTTTTATTTTTGCTTCTTTTGCTTCACACTAATACAAACATTTTTAAGAAAATATATAAAGATGACAATATATAATGCTTCGTAAAAACTAAGGCTATATAAGTTTTATACGCTGCCAAGAAAAAGTCTCCTACGAAAAACAGATAAAATCTAACAAATTTAAAAAGAACATCCTTGACAAATACTATATAATTTTATGCTACCGTCTTTAGAAAATTTTACTGGCGGCCACCCACCATTAAGTTTTTTATGCATTTGTTTTAAAATAAATTTTTTTTCAACTGTCTTACTAGTAATTAAATAATTCAAACACTTTAGAAATCTTCTTCTCGGCTTGACACACTTTGACATAATTGTTGAAGGAGATTTTTGAATTATGCTAGATCCTAACGCTTAAAGGATATCGTATAGGTGTGGCCAACTACATACATATATAAAAAATAGACAGCACTTAAGAAAAATATTAAAAACAAACAGAAAGCTTAGACTCAGAGCGAAAAATCTTTTTTGGGTGTTACACTCCCGCCTAAATTTGGAGATATCCCGAACCCAGGAAATTATTCCAAAATTGTTATACATTGGTTGCAAATCATTTCCACAGACCCACATGTAACACGTTCCCAATCTATCTGCAACAATAGCCACATTTTTTCCTGTTAAAGAACGCAAACCAATACAGCTAGTATATTGAAAGCCATAAGGCATGGTTGCAACATGTTGCTAGCAACATTTTGCAACTTGGGCGTGTTAAGAAGAAACAAAACAAAATGGACGAGGTCGTGGCGTACTCTCTTAACTCTCCGAACTTGGCTTATTGCATATATCCTACACTTGCGATAGGTCAGTTAGCTAGCAGCTTCATCAAGCACAACATGTTGCACGCACTTTTTAGTACGTACACACATACATACATATATGCACTATTGTAACCCTGCAGGAAAAAAATGCAGTTCCCAACTGGTTCCCAACCACCTCGACGGTGAAACTGTGTATGTTTAACATGGGGTGGTCATAGCGAGTAACTAGAATTTTTGTTCAACTAGTAGTAATCTGGTTCGGCTGCATATGGAATAAAACTAGTTGCTTCCTTACTAGAATACAATAATTCGTTTGGTATGGTCTCGTTCTAGTATATTTAGCACAAATATTGAACTAGTTAATATTGTTTTATTAAAATATTAGTTTATTTTATTTAATTTGTAATCATTTTATTCACTTATAAGAAACTTATTATCTCAAACATTTAAAATTCTTAAACTTTAGACTTAGATTGAAAATTTATTGATTTTTTAATTGCGTACATGTCTTTAACTTAAATGTTCATTGTAAAGAAATTTTAGGTGACTACGTTTATATTTATTTTTCTGAAAACAAATAACACAAGTAATTTCTTATATTTACAAAACTAAAAAATAGACAAGTTATGAGTTATATGTACTTATAGAACTGAAAATAAAATAAAAAAAATTATTTGTAACACATATTAAGCTGAAAATAAAAAATTTAAGGTATATGGTGTATACATGCCACTGTGTACTTTTCTTGCATAAGCTATTACTCGTCCTTATTGATTCTACTGAACTTCTTAATAAAGTTACTTTTGTTGTACCTACCAGAGTTACTCATAATTATCGCCCCATATCCTTGCAACTTTGTAGATCTAATTTTGCTCTGCATGATCCTTTCCGTGTCTTATGCTCTAATTATAATAACCTTTTTAATTTCCTTTCTTTTGAACGGTCTATTCCTTCTATTACGTCTTCTATTCTAAGTCATCTTGACTTGCCTCTTCGAGCATCCATAACCAATCCTGCATTATGAGGCACCTGTTTGGTCATTGAGGATCTTTTGCCTTTTTTTTTTCTAATATATGCAATGTTTAATTTTTCTTTGAACTTCCTTTTTCCACTTGATTATTGTAAATCCAAGTCTCTGGCCAGATTTTGATGTGAGTCGGTGCATATCGCTAAAAAGTTCACCCACCGGGCTAGTGATGCTGATTAGTTCATATCTTTCTTTTCTTTTAAATTTTTCTTATTATTTTAAGGACAATTGTACTTTGTTGTACCCCCTCTAAAATAAAATAAAATAAAATAAAAAAAAATATACCTATAAAACTGAAAATAAAAGATGGCGTACGTTAAAGTCGGGCGCGGACGACTTTGGGATACCCTGTACCACCAAATTGCAATCAAGTCCGATATATTGCTTACAAACTCCAAAAGATATTTCTTTGCCAAATAAACGAAGCCAAATTTGGTTACAATATCTTCACAAACAAACGAAACACAACGAATTTTGTGCAAAAAACGTTTTTTTGACCGATTGGCCCTATGGGAGCTATATGATATAGTCAACCGATTTTGATCAAATTTGGTACAGTGCTTGGGAACTCTAAAAAACTTCTTAATGCCAAATGTGGTTACGGTATGTTCACAAATAAACGAAACACAACGAATTTTGTACAAAACACGATTTTTTGACCGATTGGTCCTATGGGAGCTATATGATATAGTCAACCGATTTTGAACAAATTTGGTATAGAGCTTGGGAACTCTAAAAAACTTCTTAATGCCAAATTTGGATACAATATCTTCACAAACAAACGAAACACAACGAATTTTGTACAAAAAACAAATTTTCGACCGATCGATCCTATGGGACCTATATGATATAGTCAACCGATTTTGATAAAATTTGGTACAGTGCTGGGGGTTTCTAAAAAACTTCCGATTGCCAAATTTGGTTATGATATCTTCATAAGCAAACGAATTATCCATCTAAAACTTTTGCTTTTTTTCGAGGTCCTCTGAAACACCCCTATGGGAGCTATATAATGTAGTCCCGATATCAAAAAAATAAAATAAACTTGTCTCCTATGGATTAATAAGGGATCTTATCTGAAAGTTTGGTTGCTCTAGCTCTAACCATCTCTGAGATCTAGGCGTTCATACGGACAGACGGTCAGACGGACAGACGGACACGGGTATATCGACTTCTCTAGTCACTCTGATCATACTTTAGGTAACTTTGGGGGATCTCCGACTTCTCCTTCTGTACGTTACATACATTTTCGGCTTGCACAAACACAATATACCATACGGTACAGGGTATAAAAACACAAGTTATTTGTTGTATATAACGTATTAGTAGGTTTCAGTGGAAAATTTCTATTATACTTATATATTATTATTTAGTAAATTTACTTATTGTCTAATAAAGACAAAAAAAAAAAAAAAATTTTTGTATATAAGCTAAAAATAAAAATCATAGGTAACTTGCTAATATTAAATTAGTCTAACAAAATATTTTTTTAAATATACTAAATAACAAAAAATTTATCACTTACCAAATTCGCACTTACTAACACATGTCAGTACAAAAAATAAAATGACTATTTTGTGCAACAGCATTTGGCGTTGTTATATACTTTTATGTATACCCAAAATTCTAATCTTTTCACAAAAAATTAACAGAGAGCGTGAGCAATGGGCGGTACAAATTTGACAGTGAGAGCGCTCACCTTTTCCGTTTTTTTCTATCCCGCGAGTGTTCTTTTTTTAACCATTCAAAAACTAGTTACATTCAGAGTAGTTGAGGCCACTTATATGACACCGAATTCCTGCAGGGAAGTGGAATCCATGTGGACTGTACTCAGTTGCACACACACATACTGAGTCGCAAACACTTGACAAATAATTAAATACGTGCCGAGGTTGCAATGAGTTAGTTGCATCTGCAGCTGAATATTTTTAAATACTTTTTGTAGCTGTAGTATAAAAGAAAATATTTGTATTTGTTTAACAATTAAACGTGTTTTGTTTGTGTGACTAGCAAAACAATGGCCGATATTACGCATTCTCAATGTCTAGCACTGCAGTGTTACTCGCTGTCTGTCAACTTCTGTAAAAGCTTTTTTACAGTGGGCAAAATTCAAGATAAATAAATTAAAATTCTATTCTGTTAGAAATTTACTAAAATACAAATAAAATACTTTTGTTTTTATGAATTTTTTGTGTTTAATGCAAGAACAAGCTACATTTAATTCAAGAACCAGCCAAATATATATTTGAAGTAATTGTAAATTTAAAATGAGTACAAATCAAAAAATAATCTCCAAACACTAAATAAATGATAATAATTGATAATATTTTCAGATATTGCGAATAAAACATTTAACATATATTGTAGGTATACAGACTGAAGGCCTACGTTGCACTGGCTACAGACCTTTATAACTTAGAATTAACTTCTACTTTATAATTGTATAAATAAATAATATAGGTATAATTTTAATTTAGATATTGAAATCTAAATTTTCTATTTATTTAAAAAAAATAAAAACAAAAATTTTAAGTGATTGTCAATTCAAAATAAGAATAAGTAAAAAAAAAGAAGAAAATGAGTCAAAAATGTGGTTAGAGGCGGATTTTTAGATATTTCTTATAGAATATTTTATATATACTATAATATAGGTACTATTAAATATTTAAATTTAAATTTTATCTTCTATATATAAAAATTAAATGATGTTCGTGTGTCCTTTATAGACTGACGAATTATCCACTATATTCAAACGATATTTTGTGTGTGAGTGTTCCTTTTGATGTGTGGAAGTTGCTTAGAATAGTTTTGTTAAATTCCGGTAGGTGCTCAAGGGCCATTTGAAAGGTTTTGGAATATGTTAGTTGCCGAAATTGACGAAAAATTGAAAATTGAAAAAAAAACTACAAAAAAGTCTGTTTTAGGCTAATTTGATGCGTATATTACAAAAATGCTATCTATTTCATGAATCAACATGTCTATTTTGGCCATATTGGCCTATATTAATTTAACTGCAATAAGCCAAAATTTACGAAAAATTAAAAATAAAACTATAAAAAAAGGTATGGGTACACGCTAGTAATTATTGGAAAAAAAAATTTTACTTATCATGTACCAAGTCGATTAACATTTTGTATACCCAATTGCAGGCAATTGAAATTATCAACTTTCTTTTTCATTGCATTTCCAATTTTGTGGCTTTTTATACATTTTTATCATATTTTTCCCCATTATATGGCTGATAATTAAAAAGAAATAATTTTCTTACAGAACAAATTCTTTTTAAATTTCTTTATCGATATTGGTGTTTTATCGACTATGTTTATAGATTTAAGCCAGATAGATTACGAATTAAATAAAAGATTTTACTTTAAAATCTCAAAAAATATTTAGAATTTAAAAGCATTCTTGTGCAAGATACTAAAAATCAAATTTCAAATTCTATACAACATGAAATTCGGCTACCTCTAACCTTTCCTTATTACTCAACTATAGGTAGTAATTTTATTAAACTATAATCGGAAAATCGATCCTTAAATTATTTTAAACTAGAAGCTTAAAAAAATAACATTGTTATTAAAATCATTAAACAGACATTTTTGTTTTTTAATTTTTTACATCGTATTCTCTGCGGCTTATATTAAAATTTTTTAGAAAAGTTTTCCCTCATTATAAGAAAATTTAAGAAAAATTGTATATTACCCTTCAAAAGTATTTTTTTCAATTCAATCTCCGTTGAAATTTTATAGATTACGAAAGAAATGAAGGGGTTTTAAACAACAAATTTTGTTACCTAAATTTGTTAAATTCGAATCGGAAAATCCAATTCGAAATATTTTTTTTTCTGGAAATTTTACCTAAAATAGCAAAACAGCTACTACAGTCATCAAAACATATAAACATTTTTTTAAATTTTTAACAGCCGCTAAAAACCTAGAAATCGTAGCCTTATGTGAGCAATGCTACAAAAGGGTATATTGTAGTCGGGATATCCCCGTTTTTTTTGCTATGTTTATTATACTCTAGAAATAAACAAATCAGCTGTTCTTTAGCAGCTTCAGCTGCTGCACAAGAGCCAAGGCAGCCATTTTGTTTATTATATATGAGGAAACGGAAGGCTTGCAAATTCTTCTAAGCTGCAGCCGTAAAGTATGAAATTGAAATATTGGTCAACATTTTTATTATTTGCACAGATTTTGCTGCTGTAGCTGAAAGCCGACCAAAGTGGCCAAAAGCCTTGGGTCGAGCTGGCTTTTGTTGTTGACAGTTGTTGGTTGGTTGTTTCGGTTTATTTAGTTGTTTCTGAGGCCAAAAGGGCACACATAAAAATGCTGAAATGTTCACTCAGTCAGTCTACTTTACTACCAGGAAGGACTTGTATGTTTGGGAGTGCGAGTGGCGTCGTGTGCGCAGCTTATTGAGCATAAATCCATAAATATGTCAAAATACTTGTTCTGGCCAAGCCATTGGACATGTACATGGACAGAGTTCAATTGACCTCATTTAATTTTTCATTTTGCCATTGTTTCTTCAATTTTCTTTGGCTTAGAGCGAGAATAGAATTTTATTTTAATTACAAACAACTCAAAACAAAAAATTATTGTTATTCGATATGCAGTTTCTAGGAATTTTTCGTTTGCTTTTTGTTTCAAAAGCAAAGCAATTTAACTCCAATTGCCAAAAGGCCTGAATATCAAACGTTTGTAGAATGTGTTTTTACGGATTTAGGCATTTGTTTTTATTCCTTGGAAAATAGTTTGAGATTATCAAGGAAAAAGGCTGCATAAAAGAGACGTTTTGACGCCAGCAGAATTAGGTCAAAAAATATTTTTTAAGTCATGATAAATTAAACCGATTAAGGTTCAAAAATGCACCAAAGTTTTTGAAATACTAATGATTTAGCAATGATGATTCAATGATTTATAGAACAAAATATTTTTAGCTTGAAATTTCAAAATTTAAGGTTAACGCCTTAAAATGCATCTCCATTAATTCCGCCATAGCAAATCAGATACTAAAAAAAAATTAAGATTTTAATGTAAAAAAATGTGGTACAGTCGAGGCGGTGCCCGACAGTGGAATACCCTGTACCTTTTGTGTCAAAAAAATTTTTCCTGCATATTCCATCTAAGAACTTTCCAATTGGAATTTATTTTTTTTTGGTGAAAATCGATATTTATACCTATAAGTTCCCTAAATTTTTACCCATTTTGATGAAACTCGAATGTTACAACAAAGAATTTATTAAAAGTATACATGGTAAGTTTCAAGTTGGTATGTTGAGGGTTGTGGGAGAAAACACGGTAAATGGATTGCGGGGGGTTATGATTCTAGGTCACTTGTAGCCATAATTGCGTAGAGTCAAATATTGACGCAGTTTATTGGCAAGGGGAGGTGAAATTTGCACATTTTTGACTATAACTTGTGTTGTATTTGTCCGATTTTGTTCATTTTTTAAACATAGATGCATGTAACTACAACGCATCGCTCTGTTGAATTTCAGATGAAAATACTAAACGGCGTGGCTAAAAACCGCGAAACTCTATTGCGGGGGAACGGGGGAAGATATTGACATGATTCAACAAACTTCATCTGCTTAGGAAATATGCGCACCAGCTGGTAAAGTTTTGTGTCTCTAGCTCTTATAGTCTCCGAGATCTAGGCGTTCATACGGACGGACAGACGGACGGACGGACGGACGGACGGACGGACGGACGGACGGACGGACGGACGGACGGACATGGCTCAATCGCTACCCGAGGTTATGATAAGCATTTTGGTATAAAGGACTTGGGGTCTGCCACGCCTCCTTCTGTCCGTTACATACATTGCACAAATCTAGTATACCCTTTGTACCTATAGGTACAGGGTATAAAAAAATATTTAAAATAAAATTTTAATTTTTTTATGCCTGAATATGTTAGTATTCAGTTCAAGTAATTTTTAAGCCTAGAAGGAATACTTCGTATAGAAAATGTTGCTTTATTGACAATGTTTATTGAAAAAATATCAATGTTTTAAATATATTACTATTAGTGGAGTAATATAATATCTTTTCAAATAGGAATACGTTTTGTTTTTCCATTAAAGAACGTATACGATACTTCTAAAATATTTTAAAAATCACCGATATATGACGATTTAAGGAAATATATATTAGGAATTTGTAGCGATTTAATAAACTATTGGCGGTTGTTTTTAGATAGGTGTGTAGCTTTCTAGCATACTACAGACACTAAATAGGGCAAAAAACATGGTCACCCTCGTAGGCATGAATACCTTACCTTTCGTAGCCAACGGCCAATTTTGAGATTTTAAGTCCTTATACATATGAGTAGGCACGGCCACCTTCTACAGCTTCAAAGTTATTACATTTTCTATGCGCAAAATGAATAAAATGAAAAATATTGCGCTTAATAAAAACAAAAGTATGCCTGAGTTGATAGAGTGCTAGCCATCAAAAATAGAGTCAAATCGAGTCACAGAATTAAGTTCCAGTAGAGACAAATTATTTCAATTTTTTTAAATTGTTTTCAGACAATTCTGAAAATTTTAAACTTTAAATCTTGTTTTAAATCCCAAACGAGACAATTTTTTTTATGTTTCTAATGGAAAAAGTTTTTTTATTTAGTAATTTGTACGAGCTTAATAAGTTTTAATTAGTAAATTACAAAGTTAGCGCAATGGATTAGATAGATTAGTAGTTCATTTGTATGTGTCAATAATAATAATACGTAAATGTATGCCTATGTAAAGATACAGTGTATCTGAAAGTCGGTTTACCTTGACATGTTTTTTTTCCACTAACATAAAGCGCAGAGCGCACAAACCCACACTTATTTTAAATTTCGAATAAAGCTCGAAGAAATTGAACATAAGCATATAAGCTTCGTTGATCATAATTTAGTTAACTACACGTACTGAAATATTATTTTATATGATGCTGTTGGTCGCCTGGTTTCAAAATTAGGCTTTGTACTTGTCCACTGCTCCATAATGAATTTGTGCATCAATGAAGCTGTCAAACTGCATTCAATAGATATTTCAATATTATCTAACATATAACGCTGGCTCTCCATCTATGTACTTTGAGGAGGTAGGTTGAAATTGTATGTACATATGCGTGATTGGGGCTGCACATGAATGATTAGAATGCAATATGCATTAAGTGAGAGAACATGCACAAACGAGCGAGCAGGCATTACTGATTGCGGGTTATTTGTCATTAATATGCAAACAGTTAACTACATACAGTACCAGTGTATCTGTGTATGGGGCGTGTGTATGTGCGAGTATCTATAGGCACTCTGCTTATCGTGCATGCAACATTTCAGCTTGGCTCAACTTGGTTCAATCATAACCGGAAGCGGAAGTTAATTGTGCGCATGATGCATGCAACTAAGAGCGGCGGCAGCGAAATTTAAAGCGTTTGTCAACTGGCTGGCGGCAGTCTGCCACACACACAGATACTCACACACACACACGCACTGGCAAACTTACAGTCAACTACAATTAAGTGCACAAATATTGCCTAACATTTTGTTTGTCATGACGCAAAAATTTCAGTTGCAATAAATGTAGGCAAAACTTTTTGCCAAGTCAATTGGCGTGTAAATTTTTTTGCATATGCAAAAACTATTTCAATAAACTGCAAGCTCCGTTATTTGTTAAAAAAAAAAGAAGAAAAATGCTAGAATAATAAAAAGCACGAGTGAATGGAAAAATGAAAAAATGAGAAAAATAAAAATAGCGAGAAGAGAAATGTAATTTGTCGCTAACCAAGTGTGTACTAACCTCATTTCACTAAAAGCATTAAAAATAAAATGTAATCACATGCTTCATAAAAGTAATAACTACACATACGCACACATGCAAAGACAGCGACTTAAACACACACACACACACACACTCAGTGAGCTAGAGAGTCAGTGAGAGACTGCGGAAAGGACATGCTTCCTGCACTTCAAATCGTGGCAAGCGACTGACGCTACGTGTCGCTATAAAAGTGCCTCACTGTTGTCATCTATTCTATATCTATATATATGTACGTGTGTGTGCGTGTGTTTGTAAGTATCTGTGTATTTGAGCGTGTATGTGTGTGTAATCCTCAATGTCGTTACTGTTGTTGTAACACAGCTTTGCTGCCTTTGTCTAACTTCGCCAACATACAAGTTCTATTCATTGTCTATGTGAAAACACGCATATAGCGTTTTCTCAGTCTTAATATACGTGTGTGTGTGTGTGTGTGTGTTGTATCTGTGTGTGTGTAAGTGTCTGATTTTTACGAGACGATTATGAGTTGCTTTTTATTATTTGCCATTGAGCAAAATGTTTGCCAAGCCAAAGTGTTGTGGCGTTAAAACGCATAAAAATTGCTCTTTAACCAGGGACTCTAAACATACTAGAATTTGAAGTCAACCGGTCAATAATAATTAAATAAAAATAAAAAAATGGTGATTTCATTTCTGACCTTCAGCGATTTTGTTAAATAAACAAAAAAAAAAATACATTTCAAGGACTTCTCATTTTTGATAGAGAGTAATTTATACACCCCAAAAATGTTCTCGAAATTCAAGATTTCTCATGAATGTGTCTACTGTGTAAATTTAACTGGGTACCCTTCATCTATCATGAAGGGCTATTGAGGGCTTATTGTTCGAACCAAGCCGCCATGTTAGTTTTGAGACTTTCACAGCCAAGTTTTTATGGTATATCTAAATAGCATTTTAAAGGGTTAAAGTGCCTCTCCAGAAAACTTTAGGGATATTTTCTGTAGAAAATCTGCCATGTTAAATCATCTAAGCGATCAATTCATCTAAAGACCCCAAAAACATAAAAAAAGATGCGCATTATCCATATGCTAATGACATTTTTGGATTATATTATATGTACATATATAGGTACAATATATTTAAATCTGAATAAATTTTCCATAAGAAAAACACTTAAACACTTTAAGAGGAGGAGCTAAAATCATCCGATAGAATAAATACTATTGAAATTTTTAGATATGGCAATTAAGTACGTACTTCCAAATTTAGTAGACGTGTACATAACGTATTGGAAATTCTTTTATGCAGGTTGTTGGGATGTGGGTCTAAAATTGACATATTTTGTAAGATTTCACCCGTTCTTCATTATAAGGGAGCAAGATATCGACATAATGCAACAAATTTATGCTGCGGACGAAAAATGTGCGTCTTTTCTGATAGTGCCTGATATCTAGTTGCGTCATATGGGCAGATGGACTGACAGATATGGTGCAACCACTACCCCAGATGGCGATAATAATTTTGACGAAATCAATTTATGGTCTGCCACACCACCTCCAAAGCTTATTTAAATTTTGTAAATATTTAGAGATCAACAGAATCTAGCTCTTTCTTTAATATGTTTGCATCCCTCGTTTCCGTTCTTTTAGAGCTTTAATGATGCAGACAGCTGCTGCTGCTTATGCGGGTGAGCATCCCAATGCCATACCTAAGAATCACTCACACACATACCCACCTTTGCACACATTCACAACAAACTGCATTGTATTTGTATTTGAACGTTTAAGCCTTATGGTTGTGTTAATTAGAGGTCGCTACATGATTTCAAAGTTTAAAGAGCAGTTTTCATGTAGTGAGCCAGATCATAGTTGACTGCAGGCCACTTATGAGTCGTAGAACTAGTACAGGTATACAGGTCCTTGTTCGAGTTTATCTCACTCACATGCAGCATTGTTGTGCAAATGCAAGATAGTTCTTGTGCGAGACAAAAGCTTAAGCTTTTGTTCTATTCAACATGTTTTTTTTTTATATTGTACAATGCTTGTTAGTTCAATAAAATCAGTAAAGAAAACTCATAAATTCAAATTAGGAAGCAACTGCAACAGTTTTGGGCAGAAATTTGTTAAATCCACAGCAACTCGTATAACCTGATGTAAGCTGCTGGCTGCTGGCCTGGGTTATTACGTCATCGATAGCTTGGCAAATGTTGATAAATGCAGTGTCAACGTTATGAAATATTAAAGCCAGTTGGCACACCTAGATAGCCACTTGTTCCTGCTTGAGAAATTGTGTCTGATTGGAATTGTGTCAAGTTTTTGCACTGGATTTACCAGCAGCACAATGAGTGGATGAGCTGGGTGCAGTGGCAAGGCAGTGGGCTTGAGCCATTGTGCGTGAGAAAAAAGTCAGCAGTTATTGAAATGTGGGTGAAAGTGAATTATCATGTCGCATACAACAGAAAGCAAATGATGCATAATTGAGGTTAATTTGACAAGCTGACTTACCACAAAAAAAAGAAGAAAAAAAACAAAAAAAATTACAAATGTTATTTGAGCGGCAATATTTAGATGCGCTTCATTTTGTTGTCAGGTGTCTAATTAGTTTAAATTATGTTAGTTATATTAGCAAATTTTCTTTTAGCAGCATCGTATATTATCTGTCATATCCTTCACCTATACGATAACTAAGGCAATTTAACTAGTATCTCTGCTTCTCCGTATTGTATCCAAGATAACCATTTAGACATCTCTTTTGGGTGTGTGATGGTGGGGGCAGCTGTGATACCAAAAAGTGAGTCACGGTCCACCCCATCGTCGGGTTCCCACAATCTTACTCACTTGAGCTTCTTCGGCCTTATAATATGCTTATATAGTTTGTCCTTCCATCGACTACGGCAGTCGCTCTAAGGACCAAAGAGTACTCTTCTCTCAAGAATCCAAGAATATTTGCGTCACTTTTTGACTGCATTTTCGGTTTTAGCATGCCATTTTACTATGGAAATGACTAAAACATGTTGAGGATACCAAAAATTTTTAAAATGTGTAAACTACTGTTATTATTTTTTTATTATATTAATAATATTGATTCACTTTATCTAAAGCTTCTTAATTTAAATGCATAATAAAATTAAAAATACAAAAATTTGAACAATAGAAAAAATGAATAACATTAAGTCAGAGGAGATTTTACAAGGTAGTAATAATTTCTAACGTGATTTGACTTTTACACAATAAAGTCCTCCTAGTTTAGTTCTCATTTTCACAAAAACTTATTTTAAAAAATATATTTCTGTATTTTATTTAATAAACAAATTTAGTTGAATTTAGGGTGAGGTTATGGAATCCACGTTAAGAACGATTATCTGCAGCATTTTCTTCTGCAATCTTCAATACAAAAAAAAATTTTAACAACACATTTATTCATACCAGGGGCCTCAGCGCCCTGCGTACTTCGCACGCCAACCCTCGGTCTTCTTTATTTAATTCAGATCATCCAGACAGACTACTATATACCCTGTTCATTTCTTTATTTGCATATTGTTCATCCCATTGCCATGCTACAGTCGGTCCTGCCTCGATACGTTCACGCATACGAACACAATCGGTATCACACTGATTTTTTTTCTGACGTATTTATATAAAGATTAACTAAAGTTTTTGATAGTTTATGATGAGATTTAATGTTGAAGATATTATGATTTTATATGATATAATAATATAATAATACCCGCTGTAAAGAAAAAAAATATAACTACTTACCTACTACTTACTTACCCAGAATATGATTTTCTGCGTCTACTTAGTGCGTAGCAAATTAATCCAACGTGCCTTAATTGGCAGCCATTTTAAAGTGTTTTCGCGTTGTTGTTGTTGTTGTTTAGTACTTAAGACTTTTTCCAATCTAATCAAGTTGAAATGCTTTTAATTAATTTAGGCGATTTTGATTTGCCGCTTGAGCTGACTCCTGCTAACAAGAACAACTATAACTTATGAGCAAGAAGACCAAAAACGTTATGGCGTAGTTTTTCAACTTTAACTAAGCATACAAATGTGTATTAGACATTATTTGCAGTGGGTTTTATGTAGGGTTAGGCTTGGTCCTGGCAGCCTTAAGCGCTTGGCATTATGTACGCTCACTTGCACAGGAATCTGTGCGTGAGAACAAAGCCCAAGGGCAGCGTAAAACTTGAAAATATTTTTATGCACATGCCGAAATATTTACAGACAGATATAAACTCTCTCACACACACACACACACATTGATATGCATAGGCACAGCCATTTTGTTAGCATGTTGACAATGACAAGTTTGCCATGCGTGACCTTTTACGCTTGGAACACTGTAACAAGCCTGGTCAGTTATTTGAGCGGCCAGAAAAGTTTCTAATAGAATTTTTAAGCTTGAATAATTATGTGTCCTAAACTTTTTCTTACTGCCGAGTCCCCTTTTACACCTCTTGTTATGCCCTGGAATTGATTTCTTCGGCCCAAAAGTCCTTTTTTGTGTGTCCGCTTGTGTATGAATGGCACGCATGAGTGACCATGAAATTTCTTAAATCGGCTAATTTAGTTAATTGGCTTTGATTTACTATGGCAAATGATACACATAGCCACAGCAGTTGTCGCTAATTAGCGCGCAAAATTTGCAACCTGGCCACATGACGTATGCGTAATATGTTGTAATGGCTTTTAAAAGACTGCCAATCGACAAGCAGTCTCTCATTGTCTCTTAATTGGGGCTGCACCGCGCAGCCACAGATAATGGCAACAACAACAATCAGATGACAAGCGCAGATTTTGACACCTGTGGGTGGTCCAAATGTAGCCACATGGCGGCCCAGCTGCTCTGGTACAAGATGCTTTAATTTTGCTCATTAATTCATTTCCGTGTTCGTGTCAAATTTACTTATATACTCTATGGAATTGTATTTGTATACATATATTTTAATTTATTTTTATAAGCTTTAAGAAGTGTCAGTTTTCCAGCTAATTATAAGTGTTGGGATTTTTGAGTTATTTATGACGGATTTTCTTTGATTACTTTAAACAAAGTTTTATTCCCAGTACAACTTGCAGGCAGACTGAAGTGGTACGGAAAAGTTCAAGAGTTCATCATCAGTCGGTTATCAATCACTATGGGTTTCGATGCTTGAGCTCGTCTACTTTCATGGACATGCGAAATTGTATGCAAATGACTATATAGCTGACCACAGCGAATAAAAACTGCAAAAGGAAAATGTTATTAAACACATTAATATGCAAATAGCTAAAAGCTGTTAATTATTAAGGCTTTGCATATTTAAAAACCTTGAGAATAAGGTCATTGAACCCAAATGCTTTAAAGAGTTCGTTGAACTTATGCCTCATTTCCCTGGAGCTCTGCAGCAGCAGCAAATCATGGTGTCTTCTTTCATGGGAATGTGTAAGTTATTTAACAGGAAATTAATGTTTGTTTTGGCGCCATGACAAGACCTTGTTAAAGACGCAATGTCAATGTCATGTTTCCTTAGAAAGATTAGAGCCTAAATGTGTTTCTATGAGAGCATGTGCGTAAAAGACAGACTGCCCGCCGAACAAAATTTTGAAGAGACGTAAAAAGTAGGGTTTTCTCTTTAATAAGAGAAAATAAAATTTTTTGTATTGTTTAGTCTTAACCAAATTTAAGTTCACTTCCGATTAAAAACAACGAAAAACCATTAAGTGGACTTACAACTAGTGTCCCCAAAAAGGTACATTAAGTTGCCCATTTTTGCCACATCTCAGCGCTTCAAAAGTTTTACTTGAAAATAGCGCCTATTAAATTTAAAGACGATCCAAATGTATGTGACCTCATACTTTTGAACTTTTCCGTCGAATAATTTAGAGACTTATAGCAAACAAGTCTTAAGTGACATACATTTTTCACAATATTATTAAAATAATACGATCATTTTGGTGTAAACATCTAATGTTATATAATATCCCTATAGGCGAGAAATCCCTTAGGCTACTGACTGGGTTACTTACAGAATACTGCAGAGAGTAACTTTGGCATTGGAAATTAAAACGCAAGTGAAAATGAGGAGGAAACCTGCAAACACATTAACTACAGTCTGAATTTTTACAAAGGGTATATTAAGTTTGTGCAAGCCGAAAATGTATGTAACATACAGAAGGAGACTTTGGAGACCCGCCAAAGTTACCCAAAGTATGATCGGGGTGACTAGAGAAGTCGATATACCCATGTCCGTCTGTCTGTCTGTCTCTCTGTCTGTCTGTCTGTCTGTCTAGATGCGTTATTATGTCAGGGGATGCAAGTTTATTTTATATTTTGGATATCGGGGATATATTATATTATTGGGGTGTTTCAGAGGACCTCGAAAAACCCCAAAAGTATTAGATAAATAATTCGTTTGTTTATAAAGATATCGTAACCAAATTTGACACTTTTTTGTAGTTCCCAATCACTGTACCAAATTTTATCAAAATCGGTTGACTATATCATATAGCTCCCATAGGGCAGATCGGTCAAAAAAACGTTTTTTGCACAAAATTCGTTGTGTTTCGTTTGTTTGTGAATATATTGCAACCAAATTTGGCATTCAGAAGTTTTTTAGGGATCTTCCACACTGTACTAAATTTTATCAAAATCGGTTGACTATATCATATAGCTCCCATAGGACCAATCGGTCACAAAAAACGCTCTTTGTTCCAAATTTGATGTGCTTCGTTTGTTTATGAAGATATCGTAACCAAATGCAGAATTTGGAAGTTTTTTAGGGCTACCCAGCACTGAACCAAATTTGATCACAATCGGTTGACTATATCATATAGCTCCCATGGGGCCGATCGGTCTAAAAAAAGTTTTTGATTAAAAATTCGTCTGTTTTTGGTGGTTTATGAAGGTATCGTAATATAATTTGGCAATCAAATGTCCTTTGGTGTTGTTAAGCAATTTACCGGATTTTATTGCAAGCAGTGGTACAGGGTATCCCAAAGTGGTCTGCGCCCGACTGTAACGTACGCCATCTTTAAAAATTGTTTCTTGTCAGTCAAAAAACAATAAGGACCATTTAAATCATATCCGCTTAGTAAGAAAATGCCAAATTCATGGTTGTTTCGATCTAGTTCAGCTGCAAACTAGTCACTTACCTTGCCCAGCATCTCATTGTTTAAGTGAAAGAATCCTCCAGCATTGAAGTAGCAAATTTCATGGCCCAGCTGCTCCGAGATGTGACGAAGTGCAGCATTAAGCTGTGGATTTCGACGATCGCTTGTTAGGCTGTAAAATAAGGATCTAAACCGGCGCTGTAGCTGCTGACATTGTGTGCATAGCAAACATGACGCTACGATCTCTGTCAACTTGCAAAATTCTATGGCCATACAATCTGAAAAAATAGAAAAATTAAATAAAATTTTAAATAATGATTATCATAAAGGTATATGAAGCACGCTTACAAAAAGACGATATGCTTTGCTTTGATTCATTCAAGAAATACCAGTACGGCATGACAGAAATGTTCATAAAGGACATCATTACAAGCAGCACCAGACTAAAGCCAAAGTTATTCTCAATCTTACGAAGTGCTTCCCAAAGCAATCCATGCAGCTGCTGCAGTGCAGCCAAACGTTGCAAAGCCTGCTCGCGCTTGGGCCAGGCATCGTGTCGTGTGAGTTGCAGCTTCAGCATACAAACCTGCCTCATAGAGCTCCTTATAGAAGGCTAGCACCAAAGCGCAATAGAGTGAAAACTCACTAAAGCGAATTAGTAACACCAGCTCCGAGTAAAAGGCGCAGATGAGCAGTCTCAAGTGATTGTTGGCCGCCGTAAAGATAGTAAAGGCTAAAAAACGCAGGAGTAGCGCCGAAAAGATGGACTTGGAATAGCGGCGAATGCGCACAAGATCTACCTGATGGCCCAGCTGTTTGTTCAGCTCTTGAAGCAAATGCTCCAAGTCTTGTTCAATAGCAGCGCTGCCATTGCGCCAGAACAGCTCCATGACCAGCACGAAATAGGTTACGACCAGACCCATATAGTTAACCATATCAATCGTGCGTGAAAAGGTATCCTTTTGTCTATCATAGATGACATCATATTTAAAGGAAATGCGCCATTTTGTAATATAAACCAGATAGATTGCAAGCAAGCTATTATAAAGCAACTTGAGCAGCATTTGTGGACCACAAGCTGGTGGCATCACAAGGAGGCACTGCATCAGCCGCTGCATAGAATGCAACGAGGCGGCATGCAACATACCCGACGCACGTGGCATGACTGAGCCGATAAACAGCCAGTTGCAACTGTTTGAGGCATTGAATGTTACCCCTGGGCAATTAGTTTAATTAACGATTATCGTCTGATTGCATTCACACTAATTGCATAAAGACATTTTCCGCTTGCTTCAAATTTGACTTTAATGCGGTTGCACAGAAAAGTATGCTATAATTTATGCCAGCCCTCACTACTGGATCACTTGTTTACCTCAAATTAACAAAGTTGTCAAGCTGTAATCTGTCAAAGGGGTTGATACGTGCTCATGCACCCTTTAAGTTCCCTTTTTGAAATGCCAGTGGTGAATGATTTACATAATTGGTATCTTCAAGTGTGCATTTACTTTCATCTAAGATGTGGCAAGTAACTGACTGAATTGAGAGACTTTACAGTCTGTTCTGTTTGTAACTTGATAAGCGCCATTTTCTTCATCTTCATACTGTTATTGCTTTAAATGGCATTTCCCATACAAATTAGCATCAAAGTGACGCATACGCAACAAAAACAAGTTAATATAAAGCAGGGTTGTTCCAGAAAGCACTAAAAAGTAAAAATATACACTTAGTAATTTGATAATTTAATCACAGTTCTACCCCAAATTGTCCGGAAATAAGTTTGCAAAAAAATTATATTTTTTTAATTTCTTTGAAGGGCTAGCATTCTAATCTGTTGCAGAAACAAAAATTAAACATATTGAAAAAGCTGAAATGTTGGGAGTTTTGTTTTTTTAAGTATAGTACGCTTGATCATTTTGTGCCATTTTCGAAAATTTTGAAAAAATTGAATTTTTATAAGAAAAATTTATTCAAAGTATCGAATTACGTAAAAATTAACTTTCTACATAAAATAAGAAAATTTAAAATGACAAAGAAAAAATAATATTTAAAATTATTGTGAATCAGAACACTGATGTTTGATTTGAAAAAGAACTGTCCATATAGAAACAAATGTTACCATCTCAAATGTCAAAAAATTGATTAAAAGTTTTTAAGCAAGAAAAACTTTCCTATAAACTTAAAATTTTTTATCTTCTTTTGAATATCACAATTAATGTCAAATGGCATTTGGAATCTTTTTTCGAAAATTCGAATATCAAAAAACAAATGGATGAAGAAAGCACGCAAGCAAGCCAACAAGTAAGTCGAAACTACGTCTGTCGACTGTCCTATAAAATGAGACAAAATAGTGTTGTCCTATGATTTTAATGATGCTTTACGTAAGATGGCGCCATCTAGTGAGCTTGGTGGCGCCATCTTACGTAAAGCCAAGCTCACTAGATGGCGCCAGAAGCTATAACGACGGGTGCAACAAATAGCTCGCAGACAAAATCGTTGGAAAACATAACAATACCTTTTTTCATATCAAAATAGTTAAACTTTTCGTTGCGTTTTAAAAGCTTATTTTAAGATGACCAAAAAAATTATTGGTCCCGCAAGGTATTAAATAGTTCGATCACTCGACTAACTTGCTCTTAATAAATTTTCGATTATACTTTTTTCGTTCAAAATTTATTTTTATATTAAAAAGAATTTTTTATGTAACAAAAATTTTGTTGCTCTCCGTATAGCGTATATTATAAAAATAGTTTGAATTGAATTGAATTCAATTTTATTACAAGAAAAAGTTAAACATATTTTACGTGACATCCTAGAACTGTGATATTTTTTAGAATTAATTTAACCGTGCTCCGGAAAAAAAAAAATCCAAACCGAACAATTTTATTCGGATTCGTTTTGGCGTGGTCCGGGACACTATTTTTTTTGTCGATAACTTCCTTTTTTATTTTCGATAAATTCGTAAATTTTCCTAATTTTTTCGATAAATTCTCCTGTTTTAAATAAAATTACACAAAAATATTACCTTAACAACAATCATGTGTTCATGTATGATACGCAAACATAAACAAACGACAAAAAATCGTTTTGCACATCGCATTCTAATTTTTGGATTGAGACAGAAAAAGGTAAGGGCGGCAACTCACTTAGGCCAAGAATTGCCCGTTGTAAAATATCTACCTTAAAGTTGGCATAAATATAATCTAAGAATATCAAAGAATATTTAAAAAATTATTTCAGTATAAAATAAGTGCTTTTTTAAACCTATTTTGGCGATTCGTTTAAATTCCTTTTGCAACAAAATATTCGTTTTCAAACTACATGAAAAATTCGTTTAAATTCGAATAAATTGTTCCGAATAAATTGTTCGGATTCGTTTTCCGGAGCACGGCTGATTATAAATTGTTTTCCTAACATCGTTTTTAAACTATCGATATTAAGACACAGAGTTTGTGCCTCGTCGATAACATACAAACAGTAACAATTTTTGTATACTGTTCAACACTTTTTCGACTACTCGGAACTTTATTTCAAAGTAAAAAATTTGAAAATTGGATTTAAGATTAAAAATTAATTTCATCCAAATTTAAATAAATTATTATAGCTCTGAAATTAATTATTATTTAATTCAGTGATTTTAAGGAAACATGTAAAGTTTTTTGAATAATTACGAAAATTTTTACAAAACTTTTACAAAATTTTTACTTTTTCTACCTAATTAAGTTGAAAAAAAAAATAATTTCCATTGAAGACGCACATAAGTGCAGGGTATTATTTTGTTTTCCATAAAGCTTTGAGATCGTTATAAAATAAAAAAATTCTATATAATTTAACCGTACCAAATATATTTGTCTTTAGTTTCTTTCTTCTTCTTCCGTCTTTTCATTCAGAGTGTCGTCAAAAACTTTCTCAGTGATTTTTGGAACACTTTTCATAAACTCATCGTTGACAAGAATTATTTGTATAATTTCATTAGAGCAAAGAATTTGCCCACACATACAAACAAACAAAAACGTTGCATATACGATTGAAAATGGTGTATGTGTGCGTGTGTGTTTTGGTGCGTGTTCAACCACAAAGAGCGTCTAAAATTGATTATCAAAAATGTTTGCTTGCGTTGTTGTGTGTATAAAAGTGCATGGGTGTGAGTGTACACATAAATGTGTATGTTTGCGAGTGTGTGTGTGTGTGTGTCATAAATTTGCATGGCTTTATACAAGCAAGCAAAGCAGCAAATAGAGTAAACAAAGTGAATGAACGTGAGTCAACACACACATACATACGCAAGCATTGTGCACTGTATCTGCATGTGTGAGTGATTGTGTGTGTGTGACACACTTGTTTGCACTCTTGTAAAACACCTCGCACACCTCCGTATATGCCAATGTACGTGTGCGTGTGTAAGAGACGAGCGCCAAGCCCGAACGCCTCCAGTTATTTGAAGTAATGACTTAATTGCTCTGTTGCCACCCCTCGTCAGTTAACCAGTCATCGACCAGCCCTCATGCTCTCACTTCAATCGCTTTGTAAATGCCACTCAATATGCGCTTTAATACGCGCTTTTGGGGTTGCCACTTGTGCGTCTGTGGCTGTGGGTTTGTATGTATGTATATGCATATACATATATATATGTACTTGTATATGTTTTCAGCTTAAGCTTTATAATTTTTGCAGGTGTCTAATGCTGCGTCTTTGATTGCATGACTGACTCTAATCTCTTACAGACCACGCTTCTGACATCATCATCATGATCATCATCATTATTGCTGTAATCATTATATACATCATCTTCAACCCCACTCCGTATTGTCGACGTCACACTTGGCTGCAGTGGCATAATTGGCATTTGCTGTTTGGTATTTCGCCCTTTGCTACTTGCCACTTAAAGCAACTGCTGCTCCTGCTGCCACATCCATATCCACTCCACTCTACTCTGTTTTCCAAATTGAAGCAATTGTATGCCGTTGATTTGTATAATTTTGTAATTTGTATACCAAATTGTAACAAATACGGAAAGCAAACATACGTACGGCTGTTCATATGAGTACACATGTGCCGCCGTAGTCCGTATTGCAAGTGGCTAAATTACAATTTTACTTTTGGCAGCGGAGAAAAAAAAAAAAAAATCAGTACATATAAATAAATTAAAATATATATAGCTATATATGCAAACATACAGTCGCAACTCCTAATAACGAACTGATTTATCACCTAGCAACCGAATGTTTTTGGGATGTACAAAATCCCGACAGCTCTTTTAAAGAAATATGAAGTAAAAAAAAAGTATTTTTAAGCATTCGTTAAAAATTGAATAATCCATTTAAACAGCATGAGAGTGAACTTTTTTGTAATAACAAAATTCAAAGGATTTCAAATTGGATTATTATTTACTAGATTTAAATTTAACAGTCATAAACAGCAGCTATTGTTCAGAGCTGCCAGATGTGTTTGCATTTTCAGGGTGGCAGAACAAAGAATTTCCGATACCATAAAGTAAGTGCCAAATTGATCAGCATAAAGATCAAGTACGTCTGTTTGCAGTCCAAAAGAGCACACAAAATTTTGATGAACCTTCAATAGTATCAACAATGTATCTGATACATTCGTTTAAACGCACTCAATTAACTCCACAATTCTATGAGACAATCATTGCTGAGATTTCAATTCCGATTTTTAATTCAGATTATTATCACATTTAAATAGTTTTTCCAAAGCCTATTGTAGATATTTTCCGATAATTCGATAAATTTTGGATGTTGGTTTGTGCATTAAGGCCAAATGAATAATGAAAAATTTGCGATTCTAAGTCATTTTTTACCATAATTAAGTATGGGGTGGTGGAATTAGTACATTTTTGACAATCGCTTTTGTTGTATTTTTCCGATTTTGTTCATTTTTGGCACATACATGAAAGAAACTACGATGCATTGCTCTGTGAAGATCAAAATATTCAACGATGTAGCTAAAAACCGCGAAACTCTACTACCGGGGAACGGGGAAGATATTAACATAATTCAAAAAAAAACATCATCTTCTGAGGAAATAAGCTGGCAAAGTTTCATGTGTCTATCTTTTATAGTCTCCGAAATCTAGGTGTTCATGGAGACGGACAGACGGACGGATCTGCCACGCCTCCTTCTGTCTGTTACTTTACAAATCTATTATACCATTTGTACCTACAGGTACAGGGTATAAAAAGATAAACAGAACATTCTTCTTTTAGCATGTTCATTACATAGAGGTTTGACTGTTGGCGTCTGTCGTGAGTGCCCTATCTCACGTGAAAACTTCTCTTTGCGTGGGAGTGTGGAAGGCAAAACATTTTGCAAAATGTAATTATCGTTATATTTGCCACAAGTAATACAATAACAATACTTGTGCGGCTGTGGCACGTAGCAAGTTAAAGGCAAATCTCACCCATAGCCGTGCCAACCACTTTGACTTTATTAACGCGGCCAAAATTTAACCTTGCCACAAGGGTTTGCCAAGCTACAAATAGGCCTAAACAGACTACAGATACATATGTGTACTCCTGGTATGTTATGTTATGTAGTGTAGTCATAGACATTGCTGGGTTTGTTATTGCATGCAACTTGAGAGTGGGATATGGCGTACATGTGTGTATGTGTGTCTGCCATTTTATTTTTCGTAGCATGTTCGCTGCTTATGCCTTTTGGCCATTATGAGTCATTTGCTGTTATCTGATTTTAATTTTAGCATAATTTCCCATTTGCACCTGTTGGTAATGCAGCGCTTTCTCATGTACTCACACTCACTTGCTCGCTCTACTCTCTGCTCTTTGCACTCTGCTCTCTCTTGTGCTACCGGCGACCCACTTATGCTCAAATGATTGTTGTTATTGGCATTACCATTACACATAAATATGCAAATATAAAATATGCTAATCCTTGAAAATTGATTTTGTAATTTAATTGAAAATGCCAAGCACTTTTTGCCTTTTGCCTATTTGTGAGTATGTATGTATGTGTTTGTTTGTATCTGTGTGAGTGAATGCTTATATGTGTTTGTTCAAGCAGCTGCTACAAATTGCATAAATACATTTCCATCTTTCGCACATCATTTGCAAATTGTTTTCATTTTTTTTGTCTTCTTCTTGTTTCTTGTGCATTATTGTTGTACTTGTTGTAGATGTTGTATCTGTTGTATTTGTTGTATTTGTTGTATTTGATCTAGGCTTGCTGCTCAGTCAGGCGCAATTGTTTTTAATGGCATTAAAATTGCCAAAATTACAACACGCACACATATGTCGTTGATTTGACAATGCACGCGTGCATGTGTGTCTGTATGTGTGGGTGCGCTAGTATTACATTGCACAATGGTCGGAATTGTACTTTTTTTGCATAAAAAAAATAATTCAAATTAAAGAAAAAATCATTGAAGAAACATTTTTTTTGTTTTTTCTTTAATGTATGATTCACATATCCTCTTTAAAAAACCTGTTAGACATGGCTTTATCGCTACTCTCAGCTTTGAAAACCATTTTAGTATAAAAAACTTATTGTGGGCTAGTTCTCTTCTCTCTGTTATGTACATCGCAAAAAAAAAAAAAAACTCTACCCTTGTACGCTTTTAAACTGTCTCTGACCTTGTTTTGCTTTAAATCTTATTTACCATATTGCGTATTAAGCTTGAGGGGTTCTCGCAGAAGGGTGCTCGTCCGACCTCTTTTTTGTTTGAAAATTCTTCAGAGTTACGAGACCTCAGTATCGTCAAATTTCTTGTTTTGGAACTATGTGATTTAAATTGGTATCTAAACCGAGCGTCTTGTCATTCTGACTCCTTAAACCATTTTAGAACAAGATATTATATGAAGAATTTCACAAAAAATTGGACAAAAGCGATAAAAACTAAAAGTTTAGATGTCAAAAGTTTGTCAATTTAAAAATAAAAAAAAAAGTTCTTATTTCGAGATCGTTTTATCTGTAGAAAAAAATATCCATTTAGGAATAGAATAGATAGAAGTTTTTAGTGCGAGAAAAATTCGAATGATTTGAAGAAAAAACATTTCATACTGATTGTAGAAACGTTAAGATTAAGAGTATTTTACTTTCAATTTAAGGAAAATTGACAATGACAAAATTATTATGATAGCTTGAAACTATTTATTTTTGAGCAAATTCGAACTTTAGGTTTTTTGATTCCACACAACTTTTTTTTTTTTGTGTCTTACTATAATAGCATTTATAATTTGCTCTACTTGTACTTTCTCTTATATATGTATATCACTTTTTCTATCTTCGGATATCTTGACTTTTGGTCAACGGTTATTCTCAGTCGTATTTTCTATTTTTGCTTTGTTTTTGTAAATCCTAGTCTCTTGCCAATTCATCATGCGTCGTTAAATAAAATTACTAAGTTGACCAACGGGTTAGATACTCTTGGATTAGTTAATACTTATTTTTCAATCTTTAAATACTCTTTGGTAAGCTTAACATTTATTATAGCCTTGTCAAATAATAGTAAAGTTTCTAGATGCATAAGGAACAACAATTTAGAGAATCTAAAAATACTTTATTAAATGTGTTTTTCACTTTTTATTTAATTGTGACTTACCCACTGAATATTTTTTAAACATTTGTTTTCTCTAAGCTGTCAATAAGGCTTTAAAAAAATGGTTTCATTTTGGTTTACAACACATTTTTTTAAAAGAAAATATGAATCGATTTGCGGCATTAATTTTTCAAAATTTTTTTTGGACCCTTTAATATTATAACAACAAATGAAGACACATTTTTTATGCCTAAAAAATTCTTAGTAACTGAAAATTACAGCAGCTCAAAGGGCAACAATATATCCTTAAATCGTTCATTTTGTATATTGATAGTCGGAATGTCCTAAAATAAAAAAGGGAAGCAGGCAGAAATTAGCGAGAGAAGCAATCGGAGAACCTAGCTAACCTAGTAAATTATATCTGTTAAAAAAATAATTGCAATTATTGAGTATAATATTGATATAATATTGAAAGATTATAAAATAAAAAAACATGACTTTTTATTTTTAATTATTTATGTTATTTGTTTTTTGAGTTATTTGGCAGTGCAAATAGAAGTAAATTAGTTTATTTCTGTAAGCATGTACATTAGGGTGGCCATTTTTGCAACATCTCACGATATTACTAACGCCACCCCTAAAAAGTTTCCTTTTTACCTGCATATAGCGCCTGTAAAATTTAAAAACGATCCGAATGTATTTGATGTGTCCGGCAATAGGTCAAAGGTCATAAAAAAGTTTCATATGAATGCATAAATAGCGACCAAATCGTAAGTTTGACAAAAACGAGTCGAGAAAAAAAATTATTGAAATCAGTTTAGTATAACCAGAGATATTTACTGTTAAGTAAAGGCACTTTTTTTTTTTTTTTTTTTAATTTCGAAAAATGGTTTTTTCAAAATATCTCGAAGCCCGTTTCATGAAAAAAAATTTTGACTGCATTTTCGGTTTTAGCATGTCATTTTACTACAGAAACGATTTAAAAATGTTAAGGATACGAAAATTTTTTTTTATTTGTAAACTGGTGTAATTAGTCAATTTAATCAATTTTAGAGCTTACCAAATTTATTTAGGCCGGCTCTATATTTTTTTAAAATTATGTTTTGATAGATATGAGACCTTTTGAACCATAATTTGTCTGATTGGTAACAAGATTTTAAAGTTTATGTAGAAAAATACAGTCAAAAACGGGAAAAGTGCAAGTTATGACCTTTGACCTATTGCCGGACCCATCAAATACATTCGGATCGTTTTTAAATTTTACAGGCGCTATATGCAGGTAAAAAGGAAACTTTTTAGGGGATGGCGTTATTGATATCGACGGTTTAAAAATCCTCCATACCAGCGGCGGCCACCCTAATGTACATAAGTAGATCAGTGCGTAAACAACAACAACAAAGTACATAAGTACATGAAGAAGTATGTAAAGCATAATGCAAAAGAATAAGCTGATGCAATAAACACAGTAAGCGTCGTCAGTATTAGCACGCTTAACAAATTAATTATCTAAAATTTTCAGTACATTTTTTTGTCTATGTATCGATCTTAGCTAGCTGGACAATTTCTACATTGTTTTTATATAGATATATATTTTTTTATTTTATATTATAGTATAATGAGAATTGTACAATTCCGTCCACTGTGCAATACCAAGTCAATGCCAGTGCCTTGACAAATGCGTCTGATATATGGCCCAACAAGTCTCGCCAAATAAATTCCAAGTCCCGAGCACATTGTGTGCGTTGACTTGCAAAAAGTCCTGGCTAGGTGTCAGGGGGGAGGTGACCAATGTGTCTATTTGATAAATGTACGGCATTTTAATGCAACTTGCCACAAATAGCTTGCAAAAGCTATAAAAAATAAATAAATATAATTGATTTCTTCTTAAACTAAAATGTATATTGTATAATTATGATGAAGCAAGTTTAAAGAGAGTGTCTGAAAAAGTAAGACATACAGGTCACAGGGATTTCGGACAGACAATTGCAAAAAGTCACATGTCGTGTCAAATGGCAAATGCCAGCTGAAACAGTAACATACAAGGACATACAGATACACATACTTTCACTTTCAAATAGTTGTGCATGATTTTTTTTTTTTGGGATTTTGGCAACATCATTTATCTTGTGGCCAAGTCAAGACCGTTGACCAGCACAAGATTAGGATTTTTAAATAAAGGCTATTGACTGTTGAATGCACTATGCATAGTTCATATCATTGATAAAAGTAATATTTCTTAAATTTAATAAATGCTTCGAAAATGTATATTCAGAGCTTGAAGCTCTCTCTGAAGTTCGTAAAAAGATAAAGATATTCTCTAAGAAGTATATATCATCGTAATATATTTAGGGCTATTCGTGCTTCTAAAAATGTGTCTACTAAGAAAGTATCGTTAAAACTATTTTCCAAAATTTCCCTAAAATTGGGAAATTCGGAAAAAAATGATTTAAGCGAATTTTTTTTTCATTATTATATTCAAATTTGATTTAAAATGCTCTAAGCTTAATGTACTTTATACGCAAAACCTTGACTAGAGTGAGTATCGAAACAGGTGGAGAAATTTAATTTACATAAAATGCCAGTCTAATCTCTGAACTAAACTAAAAGCTAAGAAATTATACTAAAGAATTACACTGCTCTGTGATGACTAGAGAGAAATGAGAGATTACAGATTACATTTTCCATAAGTTGCAAACTTACACCTAAAGCAAAAGCACTCGAAGCAAACAATTTTCTTACAGGGCATAGAAGTATCAACTCCCTATTTGCTATTTATTGCCGTTTTTCTCGTTTTGCTGACCAAGCCGAACCAAATCCAATTCGACCACATCGGATACAACATGTGATGCCGATTGAGTGTGCAAGCTATTTCTCACTTTAATTCTGGTTGGGTAGGGGGAAGGGCATTGAAAAGTTGTTGCTCATTTAAAATCAACTAAAAAACACTTTATATACAAAAGTTGCAAATTGTTTGTATGCATTATTTTTATTGGTTTTCTTTAAGAGTATTTCAAGTTTTAGTTTTTTTTTTGTTGATCAAGGTCAGCTCGTTATTGTGCGCGTTATTGGCCATTATGGTCGCTGCAGTTGTTGCCGCCATATGTTAAGCTTGTTTGTGGCAGACACCGCAATTAGACAACAGCATAGAAACAGCCAAATGTGGTACGAAAACGAACAAGACCGCAAACAAGCCAAACTTTGTCTCCACGAGTAAAAGCCAAAACTTTGACAAAGCCTCGACGCCCACATACAGATACACAACTGCATTTAAACAAACAATTGACGATTTATTGGCAATGGATTCTCTTGCGGCAAAATGTAAAAAAAACCAAAAAAAAAAATGATTCACTTTTGCCTTCGTAGTAGGCGTTGCCTTTGCATTGCGCTCATAAGTATACTATATTTTTTTTTCTTCTCGATATTCTTTTGCAGAGTCTACAAATCATAATGAAAGTAAAGCATGGTTTCATTGACACTGTCGCCAGTTGTCAGTAGACATGTGGAGCTCCCATTTGCAAGTCCGTAACTTCTAATGTTGTTTGCCGTCTACACCGCTAGGTGGCGCCTCTTCTTCATACGTCGACCCAGTCCATTTCAATGGCTACATTTCTGGCAATGTCTTTGAGCTTTGGCTTATTATGCAGCACAGGCACAAGAAATTTACGCAGACAGGATTAGCCGCATTACAAAATTTGCCAGCTCAGTGTTTTCTTCATTTGACTGGGCTTCACAGACTTTATCGCTGTTGTACTTGTCGCTGTTGGCCTTCTTGTGGTCGTACACTGTGAGAAAGAGTATGTCTAAAACTCAGTATAGAAGAAGTACGAGTTTGAGTTTGCTTATATCTATTTCAAAGTGTTTGCTTGAGCTTTTTTTGTTGAGACCAAGTATACCAAATAGTGGCCATCGGTAGCGTAGTGGTAGCGTAGTGCTAGCGTAGTGCTAGCGTAGTGCTAGCGTAGTGCTAGCGTAGTGCTAGCGTAGTGCTAGCGTAGTGGTAGCGTACTCGCTTTGCAACACGATGGGCAGTGGTTCGATTCCAGTACTTCGTGCATTTGCCTAGCACTGGTATCGCTAGCTCAAAGACGCTATTTGCCCAAGAAAATCTCTATAATTTCAAGACACAAACTCAAAAAGCCCCATCCAAATTTTTGAAGCTCCAGGTTTATTTCGATGATTATTGTTGCTGCCTTCAAGTACTTTTTTTTTGTCTATATAATTTTTTTATTTAATTGTACTTAAATCAATTTTTATTTCAATTTCTTAAAATTTCGTATAAACGTATAAGGTCATATTTGCTGTCAAATTTAACAAATGAATTCTAAATATTTTGTAATTTAAACATTCTCTTAACTTGTAAAGTATTGGGTAAATCCCATATAATCTATACAAAAATAACGATGACATTATTTTTTGCTTTCCATTTTTTTGTAATCGATCAAACTCTAATACCTGGAAATAAAAGTAAATTAATATAACTATTTATTGAGTAATTTTTTCTCATATTGTGATAAGATTATTATTATTATTTTAGAAATAGAAGATAAAACAGTACGTTGAGATGTTCTTATATTCACAAAGATCCTGATCATTTCTTTAATAGGTGAATAGAAAATATTTAAAAGTAGAGTTGCAAATGTCTTACTTTTGCAATGTGATCTAAAATAATAAAAATATTTGTAAGCACTCCTGCTCTTATGTGGGAGATGTTTAAAGGAAGCTCACATATTTTTTTTAGTAGTAGATAGTATAGTCCTCCAACTGGCGATACAAATATGGCTAGTAGTACACTTCTGCTTAAGTGCATTTAACAAGATTATTGTTTTTTATGCTTTCGAAGTTCCCAAGTTTTTTTCAGTGCACACATTTTTCTTTTGTTTTCACACTTATGTATTAGAAGTCTCCAAAAGCCGCTTTTTATGCAGACTTTTGTGTTGGCACATTGCCTGTAATTGTATTTGTGTCTTTGTCTTTATGTATATTCTAACGCCGAGTGTATGTGTATGTGTATGCAATCTTGGCCAACACGTGTGAAATTAAAAGAAATATTAAAGCAAGCCGCATACAAATTTTGGCTGCAAAGAAAAAATAAAAATAAATAAATACACACAGATATTCTAAAGACTGTCAGATGCTTACCAATGTTTTGGTGTTTGTTGTTGTTGTTGCTGTCGCTTTATATTTTAGTTATACAGATCTTATTCTTATATTTATAGATGGGATGTTTATGTGTTAGATGCTGCCATATTTTTCTTGGAAGTATTCATTGTACTCACTTCATTCACTTCTGCTGGCTGCTTATTGCTGTTTACCATATTTCTGATTATTTGTTCGCTGACTCTGGCAAATATTTGAATTTGCATTTGAATCCAAACGTGCTTGACACATAATACTCGGTAACTCCTCGGTACAAACACTTTTTCACCTTAACCCACGTGCAGCAACCATTTTTGTTGCTCGAATATTTTATGAATTTTAATGTGGCTCCCATTTGAGTGGAGTGAGCATTCCAGGTGTTCGAGATTCGACGTTTGGAGTCGTGCCCAACATCTTCGGCTTCTTTGAGATCTTCTTCAGGTATTGCTTCTTTGGGGACGTGCAAGTGACACAAATGCGACAAAGTGTAAAAGGTAACAAATGTGGAATTAGTTTGACACGTGTTAAGAAAGTCAGTGCTTGGAGCGTGCCTGTTGGAACTGCTGTTGAAAATTGTTAAAGTTCTTGGATTAATGTATGACTTGAATATATTTTACACTTTATAAATCTATTAAAAGATGATTTCAGGCACAGTATGAATATTTTTTGATTAAACGTAATATAATAAAGCAGCTATTAAAATTAGATTTGTATTTAAGAGGAGTTGATTTTCACTGTTGAAATTTCTAAAATTTTCAAAGCTTTAGTTTAAAAATTTATTTTATATTAGTTTATTTTATTTTTTATTTCATTTAATTTTATTTTTCTTTCCTTTTATTTTATTTTTTTTATTTTATTTTATTTTATTTTATTTTATTTTATTTTATTTTATTTTATTTTATTTTATTTTATTTTATTTTATTTTATTTTATTTTATTTTATTTTATTTTATTTTATTTTATTTTATTTTATTTTATTTTATTTTATTTTATTTTATTTTATTTTATTTTATTTTATTTTATTTTATTTTATTTTATTTTATTTTATTTTATTTTATTTTATTTTATTTTATTTTATTTTATTTTATTTTATTTTATTTTATTTTATTTTATTTTATTTTATTTTATTTTATTTTATTTTATTTTATTTTATTTTATTTTATTTTATTTTATTTTATTTTATTTTATTTTATTTTATTTTATTTTATTTTATTTTATTTTATTCCTTTTCATTTCATTTTATTCATTATTTAAATCTAGTATTAAGTAAATACTTAACATAATGTCAATTTACATTTTATATACAATCTGTCTTTATTAGACAATAAGTAAATTTACTAAATAATAATTAATACAATATAAATATAAAAGAAAGTTTCCATGGTTTAATACATGACTTAAAAAAAAAGTATTATTATTATTATTAATGGGGATAGAGATGTACTGCGACCCAAATGGATCTATTGTACCCCCTTCACGGCTCAGAGCTCTCCCAGAAGTCCAATAGCCTGCATATATTCCAGTATTTTGGTTGGACTTAGGGTAACAACGATCTCCGGTGAGAGAACGTACATGCCTAAAAACTTGTTTCTTTTGTTAATGACTGCCATGCATTCGCATAGTAAATGTATTGAAGTTTCTTCCTCCATGCTACAGAAGCGACATAGTCCACTATCCGCTATGCCAATTTTATTTAAGTGGCTGCGGAGCCTACAATGTCCCGTCAGGAGGCCCGTCAGGATCCTCACAGTATTTTTCCCGTGAGTTATCATGACTTTGAACCTCTTGCGGTTGTAGTTAGAGAGAAGGGCTTTTGCCTGCTTAAGTCCTGGTGTCTGTGCCCAGTGAAGCAGCCGTTTATTTTCCTCCTCCATTTTCAACAGGTCCCGTACCACATGGTTACCAATCCCACAATATGGTTCGGGTCCGATTAGCGGTGTTGCTGCACCGGTCCTTGCTAGTCTATCTGCCAGCTCATTTCCAGGAATATTGTTATGTCCTGGAACCCATCTAATCGTGAGCTTATTCCTAGCACCTAATTTGTCTAGTGCAGTTCTCACTTCTTTTACCAGCCCTGATGTAATCTTGGCTCTACTTAATGCCTTTATCGCTGCTTGACTGTCAGACAGGATGGATATGTCCCTGCCGTGGTAGTTATTTTGCAGATTGAACTCTGCACACCTTCCAATAGCACAGACTTCAGCTTGGAAGATGCTGGTGTGTCTGCCTAGTGATTCGTAATACTTTGTCCTGGGTCCTACTACCCCCAGGCCACTCCCTTCATCCGTGAGGGACCCGTCTGTGTACCACTTTATTGTTTGTGGTTTCATTGGGTGAACTGCCGAAAGAGATGTCCAGGCCTCTTTCGTGCTGAGTTTAATATCAAAATTTTGATTGAACCTGTACTCAGCTAGCATTTCATCCCTTGGATGCAGAAGCATAGGAATGTCCTTTGCTAAGTCAGCAGCATCTTTTCTGGTGAGGTTGAAGTCAACTCCTTCCCTCCCAATTCTTATTAACGTAGCCTTCCGCTGCATATCGATAACGATATGAAGCGGTGTGACATCCATTAATATTTCTAGGGCCGCAGTAGGACAGGTGCGCATTGCTCCTGTCATACATATGCAGGCCATTCTTTGTAGTTTCTGCAATTTTGTTTTGGTCGTGCTAAGGCGCGCCCTGCTTCCCCAGGCTATTGCCCCATACGTGAGCATGGGTCTGACAACCATTAGGTAGAGCCATCTTATTATTCGTGGTGATGTACCCCACGATTTCCCGGCAATGCTTCTACACGTAAAGAGAGCCCTTGAGCACTTATTTATCGTGTTGTCTACATGAGTCCTGAAGTTAAGCTTGGAGTCAAAGGTTACTCCAAGGTACTTGACTTCATTACTCGCTTCTATGCTGCATCCTGATAGGGTTATATTCCTCATCATTCCAAGTTTATATCTCCTTGTGAAGGGTACTATGACTGTCTTGGCAGGGTTAAGACTCAGGCCTGCCTTTTTACACCAGTCATTAGTCTCCTTGAGACCTAGCTGAATAATGTCGCAGAGTGTATCCTCATACTTGCCTCTAGCTATGATGACGATGTCGTCCGCATAGCCTTGACATAGTATGCCTCTGCCAGCTAGTCTCTCCAGTAGCTCATCTACTAGCAGACTCCATAAGAGGGGTGATAGTACTCCGCCCTGAGGGCAGCCTCTTGTCGTCATTACTGTGGTGGATTGCCCACCAATAGTTGCTGTGGCTAGTCTAGATGCCAGCAGTGAGTTTATCCATCTGCTGGTTGTTGCATCTAGGCCCCTTCTGGCCAGTGATGCGTTGACGGCCTCATGAGAGGCGTTATCAAAAGCACCCTGTATATCCAGGAAATCGCATAGTGCCACTTCCTTATGAGTTAAAGATTCCTCAATAAGGGTTCTTAACTGATACAGTGCAGTATCCGTTGACCTTCCCGCTCTGTATGCATGTTGCATCCTTTGAAGAGGTCGCTGCACTAGAAGTGTGCTTCTAATTCTGAAGTCTACCAGCTTTTCCAACGTTTTCAGCAAAAACGAAGTTAAGCTGATAGGTCTGTATGCCTTTGGATTAGTGATATCTTTCTTCCCGGCTTTCGGGATGAAGACCACTCTAGCTATACTCCATGCTGTAGGTATATGCCCTAGCGCAAGGCTGCTAACCAGTACTCTCCTGATAGGAGTCAAGAGGCTATTCAGTCCTTTTTGTAAAAGGACTGGATGTAACCCATCCACGCCCGGAGATTTGTAAGGCTGGAACGTTCCAATTGCCCATTTTAATCTCTCTGGCGTTACCGTTGACTTGGCAATGGCCCAGTCAGTGGCACATGATCTGTTTCTACCTATTGGCATGGTTCTGCCTTCCGCCTGTGAGGTGCTTCCAGGGAAGTGCATGTCCAAGAGGAGTTCAAGTTTCTCCTTATTATTGTTTGTAAAGGAGTTATCCGATTTCTGGAGTGCCAGATTAACTTCTGGCATTCTTTTCGAAATCGCTTTGTGAAGTCTAGCTCCTTCACTTGTGTTCTTAATGGCTTCGCAAAAGGTCCTGTAGTTCCTTCGCTTGGCCTTTCTGATCTCTCTGTTATACAGAGTTAGGCTATCCCGGTAAGCGTCCCACTCTCCATAGCGCTTTGCTGTATTGAAGAGATGTCGGGTAACTTTCCGTAGCTTTTCGAGTTGGGAGTTCCACCATGGCGCGTCCTTCTCCTTCTTTGCATTCCCAAGTGGGCAACTTTCATTAAAGGCGTTCACTATGCACGTGTTCAACTCCTCCACTGCGCGTTCCAGCTCAACAGGGTTTCTGGGCTTTCCAGATGCCCTGCTGGCTGTGTTTTGCGTAAGGGAGAGATTGAACTTATCCCAGTCTGTATTCCTGGGATTGCGTTTGCGTTCGCAACTCTTGAGATGTAACCCTAGATTAAATCTAATGATCCTGTGGTCTGACATAGACTCTTCAGGAGATACATGCCAATTGTTTATGTACGAGTTCAGTACCCTACTGGCCAAGGTTATATCAAGCACCTCGGATCTAGCCCTAGTTACGAAAGTCGGAACACTGCCGACGTTTATAATTTCTAGGTTACTACTTGAAATAAACTCTAAGAGAGACTCACCTCTAGCGTTTATGTCCGTGCTACCCCATACTACGTGATGCGCATTTGCATCGCATCCAATGATAACGGGTAGCTGCTGTCGCCTGCAGTGCTCCACAAGGGCTTGGACCTCGGGCGGTGGGCAGGTTTCATCCCCCGCAAAATAGACGGAGGCTACTACGAGTGCCTTCACTCCACCGGCTTCTTCGACCATGATAGGAACACAGTCACCAGTGAGGAATTCTGTAAATACATTACAATTAATACTTCTACTTGCCAAGATACAGGCTCTAGGGAGTGGGTCCCTATGGTCCCTAATTACCTTGGCGTCATTCACGTACAGTCCTTTTATGCCCTGGTTGTACCAGGGTTCCTGTACTAGGGCTAGCCCGAGGTGTTGTTTGGTGAACATCCTTGCCAGTACGGCCGACGCCGCCTTGGCACGGTGGATGTTCACCTGGGCTATCCCTATACTTCCGATCATAAGATCGGCTCCACCACCGGCGTCTGGGGTCTGGAGGTCGTCTCCAGATCCCCTTCTTCTTCCTCACCTAGCTCCATTGCTAGTTCTTGTGAGGACATTGGAGGTTGATCCTCAATGTTACAGCTCGCCTCGATTACTGTGACATCGAGTTCCTCTTCATCATCAGCTACATCTATCAGAGAGTCAGAGGTGTTCAGACCCTCCGTTTCAACAGCGGGTTGGGTGAGTAGGGCCGGCTCATGCAATGTTTTGGCAGCCGTTTTGCCCTTTCTCAGCCCACTCACTGGTATACTGCCGAACCTATAGTTCAGCTTGTGTCCCTTCTGGATTATTTCGGCACAGGAGCTATCGTCAATGCCGAGGACGAGGAGTAAACCACCTCCTTCGCTCTTCCTCGACAATAACCTCCAGTGCTCCGTATCTAGAAGGTTTTGCTTCCGTATAAGCTCCAGGACCCATTCGGTCGGCTTGTCCGTTCTGGGACAGAAAATGGTGATATTGTGTGACGACGGTATGTCGTCTCCCATTTTTGTCTCTAGCGGGACCCCTTTCCACATACTAAGGGTGGGAACCGCTAGCCGCAACCACTCAGCCGACCCTTCGTCAGCGCAGTCCACGACTAGATGCCGGACCCTAAAGTGGACTCCATCAAACACTATTGGGGAGTCCCAGCCTGAAGTGACCAGCTCCTCCAATATTGCTTCCTCAAGCAGTGTCAGCTCTTCACTGCTGAGGATTACCTGAGGATACTCCTCAGGCACTATCGCAACCTTTACCTTTCTAGCTGCGGCCGCGTACGTTGGCCTCTCTTCGGTCACCCTGGGTGTCAGGGGTTGGTCCCTGACTTCCAGAGCAGCTTCAGAGGTGCTCACCGCTTTTGCTGGCCTCTCTTCGGCCACCTTGGATGTCGAGGGTTGGTCCTCGACTTCCAGAGCAGCTCTAGAGGTGCTAGCTACTTCCGTAGATACTACTGCGGTCCTTGTTTCCACACGCACCCTCTTTGGCGTGTCGGATGGTGGCGTGAGTGCACTGCTCAGCCTTTTCGGAGCAGGGGTAGAGCCCTGCTCCTGCTGAGGACGTGGCTGCTTTGCCAGTGCCAGTGCCTCATCAGGTGATTTACCCTGCTGCAGATACCTAATGTACCATTTCACCTTGGCGCCGCTCAGCCCTCTGCGGTTCGGGTCATCCCGAGCCCCAGGTTCGCCAAGTTCAGGTCTTGGGGGCTTCACTTTGCCAGCTTGCCTTGGGTTGGCACTGCTGCTAGTTCCGGCTGCCGGGTGTGGTGTAACACCCACTACACGGCCTCCCGAACTCTGCTTCTTCTCATTTATTCTCCTGTCAGGAGCTACTTTTGGTGATTTCACCAATGAGGGCCGCTCCCTGTCGAGGTCACGGTCCTCAAACTGTTTTGCAACAGCTCCCGCAGTTACACCCTGCGGTATTTTTATAAATTTTTCTTTATTCATACTCATATGGACCCACGAGTAGCGGAGAAATATACTGTCCACCCGGGCAGAGATCCGCAGTACCCGGGTAAGGCTCACCAGACTAGGCGGTCGCCACTTGCCTAGACTCTCCGTTAGTGACTGGGCTATTTATTTTCCGGGCCCCCAGCCAGGCTGACTCTCGGCACGGGTCGAATGACACCTTAGTCCGGCCCGGAAAAAAGTAAGTTATTTATAATATATATTTACTACTTATCGGAATCATTTTATTAAAAAACTTTCTTTTGAGTATTAATAAAAAAATATATATATTAAGCATAGATAACCAAAACATATGTTTTTTCTAATGACTACTAAAAGGAATTATAATACAAAAATAATATCACAAAAAAAAATATACCCAATTCGGATTTTATACGGTCTTTTTTTACACGGTTTTAAAATACGGTCAAGAGAAAAAATTTTTGCACAATTTCCCCTTTTTAATTTATTTGAATAGCAGCGTAAGGATTTACTTTATGTCCTTTTTTACAACGAATCTACCTTGTAAAAACAGAATTAGATGTATATTATTATTTATTTTTTTAATTATATTTATTTACAATCTATCCTTTAGACAATAAGTAAATGTTTTGGAAATTATAAATTAACAGGAGAAATAGTTAAACTCTAATGAGAAATACCTAATGCTTTTTTAAGTATTATATTATATAATATTATTATATTATAAAAAAACAAAAAAAAAAATGTCGAAATGACTTGGAGGAATGTATACCTACCTAATGCTCTAAAAAAAAATTTATATAATCTCTTATGAATTTGTTGTCTTCTATATAATTTTTTTTTTTTAAATTTTCTTACATTAACTATACTTTAACTATTTATGTAAGTAGGTGCATATCTTAAAAAAAACATGTGAATCCAGTAAGCAAAATATTTTGACATTTTTATTTTAAAACCATTTCTGTACAAAATCGTTACAGAGTATCTCTATTTCGGGGAGCGATTCTCATTTTTAGTTTATATTTCAATATCGTTAGACCATTTGTGCGTACCATAAAAATACTTATGGTATTAAAGGTATGCTATTTTTAGCAAAAAAAAAAAGAATGTATGTACCCTTACTAAGTCGACCACTTTTTATTGAGTTCTAAATTAGTCATTTCCTATAAAAAAAAAAATAAAATTTTTATTTGATTTAGTTGAGTCGGTGTTATAGCCATTCAAGTATTGAAGACCAAACAGCGGGTATAAAATTATGTTTATATCTTTAAGAGCTACAATTTTAAAGCCAATTTATAATAATTTTTTTAACATATTATGGAACCCAAGATTTCTCCATTGAGTGTTTATTAACACAAATCATATAATTCAATTAAAGTTAAAAAGTATATTTTGTTTAACATTTTTGTTAGCGCAGTATAACCTGTATATACTGTGTAGACATTCATAAAATTTTAATTGTTATGTCGCTATTTTTTATTTTTAATTTTTCACTTTAAGTGCAGCCCTTGTGTGAGCTGTCGCCATTTGTAAGAAAATTGCTGTGAAATAAGTTGGATGCGTGTCTGACACGCTCTCTCTCTTGTTTTCGCCATTGCAGTTCGCCATTGTTGTTGCTGTTGCTGCTGCTGGTTTTGCTGTCTGTGTAAACAACACTCGCATGCACACACACAAACAAACAAAACACACACATACACATACACACAGGCACATTAAAAACACCCAGCGAAAAGAATTCACCACAAATCTACTTAAAACACAATTAAGTTGAATGCAAATACAGTTGACGACATAGCTGACTGCCACGATGACTGGCAATGTGAAAAATGCAGGACGAGTGTTGAAGGGCGGTAAGGGCGGCACAGTGGCGTGGCAAGGCTATAGGCGTCCAATGCAAACAGGCAGTTAAACAATGCCAAACGGCATAAGGCTGCTGCAATGCGTACTCCTTATAGATGTATGAATATGTATGTAAATGCACTATATACACTACAGTGTAAAGAACTATCTTGAACGTAACTAGTGCCGAACTGGTTCAAAAAGGACTATTTTGGATGAAGATGTAGGTTAGAGTCCCCAAACTTCATATGTAGAGTGAGTTAGATTTACTCTTGACTTTTTCTAAAAGCGCATCCCACGAACCCAAGAAACTTATTTTATTAAATTCGCTTAAAATATTTAATGTATCAAATCTAAACTTAGCCCGAACCGTGTTGTATTTGAGAAGTTATGTATACTTTTTAGGTATTTTTATATGTTCATACAGTATTAGAGAGAGGAAGCGATAGTTTTTGCTTTATTATTAAATTTGTTTTGTCTTTTTAGGGATGGTAATTTTTTTTACAGCACAATCCACTTTTGGCGTTTTTCATATATTTTTAATTTAACGATTATTTGTCTGTAACAAAAGTAATAAAACAAATAGTTCTTTAATCTTTTTTCTTTGTTTTTCGTAAAATATACTTCGCGAAAATTTTAATTTAGCTTAGAAAATAACTTTTTTTTTTTATTTGAGAGATAGTTTAAAAATGCTAAAATAGCCGCCAAGTTGTTGAAGGCGAAAAACCCTGAAAGTCGGTTATATATACCTAAATATATTTTGGATATATTTAGGCTATAACTAACAACATGATTAATAATAATCAGCTTTTTACAAGTGAATTTTGCATACAATATAAATTATTTTTCATTAAAATGGTGAATGATGATCTTCCTCTCTAAAAACAAATAAAAACTTTAATTATTAAAAAAAAATAAACAAGAAGAAATCATCATCATACATACTTTTGAGGCTGTTTAATTAAAAAAATAGTATTAAAAATATGTCCACACTCATTGGCGCTTTTTATAACACAATTTCGGGCAGAAGTGCCCTACATGTGTCGATGTTAGTTTTTCTACTTTCTGCCTTTCTTTTCGATAAGGGAACACCATAATTGTAGACTACGAAGAGTACAAGACCCATAGCCGCAGCATTCCTAGGACTGAGTACTTCTCACGCTCTAGATCGAGACATAGTATATGATTGTAAAGCTATTATAATTTTCCAACTAATACAATTTATTGCAGGGTATGTGTGTAAGAGAGTATACCCAAGGAATGCGACTTACGTTATTTTCATAATAATAATATTACAAAAGAAAAAATAAAGACGCGACAGCAGCGCAGCAAAAAAGTAAAAAGCTTTAAAAAATGAATAGTGAATGGTGGAAAGAAGTAAGGGTCTATCTGGCTCAAGTTAACCTTAGCATGAAGAGAGAGCGAGATTGAGCGTGGTGAGAGCGAACGGTGAGTAGTCAGATGTGGCCTCATATGTGTGGAAAATGTTGAGCCACCTTGTCGTAACTGCTGCCGCTACCGCTGCTGATGACTTAAAAGTTAAATTTGTTTTTGAGTGAACTTAAATCAACTTTTGTGCGCCAAAGCAATATACCAGCAACAACAAGAGCAATAATAAAAATAAAAATGAGACGAAGAAACTTTTGGAATGGGTTCTTTTTGGGTAACTTAACTCAAGTCAAGCCAGGCGAATTCATCTTAAGGCTAGGCAAGTCAAAACACACGTTAAGGCAAAAACTCTTCCAAGGTTTTTTTTTTTTTTTGGCAAATTTGTGAAAGCGTAGACAAGTAATTGATAAAGCTACCGCAAAAGTATGCACATTGCCGAAAACGAAAGGAAGCCAAAGGAAAACTTATGAAACAACTTGAAATGCATATGGCAAATTGCTTTACTGTGCTGGAATTGTCTATTACTCAGTTTATGCGGAAACGAATTTTATGGTTTTCTGCAATACAAAAGGAATTTTCTGATAAATTCATGTAAATTGAACATGCTTTTAACTGAATTTTTGTTACTTTCCACATAACTGGGTGTATTTGCAGATTGGACTTCTAGTATGCTTGTTTAGATTTCCAGGAATATCTTTATAATAAAGGACGGCATTTGGAATTAAAGCCTTTTGACTGCCTTCGAGCAAGCTACGTGCTTAGAAATTTATGATGTCTTTATTCATAATCTTTGCAGTACGCTTATAATTGAATATCAATTTGAAATTTTCACTTATGTATTGTTATATATATATAAATATAAAGATCTCAGATTGAAAGTAGGTATAAAGGTTGTAGGTATAACGAGAAGGTACGAAATTAGGACACAGAAACAATTTATTTTTAATGGAAATATCTTTTATAAGTACATATATCAAGAAAAAACATCGTCTTATTAAAAAATAACATAATTCGATTTTTTAAAAGTTCTGATATGTATATACATATAAATTGTTAATAGTTAAAAGCAAATAATCGGCCGTGCACCGGAAAATAAATCCGAACTGTTTATTCGGATTCGTGTTGAAACCGAATGTTTGGTGCCGCCACTTTCACCAAACCGAATTTTTCATGTGGTTTGAAACCGAGAGTTTTGTTGCAAGAGGAATTAATAAATTTAAAAAAGCACCAATTTTATACTGAATTTTTTTTTATATTCTTAGATTATGTTCATGTCAACTTTAACCCTCCGTCGGACACATATTTTTAACCCTTCGGACGGACACATGATGCCTGGCTGGACCCCTATGTATTTACATACATTTATATGGGAATATACCTCATGTTTCGGCTCAATTATATACCAACGAGGTATATTTTCTTAAATAATCACCATTCTGTATCGATCTGGCATATGTTGAGCTACTTGCCTGAGGAAATAAATATTCGAAAAAAATTTGAATTTGGAAAAAAACGGGTGTTTTTTTTTTTTTTTTTTTTTTTTGATTATTCTGATTAAATTTAATGTTGCTCGAACGAAAGTAAAGGGATTTAAATGTATTTTATTATGAAATATAATGCAAGATCATTTATGGACTCTTAGGAACACATAGAAAGCAAGTATGAGCGATTTTACTGTGTTGTTGACACACGGGATTGCTGCAATTATTACAAAAAAAACGAGTTTTGCGACGCAGCTTATCGCCTCCTTGCAAACAAATGCGACAGTCTCTCTTGGTTGTGAGTGTATCGGCGCAGCTTTTATTTGCAACGATCGCATTTTCTGTAATATTGATTGGTCTGCCAAAAAATTCTTCAACGGCCAAGCGTGTGGAAAATTGACAAATGACGTGTGCATTATTCATTCAACTTTCGACGTTAGCGAGAACTGAAGTGATCGTCTATTTCCTTCCACTTCTTTATAAATGCAATAAGAAAATCCATAACATTTAAAATGTTGCAGAAGAATGCATACGTCCAACGTCTTGTCGGTCGTTTTGTTGTGAAGTGTGTGACCATTTCGTCCATACAGTCGACACCCACTTTATTTTTGTTATAAAAAAGGATCGCTTCGGGTTTTTTTTGCTTCGCCTTCACAAGATTTCGAATAATGATAACTTTCAACAGTAAGTTCACGACCTTATTCTTTTTGGGCACATAGCTGGAAATTGATACACTGTTTTCGTGAAAACCAAAGAAAGATGAATGAACTGGACGAGAAACATATTTTTTGATCTCCGGAGGAATACATCTTTTGTTGGCTATTATGGTGCCAACAAGTGCGAGACCAACAGCAGCAAGTTGTTTAGCTGCATTCAATGTTGTAAAAAAATTGTCGGTCACAATGTCGGCCGCTGTTCACGTAGCGATTTGCAAGTTCCATCAACAAATTCTCCCCTTGATTTACTTCACGCTCGAGTCCTTCTTTGCCAGTGTATAATTTTCCTTGCAAAGGATATTTTGTTTTTGCATCGCATGCCCGCCATACTTTTATACCATATTTTGCTGGTTTCGATGATATATATTGGGTGAATTTAATTCGACCACGATATCGAGCTGTCTGTGTGATAAGTGAACATATATGGCAGTATGAGCCCATAAATAATATGAAATATTGAAAAAACGCACGAAGAGCGGTCGATATTGATCAAATTTCATGTACTTCCATACAAAATATATAGGGGTCCAGCCAGGCATCATGTGTCCGTCCGAGGGTAAACTTTTTTAAATCCTTTTTTTCGTCCGTCTTAAGGACTTTTTGATATTTCTACTATACATGGATCGATAGCCAATAAAATTTTAGGAACCTACCTGGAAGCGCAAGTCGATATCTAAATTAGAAATACTTTGAATTAACGGTCAAAAACGAAATAGGTCTGGCCAGACCCAGGTGTCCGACGGAGGGTTAAGTTAGATATTTATTGACAATTATTTTTAATTATTTTTTTTCTGACTCAACCCAAACAGAGGGCAAATACAGGATTTATCGATAAATGTGATGCTGATTTTACAGTGCTTATTGCCAAAAATGATAACTTATCACTTGCCTCTATTTTTTGCATTTTAGATAAATTACACTAGCAAAATATGGACAAAAATGCAACTAAAAATTGCAGCTATTGGTTTCCACAAAAAGGCTTAAGAAATAAATTTTTTAAAGATATTTGTTTTTTAATCAAAAATATCAGCAATCATTTTTACGAAGCAAGAAATTTTTTTTGAGCCTATTAAGTTTTAAAATTGTTATTAAGCAAGCTATGAAAAACGTGATTGCTCAATTTTCAGGTTTCAAGAAAATTGCAAATTTCCTTTTGCATAAACCAAGTACACATATGGTGTATGGTATGTGACTCACTGAGTGTGTGTTTTTGGGGGTGTGGGAACGCGTTTCAAATTAATTGTGCGTGTGCCAGGGACTGTCAAACTTTTGCTTTTCAATTTTACAATTTTCAGCAACCAATGTTTTGCCTCATTAGTTCGACTCTGTGCAGCAGCAAGGGGCACGACGTGAGTGACGCAATGAGTAAGTGAGTGGGGGTCTAAGTACTAAAAAATTTGTTAGTGCATTATTCTTCACGTTTATGAAGCAGTACACATGCCAAACTGCGCTGGCACCTTGGCATCCAGGTATTCAAGCATCTAGTATATATAAAAAAGCTAACAAGGGCAGCAGTAAGTAACGCTTGGACCCGGCCAGGTTGTGCCTCTGCGTCTTGCAGTTGGTGTTGCACCGTTTTGGGAGAGGAATTTCCTTGCCATAAATTTACTAAAAGCTTTTTCAACGAAAATTTGTAGCTACCTTCCGCTGACAACATGCCTCACATAGCATTGGGGTCTTCTCGCGCTGGCCCTGCGCCGCACTTGGCCGCTGTCACGCCACTCTCCCTCACCCAGTGTTACTCCCGCTCTTAACTTGGCTAGCTCATTTTTCTCGCTTCTGTAGCGGCTGCAGCCAAAGCAAAATTTACGCCTCTACCTTCATTATTATTGCACTTTGCTGCTTCTTATAGCAGTTGTTGTAATACTCTGCACCCAAAAGGATATGGGGCATAAATGTTATCAACTTGTAGGTAACGCTTAAGATCCTGAACATGCAAAACAATATGTTTAGCAAAACAAAGGAAATCGTTTAAGCCAAGACGTAGGCTTTGTTTCTCTTGGTGCAAAAATGCGATAATCATGAGATGTTCCTCTACATTCGAAATTTTTCAAGCAAAAATTTGAATCTCTTGAAATCAAATTCAAATTTGTTTGGAACTTTACATGAAATATGAAAAATATTAAGTACTCAACGTTATTTTACCTCTTACACCCACAATATTAATGTAGAAAATAGAGGTTTTTCAGAGGCGAACCAAGAATCATTTTCAACTAATTGCCTAATAAGCTTCAAAAATCGATTGAAAACTGTGGAAATTCCATTAAATGGTTAAAGAAATAAAATATTTGAAATAACTTAGAGTATTAAATTCTCCTATAATAAAGAATTTGAGTAATCTTTATAAATACATATTTTAATAGTAAGTACTATTATCCGAAATATTCGCCTTTGAGCTATTGCAGTCACAATTGGCGTTTTGTAAGGTTAGGTTAGAAACAAATTCGATTGGCGGATTCGGATTTAGCATCACGACACTCATCTCAATGATAACTTGAATCAAAAATAATGCCATTAAAAGTATATCGATATTGGTATAATCGATTAGACCACTATGAGGCAAAAGTCGATTGATTTGGAAAAACTATATGTATATCTATAACGACTTAAAATTTTGTAAGTTTGAACCAGATTCGCTATTTATTCCTAAATGAGTTGATTTTATTTCGCGAAATTCTAATTATAACTCCGAAATTAGCAACTTTTATAAATGGTATCAGCATACCAATATAATTTCTTATTATTAATATTAAATTCCCTAGAAATTGTTAGCTTAAGTATCAAAAATAATCGCCTTCATGACGAAAAATGTATCTTTTTTGATATAATCGAGTAGGCCACTATTGCGTAAAAATCGATAGGTTTGAATAAATTTTTGGAATATTTTCATCGATTTTAAAAAATTAATAGAAATTTTTCTTAAATATCTAAACTGAATTACAGAACTATCACAAACCAAACACGCTCACCTTTAATGCCTATCGATCGGGTATTGATTTAATCGAGTGTTTAATACATAAACATTTAGTACAAAAATTTTTAGATATTCATATTTCGTAAACCAATCAAAACATTTGAAATCCATTTTTTTTTTCTTGACTGTCATTTTTAATGTTTTTGATTCTGGCTTCCCTTTCTGCTCTACGCAGAAACAAAGAAAAGAGTGTTGCCCCACGATTTTGTGAAAAAATACGAACAGGCTTTGTCGCCGCAAGCAAAACTTGAACCGAAGGACTCTCAAAGGTGACGTTTTCATTTTAAAATAAGCGTGCTATTCAAGTCGGTTAGATATATTTTTACTAGGTTGGTACAGCTGTTAATGACATGAATGTTAAATTTCCTGATAATATCTTCATTAGTGTTTGAGTAACGCTTGATTTTTTGAAAATCCCTAAGTAAGTTTTTCGTTTTAGAAAAAACACATAAAAAAAAAAAAATACCACAAAGACGGCCTAAAAAAAGATTAAATTTAGTTTGTAGCGACACACTTTTTATACTTGACGCAAAAAAAGTTGCAGTTTTTGTTTGAAAACATTTTTAAATGCTGCATACAAATAAAAACAGCAAGATTTTGACTAGTGGTAGATATGATCTCTAAGCCATTAGTATAAATACTGTGAGAATTAAGGTGTATTGAATAGTCGTGGGTACAGGATATAGTTCCGACCTTAGCCAGGCCACTTTTTGTTTTTGCTGTTGTTGGCGCACATTTCTTGGCTGGCGCTGTGTGTCTTTGTGTATATTTGCGGGCGATGCCACTTGGAGCAATGAGGCAGTGTTGCAGGCAGGCAACCGCAGACAATTTGGCAAACGTGCAAAAGAAGTTTCTAAATAAAAGTGCAAACTAAATGAGCATTTAGTCTGTGTGTGTGTATGTGTTTGTAAGTGTGTGCACATCGTAAATTCCTGTTGAAATATTTCTGTCGTCTCACAATTTAACGTTGGATCTTTCTCTGGCTTTAGATCTGGTCCTGACTATGGTGCGGTTTTTGACTCTGTCTTTTTTTGCACGCTGTGCGCTCTAGTTAAAGTTATAGCTTTAAAGCCGCTTTACAACATTGCGTATACTTTATGCCTTATGTATATGTATGAAAATGTTTGCATTTCAAATTAATTATGTGTAGGCTGTGTGTTATGCCAAAAGCATGATACTATATGTATATACTTATATACTATGTGCGTGCCACATCAACGCTTTGACAAAGTCGAGGCCATCCATGCGACGCAGTAGGCACAATAAAATGGTTTAATGAGGCGCAACGTCCCAGTTGCTGCTCACCTTATATGGCTACAAAAACACGCACTTATATACATGTATATAGTAGTCCCATATACGATGTACATTTATGCAGATGCTGAGTTAGACATATACCATATATATGTGTTTGGCTGCTTGGACGTGTGACAAAGTCCACGTTTGTGCACAAGTCTTTCAGTGTCTACATAAAACGCGCACATGACTTCATTAGTGTAATGAAAACAGGTAAAAATGTCAAGGTTGGATTGTCATCATCAGCATAGAAAACAGCAGATAGACAACGCCATAGCCAACACCATTGCTGTTCCTATAGCCCATCAAAGTCATCATATTCATCACCACAGTCGTCCTCGTAGGAGTCATCATCCTTGTTGTCCCTTCGCAGGCTAAGCTTAGCTTAGCTGGCAAAAGGTTAACACTTAGAAAATGGCTGACAAAGTGCAAGGACGTGCTGGAGTTTCGTTTTGAATAACAAATTTAATTAAGCTTAATACACGAGTCTTGTTTTGTTTCTATAGTTTAAGTTTGGAACAGGAAACTCAGTAAATGTGACTCTGCTTGCTAACAAATCTTTGCCTTTCAAAGAGCATAATGATTTCGAAAAGCATTCTGAGAACCAATTTAAGGTAAATTTAAATAAATATTTTATGTACTTACACTATTTTATTTTTTAATTGTAAAAGTCATGCCAAGACAACATTTAGATCAGTAAAATATTTTTCTTTATTATGGCATCACTATAATGAACGCCACTGATTCGTTGGGTCTCGTCCATATGAGTGGTCGGCCTATTCAAAAAGTCTAGCTCGGTCAAGTCAGACAGTATCGGTGACCAATTTGCGCCCTAGGCTGTGTCATCTTCAAATATGTTTGGCATTCATACCATTAAATTTTGTTCACAAGAAATTGGTAGTCATCATTCGTTGATGATGACGTCAATGCCGTTAACGGTTTGAAAGACTTACGATAATGTTTCCCATCCATCCGAAACACTGACTTTCACCACCAATGTTTTGCACTTGTTCATCCTATGAATATTTAGATATCTTTTTTTTTTTTAATAAATAAGTTTTAATATTCATATGTAAAGCTAGGCGCTGTTATTAGTTATTTGTTGCAAGTCTCCTTGGCCCCAATGTAGCCAAAGTATTTACCATTTCATCCACAAATACATAAAGCTTTAACTTGAACTTCTTTTCAACTGGCATATCTTACCAGATTATTGCATTTACTTGGCCAACATAAAGTTATCCATTGACTGTTTGCTTTTAGTGCATATGTCTTTGTAACGCCATCTAGACAAACATACAAAATTAAAGTAAACATGTTAAAACCATAAAAATGTTGCTTACAAAAGAAATGCAGTCGAGCACAACAAAAAATATTGTTAGAAAAAGCAGCGAACAAGAACAGCAACAAAAAAATATGAAATAGACAATGGGATGCCCTGCAATTATTTTGAAAAGACGGTACTAAATAATATTAAAAATAGTACAAAAAATATGGATACACTGGTACATTTTGGCGCTTATTAAGCGCTACACTACTTTTTTTATTTAAGCATAATCTGTCGATTTTTTTTTTTTAATAATGTTGACGATTGTAGAGGTAATATATTCAAGGAAAATGAATTATTGCAGTTTTTATTTTTAAGGACCACTTATTATTAAATTGGTTTAAAATTTATATTTTTAAAGTTTCCACCTAACTTTAAATTGTTCCAAGTTAATTGATAAACTTCATCTGCGTATGGATAATGCCACTATTTAATTTTTATTTTTTTGGATCTCTATATTTTATGATCTCTGAGAGCAAGTTAGTTCAAACGAACTGTTGAACTAGCCAAAATTTTAACAAGCATTTCAGTAACAAGAACTTATTGTCTGACATGGCTCCAACTGCCTGTTACATACGTTACACAAATTTTGTAATACCCTTGACCCTATGAGTATAGGGTATGAAAAGAGCAACAACAATAACTTCAACAACAAACATAGGAGCGACAAGAGCGGCAACAATAAGAGCGTAACAACAAAAAGCGCCAGAGAAATCATGTAGAAAGCATTGGCTAGCTGGCATTTCCCTTTCGCCCCCCCAACGCTCTCTCAGTGCCACTCATTCACTCGCTCTCTCTTCTCCTATCCGATCCAGCTGCGTGCTACGTTTGCACAAACACTAAGGCAATATTTTTTGTGCAAGCAACGAGAAAGAGAGCAAACGCGTCTAATGCACAACAATGGCGGCCAAGTAGCAGCATGCTTGAGGGGCGCAGCCCTGGCATGCTGTGAGCCATATAAGAGATATGTTCGGGACCAGGGATGGGTTACCGTTACGGATGGCAAAATATGTGAAATCATGAATAAAGTGCCATGTGCACAACTTTCAAACATTCGTTTGGCTGCATGTTTGTGTGTTGCCACCATTTTTTTCTACTTGCAACAGCTTCTTTAGCTTCTTCATGGCCGCGTTTTTATGTTGCCGCTGGGCGCAAGTAAGCAAAATCCCCGCATGCCCTCTTTCTATGCCACAAATGCAGCATGCAACTTGACTTTGCCGCTGGCTGTTGCAAGGCATTTCACTTTTCACTGTCGCCGCTGCCGTTGTCGAAGTCGACGTCGACGTCGATGCTGTTGTCGACGTTACATGCAACAAAGTGAGTTGGGGACTGCCAACTAACTGAGTGTGAAGCAAAGCAGAGCAGCGTAAAGAATAATCGATGGCAAAGTTTTCCTTTTTTCTTCATTCCAGTTGCACAGCAGGATGCAATGTGTAAAGAATTATGCCACGCCCTTCATTCGCAACTTGGGCAGATCAACAACAAAACAATAAGTAAAGAAATAGTTTCTTTAGGATTAAAAGACGATTGAATACTCTTCTGCAAACAATTTTTGAAGTGCTTTAAAATATATCATGACGAAAAAAATATTTGAGCTACCACTTCGGGAGCCTTGCTTTGTAGTTAATATTATTAATATGTGAAAGGTACGAGATTTTCAAAATATCAAAACATGTTAATCACATTGAGGTACATATTGCGCGAATAAGCAGCTCTTAAAGGCAAGATACTGATGATCAGCATAAAACTGTGCTGCGGTGTGGTATTTTAATTAATAATTAATATAATTAAAAAAAAATGGGAATAGGTTTGATTTATTATTATTTTTTTCAATCAAATGGAAGACTACGCTTAATATTGCACCTTAAATAAAATTTTTTACAATTAAAATTGATTATATATCTTATTTGTCATGTTTTATTCCCAGCACCCAAAGGGTTAAGAGCATACAAGTTTTGTGCAATACTATATAGAGATAGATTAAGATTAATAGATTCTTCAACAGATGCGTTACATACCAAAATTTATTATTATAACCCCGGGTAGTTTTTGAGCCATGTACCTAGATTTTGAATACCACACAATGAATGCGCACAATCCCTCTTTAGATCAAGTTTATTAAATTAAGTCGATTTATTGCTCCTGTTTAGCCAAGCTGTTAAACCTTGGCATAGACAAATACCACCAAAGTAAAAACTTTGCTAATTTCAGTCCCCCTTACCCTTATAAACTACTACAAAATTTGACTATATGTATTGCAAACACGCAGTAGTAAGGAAAATTTCCAAATACACTTGAGATACCTTTTTTGACTTAACTTTCGATCCTCATAAAAATTGTTAAAAATTGACGGAACTAATAGGTATAAATAGTAGATAGTTAATGATAAGTCTTGACCCTATGGATACATTATTCTTTACAAAGTTTTCTTTCCGTAACTTTAAGCAAAAATATATCTTCTCATGGAAATACTCGAACTGGCAAACGCAGCTAAAACAGCTGGGTAAATCAAGTATACGCAAACGCTTGTGTATGGAAATAAAAAAAATTTGCATATTAACCCCGCCATGGTAAACAAAAGTGCCACTATGAACTTGATTACACTTTGAAAAGTTCTAGCTCCAAATTTTAGCATGAAATCATGAAAAAAAAACGTTTTTTTTCATACAAGAGTTGCATGCGAACCCAGCCAGCCTCGCAAAGGTGTCAATTGATATTGCCTGCAACAAAGTGAGGCAGCTAAATGGGCGAGGCAATGGCGTCAGGCATAGGCAACAATCGATGACACAGTTCCTTTGTGCCTGCTAGAATTATGCCATGTCCTTTACACACACACGCATACACAGACACTCTCTAACACACTTATATATATGCATATTCGTAGCGTTTTTTATTAAAAAAAAAAAAGAGGAAAAACGTTAACTGCAGCGTATGGAAATTTATTTACGCTTTGAATGTCGCTGTCAAGCTCACATGTTTCCAATATGAGACCAGCCCGGGAAAGCATTCGTCACGTCCAGTTTTCATTCAAGACTCCGTCCGGATGTTGTTGTTGTTCGTGTTGTTGTTGCTTTTTGTTGCTGCTCTTTGACAACATCGTTTCACTTGCAGTTTGACGTTAAATCATGCAAACACTTGCACACACACGCATAAACGCTCATACACACACTCACGCACTAACTCTCATACACACTCACTAACAGTCGCTCTCTCACTTTGCATTCATTTCTCGCTTGTTCAGCACCGCCGTTTGCTTGAACTTTATTTTTTTTTTTCTCATTTACTAAGTTACATTTTCGCTAAACCATTGGCGTAGATAGGCGGAAATTAATGGAGTCGATTTCTCACATGATCAAAAGATACTAAATAAAATACTATTATGCATGATCCAAAGATTTAAAGGTGACACAAGGCGCAAGTGCGTTTGTCGTGTCTCTCTGAAAAAGATAGCACTGCTTTAATTTAATTTTAAATGTTTTTTTTTAAAGGCATCAACAGGCAAAATGTAACCATAGGCATTCACTAAGCATTTGATAGTTGATGACCCGCAGGATTGTGATACAACATGTATTTTTTAATTATAATAAATTAGCAATTCGAATTATCGCCTTACGCAGTTATTTTTATTATCTATCTTGGATCACAGTTGATATTAATTTGTCTAAATACACTAAAACTATTTTTTTTTGGTTTATTTCATTTTTATTTTATTGGCAATTAGTGAAAAATATTTAAAAACAAGTTTGATTTATTGTCAAAAACTGGAGATAATAGTCATTTTCTTCTTTTCTTAGAAATTATTACAGCAACAATATGGCAATTTTCATTTTTTTTTTCAGTGTAGAACTTAAAAAGTATGACGTTCTTTGCGTACCAACTTCGTACTTGAGAGACTTTTGAGAGTTCGAAAAATGCTACTTTATTAATCTTAAAAGAAGTTTACTTATAACTGAAAGAAATAGAAATTACAAATAAACAGAATATTCAAAAAACTCAAGAATCTTCTTTAAATATTGCAGCAACATTTTCAATAACAGAGCCCTCTCAAAAAGCTGTCTACGCCACTGCCACATCCATTTCCGGTATTTTATTTTTATTTTTTTTTTTGCCTTTGCTCATTTTTCTGCACTATGCTTTGCTTTTTTGGTTTTGTTGTGTTTTTGCGCTTTTTTGTTTTTTTTTTGTTTTGGTCTCCATTTTGCTAGGAAAAGCAGCGCAAAAATGTCAGCTGAGCTTTAGTGATGAAGGGTGCAGCTTAAAAATGAATCATTTGACTTTTTTCTTATTAAATAATTTATAAGAATTAGTTGAGATTTGCATTTTTTGTGCGTTTTTTCTTATTCTCGCTGTTTTTCTATGTGCTTTGCTGGATGCAGTTGCTTGTGCCAGGCGCAGGAGAAGAAGCAGCGGCAGCTGCAATGGCATATAGAAGCAAATTTCATTTTAATTTGAAATTTATTACATGCAATTTTTATTGCCTGTTGTCTGACTTTATTTTTATATAGTATATATTCTGCTTAACTTAACTTATAAATTTACGCTTACTTGGGCTGTGTAAAGTGTAAAGTTAGTGTTGCCTAGTTTTAGGGGCATTTCCGACAAAGTGCAGTTAAAATAAATTTAAAATGTAGGTGAAGTTGCATCAAACAGTTAAAGGATATTAAAGTTTAGGTATTTAACATGATATATAAATGTTAAGTTCTCGGAAGACTTTTATTTGACCGAATGATAAAATTGGTAAAACTAAAAATAACATGACCGATTAATTGTGAATGTTAAATTAGCGCTGGGGGGATGCCGTCCCAACCGATTCCAAAACGTCAAGCAATTTGTGCGGTTGACGATTGAAGTATGATATATTTTTTCAAAAAGAAGAAATGCTTCATCAAACTATGCTTAAAAACCCCGAGAAGCTAGTCTGATCAGGGTATTCACGTTTGCTGTTGAGTTAAGCAGTTGCAAATTTGATGACTTTTGCAGCAACAAAATGCGTAGAGCTGAGATTTAACTCTCATCTCAACTTTTTATCAACCTAAATCCAATTATAATATAGATCCAATTCTAAGCTGTTGAATTGAGGAGAAAGTGTTGCAAAATAATATGTTAGCGGCAATTTCACCACTATAATATTTTGAGTCTTGTGCATATTCTTTATTAAATGAAGGCATTATTTCTTTTAGTGGGCTGAGGTAACATTAAAACGGAAAAGGGTTCTAACGCGCCAAATTTAAAATTTGCTAATCTAAAAAAAAACTTATAAACTAGCAAAAAGGGTGTTCACGCTTTAGCCAGTTGAGCAACACTCATTACAAAACGAATTCGATAACGGTCATCTTGAAACCTTTTTTTGTCAAACTGTGATATTAGCACTTCTTTGGGCATTGGTAGCAGAATCATATATATTTAATATTGCACTTATGTTTAAGGTTCATTGGATGTCCATAGTCTCAAAGTAACCATATTTAAAGCCTATATTAAAGTTTATTTACTTGAAGTTAGTAAAATTTAAAATAGAAAAAAATCCAACAGTTTCACAAAAATTAATTTTGAATTTTTGTTGTTTGCTGATGTTCTTATGAACTATTTACTCTTTTCATAAAATGTTTCCATTTTAATTTGGTTTACTTAATTTGCGCAAAACTAAGTTTGTGGGGGCTGTCATTTGGCATTCCGATTTCAGTTGACAGACTCAGGGAACTGAGCTGAGTCAGAGCGAGTGAAGTGCAAAAGTTCATTTGAACAAAAGCGCATCATTTATATTTAATATGTTTGTTATTATTGTGTTTTGTTGTTGTTGTTGCAGTTGCTATTAAAGCTCAAGCATTTTCTCTGATTTTGTGACGTCAGACATAGCATGGGCATTAGTCTTTGTTTCTCATTTGCATGCTCGTTCTCATTTGCCAAGCACTGCTCAAGTGAGTTGAAGCGCAAGTTCTTAAATTATTGTAATTTCATGCCAAGAGCTTACTGACACTCTGACGGATTGACGAATTGAAGAAGCGACTGACGAACCAGTCCACACCAGCCGACGACAGACAGACATTTTTAAGGAGCTGTTGTTATGCTATTCCGTACTTTCTCTTTCCAGATCTCTGTTCTAGTCTCTCTCTCTCTCTCGCTCTTTGGCCATCGTGAGCCCTGTGTAAGACGAACAGCTTAAAGTTTTGTAGTAATTAATTAACTTTGCTTGCTTAAGAAATTAAATACAAATAACTTTGACATTTGTTTGCATAATTTAATTGCGTATCTTTTTGCCGTAAATGATGTTGAAAAGTGCACTCGAACTTTGCTTTAGTCCTGCCAAATCCTCTTCCTCTCACTTTCTCTCTCTCTGTCTCCAGCTCTCTTCCTCAAACATTGTGGCTCTATTACAGTTGTTGTTGTTGTTGCTCCTAAGCTCTCAATTTACATGCAAAAATCTTCTACTTCAGATTCTGACAGTTATGGTTGTATTTATGTCAAAGTATGCTCGTATTTGTCAGTTTGTTTACCAAGCACTTGCTCTATGTGGGTTGACTTATATAAGTACATAAAAGCTGAACTGTTTGGCAACACTTATAAATGCACACACACACATGCACAAACTGCTTTATTTCACATATATTCAATAATTGATACTATGTAGAGTGCAAATATATAAAATATATATCATATCGATACCAACAATAAAGCAAAGTAAAATATTTTAATGATATTTAACATTTTTGGCTTGACAGCATATTGAAAAGTATTTGGATTTTAATTGAAAATATTTCTGGTTATTATTGATAATTCAATCAAGGCTGTGTATGTTTAGGATAAATTTTTATGGCAACCCAGTCGGAATTGATGCCACTTAATAGATAATGTTTGATATGATAATAAAAGAAAAAAATTATGAATCAAGAAATTTTGAATTTTTTAATGCTTAAGATCAGGCCTGCAAAAAACGAGTATATGCAAAAAATTAACTCAATATCAAATTTTAATTCTAAGTAGTTCGGATTATTTTTTGAGAAGTCTAAAATACTTGTCTCTTTGCAATCATCACATTCGTCCATATCTTTCAAAGATTTTCAGCTCTACGTGAGAACACACAGATGTGTGCTAAAAAAATGAACTTATTGATTTGAGAGAAAATTCGCGGCATAATATATGAAAACTTTGAAAAATTCAAATAATTGGGATATTTTTTTTTTTTTAGTTTCAAAGCATTTCAGCATTTTACCAACATCATCTGCACTTCGTAAGGCTGTAGCTTCTGAGTAATTACAATGTTTTAGGTCAATATCTGAGCTTACAGGTAAAGAAATATTATTTAAATACAGTATCAAAATGTTTCCTCTAATTTAATTTTTTATAAATGAATATAATTTTCAGCATTTTTTCTTATATTAATGCCTTGATAGACAAATTACTACATGTCAAATTTTTATAAGCTGACTAGAAAAACAAAAACAACACAGTCATGAACATCTTGAAAATGTCTACACTTTCAGTAAAAGACTTACTTTTTAATCGGCTCTTTGATGCACAGAATACACCAAAAAAAAATTGAAATAAACTAAATTTTAGCATAAGAAATAAACTTAACTACAATGAAAAAAAATATATATATATATATACTTATAAATATTTTTTTATTTATCGAAAAAAATTTTTTTTCAATAATTGTAATTTTTTTTATAAAAATTTTGGATACTTTATTTATTATTTTCGAATAATTTTTTTTTTGCTAATTATTTGTTAATAAATAGTAAAAAGGTAAAAAAAAGTGGGGTTTGAGGAGAACTGAGTGCATAATATTTTAATTTTTTTTAATTTGAATTTCTAGTAACTCAAGCTTATAAAGGGTATACGGTGTTGAAAAATCAATGATCGTTTCAAAGGTCAAAAAAATTCAGTTTTAAACATTAAAAATTAATATTAATATTTTACAGTTTATAGACATCTTTTCATACAATTTTTGGAAAAAACATTGAAAAATTTTATCTTTTTTTAAAATATAATAATATAATAATAATAATAATAATAATAATAATAATAATAATAATAATAATAATAATAATAATAATAATAATAATAATAATAATAATAATAATAATAATAATAATAATAATAATAATAATAATAATAATAATAATAATAATAATAATAATAATAATAATAATAATAATAATAATAATAATAATAATAATAATAATAATAATAATAATAATAATAATAATAATAATAATAATAATAATAATAATAATAATAATAATAATAATAATAATAATAATAATAATAATAATAATAATAATAATAATAATAATAATAATAATAATATAATAATAATAATAAAATACCCTTTTTCAAACAATTTTATAAAAAAAGATTAAAAAATGTGTTTTTTTTTCGTATTTTTTAACAAGGTTAAACCAAACTAATTTCATTCCTATTTACACCACATAAAGAAGGTATAAAAAGAGGTCTAAAAAAAATATGCTGATTAAGAAATTAAGAGAATATACAAAAAAAAAAAAAAAATCGTTTCGTTAGTAGCGAATAAAAAATGAAAAACATTTAATAACTCAATTAACTTATTTTTAGTTTTAATTGTAGGCATTTTTGTAAAAAATAGTTGTAAAAAGATTGATGAAAAAATTAGGGCAAAAAAAATTTGCTTCACTTTGGCGTTTCCACAACGACAAAAAAAGTTTTGATATGTATACAAATTTTATTTTTAACATCAAAATTATTAACCAATTTTTATTTTATAAATTGAAAATAAAAGTTATTCTGCAATTTTTTTATATAAATTGAAAATAAAAGTTATTGACCAATTTTTATTTTAAAAATTGAAAATAAAAATTGCATGTTAAATATATTTTAAACCACGGGGTGTATTACAATGATTGATTTTAACACCTTTCCATCGATGCCTAAAATGTCCTTGAAGGATCAGAATAAAGGAATTTTGGAAAATAAATATTTTGGTACCCTTCCCAATGCTTACCAAACACTGTTGTTATGTCATAATCTATTGTAGTTATATTTTCTTAGAAAATAAATCCTCTTGACGACTAAAACTATTTTGACTCTGATGTTCCATGAATTTCTACAAGGATATTTTGTCTACTTGGGCGTGGCAGTTGCTTAGAGTTAGCTGTTGTTTTCATGTCAAAATATAAATTTTGCTTTTTTGTTCTGGCTAATGGCTCTTAAGTTGGTAATAGTATCCCAGCTGAAATACGCATGTTGTTTATAATTAACTTAACATATGTCAACAGGTAGTAGCTTTTAACTTTATACTAGTTTAAGTAAATAAAGTATTATGCATATTAGTATGGCTAAATTGATTCTTTTCAAACGCTAAAGCTGCCTCAAGTTTTATATATTTTATATGAAATTTTAATTTTTGCATTAGAATAATAAAAATATAAGTTTTATCTCGACAGGCGCACAATAAAACTGAATAATGCTCCAAGTTGAATTTATTGTGGTTGTTGCTATTCGATTGTTTGTTTGGATTGCTTTCTATTCATTTCACTTTGGGCATGCATTTTATTTGTTGAAAATATTTAATCGATTTTATGCAAATCATTTTTATTCAATGGTTTTTTTGCTCTACAGAAAACACTCAAAAACCATTACAAAATAATAATAATAATAAAATTCAGTCTGACCAACAAATCTGTGAAGCTTCAACCAGCTGACCAACAAACCGAGCAACCAACTCTAGTATACCACAAATAAATTATTTCATTTTTGTGTAGCATAAAACGACAGACGCAACCAAGACACCACCCCCCACTACACATATGTATACGCACCGGAATAAATGTAAATGTATGCAAACAAAGAAAACTTCCTAATGGAATTTTCCCCATGTCGGACATATGCATAAAACCTTCTAAACAAACATTCTGTGAGGCACTCTCAGTCTCAGGGTTGCTTTTTAGTAGTCGATTTTTGGCCCCTTTTTGTTTGCTATCTCGGTGACTGTAGTGGTCTGTGGAGAGCATAAGACAGTTTTTTGACGCGAAACTCAAAATGTGCATTAAAGCAATGCAAAAAAAATGTTCCGAAGTATTGCAATTTGGCAAAAAATAATTTCATGATATTTATATTCTTCCTATAGTGTAATATTTTTATCGTGAAGAAAGTTGCGGCTGAATCATTCCATTTTAAAAGAATTATTACTTTAAGATAAAGTCGGAAATTACGAGGGCCTCTCAATTCCGTAAGCTGACTCAAGAAATATTTTCATCTTTACTAAAAGGCAAATAGCGATTTAGTTTCTACTTCAGCCAAATATTTTCATGAAATAGTTGAGCTGGAAGATAATTAGAAATTATTAGAGATTACTGAGTGATACATGATACATTTATATTGCAAGCTTCAGTCTTCATATGTTATTCTTTATACTCCTGTAAAAAATATTATCATTAGAACTTATTTAACTAAGGCTGCTGGGTTGCCAGTGCTTTTTTAATCGATTACACTGTCTATGGAAAAATATTTTCGATGTAAAAACAATCATTAATTAAACTTAATTCGAAAGGTCAAGTAATCATTCTGAAAAGCCTATATAAAAAGCACAAAACATTTACAAATTGTCTGACCTTCAGTAGTATTTTGTCCACGTGTCTAAGGTTCACAAAGTGCATCTATACTTTCGCATCTCAAAAACATCCTGCTTTTATATTTTTTCCATAAATTGTTTGCCTTTGATTTGTTTAATGCCATGGCAACAATTACATTGAGGAGAGAAAGTGCGTAGAGCTGTTATTTCATTATGAGAGCCACCACATGTGGCGAATCTAAGAGTTGTTGTTGGTTTACTGGGTATTGTTGCTGCGGTGGTGATGGAGCTGGTGATGATTGAGATGGCGGTGAGGGTGGTGGAAATGATGATAGTGGTGATGGTGCATGCGGCATTTCTGTTTTGCGGTTTGGCGCAACAAGCTAATGAGTTTGCGGTTATGAAGGACAATGACCATAATTGGGTTTAATTGCAATCAGGAAATTATTTATACTTGTAGTTGTGGTTACCAAGATGTCGAACCTGACCAAGTGTACTCTATGCATCAAAGTACAACGAATTCTATGGACCTTTAAAAATCTCCAGCATGCAAATTATGTGTATGTGTGTGGGTGGTTCCATTTAATGTGCTTATTGTGAGCTCTCATGCCGGGTACCAACAACTTCTGCTCTTTTTCCTTGGCAGCCATGTTGCATTGGGCCATTTGCTATGCAACTTATAGGCAAATCGGTAAATCGGATTATGATTATTTGCTTTTAGAACTGAAAAGCTTCAAGCAGTGCGTTCCACAAAGGCAGCATTCACACAATGAAGCAGCTGAATAGCTGGGAATTGAGGCAAGACATTTAAGTATTGTTACATATAGTATATTAAGAGCACTGTAAGAAATAATTGAGATTTGTGAAGATACAAGGCGCTGAAAGCAATAAAAGAGGATTTTTGAAAATAATAATATCTTTTGTGGATAATATTTTTTGATGTTGTTGTACAAAGGTCTTTTAAAAATTCATTTTTTCCACCTATCTTATAAGCAACAAAAAATGGTTTATGGATCCTTTTTTAATTATTTTTACTAATTATTTTTTTTCTGACTCTAGCCCAAAATTAGCATACACAGCCAAAACGAATTTTTTTTTGTGCACTTATCAATCACGAACACATGACGATAAGTAAACAGGGATCCCGCATTACACAAAGAAAATTTCCCTTGTAACAAAAATAGCTAAGTCTTGTTTAATTTCAATAAATATTGTTGATGAAGTAATATTTTTGTGCAATTTTACTTAATATAAAGACTAATAAAGAACTAGCAATATTTTTATGAAAATTATATATAACAACATATAGTAATAAATTTATGCAATACAGCGGCAACAATTTCAGCTGTTTTATATCAAATTATTTTGTATTTATCAGAAAAATAAGGGGAATATACAAATTTATCGAAAATAAAATGGGAAATATTGACAAAAAAGCGAGTCCGAATATTTTGTTTTCCGGAGCACGGCTGCATATTATACTTATTTATATTTTTTAAATGTACTAGAAAAATCTAAGCACCAAATATAAATAAAAAAAAAAAAAAATTGAATAATCTGTAAAATGATTATAATTAACTTGAAACTAATTATAACTCATAATGTTAGTTTATAACTTTAAGCCATATTTGATATTTTAACCCTCTAATGGTCATTTTGAAAATATTTATTTAACAATGGTCGAATAATTTTTTCTAAGGTACTTTTTTGGCATCTAAATTCAAAATGACCTTTAAAATTATGATAGTGATAGTTCGTTAACCAGTAAGATGAGAAAATCTGATAGAGGTCCTTAAGAATTTAAGTCAAAAATAAGTCGCTTATGAAATTTTTTGACTTTGATTTTATTTATTTATATATTTATTTATAAATGATATAAAAACTTGTAATTTTTTAATTATTTGCAAAAATACAATAAGTGCCTCACGGCACTATTGGGTTAAGCTGCTTATATTAAAATATAATTAATTAAAAAATAATAAGAGTCTTAACTACATAGGTAAAAGCAAAAAAAAAAATAAAAATTTTTATAGTTGATAGTTTAGTAATTTAAGAATCTAACGAATGTAAAAGTTTGAAAAACCTAAATAAATTGAAAAAAATCTTAATGATTTAATGACTCAGAAAAATGATAAAAATTAAAATTAATTCTTTTCAGGTTGGCTAAATTTTTGGGCCAATATGCGAAAATTGAAGTATCGTAGAGTGAAAGATATATTTTCGTATTAAAACATTCTTTAAAATAATATTCTTATTATTCTTAATAATATTGTTATTTACAATAGTTTATTTTCGGAACTAAAGTGGGTCATATGATTACTCGACGACTCTTGGGTCATAGGTTGCCAATGTATTAATTTTAAATAAATAAAAAACAAATAATGTAATTATAAATAAATTAAGCTTAGAATTTAATGCACTCTTTTTTTTCAAAAATGATTCATAAATGATTAAAATATTCGGATTCGTTTTGAAATACATTTTTTATGCGTTTTTGATCCAACTGCTTAGTTGCAAGATAAGTCAAAACAAATTGGCAAAATTTGTCTCCAAAGTGCACGTTATTTAAACTGAAAAAATATTTTAAGCATTCTTTGATATTTATATATTTTATTTTTATTATTTATTTATTTTCTGATTCAACCCAAAAAAATAGCATGCAGAACCCAAACAGCACCAGCTAAATTATTGATAAAGTATTATTCTTGTGTAAATTTATAAAAAAAAAGTACAGCGCCGTGGCGACAATGTTAAAAAAATGTATTCATTTGGTTTTTTTGAAATTCGGATAAATTAAATTTTAAACAATTTACCCACGTTTTGTCTCTGTGAACGCACAGTCTGAGTTTGATATTGGGTTCTGCCGCGTATGTAGTGAACACAAAAATATCAGTTACCATAATCAAACATAAGGTTACGTATACGTCGTGTGTGTAGCTCCAAATGAGAGAAATATATGATTGACAATATTCGACTCAGATTTCATATGATATATTATAGCTAAGATAATATTAATTGAATATTTGCTTAATTAAAATTTAATTACATGTATAAGATTGAAATTGATTGATAAGACTTTAAGCAAAAAGGAAAAGGCTTTAAAGTTGCAGCACTTAAAATTACCGCAACTTTTTGCGACATTATTGGCAACCCTCACAAAAAGTTTTTGGGGCATGTTTGACAATTGAAACAATGGCCTAAAAGTTTGGCAACTATTTTCTGGACCCGTTCCTGCCCTGAAAATGTGGGAACTCCCAAACTCGCGTTTGTGTTTGAGTAATGGCGTCTCAAAAACGCATTCGCCACAAAACACGCAAAGCAAATCCGCTTTTGTTTGTCGTTGTGTGTATCTGTGTGACTCTGTGTGTGTGTAGGGTGTGACGCCAATTAAAGAGAACCAACAAAACCGCAATAGGATTATCAGTTTTTTTTTTTTTTTGCCACTGGCAATAAACGCCAATGAGCAGCCAAATTGAATTCGTACTTGTTGTTTTTGGTACTCCCGTGCATATCTGGCATGGTCTGGGCTCTCCGCCGGGCTCTGAAGCTGTCGCCAAATACTTGTCCAAAGAGTTTCACCAACTGCCATGAATGCCGTTTTGTGTACTCATTGTTGTTGGAGTTGTTGGTTTGACTCTGTTTGAATGGCATAGTTTGCCGTTGCAGTTCTGTATGAATAGCTCAAATCAGCGTGATGAGGGCAGGGCGGAGAGAGAGAATTCTAAACTCACATTTGTTGCAAGTGGCAGGTTGCAATTTAGTGGGGAATTTGAGGTTGATTTTTTTATGCACTGAGCTTGCTGCATTTGACGCAAAAGTTTTGGTGAATGCGTAATGTGGCATCAGCAGCGATTTGAAAAGTTTACTAGATCGGCTGTTGAACCGAAGGTCTACAAACTACGTGACTAAAGTGGATTGAATTTGTTCTACAAAGAACAAGTATAAGCTGGTGCAGAAAACTTTGGTTAAGTCGAATTTTCTATATATCTTATCAGAATTTAAGATGGGTGCCATTTGGAGCTGTGTATGGAATTTCTTTAAAACAAATTCCCATCAAGCTTTATAACAATGAGAAAGTGAATTTTTCAAAAAATATAAAATAATTTAAATAACATTTTCCAAGTGCAAAACGTGTAGAAAATTTTGGTAAAGTCGAATTTTATCGGAATTTAAGCTGGGCGCTTTTTAGAACTGGGTTAGGACTCGCTTTAAAACAATTTTACATCAAACTTGTGAGAAAATTTAAAAAAATAAAAATTGTTCGATAAAAAAAAGGGGTAAGCTTATAAGAATTTAATATGGGTGACATTTTCAGTTGGGTTGGAAATTCATTTAAAATAATTTTCTCTCATAACACAAGAAACCGTGTACAAGAATGTACGTACACCTTAAGAGCAGGCAATGCTATTGTACTGCCGCTCTGTGCGCAATAGATGTTGTGGCGCACTACAGTAAGCGTTGGATGTTGGATTGGAACAGATCCCACCCTCGCGAGTGGTCTTCTATTTATTCAATTTAATCTCTTATTTCTAAGTTACATAATAAACGCTGTGTTGTAAGCAGCAGCGTACTTAAAACTAGGTATATAAACTGTATATAAGAATGTCACGCCGTCTAATCTTTATGGGAGCACAAGCGATATTTGACCTATAATAGGAATAGTCATAAACTATCCCCATAATGTGCGCTGCAAGGGTTCAGATGTGACATCTTATGTTCATGTCTGAACAAACCGAAAAACTTACACAAAACATAACCATTCGTCTTTGCGACGAAAAAATTTTTGAGTGACCTGATAAGTGTAACTAAGTAATCTGAGAGCGAAAAAAATATGACATCGTCTACGTCTTGCCTACGAACATAATTTTTTTTTAATTTTAACACGACTGCTTTAGGTTATGCTTGATTATCAAGTATTTTAATATCAAAAGTAGATTTGGAAAAACATAGAAAAGAATAAAAACCTTTAAAGATTTAACTTGGTTTATTATTTTTTGTTTTGTAAATAAGCAAGCGAGTGTACATTAATAAAAAATAACTAATCGTTACATCTTGAGCGCTTTACTTATTACTTTATTAGTTCTTAAAGTTGGAGCAAAAGTTTTAATTTCTCATCATTCCTTGTTATTTAAAGAAGATATCCTTATCGCTTACATATCATATAATACATAATTACTCTTCCCTGTTATTACGCTTCTTTCTTTTTCAATCTTACTTCTATCCATCTTTATCAGTTTAATCATATTACCCGCCAGTTCCATTAAAAATTTGCCACCTTATTCTCACAATTGTTTTCAGTGCGCCTTTTCAACTGTTGCAATTTCCCTTTGTAATTGCATTCATCAATCATATTCATTGTCAATTAGTAGGAAGGCGCAACTGCAACTGCCAACAAGGTTCTAGAATTGCATCTATCTTCATTGAGTTGCCACTGCAACTGTTTCTGCCAAAGTTAAGCTGGCTTTTAAACTTGGCTAAAAAACAAAATATAAAAAAAAAGATTGACTATAATCGAGAGTAATTGAATTTATCGCTGGTTGCAAGAACAGACAATTATTTATGCAGTTATGTGCTCTAGACTTATATATTTAAAAAAAATTGCAAAACAATGTGTTCGAAAAAGACAATTAAAGTTAAATAAATATTTGTGCGTTAAAATACAAAACAAATAACGCATTAAGTGAAAAATCCGTAAAATGCGTCAAACAAAAAATTTTGTAAAAAAACATTTTTATACAAAAAATTTAATAACATTATACAGTCAGACCGGAAAGTATTCGGACGTCTTTGAATTGCTAAAGAAGCACCAAATAATATCCATGGAATTATCGATAACAGCAGCACTTACTGATTGGGTAAATAATAATTTGGTCCAAATATTAGAAATATTTTGTACATTGGGTGCACGTGTATCTTAAGTTTGAGTGTAACATCTAGAAGGAAACGAGTAAGTAACCACATTCCTGGGACAAACATAATTATCAGGACAACAAAAGAAATCATTTTAGCCATGTACGCCTGTTCGTCCGTCTCTTTGGCTGTCCGTATTGCCTATTTCCTGAAGACTTAGAGAGCTAGCAGCTCGATGTCTTGCCTCTTGAACATCGAAAAACTCTTGTAGACCAAAATATACAATTTTTTCTTTTGGGATACCACGGCTCTCCTGCAAACCTTTCTTCGTAGAAAGTTGAAGTTTTGCTTTAAAAATTAAGGAACACTGCAAAAATAAAGGAAACTACAGGTTATACTTCATGTATGTATGTCACCACTGTATGGTGCAGTAATGCAGAAGTTTAAAACAACTTAGCCCAAAAACATTTGCATTTCGCAGTTTTTTGCCTACGTAAAGTAGGACACTTCTGCGCCAAGAATGTTAAAAGCGCACATTTCTGAAAGTGTGTTCATATTAAGTATACTGCTTTTGGTCTAACATTGAATTAATAGCAGAAAGATTAGATCGTTTGCTTCATTATGGTTTTAGTCGGGCATTTCTGCCTGTCATAATATACCATAACTTGTATTTTTATTATAGCAAAGCACTGAGCTATAAATTTTAAAGTCTACGAATAATTTCTGCTCTCAGTGTATATGATTTTTTTATTTAAAAATTACTTATAACAATTTTGCGGATTGGTTGCACAAAAATTTCGTTTTATTGAATTGCAAAGCCACATGTAACTTGTAATACGGCCACAATATGAAATTGGATTATGTTGGTATGTGTTATGTGTTATATACAAGTACGTGGGTCAAATGTTAATACAAATGTGTGTTTGTGTGTGGCTTAGTTCATAAACGTTGACAATTAATACAGCAAATGGCAGACATTCAACTAATTGGAAACGCTTAATGCGTAGTTGAAACCAAAACTCCAATTTGACGTAGTTCACCCCCTCCATGCACTCCTTCTCTGTCCAGCTCTGTCTCGTTGTAAATATATGTATTGAGGCGCCTCCCAGCGGTCTAGTCAATACGTACAAAGGGGCTAATGAAATTATTTGTAGCAATTAAATTGCACCCCAGGGTGTGTTTTCAACTTGCCTCGAACATCAAATCGCAACGACTAGTCGTCGCACACATGGGGCACACATTTATGAACCAAAGCTAAATGGAATCGATAACAAAATGGCCAAAGCATGCCAATTCCTCTTACTTCAATAGCTCGACCTTGTCTTGTTGCGCCTGTAGGCAGCAGGGCAGCATTTCACCCGGCAGCTGATACCGCAAATTTTGCCAAAAACTTGCGCCCTCCTTTATAATCCGCTCTAGGAACTCATTAAATAGTCCAAAGTTGAGCAGCTGCCAGTTGGGACAACCGTAGTGATGATGATGTGCACAACGTTCATCGACAACGCGCTGACGATCGGGTTCAGTGTACATATTAAGCGGCTCGTTCAAAGGTGAGTCCTTGCTTATATACTGCTCTGTGATGGCATAGGATAAGGTCTCATTGAACACAGCCTTCATTTCGGGCACCTGCAGTAAATCTCGCAGCTCAGCTAGTTCTGTGCTGCTCTTGAGCGCGGTCAGAAACCAAGCGGGCAACAATCTAAAACGCACTACTCCGGTCATAAGACTTACACCATGCGCCCTACGTTGTTCCCAGTCGTGCACCAGCTAGCGTAGTGCTATCATAAATATCTCCATTTCCGAGTTGACACAGGTGCTATTATGTGCAAGTATTTCTTGGACTATGTGCAGTGGCAGCTCCAAAAACTCTGCAGTGCAAACGGCGCAAAGAAAAAACCTTCCAAAACGCATTAGCATTACCTTCTGCAACTCTACGCTTTCATTTTTGAAGGCCTCCAGATACAGCTTAAAAGCCTGATCCTCACCAAAGAGTTTGCTATCATCAAAGCGTGACCAAATTTGCTGCAGTAGTTCGGGCATTTTCATAAAAGTTGCAGCCCTATAAACATCCATAATACCTTGACGCTTTGGTTTGGCACTATCATTGCACATCCAATCATAGATGGTTTCAAAAGCTTCGGGCGTTACCTGCTGCGGATCTAGCTCGAGCGTATCTTTAACGCCGCAAGTTCTAAAATAGTTCGCATAGACTTGGAGTACCTGCAGATGACAGTGAAACTCCTTGTCGCCTATATGTACTACCACATTGGTGCAGACGCGATTTTTGATCATCTTCTCCAAGCCTGCACAAGCCACATTTGGTTCACAGCCAAATTCCAAATCAATATAGCCATCTTTAAAATCGAAACCCATATCGGCCAAGCTGCGTGCTTCTAAAGTGGGATCTTTGACGCCCTCGGTTAGGGGTGTGCAGCTATCCGCCATGGTTTTGTTCAAATCCTTATCACTTTAGATCAGAGCATATAATTAATAACTTGTGTATTGTTTTATTAGCACTTACAATTTGTCATCCAACTCCTCCTCAATCTCTGTCAAATCGCACATTTTGTAAAAAATATAATTTTGGAATTTTTTATTGAGAAATTTAAAATATTATCTAAGTGCTAGCATAAAAATGGAATTACTAAATAAGTTGATTTTTGGCATTAACACAAAATATTACTTTGCACAGTCGGACAAAAGCCAGGTAAAAATGGATATATAAAGGTTTGTGCCAGAAATCCCTGGACAGTTTCAATTAACATAAATTTTAAGAGCATATAAAAATCATTTTAAAGCTCGTGATTTTATAATAAGCTCTCAGAGATATTTATAATTGTGGGCTAGTATTCAATTGAAGGAAGTATCTTATATCGCATCATTATCTCAAAATAAATCAATTAAATCTATCATAACGAAATATTGTAACTGCAAATTCTCTGCATTTTTTTTCTCTAAACCAAATTGTCTAACATAAGAGATATGTGCATTGTAAGTAAAAGGCAGAAGGAGGCGTGGAACATCATACAATCTGTATAATAAGATACTTATCATAACAAAAGAGCTAAAGACCCAACATTTACTAACGGAACGTTTAACTTCTCTGAATTATTTCAATATTTTGCCTCGTTCGTGAATTTTAGCTGTACTGCTTTAAGGCCAGTAAAAAAACGCTAGGAAGATTCTTAAGGCTAGTAAGCAAAAAAATAAAAACGCCTGTAAGAAAATAAACTTCATATACAAAAAAAAACTATCAAAGTTCATAGCGCCAAGAATTTTACTCTTTGGTACGCAGTTGCAGTGCAGCCCATTTTTCGTGAAATTGACATGTAGATGGCGCTAGCAAATCCATCTGCTGTTCTATTTTATGTAATGGCTGTGCCATGTATTCAGCTGAAACTCACGCAGCTAGAATTTTTTTATGCTTTTATGCTGTCTATCATCTTTGGTCTGCATCAAAAGTGCAAGATGTCAACAGTTCACTCAGTTATTGCCACCAACTTAAGGTCATTACATATTTTTTCTTCGAGAATCGGTGGTTATAAAAGAACTGCAGCAGCCATATTCGTCCTCTTACTCGACCTGAATCCGCCAGTTAAAACGTTCGCCATCGGCTACGTCATGCTAAATTTTTTTTTATTCTCATTCGGCCATCAAACCAACTTTATATTGGTTTAAATATAATATCAAAAACGCTGCGAAATAAACACAAAAAAAAAAATATATATATATTATATAAAAATAACACTAAAACAAAAAAAAAAAGCCTTTAAACGTTTTAACATTCGAGGGCGTTTATATAGCTGTAGAACTGGATCAAAATCTTTTAAATATACATATCTGATTTATATATTAGATATAAAAATATATATAAACGAATCTATGCCGCGCCACTTGATTTAAATACGGCCCTATAGCACTGAACAGCATGGTAGAGACCAGCTGACCCGCACTTCTAGGGCGAGACAGAGCATGGAATAGCAAAAAAAAAAATAATATCAGCAAATGTAAAGTGCGAAAAAAATTTAAAAATAAAGGAAATATAAAATATTATAAAAAGTTCTCCAGTCCCCAATGTGCATATTTTTTTTCTTGTGAAAAAAAGAATAATGATCTATAATATTAATAATAAAATTACCAAAACCCACGATGAAAGGCCTTTCAGCGCTGGATCCCCCGAATGCATGTAAGTTGTAACCAAAGTTGATTTTTTTGTTTCACCTTCCATGTGCCAGATCTAGTTCCCGATTCTAATGGGAATCCAAAAAAAAAAAATGTGAAACTTAGAAGAAAAGAATAACACGCACTCTCAAACACGAACCAAAAGAGTCCATTAGCTAGGTAATTTATGTATTAACTATTTAATTAACACGGTAACACGCCTAAAAGAAAACAAAACATCATATAAAAAAAACACTCAAAATTCTTAGCGCCAAGAATTTTGCTCATTGGCACGCAGTTCCCGTGCTGCCCATTTTTTGTGAAATGTCTTGAAAACATCCGAGGACATATGCAAATTTTCCGAAAATGCTGCAGGATTCTGTACCATGGCTTTGAACTGACTTTTACCCACATACTCCGTTTTTTCTTGAGTTTCGCAAATAACTAGGCAATAATAATAATAAATATTAAGTAATATTTTCAATTGGCGATTAATTTTTGCACTTTTTATTATTTTATACACTTATAACCAATTTGAACAAACAGCAGATTATTATATTTACTTTATGGCGCCATCTATTGTTAGTACCGCCATCTACATGTCAATTTTATTAATGGCGGATCTGTGTATATATTTTATTTTTTAGATTCATTTTTTTTCTTGTTTAATTCCTCACTTATTCAGTTCGATAACAAGATATACTTATCGGAATGTTGCAAGAAGAAATTAAAATTTCTACAAATACTTTATAAAAATCCTACAAATCAAAGAGACTTCAACAGATAAAAATAAAAAAAATATTTATATCATATTTATATATTAGTTTATTTATACAATTTATAGAGATCAGCTTACAGAAAAGCTTTACAACTAAGGTGTGAAAAATTGTGTTGTGTAAATTTGTGTTTATGTAAAATTGAATTTTGAAGGAAAAATTTGACTAAAAACCTTAAAAATAAAAAAAAAAAAAAAAAAGAGATTAAGAAACTAATACTAAAAACTAAAACTAGTTATGAACCTAAGATGGTGAGATGTCCATATTTTTTATATCGAATTTGAAATAAAAAAAAAAAAATAAAAATTTATTATATCATTTAATAATTTTTAATTGCACAATTTAAGTCAACTCAAAAAATGTTTTTATAAAAAATTTGATAGAAAAAATTAAAACAAAAAATAATTTTTCCTTAACTATGAAATTTAATATTTTAATATTTTCGTAGGCTTTTAAATTTGAATAGAATATTTTTAATTGTGTAAATTCACAGTAAGATGAAATTGAAAAAAATTAAATTTAAAAGCAAATCTTTTTTTATTTATTTTCAAATAAAGCGGCTTAAAGAAATCTTAGCAAAACAGCTCAAAATGCATTTTTACTCCATACTGAATTCAGGTGATGTTAAAACACTGCGGCATAGCTTGGCAGCTGTCTGTCTATAGATATCTTTCTATCTTTTCATGAACCCCTTTTTTCCCAGCGCACTTAACCGACCCTGGCAGCCACATCTCATATCAGGCTGACCACTAATACCAGTCATTACAGGACTAAATCTCGGAACACTAACTCACCAACATTTTCATACAACAAAGAGCAAACAAACTGGCTCTAAAGTCTGGCAGACTCAGTGTCCTGTATTAACAACAACTGGAAATGTTCGGGGGCGACGAGGTATGAATTGGATTTAAGTTGCAATTAAGCAATTGCCAGGTCGAGTTTGGTCTGGGGAATGCTGCCTTTATTTTGCCTTTTATTAGCTGCATGCCTTTTACCTGTGGGGTGCATTGAGATCTTGCCCTGGTGTTGGTAATACCTCAAGTCAAGTAGCCAACCAACTAGCTATTCAATGAGCTGCTTGCTCCATTTGCTACCTTTAGATATAATAACCCCCCTACATCGGGAACTATATATATGTATATTTTGCAATGGCTATCCATAACAACAAATAATGTAAAGACCAAGATGAAATGTGTGCCTTGTGTACATTATGGTCTGTTCCAGGACGAGAGCGAGGTAGTTGTGGCAACTGCGTGCGGTAAACTTGGCTTCAACAAATTCTCCATTTATATGCAGTTGCTTTCCAATCACAAGCCAACAAACTTAATACAATATTTAAACCTCAAACGTTGCACAATGTAAACCAAAGTAATCTCGAACTCAGCACAGAACGAACTGCCGTCTGCTCTGGGCGCTTGTCTGCTGGGTTCGTGCCCCAAGTGCATCACAGCTGCGGCAGCTCAAGCAGCTGTTGAAAATAGGTTGAAAAAAAATAGTATATCTATATTTCGAATACTCTCTTGCAGATGATCGCTGGAAGACATACTAACAGACAGTACTTGGGTCCATTTCAGTTTATTTTTTTAACTTTTTTATAATATACATATTCTTAAAAACAGGAAATGTGGGCTAGCTAAAAAATCATACTGCTTCTAAAAACTTATTTTTAAATTATATATTTTGTTTTGCCGACTATTCAAAACACAGAAAAAGAAAAAAAAAAACTTTTTATAAACTTAAAAAACTGAATTTGCAGTTAATTTAACTCCACTCGATTTTTATATTACTTATATTCAGTCTGAAGACCCATCTTGCACTTGCTCTATATTCTTTATAATTTAGAATTTATTTACACTTTTTTTTTTTATATGTAGTTATAATTTAGCTTAAAAACTAAAGATAACATTAATTAATAATAATTAAAATAAAGGTTCCAAGTATTTACGAGGAGCCCCTGAAGGTATGCTATGATTTTTGCAAACCCATTTTAAATTAAAAAAATTTTTTTAAGCAACCCACAAAGCGCCATAGAATAAAGTCTTTGACATTGAATGCAAATACAAAATATTGTTAACGTGATGGGAAACAAATTTTTTTTATGTAATTATACAAAATTTAAAATCATTTATAGGTCTTATAAAAATTCGGTAAACTTTGAAAAACAATTTGGTGGTTAGAAAAATGCAATAGAAAGATGCTCAAAAATAACGTATACGTAATGCAGAAAACAGAGTCGAGATAGAACATTAATGAGTATTTTTTTTTAGCTCAGAGTGCGGATGCAAAGAACAATTTTGGGCAGGGGAGTTTGAATTTTATCCAATGTACACAAATTTCAGAAACCAAAAATTTGAAGCCATGTTTTTGAAGGGGTTTTATGCTTTTTGTACTATTTTGCACCAAAACTACAAAACACAAAGTTTTCTCACTTTTTTATTTAATACTAAAATTTTGTGCATTGAGACATAAAACTTAAATTGGTATTATCTTTAAAATGTACTACCAACGGACTACAAAAATGTAAACTTAACAAGTTTTTTATTACATTTTGAGCAGAGTTTTTTTTCAACTTTAGTTCATAAACATACGTATTTGATGAGCTCAAAAATGAGTTCTACGCTTTGCTAACTCTATGAAATATTTTGAAAAAAACATTTAGATTATATGCTTACCCATTGTAATGTTGCCAGAATCTGTAGCTGATTTGTTCTACTATCCTTGCAATACTTTTTCATTTCCATTCTAGTCCTTGGCGCTGCCACCTTTTGTCAGTTGCAGGCTTTGGCATTTGCCCAACAGCGTCTAGTTAGGAATAAAAGAAAACGCAAAGAAAACTGCAGGGAAGTTCGCGTTTTTCTAAGTGGAAAACTTTTTACCTTTTCCAAGACGCCTGAAGCTAGCTACCAATGCCCCCAGGAGCGGGAGAATCAGTGGGAGGGAAACCTTACCATGTTCTAGCTGCAATAAAGCAGAAAATGTTTCTTTAAATGTGCCCTAAATGCGTACAAAAAGTGCAGCAAAGTTTGCTATTTTGATTGGCTTGATGCTTTTTGTTTGTGCATGTTTTATTCACGCCTGTTTCGATTTGAAACCCAATAAGTACAGTGAAGCCTGCTGAAAGCTAGTGTCCCAACACGATGTATATGTTAGCTAGTAAAGGTTGGAATGAGTGAGTAATGGTTTAGTTGCATACGATGAGAAACTTTAAGAAATTCAGAATTTTTTTTGTTTTGTTTTACCTTTGCTACAAACTATTTATAATTTAGTATTAATTTCTACATTGTAATTATAAAAATAGATAAAATGTAATTTTTTGTATGAAAGTAAACCGATATATTTTTATTGAAGTTACTGCAAATAATACCTTTTAAATTGAAATTATACAAAAATCAAAAAATGTTTTAAATGTGTTATTTAAATTTTGAAATACAAAATAATAAATAAATACAGCTATATTTGTCGTGTTTCAACTTCGTTGCCATGATGCAAAAAATTAAAAAAATCCAAATTGAGCTTTATCAAATTTTCAATATTTTCCTTTATAATTGAGCAAATTTTTAAATATTAAAATACTGAACATGTATTTTATAATATACTAGCTATACCCGTCACGACTTGCTGTGCCGTTTAGTAAATTTAAAGAAATACTAATATCGTTACAACAATATTCAATTTTTATTTTGGATCATTGTGTATTTTAATTCGTTTTATCGAGAAAAGTCTGACAATTCAAGTTTTCAATTGAGTGCTATCTATTGAAGTGCCTTTGGATACACAATATTTTTCGAGTCGTATTGGAAACTGCAAACGTTTAAATTCGAGAAGCATATATGTTGATATCATTGGAATGCGTGGTAACAGCACATTTTCTCCTTTGAATTAGCCATTCAAAATGGTTGCTTCGATGATATTGTTCAATTTTCATTTACAATTCGAAATGTTCGTCTGTGTTTTTTTCGTTGCATTTGAAAACTATGCTCAGTACTCAGCGCCACCTATCGAAAGGTGTCCATACTTATGTTATAAACCTTCTCAACAACATACCGAACATAGCCTGGAAATATGAACACAATCACACTGCAATATATGGATTCTATAAGCCTCGTACAAACATACATTAATTTTTATGTATATAGATATTAAAAAATTGTCTATAAATTTTGACGTGTTTTGAAAAAAAATTGTATAATAAAACAAAAATAACTAAAAAATTTAATTTCCATTTCTTTTGGCATTATTGCATTCATAGTATAATAATAAGGTAGCGACAAGCTCCGGCGTATGCATGTGAAAAGGGAATGAAAAATAACGAAGTAGCATGAGAGTGAGAGCGAGAAAAAACATTTTATCTGTTTTTGGTCGTGAGAAAAAATGCGCTGAATCCGTTGGCCACGCATTTCTTTTGCCGACGTCATTTCAACAACAAGCTCTCTCACAACCTATCAATAGCAAGTCAAGTTTCATACTGAACTGCATTAAGCAAGTCAGCCGCGAGAGCGCCCTCTCAACTAGCGCAACCTTATTATTATTATTTCTGTGTTTTAAAGTGCCAGAAAATAAAAAAAAAAAAAAAAAAAAATCGGACTAAAATTGTTTAAAAAAAGACATGTGCGACAACATTTTCTAGAAGATAAACCTCAAAGAGTCACGCAATCTGTAAATTTTGTGGCATTGACGCTGTATCTTTAAAGTGGTAAGCAGCAGAAGATATTGTTGAAAGTTTTCCAGCCGAAATGATATCAGAATTAGGAATACGCCTGACAATATTTCTATAACTACTTACCATAATTTCAAAACTGCAGATATTTCTTAAATATTAGCGGGCCTGTATATCAGACGATTCGCAGCTGGCTATATAAGTACAAATATGTTCAACTGCAGCCTCAAATAAAAATCAATTTAAATTGCATTATATATAAGTTTTAATGTCTCTGCAGTGCAATAAACTCGGCATGGAATGAGTGCTAGAGAGCGCTACACTGCAATCCAATGAATTTCAAATATCCATAAACAAAACAATCGAATGAGCAGTGAACATATAAACACACAATCATATATACACCCACACACACACACACGCACAACGCCATATTGGTGCATAAAAATGCCAATAATGAGCATTAGCTGTCTGCACTTTATGCTCTCATTTTTGATGGCTGCTGTTTGCTTATAGCATTACTCATACGCAGCGTTGCCGCGTTTATAGCCTGGTAATCCCGGCACGCAGCATCAATAAGTCAAACACGTCGCAAGGCAATGGAATACGACAAGCTAAACAATAAGACATAGAAGCAAACAAAACAAAGGCAAAACAAAACCAAAGTGAATAGAACGAAACAAAGCCAGAGTAATAAGTGGCAAGCTAAAGATGGTGGCCAAAAGAAGGCGGCCAAGGAAAGTTCAGACGAAAAGTAAACGCCAAATTTATTGTTGCTCAATGTCGCATTTATCATCACTTTCTGCTACTTAATCGAGTCGTTGTCGTTGTTATATGTATGTCTTTCCTTTCTTTTGCTTTAATATTTTTATACCCTGTAAATTCGTAGAGTATATGCGTTATTATAGACATATGCCGCAGAAGGATTGAAAAGTGAAACCTGAGTAGCTCAAAATACGAATACCTTAACCTAAAAAAAGGGAGACATCCAAAAAGAGTCGTCATACGATCAATTCTAAATGATACACATAAATCGGCTCACGCACCAGAGTAAGCAAAAAATAGAATTAATTGACCATCCGTCTTAAAGCCTTACCTAGCCAACTAATATCTTCGTCTTGTTCTCGTCTTTTAAGAATAAATGGTGTTTTTCATCACGCAACAATGTGATGTATGCTGCGAGTGTATGCACACACACATACAAATAAGTAGACAAATGGGAAATAAAGCAAGCGAGAGCCAAATTTGCCTTATGAGATGGAGAGTGTGAGGCCGAGCAAGCAAAAGCGCTTCATATGTGTAGGGTCGGCCATCTGTTGGCTTGATTTTTAAACAATTATAATACGGAACATACACGTCCAAAGTGGTTGCTCTTCGACATACGTCAAGTTCAAAGCCACTCGATTTTAGTCATGGATCGTTTAACAACCGAACAACGCGTAAAAGTGGTACAGGCGTACTAATAAATCGATCGTTCTGAGAAAAAAAAAACATAGTTGAGGCCAGTGTCAACGAGTCGCCGGGGACATTTACACGCTTACAAGATTCAAATGACGCATCAATTGATGGGAGAACCGGCAGATGAGTTTTCGTCAAAAAAAATTTGGCATACGGGCCTGTAGAGCCAGCCGTGGCAGCAATTTGGGCGATATTATTTTCATACATAAATGAGCAGTTTCATTTGGTATATGGGTAATTTTGCCCAATTTCGTTGGAAAATATACGAATAAAATGCAACTAACAAACAAACGAACAGATGGTTCACCCTATGTTTCGCATGGTACAGAAATTATAAGCTCATGGAATGCGCAGATCCTTTCTTCGTGTCTCCCAAAAATGGAGTGCCGAGTATAATTTTTTTTTTATAATATTGTGGTATTTTTCTTTTTAAATATTAAATTACAATTTTTTGTCTTGAAAAAGGATAAGGGTAAAGCACTGCATCCTAGCCAGCCTAGTTAGCAAAATTGGGTAAAGGGTATGCCAAAGTCGGGCACCGTCTCAAGTATAACATTTTTTTTTTGTTTTTTTCTTGGCAAGCTTTTGTTTCCGCTTGCGCGCCAAAAAATGTTGCTTTGTTTCATTGTTTATTTTTGTGTGTATCTGTGTGTGCGTATGTTTGCTTATTGTTTTCACACAAACACATATAAAAACACACACACACACACGCGCCTAAGTATTTTTCATCGTCTTTTTATGGTTTATGACGCCATTGAATTTTCGTTTGTTTTCTTATTAAAATATAATTTATTTGTTTAGTCGCAGCCAGTGACAAGGACATGGCGCACAGGACTCCTCATACAGGACGCACACACACAAAAAGGACTCACAACGCATCAATTGTTTAACACAAACAAAACACTCTCTCTCTTTCTCTTTCGAAGAGTAGTAACTGCTCCTGGAGGAGGCCATGCTCTAGCGGTTCTCCATTTGTTATTTATGCGCAAAGCGTGTTCAATTACAATTTCAATAGCAAACAAACTTTTGTTCCGTAAATCAGCCATAAGTTGAAATGATTGGCAAGTTTTCTGCTTTTTTCCTACAATGTGTGGGTGTTTATATGTACGTGCGTGTATGCATTAGTTTTGTTTCTTTGTGTATGCTCAAAAACAAATGTCGAATTTATAAAGAAACAAGCAAAATTTTGCGCACTTTTTGGCAACTTATCTCTCTGTGAGATCTACAAAGTTTTTCTTAATAACTCTAGCAAAATATCCATTGGCTTTGAAATTGTTGATGAAAATTATTTGAAATTTATATGAATAAGTTAGAGCAATAAAAGTACTAAAACTTGAAAGTATCTTTTATTGAAATTCTGAGTATTGAGTTTCAAAACATATCGAACATCAATTTTAATTACAATTTGCTTTTTTTGTCATAAGATATTATAACAATAATTTTACTTAGAGTTTTCTAAAAGGAATAAATCAGAGATAAGAAATTTCTAATAAGCAGTATTTAAATAAATTGTCTGACTTCTATTTAGGCCCCTCTTCAGGTAAATTTAATGCACCCTTTTAGTTAAGGCGTTATATAATTTAAAAAGACATTTGTGTTTTTTCTTTTTGTCTGTATCCCGGAACGGACATAAAAATATACAATTATGATCTTTATTGTTTTATATTATTTTATTTAAACAATTGTAGAAAAATTTAAAAATTTTATTTGTAATAGTTATTTGAAATTTTTATTTTTTGGGAAAATAAGTGTGGATTTGGACTGGCCATCGCGCTCGTCTAATTGAAGTCCGACGGAAACTACTTGTGAGTATATTTCAAGTCTAGAAAGTATATTACGAACCGCGGATCTTAGTTTAACTGAAGCCAAATATCGAAAGTGAAATATCGGTAATACCAAGAGAGAGAGGTATGTTGAGAAAGTGTTGGAAAATTAAGTGTAGCTGTCAATTTTTTAAACAGATCTCTTCAATGTTTTTAAAAAAAAAATGTTCATTTCGAGATAGACCCGTGATATTAATTTTGTAAATATTCTCTACATAAAGCTGTTTATTTTTAGATTTTTCATTTCTGGATAGCTATACTAGTGTGATTAATGTCTGCAAAATAATTCTACAAAGAGCGGGCTCAGATATCAGCATGACGTCATAAATGTTGTCAAAATCTCGCAATCTTATATACCCAAACAATTTCCAGCAATAAATACATTTTTTTGAAATCTCTTCTATTAGCACAATATTAATAACATTTAAGCAATAAATCAGTTTACATCATTCTTGGCAATACATCATTTTCTATTTCAATTGAAAGATGATTCAAAAAGCGCCTCAAAACATTATGGATATAATCGCTAAAATGTAATTAATAAAAAGATTTTAATTAATTGATGGCAAAGAAATCCTTACATTTGCTTAACGAATTGCTCAATTAAAATGCAAGATGACAAGCATAAATTTATTAAATTGATTTGATATTTGGCTATTACCATTCGAATTAATTCAAAATGATTTTTATAGAATAAATTTAATATTTTATTTTTATTATTGTAAATGCACAAATTTGTTTGGTAAAGCATAATATTAAATTACCTGCAACTGTTAAATGTAAAATACAAAATTTTAGTTCAGCCACAAAACTTTTGGCTATTAAATAAACAATTGCCAGAAATGTATTAAATTTATATGGCACATATTTTTTTTTTTTATAAACTGAGACCACTAAACTATTTTTAACTAAATATTTGAAACCATTTTTGCATTTCATTTAATTTTAAGTATTTACATATGCGCAGCATTTAAAATGTATTTCAAATATTTAAGCATGCATTTATATTATTTACACATATGTATGTACTATACATATATCGAAAAGTAAATTAAATTTTCAAAAATTTCAGTGTAAATTTGCTAATAGAAACAACAAATAAAATATGCCATGAATTATTTGCAGCGAAATTACTATCAATAAAGTTATCAGCAGCAAATTGAAAATATTTCGGGCTGTTAATTTTCGAAAAACACAAAAAATAGCAAACTACCTAATTTTGTGCACAACATGTATATATTTATTATTAAACATTTTAATTAACTTGCTTAAATAAGTGCGTTTTGTTGTTATTGTTTTGTTTTGAATTGGACAAGCATATTATCAAACTTTGGTCTAGGATTCCAGCGAAATTGTAGCAGATGTCGCTCCAAATGCCACAAACATATTTTTGTGGTTAAAAAAGTGCAAAATACGCATATTTACACTTTTTGTATTTAAGTAGATTTTTGGGCTAATTAAATGAACACACAAATCCAAGGCAACCAGCCACAATCTGAGTTCAGGTATCCTTATTAGAAGTAGAACAGAGCACGCGCCCGACATTAATCATTTTAGCTTTTACCTTTGAAATGCATTTTCATTAAGCGGCAGCTAAATTGAAATTTAACTCAATACTGAAGCGCACGCATAAGCCAAGGATATGCTCATTAATAACAACAGTAAGGACAACAACAACAACAAAAGACGCAACTACAACAACAAAACAAGCACAAAGGACTTGTCAACAACAAGACACAAGACATTGAAAAATTCATAATTCTTTGTCTTTATCCGGCGGGTCGTATGCTTGTTTTTTTTTTGTTTTTTTGGTTGTTACCTTTTTATAACCTTTTTTTTGAAGCAAATCTCTAAAAGAGTATATTGGTTTTATAAATAAGTTTGGGACTAGTAGTTTAAAAGTTAAAGTTGCCGTAGCTTATTTTTTCTATGCGATGCTTTTTTGTTGAAGCCTAGCCTAGATCGATCCCTGGCCACTCGAATATCATCTATACCCATACAATAATATACACTGATAAATACAAGAAACATCACAACCGTAAGCTTTCCAATACAAAAATCTTGGCTCAACATTGCTGATTAATAAATTACTTCAAAACCGCTTACTCGATCTGGTACTCTTCAAATGACTCACTTTCCCAGACTGATCTAACTAAACTGCTTTGGGATACTGCTAAGACAGCTGATCATCGATGTCCTTTGCTTTTCTTAACCATTGCTTATGCAATCTCTAGCTAAAATTTTGAAGCAGTTCTATTAGTCGTAAAAAATTTCAAATTTTTTTTTTTTATCCCTTTATGATGCTTATGAATGATATAACTTTAAATTTTATCTGGTTTGCAAGATGAAACAAACTCGGAAAGCGAAATTTATTTATTTTGAATTGCTTTCAAAAAAGTTTGTAATAATAATAAAAGATGCAAAAAATAAATTAAATTTTAATATTTTTATATAAATATTTACAAATTTTGGCTTAACGACTTTGTAATCCGATATTGCATCTTCTGATTGGTAGCATTACGTTCTCCAAGAAAAGTACTCAAACTCCCACGGGAATAAAATGTTGGGATTTGTTTTGAATCCACAAGTTTGGTGCTGCCAATTTCAGCAAAACGAATTTTATATGGGATTTGAATCCGACTTCCTTGTTGCAAAGGAAATCAAAACGAATTGGCAAAATAGGTTTAACAGTGCACGTAATTTAAATTTAAAATTTTTTTAAATATTCTATGATATTCTCAGATTATATTTATGCCAATTTGAAGTTACGTTTTTTGATAAATATTTTTCATTATTTTTTTTCTGAATCAATCCAAAAAATAGCATGCACAACACAAAACGAAATTTTGGCATACCATTATATACACATAAGGCATAAAAAAAATTTCCCTTGTTATAAAAATAGCTCAATCGTGCTTAATTTTAATAAAAATTGTTGATAAATAAATATTATTGTAAAAATATATTTAAAAAATAAAATAATAAAGTACTATCAATATTATAATCAAACTAAAATATAAACGATATGAAGTAATCGAAAGATGCTAACAAAGAGTAAAGGAAATCGGCTACAAAAAATGTGAAATAAAGAGCACGCAATAACGAAACCGAATAAAATTTGGTTATTTTTTTCCGAAGCACGTCTGATAACAAATTTCTTTGGCATCTATCAGTCAGTTCTAGATATATTATCAAAATAACCGCTGCAATCAATTTTCTTTTAAAGAAAGTTGTTATAATAGTTGGTTTGTTTTTCAGTGCAAGGACAAACCCAGCAAATTAAAGATTATTATAATCGGTCCAAAAATTCTTGGCCTATAAATTACATAACTAATACGACCTTGTTTTGTTAGAAATACTGGTTTTAAAAATATGTATTTTACTTCTGACAACTAAAATACTCTATTTAATTTTTTAGTTAATTTAAAGTGTATTTGCCCGTCGACGTTTCACATAAACATGTTTTATATGAGCTTAATATTAGTTTGTGGCATGTTCATGAGGCAAAAATGCTGCTTGAGGGATTTCCAAATGAAAAAACAAAAAATCAACAACAAAAAACAAGTTATAAATATGTTGAGTACAAACAAAAAGAAAGTCAAAGGCTCACAGTTTGCCACGTAGACTTATTGAGGGTGTGCATCCCATATTGGCTTTAATAATAAATTATTAAAAAAAAATAAATATCTTGGCCAAATTAAGTCTAACCAAATGAGGTTACAAATCTATAGCATAACTTTTTCAATTAAAAGCTAGCAATAAACGATAGCAAAGTTATGTGTATTAATCAACACTAGAGTAGTTCTTGGTAACTGCTTGGCCAGGAAATAAGCAAACTTATAATGAGTTCATTAAACAGTAATAAATTCCGAGCGTAAATGCAAGTGAAGAGCGTTCGAATCAGCTGTCCAAAACAGCGCCAAGTTTGGGGTCAAGTAAGTGTGTGTGTGTGTGTGTGTGTGAGTATTTGTGTGCAACGCAAATTGTCATACATAATTTGTAATCAGTGAAAGTTCATCGTCGAAGGAGAGACTGTGGACCAGGTACACAAAAGCAGGTCACTACAAGAATGGGCCATCAATTACACTGGCGCATAACTTTCATGAATGGCAGCCAAGAGGTAGCAGAAATAACCCAAAGTTGATTTGAAACTGGCTTAAAGCCAAATTGGCAAAAAGTAGCATAGAAAAGAATCAAAGCGAAAAGCCTTTAAGTAAAGGTCTAGCCTTTTGGGCATGTATCGTTGCTGCTGTATTTACTTGGTTGTTATGCCAGCCAGACGACGGGCTTCGACGTTCAAAATCAACCAACCAGCCAGTCATCCAGCCAGCCAGCTAATTAATGTGCCAAGTGACAATTAATCAATCAATCGATCAATCCAATCGCTGCAGCTTGAAACAACATTGGGCTGTGAAAATCTCATGCTCTTCACATCGAAAGAGAGAGAGAGAGAGAGTGGGATTTTTCCAACAAAGTTTATGCGACAAAGTCAATGAAAATCTAAAGCCAGTGGACCGTTTGTAGTATATGGCAGGGTTAAAGGGCAGGCGTCAATCTAAGACTATGTGGGTGTGTGTGTGCGGTGTATTTGTATTGACAGGATAAACTCAACGAGCTGTCAAAGCAGCAAAGGCAAATAACAGTAGCAAAGGCAACGGCAACGCCAATGACTACATAAACAGCGCCAAAAGAGAGAAAATAAAAAAAAAGTGGAACTGTGGCATTCGGAACATACCGACTATAATATACCCTTTATTCGATTTATAAAGGCTTTTATGGAGTCTGCGCCCCTCTGCGTGCTTTACATGCCAACCCCCACCACAAACTGATGTGTTAAATAGTAAAATCTCTTCACTTTTCCTCACCATCTCCAGCTCATAGAGCCACTTTATTTGTTATGTAGTCTTATGAGGGTCTAAAAAGTACACCTCATTTGGTTTAAACGTTATCATCCTGATTATTCAGGAATAAGCTATGTCAGGCATACCATACCTTTTGTTTGTTAGAGAGGCAAACAATTTTTAGTTTTGGCCTGCGAAGCACGCAGGGAGTGAAGCCCCTTAGTTTTATTTTATAAATATTAAAACAGTTTATATATTGTTGAATTTAAAAGGGATACACTTACAGCTTTACCGTTGTACGTTTGCAAGACACGGACGCTTATAAACACATCGTTAAGTAGATCTTTTAGATTTCAACTCAAAATATATCATATTTTGGTTCTTGGTAACGAAAACTCTGTTGACTTAAAGGACAGCACCCAAGAAATTATGATTTTTTTAAAAAGATGTGGAGTTCTGTACCAGATCTGGTTTCGTCCTAGAGATTCTAGTGTTCATACAGACGGACTGACCATATTTTCTCGACACGACTAAGATCTACATCGTCTGCTCCTCCTGCCTATTACATATATTGCACAAATTTATACAGTGTATAAAGAACCAGCTAAATCGTAGGCAGAAGAGAAGTAGGTAAACCAACGGGAACGAGAAAACAAAACCTAGAGGAAAGCAAAGTAACGGAAGCGACAACGGCAGTTCATTTAATAAACCGTTACGCAGCAACGCCTAAGCACTGGGATAAATATAATGAAACTGTTTATGTAACTCGCTGTAGGTGCGTCTATGTAGTTCTTTGCGTATATAAGTATGTGTATATATGAACATGTACGTGTGTGCGTGCGTGTGGGCGTGCCAAGGCCATGCTGTATGTTAAACAAACAAGTAGCTCTGGTAACAAAATGCTGACAAAATGGTAAAATAAAACTAATTTTAATGACAAATATTTAATGGACATGAAGAAACCGGCAGTTGGGCGTCAGCTGGAGTTCTTCGGGGGCGTGGCAGTCTGACTTGTAACTTGGTTTAGGCGCCACTGACAGATTTGTCAGGCATAATGATTTTTGCAAGCAACATCAGCAGCCAAAAGTAGGTTACACTTTTTCGTATATTGATTGGCGAAAGAACAATTTGTGGGCTCTTCGAGGCTTTAAAGCATTTCCGAAGTATTACCGGGGAAAGTACTATACGTTGGGGCGTTATTGCATTATTTTGCTTTATGGAAAATGGATGGATGGAAATTTGGCTAACTGCTGTGGCATATTATGGGTGTAAAAGCCACAAAAATACAGAATATAATATCTGAGTATAATGTCTAAAATAAATAAAATACTCAATGCCAGCCATGGATTTTTAGTGGTAAGGATTAGTCTATTGTGCTCCCTTTCAGCTCTGGAACTCCGCAACTAGCACAATATCCGAGAAAAACTTTCCCGGGAGATCCATGTAAGGGACTCTTTATATCATGGTGCTTGATGGCTATGTTGGCCTCTGGTTTTCACAACCAATTTCGAGTTAATCTTCAAGACAGCCACTGCGTTTATCTTCTCTTTCTTACTCATAATGGCGTTAAAGAACCTTTCGAATTGATATTCTATGCTCATTTCATCTCTGGATAACAGAATTGAGAGCATCACATTTTCCAGAGGTTCAAAACCTGAGACTAAGTAGGTAATAAAATGTCATAGCCGGAGCAGGTATAGTTTGTCTAGCCGTTTAGTTCGGTCGTCAGTACATATATCTTGAAAAGAGTGGATAATTATACCCTGTACCTATAGGTACAAAGGGTATACTTTTGTGCAATGTATGTAACGGACAGAAGGAGGCGTGGCAGACCCCAAGTCCTTTATACCAAAATGCTTGTCATAACCTCGGGTAGCGATCGAGCCATGTCCGTCTGTATGAACACCTAGATTTCGGAGACTATAAGACCTAGAGACACGAAACCCGATGGTGCGTATATTTCTTCAGAAGATGAAATTTGTCGAATCATGTCAATCTTTCTCCGTTACCCGTGTAAAAAATGAACAAAATCGGACAAAAAAAAACAAAAAATATAGTCAAAAATGTACAAAATTTCTCCTCCCCTTGCCGGTAAACTACATCACTCTGACTCTACGTAATTTTGGTAATAAGTTACCTAGAATCACCAATTTTGGTATGCTGATTGATGTGGCTCTAATTAACAAATCCACATCCAAATTTTGTCGATACGACACCACCACCCCCTTCAATCAATTTACCTTGTTTTCTCCCACACCACTCAACATATGAACTTGAAACTTACCCCATAAACTTTAAGTTCTTCTTTTACGTAAATTTCGATTTTCATCAAAATCGGTTAAAATTTACGGAACTTATAGAGATAGATATAAAAAATTCAGTTGGAAAATCTTTAAAAGGAATGTGCAGGAATAAAATTTTTCGAGAGAAAGGTTACTTTGCTAATTTTTTGACGTACCAATAACATAGATAGATATATTAGGGGTTCCAGCAGAGCTTTAAATGATCTTTCACAACTACATGATCCAGGGTAGTAAAATGAATTTGGACAAATTTTGGTCCTCCTGGTCTCCGAGGTTCCTTTGTTTATACTGAAATCGATTTTTCGTGCTGATGAAAAATGTATACATTATAGAAGACTGATGCTGCCTTTTTGCGCAACATTGTACCTCGCGTATATAATATAATAATAAAAATTTGATAATGAGCGCAATTTTTATTAAAAAATTCCTGCAATAAGCGACAAGTATTTAATAATCGATAAATTTACCGATTGCTGTTAAAAAATTCGTTAGCTCGCAATTTGCACAAAATTTATTTTAATATGAAATATGCTTTTAATGAAGGACATACAAATTTTTTAAAATAACACTGCATCACATCATCATAATTAATCCTTATTCAGTCAAAAGAATTTCGTTAATTTTATGCATTAAATAAATAGCAAGCAATTTATTAACTGCAAAATGTTCGAATTGTTTTTAATCAATTTGCGTTCAATGACATTATTTAAGTAAGTTTTATACGCTTATCTTTTAAAGACAAGAGACGATTTTCCACTTAGTGCTCTCGGAATTCATTTGAAATTATGCCTAAGAGGTGTTAAGAACCCAAATGGGAGACATTTAATGTATTTCAAATAATGTTCTCATTAAAGAACAAACTTTTGACAGATGATGTTGGTTCAATGTTTTTGATGTATCGGATTCCCAATATTCTATTTGTTGGCCAGACTCATCGGCATTTTCACACTCAAAAAAACGATCATTTTTTTTTAGTACAAAAAGTTCCTAATTAATGTCAAAAAATATATACATTTGTATTTATTTTTTTTTTTTTTTTTTTTTTTTTTTTTTTTTTTAATATTATTTATTTACAATCTATCCTTTAGACAATAAGTAAAAGTTTTGGAAATTATAAATTAACAGGAGAAATAGTTAAACTCCAATGAGTAATAACTATTGCTTTTTTAAGTGCTGTAAGCTTAATTTGAATATGGCATGTCTAAGACATGATTGCGTTTTAATCTTCGTATTCTATCGCTATCATCCAAGAGGCCTATTGCCAAAACATTCGAATGATTATGTAGCCTTTCCACGTAACTGGTGCTTAGTCTTCGTATTTCGTCCTTAACGTATGGAATATCTAGGTCTTTATGAATTTGCTCATTGGATACAAACCATGGGGCGTCAACAATAAGTCTTAAAGTCTTGGACTGATACCGTTGAATGATTTCAATGTTTGAGTGACTTGCTGTGCCCCATAATTGGATACCATAAGTCCATATAGGCTTCAAGATGGCTTTGTAAAGACGGACTTTGTTCTCTAAACTTAGCTGCGACCTTTTACCAAGCAGCCAATGCATTTTCTTTGTTTTTCTGTTAAGTTTTCTTACTTTGCTTTTAATATGACTTGTCCAGGTGATTCTGCGATTTAAATCGAGCCCAAGATAATTGGCTGAATCTCTATGCGGAATTAGTATATTATTATTATATTGTAAACAAAGGATTTTGAGATTTTGGGAGTAAACAACTTTTACGAGATTTTTTTTTTAATCTTTAAAGTTTTCTAGAAAATAGAATACAAAATAGTTGATATGTTGAACAATAATAATAATTCCCTGACTGACAATTTTGTCAGTCGCCCCTGGGTTGGGGGCATGGGGATCTCTATTAATAACTCTTCAAAGAGAACAGGGCAAGAGAAACTCTCATACTCTTGTTTGAGCTGCTTTACAAGTTCAACAAAAGAGCTGCGGATCTTTTCTCATTTTTTCATCAGCGCTTTAATTAGTATTCAACATTGGATGTAAATTATTTTCGATTTTAGCGAGTCGATAATCCAAATCCAATCTCCCAACAGCTTTGTTGTGTGTCGTTATATAATTTGCTCAAAATAAAGAATTTTCAGCATTTTTACATCAACATTAAAATGCGATCTAGTTCGTAAATAGTAGAAAGGCTTGACATTTTCTCAGCTGAAGTTTGAAGAAGGAAAAATCTATATACTAAATCATCAAATCGGCATCACTGCTTGTCATTAATAAAGTTGGTTATTTGATATTTTTTCGGGCTGAAGCAGTTGAAAATATGTACGACAAATCTATCTGGAAAAACGCTCAACTGACATCACTGACACAGACAGACAAACAAACAAAACAGTGTTGTCCTATGATTTTACTGATGCTTTAAGTAAGATGGCGACACCAGATTCACTAGATGGCGCCAGCAGTAACAACAGTTTCTCTACTTTGTTGTCACAAACAAAACGAATGTGCAAGCATATTATTATGATCGTATTAAATGACTGACAGAATTTGTAATTTAATTTAATAAGTAATTAACGACTATTCATGTTGCTTATTACGCTAGTAATTAATTAAAAGTGAAAGAAGAAATGAATTGAAAAATTTGTTCTCTATGAGTTATTTTTAATAAAATTAAAATATTTCCAAAATTAAAAAAAAATGTTAAGCGTAGAAATTCAGTAAATTTTGGTATTTACATACAGTTTGAAGTAAAAAAATACGTAATTGGTATAAAGATAGAAACGATTAAGTAATGAGACCTAAAAAAAATGGATGGTCAATAACTCAAAATCCGTTCTATTCAAAATTTCGAATCCATTTTCGAATTCTTCTTTTCGCCATTTTACTACGGCAATGAGTAAAAAATGTTGAAGTTTTTTTTCACTGTGAACTTGTGCAATCGATAGCCATAAAAATGTATTAACTCTCAATATTTTCGTTAGTTTTTTGAAAGTTAAAATGCTATTCATTAACATCAACATTTGCAATTGTATTTTGCAAATTAGATACAAATTTATCAACATCATAAATCCAAATTGGTGCTTTTGAAAGATTGCATTAATTTTGTGTTTTCAAGTTAAATAATACGCAATTAAATTTCTGCACAAAACTTTAACAAAAACGTTTAAGCTCTTTTTCATACTCACTTTATGTTTAATGACTTTGATTAAGTGACATAAATATTGTTAACACTCAAGAGCAATTTATGTTGTTTAAAACAAATGCAAAATACTTTTTATGGCCATCATAAAGTTGGTAACCTTTGCAAGTATTTTCAATTTGTTGCGTCAAATTGTTGCGTAATGTTTTTTGATTTATGTGGCTTGCAATTAAATACTGTTTGCCAGAGATTAAAAAATCATTTTAAAGTTTGTCAATTTTGGAAGTACAATAGAAATTAATTGTCAGACAAAAATTGGCGGCAGGTACACTGGTAATCTGGGTACTCTGACTAATATGCGACAGACAGCTCACGTGCCTGACAAGATGACTGACTGACTGAGTGACTGACATGTATGCTCATCAATTCTTCAAGTCAGCCTGAGATATCTTGTTTGACAAATTTTTATATGCATGCATTTTGGTCGCTCTGTCTGGGCGTGTCTCTCTTAAAGCCCAACGTAGTCAGTCGGCACAAATGGGTTAAAGTCTGGGCCTATTAAATATAAGCGAATGTGATTTATCAAAACGCCGCGACACAGACGCCAGCTGGCAAATGTCTCAATTCCAAATCAAAAGGACAAGCAAAGAGTCAGACCAGTTAACGATTGTCAGTTGTCAGTTGAAATGGGTCTGGGATTGGGAAAAGAAACCTACACGCAGTACGGAGAGTACGGGCTTAGGGTTGGGGTAATTAAAGAACTTGTCTTGTGTTTTGTTTTTCGCAATGAGTTCGTTTGGCAACGACAAGAATTAGGCGTTTTATGGCCAGGCCAAGTCGCTGTTTTAACCATTGAGAGATTCCATTGAATAATGGCACGCAGCATCAGCGGAAGTTCCTGGCTCTCTATATCTCGCACACGCTGTCGTGTTCTCGTTTTGAGAGAGTATTGCTGAGCACTTGAGGCGCAAGCGCTGACTCAGCAACTTCGGGTTCCGGTTCGGCATGTTGATGGGCTCTAGGTCAGCAACATGTTTGTTTGGCCTTAATGTAGGTTATGGCTACTGTAGATAAGTGTGCCCGTATACTCTTAAGTATGTGTGTATTTGTTAGCCGCAAATTAAACGAATTGTGGCAACATTTGTTGCTGCACTGACCAAGGCACGAGGAAATGAATGAAATACCCCAAATGTTTGTGGTTTCTGAGGCTGTTGAACTAATGGCTAACAAAAAAAAATCTAATACTAAGTTGGCAACGCATTTACTTGATAGTATGCAAAAAGCAGAGAAGAACTGTAGAGAGAGGTAGAAAAGTTGAAAAATGAATTTTAAAGACTTTTAGTAATATGGAACAGAACTTTTCAAGCGGAAAGCCTTAAAAAGTTACATTTTTGTATAATTCATATTTTCTTTTATTTTTCAACATTTTTTTAAATTTTTGGATAACAGTTGTTGCCCCACAACTCTATGAACCCTTTTCACCTTTAAGAGTACATTTTACAATTTCGCAATTGAAATCCGCAGATGAATAATTTTCGGGCGCTCGCACGAAGTTTTAAAAAAAAAAGTGTTCTTATATATTTTCAAAGATAACTAAAGCACAGTCTTTGAAAACTTATTCATAATGTTTTAATAGTTTTATAATATAGTACATTAATATATATATTAGTTAGTTCTTTGACATCGAAGCAAATTTTTCTAATTATGGCGAGTAAATATTATAGTTTTTTTCAGCCTAAAAGGACTTCTGAACTAATATTTTTAGGGAGCCAAACATTAAACAGTTCGTGATTGAAGTGAAGCTTTCCAAGAAACCAACAAATGGGGGAAAAAGCGTCAATAAAATGTTTGCTTAAAGAATTGTTTAACAAACACATTTATTGGGCTTAATTGAGCGAAAGTCAATTTTCTACTTCTTAGTATTTCAGCATTTCACAATATTTTATAATTTTCGTTAAAAAAAAAAAAAAATTTTTCCGTCTACCTAAATCCATGTTTTTTTTCGTTGTTAACTAGAGTTTGCAAGCCTATCAAATTTTTAAGGGTTGTCATCATATTACATTCATTGTTTTTTTTTTTTTGTTGTTTATTTTTTTTTTTTAATTAATATAACTTAAAACTATAATAAACATTAGTTAAACATATATACATTAAAAAAATATTCAAATAGTTCCAAATGGGCGCTCCAGAATTACAGTATCAATTATTTAAATATAAAAACATCCTTTTTATGGAATTGTTGTACTTCAAGTATCCGCTGAAAAAACTTTTATATTATATTCTATTATAAGCGCGTTAATTTTATAAACTGAAAAGTTTAGAAAAGTTTTCGATTTTGAATTATCAACCGAAGAAAAAAACTTTTAATATGAATTTCCAGGAGTTTTTCTAAATTTTTAATAATATCTTAGTAAGCAATTCAAAAACATTGAATAGTGAATAAACCAAAACATTCAAAAAATCAGGAGTGGCTAAAATGTAAACTGGATATGAAACATAAAAAAATTGTTATCTAGATATTTTTAAATCAAGAAATATGGTCTATATCGACTTATCGATAAATTTCAATCTATCGACTTATCGATAAATTTCAATCTTTAGCTTGAAGCAAACACTTTTGAACAATAAAAAAATACAGATTATTTTTGTTAGCTTTCCATCGTTTATGTAAATTAGCTTTAACATGCACAAATTTCTTTTCCACTTAATGTTTGCAACGATGTTTATTCTATGTTTATGGAGTTTCTGTATCTGAACCCGAGGCACGTCACGGTTTTTTGAGATTTGTCAGAGCCAAAAGCAGTACGTAAACTTGGTATGATTCCTGATCCGAAGATCGATTTTTGTTTTGGAGTGCCGTTTTATAACGTAACTGAATTTGAATCGAGTCCAAAAAAGCTCACCATGTTTTATTTCTGAGATAGCCCATAATTTACCTACTTTTATGTAATTTCTTAAGTTATTTAAGACCACTTGGGTGTTGGTGTTTTGTGGATCTCGTGTGGATTCTGATTTATCGGTTCAAAATCCATACGTGTAGCCCAGTCACTTGTAAAGATGAGACCTTTTTTTTGTGGTCCTGTGTAATTTAGAAATTATACAAAACTCTTCAGGAGCACTCATTAGTTCTTTGATTTATAATTAAAGTTCTTTGAAGTATTTGTTAGTTATACGTATATTCTACATAACTGATTCCCTTTAAACTGTCAAAAGCGTTATTATGTCCACAAAGTTTACTGTCTGAATAAATATTGCCAATATTTTTACCTTAAATGACTTTTTTGACCCACAATGGCTTTTTCAAAAAAAATACAAAACCAGAAAGCTTTTGTTTTTCTATAAAACTCCCAAAAAGGTATATGCAATTATTTCGTTTTGGCTGTGTATCTCTTTCCAATTCAAACACACACACACACCGACTGACATACATACATATATGACAGACAATGCAAATCAATTATGGCAGTTCAGTTTCTATACATGTGTGCGTGACGGCTCTCGATGGTTGGCGGCCATTTTGTTGACAAAACTTATCAACAATTCAATTTCAATAAAACTCGTGACGCTGTAAAAATGCTGCCCGGTTGCAACCCATATATTTCTATGCATTTTTTAACACCAAAATTTTGGCAGAGTTTTCTTTATATGTGTGAGTGTGCGTGTGTGTGTGGGTGGATGTTTTGAGTTTTGGTATTTGAATTGTCACATCTGCTTCATAACTTCAAACTCATCCATCAAATGCAGCGAACAGCCATAGCCCGGGCTCGAACCAGAGCCATAACCGCGATGTGTATTCCATTCCATGGCTGGCTGGTTGCCTATTCGTCTGTCAATGTTTGCCAATGCAATCATTTTTATCATGAATATGTGTGTGTGCGTGAATGAGTGTGTGATAGTGTATGAAAAAGCGCTCATCGCGAATATAACCCAACGGATAGTGGTAAGCCGTACCAAGCGGCATGGTAATACACTACTTTAAGAGGTCTACAAGATGCATTTATCGATTGTTGATTCAGTGAAGAGGTACTATCGAAATAGTGAGTATGTGAATTGTGTAAGTTAAAGAGGATGAGCTCAAAAATTGTCGATTAATAGTTATGGATGTTGTTGAAATATAAGAAGGATCGATAAAGGACGTTTTGAAAGACCGTTTGTGCCAGAAAAAGCAAAACTTTGTTAGATTGTAAAACGATCCATTTTTTTGAAAAAAAAAAATCGCCGCGCTTTTTGTGAACACTTTGCCAAAAAGTGCGCACTTACCATTTACTGAGTTAGTACAATGCGAGCTCTGAAAACTCACTGATAGACACGCCAAATTAAAAAAGAGAGAGTGAGACAAAAACATTTTTAAAAGACTGAAACATATTTATTAAAGATAGATTCAGATTTAAACTGACACATATTTTAAGATCTTTAACCCTCACGAACGTCCTACTATCAGTTTAGTCATTCACTAGCTTATACGTCGCAAAGACGTATCGCTATCGTTTGCGTAAGTTTTAAGATTTTTTTTGTGATAATTTTTAAGGTAATTTTTAGCTGTCCAGTTGAAAATAATAGATAAAAAGTTGACATGCTTGGCATTGGATCTGCTTCTAGAAAAATATATCTTTTGAACTTCTAAAATGTTAAGGAGGGGCTCAAATACCTTAGTGTAGAACACTTTCTAGGCATTCATCTTGATTGTTTCATCCCAGAAAACGAAATGAGTTTGTCTATAAAATGTTAAAAACAAATAATAATTTTTTGTTTGTTCTATTGCAAGAAGTGCAAACAGCTTTAAATATAGAAAAGTATTAAAAATTTAGAGGAAGCTACCAATCAAAGCGTCTTATTTGCTTCTTGTAGAATATTGCAAGATCAAAAAACTCACCTTCTTGTTTCTTTTTTAAATTCTGTGTTGTGGCTAATACTCTTATCCTCAACTATTTTATTGTATAATATTATATTAAAATTAATAAGTAAGTACTTTAAATACTTTTATCCTCCTAAATATAAGTTTTAAGCATTCACTGTGCCCTTTATAAGGTAGTACTGATTTACCGATTACAGTCGAGCTATAAACTGCATCATCCATAATAGTTTGAATTAAGTTTGTCTGAAGCTCTAATGTTCTCAAAGCTGTTTTGTCTAGAAAACTCTCCTAAAATCATATACTATGAATGTCTCATTTTTTTAGTCCTTGAAATAGTTTCTTAGCTTGAGTATATCAAAAGATATTTAATTTATTCATTTTTTATGTATCGTATCAATCTTCAGCTTTTTGCTTATATCAGCGCCACAAAAGTAACCATCCCAGTAGTAATAAGTTGTATGATTTGGCAGGCCAACTTACATTTTCACGACATGAAATTTTATGATTTTGAAATTTGTTGATATACTCACATGTAATGTGACTAGTCGCACCATCTTGTGAAAAATAAACATCATCCAAGTCTATTCCATCAAGCTGAGGCAGAAAATAGGCGATTATGAATGCATGGTATCGCGTTGCATTAATGGTAGCCCAGATTCCGTAATCGTCGCTTAAGATGATTCTCGAAGAAAATTGGTCATCAATTGCAAGGTGCTACAAAGACCAATGGTGGAACACAGTTCGATAAATGGCCAATTGGCTTGAGGTCTTGTGCTTGGATGGATTTAGTTGATCTTGATCCGGTGAATGAACAGTTTTTGCTCTGCTAGACTTTGGTACATCTGCCACAAAACCCGTAGCCGCGATATACGCATCTATCTATCTATCTACGATCTATGCTTGTTTCGCATCACTTTAATCGAATCGACTCCATGGTGGTAACAAAATGGCAAATCGATAACAGAAAAAACAATGCATCGTCCCTGTCAATCTTACATTCATTTCCCTGCCTCTCATTTGATTACCCCTCTGTAAAGCATCATATTTTACGAAAATTTCTTTTGAGTTTATTTTTTGGACTTATGCTATAATCCAATCGTATGGGAAGACTTCATATTTCTATGTTGTGTATCCTTCAACTGACCTTGAGGGTTTAACATTTTACTAAAGGCAGCTACCTCGGTCTAAGTGGGTAATTCTGACAACTTGGCAACCGTTCCGTTCTAAAGCTGTCCTTATAGTGTATTAAAAAGTGAATTCCAGAAATCTATTTCCATCTTTCAGAACTACTTGCTGGGTTGTTGGTCAGCCAATACAAACTTATGTAAACACACACACAAATGCACATACACAATAACACGTATAAAAATTGTCCTCTTTTTTGCATGCTTTAACGCCGCAATTGCCAAGCTTACACACACACATAGAAAAGAAGCTGACAATGTATGTTTGTTGGTTTCCTGTCAATGGCACGCTTCATACTTTAGTTCGCGGAAACGCAACAATAACACACAGATACACACATACACAAATACACACACACGCACTGACGTTATTTACGACATGCTAAAAAATTCAGTTTTTTAATAGTTGGCTTTTGTCATGCAAGCGACGTCGACGTCTCTGTCGCCGTCAACGTCAGCGTCAACACTGATGTCGCTGCCAGCCGCAACAAAAATTGCCCAAGTCTTAACAAACAAAAAGACAACTCCGAAAATCGTTTACATATCAAATTAGTTATTTATTACAATACCGAAAACAATAACAAGAACTCACTGCTAGAGTTGTTATTTTCGTTTGTGCCAAAACTGATTACGAGTATGTCAGCAGTGCTTAGTCTTTGTAACTGACATTTGATATAAGAGTCTGGAAATAAAGCAAAGATATAAATATATATAAAATATGGACGATATATGTTCGAAATAAAATACAACAGCCAGGGCGATGATCGACAGTAGGAATACCCTTAAAATATCTTGCTTAATAATAAATAAAATTGTTAATCTTATTGGTGGGATTTTGGCGAAGATGGCGTGGGATTTACTTAAGAAAAGTAAAAAATTTGTGTCACGGGCGACAGCGATAAAAGCTTTATCCTGTTCATAAGCGAAACCCAGTACGCATAAAAATTTTGCACTTATTGAATCATCATCCTTCTTTTCAGTTTTTGTTATGTATTATGAAGCATATAGGACACAATACCATAAACGAACCTCCTTAAAAGTTTCGATACATTTTTACTTGATTTTGTCTTCTGATTACAATTTTTTCATCATTATTTCCTTCTGAAATATACGGTTCCCTTAGAGACCATCGATTCTGTCGTTCCCAACAGTTCTCTGTCGATAGGCCTGTGCATGAAACGCCCATTTTGATACCATCTCAAGAAAGGATTCACAGATTTTGATCAAAAAATTCTAATTGAATTTTATTATTTTTGACAAGGATCGAAAAAATGCGTATGGAGTGAAATATAGTTTTTTTTCCCTATAAACTGGGAAGAAAATTGAAATAGTTACTTAATTGCCAATATCTCTTGAAGTTTTCAAAAAAAATTTTATTCTCACTGATCTGATTGTGTTGCCGATTTTTAAGTTGCTTGCTTCAAAAGGTGCCTTATTTTTAGGTACAGATAGTCAACATGGTTTAATCGTATTATAGTATAAAAATCCTATGGCCTGTCATGCCTGTAAAAGTAGTTACAAACGCGTTGGTAAATTTAAGGCAGTTTCGAATTCCGATTCATATATTTTATTATTTATTTATATAAAATGCACAACAATATTTTGCTTACCTTCGACACTGCGCTGACTTTGGGCGTGTTTTATTTATATTTACCATGAAAATATTTTTATGAAACACTTCTGTCTGTCATTTAAAAATGAGGATTACGCTCTGAAAAATACAGAAATATAATTTTCATGTCAGCTGATAGAATTTTTTAAATTGGCTTTATGACTAAGTTAAATTAGTTTGAATTTTGGCAAGCTTTTTTGAAGTAATTTACATACTCAGTCCCAGAAACCCTTTTTTTTGTGTGCTGAAATGTAAAACTTCGACTTTGAGTCTTTGTGGCACCTTTGGATGAGCTCGGGGTTTTATATAACCATTGTAAGTCCCACGTGTTGCTGCAAGTGATATCTGTACTGCCCGAAATCTTGGAGTATGCATTTAAAGAAGCCTCGCGTTTTATGGACCTGATGCACTCCTAGCCCTTAAATAAGCTCAGTCTAAATATCTATAGAGATCCCTCAGTAAAATACTACGGATAGTTTTCTGAAAGCAATCTTCTTTAAAGCAGCTTTCAAAATATCTCAAATCTTTGGCCATTTTGTTAAGATATTCATGGAGAAACTTCATAACTTGCACCTTAATATATTTATAAGTTTTTGTTTTAATTTCTCGAATTTACAATATTTGCTTTTATATTTTCATGTACACAAAGCTATAAATCAATCAATTACTTTCAATGAAAAATTTCTCAAGTCATAAACTATGAATTTTATGTCATCAATGGATTAAAGAGTTGCCAAAGTTTATGTTTTATCTTTATAATAATTTTTGTTGCTGTACTTGTTTCGAGTACATCATCAGCATCATTGAGTTATGTATAGATTTTTGATATTGTAAGTGTATTATAACAAGCTTCTAACAGTCTAACGAGTCAAAGGAAGCCCTTTATATAATAGCCAAGGCAAGAAGCAACTTTAGTGACTCTCACTGCCTACCAGGACCCCGCCAGAGCCAGAGCCGGAGCCCACGCTTGGACGAAAAACTGCTTCCGGCCAAAAGCAAAAGCCAGCTCATGCATGCATATTATATGTCTGTGTGTGTGTGGGTGTATTGATATCTTGGCTTTGGCTTAAATAGGTCAACATTAAATAAGTCAACTTTTTAGACATGTCGCAGGCAAAAAATAAAATTTACGTAAGTTGGTTGCTTTAAAGAGTCAACAAGTAAATGGTTTTTGACATTTGTAAATCAGAGAATTTATCAAATATTCCAAAAATCAAGCAACTTTGAAATAAGAGCAGCAATATGTAATTGCATTTTGGCTTGAAGCCAGAGTTGCCATAGGTTTTGTGCATGCATTCGTGCATTCAATAATGCATTACTACACAGAGAAAAATAACGCATGCTAAAATTAAGTTCGAATGAGCTTGATTTTAGAAATTTCAATCTTGTTCAAAAATACTTGCAACAAGAAAATTGTACTTAATACAAGAAAAATATTCTTAATACCAGTATAAAGCATCTTGAAAGAAGTAATAAAATTCTTAAGGTCCCATACACGCTCTTTTGCACACTCTCACTGGCTCTCTGTATAATAAATGTGCTCTCCAACCATAAAGTTCGTTAGAATATGTGAGTGTGAGAGCAGATCGATGCAGTGCGTGGTGCATACGACTGTGAGTTAGAAAGAGAAAGCAACACATTAGAGTTTTTTGTGTGTTTTAATGTAAAATGCTTGTGCAAAAGCATTTCATCATTTGTGTTGCGCGTCTGTAGTGAACGTTTGAAAAAAAATTATGATGCCGGGCTCTTGTGAAATGGAGCAGTTGGAACAATGTGAAGACGAAAGAGCCCTCCAAAATTTAATGGACGAATTTGGGATACCTGAGGTTTTACCATATTTAAAAGGTGAGTTTAAAATAATCTTATATGTATATGCATCAGCTGTGGGCCAGCACCGGTATTTTTTTCAAGTGACGCCAGACGGACAAAATCAAGAAAATAACCAAAGTGTTGTATTGCTTTGATATGAGGGACCTTTGATCCTAAATTTTCTGTTTGTGTGACACATGTTAGTTAATATATTAACGTACATGTGCAAAAAAAAAGTGTCTAAATAAGTGTATTTACATACATACGTACATATATATGTATGTATGTATGAATAAGCAAAAACAGTTTACAACAACAACAAAACAGAATACAACACGCACTATGCGTTTATTGTTGATGTAAGCCAAATTTACGCGTTTGGCTGGCGCCACTTGAAGAATATAACGGTGTGAGCAAGTGATATTTGTGTATGTAATGCAGTAGGCCAGCGCTCACAGTATAAGCACACGCGACATAGGAATACATACATATGTGCATACATATCCGTTCACCGAAATTAAGCAGCATCTTAGATTGGGGACCGCTTGGGAACACAGCGTGTTGTTGGCATTGTCAACAACTTTTCTATTCGAAAAAGGATGTTTTTATATTATTTAAATAATTGATACTGTAATTCTTGAGCGTCCATTTGGGACTATTTGAATATTTTTTTAATGTATATATATATATATTATCTAGTGTTTATTATAGTTTTAAGGCATATTGATTTAAAAAAAAAAATACATATATACATATGTACATACACATGATCATCATGTCAAAGCAATACAACACTACAATACACTGCGTATATTGTGTTGTTTTTATGTGTTCATATGCACATTTGTGTTTTTTTTTTTTTGATTTTCGCATTCATAAGCAAGTTTATTAATTTTTCTAACATATGTATAGATTCAAATATAACATTCAGGAGCTTGCGATACATTAAAAAGGAAGACTTATCTGAGGCAGTGCCTCCCATTGGCCTAAGAGCCGAGATACGGGGAAAGCTTCTCACGTGGAAAAAACTTAAGGTAAGGCGCTGATAAATATAGCAGTCTTTTCCGTTATATATCAATTTCCCTTTTATAGTTTCAAGTAGATGACGAAACAATATCTGTTGCTAGTAAGGTGCAAGGATGGCTTGAAACAAGCAGCTCATCGCAACAATCAAATAATCAAGGTTATCCCCGACTAGTACTGAAAAGAGTAAGTGCTTCCAAATTGTTGTATTATGTATTATTATGTATGTTATGTGCCAAAAAATTAATTTTAAGCAATTTGATCGCCATTTCCACTTATTTGAAATTGGTAATTTAATTGAGAAAAACGAGTTAAAGAAAATTTCGGAGTTTATAAGCCTACCAATGCATTTGTATACATTAAATCACAACAAAACATATGTTAGAATTAAGTATATTTAAGTGTATCAAAATGTATTTAATAAAAAAGAAAGTGTTAATAGCTATAAGTAAATATTTATAAGAAAAGCAAAAAATAAATGAAGTACAAACGAACTAGAATCAAAATTGTGTATTCTTAATTTAAGTTTCAACGTTCTCATAAAAAGAATTTTGAAACTCAGTTTTAGACCGTAGCGAAACTTGATGCAAGATGGAATCGTCTTAAATCCAGATTCACTTATCTTGCTTTAAGATATTTTATACTCATTTTAAGTAATTTAAACAACTTAATTCATGTTAAAACATACATGAACTAAGATCTGCGATACTTCCTTCAAGAGCTCTAATACTCGAAATAAGTTTAAAAGTGATCTTGAATTAAGTACGAGTTTCGTGCTATTTTCGAGTTTATTCATTCTAAATAGCAGTATTACGTACTTAAAAAAAATCATACTTAACTTGAGTATCAAGTTCTTAATTTTAACAAATCCGTACTTGGCTAGATATCAAGTTCGAAATGTGGCGTTTTAAGTACGGAATACTTGATTTTTTTTCTCAGTGTAGTTAATTTATTTAGTTATGCAAAATTAAATGCGCTTTTTCTGGCAAATAAAAAAACAATTGGTATAATATAACTACACATTTTGTTTATCAAATTTCCGGCACACAAACAAACACATGGAAGAATACAGAAAATTAATGAGAGGTGGCTGTTTGTGCCCCCAGAACGGCTACCCTTGATACGCCCCTGTTCAACATAAATAACTAAAAATGCATAAAGCGCAATTGTTGCGCATAGCGCACGAAAGTATGCCACACTCAATTGTGTTTAATTATTGCAAACTGAACATTTGTTGCACAGTAGCTACTACAATAACAACAACAAAGGCAACATCAACCATGCCAAATAACATTTGTACAGTAAACCACTAATTTATTCAAATATTAAAGGGTAATTATTTTTTAAACCCAATAATTTTTTTTCATTCCGAATCCTGATTAGCTGCAAAACTTTGTTTCAAAATACTATGTTGGGACTTTAAAACCATAATTGCAGTTAGTTTTTCGAAAAGAGTCTAGCTGGAGAGGTACTGGAAACTGCCCGCATTGATTTTTGAAAACTAGTGATACAACTCGATAAATTCGATTTTTTTTATCAATGGACAAAAAAATATTTAATTTTTTTAAGTGCCATATTTTCTTAAAAAAAACTTTCTTATTTTTTTAAAAGTATGTTCCTTAAATATGTCAATTCCCATTTTTTTAAACACGTCTTTTTATACCTTTTTGTTTGGTGTAAATATAAATCAAGTCGATTTGATTGAACAATGTTCGAAAAAAAAATAAAACGAAAACTTTTAAATGTTTTTTTTTTTATAAAACGTAAAAAAAATAATTTTTTTTTTGCTAGAACATGTTAAAAATTTTAATACATTCTTATAATATTTAATTGAATACATACTTCTTGTTTATATTCGTTTTTATTGTTTGAAAATGGATGCACGTCTGATAGTTTTTATTTTTTACCTAGAAATAAAAATAGTTAAGTAATAGCTTAAAATCAACTTTTACTTAAAAATCACAAAATAAATCCTATACTTATTTAAAAAAAAAAAAACTGAAAATTTTTTTTTTTATACATTTTTTTGCTATAAGAATTAAAAAAAGTTATAAATCTACAATTTACTATTATATATTAATTTTTGTTTTTTGGCCAAAAACTGCGATTTATTTTCTAATTTAATAAAAAAATAAATGCATAACATTTTTTTTTTTTTTTTTTAATTATGATTGTTACCAATCTTGTTTTAAATATAAGTTTATGAAGTAATTTAATTTAAGCATTAAATTTGTATTTGAATTAAAACTTAGTTTTTAGTTTTTTTATGCCACGGGCCAATTGTTTTTTTATTTAATTTAAAAATACTTACAATAAAGCGCGGATAACAAAATTTAAATCTATCTATTTAAACAAAAGATAAAAACAAAATAAAAAAAATATTATTAAAAATAAAGTTTTTAATTTATCAAATTTATTAAGAAATTAATTGTAAATGATTTTTATTTCAATTTTTATTTATTATTATTTATTAGGATATAGGATGAGCGGTAGGATTTATTGTGATCCAGTGTTACCTTATGAAACAATACTATTGGGAACAATCCATTTTAAACAAATCCAACTAAAAGGTCCAAACTGTTACATTTTCTCAGGGTCCTTAAACTTTTTCAAAAACTTCCAATTTAATATAGTTCTAAAAAATGTTTCATAGAAAATTCCAAAATAATTCAAGAATAATTTCGTAAACATGAATTAAAAAAAAAATTTTTAAAATATGAAAATTTTTTTTTCCTTAAATCTCTTTGGTTTTTTTTATAATTACCCATACATGCGGGAGTAAAAGTGTGAAAGAAACGGGGAGATTGCAACTGAATTGAAAATCAATAAAATTATTTGGCTTAGGTATTTTTCACAATACTCTCACTCTGAATTTGTATTCAGTGTTTTGATATTTGTGTTATTTTAAAATTATTTTGTTATTCTTTGTTAAATAATATAGCTAATCATTATAAGAAAATAATGTTGAAATAAAATAAAATTTTTTCAGATAATTATAACAGATACGTGGCGTGGTTTTGGGAACACATAATTAATTACTTTTTAATTTCATGTTCACAATATTGGATCATAACCTTATTCGTATCGATGGATTACCAATAATAAAAAAAAAAAACATTTTAATTTAGCATAGGATTAAAGGCGTAATTCTCAATATTTGTATAAAGGGTCTAGCTGGATAAGGTACTGGAAACTGCACCCAACGATTTTTGAAACATAAAGTTGCAGTTCGATGCATATGGGAACAAATTTTTTTTTTCACAAAATTTAAAAAAATGAAATTTTCTTATTTTTTTTTTTAAGTATGTTCCTTTAATAGGTCAATCACAATTTTTTTAAGACGTGTAACGTATAAACGTTCTTTATTTGGTGTAAATATGAACCATATCGATTTGGTGGAACAATGTTAAAAAAAAATAAAACGAACATTTTTTAATGTTTTTTTAATAAAATGTACAAAAAAAAAAATTTTTTTTTCTCAAAAGATGTCAAAAATTTTAATAGAATTTTGTAATGTTTTATAGAATACATACTTCTTGTTTTCATGATGACGAAAACTGATTTATTTTGTAGGTAAATAAACAAATATTTACTTTGCTCAGCCGAAAGCCTTAATAGATATGGTTGTCCTCCTCTCTGTTAGTTTTTAAATTTAAGCATACAGTGTAAAATAAATAAATAAATTAGCTTTGCTCAACAAACGATTTTCTAATTATTTGTATTGAATGGTGCAATTTTATTTAAAATGTATGTATTCGACACAAAAAATTAAGCGATATTAATCTTTTGCAATATGTGAAATGCTAAATTTTTTCATGATTTTTCATCCTATCTTATATTTTAAATTAGGCGTAGAGAGCAGATATTTATGCAAAGTACTCGTAGTGACAAAGGGTTCTATACATAGATATGTAAATAATAACGTAACAAGTCCAGGAGTTGCCTTTACAATATTGATAACCATTGAATTGGGTAACGTCCTTTGCCCAGAATATTCATTGACCGCTTTTGCCTATCTCTTCTAGTCTCCGGGATACCTCCAGTTAAACGTGAAAAAATTAACTCTTTTTGATCAGATTTATTTAGGAGACACCATCGTAGGTCTAGTGGAACATTGTAAGACACAAAATAAGACCTTGATAATTGGTTGCGATGCAAATGCGCACAACACAATCTGGGGTAGTACAGATACTAACTTAAGAGGCGAGACACTCCTAGAATTCTTACTACAAACTAACCTAGCTATAGCAAACAGGGGTAATAAACCAACCTTTGAAAATGCCATAAGGCAAGAGGTTCTTGACTTGACACTCATAACTAACAACTCACTTGATATGATCACTAAATGGAGAGTCTCTGACGAGGACTCAATGTCAGATCATAAACATATACTCTTTGAAACAAGGGGGTTAAGCAAGAGCGTAATGCTCTACAGAAGCCCTAAAGCAACCAACTGGGAGAAATACTCAGAATGTCTAGAATCTCGACTGAACAGAGGCATGCTTCACCTAAAATCGACAGAGGAACTGGATGCATCAGTTGAAACCTTGACTGAATCCATAATATCCTCATACCACGAATGTAGTCCACTAAAAATAAAATCCTCAACGAAGAGGGTTCCTTGGTGGAACAAAGGACTTGCTAAGCTGCGTCAAATAGCAAGATCCAAATTTAATGACGCAAAGAAAAACAACACATGGGAAGAATATAAGAAATCCCTAACACTATATAACAAAGAATTAAGGAGATCAAAAAGGAACTCATGGAAAAACTTCTGTGAGGAACTGAATGATATCCCGAACACTGCTAGAATCCTAAAATCATTGCCAAAGGGGGCAACTAATCCTATTGGCACACTAAAGGCACCAGACGGTACCTTCACTAACTCTTTCACCGACACACTAGAGCTTCTTCTTAAAACTCATTTCCCTGACTGTCGGCTCAATGCAACCAATAACAACGTTCAAGGGGCATAAACCGACAACAATCACAGGGCAACAAATTCCACTATTAGCAAGATAGTCAACTCCGAAAGGGTAGAATGGGCCACAAACTCGTTCAAACCTTCAAATCACCGGGACCTGATGGTATATTCCCAGCCCTAATCACTAAAGGAACTGTAGAAGTAATACGTATCATGGTTCAAATATTCAGATCTAGTCTAACATTGGGATACGTTCCAAAGATATGGCAAGAGGTCAAGGTAATTTTTCTACCAAAGGGAGGAAATAAACCCCCGGAATCTCCCAAATCCTACAGACCGATCAGTCTAACGTCTTTCATGCTAAAAACCAAGGAAAAAATTCTAGACTGCTACCTAAGAGAAGGGGTTATATCAAATACTCCGCTAAACAAGTTGCAATTTGCCTATCAAAAAGGCAAGTCAACAGTCACAGCACTTCACACAATGGTTCAAGTTATATAGAAGGCAATAAGCCTAAAGGAAGTCGCACTATGTGCATTTATGGACATTGAGTGGGCTTTCGATAATGCGAACTTTTAAGCAATAGAATTGCCACTCTTTAGCAGAGGAGCAGATCCAACGATAATAAAATGGGTATGCAATATGCTGAACCAAAGACAGATCAAAGCATCTTTAGGGCAAGTCGAACTTAGCGTTAAAGTCGTAAAAGGATGTCCGCAGGGGGAGTTCTCTCACCACTGCTATGGTCCTTAATAGCTGATAACCTAATACAGACCCTCAACAACAAAGGGTACAAAACAATTGGATATGCAGATGACATATCTGTAATTATCACAGGCAACCATGAAAGGACCATTAAGGACTTAATGCAAGATGCCTTAGACACAACATGGGAGTGGTGCAAGAAAGAGGGATTGTCAGTCAATCCGACAAAAACTACTATTGTGCCATTCACGAGAAAAAGGGCGTTCCATATCCCCATATTAACTATAAATGAGACAGAGGTACCCCTAAAGGAAGAGGTAAGATATCTAGGAATCATCCTAGATAAAAAACTCACCTGGGGCGCACACCTTGATTCTGTAATAACAAAGGCCAAGAAAAACCTGTGGACAACAAAACAACTTCTGGGTAAATCCTGGGGTCTGAGCCCCAAAATGACCTTCTGGATCTACACCCAAATGGTTAGACCCATCATACTATATGGGGCATTGGTATGGTGGGAGAAAACCAAACAAACCACATCTATACAAAAACTGAGTAAACTACAGAGGCTAGCATGCCTATGCATCACAGGGGCCATGAGAACTACCCCAACTGCTGGCATGGAAGCACTGCTAAATTTACCACCGCTATACCTAGCAATACAGGAAGAGGCTGCAATGCAAGCACTCTCAATCCACTTGAAAGAAAAATTCAAACCAGGAAACCTTACTGGTCACCTACAAATCCTTAACAGGGTCAAAAATGCTACATATATGACCCAGGCAAACGACCATACAGACCCAGTACTCAAATTCACCAAGAGATACAAGGTCATGTTCCCATCTAGAGAGGAATGGAATGCTAACCCAGTGTGGTTACATGACGACTCGCAAAAATGGTACACAGATGGATCCAAAACGCTTCACGGTGTAGGAGCAGGAATAGTGGGCCCCAGAGCACACAAATCAATCACTCTAAGTACCGACACTACAATTTTCCATGCGGAGCTATACGCTATAATGGAAACAGTGGAAATACTATCAAAAAGAGGACTCAAGAGAGTCAAGATCAAAATACTCTCAGACAGTCAATCAGTCCTCAAAGCACTAAAAAGCTACACTTTCACTTCAAAAGTCCTAATAGAGTGCAGTAACGCACTCAATCAACTGGCCACCCACAACCAAGTCTCTTTGATTTGGGTGCCCGGACATGAAGGACACGAAGGTAATGAAAAAGCGGACCTTTACGCTAAAGAGGGGGCGGAAAAGCTATTCATAGGCCCAACTCCCTTCTTTGGCTTCAACAAAAATAACATAAAACAAGAGACCAAAAAATGGACTCTACAAAAAACATCGGAATACTGGAACGGCATTAACGGCATTAATCATTCCAAAAAATTCTTGAAATTCGACGCCAAAAGAGCAAACAGCAATCTCACTCTAAACAGGAAAAGTCTAAAGACACTCTCGGGAGCACTTACAGGCCACTTCGCCTGCAAAAAACACCTACACAGAATAGGTATATCCGATTCGAATACTTGCAGATTCTGCTGTGATGAGGAAGAGTCCATGGAACACCTGATCACAAACTGTGAGGCACTAGGCCACAGGAGACAAAAATTTTTAGGTGCATACATACTAGAAGATGAAGACCTTCAAAAGCTCCCCCCGAAAGAGCTGGTTCGCTTCCTCTACATACTAAATGTCTAAAGATAAAGGGGTGCACAATAGACCAAACTGGTCGCAGTGCATATAGGCCTTTGCCTAGCCCCACTATTACAATACAATACAATCTGTTGGTTAGGATGTTAAACACTCATAATTCGGAACGTACCCGTCCAAAGTGGATGGGTTGATTTAAACTGCGAGACGCCGGGACGTTCCGTTTAAAAAAAAGTCTTCGAAAATTACGATGTTCGCATATGAGTTGGAAAATATACGAATAAAATGCAATCTGCAAACAAACCAACAGATGGCCCACCCTATAGCTCATAGAGTTTTCGAGATATAAACATTTTAAGTTAACAAACTTCCCAACATTTGCGTTATTTTGTTGGTATTGCTAATTATAACATATAAAACTAAGGTGAGCTCTTCTAGTTTCTGGGATGTAGATGTTGAGCAAATTTAATTTTCAGTTTTTTTTGAATATTTACCAATACTAGGTAGGCTTAAAATTTTGAATAGTTCATACATCATTTATTTTTACTGCTTTGCAATGAAAGAACCATCATCGTAAAATTTATGGAAGCATTTGTAGATGAAACCAAATGCTACAAATCCTCATTTTTAGAAACAAATGATAAACAAAATCGATAATAAAAAAAAACATAAAATTGCTACAATTGCATTCATTGCTCTTATAGTAACTGGTTTTGTTGTGTTTATGGGAAATTGAATTGAATTTGTTGTCTAACATAAACAACTTTAGAACATGCAACATGCAACATGAAAACTTTGACTGCTGCAGCAAAATGTCTTTGGCTTGTCAAGCCTTTGAGCTGCACAAATTAAATAGCACATGGCAAAGTGGCAGAAAGCTTTGCTTTCTTCTGCTGCTTCTTCTGCTGTTTCTTGTTTTTCTCCTTCTGTCTCTACTTTATGCTATTTGCTGTGATAGTGTTGTATAACGTTCCTTTTTTTATTCTAGAGAGAGGTGCGGCGCAGCTTCCGTTTGGCTGTCAGTGGCACCCACATTGCCGTGTGCTTGTGTGTTTGTGTTTGTGTGTGGTATGTGGAAAAGTAAAAACGAAGTTGCACAAAACTTTTTAATATGCTTTCGAAATTTTATCAAAACTACAAAATTGCAGCAAAGTGCCAAGTGCCTGCCCCTACCTAGCTTTTGCCAGCTGTGACTCACAACAAGGGGACGACTTATTCAAATGCGCTGACGGAGAAGTTGGCACAGTAACCACTTAAAAGTGACAATTCTGAGGATATCAAGGAACTTTTCGGATAATCGTAGGCACTTTTGATTTTTCAGATTCTGGGTATTAGTATAGTAAAAATAAAAGAAATTAAATGAGATGAAACGAGATGAAAGGCAATGAAATGAGATGCTGTTGGAAGAAATGAGTTGAATTATGTAATGAATGAAATTAAATGAAATGAAATGAAATGAAAAGTAATGAATTGAAAAGAAATGAAATGAAAAGAAATGAAAGAAGTGAAATGAAACAAAATAAAAAGAAAATGAAAAAAAATTAAACGAAATGGAATGAAATGATTAGAATTTTTATTTTTTTTTCCCTCGTATCGGTTCCTCACAAAGAGGTGGGGCACTGCGACCAGAAGATCTTTTGTACCATACCCATAAATTATAGCAAAAGACTTTCCGCTTTCCGCATTAATAGCAGTAGGTCTTTTGTTGGTATTGACCAAAGATGGAAGGGACTAATCCGTTAATTTCCCATGTGACAGGCTCTGTCCCATACCAGCGCTGGGCAGTCAAAGAGAATATGTCTGGTGGTTTCATCGTCCTCGAGACAGAGTCTGCACTCTGAAGGCCAATTTCCTGTAGATGGTGTCTAACAGTATGGTGGCCAGATAGGTATGCTACCAGGAGATTTAAGTCCGTTCTGCCAAGACCTTTTGTCTTGATCATATCCAGAGGGCTTGACGCAGCCCCGGTAAGGAGAACCAGTATCTCCTACGTTCTCCTGCAGCCCATTTGTCTACCATGGTCTTAATTGTGGACCAACCAATACCACAGAAGGGCGCAGGAGATGTAGTCAGGGTGGAGGCACCCTGTCGTGCTAGATCTTCGGCGATCGTGTAACCATTCACTCCTGAGTGTCCAGGTACCCAACATAGCACGACTTTGTTCCGGGAGGACGGGAGTTGGAGGTAATTATGGGATTCTTTAACCAACCTGGAGGAGAAGCTCCATGATAATAATGCCCTAATAGCAGCTTGGCTATCTGAATAAATAAATTAGAATATACTTTTCAATAAAATATTTAAAAAAATTGTTCATTAGATGGGACTTTCAATCATGTTTCAGCGCTGGAAAGCAAAGCGGATAGGGTAGAAGAGTGTCTTGTACTGTTCTGACTTTTGTCCGGTGGAGGTCTTCTGCATTGCGCGCTAACACCAAATTACTCTTGATTAGCAAAAGTTACTCCAGATAATCTCCATTTTGTTATTGTTGCTTATTGTGTTGATGACGAAACGGTTGCGAAATCCTTGGCCATACCAACGATTACCATGTCCCTTAATGAAATCATATTGGAACTTCGTCTTGATCTTACTCACCAACAGACGCAACCTGTCGGACTGTCCCTATAATTCAAGAATTTGGCCCTTGTTATTATTAATTATTCGTTTCAAAAGCACTCCTTTTGCAATATACTCTCTATCACAAAATTACTAAATCACGATTTTAATTATTTATATTCATATTGTAACCAAACATTAAAGGTTAACAAGAACACTGTTATTTTTTGAAGAATCATTTAGCCTCTTTCTTAACTTTTGTTTTTGGTGCATTTGGTTTTTCCAAGGGGCAGCCGTATTTAGCACCCGTTCTATTTACTCATCTCTAGGCTTTTTCATTGTTCCGTTGTCTAAATCAAAAACCACTTTACCTCTTCAATTCAAATGTTCCCTCCTGTGAGCATCCACTGTTGAAATGTGTCCTAAGAGGGGTTTACTAACCATAGTGGGGCGGGGGATATTATAGTAACACGAAGCCGCTCGGTAAGTTTGCCAAACAAAACACAGTCAAGCGAAACCTTCAACTCAATTTGGCAATCGCATTTCTTGCTCTACTTCCGCCTATTCAACTTGACTCGATTTGCGTGCGATTTCCACATGCCCCGAACCCTGACTCCTACACACAGATACACATGTTTGTGTCTGCGTGTATCTGTGTGTGTGTGTGACGCCATTCGTCGCTTTTATGTATGTTTAAGTGGCAATGCAAATGGCAACATTTTGTGGAGCTTTCTTTTTGTTGTTGTTGTTGTTGCTGTTGCACTTTAGTCTGTGCCACTGACAGCTACATGACATTTCCCTCTCCATTTTTCTTATTTTTTTTTTTTTTTTTGGTAACTTTTTGTACTAAATTTAATTGCAACGAAAATTTTCATGCACTTTTCGCAATGAAGCTTTGAAAAGCGCTGCTTCAAACTTTTTGTGCAAGTTGCATGCAACATTTTTGGCTGCCGCTGACTTTGACAAGGCAAAGGCGAGAGTAGTTGGGTTCATTGTCAAGTCGTCTGCTTTAAGCCATGTTGATATATAATGCTCGTAATCGTCTGTCTGTGCAAATGTGTGTGAGATAGCTACGCTGATTAATTGCTCAAATTAATTTTGCATTTTAATTTTAAATGAAAAAAAAGTTGCATTAAAATAAAAAAAAGCTACTAGAGCAAGTTCTACAGTTTAAGCAGCAAAGCAGTGGAAAATTACTTATACACTTTCAATGGGTAGCTGCATTTTAGCTTGAATATGAATCTTCAACCTGCTGCTATAATAGGATTTAAATTATAGGAAAAGAAATCTTAATAGAAAAAACAATGTTGGGAGATTGTTGTGAATGATTCTGGCTTCGTTTTTTTTCAACGTTACATATATGCCATTATATCCCGCGTTATCTGGTTTTCCGGCTGCGATTCTTGCATCAGCTCAATGTTATACGGAAGCAGTAACGAATCAAATCGCAAAATGATTGACGCCATATTCATATTTCTGTATCAAAACTTATCACTGTAATCATGTCACCCTGTAAGAAAGAATCCCCATATCTGTAAGCCAGTGTATAGGTATTAAAAATGTGTGTTCAGTTATTAGTGTCCTTTAAGAAGATTGTGTTAATGTCTTAATAGTAGAAACCAAAGACTCATTATGCCGCGTAAGTTTGGCTTGGAAACCTATTGTCCGTGTGAGTCTCTATTTTTATCCATACTGGACAGATTTTTGGTTTTTGTAAACGGAACCTATCTGAGCGTTTACCTTGTCGAGAGTCCTTCATTAGCTCTCAGTATTTATTATTATGCATTAAATTATTTATTGCACTGCAACTTTTGGAATTTTGACCTTTGCAGCCTTTTAGCTCCCTTAGCTCTCATTTTTTCCAGTATTGTATGACCAGACAGAATTAAATTATAATTTATTCTAATCCGCCTCATCGTCTGATAACATTTCTATTTATCTATTCTCTAGATTGAGATCTGTACGGCACGAGATGCTGATAAGTTCTCTCTCGGTGCTTAACCCAGATGCCAGGGGGCATGTATTTGTCAAAGTCCCTTACGTCGTCATAACCAATATACTGTTCTTTCTGCCGATTATGTTAAACAAATATTAATTCCTTCATAGGACACACCATATATTTTGTACAATGATCCGACTGCAACGCCACTCATGGACAATATCCCCTATGTATAATATTATGTTACAAAGAAATTTTCAAGGACAATTTCTTCAGCATTGCCTTGACATTCCATCGTCTGTAAAAGAATTCGTCAACAATGCGGAGTCTTTATAATAACAAGGACACAACCGCACCCCGCAGACAGTCATGAGTTGTGGCAACAGTCAAGCAGCAATCTCCTGCTTTCATGTATTCCCTTAAGGGTATATAAACTTCATTGCGGTAAATTATTTAAACTTGCTGCTCAGCCAAAAACTTGCAATTTAAAAAAAATGTATTTTTTGCTGCAATTTTGTTTTCTTTACTTTTACAGCAGACTTTATAATTTGCATTAACTTCAAGCACATTAGTTCTTGAAAAAGTTGTAGCATACTTTTGTGCGTCACTTTAATTGCAGCTGCTTGCAGTGCTCACTAGGCGTATAAGTAATGTGTCAAATGCCAAAAGTTTTGACTCTATGCAACCAGACCATATAATTATTGTTGCTGCTTGCCAGACACAGCCAATTCGCGGGTCCAATTAACTGGTTGCTTGCCCAAGCACATTGTAAATAACCCCAACAGCACACCAAGCGTAACCCCAATAACATGCATATGTGTGTATATGTGCGTTGGTCTGTGTGAAAACGTGCATCAGCAAAGTGTAAATTACATGTAAAGTTTGTATGCCAGGACTGTAAATTATATGAGACATGCTTAAAGCCTTGTTGTTATGAGATACAAGTTGAAGCTTATGATGATGTCATGGAGAAAGATAACAATATTCTCTTGCATACAATTGTTATTTTTGTTGTAATTTGCATCTTTTTTGGATTGTGCCACAAAGTTTTCTCACCTTAGCGACGCTTTGAATGGCCAGCGTTCAGCATTTAAGATCAATGACAAGAAAAAAGACCTTAACTTAGATTGTTGTACTTTTGACATCTATAAAGTGGTGCATATAAACTTTTTGAAAGGTTTTGGTACTTGAAATGAGAATGGGAAAGGAAATTAAATTCCTAAATTGTGTTTGTAGTATTTAAGGAATATAAAAAAAAAGGAAAATTTTATGTACCTTTATATATATACAGGCGTGCTCCGGAATCCGAATCAGAATAATTTATGCGGATTCGTTGTGAATCCGAATGTTTGGTGCTCCCATTTCCACCAATCCGAATTTTTTATGTGCTTTGAAACCGACTGCTTTGTTGCAAGTGGAATTAAAACGAATCGTCAAAATAGTATTAAAAAACCACAAATTTAATATTGACGTCATTTTTAATATATGCCTTGATATACTTAGATTCTATTTATGCTAACTTTAATTTGCATATTATCTGCTAACTATTTTTAATAATTTTTTTCCTAACACAACCCAAAAATAGCATATAGAAGCCAAACCGAATTTTCGTTTTGTTGGTGCATGTGTGTGTATCAAACATGCAAAAATTTCCCTTGTAACAAAAATAGTTAAAATTAAATAGTTAAATTTAATAAACATTATTGCTAAATTGATATTTTTGTGTAATTTTATTTAAAAAAAATGAAATAATAAAGAACTAGCAATATATTAATGAAAATTAAATCAAAACAACATGTACTAATAAAAAGGTGCAAAAATGCGGCAGCCTTGTCAGCTGTTTTGTATCAAACAAAAAACATTTCGCGCCAAGAAACACAATGTAGGTGCATATTTAACCAAAAGAATTTAATGCTAAAAAATATAAAAATAAACATTACAATATATAGTACATGATTCTTTCATTTTTTTTACGCCTTCTTTTAGCTTTAAAACAAGCCATTGTAACGTGCGGCTGCCAAGGCCTAAAATGGCCATTGCATCGGATAGGGATCGGAAGTCTCGTGCACTATGCATCGCTCTATGCCTAGCTCGTCGGATCGGCGGGGTTCTTTTCCTTACCCTATTCCGTGACACCTAACATAATAATTAAAGTGCACGATATCAGAAACTAAAAATGATAAGATAAAATCAATAAAGCCAGTTATTGCCGATTCGGTTAGATTGCTAAAATAAAAAAATTAGCTGTACTCCGACTTATCGATGTGGATTAAGATGGTATTTATCCACATCTCTGTACCCACCCAACCTTGGCAATTGGCGGAGCGATGTTAGCAATTGCCCCTAAACACGTCAGCTAAAAGCTGTTAAACTCGATACGCCTGAGTCATGATGATTTTGATACTATTTATTTAAACTAACATATTAATAATATATAAAAGATTTTTGACAAAATTAATATTGAAATTCAAAATTCATGGTTTCGCTTTGTTCCATAGTTTACGATTATATATGATTATATGATTTCAAAATAAGGTATTTAAAAGAAGGAAGAAAAACTTAAATTATCCAATTTAAAACTCGTCAAATTCAAACGGTTCAGTTACATTATTAATATTCTTTTTAAATAGATATTGATTAAATAAAATAAAATGATTCAACTCACGTTCATCCTGCGCGTTCGTTGGGCCCAATGACGTAGCTGGATGTAACTCTGTTTTAAATTTTGTTATATATAAGAACTTAAAAATAAATGTAACTAATTCATTTAGTGTATTACTTATTTCATATAGGATTTTTCTTTTGTTTTCTTTTTTCTCCGTTTATCGTCTAATACAAATTAAATATTACATTATTTAATAAAAACAAACAATTATTTTTCAAAGTAAATTATGTTTAAAATTCCAGTGTATATGTTACACTCAGTTATGGTCAAAAATATGTAGATGTTAGCAGTTATACATATATAAAGCAGTTATATATGTATAAAGTCCGTGTGTGTTTATGTAGGTCCAGTTAGATATAAGAAATTTTGTGTATTCCCTTTCGTTGCTCTATCAGTTTTCAAAACTGGCAATGCCACACAAATCGCTGAGAGCGGGAGAGCAGATCTACTGAGCGCGGCAACGAAGGCACCTTTGCTTCTGCTCTCTCTCGACGCGACGTTAATGTTTGTAGCTGTGTGACGAAATGCGACTCCGCTGTTGTGAAATTGTGTGCGCCTTTGGTTGCGACTCCGCTACTTTGGCCTTGAGACACTTGAGGACAATATCACAACCAACGGTGCACAGTCAAGCAACCATACGAACGCAGCGGCCGATCCCACTTAGCCAGGGAGGGGGCTTGATTATTTTAGCCTGTTTTGTGCCAATAACAATAAAAGTACACGTAAACACAAAAAATTATTGGCAAAATATACTTTTTAAATATTTTACATAAAGTTAAACACTCAAACGCACATAAGAAAAATTTAGCGCGAGCACGTCCGTACACCACAAGCTGTCTTTTTAAATGCTCCTCTTGCCTGTCGCTTGTCGCTGTTATGAGAGAAAGAGAGCGCGTTCTTTACATTGGTGAACGTAAAGCGAGACATAAACAGTGTACGCACCAAAGACAATGACATCTGCAGAACAAATTAACCCTATAAAATTCACCGTTTTTCTGCTGACCACTACACCATTGAGAAAATAAATTACATTTTTGCAATGTTTACCAATTCTTAACAAAAGGCAGTCAGCTGGTTACACCACACCATATGTCAATTTATCGAAAAAAGTGAGGGAAATTAACGCATTTATCGAGAATAGAAAAGGAAATTATCGACAAAAAATTCTAATTCCGGAGCACGCAAAACCAAATCCGAATAAAATTGTTCGGATTGAATTTTTCTGATTCCGGAGCATGATAATATATATTTTTTTTTAGTTTATAAAAGCCTTAGGGGCGGCTCTTAAAATAAATTTTAACTATATTTCGTATTTGCAAAGGCCAAAGTAAGGGTATTCTTAATAATTCAGTCCTCGAGGAAGGGCTTGGAGGAGATGGCTCAGGCAGTTGCGTTGGGCAATCAGCCTATCATTGTACCTACGTTTGCAGCGGAGGGACACCTTGCTCCGCTAATTAAGAGGCCAATCTAGTCGATCCCTGGTCCGGAGTAATGCCGAGATATTTGGCTAACTCTAACAAATTTGCTTCAATTGATACCAACGATCCAACGTCACGCCCAATTTTCAGATTTGTGGAGATAGTCCTAAACTCGGTCCGCGGCTTCGTACTCGCAAGGATCTGAAAAGAAAAGGGAGCTGCAAGCAGCATCTTCTCCGGGTTAATTCCCATATTTCTTCTGGGCACAGGAGTGTCGGCAGCAAATATATCATACAAAAGTGGTGCGAGGCTACTTATCTGTGGTACTCCAGCTAAGGCAGTTCTGTTTGGTTGTAGAATATTCTGTTCTCCAGGAAGGAGCGTAGAAATCTGTAAATGTTGGCAGACAGCATTTTCTTTATCTTTGCCAGCAGAATCGCAGACTATGTCAAATGCCTCCCGAATGTCCTGAAAAGCTACATTGCAGTACTCTCTTTTGCAAGCGCTTTAAAAGATATTCCAAAGCAGCTGCTAAAAGGATCTGTAACAGAAACCGAATTTGTCATACGGTATCGATCTTTCATGGTCCAACAAGCCTAGAAGTACTCAGTCTTTCCAACACTTTCTATACTAAGAGAAGAAGACTGATTGGTCGGTACGATTGTACGTCATGCTCGGGTCTCTCATGCTTGAGTGTCATGATTAACCTCGCATTCTGCCATTTGCAACTTTGAATTACATTGAATATTAATTAAAGAAAAAGGTATACTCGCGAATCACGTATCCAACCTCCTCCAAACGACAGGCATGATGAGTGGTCATATCTGCAGCCGAGTCTATAGGATATTCTCACTGCTGGCCACTTCTTCTGACAAGGCACTATTTAAAGATATGAATCGATCTACTATGTGGTCCGCAAATGTGGGCTCCTGTGGGTTGACGTGTGATATATTTGTAAAAAGTCACAGATATCTATTTATTAACATGACCTCGAAAAGAAAATATGACGGGTAAAAAAAAAATTACTTCAGTAACAACAAAAAAAAATAATAGTAACGCAGTTTATTAAAGAACTTGTATTTCCAGAGACTTTTTTTCGCCTATATACTAATATGACTTAACGCTTCAAGACAGATTTATCTGAATCAACAAATTATTGGATGTTTTACAATGTTTGGTTGAGCGAAAAACGCAGGCTGTCGCGTTTGTTACTGAGAAATATTATTAAATAACCATCGTAAATTGTAGCTTAACACTTTTAAACATTATTAATAAACTATCTTACATTTGTTTGCTCGTCCGTGCTTAGCCCACTTCATATTTAATTGCGCGTCCGTTCGTAGTCGTCAGTGGCCGCTACGAAAATGCATAAAGAGGAAGTGTCGCAGCAAGAGGCACAAGTGTTGCCGGGTGAGAAAATGCGTAGCGAAGAGGAGAATGAAAATACGAAGCTAATAAAACAAAACAGTGAAATGTTGCAGCAGCTAATGCAGTTACTAACTTTAAAAATCCAAGCTGATGAAATTAAACAAACGCCATTGGCCATTGGTTTAAAAATTTTGAGGTTAATGCGGGGGCATATGGACTGACTGATGCTCAAAAATATGTACAAGCGCGTGCGAAAATGACAAAGTGATAGCTGATAAAGAAATGGGCTACGATGCGTTACTTGGATACAACTTCACAGGCAAATTTGAGTATACGTCGACGCAGGACGTCCTTCCCCCAACTGGGAAGAAAACTGATGAGCTAAGTCAGATAAGTATTTACAGTATAATGCAGACAAATACTGATATTGATGTCCCTCCTCAGTTCAAACAAGATGTGCAGCTTTTGATTGACAACACAAGGCCGGCGGAGTCTGGGGCGGAATGCCCTGTAGTGCTGAAAACTATAGCGGATGGCGACATTACTCCATTTCGTCAAGCGCCGAGTCGCCTGGTTATTGCGATCTGCAAAAAAGCATTGACAAAATGGCAATTGAGGTACTGGTTGTGCGTGCGCGCCAACAGAAGGCAACGCGTGAACTTTTGACTTTGCAGTAGCAGCATCGTACCGCGATGCGCATTGTCAAGAACTCGTTGGAGGAGGGAATTGCGGCACGTAAAAGTTAAGAGCGCCGTGCAGTGAAGCTGCGCACAGAGCTAGAGCACATGCAGGCGGCATCCCGAGTGGGGTAAACGAGAGCGTATAGAAACCAATAAATTGACACAGATGTCGTTTAAAAAGCAGTACGACGCTAAACGCAAAGCAGCATATGGATACCAATTGGGAGACTTGGTGGCTATACGTCGAACTCAATTCGTGGCTGAAGAAAAACTTGCGAAATAAAGCGAAATGGCCGATATGATGTTCGCAAGGCTGCAGGAGGAGAAGGTCCGATAAATACAGCGACAAGTGGTGATCACATGAAGTTGTGGTCATATGTGGTTGATGGTGAGGAGTTCAAGTCATCTGGGACAGATGACTAATCAGTATGGCCGAATGTGAGATGGGCACCCTAATACTAGCAACGGCGGCAGCAACAACTGCTTAGGCAGTAACGCCGGAGAGAGAAGCAGATAGCGGCTGGGAAGTTTGAGCAGCAGTAGAGCAGTAGTTGAGCGAGAGTGTCGAGAAGTGTGTGCTGTAAGAGGTTGTGGCTGAATATAAAACGCAGGTTGTCGCGTTTGTTGCTGAGAAATATTATTAAATAACCATCGTAAATTGAGCTTAACACTTTTAAACCTTATTAATAAACTATCTTACATAAATATGCTTAAATTAAAAATAGATATAATTAAAAGTCATAGCAAGTAGATATGGGTAAAAATAAGTGAAGCGGGCCACTTTTCTCTCTTCGCATTTGATAGTTTTTACATATGTTATAGAGCTACTGGAAATTAGTAGCCAAAAATAGTTTAATTTTTAGACTTTTTTAATTCAAGATTTTTTTTAATTCAAGATTTTTTCTATCATGGAAAACAAAATTGGCGTCAATATCTTTATTTAGGAGATATGGCTTGTCAAAAACAAGTTATCAGATCAATTATCGATAAGTCGATAAGTAATCGGAATTTTGCAACAAAAATGTACATGGTTACTATTCTCTAGTAGCTCTTTAAAAATATTCAAATATCATCAAAATTATGATGATATGGCACAAATATTCTCATATATTTTTATTATGACATCTTTTTAATATTATCTCTACATTTTTCACTTATATAGTACTATTGTAAATTATAAATTAATATGCGGCACATTATAAAAAAGTTTTTTAAAATCTTTCATTTCTGAATTTTAATTTCATAATATCACGAAAGCGGTTAGATTTCAGGTATTCAAGGTTGTCAAACGCACTTATGAAAATACATATTTAATATATATAAATAGGTATAATGTTAAAAAAATTAAAATTCCAGCCAAAACTGATTTGAAACAGCACCTATCCAACGAAAATTATAAGCTTACTTAATGATTTTTGTATTTTTATTCTACTCAAGTTACCATGAACAACACTTCATAGAGCTATTACAAATTTTTTGAGTATATCTCCAATTTGAATTGCTTGAAACTGAAATTGAAGACTTCTCTCTTCGTTATACTTTTAAGATAAGCACATTTATCGAAAGCTAGTAATGAAAATCTAGCTGGAAATTTCCAGAATTAAAGAAATTTTTCAAATAATTTCTGAGAATTTTCTAAATATAAATTAATGTTTATTTATGAGAATATATTGTTTTTGGTGATTTGTATTAAAGAAAGGACAGTTGCTTTCGACACGAGTTCATTGGTCAGAGATTTTTATTAATACATATTAACCATGTACACAAATTCCTCTCTTGGATTTGGTTTATATTGATGCAAAAACTATTGAGAATATTTTTTATCGACTAAACATGTGAATATACCATTACGCAATAAAAATAAACCATTTTAGGCAAAGATATACTTTAAAATTAATATGTTCAGTTTTAATGAATTGTGTCCTAGAAGAAATCTGCAGCTAGAGTATATCCTCTTTACCATCCATAAGCTAGCTTTTCTTTTTGGTTTGCTGTGACAAACATTTACGTTGAACTTTATGCAGTACTAAAAAATACATTTTGATACAGTCAAGACCGCAGCCGACAGTAAGATTCCCTAAAACGGTTTTTACCAAATATTCAATACTCACGACAAATTTTAGCGTAGAAACGATTATTAAGATTTGTAGGCGTTGTATGGGACAAGAGGGTTAGAAAGATGAAAGTCGGTTAGATGAATGTTTTGTGAAAAAGTCAACGTTTCTTTGTTGATTAGGCTCAAATAAGTTTACATACCATGATTCTGGTTTGTTTTATTTCCATCATAATAATAATTTGTTTTACTTACTTTTCAGGGTTAAAAGGTAAGTCTGCGCAACTCAAATTTTATTTTTATAACATAATTTCAAATTTATAGCTTACCAATTTTTTTATGGCCAAGGATCCAAAAATTGATTTTACCACGCCAATACTTTTTTTTTAATTTTAGGTCAGCTAAATCGGGAACGCCCCAGGGGTATGTAGGGTATTGTAAAATTTTCTTAAGATTTTTTTAATTTTCAGCATGCTTTTCTGATTCAAATTTCAACGTGGTGATATGTGAGGTGAGGATTATTAGGCAAGACATTCATTTGGGATTTTGGTATCTCAAGATCGCAGGTCTCTGAGTTGTAGCATACCATATGCACAGACAGAAGAATGAACAGATATTTTGGTAAAAATGTTACGATCTGCTGCGCCACCTGCTGCCAGGTACATACACTATCTACATCTATAAAATAACCTCAACCCTATGAGTACAGGGTATAGAAACCCAGAAAGTGTTACGTCAGACTGTCTTTTTTGTATACAAATTTCTATCAAAAGATTAAGCAAAGACAAACAGAGTGAAAAGCAACCATTGGACAACGAGTACTAGTAGATTGTTTGCCTTACTCGGAGCTCGGTGCTCGGAGCTCGTTTACCATACTTGAAAAGTTTTCAAGATAACTTTAAATGGTCACTGGAAAAAGTGGTCCGGGTGTGTAGGAAAATGTGCGCGTGGCTGTGTCTCCCACTTTGGTAGCTACTATTTGCTGTACATATAAAGTATATAATATTTTTGAATATTTTGCTGTCTTTATTTTTTGTTGTTGTTGTTGTTTGTGTCGTTTTGATGTTTTGTTTGCTTGACGTATCTGTGTCAGTTTTCAACTGAGCCAAATATTCAGAATATCATTGTGGCAATATTTTATTTGATTGTACGACTGAACAAGTTTCTGCGTGTCATAAGAATACAATATTTATTTTGGCTGCATGTTGTATATATATTTAAAAAAAAAAAAAAAATATTCTGCAGTGCCATAAAAATGAAATTGAAATGCGTTTTCTTTTTTATAACTTTGTATTATGTTTTCAAAAATCGATTTTAGAACATTTCCTTAAAGCAACAAAAGCACCCAGAAACTTTTGTATGCCAGCAGGTGGTTTTATCAAGTGCGGAGCAGAGTTGCCAGGGATAAGATTTTTGCACCTGGGCAGGTGTTGAGCAACTTTTGCAGTTGGCCAACTTTTGTCCGTTCATCGTCGCATGAAAAACTTTGCACATAACTTGTTAATTTGCCAAAAAATGCAAGTGACTGTGTCATGCGAGAGTGGGAGCGAGAAAGATATTGAATAAAAGAAAAGGCAACAGCATTTGCATGAAATTTTTTTTATTGTTTTGCATAAGTTCTGCACTGGAATTTAAACAAAAAAAAATATATATATTTAAAACAATAAAAATAATAATCTCGTTGCGGTGGAAAACTTTTGACGAAAGCTCACAAAATCATGTGTTCAAAAATTTGCAGCAAGTTAAGTTTAATATATAAAGCATTAGTTTTAATCGAATAAGCCAACAGCAAGTTGAATTGAGGAATTGCAAAGTTGCGCAAAAACTCAACTGGCTGAAGCGTGAACACCCTTGTTGTGCTTATACTTTTCTAATTAGATGTATGTTTAAAATTTTTGCGTTTTGGTGTTGGATCAACTAACAAAATCCTTATTTGTTTAGTCGAGTTAAATGCAGTTACATTTATCAGAACTCACTACGTTTTCTTTTTGCAGATTTTCATGTCACAAAATAGCAGGGAACAAAATTTTATCAATTTATAAAAAAAATGTAGTTAGTTGCCCAATTTTTACCACAGAGTCGAGTAATGCAGGTACGGAGCTAAATCTTTATAGATTTGATAATGATACATATAATATAAATTTTGCCACGCCAACCTTTGCCGCCCACATCAGACTGCATTGCGTATACGTAATTTTTATAATATAAGAAGTCACATTATTTTTGATGATTGCACTCTCGACATTTTGAAACCAATGCATTTTTCTATTTATACATAACTGTTTCAGCTGAAAAAAATTTATATTAAGGGTATTCACGGTGACTGTTGAGAACTTTTGCAACAACAAAATGTTGTTAAAAAAAAAGTTACGCATTAATAAGCTTTTTAAGGAAAATTAGATTCCGTTTTATTTTCACATAGCACCCCTGGTAGCGCAATTAGGTAAAAGTTCACTTATTTGACATTTTTCGTTTTTGAACATAGGTATTCTTCCAAATAAACTTTAAAAACTTATTTCTTGTTAATCAAATTGGGTTTGAAATAATCAAAAATACATATAATGTCTACAAAATATAAAGCTTATCTTAGAAAATTATACTTCTTATTAACCACTTTTTGGTAAATATTGATTGACATCAAAAAAATATTGATTGATTGACGCAACTGATACAAAACCGCACTCCTTTTCGCTCTAGGACATCTAATTACCGAGTTATAGCCATTTAATTGGGGAAAAAAAAACTTTGCCCGATTGGCCTAAACTTGCTATCATTGAATTTGTGTTTAATCCTATATTTTTAGATTTTTGAGCCGAGTTTCCGAACCAATCTTCGGAATAAAACAAAAAAAAGAAATACACAGAGTCCAAAGCTCTACTGAGAATCTCGAAATGAATTCCTCACCATCGAGAGGATATCAGCTCTAGAAGCTCTAGTGCACTAAAAAAAATCTGACGTTCAACATCTTTCTTGAATCAATTTCTACGTTCTCTCTGAAGACATGTCAAATATATTGATGAATACTTTCATGCCTACCGACAAAGTGCTCTTGGATTGAAATTCGATTGAAAATGATTTCTGGCAGACCGCTGATTGCAAAATAAAAAATTGCATTAACATTTTTTTTTATAAAATATAAAATGAGAAATTACATTTTTGCAATTTGTAGCAAATGTTTAAATTATTGCACATATAAATTTGTTTGCCAACAATTAATTACAAAAATTAAAACTCATTTAAAATCAATTGTATGAAATGTTATTGGTTTTCTCTCTTGCTGCTAGTAAAATGATTGAGTGAAGAAAGCCATAAATGAATGATTAAGCGCTGGAACACACAAGCAGCTGGAAAGCGCAAGCAGAAGCACATATATGTATATTGGAGTATATAGAATTGTATATATATGTACTTACTCGTACGACTGTTGTCGCAGTGAGCAAAAATCAAAGTAACAACGTAAATCTTCATCAAGCGGGACGATAACGATCCACGACGACGACGAGGACGACAATGACAACCTCCCAGCCGGCGGCAAAAACAAGTGAAAAATACGCCAACTCACGGTCAATTGCAATTCAATTAGAAGCAATTAGTGGATGGGTAAATGCATTGCTCGCAGGGAATATGTATAGATGCAACCGATAGCTAAAGATACAGATAGTAACGCTGACAGATACATTCTTATGTTTACTGACAACCCAGTTGGATTTATAAGAGAGAAAATGTATGATGCGTGAAAATTATCTGAAAAACTGAGCACACTTTAAAAAATAAAAATAAAAATGTAATATAAATCCTTCTTATTTTTCGGATTCACACAGATACACCCACTTAATGCCTTCACCTTTCTCGTAGGTGAATCTTGACTTGTATAATAAAACATGAAACGAGTAAAATAATAAATAATAAAATAACCCCAGAACGTCAGTATTCTGACATAACCTTACAAAAATCCATACAACGAGTTATTTGGGTGGTTATCTGAGAACCTTGATGTGCTAGGGTTTTTGAACATTTGATTCGTATTCAGTGACCCCTCAACCATCGCCAAACATCAAGACTCGAAAGAGATCCTTTATAGGCTGTCTTGATTTTTAGGTTTATAAGCCAGACCATATATTCTAGATGATTTTGTGATCGCTGTATCCGAATTCGAGCTCCAAAAATTCACAAATTCGTCAAGGCTTTGACATAACTTCATAAAACCCCATAATTTGGCATTGGGTGTGAATTCATCTCAAAAAAAATATGTGTGGTGTTTTTTGAGGTGTGATCCGGATTCGAATTTAGCGACTCAATCTCCGAACAACTGATTTCAAACATGAATTGTCTGGTGTTTTTTGAGGTTATGAAAGAACCTAAGAACGTTGTGCCAATTCGGTAAGCGGATTTGACGCTTTTTTTTTGTAGCTTTGTTATCGATAGCCCAAAGAACTTAGCTTTGGATTCTCTACTGACTAGTTGTTCTTAAAGATTATCATTATAATTAGTTAATAATAATAATAGATTAGTATTTGAATCGTTATTTACTCCATAATCCTGTGGGTCATAGTGTCACACAGGGAGTACTCCAACTTAAGATCATTTTTAAATAGATTTTAAAAAGCAGTAATTGTATAATTACAAAATTTAAGTTAAAAATTAATTAATAAATTATTATTTATTTAAAGCCCGGCAAGATCGAGGTCATGAAAATTCGGCCTTATGACCTTAGGCGGTCTTCCTTGCAGCTGCTCAGGCTGCGAAGGTGGTCATCCACATAGGACACGAAAAGGTCTCAGTGGATTAAATGATTATATAGTTGCCACAGTATATATGTATGTGTAGCCACAGACCTAAAATTTTAGTTAGTACAATTGAACAAAGAAAATATTAAAAGTTTAACTATTAAAAGATACTAAAAGTATCTTAGTAAAAATTTACATTATACTCTTCCTCCAAAGTCCGACTGGGCAGCCATTGAATATAACGAGATATGTGTGTATCTGTGTTTTTGAGTGCGTGCGTGTCATTCATTTAGAGTCATTCCGGCGGACTGCAAGCTGAGACTACGACAATGATTTGCAGCTAAGCAGTACTTTGGTTGAGTGGGCGCCTGCATTGTGCTGGCTGCTTAGATTGGGTCTCAATGTGGTGCGTTTGTTTGGTGGGGGAGGGAGTGTTGTGCCGCAGATGAAGATACATTTACGCAGCGGTAAAAGAAAAAGTAGCTCATTAGATGGCCAAACGTCGCAAATGCTGGCCATTCGCAGACTGGCTGACAAGCAACGATGCGCATACGGCCGTTTAACTCATTCATCATCATCAGGCGTTATGCTGCATGGGGTGTTTGGGGGATGGTGGGGAATGGCGTCACGGAGTAACGATGTATGCCCTGCTTTAGATACAGATACGTGAACGAACAAGTTGCAAGTATTGTATGACTTGTTGTTTTTCTTGCAACGTGGCAACGGCGGCTGCGCTGCTGTTGCTGCTGCTGCGGCTGCAGTTGCAACTTAATTGCAAAATGACCCGATGAGTCGATTGCTTTGTGTGTTTGTGTGTGTGTGTGCTGGTAAGGAAGTTGTTTGGCTTACATTGGTGTGCGTGTTTAATTAGTGCAAGCGCTGATTATGTAAGATATAGCACAAACCAACACCAAGGCATAGAGAGATACAAGGGCAGTTTTTAAAGATGTATCTCTAGAATTATCCTCTATTGTAGTCTGTCAATTTTTTTACCTTAATTAAGGACTTATTAATAATAAACCCTCATTTCTTTTTTCAACATAGAAGCGGTCAAAAGTCTTGGAGTACCTAAGATATACATATACTCTATATGTCCAGCGTCTCGGATGCCAGTAGGAAATCAGTAAGCTTCATTAGACACAAATCCATCATAAAAGTCGGCCCAGCCGCTTTTGAGTTTTAAATAGTGGAACTTGAAACTTTCTGTTTTATGCGAGTTTACGCGAAAAATTCACAAAGTCGTCAACTTTTTAAGCTGCCCTCGTTCAAACAGCCACATTTATATGGTCGAGCACCTAATTGGCAAATGTGCACCGCTTGTGTGTGTATGTAGGTGCGTGTATGTAAGTGTGTATCTGTGTTGTTGAGCAACTTTGCTGGTTGTTTGATTTTCCTCTTCATTGGCTAAATAATTCATAGCCTAGTAGAGAAGTTTGCAGAACGGCAGAGGTTAAGTTCCTAGAACTCGGTAACATCATGATAAGCGTAAAAATTATAAAAATTTAAACACACACGCACCCTTACTAACTGATATTTTGCTTTTGCTCAATCAGCCGTGTCTAAGTGGCAGCAAAGACCCAGGCTAAAGCACATCAGTCAAAAGGTTGAAATTGAAGTGCAACCAGTCAGCCGATGCCAGACAGGATTGAAGCCAATGCCACAGCCGCTTTGTCATTGTGAGTATAATAACAAAAATATCGACAATGGAGCATACCCAGCTAAGCCTGCGGAACATGAGTATAACGATGATACTGACAACGGATGGGCAATAATCACATTATTTGGTATCATTTAATTTGAACAATGCCAGGCCGACTACACAGTACACAGGCTTCAGTATCGAAACTCCTCTTGAGCTTCAACACAAAGCGTATTTAATATTTTATGATTTGCTGCAAACACAAAGCTACAAGATACAATTACATATAACAAGTGCCCCCACCAACATCTCTAGACGAAACACTTGTGCACAGCCGGCACTGCTTCCAAGTCGCAGACCCGGCTCCGAGTTCCTGTTTCGACTTTCAGCTTAGCTGTATATATATTTATTGCTCCTTTACAGCTGGCAAGTCAGCCAACTCTGGGCAAATGTTACTGCACATCAAGTAGTCGCGTCATGCTGCCTACTTTCATTCATATCACTCATTTCATTCATTTCATTCATGAGACATCAGCTAAAAGTTGAGTGGCAAGCCTTGTCTGTCATGGCGCGTGGCTTGGCCTGTCACTCTCTGTTAGCGTATCCAACCAAACAACAAATGTTATGTTGTGCTCTTTGCCAGCTTCTCTTTGACATTGAAACAAGGCTCAAACAATGGCCAATGATTAGCACGGCAAGTTGTGACATTGACACAAACACATGCAAACACTCATGCTCATCAACACTCAAGAGATCTCTTGGTTTCATTTTTAGCACATCGTGTCATGACAATAACAATGAATGGCAATAAAATTAGCAAACAGCTAAAAGATACTGACAATAGCAAATATAGATCTTGAGGCTATTGGAGATGATTTCAATTGAATATGAAATAAATTCAACACAACAATCGTGCGATACAATCGTTCTATAAAAATACAAAATAAAAAGAGTTTATGCTTTAATCGAATATAAGGCTTCTATGGGCCTAGTATGTTTCAGAAGTTGACAGTTAAGCCCTAAGTTTTCAGGCTATGACTCTTTTGATAGAAGATTTTTTCCTTTAAGAAAATCAGAGTTTTTTTTCTCAACATACAGGGTAGGATGAAAAAGGAGTAGTACTAAAATTTTGTAGTGCGAACGGAGCAGTAGAAATCGGTCGGACCATCTGGGCGTGGTAGTGGGAAAGCCTTTCGGAAAGATTGATATTTTTCCAGTCGCCTGCAAACGGTGAGCCCGTCGACTTCCGCAAGTCTTCTGTAAAGAAGATCCAAGATGGAGGAATCTACCTATAATATTTGAATATGTCCCAAACTCGGGAAAACCGCGACGGAGATCCTCGGAATAATTAAGGACGCCTAGGGTGATGCTGACATGAGCCGCTCAGCTGTATTCGTGCGGCACAAGCTGTTTCGTAAAGACGACCATCAGCTTCATGGATTGCTGAAAATGTGACCAAAGTGAAGGCGCTCCTGGATTATGGATAAGTATGCGACTACGTAGCGCCAAAAACCGCCAAACTATTACCTCTTTCCTCGACTCAAGCGAAGACGTCCAAGATGTCCCGGAAAGCGAGTACCAGAGGGCGTTCGAGAACTTCTATGGATTTGTTCCGATTCTATTACTTTTTGTTCCCAGTCTATAGTCTCTTTGACTTGATGCTTAATACATTTAAGCCAACGAATTTTTGTATCCCAAATAACTGGTTTCCCCAAGGCAATCCAAAAAGTCATTGTTTAAGTAATATCCTATTCATTCGAGACAAGTGTCTTACCGCTCATCCATTTCTAACTTTTGGAAACAGATAATAGTCTCTAGCGTCCGATCTATGGAGTTTAGAGGATGGGACTCCAAAACAATCAACATGTCAAGAGCAAAGGTTGATTTTTAATAAAAGTTCCTTCAACTAAATTAAACATTAAACGTTTTCTCAACTTCATTCGATGATACTATTGGCTACAAAAAGAGTTCCAGACATGGTCTGATTAGATCGACCCTATCTCCTGATGTACGAACATGTACCATGCAGCAGCTGTAGTGATTGCGCATTTGTTTGAATGAATCATTCATCTACTTATATAAAGGACTAGAACTTGGAGACAAAACTGTAGCGAATGGTGCTTATAAACTTTTGCCGTTGGCGGAAATTATACCAAAACTGTAAAACCAAACCAATCGAAACATGTCATACACCTTACACACCTTCTTACAAAGTAGAAGTATCGAATTTTCAAGATCAATTGAAGACTTAAAAAAATGTACGCAAGAGTGTATCAATTTCAAACCACTTCTCTTCCTGTTCAAGGTACATGTAACATATGATGTTACAAATAAAATATTTTACATAACTTGATACTAGGTTTAAAATTTATTATTATACAAAAATCCCTTTTTATCCGTTAAACAAATCAATAAATAAGCCAAAATGAAATAAATACGAAACAGATCAATTTAAATAGTGACCCACTTTACTTATTTTAGCTCTTAAATGTTTCTCTATTCCGGCCTAAAACGAACTTAGCAAGTGTTTAGTCTTTCTCAAGCGTAATTATAACTTCAAAACGTTCCACCTATCGACTGTGCTGATTGTTAATAAGAGTGACCATCGTAAACTCATAAATTTCTTGATTATTCATTCATTGCTCGACTAAAACCACTTGTCATTCGATTTTATTTAACCATAAATATTGTAAATCACAGCTCAGCACTCTATCTCCTTTTTTTTTTTTGATTACTATTTGTACAGTTTACTTTCGATATATGCATGTAAGTGACTTGCGCTTTCATTCACCCCACTCTGTTTTTATAAACACATAATCTTTTTTTATTCTTTATGTCATTTCACAAACATATCGCTCGGTTGTGCTCCATTTGCTGGATATCGCCAACTCTCAAACCAAAATACCACTTAATTGCACTTTTACATGCTGCACTGTGAACGACAACACCTGGCGATTGTCGAGGGTTCCCAGGCAGAGCAGTAGAGTTATCCAAAGTCAGAGGGACAGCTGAAGGGGTTAATTGGGGTTTGAGGTAGGGTCTGGTCGTCGGTATTTACGAATCATGTTAAAATGGCTGTAAATATTTATGCGCCTGTGTGAGTTCGTTGTAAGCACAAAACGCACCTGTCATACGATTTTTTACCGAAAAAATTAATATATATATTTATTTGTATATAGTATGTGTGTATGTGTATGCAGCGTCCGTCATGTAAAGTGTTGTATATGCAAATTTGTATTTAGCGTTTTTATGTTTGATTTGCATTTTTGTTGCCTACTTTTTGGTCTACATGTATACGAGGGTTGTCTGTTATATTTTCGGTACCTGCTTTTTTAAATTTGACCTCCACATTTCGATATGTTTTATCATATCATCATAGCACAGAAATTTCTCTTCTAAAATCACTTTTAATGGTATTTGAGAAATGTTTGTACGCAGCAGTCCCAAAGGCTCCAGAACAGGAACTTTATTTGTTTATTTAATTTTTTTTCATGCTACATTGTTTAATAAATTTTGGAATGCCATTTACTTTTCTTGTCGAATTTTTAACATTCAATTAAGCAACGTATTACAATGTAAATAATGTATTTAAAAAAAATCCTTAAGTTGTAAAGCTATTAAATAAAATGATAAATGATAATAATAATTATAATATTATATAAATTGAAATATTATGGACAAAAAATTTAATTAAATTTAAATTTTCGGTTTGAGGCCATGGTACGGAATCCAAAAGATTTTTTTTGGGTTTTTCTTGTTTTAGGTTATGTCAGAATACTGACGAGCTGGTGTTTTTTAGGTCCTAATGGGGCAACATTGTTTTGTCTATTTTATGTGCAGCTCTGCGTACTACTTCAGTACGTATTTGGATCTAAAGCTACGAAAGCCAAATGGAGAGGTTCGTTCTCATTTGGAAGCGTTGTGGACTGATGTTTACAGGCCTTAGGTACAGGGAAACTATTATGACGTGGTAAGCGTCGGTGTTCAAATAAACACTACAATCGACCGTATGCAAGTTCCAAAAAATAAAAAAATCTAACAAACGATCGCCTGAATCCTCGGAAAAATTGGTCATGTGGCAATTTTACGCTGAAGCAACTTAGAACTGCTAATTCTGAAGGCTAAATGACTGTCAGAAGTTTTTGAAGAATTTAGAGAAATTAGTTGCCAAAGATGGATAATCCTTTATCACGACAATGCAAGATCTGGCATACAGCCCTTCTCTTTAATGATGACTAATTTAAAGGAATGTAAACTTTGAAAATTAGAAAAGCTCATTCGGTACTTCAAACGCTACCCTCGTATATAAACGGGCATGGATGTATTTTTTTAAGCTATTACCAAACCGCTTTAATTTGTTAAGCTCTGCTACATATTTTATTGTATTGCACAGTGGCTATAGATATGATTTTTTATATATAGCATATATATAGAATACAACAACAACAATGCAGCTCAGGCTCACATTAAATGCGGATAAGTTGTTAACAATACGCCTCGAGTTTCGCTACGAAACAAAGCCGAAAACGAGAAAGAGTAAGCAACTATGGAAGTTGGACAGGCAACGTGATCAAAATTTTGAAAGCAACAACAAAAACAACAACGAACACTACAACAACAACAAAAACAAAAAAAAAAAAAAACAACATGTAAAAGCGCAAGCCTTAAAACGTATCTGTGTGTGGGTGTATCTGAATCTGTTTGTGTGCGTGTGTGTTTGTGTGTCACAGAGACTATTAAATGGCCAATAGTCGTTGTCGCTCTTGCTCATTGTTGTTGTTGTCGTTTTTTATTATTGTTGTTGTTGTTATTGCTGCTGCTCGCCATGAATATTTTTGCGTCAAACACAAAAACTTCATGAAACAAGCGACCAATGCACACAGATACATGACCAGATACACCCGCATACACACACACACACACACACACACACACACACACGGATACTCACAGACACTTTCAACACAAATCGGTTTGCTTGGGTTGTGCGACAAAACTAAAACACAATGCGTGTTGTGCAGTTTTTTTTTCTCCCATTTTTTGATGTTGTTGTAGCTGCCAACAACACACCGCAAAAGGATTGCGCATATATAAAAAACTTTTGGCTATTTTTAATACTCTTCAAAAATGTTGAAGAGCATTCTAAATTTGTTAAGAGCTTGAGGGAGTTAAAAAATATTTAAAAAATGTATATACAAAAAATTTTGCCATAAGCGTTTTAAGCCTTTTTAGTGAGCATAATCCAAAAATTATGTTACTATTTTCTTTTTAAGAGCCTAAACAAAAATGATTTGAAAATTCAACGCAATCTGCATTGTTCTGTATTTTGATTGTGGTTCAATTTTTGAGCAGTAGAGTCATGTTTGAATAAGTTGCACAAATAAATCTTTTGCAAGTCAAAGGAAAATTTTTTATTTTTTTCCATACCAAAAATTAAATTGAAAATTTGCATGAATCTTGGTTTTTAAATTCTACACGCTGCACAGTGGGAGATATGGCCAATCCAGCTCCGTTTTATTCAAATTTCAATATAAAAATTGGCTCAAATATCATTTTGTATTCGATTACTAATATATCCGATAGGCCAAAAAAACTTTTTGTTTTCTTTTTCTCTCAATATTCGCACAGCTGTAAAGCTTCAAACACAACATATGTTCCACCAGCTGCAGCCAACTGCTTTCCCGCCAATTTCGACTAGTTACTGCAATTGCTTATAGATTTTGTATATATAAGATTTGAATTATACTTTTTATTAACAAATAAAGTTAAATGTATGTATTTATTAAAAAAATAAATGTTTGTGGCCTGTGATTGTGTTTCGTCCCAAAATTCGATGTTGATTGTAGTGCTAATAAAAAGTATAATGTTTACTAATAAACTAATCTTTCGTAGAGCTGAACTTTTGAGGTACGGCCGGGTTCGGTATCAATCCTTTTTTAAAAAATAGTTCAATGTTTTCTGTTGTGAAAATGTCCAAAATTAGCTGCAACTTTTCGCAACTTATTTTTCTATTAATTTTATTAGCTACAATGTCAGTGTCCAAGCGAGTACTTTTTTCAGTATGGTATATGGAAAATGACGTGTCCAAAAAACTTTTTGCGGAGCAGAGTCTGAGAGACCGACCGTGGCAAAACTTCTGTAGGTTACTCGTGTTACACGAGTACATTGTGAGCTTTGCATATCAACAGCTCAAAAAATACACAGCTCGTTTGCACTCACAACACGAAAAGCTCATGAGTCACTTTTGATAGCTCAAGAGATACACATACATGTTTTGCTCAATTGACTTACATTGCTCAAAAGTTTAAGTCATGACAGTGTGCACTCAAAAATTTTTATACTCATTGCAGCTCTCTGGAGCAGACTTATATCTATGAAAATATAATTGACGAAAGCAAATATGGAAGTAGTGAATGCGTTGACATAGCCGAGCGGGATAAAAATTTCACAAAAAAATTGCCGTTGAAATGGAAAGAAGAAGTTTGAAAGAAACAACACGACTGGTTAGATAGTCAGCTTATATTGGTGGACCTAAGCTCAAATGCTGGACAAACCGAAATGGATTTTGCAGTGTCTCAAGAAAAAAAACCAAAAAAGACTTTTTTGGACTTGCAGAGTGGCGTATGATGTTCTTCGGTCTGCGAAAAAACTGTGCTATCTTAATGGTCTAAGAGTTACTGATCATTCATTTGAGGTACCTTTACAAAGCTTGATTGATCACACAGTAGTAATAAATAAATAAATAAATCCATTTAATAAATAAATTTTTTCTGAAAAAAAAATTTTTCTTCAAAACTTATAAATCCATTTCTCTAACAAGTGCATACGCGGGCAAAATGGATTTCAGGTCTCTATTTTGAAATTATGTAGTTGTCCGATTCATACCAAATTTTATAAAGATGTATATTGGCGTCGATATCAATAACGCCACCCCTAAAAAGTTTCCATTTTACCTGCATATAGCGCCTGTAAAATTTAAAAACGATCCGAATGTATTTGATGGATCCGGCAATAGGTCAATAGTTCATAACTTGCACTTTTCCCGTTTTTGACTGTATTGTTCTACATAAAATTTAAAATCTTGTTACCAATCAGACAAATTATGATTCAAAAGGTCTCACATCTATCAAAACATAATTTTAAAAAAAATATAGAGCCGGCCTAAATAAATTTGGTAAGCTCTAAAATTGATTAAATTGACTAATTACACCAGTTTACAAATAAAAAAAAATGTTCGTATCCTTAACATTTTTGAATCGTTTCTGTAGTAAAATGACATGCTAAAACCGAAAATGCAGACAAAATTTTTTTCATGAAACGGGCTTCGAGATATTTTGAAAAAACCATTTTTCGAAATTAAAAAAAAAAAAAAGTGCCTTTACTTAACAGTAAGTATCGCTGGTTATGCTAAACTGATTTCGATAATTTTTTTTCTCGACTGTAGATAATTGAATTACCCCTTGATTATATTTGAAACATGTTTTTGTCAAACTTACGATTTGGTCGCTATTCATGCATTCATATGAAACTTTTTTATGACCTTTGACCTATTGCCGGACCCATCAAATACATTCGTATCGTTTTTAAATTTTACAGGCGCTATATACAGGTAAAAAGGAAACTTTTTAGGGGGTGGCGTTAGTAAAATCGTGAGATGTTGCAAAAATGGCCACCCTAATGTATATATACACTTCTTAAACATTTTTAAAGAATAAATTTTATGAAAATTTGTGAAAAAATGTCATAGATTCGGGCGAAACCGGCCAGATAACAGTTTTAACAGAAATTAAAAAAAAAAAAATAAACATTAAAAAAAAAACTAAAAATTATTTCTATATTAATTTTGATTTGTGGCATATTTATCTATAAAATAAAATTATCCGGACAAATATAGCAACATTTTTTCAGAAGTTATTTCCCACTGTGCGTCTCAGTTTGCTCAGTAGGTACAGTGTTGAGTTGACTTCATTCTGAGCAATGCAAAAATCGTACGTCGCAAAGACGTATCGTTATCTTTTGCGCGAGTTTTTTTTTGTGCGATTTTTTGTGTGATTTTAATGTAAATTATAAACAAACTGAAAGAACACAGAGATTAATGGTATACCAGAAACAAACATATCATTAGATTCAGAAAGAGTACACAAGTAAAGTAATGAGAGTGAAAACGAAAATATATCTCTTGAGGGTGACATGCTTAGTACCAAACGTGCTGCTTCATGTCGTACTCTAGAACGAATCAGGTGCATCCATGGCAATATTTTATGGTTTGCCATGGTTTAATATTCTAAGTCATTTAACCCTTAAATCGTATTGTATTGTCTAATTCTGTATTAGGTTTTTGGATGACTAAAAGACAGTTAATACCAACTCTATCGAAAACCTTGCTTCATAGCATTCTTCTTTGTTCCATTAACTCCTAGTGGAGCATAGCGCCTCAAAAGCCTCAAAAGTGCTTTAACTGAAGCAAACTATAAGTATTGTTGAAACAGCACCAGTGAGAGTGAGATGGACACCAATTTTAAATGCCGTGAATATCGTCCTTCATCCAAAAAGAGCTGAAACTAAGCATTTTTCCCTTCAGAAATTCCTCGTACGTCGAAATTGGTGTGTTTGATACGTTAAAACTGTACCTCATAAATCTACTAAGAAACTCTTATGTGATATTAACTCAAATGTATTATAAACAGCCTGATGGTATATGTTGCTCTGGCTAAAAACCATTTGTGATTAAGAATTTTCTTTTTTTAATTGTATAAATAAATAAATATTGTTAACAACCAAAATATTTCTATCTTTTAAAAAACATATACATATGTACTTGAACAAAAATTTGAATTTTTTGTTACTTTTTGTACGAAAAATTGAAATTCGTTATTATTTTTCATTTAAATGATGAGTTGCTAAATTTCTCTCAAAACGCTCTTAAAGACGTACAATATAACGTACGTCGCTTAGACGAATCAGTTTTCTCTCTTATGAGTTAATATATTTGCGGTTTCTCTATTTACATAAAAAAATTTTGTTTAAAAAATAATTTCAGAAAAATAATAGTAAGAAATATTCAAAAATCTCCACTTCTACCAACCTTCTACAACGTTCTTCTCTTATTAATCATGGGTTGACTTTAGTAATGCATTTGACTCTGTAAACTACAGTCTTCTTCTTGTTAAATTGTCGCGTTTGGGGTTTCCGTTTTGTCTTTTAAATTGGATATCGTCCTATTTATCTAACTGCGTGCAGAAGGTCCTATTTATCTAACTGCGTGCAGAAGGTAGTTTTGAAATTCTGCGAATCTCAAGTAATTAAGGTCATGTCAGGGGTACCTAAAGGTAGCCATCTAAGTCCTCTACTTTTTATCTTATTCATTAATGATCTTTCACAAGTTATCTCGTCCTCTCGCATTCTTATGTAAGCCGATGATGTAAAACTTTGTTTGTCCTACTCTTACAATCGAATAAATAGCTCTCAAACAACAATAAGAGTATCCAAACTTTTGCACTTGGAAACTTAACTTGCTCTACTTTTTTTGTAGGGCTCTGCTGCTGTAGGCTTGATCTACGGCTGGGCGGGACAAGAGTGCCAAAAACGCTGCTGGTTACTTGCTGCTGGGTGTACTCTTTTCTGTTGTTGTTGTAGTTGTGGCACGCAGTATATTTATTGCCAGTGGGTCAGTGTGTGACAAAAACAACAAGCGACAGTTTAGCTGGACAGTCAGTCTGCAGTTGGCCAACAAGCAACGACCACGGGCCAAAGAACCAGTGACAAGGCTGTGAAGAAGATTTGTTGCTGCAGCAGTGAAATTTGAAATTGAAAAATAGTTTGACTTTTATGAGCGCTTAGGCCAAGCAAACTGACAAACGGACAAACAAACAAAACCAACAAAACAAACATCAAACAAAACCAACATACAGACATAACATTTTTGTGCCCGCATTGCAGCTGAGTGTGTGTATCTGTGTGTGTTGGACAGTTTCATCTTTAAATCTTCTGCGCGTGTGGCGTGGCAGAGCGTACGTGTGACGCATGAACAAAAAAAGTGTTGCCTACTTGAAGGCGCGTCAATGTTTCAAGAAACCAATATCAACACTTGTACGGACGCGTTGTGGCGTTAATTTTTCAAATGGAAACCGCCATTTTGTCAAAATAAACTACCACCACACAGGCGTCGAACTAAACACACACGCATACACACACTTATTCTTATGTTTGTATCTGTCTAGGCATGCCACCTGCCCTTATGCTATCGCTTTTTTTTTGTAGCCATGTTGGCTGTTTGCTTAACCACAAATGAATTTCATACACAAATGTAGCTGCCGCAAATGGTTACGTGGACACAAACACACACACATGTAGATAGCTGTATGTACATTCCACACACATGGAAACGCTGGTATTTGAGGCTCTTGTGGTTGGCCGCCTCATGGCTTTGGATTTTAATTGGCGTCCACCTTGTTTGAGTAAGCCTCAGTGGGTGTTAATACACTCACACTCATACATTTATGGACACTCAGTTACATGTATTTCCTGTTTGTATTAACTGATTAACTGCGAACAAAACTAGTATTCGATTTTTTGACAAAAAAGACTGGATAGAGTGAAAAGTTTTTTTTATGCCTTGTACTTTGGATATATTGAAAAGCATAAATGTGTCCAATGAATAAAGAAAAAGGCACACAGGATGCCGTATCAATTGTTTTTAAGCAATAATATGTATTAAAATTCAAATCTTTAATGATAATGATAAGACCAGTAAATTTTTTTTGCTTTATTTGGTGGCTAGAAGTTGGCATCATTGATCGGTGTATGAAGCTAATGAAAAAAATAGATATTTATTTTTATTTTTTATTTATTAAAGAAATATATTCAGCTGTTTCCCACTGTCTGCCTGTTCATGTGCTCTCTGTTAATATTTTTTTATTGTCCTTAATCGTATTGCTAAAAAAGGAAATTTGTGTATATGCGTGATTATCTGTCTGTGGCTATAATTTGAAATAATAATAAGTCTAACGTCTCTATACAGTATACAAACACTTTCCAATTTATTTTTTTGATATTGTATGATTGCGAATATTGGCAACAATCTTCAACTCTAGCTGTAGCAATAGGGCTTATAATTATATGTCTATTAACACACATACAAAAACACACACACACACTCACATAAATATCTAAGTAAATAATTCGCAAAGGTTTTCTGCGTTTTTTTGTTTTTTTTTTGTTCCTGACTTAATCTTTTAATATTTAAAGCTGCTGCCACGCCCTTAAGCCCACATGTTCTGCCGCAGTCCGAATGACTGACTTTTTTTTGTTAGTGTTCCACTTTTATGACATCACAACAACAAAAACATAGTAAACCAACAACAACAAAATCAAGCAAAACTGTTCCCTTAAAAAAATGGCGCAAGGAAGATAAACTAAAAAATGCAATAAGTATACGCTGTGTTGTTGCTTGCCAAGCATAAAAACAAGTAACAACAAAAAACATAAAAAAAAAATACAAACAAAATTTTGCACACTTTTGCAATTAATTAGCAACAAAATTGAAACAAACTTAAAAAACTTTAACCCGTGGAACAGCGAGAGCGCTGATTGAGATTTTACTTGCGTTGCTCAGAGAGCGCTGGCAACTAAATGCTGGAACAACAGTGTGTGTGTGTGTGTTAATGTATCTGCTTGTGTCTGTATCTATGTTTCTGTGTGTGACTGTTTGCAGATACACTTGTATGCATTTCGTAAAGTCATATAAATATTTTATGAGTAGATTACTTGGCAACCATTCCTATATGCAGCATACTTTCCGGCGCCTAGCTATAGCTGACTTCCGGGACTCTTGCGCCACAGACGCGTAATTATGTTCCACTAGGTTAATTCGAACGCTGCTCTCTCTCTCACACACCCAAACACACATACACACAAGCCATGCTCAAAGTAATTAAAGCGCTTGGCCCATTAAAATTTTTACTCCACAGAGTTTAACTCAAAAGTTGAGCCGGGAAACCCAGTCCAAAGCGCAACAGCAAAAACCAAACCAAGCCAAACCGAACAAAATAAAAACAACGAACAGGAAAAACTTCAGAGTACGCCAACACATTAATACACTGAAGAAAAAGCTAGGGCTTAAAAAAAATATATTCTTTGGTAAGCACTGCACCGAAGGAATAAATGTGTAACAGACAGTAGGACGCAGCCCCAGAAAACAAATCTCGGTGACTATAAGAGCTGATTGATTTATAATCGAAAAGCCGTTAAATTTAGATCATGTCTTTGCTAAATCAGCCAAATAAAAAACGGTTACCCCAGCATTTTTGAGAATGACGAAAACGTACTTTTTTGAAAAAATGGTCATATCTCAAAAATTCATAACCGTCAGAAGAAAACACTAGTTCTAGAAAGTTGCGGCAAAGCATTAGCTTTAATTTGACTCGGACGAGTTGATCCGATGAACCAATTACTAGGTCGGATTTGCCCCACCTTACCCTATGAATAAGTAATAATGTAATATACTCTGCACTCCCTTTTTGTAGCGTGTTTTTCTTCAAGTGCAGCATAGATACTTTCAGTCAACTTTAATTAGCTACTAGGCATTGTCTCTGCCCGCGTTGGCGTTGATGTTGGCTTCGGCTTCGACTGCGTGTTTGTTGTTGGCATTTGTCAAATGCAGCGAAAAATTTTTAATGCCCGCCGACCAAAAGTTGAGCTAATAAATAAAGCAAGCAAAGTTGGATTCTCGGCATTTCGCTTCCGCTTTCGCCTTTCGTTTGGAACTACTTCTGGCTGATTTGTTGCTTAACTTTGTTGCCTACTTTAAGGCGCAGCGAGTTGCACTATAATTTGCCGCATTAAGCAAAGCGCCTTTAAATTTTGAATGCTTTTTATTTCTTGTTTTCATAAAACTGCTAAGGACATTTTGATATTTATTGCCGATTTATGAAAATAACTATTGAGTAAGCTTTTGAGCTTGCAGTTTTTGATGTTGGTTTTTTTTTTTTTTTGGTTCTGATAGAGACTGTGCACAGTCAAATCTATTTTTCATGTAAAAGAGTTCCAATGCCGCTCAATGGCAGTAGAGTTAAGTAAAGTGAAGTGCAACGCAGTGAAGTGGCACAGGCCAAAAGCAAAATATGGCCAAAATCAAATAAGTGGAAAGCAAAAGAAGCATGCTAAAAATTGCAAATCTTTTTGTATTTCAATCTGTGCTAAAAACTTTCTCAGCTTAATAAAAAAATAAAAGCAGTAGAGAAAAAAGATTGAATGAGTGTTAATCAATGGTAATGCGCACTGCCAGGCTATGGTACTAGCTGCAAGGTATAAAAACGCTAAAAGAAAAACACAGAATTGCAATCAAAAAATTTCCAAAAAAAAAAAAGAAAACCTCAACTAGAGCATATATACATATTTTGTGCGTAGTGCTGTTGTTGCAGTTTTTACTTGATATGCGTAAGGCTTCTGGCAACTTTGTCAATGTTTGTGTAGGTTTATGTGTGTATGTGTGTGTGTGCGTTTGCATTAGTATTCAAGACATATAGACACATGGCAGCTGTCCGCAGGCAAAAAGGCTTAACACATTCAACCTGATTGAATTGCATGAGTTTTCATTTTGCAGCACTTTTTTTCGTCTCTTTTTTTTTTTTTGTTTTCCTTCGAATTTATCAAAAATAGTATTTTGGGGCCATGATAGCAATTGGAATAGTTACTGTAACTGAACTTCTTTGCTCACATGACACTCACGTTTAATTACTCCAAATCGAATTTGCATATTTTTGAATGAATGGACAACAATTAGCGCTAGCTCGAAATGGTATACAAAATACTGACATTTGGCAGCTGAAGCAACAACAAGTAACTCGTGCAGAGCATCAAATATCCACTCAACAATCCAAAAAGTATAAAAAGTACTTGTTGAGTTAGTACTTTTTATACTTTTTGGAAGCCGCAATCAAGATACACTTATGCATACGCTTCAAAGTTTGAGCAAACTTGTTTGAGTGAATAATCGTGGAGCCGAAGAAAAATAAAAAACAAAAACGATCTTAAAATTTTGTATAAAAAGTTTGATATTAAATTCAATGTATAGGACAAAATTTTGTTGCAATTAAGAGTGGTTAAGTCTGTAACTTGATGGCCGAAAAGAAAATAATAAGAAATCTTGAAGCAAAATCGGAACTCAAACGTTCTAAGGACACCTCTGGATGACGCCCATCACTAAAAAAAAGTTTAATTTAAAAATTTTTCGTAATGAAATGAGCAAATTAAATATTATGATAAAAATGGAAATAGTTGAAAAATATAATAAATTCGGTTATATTTTATTTTAATTTTAAGTTCAAGTGTCCACATTGGTCACAAATCCAAAATTTTTTGCCAGAAACTCAAAGAAAAAAGCTGTTTGTAAACAACCGCCAAAAGAATATTTTTATTTAAATATGATTAAAGTTGCAATTCCTTTGCAGCCGAAGATACGAAAATATATATTGTACTGACAAAAAAGCAAAACTTTTTTATGCTTTTATATGACGTTTTTCTCACCAAAAAATTTTCTTGACAAAAATAATATGTAAACATATTCAATCAATCGAATTTGATAGCGCTTCAACCAGAGTGGAAATACTGGTTACTTTTCATACTCGGTCGGGCATTTTTACTTTCTTGGCTCACGTACTCGGGCATTCTTGCCTTGAAGCATTTATGCCCAAAAAAAGTGAACGCTCCCATTGGTTTTAAACGGTTGCATAATTGAGTATTGATATTTTAAGAAAATTGGTGTCATTGTGTTAATTACAAAATTTCATAAACAAATTAAAAAATTTTAAAATGCCATAAAATTATTAAACATTATTATCTACTAAAATACAGGAGCATTTGTATTTCTGTCGATTAAATATACTCAAGAATTTTAAATTTATAAGTCTAAGGTCCAATAAAGGGGGCAGGAAACGTATATTTAAATCACAATTTATATTACTTTAAAAAAAAAAAGTTAAATGTTATTTTTAGAAAAATTTTAAATAAAAAATTGATTTTTTAATATTAATAATAATATTGTAATAATTTAATATTAATTTTATATAATAATATTTATTGGCTAAATGAATCCAAACATTACATTTGGCAAAATAGGTTTAAAAAGCACGAAATATGTTGAAATCATTTTTTTTAATATTCTTTGATATTCTTAAATTACATTTATGCAAACTTAAGTTATGTATTTATTGAAAATTATTTTTAATTATTTTTTTTCTGACTCTATCCGAAAAAGAGCATGTACAGCCAAAACGAATTTTTTTGTGTTCGTGTATGTGCACATATCATACATGAACACATGACGATAAGTGCGACAGGACTCTCGCGTTAAGGCCTATACGCAGAATGCAATAAAATTTCACACGGAATGAAAAAAATCCCATTTGGGATATCCTATTCGGGATTTTTTTTTTATATGGTTTTGTCATTCCCCATTTGGGGTATCCCATTCGGGCTTTTTTTTTTATATGGTTTTGTCATTTCGTGCGAATTTTTTTTTGCATTCTGCGTATAGGCCTTTACATAAAGAAAATTTCCCTTGCAACAAAAATAGATAAGTCGTATTTAATTTCAATAAATATTTTTGCTAAATTAATATTTTTTTGTAATTTTATTTAAAAGACAGAGTAATAAAGAACAAGCAATATTTTTTTGAAAATTAAATGTAATCAATATATAGTAACAAAGAGGTTCACCTATTTTGCATCAAACAAAAATAATTTCAACACAACATGAGGATTTTCCGGAAAAATAACGGAAATATACGAATTTATCGAAAATAAAAAGGGAAATATCGACCCGAAAATTGGTCGGTTTGGTTTTTTCGTTTTCCAAAGCATACTTTGATTTTTTAAGACACTTTATCTTTTACAAAGTTTTTGTACTTAAGTTGAAAAAGAATATAATTAATTATAATTTTCATAGACTAAAATATTAAAAGCCCCCTTTAAAAAGGACATCTGTTAAGTGCTCTGCCAATTTTTTCATAAAATAAAAATGATTCGAATATACTTTTTTATTTTGTCATAACTTAAGCAACTTTATTTGTTTTTTTTTTTTAAGTTCGAAATTAAATATAAATAAAAGTTAAATTTAATTTTTTCAAAAGACATTTTTTAAAAATTTTTTTAACATAAACTTACAAATCTACATAAAAATCTTTCATATATCATTGATCAATTTCCTCAGACTGTCGAAATAATTAAATCAATTTTAGTAATTTAGTTTTTATAGCTTAAATATTAACTGAGTTTATTTTGTATCAACAAGAACTCCGAAAAATGTGAATGTTTGATAAAGTAGCACCAGAGTTCCTGCAGACTCGTCCAAGTCGTAGCCTCTGAAGCCCATAGTTCAAAAATGGTTTGCAAGTTCTATATTACAAGATGTTTCCTTAAGCAACAAATTTCGCTGCAAATTAGGTAAGCCCGCTGTAAGTGTACTTAAAGTAACCATCCATCATAATAAGCACTCCAAAGAGAGTCATTTTGATACGATGTATGAGCAACATTTCGATTTGATTGCCGAGCCAAACCCAGCTCAACCAAACCCAATCCGAGCGGTGGAACCAGCACAAAAGTCACACAAATGTAGCGAACAGCAACAACAGAAGTACCTAACAAGCAACCAGCAGAATCCTGTGGCATCCATGGATGGATATGTTCTAGAGCTGAAGCTATGCATTGGATGTTCTAGTTGTTGTTGTTGTAGTGGCTGCTGCCGGCTCATTGCCTCGTCGAGGGTCGTTTGTGGCACATAAATTGCAAACGAACGCCGAGCAGCTCGGTTACACCAGCAGCGATACTTGCCGAACTCTACAACACCACTCCTCTGGCCATCATCTAAAAGAACTTGTTTCGGTTTCAGTTTCATGGCCAGTGCCAAAGCGGCGCTACGCTTCGAAGTAGTCAATGTTGCTGTTGTTGCAAATGTTGCACGACTTTGGCTACATTGAAATTGGATGCCATTTGTGTTCAATTAGGGCATACTAATTTGCTCAAAACTATCGCATGGCAAGCGCCAGTCGAGACGAGTTCCCAATCCAAGCGAGTCGTTTCGAAAAGGATGCCAACTTTGTTAGGAAGGAGCTTAGGACTAAGCTGGAGGCATGCCTAAAATTTCCGCCTGCGCATTTTAAAGTTTCAATTGATGTTGTGCGATTAATCATGAACTTCGCCCACTTTGCAACACTATAAATCGGTGTTTTATTTGTGCTGCGGTTATTTGATTTGGAATTTATAATAAAATATTTCACACTTTCATTATAATAAATAAATTATATACTTGCTTGCCTGGCATTGCCTTTTCACTCTGTTGCGGCAACAACGAGAAAAAACCAAAAAAAATTAAAAACTGATTGATTGAAATGCAATATTTTTGGCAGGCCAACAATAAAAACTAATCAATTGTAGGTATGTATTTGTTTTTGTATCTGTGTTTGTATTTGTATTTGCCACAGCAGCTGCCACACGCCCCAGCTACCCTTCATTTTGCAACAACCACTGTAAACTAAAAAAATAAAAATATGAATAAATTGCCATAATTCGTATGCATTTCATACTGCGTTGCATTTTTAAAAGAGTACATTAGCTAAGTGATATAGTTGGAGTTACTATACATATATTAAAAACGTTTTTGTTTTTATATTATGAGCTTTTTTCCTCATTTTTATGAAAAAATAAGTAGATTCCCTCTTTTTCTATATACATATGTGTAAAAAAATTATATTTCTTGCTTGATGTTCAGAAAATGTTACTTAGAGTATAGAAAATTTTTGGTCAGCTGTTTCTGAAACTGACCTTGTTTTCTCTCTGAAATCTGGTTTCCGATGAAACACAAGAAATACATTTTCGGAACTGTGCAAAAATTCAATCAATAATTGTGTTATGTTGTTGAGTATAAGCATACTCATCAATTATTGCAACAGGCAGGTAATTAAAAAAGTTACTTATTACATTTTTATGAGTAAATAAAAACATACATTTTAAAAAAAGGCCACTAAAAATGGTTGCAAACTATGACATATTTGATTTTCATATATATTTTTTCAAAATTTTTGAATTAAGATTATAATTTTAAAGCTTTTGTCTGTTTACAAATATTATTTTCAGCCAATATCTTGAAAACCAGTTTTAAGGATGTATAATAATTTTCGAAAATAGCAAGGTAGACTTTTCTTTGAGAAGACATAATGAAGAGATTTTTAAAAATTTTTTTGAAAATTTGAATTTTTAATAACTAAAATTTTAAATTAAAAAAATTGTTTAAATAAAAAATATTATTTAAAACTTTTTTTCTTTTTTTTTTTTATTAAAAAAATTTTTTTTTGAATTAATTTTCTTTTAGATAAAAATAGTGACGTAGAGTATTAATTACATAATATACTTCAATACTAAATAGTTTGAAAAATAATGAAAAAAATGTTTTTTTGTTTTAATTTAAAAAAAAAAATTTTTTATTAAAACAAAAAAAACATTTTTTTCATTATTTTTCAAACGGATTAAGATAACATTTGCTACTGTACTTTTATTTTAAGCACCAATTTTACTATTGAAATATATTATGTAATTAATACTCAACGTCATTATTTTTTTTCTATTTACCTAAAATACATAGGTATAACCACAAATCTGATATCTTTATTTATTTAATTTATTTATTTTATAGAGATGCTTACAACTTACTGGCAACTGGCAAAGACTGTTCCTTGATAAAAAAAAAAAACAACTTAAGAACATGGGACATTATTTTACTACTGAAACGGATATAAAATGCTTAGTATACCATTTTTGCCTAAAAAATATAAATTTGCTTTTAAAATATTATTATTGGAAATCAAAATAAGTTTCCACCTTTACTATACAAAAATTAGGAATTTATTCTGAAATAATACAATATAAATTACGAATTATCTATTACATTTGTTTTCATTCTTCTGTCGGACGTCTCTTCATCTTTTGAAGCTTCGAATCGAGTCAATTTTTTTTTCAATTATAAGTATTAAAGCTCTATAAGAGAGTTCGAAAATAAAACTCAAAGGGATCAAAAATCGAAAAAATGTGTAAAAAAAATAATAAGAAAATTTTACTTATAGTTTTCAATGAGAGTATACAAAGTTCAGCTTTAACTTCTTGTTGTTATCAAAATATCTACTTTTTATATCTGAGAGCCGATAAGCGGCCTTCAAATGCATATATCTATCTATACACGATGTGTAAATATTATATTTTGTCAAGGGAATTAAAGTTACATTTTTCTCTATTTAAAAGCAGTTTGGTATTTTATCTACATCTAGTATACACGCACACACAATATGTCCTACATTAAGTCCACTGGAAACGCAAACCCAGCAAATTGAATATCCGTACATTTTGTTCCATAAAATGATAATCAAGCCGATTCGGTATTGACCAACTAATTATGTAAATGTTGAATAGATTTCCGTTTTCCATTGACAAAGTTGACAACGCAGTTTTGCTCGCAATTGATTGCTGTCACATTGCGCATACGTCATGTGTGTCAGTGCGTCTGTCTGTGGCTGCGATTGAATAATCCAAGCGTTTCAAATATGATCTGATTTTGATTTCATGCGTTTTATTGGATTTTATTGAATTCGCTAGTAAATTCGTTATCAGCAGCTCGTTGATGCAATATCCGTGGCTGACAGCATTGATTGCAAGGATATTGCAACGGCAACGTGTTTCTTTTTAATTGCATTAAGGCAGCAAGCTGTACTCGAAATGCTCGTAGGGAGTGGCGGGTGCAATTCAATTTTGTTGGCACCAAACCTCCAAAAATATATACTACATAGTCGTATTATATCAATAAAAATTTTACTTTTATTTTCAATATTTCTTTTCTTGTTGTTGTTTTTCCCTTTTGGCCAGCTCTGATATGTAAAGTGAAAAAGACCCTAGGCTTAATATTCAATTCCTTGTTCAAACAAGCAAAACGCCTTAATGCGCGCACGTTGCATGTTATGGCCGGACCCAGTCCAGAAATATTAAAAGGAGCAGACACACAAGTCAAGATGGGACCCCAATGGCCATGTGGACCAACAACAACAACGACATAACCATTTGAAATGTCATTGTTTTTGTTGTTTTATTTTGGGGAATTCTTTTTTATTTTTTGGCTGCGATTTTTTTCCTATTCTTTTTTGTTTTTATTTTATTTTTTATTTTTTCTTGGCTAGCTTCCCCTTTTGACACTTGGGCTCATTTTTGGCAATTTTTAAGCAATTCAATTTAATTTTATTAGTTTTGGCAAAACTCAAGCAAATGTATCTGCCAACAGTGGCAACAACAACAACAATTAAGGTAGCTCACCCGCGTTGACCTCATAAAAGATAGAGATAGCGTGTTTTAGATACATATTTATTTATTTGTCTTTTGTTACGCTTTTTTATAGCTACTGGATTATGACTTGTTGTAGTTTGGTGCAGAGTACATTAGTTTGGTAATAAAGCGAGCAGTTTAAAGTTCACATATTCGAAAAGTTTTAAGAAAACACATCAAAATACTTACACTTTATAAACTATATAATTTAAATTATATACAGTCGAGCTATTACGAAATTATTTTTAAGCATATTGCAATTTGGACTTCTTTTAACGACTTATTCAAAAAAATCTTCGTAAAGCTTCTAGAATAAACTTCATTACGAGTTAAAATTAAAACATAATTTGGTGCAGAAATGGCTTAAATCGTTTGAGCTCTTTGAGCAAAAACGCAGACTCATGTAGTTCAAATTCAGTCGAACTCTCCTTTAACGAATTTTTCTCCAATGAAATTCCCTTTATTAAAACGCATTTTTCGCGAAAATTGTGAAACTTACAATTTGGGTGCAGAAATGATTAAAATTGTTTGAGAACTTCGGGACTTATAACTAGAATGAATAAATGCAAACCTTTTTTTGCTCCACAAAAAACAAACAGCTACGGTTTAGAAAATCAATATAAGAGAAAATGGAACTGTACTATGGAACTTACATAACTTTTAACAACTACGGCGAAGCACAAAGAAGGTATATATACGGTATGTATGTTTATCTGTTCCCTTGTAAGTTGTATACCGCGTATTACAATTTGACAAACGAGGTACCTTTGGAAGCGTCTTTATTGTCCGCTAGTTGTGGTATATATGGTTTTGCATTGAATGCAATATAGCGCCCTCTAGAGGACAAAGGGTCAGGAACTAAAAAAAAGTTTCGAATATTTATTTAATTTTTGTTTATTTTTTATTAATTGTATTTTTTTAGATCCAATCAAAATATTTTACAATACTTAATTTTTTTTTGGTTGAATAAAAATTTGTTGTTGTTGGTTTTTGGTAAATACATTCTTACTTTAAGAATGTCGCAATTGCATTTAACTGGCTTGTAAGCTGGCACATATCAACATGAAAAAAAATGCAACTTGAAAAAATTTAAAGGGGCTTTGTAAAAACTTTACTTCGAAATCATAAAACCAAAATAATTTTAATAAGGAAAATTAGTTCAAAGAACTAAAACCCTAATACTGCAAAATTACGCTTTCTAAAGTATTAAAAAAGAAAATATTCTTACTTGAAATTATTGAGGTATATACAAACTCTTCAGCATTCATCAACTATTAACTAAAGACTTACTTGTTTTATATTTTAATGTATTTAAAACATATACAGCCGTGCTCCGGTAACCGAAAAATCCAAACCGAACAATTTTGTTCGGATTCGGTTTTGCGTGCTCCGGTATCCGAATTTTTTGTCGATAATTTCCTTTTTTATTTTCGATACATTTGTATATTTCCCTCGTTTTTATCGATAAATTCACATATGTGTGATGTAACCAGCTGACTGCCTTTTGTTAAAAATTTGTAAACATTGCAAAAATGCCATTTATTTTCTCAATTGCTAGTTTTGAAGCTAAGAGAAGGAATAAGATTATGGAGAATCATATCCTACCCGCTGCTTTTGTGATTTCCCCTGCAATAAATATGTATTTTTAAGCATTAAATTCCTTTGATGAAATATGTACTTAAATTCTTTTTGGTTGGCGCGAAATTTTTGTTTGATACAAAACAGCTGACATGGCTGCCGCAGTCTTGCATCTTTTTATAAGTACATGTTGTTTACATATAATGTTCATTAAAATATTGATAGTTTTTTCTTATTTTGAATATTAAATAAAATAACACAATAATAGTATTACTTTAGCAACAATATTTATTGAAATTAAACAAGACTTAGCTATTTTTGTTACAAGGGAAATTTTCGGCCATGCGATATGCACACATACACAAACAAAACAAAAATTCGGTTTGGCTGTGCATGCTAATTTTTGGGTTGAGTCAGAAAAAAAATAATTAAAAGTAAATGTCAATAAATATTCAACTTAAAGTTAGCATAAATAGAATCTAAGAATATCAAAGAATATTTAAAAAATTATTTCAATATAAAATACGTGCTTTTTTAATCCTATTTTGGCGATTCGGTTTAATTCCACATGCAACATATCATTCGGTTTCAAAGCACATGAAACATTCGGTTTGGTGGAAACGGGAGCACCAAACATTCGGTTTCAAAACGAATCCGAATAAAACATGTGGATTCGGTTACCGGAGCACGGCTGATAATAGTGATTTGAAGTGGTAAATTTTTTTTTTAAGATTTTTTATATAATATCTAAAGTACTGACGCCATCGAGTACTCAAACTTTAACAAACAAAATGTACATTTTTGGATTACTATAATAATAAAGCTATGTTGACAATATTGAATTGTTAATTGAACAACTTGAAAATTATAATAGTGCAATATAAAGAGTCCTAAGTGATCATTAGTTGTGAGGTAGGTATGACCACGGCTATTTTCTAAGGATCACTAGTAGACCGGTTTTAGTTTTTAAAAATTATATATCATAATATAATTTTGTAATGAAGCATTTAAGAAGTCGCTTTATATTCATTTAAGGTTTAATTGTGTGTGTCAGCCATAAAACAAGAGAAATTTTATAACGGCGATTCTCCTAAAAATCGAATGAATTTAACCAAAAAAAAAAATTTCTTTTAGTTCTTACTAAATTATTTTGATGGTAATTAAATAAATTTTTTCGAGATTTGCTTAGGATGCGCTTTTATTTGATATGCAACAGTGCATCATGAAAATATATATATTCTTATTCATGATTAAGAACAATAAGTGACGGCGCCATTATCAATTTAATTTAACGTCACGTAGCCTATAGCCAGCGCGCAATCAAGACGCTTTCAATGATACCTCATTTGTTAAATTATGATAATCGGTTATGAATTTACGAGCGATCAGATGAACATATATACATAAATTTACCCTCCTTTTGGCTTCGCTATAGTTTGGCAAAAACAAATTGCAGTATTTTTGAATACTTTTATTGTGCAAACAAAATCAAAATCTTATCAAACCACTAAAAAATAAATATTTGTACTTAATTTCAAGTACTGTAAGAAAACCATCGATGTATTGTCTATGAAGTCGCTTTCAATACTATCGATTAATCAGATTAAAATTGAAATTAATGTAACAATGGATTGTTGAAATTTGTCAAAGGATAATTGAAGAGATTTAATTGAATTGAGTGAAACTAGGTCTCCGACACTTGGCATATGAGTAAGCCAGTGATTTGTAGAATAAATCGTTTCAAAGTTTTTGAAATGAAACAAAGATTCTTTATTTTCCATACCACAATTCCTATAAAAAATTTCAAATTTCGCATTCCAGTTATAATGCAACATCCTCGAAATACTTTAATTATAATGTTAAAACATATGATATCCTGCAAGTGTATTTAATGTTTGACAAAAATAAATTCAATTTCCTTTCGGACTATTTTTTTCTGGAATTGAGCATTTTATTTGTGTAGCCGTTGCCACATAAGTTTAAACTCATAAAAAAGTCATAAAATGCATTGAAAACTTTTATCAGTATTGGATACCAGAGAGACCTAGTAACAGTTTTCAACTTATTGTACTCTTATTAGCTGACTCCGTCCATGACTCTTTGATTTTATTGTTATGATTTGTGTCAATGATGTGCAAACTGTCTGTGTGTGTTTGTGTGTAAGTTGGATTTTATATAGTATAATGTATATGCATAAATATATGTTTTAAAAAGCAGTCCAGTCTTATAATATTTGCATATAAATCGTATGGTAAGCCTGGACCATACTAAATTATGCTCAAAAGTTGGCCACTTAAGCATCAATTACTTTTACAGCTTAATTATTCTCAATGGAACCTGTACCCGCATACACCAGCTGATATACTTGTACACATATAAGGGGCATGCCGCCGCTAGGGGCAGTGTTGGAAATGTTGTTGTTGATCAGCAAAATGTTTGCTTGTCATGTAACTTGTACATAAAAATCGCATAAAAATAAACATTAACATAAAAATTGACTCAATGTGCGTTAAATAATGAATGTAAAATGTATATGTATATATGTCGGGGTCTTGGGAGCGACCCATGTGTGTTAAGTATCTGACTGACCAGTACATTAAAAACAATTTGAGGGCATTGTAAAAGTGAAAAGTTGGATTGATTTGATGCATGGCATGAAATACGCTAAAATGCAATTAATTAATTGCATTTAAAAAGGTTGAGAATGAGCCGACAAGACGTCAGTGAAGAGGGGCAAATGAGGAGCGCAAATTGAGCTGGCAATTGCACTTAGCTGGCCTGGCACGCCACTCAGTTTGGAGCAACTGCAACCAACTTTAGACGTAGGCCAGCAGGGCAGAAAGGAGAAAGAGAGCACAAGGCAAACATATACGAGGGTTGCCCTTAACATTTAATGTGCTGGCAGTTGGTAGTAGTTGGATCTACATTAGCCTAAACAATATTAGTATTAGAGATACGCCTCAGAATTTTTGGTCTTGCGTTAAATTTTTCTAAAGTCAAGAATTTCTAATCAAGAATTCTATATCAAGTTTACTTGTTCTTATTTCAAGACTTAGGGAAGAAGTTATTTTATTTTAAGATGTATTTTTTTAAAAATTTTCGCTCTTACTTTTAACATTAAGAATGCAAAAGCTTTAATTTAAGATTTTATTAATTATATATTTGTAAGAGAGGATACAAAATCTTACGTTGAAAATTGTCATAGGCAAAATATGCAGCTTCTTAACAAGTCCAATAAAGATTTTAAAATTTAAACAACATTTATTTATTTATGTTTACTAAAGCGGGCCTCTTTTTAGTTCGACCTCTACGCTTTTGATGATTTTCACAAAGGTTACACAGGTTATCGTGTTAACAATAATTTAATATTTTGATTTTTTGTTGAAGGCGTTTTTTTGACAAGCCATATCTTTTAAAGATATTTCAACTAATTTTTTTTTAATCAAGATTAAATATAAAATAAAAAAAAATTGTATTTTTAAAAAAAAAATGCCATTGCTAAAATAAGAATAGTAAGTGTACAAGAATATACACCTTAAGAGCAGGCAATGTTATATAGATAGATGTTGTAGCGCACTACCGTACACGTTGGATGTTGGTTTGGTACAGATCTCACTCTTGCGAGTGGTCTTCTATTTATTAAATTGAATCTCTTATTTCTAAGTTACATAATAAACGCTGTGTTGTAAGCAGCAGCGTACTTAAAACTAGGTATATAAACTGTGTATAAGAATGTCACGCCGCGGCGTCTAATCTTTATGGGAGCACAAGTGATATTTGACCTATGCAATGCAAGCCGCTTATCCCTTGTTATTTTATGCGACACATACGCGATCCCACACATAAGCAGGTACATATTCAGGCCACTTGAGGACTACATAATAAGAACAGTCATAAACCATCCTCATAATGTGCGCTGCAAGGCTTCCGATGTGACGTCTTATGTTCATGTCTGAACAATAAGTAATAATAGGAGTTACCAAGTTTTTATATTTTTGTTTTCTTGCAGTGAATTTTCGCTCATAAAATCCAATTGTTTTTTTTAATTCAAAATTTTATCTTTCATTGAAAAAAATAATTTTAAAAAACATTTATTCGCTTGGAAGATATAAAATAATCTTCAAAATCTAAGAAGTCGACTACTTAAATATTTTTTGAAAATATGCATGGATAAGGTTCAGATATAAAAAAATTAGGGCTACTCAATTACAATTACACGAATCGATTTGCATGATTGGCTGGCTCTTTGTTTTCCATTTTGTATGGTAATTTTTGATTACTGGTAAAAATCAGCAGAATATTCTACTGTGCAATGTGAGCGGATAAAAGCAGGTAAAGATCTTTGACTCACTCAAAGATTTAATGTCCTTGATCTCTATATCAGATTTTAATTAAAAATTTTCTTCTAATTATGCTTGTTATAATTTTGCCTAGCACTGGCAAAGTTATTAATAGAGATCGCCATGATCTACCTAGTGGCGACTGACTAAATAGTCGTCAGGGAAAATTATTATTATTATTATATATGCTTATTTTAATAACTACTAGTTCTTATATGGCAACTAGTCTCAATAGAGACTTGCTGTTCCTGTTATTGTTTAATTAATTCCATATAATTTACTGATTGGTCTTAGGACATTATAAATAAAAACAAAACTTGCTTCGAAATACAATTAAAGCGAAAATCTCCGTATGTGGCCCATGTGAAAATAATTTTTGTTTGTTTTCTATCTAACGAAACATAAAGAACAGCCCTCGCATTCACACGACCACTCACACACACACAATTGCGAGGCAAACAGTTTTTAGCTTCCGCACGAAATCACTTACAAGTTGCCTTGAAATGCGCTTTTCTTGTAGCTTGTAGTTACTGCCTCTCTCTTACTTCCGCTGCGCTGCTCTCCCTCTCTGCTCTACTGCACTACGTGTGAGTAAGTGTGTTAAGTGTGCGTGCGTATATTTGTGTGTGTGTGTGAGTATCTGTGTGTATATGACGGTGTGATTGTGGCTGGCCCATTGTTTTTGCTGGTGTTGTTGTGCGTATTGATTACAGTGCAAAAAACTTTACCTAGGCTGAGGCAAAGGTGTAAGTAAGCCCTCATAGCCATAATAACAAAGCTTTGTTGCCAGTTCAATTTACGATATTATTGGCTTAATTCGGGATTTACAAAAACGCAAAAAAAAAAAAAATGAGGGAAAAAAAATCAATTAATAAATAAACAAGAAAACAACAAACATAAATACATGGACTGGAAAAAAAATAAAATAATTATGAACACAAAGCACAATGCTTAACATAGGACGCCAATTAGCAGCTACAATAAATATTTAGTACAAAAAAGTACAAAAACAAGAATTAAATAAAATAAAAGAAAAGCAAAAAATAATATGTATACAAATAAAAGCAATGCAAAACAAAAGTGAAAGCATCACAACAGGCCACAATGGCCAACAAACAGCTCAAGCGGGCCAAAAACACTGAAAAGCCGCTGAAATAGCAAAAATGGCTCTTAACTTGACAGCAGAGAATTGCTGCTGGCCGCATTGCTGATAAGTGGGTGGTAGGTACGTGGTTGCAGAGGATGACATGGCGGGAGGATTGCTGCTTTAGAACGTGTTGGAGCCAGCATTTCATTTCACAATAAAGTGGACTTTGGTCAAACGAATGGGCGAAACAAGTGCAATAAAAAAAAAATAAATAAAATAAAAGAACCGGGCAAACCAACAAAACGAACCGAGCCGAACCGCCAAGCCAAATCAATGCCCGCAAATGGCAGCAAAGAACTGAAAAGCCAGCTACAACTACTCCTAGTACAATAGCAACAACAACAACAGCAACAGTGGGTTATGGTAGCTGCATCCTAGAAATGCCCTACATGGTGTGTAACCAGCATAGAAGTAATAGAAATGTTGAAAGTTGGTACTGAAAAAGCATTTTCATTGATTGTATTTTTTTTGATGCGCCGCTCTTTGCGATTCTCATCAAGTACACTTAGTGATATGTGTGTGTGTTTGTGTAAATAACAAACAGTTACTAGGCAAACCTTTTAAACCACACTTGAGAAGGTAAATGCCCCTTTTCAATCATTTGCAGGGTATACCAATCGTTAAAATAGTCACAACAGCCTACAATGGGCAATACAGTTTAGTTAGGCTTTAAAAAAAAAAGGACATTCGCAGTCATAGTTTTTGTGCGCGGTTTTATTGCCAACTTTTGAAAGAAGGCCGAAAGAATAGCAATATTGCCTCGCAAAAATAATCTTTAAAGGGCCGTTTTTGTTTTAACCAGAAATTTTTTGTATAAACAAACGTACTCTTGATTGGCGGCACAATCAAAACTCTTTAAAATGTTTGGATTACTTTTCTCGCAAGAATTTCAAAAGCATGTGCAGTATGCACGATCTCCTTTATTGCAGGACCGTAAAATAAAACCAACTATGACAAAAATGACACTGTTGTTCCCCATAAATACCTAGTCTTTTATTGTGACGAAGTTCTTGACATTATAATTCAGTTCAATTCAATTCATTATAAAAAGTAAAGTTTTATGCTTTAAAAAAAAATAAATACTTCGTTGGGGTTTTATGAACCACCACTCCCATCATAGAAATTAGTTTTCAATAGCCATAAAGGTTCATTAGCCATTAATTAAAGCTCCTTTTACATTTCGCATAGTAGGGCCAATGATGTCTATAGCTTATAACTCTACCTCACAAAGCTGAAGAGATTGTTTTCTAAAACCCTTCACTGTGTCAAAGAATTAGGTTCGGTCCATTTCGAACTTGTTGGAGTTGCATTTATTGTAGTCTATCAAACGCAACACGATCCTTCAACGGACATTTAAATGCTGTTTTGTATCGAAATAAGTTTATGTTGCAAGAAAGTACACCTGCGAATAATATTATGTGAGAAATATGTTGAGATATATTTATGCGAGCTGGCGCTTGAGGTTGCCTTTGATAAAAAGTTTACTTCAAGATGCAGGAAATTCAGAGAAGTACCTGCGATATGATTTACTGCATCAGACTGAAGAGAGACGAAAATCAAAGTTATAGATCCGACGCTATGCCTATAGGTTCATAATCTTCAGAGTCTTTTACATCTATACCATTATAGACTGTAACTTAAGGTACAAAGGGTATACATCACTACATCTATTTACCAAAGCCTCATGCAGTCTCTCTCCTGCAGTTTGTACATATCGGGGGCAGTTTGATGAGTCTCTCTTATGTATAGGCCCTCAATATAGACGTTTGTTTCATTCGACCCATATTTCCAGATTTGGAAAAAGAAAAAAAATCACTAGGGGCCAGATCGGACAAGTATGTAACATGGGACACCAATTCGTAGCCAAATTCATAAAATTTCGCCATAGTGACGGGCTTTTCTTATGGTACTATCACCCGCTTGGATAGTTTTTCGTCAGTTTTGCTGGTGCGACCCCAAAGGAACTCAGTAAATAACTACTTCGTCTTTAAAATTGTTAGTGCAGAGCCCTCATGGTATTTAAAAAGCCTTTCCATGGTTTCAATGATAGTTTTTCTACCCAAAAAATAATGCCTAATGAACTCGTGAAATTCACTTCTTCCAATTTGTGTCAATATTCAAGATGTTCTCAGATTTTAATAGCTGTCAAGCACAAACCAATCAACACAGCTTGCCTGCTTCACACTTTATGTTAGTGTGACCAGCTGTCCATTTCGACTTTTATTATTTTTAGTACAAATATTGTATAAATTTTCCATAGTGCATTGGGGCAACCTCTAATGGGAATCATGCAGAACGTAAATTCAGAGATAAACATAAATCGAGCGTAATTCGGGCATAAAACTCTGCAGCTGTGCAACACCCATTGAATATTGCTGCCAACTCTCCAGCTGTCCACACTTTGACTAAGTATTTGCACAAATCGATTAAATATTGAAAAGCAGCCACAAGAGGGTCCTGTGCAAAAGAGACAGATCAAGTGAGGCAGCAGCTTAACCAAATGAGCTCAAAATGTATTAAAAAGGCCAATGGGCAAGAAATTGTGCATATAAAAAACTAGAACAGCAAATCCATTCCCCTAAAAAAAGGGCAAATGGTTATGGCCATGGTTGAATGATTCGGTTCAGTCAGTTGTTGCTGAGGAAGCAAAAGTCACAGCGTCCAGAGTGCAAAAGTAAAGAATGAATGAAACGAAACCCCTGAAGAAATCCTGGAAAAGTGTGCTACATTTACAGCTATTGGTAATATGGCAATTTGTTGTTATTGTTGTTGTTGCTTGTTAGTGAAGCGTTAATTTAACAACAGGTGCAATAGGATGGCATTTGTTTGGCTCAGTCGGTTGCTAACCAACTTTTTCCGCCCTGCCTTTGATGTGCCACGTTTGCTGTTTAGACGGAAGCTTTAAGATACTTTGAATAGCAATCAGCTTAAATTGTTGATTGTCAAGTGCGCCAGCAAAATGGCGTCGTCAACATGGCTGACTATGTTGCCGTGGCAAGTTCCAAGCACCCGTTACCGGATACCATACCATAACATCCCTTTCAGACAGTTGAAGCAAAATAAGAGTAAGAATGTTTTAATTACAAATTCTTGAGATGGTTTTATGCGCAAATTTGTGTTTGCAAAGATATGCGGCAAATGTTCGGGGGATACGAGCTAGACTGATTGTGATGCAGTGCAGTGCAGTGTCCTTGGCTTGCCCATACTATTTAAGTATTGCAATAAAACGATTATTGCATTGTTTCTTAATATTAAATTCTGGGGGTAGCTAAAAAAAAGCTGCATACTCCGGTATCACCATCTGTGGGAAAGTGGCACCCAGCTGCAGAGCCCACCTATAACAGCACCTGTAGATCCCTGACAGTGGAGACCACCACTGTGAAAGCTATTCCAAGAATTAGTCCAATTAAAGAAGTCGAAAAGATATTCATGGAAGCACAGATAAGAGACGTAATACGATAGCCATCCCAGTGTTAACCGACCGAACTTACTAGTGTTGGTAAATGTTCAACATTTAAAGTAAAGATTTCGAAACAAATTGCAGATTAAAATAATTTTTTAAACTACTGCAATAGAATATATTGTAAAAAATAAAAATCAAGATATATCGAAATTTGGATTTTGGATACTTTTATAAGTTATGCTATTTTTGTCCAAATCTTTTTAAACCTTCTTCCCTAAGTCACGCTAGGCCACAAGAGCGGTACCATTAACATAAAAAATGTCACATTTAGTCGTTCTCGTCGTTTACTGACTAATTGAAATTGTATATAAATTAAAATAAAAATTAATAAAAAAATATATACGTATATATATTATATACATTAAAATTACTTTATGAGCCAAGTTGAGAATATTAAAGTTTGTAAATACCAAAAATTTTGAATCCTTTTTTTAACGTTTATTTTTTCCAATATAATTTAACTTAAAACTGTAATAAACACTAGTAAAAATATACAATTAAAAGACTCTAATAGTTCCAGATAGCCGCTCTAGAATGAAATTTAAAATTAAAATAAAATAAACTAAAAAATATGGACGCTTTTTTCAATCAGTATATTTGTTAATTTTTTTTTTAAAAATGGTGATTGGAAAATAAGAAAATTTTATATTTTTTAAGGAGAAAAGATTTAAAAAAAAAAAATAAAAAGTTATGTACATTAAAGTTGGGTGCGGACGACTTTGGGATACCCTGAACTATCACATTGCAATCAAATCCGTTATATTGCTTCAGAACTCTAAAATATATTTATTTCTCAAATTCGGTTACGATATCTTTTACGAAACACAATGAAATTTGCACCACTTTTTTTTGACAGATCGGTCCTATGGGAGCTATATGATATAGTCAACAGATTTTGATCAAATTTGGAACAGTGCTGAGACCTTCTAAAAAACTACCAACTACCAAATTTGGTTACGCTATCTTCGTATACAAACAAAAAACAACGGAGTTTGTACCAAACACGGTTTTTTGACCGATCGGAAGCTATATAATATAGTCAACCGATATTGATAAAATTTGATACTCTAAAAAACTTGCGAATGCCAAATTTGGTTACAATATCTTCATAAACAAAAGAATTATCCATCTAAAACTTTTGGTTTTTTTTTTAGGTCCTTAGAAACACATCTATGGAAGCTATATAGTCATTATATTATAATGTAATCCCGATATGAAAAAAATAAGACAATCTTGGCTCCTAAGGAATAATAAGCGATATAATCAGAGAGTTTGGTTGCTCTAGCTCTTATCATCTCTGACATCAAGGCGTTTAAACTTACGGCCAGACGGCCAGACGGACATGGGTATATCGACCTTTCTAGTGACTCTGATCATACTTTAGGTAACTTTGGGGAGTCTCCGACGAGTCGCGACGGCTCCTTCTATATGTTACATACTTTTGCTCGCACTAACTTAGTATATTTGAACCATAAAGTACAGGGTATAAATAAAAGTTGTAATGGATCCTTCTTGGCAAGTTAGACTTCAAAGAAAAAAATTTCCAAAGATACATATATTCCATAGTTTTGTCACAATTATGTTTCATCTTCTCGTGTGTGACTTTTCCATGTAGAAACTTTTGCGTTTGCCGAAAAACGGACTATGCAGGCCCTCAAAAAAAATGTAAGTGAACTTGGTATTTGAGCTGCTGCATCTGAGTCGGAGGCCTAAAAATCCCTAACATGTCAGGGATCTGGGATAACCACGAAAATACCTATATTTTGAGGTAATGTCTGAACCTTGAAAGGCTGGGGTTTTTTAGACCTCGAAATCGTATCTTTAAGTAAATGAGCTGCATTATAGGGCAAGATAACTTCTTTTTACCCTCTAACCTTAGTGTCTATTTGTCCGCAAGAAACAATAAATTTCCATAAATCATATATAGCAGCTCGGATCACAAAATCTACAAAAAGGCACGTATCTGTGCGTTACTTCACATTATATTATTTTTATTCAAAATCATATCTGACACTGTTCCACGTAGGAGAGCTTTAAACAACTCTAGAAAAGCCCTTTGGCCTTCTTACTAAGTATACTTTGCTATAAAATGATCAATTTGAAAAATTTAAATTGCAAAGGTAATAGGATATAATTTTAAACACCCTCTGCAGTAATTGCAATAAAATTCCTTTATCTGAAGTTATGTTAATGCTTAATGCTGACTTTTTCTCTGAATAGTATTCCAGTTCGCTGTCACTGCATCATATTTACATTTTACTTCCCCACTTTTTAAATTGTCTGTAATTTGTTGTCATAAAATCACTTTTAGGTCCTGCAAACTCTGACAACATGAATTTCACATATGTAACACATGCCTTGTTTTTTTTTTTCCAATGCATACCACAATCAGAGTCCTTGCACAACAGCTGTCAACTTGATCTGATGCTGGAATGATGTCCATACTAACATACTTTTATCAATACACCAGGGACAGCTTTAGCGTAATTAATATACCAGCAATAATATTGAACAATAACTAGCATGATTTGGCTATTTGACTATTTGGACAGTAATAAATGTCCTTGAAATCCCAAATGCAAACAGCAAACGGACCGAGCCGAGCCTAATGAAAAAGGTAATTAACTTTAAGCCGTCGACCCAAACGGCGCGTGTGCGCTTCTGTGCCCTAAGCTACCCCTCAGCTACCCCTCAGCAACTCACTCTTCCACTCTGCCAACTAACTGCAGTTCTGTTGTTTTCGGTTTTTATGGCATAGGCGCACGCATGGCCAGCTGTTGTCCTTTAGCTGCAATTTTCGACGCCCCTCTTTGGGCGCCGCATTTATGAGTTATACGCTGGAATTATTAATGACAATGCGCGGACTCTTTGTGTGTATCTGTATCTGTATCTGTGCTAGTTCTAGCCGCGTCGTGTTGCATTTGCTGTTGGTCATAAAATTTGTTACCCCGCGCTCGTCCGCTAATTTATACACAGCATTTTGGCTAATTTATGTTATTGTTGAGTTTGTGCCTTAAATCATATGGACATATAGAGATGGATGTAACTGTAGCCTACTTTAAAGCGACATCGTCTGAGCAATTAAAACGCGGAATGCTTCTATTTGTGTGCATCTGCATGTACTGAGTGTGGGCTTTTTTTCGGGATAAAAAGAAGTATAAATAAAATTTACTACGAGCTGCGGTTACACATTCCAATTTGCTGTTGTTGCATTTTATGCGGCTGCGAAAAAGGCAGCTATGAAAATAAAGTGGCTGGGCGCGTCCCAAACTTCTCTGCTCGCTGGATAAACCACGATTCGCATTCCTGTTCGACTTTCCCAGCAGCAGGTCCTGCAAAAATTCTGCCATGAAAATCCACAACCAGTTTGTATGTAGTTAAAGTTTACACTCGCTGCGTATTGTAGCTGTAGTGGTAGGAAAAAAATTTGAAACGGTCGGGGTGGTGCTTAAAGGTAGGATACTCTGCACGCACTTTACCCAAAGCAAAAAGATCGCATCCATGAATATGACTTACAGTGGAAGCGTGGATGAGTGAATTTTTTGTGAAAAAGTCAAGGTTTCTTTGTTTATTAGGCTCACATGAATATACATTTCATATCAGGTGGCTAGATTTTTTTTGAAACAAAGTGGAATATTTTTACAATTTATAAGGAATGATATATTTTTGCCTATATCGTTAAAAGCTTTTATCCGATCGTAACTTTATCAAATTTAATTGCCTAACATGCTGATCGAAGCAATAACGCGAATAATTGTACGCTGTAAACGCTATACTCTCCAAAATAAAATCGGTTCAATAGTCGGATATGATATGGCATAAACAGGCGCATGGATAATGCACATCTTTTGGTTAAACTTGGTAACTCTAGCTCTAATGATCTCTGGAATGCAGGTGTTCATACAAACAGACGGACTTGGCTCAATCGCTGGTATGAGGCATTTTGGTATAAAGAATTTCAACTTCTGGCAGGCCTCTTTTGCCTAATTTTTTGCAAAGTTCTATAATACCCTTGGCCCTGTAGGTGTAGGGTATGCAAAATGCCAAACAAATACAATTGCAATGGTAAAACCGTTAAAAAGAGCAACAAAGTTGTATCCCCAAAAGACATAAAAGCGGGTGGTGTTAGAGGGTATGGAGGCATGCAACTTCAGCGGTGAAGGGAAGAGCATCTACAATAGTTTACGTTTTAAACAAATGAAAAGAGCAACCGAAAAATAAAAGCACCAACAGTTTTATTGAAGATTGCGCAATGCACACGCACGCACTCTCATATAGCACAAGGGCACACACTCATGTACTCTCACGCACTCACACACTCTTGCACACAGCCCTATCGAGTAAGTCCATCTGGCAGCCCAAAAGGTACACAAAAATGTTGGCAATGGAAATTCCAAGCTTGGCTTCATTTTTTTATTTTACTGCCTGGTAGAAATGGTTCCCTTCAGTACCAAAAACTAGTCCACGACTGTACGTCACTTTTTCGATAGGGAAAGCCAATGCTTTTAACTCAGTATTTAAAACTGATGGTGCCCACCAGGCGGTGGTCTATAGGGTGACCCAAAAAGAGCAGCAGGGCCCATTCCGAAGCAAACATTTTAATTATATAGTAAAACTACATCAGCTCCACTCGTACTCCATAACACTTTCAACAAGAATGACTTAAACAACATGGTCAACAAAACAAGCAAACTATCTCTTAAACAGATCTGGGACGACTACACTTATCCTACAAAACAATAAATCCATCCCGCAACCCAATAAATATACCAACAACCACTAACAGAAAACACGCAATTATCTACACGAGATTCCGTCTGGGTCATACCAAACTCACACATGAACACCTACTCAATAAAACACCGCAACCGATTTGTCCATACTGCAACATAGGTACCCTCACTGTAGTTCACCTACTGAATCACTGCCACTTTATCTTAAATATATGCACCTCCTTACAAATTCCAAATCCTACAGAAATGCTCGCAGAGACCAACACCATAAATATAAAAAATTTCATAAAACTTACGTCTACACTTTTTTTTTTTTTAAATTCCTTTGTACCATCTATTGTGGTATCGTTTCTAATCGGAGCATAGGGCGAAATCAAACGCCTTCCAACGACTCCTATCATTTGCTATAGCTCTTGATTCATTCCACGACGCCCTGGACCCAAGTTCAGAATGGACGGTGCGGAACCACTTCGAAGTGTATATATATTATATATATTTCGCAAAACACATTCAACCCATTTTTTTCAACTTTTGAGGGAGTCCGCACCCGTTTTCGCCTTGGCCTATGAATTTGGATGAGTTTCTAATCTATTCTAATATCTCCCGCTCAGATTGTTAGTGATGTCCCCTACGAAATCTATGTTGATTTCTATTCCTTGTTTGTATGAGTAAGCCGATCAAATATATTTTTTTTTTTTTCGTCACGCTCCCTCGCTTCCTGCTACGACCAAACATTTTCATCGTTACATATATATCGTAATATCTAAGTTTGGACGAGTAAAATCTCTTGACTTTATTAGATCTTTATACCGTTTACCCACATGGTCAAGGCAATCCAATATGATTTTTTTTTTGCAAAATTCCGATTTATCACTTTAAATTCATTTTAAAAAAAGAAAAATTATAACTTTTTAATATTTTGTAAATATTTTTTTAAACTTAAAAATTAAAAGTGATCAAATTTGCTTGTAATACTTCGTAAACGAATTTAAATAATTTTTTTTTCAATAACATCCTCCTTTTTTTAAATATTTAAAATATATATATTTTTATTTTATTTATTTATTTTATTTGAGGGGTACAACTAAGTTCAGTTGACCTTATATTATAAAAAAGTATAATTTATTTAGAAAAGAAAATAGAGCGAGGGAATTGATATGAACTAATCCGCGTCTCTAGCCCGATGGGTGAACTTTTTAATGATATGCACCAACTCGCATCAAGAACTGGCCAGACACTTGGATTTACAATATAAAAGTTGAAACAAGGAAGCAAGATAAAAATTAAACATTATATCACAAAAAGAGCCAATGGATCACCGTTGACTAAGTGGGTGACTCATAATATAGGATTGGTCAAGGATACTCGAAGTGGCAAGTCAAGGTGACTTAAGATAGAAGAAGTGATAGATTGAATAGACCGTTCGAAAGAGAGGAAATTGTTAAAGCTATTATAGCGAAGTGCAAAAAGGAGAAATTGCTTTTGTACGGACTCAATCATGTCCTGATAAAGGTGGTATTGAGGGCTCCAAACGCAGGAACAATATTCCAAAATTGGACGGACAAGAGAAATATAAAGAAGTTTGGTTGTGTAAGGGTCGTTAAACTCTTTAGAACAACGCTTAATAAAAGCAAGAACACCTCTAGCTTTATTCACGATGTTGCAAATATGATTATTAAATTTAAGGTTATGATTAAACAAAACACCAAGGTCAGACACACTCTCGATGCGTTCTAAGGTAGAAGATTCTAAAGAGTAAGAAGCCAAATAGGGAGCGGAACGATAAAATGTCATAACGTTACATTTTGTCTTGTTGAGAAAGAGTTGGTTGATATTGCGCCAAAATTGAATATTATCAAAATCATGCTGAAGAAGTAAGTATTTATTATTATCGGAGTAGGACATACAGAGTTTAACATCATCCGCATACATAAGAATGTGAGAAGATGAGATTACCTGAGGGAGATCATTTAAAAATAAGTTAAAAAGAAGAGGGCCTAGATGGCTACCTTGAAGTACCCCTGACGTGACATTATTTTCTGTAGATTCGCCACCTTTAAAAACTACCTTCTGGACTCGGTTGGATAAATGGGATGATATCCAATTTAAAAGACAAGAAGGAAACCCCAGACGAGACAGTTTAACAAGGAGAAGACTATGGTTTACCGAGTCAAATGCTTTGCTAAAGTCAGTATAAATCACATCAGTTTGCTTTTTTTCTGTAAAACCATGATTAATAAGAGATGAAAGTTCTAAAAGGTTAGTAGAAGTGGACCGAAGTTTTACAAACCCATGTTGAAAATCCGACATTAAAGAACGACAGTAGTGTTGCAATTGTGAAGTTACAATCCTTTTAAAAACTTTTGGAATTGATGAAAGCATATATTATATATATATATTTTTTTTTTATTAAAATATATAATTATACGATATCTAGCCATGTTTTTTTTAACCTTAAAATTTAAAAGTAATTCCCGCTTTTCTTAAAGCCACAACTTAATCTTAATAAGGTTACAGAAATCGAGTGTATCCAAAAAAAAAGATCATTCTTTTAAAATTCCTTGTCCCCCCTTAACGGCAGTAGAAGGAAGGCCATCCATAAAGTACTAACGAACGACTTGTACTACAAAGCAGCGGTGGCAATTATCCCCACTACTATGTAAACACATTGCGTACTGAAGGGAAACACTCACATACAGAGAAACCCAGAACCATGCACACATGAATTAAGTCCACTTGCTTCGAATTTTGAAACATTTCTCTATAATAAAGTGTGTTGGTCCAGTGCGAAATTGTTGTTGTCTGTTGTCGCTTGTTGTTATTGTTGTTGCTATATCTGAGTTGTTTCAGCATTTTCGCTGAAAGAGCGTGCTAGAATGCTGCCTCCTTCTGCAAATTCACCCAACAGATTGTTGCACACCAAAATATGAATTTATTTGCATTTTCCTTATTTTTATTTTTATTTGCTTTTATTATTTTTGTTGGTTTATATTTTCAACATTCAACTCAACATGACGGCAACCACAATGAAATTTCAACATTGAAAATGTTTTTCACATAAGGTGTTGTACATTATGTATTCAACTTGTGCATATCATGCTGTATACGATTTAGCGATGGACACGCAGTGTGGGTTTTGTGGATTGTACTTTTAAGTTTTAAAACAAAAAAATGTAAAATTACTTTTAGGATTTACGGAAAATTTCTCGTAAGTAAAATGCTTCAAAAGAATCTCAGATGTTCTTCGGTATGTATTTCAACTCGTTTTTAAAAATAAGATAAACTTTAATTTAAAAAGAAAAAACTATATATATAGCATAAATTGAAAAATTATATTTTCTATATGTCTTTTATTAAACTTCGATTTTCAACTAATTTTCTCAACTTAATCTTTATTGAAAAGAATGTAAATTCGGGTTTGGATTCACCACACAGTACAGTTTGTAAACCAGTTCAGTCATTAAAAACAAAAAGAAAACAATAAATAAATAAATATTATTTTTGCCTTATGAGGCGATTCAAAAGGCGACTAAATTTTTGCCATCGCACAGTGGCACGGAAGCGCAGTATGTTGTGGAAGTTGGATTTTGTTGCCTGTGCAACATTTCCCATTGAAAAATACGTAATTATTTTTTCCATATTTTCTAAACCAATTGAGATATTTTAATGAATTAGATTGTTAGATTGTTTTTGAAAGAAAAAGGTTCAGGCATGAAAATAAGTGCTCATGTATGGTGATACGATATCTGAGAGCTGCGCAATATGTTGTGGAAGTTGGATTTTGTTGTCTGTGCAACATTTCCCATTAAAAAATACATAGTACATATTTTTATCATGTTTTCTAAAAAAAATAGAGATATTTTGATGAATTAAATAGTAGTTGAAAGAAAACTGTTTAGGCTTTAAAATAAGTACTCATACATGGTGATACAATATCTGAAAGCTGCGCAATATGTTGTGGAAGTTGGATATTTTTGTTCATAATTTTATATTTCAGTCAATAAATTTAATGTAACAATGCTTTTTTATTATAATATATTATATAATTTGTCTTATCAGTAGTTTTTTGTAAAATAATCATCCACATTTACATTTGAAGGAATATCTAAAAGACTTAACATTTCATTTGAATAACTACTTGTTAATTCTGTATTCGATTTCACATGTCTAAGGGATGCAACTAGTGGATCTGAAGAAGCTGCCAAAATATTAAAAAGATCCTCGTTTTCCCTTGATCGTGATATTTTACATGTATTCATAGCTCTGAATTTTTTATAATCCTTGTTTCTCGATTCCTGGGCTTCTTCTGACATCTCCCCAATGGGTAGGCAATGATATTCAATTATAGTTAGGCCATGTGCCTAAATTTTGTGAAGCGTGGGAGTCAATTTTTTTCCTGGATATTTTTCCATACTTTCACTGCAATGCGTGATCTTGTAAAGTCAAAACCAGACTATGATATTTCAGAAATATTCAGGCAAATATATACTGAGTTTAACCCTATATCCACAAGCCTAACAGGTAAAAAAGTAGTTGCATTAAATGTTTTTAGTTGACACCTAACATTATAAAGGGAAAGGTTACATCCCTATCCGTATGATTTCAGTTCAACTACCTAAACATGCAAAAAAATTGAATTTGTCTTAATAATAATTAATCTACCTTTTTTGAAATGTCACAGGTAGGTGCTTTTTCATTGTCAAATACAAATATAAGCAAACATCTCTTAATTTAGTAGATACATCTACTGCGTGTTCTTCTTCTTCTACCTGCGGTAGCATTTTTTGCAGTTGGGTTTCTGCACTTCTAGTAGCTTTACAGCCAAAGGTGGATAAAGGTGGACATAAACTTTATAGAGTAGGTAAATAAATTGATAACAAAACCATTTATGTTAAATTGAAAAAATTTAAAAATATGTAATATAAAATATTTTCTTCCAAAGTTGAAAAAGTGGTCCAAATATAATGGTTCAGTTAAACGGAAGTATTGAAATATTGGACATATTCTTATATGTTTAAATTTCATGTACCTTTTTATAGAAACTAAGAAAATAGGGATTGGTTGCGTAGTTTTTCCACACAACAATCTTAAACACAAATTTTTATTCAAAAGGTGGATAAAGGTAGACATAAACTTTATAGAGTAGGTAAATAAATTGATAACAAAACCATTTATGTTAAATTGAAAAAATGTAAAAATATGTAATATAAAATATTTTCTTCCAAAGTTGAAAAAGTGGTCCAAATATAATGGTTCAGTTAAACGGAAGTATTGAAATATTGAACATATTCTTATATGTTTAAATTTCATGTACCTTTTTATAGAAACTAAGAAAATAGGGATTGGTTGCGTAGTTTTTCCACACAACAATCTTAAACACGAATTTTTATTCCAAAAATTGCGATTTTTTTCAAAGTTGAAAATATACTCCACTTTGAGCGGCTGTAGCAACTAAACTATTCATCCGAATTGAATAAAATTTTTATTTTCTTGATCCCTGGGAAATTCTAAATCAGATGCATGTATTACATTTAAAAAATGGTTACATCGCAAAATCGATTTTTGCAACGCTTTTGCGGCTGCCGTGCCACTGTGCATCGTTAAAGCAATGAACCCATAAAGTCCATATATCTGATGAATACAGTGAGATCTCTTGCAACATGTGAATGTGCGTTGTCCTGCAAAATGATGACTTTCTCACATTTTTTGGCATACTATGGCAACTCAATCGAATTATTTATTGTTGGTAACGTTTGTCGGTGATTGTTTTGTTAGGAGGAACATCTTGCAGTAGATTACCACACGCAGTGACGCCATCTAGACACACAGCGAGCATAAGAAATTTTTCTGCGCTAGGGATTGTCATAGAGGATTCAACTTTCGTTCCCATCACGACTCGATGCAAAAAACCATTCCGATCTTGTCTTTGATCAGCTTTTTATTGTTTCCGTTGTATCCGCTCATGTTTGGCAAAAATCTTGTTCCTATAAGGCCTCCAACTCAGCGTGACTAAAGATGTCGATATCGATCTCAGAGATGGTAAGAGCTACAGAAACCAAGCCTTATTATGTTAATGGAAACAAGTTTATTTTATTTTTTCGATATCGGTGTTATATAATAATGCTCCCATAGCAGTATTAGACAGCACCTCAAAAAAAACCTAAAGTTTTAAAGGCTTCACGAAAATTGATCAAACTCGGTATACAGCCCCCATAGGAACGATTGTCCAAAAATACGTTTTCAGAGCAAAACTCGTTTGCTAACGGAGATAACGTAACCAATTTGGAAATCAAACGTTTTTTGGAGTATTTCATCACTATGCCCAATTGTGTCAAAATCGGTACATTTACTTATTTGTGATGGTAGAGGGTATCTCATAGTTTTTTTTTATAACTATAGTGTAAGTTACAGTTTTTTGGTATTTTGAGTCATCCTATGAAATATTTGTTCCTTTCTTAAATTAAAAGCCAGAAAGTCATTTCATTCTATTGTGCATAGACATGCCACACTGTCATTTACGCGCAGCATATGCAACAATTTTGCACACTTTAAATGCAACTACAACATTATAAAGCATTACAACAAATGCTGCTGTCGCCGACAATGGTCAACAAGGACTTCAATGTCGCCGCCAATGCTTGATAAGATCTGAGTGGTCATTAGTGTCGTGTCAACATAAAGAGTTGTGAAAAATTAAAATGAAAATATACAACTAACAACAAGCACAGCACTTGACCATAAACAAACTTCACACCTTCATTGTGCATGAAGTGATGGCTGGGTTGCAGGAAAGGGACACCCGGCACGGCGTTGAATCTGGCTGAAGTGGACTGAAATAAACACTTGGAAATGTGTGGCAAATGCTGGGTGAACGGCGGCAGGCGGCAATGACAGCAGACGCTGTGACGTAGTGATGCAGACGATGTCGGCGTCAGACATCACATTGTTGTTTGTTTGACAAAGGCTAGTCAGACGGAGGGTTGGCTAGTGAGTAGAGAGTTGACAGGACACGTAACGGTCAGCTGGCGTTATGCGGCACTAAAGTCAGAGGAGCGGAGCACAGCAGAAGGACAAACACTGAGCCGCACTAATGGCACTTTTGATATGAGCAGGACCAACCCACACAGAGACACAGTGACATCGCAGAGAGCCTCACACACATCTGAGTTGTGGTGTTTTCTGCTCAGGTAGCTGACCGTTTACGCACCCCTCACCTTCGCTCACTCAACATCTCTCAATGAGCCGCGACACGTCACGCCAACTGAGGTCACTCCAATTGGCTTTGTGTGAGTTGCTCTTTTAACTTTTTTTTCCTGCTCATTGTGGTCTTTGTCCTCGTTCTCGTCCTTTTTGTTGCTGCTTAAACTGATCAATTATCTGTAATTAGATGGAAGCAGACGCCGTTTTCAATTAGACTGTGTCCACTGTGGACACAGTCTGTAATACTAGTATTGGCGGCTAATGAGCAGGGCCAGTGAGTATGGTACATCAGTCAGTTAGTCCCTCGGACAGTCACCCAGCTAGTCAACCAGCATTAAACAGCTGACACTGAAAGGTGTGAAATTAGTTGTTGTAACTCTTGTATCAAAGAGCATTGGCTTATAAATTGTCATTTTATAATTACCTTCAATGGTAAACAAAGGCGCACAGTAAAATAAGACTCAGACATACTTGGTGGAAACGACAAATACCAAAAGCAGACACCAAATTATGGAAACCCATTTGGAAAATTTATGCCTTTTGTTTATTTTATACTAATTAAAATTTTATATTTAATTATAAAATAAATTATCTTAAAAATTTTACCGCTCAAAAATTATGGCTCATATCCTAAATGTAGAGTACGCAAATTTTAGTTTTAATTACATTTTTGCCATTTTAATATTATTATATTATTATTACTATATTTGCTTACTTCAAATATAAACGGGGAGAAAAATAAATTAATTATTTATATCAAAGCAAAAAGTTGTTTTTGTTTTTCAATAATTGAAACTCTGCGTTAACCTTCGATGTACCTATTTTTATTGGGTTTTTTGAGATTGTGTCAGAACTCTGACGTTCTGTGGTTTATTTGATCTCGGATTCAGATTCTGCTACCCCAATTTAAAATACTTGGTCTGACGTCTGGATCCGAAAGCCGTTTGTTTTTTGTTTGTCTGTGTTATGTACACAATTTACTAATTTTTTGCTGAATTAAAATAAAATTGAATATGGGCCGCTAATCAGCAAGCAAAAAATCTTTTTCTGATAAAGTTAGTACAATAAAAATACAACATCGTTTTTTTTAAACAAATCTTAATTTCTTTTTATTTGTTTAGCTTATACGATAAAATAGTGCAAAAAAATATATTTTTTGCATCTACGAGTTTTTATAGCCAAAACCTTAATAAATTAATTTTTTGAATACAATTTTTTATTTAAATTATAACTTAACTATCAAAAAAAAATTTGTTACTTAGAGGTGAGAAGCTTCTATTTGACAATTTCATTGTTTTATTTAAATTCTGTAGGATATTAAAAAATTAAGAAGATTACCTAAATTACATCACTGGAACGAATTTTAGTAGAATCGGAAACAGTATTAAATAAAACTGAAAATTCGGTAGAGACATAGGTAACTTATTCCATAACGATACAATAGCCACCACCACCAAAAACATAACTTTTATGCCAACATAAGAGCACCTTGTGATATTTATTGGACTACACAGATCGATTAAGTCGATATTTCATACAAAATTTATATTTTGTGCATGGCATCTTTTTGGTACTTTTTTTATGACCATATAAATTGGTTTTTTTTATCATAGTCAGAGGACATTTTGGGTTAAAAATTTCCTTTTTTCGGCTTTTGGGCGCACTTGCTTGAAGTCGTGCTTCATTTTGCGCTGGCATAAACAAAATTTATTAAAAAAAAACAATTTTATTTTTTTGAACTTTCGAAGTCGATAACTTGTAAACACGCATACTTTTTCATAGAAATATAGCCTATTAACTACTTTAAGCAGTTTTAGCGAAATGTAAAATTTTTCATTTTCATTATCATCATTAAAATAATGTGATTACCACTATTTATTTCCTTTTATCTTAGCTTTTTATTAAAAATATATTTTAACATTCATGTTTACAATTTAGCCTTTGATGGCATCTATATAACCGATAATATTTTGCTGGTCCAGACAGCGGACTGTATGCCGCATTTTTTTATTATATGTATTCTATTATCCACTATGTTCCTCAAGTTTCCCACTGGGTAGTTTTAAAGCCAAAGTATAGCTGAGTCATGTTTTATAAGTTATAAGTTAGAGTCTACCAAATTAATGAATGGAATGTCATGGAAATAGAACGAAATGGAATGGGAAAGTTTGTTGTTGCTGCAGTTGAATTCCGAACAAATGAAATGCAAACAAAAGAGAATGTTTGCCGGAGAGTAGTCGCCAATTTTAATGAACACTCAAGTGTCGAATGTTTATGACAGCGACAACTCTAAAAGGTGCGCTGCTAATTATAAACACATTGAAAAATATGCATAAAAAAAAATGAAAATCAATATGCAAGGCAGGCGCGGAGTTAAACAAATTTTTGGGGGGGCTCAAAATTGAATTCAGAGTGTGGCTAGTGACTGAGTAGTATGAACAGAAAATTAGAGTTTTATTTCGTTGTGGGTTTGGACCCCAGGACGTTGCAGCTGGATACACCCCTGTTGAGTAGGGGATGTAAAGGGAAGGGCATAAACATAAAAAGCGTTGACAGGCAAACAAGAAAAACACGAAGAGCAACATTTTCAGCTCTCATTATTGTTGTTGTTGTACGAAATGGTAACCATATGGTCGAGAGTAGTTGCTCTTGTTGTTGTTGTTACAGTCAAGCAGCCGCTTTTGACACGCCAATGTGACCGCAAATGAGTTTGTCTGTCCCAGCTTGTTAACGCCCACACTCACCGCATAGGCAGAAATCCGGTGAGTGTCCTGTTTCATTTTGCCTGCGCATCTTCACGACGTCCTCTGTAGGTAGTTTACATCTTTGCTGTCAATGACTTCTCATAGGATTCATTCTTTTGACAGCTTATATTACAATCTTTGCAGCTCGTGCTGGCTCCTGACCATGACAGGTATTACAAGCAGCAGCATTGGAACTTGCTGGCGCCACTAAAAATTGAATATAAAGCGGCTTTACACAGTCAAGACCTATCAATAACTTGTAATTAAGCCAAGCGGCATAAATCTTGGCTCATTGGTATACCCTCATAGAGGTGTCAGTATCACTATTTGACAGCTAAATGCTGCAAACAAATAAAAGGGAGTAAGTACCAACATTTCCTGTCAGCAAACACACACTAATTTTCCTGCCCCCACGAGATGTTTATCTTGAGCCTAAGCAGTTGGAACAGCCGCAGCCGCTGCAACCTTTTTCCGTTTCCCTCATAGTTTGCCGCAAATAAAATCCCTTAGTGGTTTTCCCTGCTTACTTATGGCTGTAATTTAGATTTATAAGCACTGCTCCCTCGCTCGCTCGCTCTCCTAATCGAAGTCTATCTATTGAAGACCAGGCTGACATTGCGGAAAGTCGTCGTTGATTATGTTTGATTTATATGACAAAGGCATCAAGGCACCAATGCGAAGAACAGCGCACAACACTCCATAGGGGTGCTTGAACTGTTGTGTGTTAATCCAATGGGCCAGTGGGCTCAGCTGTGCTTAGCTCTGGCTTTCGCTTTCATCTTTTGCTGTGCCTAGGTTGTTGCCCCTTGACAATGAAAAACTTTTAATTTTACACTTTCCACTCACAAAATCTCACTCAACCACAAAACAAAAACACTCGACTGGCGTTAATTGCGTGAAAATTCTAAAACAGATCCCACATAATTCCTGGACTATGTTCAATCAAAAAGTCACACTCACTGCTCTCACTCTGTCCAGCTGTCAATCATTTGTTCAAAGGCTCTAATTCCGTATCTGTCGCTGACAATGTGAGAAAAGTAGAGAAGGAAACGACAATTTAACAGAAGCTATCAAAAAAATAGGTAAGAGCGTATTATTGGTGCCTTTGTGGCAACTTCATTAAGGGTCGGTTTGTGGGTGGATTTGGTCCGGCCTCTTGGTCGAGTGTTAGCCGTAAATATGCCCTCGGGGCCCAAGCGGCAGCCGCTTTTAATGAGCTCAACATTAGAAGAGAGAGAGAGAGTGCGGAAGTGAGAGCACCCCTTGAGGGGCTAGCGCGGGGTAGTCACGTGACATGACAGCAGTGATTTTTTTTTATTTTTTTTTTGTTGCTTTATTTTTGTTAATGTTTCTTGTGCAAAGCTCAAGCTGAGCGTTTTGTTGCTGGGCAGGACTCTAGGAATGAGAATATGGGGGATGGCTTTGGTCGGAGCTAAGCTGAGCCACAGGAAGTTGTTGAAATCTTGTGATGCATTAAAATTTGCAAGTTTTGACTTTGCTTTGTGCTGTTTCGCCGGCTGCTGCTTCTGATTTTTGTGAATGTAGCTGTGTGTGTGTAAAAGTATCTATGTGTGTGACTGCGTGAGTGACATTTGTATGTCAGTGGCACGCTTTGCATGCTTTTAGGCGCTGAAATTGTTCCTGCTACATGCACATACACGTACACATGCAAGGAGAGAGAGAGAGAGAGCAACACACACACGGTCTCTCACATACACATAAACAATTTATGCAAATGTTGCTTTTCTGCGTAGCTGCTTCGCTTTTTTAATGAGCACACATACGCAGGCATGGGCGTAGTTGGTAGGTGGGCTGAAGGGAATTTTTTCGCAGTTGAAATTGGAAATGCAGTTTTTGCATTTAAAATGAAATTAATTTTTTATAAGCGAATGAGTTAAATAAAATAAAAAGAGTCTGTTTCTCTTTGCTGCTCGTTGCTCTCTTTACTGCCAGTTTAATGGCAATTGTACATATTGAAATTTGTTTTTTGATGCAATATGTATTATTGCACTGTTCAACTTTTTGAATTTTTTTATTTCTTTCTCATCTTGTAATAGTAGTATAGTAGTTAGTAGGGAATAGTGTATCATTATTTTTTTTTTTTTTTTCTTGACATAATTACACTTTTACATCTTGTATCATGTATCTTTTAAGAAATTCGATTAAAAACTGGCCGTGCTCCGGAAAACGAATCAGAACATTTTATTCGGAGATCCTTTTGTTCATGCGGCTATATCGACTCGGCTGTTGATACTGATCAGGAATATATACTTTATGAAGTCTACTACGCCACCTTCTGCCACAAACTTATTATACTTTTAGTTCAGGGTATAAAAAGCTTTGAATTAATTGTGGAGAAAAATTCGTCCGACTGAATTTCATATTTGCGTGTAGTGTCTTTCTTAAATTAATCGATACTTTGACTTTCTTTTCTGCAGGATTTGTGAATTGTGGAATGAATAATCACTGCATATATTTTTAAAGTGCGATAACTTAGGAAGTGGATCGACGTGCACGTTTAGATACATCATGGAAGGTTTTGTAGATTTTAATTTTTTTACTTATTTTTTTTTAGTTTATTTTGCACCTTGTGAAAACAATTGTTTAAATTCCAAAAGCATGGGCTGGGAAAACAATTCTTTAAGACCAAGGTTGTCTGGCAAATTTGCCAGTAGTGGACATGCCTCTTCTCATCGATTTCTCAAAAGTCGGCTTACCGCTGCCAACTTATGTTCCACATCACCTCAAAAAACAAACACCTTTTCGGTTAATTCGGGTTTCTTATCAAGCAGTCGGCCTTACCTAACCTTAGATGTATTTATGTATGAGCTGAACAAAAAATTGACTTTTTCAAGAAATAACCAAACGTAATATATTTGCTGGCACTCCATCTTTTAACGCATTTAATTTTTTTGAAAATATTACATAATACAGAGTATTCCACTGTCGGGCATTGCATCAATTCAAATTTGTCTTCTTCTTTTTTTTTTTTTGATTTACGAACTTTAAGTCTCTAAATTCTTTTGAGTTATGTCTTTGGCAGAAATTCATTAAGAGAAAACACAATTGCTTCATAATCATTCAATTTCCGAACAACCATAGTGAATGTTGTGTTAATCCTCTGGGAACATGCTTCGAGGGAATTCTAAATATAAAGCATTTGTGCTTTCTATTAATGACTCTGAGGAGTTGTAAATTTTGTTTAAGAATTTTTACTTGTTCACATGCAGAAGAAGATAATAGAGAAAATGAGGTATTTGGAGTTTTGATTGAAAAAAGCCGAAGTGTTTTATATAGGTAAGGGAGCGAGAGCAATGAAATAGTCAAAGTAGGTTTAATGATGGAAAATTTTTGAAACGCACTATTTTATATTTTAGACTTGTAGTAGATGATATTGCATATTTAGGGAACTGAGGGTACATATCGGCTATGGCTAATATAGACCACATAGAAAAAGTCGTAAAAACTTACTTAACCTGTATACCAAAATTGACTTTTGGGTGCGTCCTGGAATAGGCTGAGAGAAATTCTTTTTCTAATATATTAAGAACGAACGAAATTTGTCTTTATAATGAGTTCCTTGATTACATAGCAACACAAAAGAAGACGATATTCGGGTTTGGAGGTCAGACTATCTTGAGTTATCGTAACCAACTGAAGCGTTCAGAACTTTGTTGGAACTTCCAAGCACTGTACGAAATTAGGTCAAAATCGGTTTACTCTTATATACATACATCAAATGGCTCCCATAGGAACGATGGGAAAAAAAAAACGTTTTTAGGCTACAATTTATTTGTTTATAAAGGTATTCTTACCAAATTCGGTAATCTAAAGTTCTTTAGTGTACAAATTTGATTCATTCATTCTTTTGTTTGTTTTAATTGTAGAGTGTTTTTAAAAGTAGGTCGCAACCGACTTAAACGCACGCCGTCTTTTTTAAATATTTTGGTGTTAAAGGGTTGTGGCCAAAAAAAATATATAAAGGTCGATCTGTCTCCACATATAAGTAGACTTTATCTCAGAACGAACATGTCTATTACAATATATTTTGGTTCTTCTGAGCATATTGGAGATTACTTTTAGGGACATTTGCTACTCTATACCGCTAACTTTAAGGTTCAGTATAGAAAAAGAAAGTTCCATTAGCCATAATCGATTAGCTTTGGGAGACAAGCGGACTTTGCGATCATGTTTTGTTATTTGCCATCATTTAATTTATCTATTTGTTAGAGAACCCTGTCGTTGCCTTAGCTACGCCCCTGTTGCCACACACTTATACAAGTGTAATCAGATGGCTGTGCCTCATGTTTGTTGTGTGGTAACTTGCACATGGAAATGCAAATGAGCTTGTGTATATGAGTGTGTGTGTTCAGTGTGTGTGTGTTGTGCGTGCGTGTGCGTGTGTATTTGTATTTGCCAGCGACTTGGCATGCGTTTATGAAGCAATTAAAACGAAATAAGCAAAGTTTCATACCAGGAACAAATTGTGCCGCTTTCTTTGTGCAAATAAGAAGAAAATATTTAAGTTTGGGCCAGAATGCAACGTCAAGTTTTGCTTTTTGTTGGCTCTAACCTTTTGGCCAAAAATTAAAGGCAACTGCAAAGGAAAAAAAAAGAAAAAAAATAAACTACAGCCCCCTTCGATCAGCATTGAACTAAAAGCCCATTTGGCATTCAATCAAGTTACACAAGTTGCACGAGTTGCACATTCGTATGCATGTATGCACAGTGCAGCTAGAAAGTATTCGAACACTTTCATTTTAAATTTAAAGCGATAAACATTTCAACACAATATTTTGATCATATCTTGCAACTAGTTAATGGTTTTTACAAAATTTGTGTCAACAAATTTAATACATCTTTTGAAATAAACTTCGATATCGAATTCTATTTTGGGAGCATGAATATTTCGTTGGGGGACATCTATGTACATAAAACATATGTTTGTAATTTGATAACACGAAAACGAAGCGTATAAGTTTTTCGTTGTGCTCTTCGCAGGTTTTAAAGTAACTGCCCTAAAGGAAATTTGTTTACTATTTCGAACTGAAGTAGTTGTAGACAGGTTCAAAATGGAGTAGTTGCGTTTGTCGGTTTTAGTGAGAGAAATCAGTTGCTCAAATTGTTCCTAATATTATACGAAGGCTTACTAGTTTTATTATTATTATTTTTTATTTTATTATTTATTATTTTCCTAATTTTTTTTTATCTTCTGGATAACAAATATTTTAGCCTAACTTTAAGCTTAAATTTTTTTTAAATTATTTTTTTAATTATATATCGCTGAAGTGATTTTTAAAATTTCTGTGATTTTTTTTCAAGACAGCATTTGTACTTTTTTCAATTGATTTTTACGGTAATTTTCGAAAATTTTAATAGTTTTTTGAAGTAAATGGCTTCAAATCGCCTAAATTGTTCTTTTAGAAAGCGTACCTTGGATATCGCAAACAATGTTAATTAATAAATAATAAGGAATCATCAAAAGCATTTAAGAAATCATTTTGTTTTAAATATAAATATCTTAGTTGTAAAGCTGTGAAGGCTAAACTCTGTATATTTAATGTAATTAGTTAGTAATTGAATATTTAAAATATTAGGGTAAACATAGAACAGGTAAGGATTGACCCCAAGGTAACTTAATGACAAAATTTTTTGTAGACCCTAAGTAAAGCCAAGTGCCGCCCTACCAAACATTAAAAGAGTTAAAGTCAAATTTTTCGAAAGAAAAATCTTATTATTTAGCAACTGTTCAAACATTTTGTGATAAAGTGACTTTTTTATGTTGTATACCATAAATGGGATTAGCTCCTTATTTATTTAATTTTATTTAATTTATAATTATATAAACAATACTTTTCAAAATGCCTTTTCATTACGGCAAACTTTCGCAAATTTTCAAAGCTTTAGACTTAAAATTTCAAAGTGTTCGAATAATATCTGTCGCCACTGTATACTTATGCGTTTGTACATATGTGACGGGCGTGCCAGTTAGACGCAGTCGCTCACTCAACGAGCGCATACGTTATGCTTGTTATCCTTGATCCTATTTGCGCTTTTTTTCCCTTTTTGTTTTTGCCTTACCTTCTTGCTGTTGGCGCTCTCTTCTACTCTCACTCCCTCTCACTGTGTGCGCTTTATTCAAGTGGAAACGCTGAAAGGTGTGAAGGTTACTGTGTCGCTTTTTCTGTTACAGTAACTGCCCTGAAGGAAATTTGTTTACTATTTCGCACTGAAGTAGTTGTAGACAGGTTCAAAATGGAGTAGTTGCGTTTGTCGGTTTTGGTGCGAGAAATCAATTGCACAAATTGTTCCTAATATTATACGAAGGCTTAAAAGTTTTATTATTATTATTCTCTTTATTATTTTTTTTATAAATTCTAAATTAGTTTTAATTCGAAATAACTATGTAAATTTATAGGCAAGGCAACAAGAGCTTTGGACTGATTTTAATAATATTATTATTATATTTTTTTTATTTATATAATTATTGATTAGAAATTAATTCTAAGTTCAATGTTGACCAAGTTTTGCGAAAATTTTTTTAGTGGCAATTCGTGCGTGAGGGTTAAAATACTAGGCCAATTGTCATTGCTTGCTTAATTAAGCCTTTTCCTTTAGGGACTTAAAATCAGGGTTGCAACACTTTGCGATTTTTTGGCAAATCAGGTGCATTTTTTTTCTGGGACAAGCTTTCCACGAGTATTTCTAAATGCTTTGGTTCGAATAAAACCAAAATCGGCATATTAACTTGGTACAAAGTTAATCTATGTTACGATTTTTGTTTTTGAACTCCCTTTTCTTATACAATATTCTGGTTTCAATTTAAATATTCCGGGAACATAGGGAGTTATAGCCAAAAATTACTAACCTAAAACACCTGTTGTCTAAAAGGCCCAAGAAAATCATTTCCAGACTCATTGAACATATGCTGCATAACTCCTCAAAATCTTATAAAACGTGTAAAAAATATGGAAAGGACAGAGTTTCGACTTGGATTAAAAAATCGCCAATTGTTCAAACCTTTTGTGTACATTTTTTTATGAATGAGAGAGTAAAGTTAATTTTTTAGAAAACTTTTCTCGATATTAAGCCTAAGTTTCCATTAAAAATATTTCAGTTGATATAATAAATTCTAACTCTGTAAAATTTTATGACTAGCTTCAAGTAAAATATATATTATATATCATAGAAAATAAAGCAAATTGATAAACTTATAACTTTTTGTTAATTACTTAAGTCAAAGAAAACATAAATTTTTTTTGTTTTAAATAAATAAAGCTCGAACTTTATTTTGGTTAGCTTTAAATTTTTCTGTCGAAACTTTCTTTATTTCTAATGCCTGTACAAGTTCCAATCCAATTTTGTTAAAAGTTTCTTTATACTAGTTCGCAAACTAGTTGTGAACCAAACTGCAGCATTCTTAGACTGGTTACGTACCAGTTTTAAATCAGCATATGGGCTCTGGCAATGTGTAAGTGTTTTTGGCAGCGTGTGTTTGAGTGTGGCAACCGTAGGATATGCAGCAAAAAGGCGCATCAGATACTGTCCTAGCTCAGTCCAACTCCAAGCCCCAAGCGACAAGAGTCACATCCAAAGTCTCTAAGTGAGCGTAATGTGCATGTGTGTGTGTGTTTGTGTGCGTCTAGGTGCAACAGCTTGACAAGCGCCGGCGGCTTAATGACAGCTGCTGCCTGCAACCAGCTCCAAGTGTTGACACTTTGGTTATGGCCACTAAATTTTCAACTGTCTCCTCTCCGCTCCGCTCCGCTCCATGCCGGCTAACGTGTTACTGCTTTGGCTTAGGGACATTTGCCTAACGTTTAACTTAAGCCATTGATGTTTTAGCAGAAATGTTGCGAAGCATTTAGGTTGCTACAACATTTAGTACACTTTCAAAGCAACACTTGACGAAAGCAACATAGGCGTGTTGCTGGCAACATCAACATTTAGTACAAGAAATGTTGGGAGCATTTGAGAACGAGTGAAAGTGAACACGAATGTTGAGAAGCCAAAAATGTTGCGATGCTGTGCCACTTATCGACCTAGCAACAATTTCTAAGCAAATCAACTTATTTAATTGAATTATATCGTTAAATTTATTTATTGCTTTTCTTTGTAGATATTTGATGGAAAAAAAAACATTTGAGAAAATTGAAGTTTCACAAATGTTATCTTTACTTTATCATTACTTATAATTTTCTAGCCTCTTATCCTTACTCGGTATCTCAGTATCCATATAGCGTTTAGTTATAGCCTTAATATTTCCTGACGACACAAATCAGGGTTTTCGGTGAGGTCACATGGTCTTACGGTTATTAAAGATACTTAATGAAGATTTCTTTGCTACTATTCTTCCATGGGAGTCGTTCAACAAATTTTCAATCTTATCCAATTATCTTTCTGAACAGTTTAATACTCCAAGTCAAAACCTATTTCTATGTTCTGTAACATAACGCCATGTGTACTGTTGCTTGTATATTTTAATTTATAAGACTGATTGGTGTCATATTTTGCTAAATATAGTATTACTTAATTACTATGTAAGTATAAAAAACGTTTAAAACATTTAGCTTTTCCCTTTTCTTGGCATATTTTTTTGTAATGTCACGCCAAAATGTACATGTTTATATTTAGAGATAGTTTGATTCCAGAAGACTAGGCGCTATATATAGTATGTATGTTCATCTGTTCCCTGATAACTTCTAAACCGCTTGACATAATTAGACGAATGAAGCATCTTAGGAATGGTCTTGATCGGCCGCTGGTTACAGGCTCTGTGACGTTACATAATATTGAATATAGCTCCCAAGTCGTGAACGAATCAATTTTTTTTTAATAATGCAGTGTTGTAAATAAATTGGAAAGGCTTAATTAGCACATTTAAAAAATTATTTATTGTTGGATTTTTCCCGTGGCTGTGCTTTAATGGGTCTAATCAAAATAATAATCCGGAATATTGTGGCTGTGTACAGGGTTGTCGAGAGAAAACTACGGACCTGGTGGTGACTTTTGTCGATCCCCTCCTTTGCCCCCTAATAATTTGAATATCGTCAGTCATTATTGGGGAACCAATTCGTGGCGCAATTTGCACAATTTCCAAGTCGACTGTTGTTCTTTTTTGTGAAGTGATAGATGGAGGAGATAGGGTTCATCCAAAAAAGTTCTTACTGCTATTGCATTTAAGAGGCCCGAATTAAGATTAAGGCCGATTCGCTTAAGATGAGAAGTATACAGAAAAGTATTTTGGTATGAAGATACTCAGTAGAATTTCTGACTCCAAATTAGTAAGTTCGGGAAAGGTTCTCTAGTCCCTCCCCGCTGTAACCACCTCGGCAAACAGCATGTACATAGGTGCCTCTTTTTAGCTTGTCTAGCATTAATTTAAAGCTTCAATTTTAAATTGCGTAAATAACAATCATAAATACCTATTTATTTATTCATTTATTTGCTCTTTGCTTTCCAAAGTAAACACACGATTTCCAAAATATCCATTATCGCTGTGAAATGTTTGGTTTTAATTTCTGAAAATGCTTATTACACAGCAGGAGTCGTTTTTGGATACATTAATCCCAAATTTTTGTTTATTAGATTGTACAGCAATCATTAAGAGCTTCCTCTATAGGCAGACACCGAACCGGATTCAACATATCATTAAATAAGTGACCACAGAAATGATTAGGCCAAGAGCCGGAATATGAGGCATTTATGACATAAACATGAACAGGGCCAAAAGGCGTGTAGTGTCGTTAGATACGGCCAAGCACGTGCAAGGACTCAGACTCAGACTCAGGCTCATTCTTAGTCCTGGCCTTATCTGTATATTTGCGCGTGGACAATTTGGTTGCTCTCCATCGATAATCCAAGCACATAACAATAACTATGGCAAATTATGTATGTCTGGTGTGTGGGTGTGGGTGTGCGTGCGTATCTATGTGTGGTCATTTATGATGCTGCTGGTCAAGAGATAACTCAATTATGTGGTTACTTAGCCATAAAACAACACCAAAGGCCATGGAGAGAAACTCAAAGCTCAGAAAGCCAGAGCGCAGCGCGGAGAGCAGCTCGTGCTAGAAGATGAGTTGAGTGACCCGCAATTTGGGTAACCAGCTTTGCTGTCAAATTAGTGCCTAGTTTTAGGCGCATAATTGGACCAAGTTTTTACATGCAGTTACGAATAGGTTCAAACATTTCGGAGTTTTTCAGGGCCGCAGGACCCGGCAAAAAAGATTTATGGAAATTATGCATGTTTTTGTTTATGGTGGAGACACAACCAAAGGAGCTCAGATTTATGAGTGCCTATAATAAATCACACACAGACACACGCACACACAGACAGACAGACAAACAGACAGACAAACAGAGCGCACAACAGTTAGTTGGACGCAGGGGTGTAGTTCAAGGGTTGGGGTTTTAAGGCGATCAGTGCCCTCGATGAGAACACGAAAATTATATTAACTTAAAAGGCTGGAAAAACATCAATGTTTTCGATTAATTTAAATATATCGATGTATCGATACATAGAAGTTTAACTTAAGATAATTTACGGAATGAATATTCTGTTCGGGCCAGAATTTTTGCCTTTTTAAATTGTGAGACGATAATTCTGGCCGGTACAGAATATTCATTCCGTATATTATCTTTGCCTAAACTTCGTTATAACGATCGTCGATGATTTCCAGCACAGTTAGGAGCTGTAGGAACAGTTACTAAAATTAAAAGTCTTAATAAAAATTAAGTGTTTAGCACTGTTCTCTTCGAACAGTTATTAAAAGAGATCCCCATGCTCCACCCAGCGGCGACTGACAAAATAGTCAGTCAGGGAAATTATTAGTAGTACGCCAAAATGAAATATTTTGTTTCGCATTGTAAAAATTGTATGAAAAAAATAGATTTTTCACAAAATATTAATTATAATAAAATTTTACAATATTTAATAGTACCTATATATATTTAGCATTTCAACAAATAAAAAAAAAAAATGTATTTATTTTGTAGCTAAATATTAAGAAACTGAATGAAGGCTTATTAAAAATAAGATCTCCTTTTTAGTCTTCGAATTCTTAAAAAAAAATTGTAATATGTTAATTGCCATTTAGTTTCTTAAATAGATATAGCTGGTGTACCCTAGCAAAAGAGTTGAAAATCGAAATTTTTGTATAATTCCATTTTTTTTTAATCCATCAGTTGTTCTTAACATAGCATAGCTATTTCAGGAATTTTCAAAAATGTTAATATTTTTTGGGATTTTTTAAGGATTTATAAGCAAGAGCATAAAATCTTTCAAAAGTTCTGGCTAAAGACACAAATGAAGAGCTCAAGAAGAATTAGTAAAAATCTTGAAAATATTAATTCGTGCGTATCTTGAACGAAGTATACGAGCATTGTTTTTAAACGATCTGTCTTAAATTTTGGAAAAATATGCTATGAAAGTTTTCCATTCAAAGAATTGTCAGAGTAATTCCAAAAGTTTGTATTTTAAGTTCTTGCAAGAATTGAATTAATACACCACAAAATTTTTTTTTTTCATTTTTGAGTTTAATTTAATTTTTCAATTTAATTTTTTCTAAAATTTTTACAAATCGCTTAATTTATGTGCAATCACTTCTGTGATACAACCCAGTTTTAGTTCTGACTTTTTCTAAAATTTTTGTAAAAATATACTTTTCTCATATTCAACGTATTTCATCAAGTTTTTAAAACGCAAAGCAACCAATGCTTTTTAAAGTTATTGTACTTAATCTTCATAGGGTCAAGGTTACTATAGATTTCTCTATGTATAGCAAGAACTTAGAGACCATAAGACCTAGGGACAACTTTAACCCAAATATGACATCGTGCTGAAATTCTTCACTTTTGCCTCTAGGGGAATTTCCCATTTTCCCATTTTTTAGCTATCAGTTAGGAACATTTATAGTATGCTGCAATAATAAGGTTGCATAATAACTTCAAAAGAAAACAAAAAATTTCTCAAATTTATTCTCCTTCCTTATACAGTCTTATTGGTTTATTGATACAAAAGCAAAATTTTTAATTTTATGCGCCATTTTGCTTAAATACGCCAAAAATCATCAAAGTATCAACGCAACATTTAAAGCAAAAATAAATTATTTTGGGGTAAGGTGGGTTCAGTGTATTCCACAATCGGGTTTTAATTTTATCAACTTACTTAAATGAAATAAAACAGGCCTGGCGACTAGAACTTTCGAAAACTTGCCTATAAAATAAAAAAATCATATGCCCCTTTGCAAGTAGCCAGCTACGCCACTGAACAGACATTAGCGAAAAATTGTCCATTAATTGGCTAGAAAAACGATGAAGAAGTTGCCAAAGGTCATGCCTAATGAGAGACTAGCAACATGTGTCTAGCAGCATGCTGACAGCTCACAACAAAAAACACGAGAGCGCTAAAAGAAATGAGAGCATGATGGAGAAAAAGAGCGCGCGCCTTGGCCGGACAACATCGTGTTTTGTTCGCAAACGAACGAACGAGTGCGTGTGCTTGTGTGTGTGAAAGAAGCAGCCAACGATGCTTTTGTGAGTTTTTCTTATGCTTAACAGAGTTTGTTGTTTTCCGTCGTTCGTTGCGTTCGGTTACGTCGTGCGGTTAAAGCGGAGCATCGTCGTGCGTTTAAACATTTGCCGTGGCCTGCAACGGGAGTATAAGCAAAAAATAATAAAAGATTTAACAAAATAAAACTGAAATTAAAGTATTTAGAAAATCGTAAAACTGCTTGGAATTTATGCGTCTAATTAGACGGCAGTAAGTAAGTTAACAGTGCGTGACTGTGACGTAGACGTGCATGCCTCTGGCAGTGTGGATGCTGCTGTGGAGCCGCAAACTACGGTCAAGTAGCTGCGTGACGTAGTACGTTGCCAACGTTTTTTTGTGTGGCTCTAAAAATTAGTGTATTGTGGCAACTGTTGCAAGTGTCGCATCTGTCGTCGGTGTGTCGGTGGCTCTTGTCGCGTAAAAATAAACATACGGCCGGATAAACGCATATCAAAGAAATAGAGCTAGCTACTAGTGGTAGAGTCTGCCCCAAAAGGAGCTGCTTAAAGTGCTGCCAAAACAAAAACAACACAAAAAAACGAATAAAAAATTGAAATTTAGGGCGAAAGCGGATTATATATATGGCATATAAGCATTGTTGCTGTAAGAACAACAACAACAATAAAACACCCGAAGCATAAAAGAAATAAAATACAAATAGAGAATTTTTTGCGCTCAGACAAAAGGCAAAGTGTGCGGAAAACAACAAGAAACTTTTGCTTTTTTTTTTCTTATTTGTATTGCCAAAATGTGCGTAAAAAAATAAAAGTGAATTGCAAAAAATAAGCCAAAAAAGAGTATGAAATAAAGCATAAAAAGCAAAACATAAATTACGCAAAAGATAGACAGCTAAACATTAAAAAAAAGGCAAGCTGATAAATTTAGGCCGCATTTTGGGAGCAACAATTAATTTGCAACAATAAAGGCCGGCCCTAAAAATAACACCCTATAAGTCGGTGCCAGTGCGTGCGTGTGTGAGTGTGTGTAACTGTGCCAGTGTATTAGTGGCTGCAACAATTGCCGCAGCAGCATTATCAACAGCAATCATTCGCGTGCCGCATATATTTTCATAATTTATTACAATTGTGTTTTCCAGCAGCGTGCATCTTTAAGATACAAAAGAAATAAAACAAACAAATTGTTTATTAACACTTTGTCCACGGTTCGTTACACAGTGCAACTACAACAACACCAACAACTAAGCCACAAAGTTTCTTATTATTATTTACGTGCTTGTGTGTTTGTTACTTTTCTTTTGTTTGATACAATTGTAAAAAACGTAAAAGGAGCCAAACATAAATTAAACTCTGAAACTTGCTCTATACTGCACTTGGATCTGGGATTAGCACACAAGTTAAGATACAGCTCCTTCCAAAAGCTGAGATCTTCAGCTAAGGGTAAGTTGGCCACTTTGATTTGTAGCTGTATGTTAGCTTAAAACTTTACATAAGTTGACTTCCAAGTTTTGCCAGGAAACTTGCCCTTGCAGCTGCTAGTACTATGTATGTATTTTAGTAAGGAAAAGTCAGATAACTTTGCTTATATATAAACTATACAAGCATATATATACTATATAACTATGAGATATATTAAGTGCAGCTATACTTGGCAAACATTATTTTAGCTTTGGGAATCACAAACAAAGTGAAGAATTAGTTGATTTGGCAGCTGGTATACAACTCTGGTATAACTTTGAAATTAATATTTTGTACCAAAATAGCTTTTAATGTTTATACCTACAACTGAGATATATGCGTTGAGAAAAAAAAGTAGGGCCCGGTGGTGACTATTAGTGGCTATTATTTAAAATGTATTTTGAATTTTCATTTTTATTATATGAAACCTTCTGTTTTGTTTCAACTCTCGAAAGAGAAATAAATGAATATTTTTCAAAGTGACCCATGTATGTATCGTCCAAAATATAGCACAAAATACTTAACTTTTGGAATGTTATCGAAGTAAGCGAATTTTTCGAAATTAAAGAAAACTCTGACAAACTTCTAGTCAATGATTTTATAGGAAATCATAACTCCTGACATTTCTTGCTCGATAATCTCGTGTGAACTTTCCCCGATCGGTTTAGCTCCGATCCAAAGTTCACTACAAAAAATTGTACACAAAAAGCTGAGACATTCAAAAAAATTTAACCGAGCTACAAATTTTAGAAATTTCTTATTCGATATCTTATTCGTGCATTAGTTTAGTTCTCAACTTAGGTTAACTGAAATACTACTACTACTATTTTGGCCATTTCAACCGGTTATCGGTCTTGGCCGCGGAAATTATCCTACGCCAGCGGTTTCTGTCCTGTGCTTGCTGGCGCCAATTAGCAATCCCAAGGCTACGAAGATCCTCCGTTGCCTGATCTTCCCATCGCAGAGGCGGGCGTCCCTCTCGTCGTCGATCTTCCAGTGATTTCCGCTAGAATACCTTTTTGGCTGGAGCATTATCATCCATTCGTGCAACATGACCTAACCAGCGCAGACATTGTAGTCGTATGCGCCGAACCAGATAATTGTCGCCGTATAGCTCATACAGGTCCATAGAAAGCCCATAAAATCGCCTTATCGGATAATGACAATGTCCAAGCTTCAGCGCCGTAGAGAAGCACGGGTATGATGAGGGATTTGTAAAGGGTTATTTTCGTGTGTCGGGAGAGGGCTTTACTCTTAAGTTCCTTACTTAGCCCAAAGTAACACCGGTTCATGCTAAAAACATAAATCTATTTTTTTTATCTTTTTGTTAATGATTGAAAAATTAAAAAAGTTAAATTCGTATTTGACTAAACCAAACTAATAAATATTTAATAATAATAAAAGGTTTTGCGTAAATTTAGCTATGGCTCATTTAATAAAGAAATTTTGTAGTTTTTATTAAAAATAAAAAGCTTATAGAGATAAGGTTTGTTGTCTGATTGAAATTTGCCAATTGTGCTAGAACCCATATTTATTTTACATAAAAATATCAGATTTCTTAGTAAAAATAATCTTATACAATTCCAATATTTATTTATGATTGTACGAAACTGTAGACATGATCTTGGTTAACTAATAAAAGATCAAGCAGTTTATAATAAATATTTAAATATTCTAATCGTTTCTGTTCCACTGAAGGTCTAGCAAAGTATTTCTGAAGGGGCGCGTGCTTTACTTACTCAACATTTTACGTAAAACAATTTTTAATAAGCATTTTTCCCCAATTTGGTTGTTGACTAGAAGCTATACCATTTATGAAACAAAAATTAAAATATATAGGCCAAATTTTATAGATGTTGGTTTTTGAGCGCTCAAATAGCCCCGAAGACAATAGGCCAAAAGTTTTAGATCGTAAGATCTGGACGTGAAATCAAGTATACACGTTCAGGATTTTTGAAGCCATCCGGTTCAAACTATATATTGAGCACATCTAAATGATTAAAAATTGGCAACAGAAATGGATCAGTTATGGTTATACACTTATTGCAAGTATTCTACCGTCTGCATTTCCAAAATTTTCTTGGACTTTCAGCAACCTATAATAGATAACTTTTCTTGTTAATGTTCAGACAAAAGATCCTCGGCAAATTTAAGTTATACTTGCGTATAAGAACATAATTGTTGAAGGCAAACCTGGGTAATTTAGGTGAACTATTCCGACCAATACATCGTAGTATTTGCTGAGACAATACTGAACGCAAATTTTTCCATGGAACTTTATAAAAAATATCTTGAACGATTTCGCCAGCAATAATTTTGTACATTTTCGGAAAGTACTATATGAACATTGAAGATCAGTATTGTCATTTATTTCGATGAAATGTAATTCCTTACAGCCAATAGTAATCTAACCTTTTACAAACCGAAAGCAAGAAAACTAAATGCTCCAAAGTATCCAAATAGGCTTTCTGAAAAACACTTTACTAAAAAGCCCAAGGTAAAAAATATTCTTTAAATTTTAAACAAAAAAAGTTCGTTCCAAAAGATATATAATACCCACAGCGCATAAATAATAAAAAACAAAAACGTAGATACCATCCCGCTAGGCATATTATCTACAACCGAACAAGCAACACCTTTTCGCCATTCATATTGAGAAAAAAAAATATGACCAGTACGGTTAATGTAAAAACTTTAATTAAAATAATATATAAATACTAAATTTTTGTTCCACATTTCAGAGTGACTTTCCTTAGTGAGTAAAAAATAGTAAGTTTCTAAATAAATGCTTGATACTAAAAATTCTTTGAGTGTTTGCTTTTCGTAAAATTCTCAATTGAAAAGCCCAATTTAAACACTTGCTTTAAGCTAAAATCTTTTATAATAAATGTTTAGCAAATTTTCAAAGTTTTCACATTTTCCAGTGCTGCTTAAGATTTTACTTATTTTTGCTAAGCATTCAAACCAGGCTCAATCTTAATTCAAGATCTACTTGACCCATTTAAGTTTTTATCCCAAGAAACCATTTTCTCACGGCTATTTGGCTGCCATGCCAACAAACACAAACGCACTCACACACACATTGACGAAGGACTGTCAAAAGCTTTTCATTTCTTTTGTTAAATTTTTATAAATCCGCAGCTGAAATGAAATTCACATATATACTAAAAAAAGCAAATCGCAAAATCCACTATACCCCATACGATAAACTCATATAAATGCTATTCGCCGCAGGATATTTGCCAAAGCCACCTACACATGGTCATAGCCCAGGCTCAGCTCTGCCCGTAGCAACTATACACGCGCACACAGTTGCAGATACATTCGCACATAAATACGCACACACACACACAAACAACTTGGTCTATTAAAACAAACAAACAACGCATAGCCGCAGCAGCAGCTGAAAATGTATAGAGCTAAACAAAAACAGACTTTAAAAAATACAGTCAAAAAAAAAAAAACTAAGCAGAACTACGTACATATATATTATATACTACATAGACATGGTACTACATATATAAAGTTTGGTTGGGTACTACTTTTTATTTTATATGCAGGTTGCCAGCAAAAAATGAATTTTGGTAAATGCATAAAAGAGAAAATTCAATTTAAAACAAAATGCTTGCAGCGTATAAAATGTATCTGTGAGAGTGAGTGTGTATCTGTGTGCTCAAGTGTGAGTACGCGTGGAAATGCAGTGCGTGTGTGTGTTTGTTTGTATGCAGCTCTGTGTTCAAACAATGAAACTTTCAATACATATTTTATTAGATTTCAGTTTAAATTTTATGCATAATAAATTTTGGCCAGGTGGCAACAATTGCTGCAATAAACAAACAAACAAAAAGCAAACATCAAAAAGATATAAAAAATATTTAAAAATTTAAAATACATATTTAAAAAATAATACTTATTTTAACGGCAAAATTTTATAAATTGGAATGCAACGAAGCGTAAGAAAATTTTTAATCAGAATTAAATAAATGACAATTTACGGAAACCAATTTTACATATTTATAAAAAGTATCTTATTAAGCAACTAAAAGAAATAATATTAAGCTAAGTTACCTGGGATACGTAATGCAGCTCTTAACCCATTTTTTTAACTTAATTAAATTCTGTTGAATTTTTTTTTCGTTACATTGCGGAAATTATAATAATCTCGTAAATTTTAAAAGCTAATTTTGTGATACTTAATGTAGCAATAAATTAAAATAAAGCTAAGCTTATTTAAGCCTTAATAATATTTCAGGTATTTTTAATTTAATTTTAATTTTTATTCATCATCATATTTATACATTAGTTTTTTTTTTTTTATATAATTTATTTATTATTTTATTTATTTATTTTTTTTATTTATTATTATAGTATTTAGTTTACTATTTTTGTATATGCTTTTTGTTTCGTTTTGAAAACTGTTTCATTTGTTAAATATTTAACTTTAATTTTTGTATGACAGAATTTTTAGGTTTTTCAAATACACGTAAGTGCTTTAAAGTAACCAACTTATTAACTAAAAAATGTAATTTCGAACGACACATTTTTTCCACTTTGATTAAGATATAAAATTAGGTTTTTATTCTTTTTCATCTTTTTAACTAATTAATCATTTTTATGTAAACAAAAAAAACAACAAAGCAGTATTCAATAATTTTTTCCATGTTCCCTTATTTACTTATTTAAATCAAAATCATAAAATTGATTTGAGTGCCAATTTGGTCAAATCAATGTATGAGAAATAAATATACATATGTTTAAAAACTTCTAACTTTAATTTGAACACCGCAATTATAATTTTGAAAAATAACATATGTTGTCTTCAGCTTTCAGACTTAAGATTTCACAAAATATTTTTTAGGTATATCTCCTGACTGTTGCCATTTAAAACAGAATTGTTCGTTATGCGAATTTAAATTTTAGTTGTTGTTGTTTAGTTGTTGTAATCTAAAAACATTTTACAGGAATCCTTGCCATTACTGCAACCTTAACATGCTAACATTTCTGGAATACTCGTTTGTAGCTACTATTATCTCAAGTCAATGTATCTATATAAGAGTACATTTTCCAATTACCAAAAATTTACATAACGTCTCACCTGCCGTTAAAGTCTCTCGAGGCTCTTAAGTATAACTAAGCCAAGCAATTAAAAGGTGGCACGTAGTAGTAAAACTTAACAGCCAGAAGCTGAGTACAAGACAAAGACTGCTTCAGACAGCCTTGCAGCACGTAGCATGCAAATTGTTGCAAATTATGAGCATAAACTGCATTTGGCTTTAATGAGCAGCAAGCAAGGATCCCATAGAAGCTGCAACTACTCCACAGCTATGTCACCTTAAATAGTTGGCTGAAAAGTTTGCAAAAAGCAACCAAAAACACGCATACACTTAAACGCACCCGCCCCTCGCGAAGCATGACTCAAAGTTCAATTTTGTTGCTGCGGCGCCATCTTCGCCATCTTGAAATTTTTCCCTTCAGCGGCTTTCGGCGCCCGCTTTTCAACACTGTCGTCGCCAGTGTTTGCATTTAATTTCAGCTCTTGGTTTTTTTCGTTTCGTTTTTCGTTATTTGTTATACTTTATGCTTTTATTCTTGTCTGTCGATTTTGCATATTTATTTTGTATCTATTGCTATGCGAAGGAGAGCGCTCAGCGATTTGTAGGCTTGAATGCGTTGCCAGCTTTTCCAATGCCTAAGCTTCGACTCAGCACATGCTCCGAACCAAAGACTGAGTACCGAAAACTCAAATCCGCAAACTGAAGAGTAAAGCTATTGCCACTGGCAATGCCCTTGTTGCGGTGTAGGTACAAATTATAAAAAAAAAAAATATTCCGCTCACAAGATATTTGTAATTCTAATGTCTTTTAAGTGCGTGTGTGTGAAATAATTTGCATACGTGTGTGTGTGTGTGTGTGTGCGGGCTTGGATGTGTAAACGTGAGTGTTTGTATGTATTTGCATATATCTGTTGATCTGTACGATTTGCTTGGCTCAACTCTAAGCTTTTATGTTTGGCGTATACTTAATATTTATCACATGCGTGAATAATATATGTAATTTAGAAGCTGGCGTTAAAGCAAGGCAGTGTTTCCTTTTTTTTACTTTGCTGTATATAAGTTCAATTAATATATTTGGATTTTACATTTAAAATGCAATTTGAAAAATACAAAGTTCATTTTTCTACTTTTTGCAGTAAGTTTGTTTAGTATATTGAAATGTGCCGCAATTCCGCGCTCTTATAAACTATTATTTTGTTACTTTAAATAATTCATGTTATTCTTATCTATTTTTTACGAAAACACTGCTTCAAAGATTTGCTTGGTTCAAAAATGGTAAAGTTTTTGACAGGTGTCAAAGTGGGTTCGCCAGCCTTCAGAATTTTTAAGGTAATAATACTTCAAGCTCTGCACTTAGTATTAGCACAATTACGGGAATGAGTTCAATCAAATTTTTTTTAAATAAGTTTCATTTATTAAAAAACATTCTTAAAACTCTTTTTTGTTCGTGTGCCGTCGGTGTCTTTTGTTGGAACAAAAACTTTAATTAACTGAATTCTGTAAAAGCTTAAGCTTTGAAGTTCTCTTATTATGATTGGGTTTTTTTTTTATAAAATTTTCCAATTTTTATCAACTATTTCTTCCTAAACAGAGCTCTGACTTTCCTATAATTAAGTTCACCAATTGAAATATGTTAAAGTTTTATGTTTTCTTAAGGCATCTTTTTTTTTTATAATTACTATCATAAACACCAAAATGTTATGTTTTTTATATAAACTGTTTATAGAAAATATACAGGTGTACCACAGAAAACGGTTTAAATTCTTTACTAAATTTGCTCGAGATTTGATAAACTTCAAATATAAAACCAATTTTATTCAAAAAAACTGTAACTTATTTAAAAAGATTATTCAATTTCTAAGCTATCTTTATCTCTATAATTTAATAAAGCGAATGTTTTAATTCATGATTTTAAGTTTTACAAAATCTCTATTAAAATTTCTAGTAAATATGCCATTCTGTGTCAAAGTGCAAACCATCTCGAACGTAGGAGTTGCCACATAGTTGTGGGACTAAATAATAACATTTCGGAGTATTTAATTTGGCATATGAAGAGATATTTTTGGTGTTAAATTAAAAAATTATATTTTTAATTTGACTAAGTTAATATTATGAGTTGCGACAAATAAGTGCACAATTAAATAAATAAATGTTGCTTTTCTTTTTCACATAAGGTGGCGATGTATGTGAATATCAATAGTTTAGCAGTTAGTTCAAAATTAAATGGAATAGCAGTTTGAGGAGAAAAAAGGCAAAATAGCATTTTGGAATACATTTTTAAAATCAAAAGAAAAACTAAAATTAATTAATAAATATTTAAACTAACTTACTTATCAGAAATTGGAATCGAATAGTGGCAAAATATGCCACAAGTTATCGACTTATATCATAATAAATTGACTTTCCCAAATCATTCTTAAAAATCATATAATTAATAAGTATTTAAATGTACTAAAATACTTTTTGAGCAGAAGCAACTCTTTTCTGCCATTCTCATAAATGCTTAAACAGTCGGATTTTCCGAAAAATGAAATCTCTGATTTCTGTGGCACCAACGGTTTTTCTAGAGATTTGTTTTCAAACCGTACCCAAAATCTCTAGAGATTTCTGTGGCACCCCAGTTTAAAAGTATATTATTTTAAAAATATATTTGCAGTTGAAGATCAGAAAAAAAAAATTCTCAGGGCATTCTTGCCTTCATGCCTCGTTATTCTTGTCTTTGGGCACTTATGCCAGATGAAGTGAATACCTCAAAATATTCCAGATATAGCGTACAATTTTCATTTAATTTTTTATGGTTCGGAATTTGAATTTCCAAACATATTTATTAGCGCTATGTACATATTTTTGATATATGTATGTTTAGTTGCATTGGTCAATAACTAGCTCCATACTGATTATTTAGTCGAGCTTTGCATACAATATATAGGCTTTTGTTTGCATCATACATGGACTCACACATTCTAATAGTTTTAGTTGTGCAAATGTATTTGAGCTATCAAAAACAAATTGAATTTTGTGTTAAAAATTTTGAAAATGAATGAAAAGTGGCATTGAAAAACCATGGCATGCTGCCCATAGTGAATTTCTAATTAATATTTATGAAATATCAGTCGGTAAACAATACTAGACTGCACAGCAGGACAACCAGCTGGTGGAGTCGAAGAAGAACCAGCTGAAGCGACGCGCTTTGCATAAATCAAAAACATTTGAATAATAAATACGAATTATGCATTTAATTAAGATTTGCCACGGAATTGCAAAGCAAATCTGCCAAAGCATTCAATGTGAGGCCAAGGGAGAGAGATTTGGTTAGCGTTTTGCTCAAAACATGGTACTCCAGAGCCCTACAAAGCAAACAATTTTTCCAATACTTTTTTTTTTTTTTTTTTCATCAATGGCGCAGTCTATGTGTGGGTGTGTCTGTGTATGTGTGTGTGTTTGGTTTGATTTTCATTTCTTTTGGCTGTGCTCTAAAAGCGAATGGCATCACTTTTTGTTTGTTTGTGTACATCAGTCAGAGCTGCCTGAGATCTGCTTTGGGGCAACAACAACGTCAGCGAATTCAATCTAAATGCAAATGCTTGGTGCATGGGTTCTTCTACAACACTTTTGTTCTTTTTGTCACTGATGACTAACCAACAAAAAAAAAAAACTTGAAAAAAAATCAAAACCAAAACCCACAAAAAATGAGCAATGCAAAGGTAAAACGCGACTCTGAAAGCCAATTAAGCGTTGGCATTAAAGGGAACACATAAAAGCATGCAACTTGGCCAAGATTTGGCTCTGATGTGGTTGTATTTTGGCCAACTATGCTCTCTCTAAGCCAGCTATATTTGGCTAACATGCACATTCACTTATTTAAGTACTTGACATTGTATGGAATTTTTGCAATTTTTACTTGAACTGAGCGTTGCTTAATTCAAAGCAAGAGAGAGATAAAGAGAGAATGAAAGACAGAGAGAGCGAGCAATATGGCCGACGGATATGGAAATGACAATCATGTAGTGACTTGGCCAATGCAATTGTCCTTTATGGATGCGGATATTTCTGCTGTTTTAATACAAAGCAAAGGATACGTTAAGCTTGTGCAAATGTATGTAACAGTTAGTAGAAAGTCCTTACTAATTTTAAAATGCCTTACAAAACTCAAAGCCAAAGCTGTTTTACTCTTGAAGTTCTCTTATTTCATTTGAAAATAGTACTCACCTATTTGCAAAATAATTTCTCAAATTAAACAACGTGTTTTGCCTTACGATATTTCATCATTAAAACTTTATTTAAAATTTCTACGGGATGCTCATCAGTTTTGCGAGACATTTTTTATGATGAAATCAATTTTTGAGTTAAATTTACTTAAATATCCCAGTGGCGGATCCGCGAGGGCTTTCGGGTCCACAAAAAGTCTATTCAAAAAAAAAGAATGATGTCAGTCGATTTGACTGCGAAAAAAAAAAGGATTTTTATCCCACAATCAAAGAATCCAATTTTGGTAAATTGCGCTGGTGCACAATACGTGAAATAAATTGCTGAACGCAAACATGCTGATGATTTGCTGAAAGATTCACCACCTGCATTTTCATCAAATGGCATTGAAAGGGGAGCATATTTAAATTTAACACACACCATGAATCACTCGTGAGCTTTGGAAAAGCTAAACAGCGAAAAAATCACCCTCTATATATGCATATGAGAGAATTTCCAAACTTGCTTTGAAAGCGCATGTAAGCTCAACAAACAAATCGAAGTTAAAATTTGGGTTAAAATGGGTTTGAACACAATTTTAGTCTTAATCATGAACTTAACGATAGGATAACTTGGACGTGGACTCTATACAATCAAGCATGTGAACTAAAGTTTCCACTTGAATGTTTTCAGTTATAAATTTTCAGAGTGTTCGAATGTCGGACATCCTCTTCGTAAATTTTTGTTGCTTTTGTAGTTGCACATGCTCATGTTAATATTTTCAATTCAATTGAAATTTGCTGCAACTAGCTATCTGACTTTCTCTATCACAGACCAACTCGTTTTCCCCTTCTCTCTATTTGTATCTGTATCTGTGCAAATGTTTAAGTAGTTTATGGAGTATTGCATACCGCTCGGCGCTTGTTTCTATTGCTTTAGAGGCCAATAAAAGTTTACAGCCAATCTGTGTATATCTATCTGTATCTGTGTTCAAATGGCCACTGACCACACGCACACATACACACACACACACATGTTAAGTATGTTTGACAAGAGCTTAGCTCGTCTTTTCATGCTCGCTTCATTTAGTCCACTCAACACTCTGCAAATTGATAAATTATTGTTGTCATTGCCTTGAGTCCCTTGTCTCCCATCGCCGCTCCTGCTTTTCTATATGGTATCTCAGTCGCGCACCAATCGCCACTTAAGTTACGGACTTTAGCCAAGTTAAAGTCTAAATATGCGCCTTTTGTCAAAATTCAAACTTTGAGCTCTTGTTTACTCAAATTATTTACAATTAGCTAAAATTTGTGCTTCTTCCAAGTACTGACAGCTGGCACAACAATAACAATTAGCACAAAATGATAAGTGCTTCACATAAATATTTATATATTCGCTTAGTGCGTATAAAGTGTACATGTATCTGTACTGCTGAAGTATATGAATTTATCATAAGACTAAGGCGTAGATTGAGGCTTTCAGAGTATCTTGTTGGCATCATTTTGTGCAACAAGCCATAAAATTACAATCACTTAAATCTAAGAATAACGCAAGAATTCTAATTGAGTTGTTGTTGTTGTAGTAGTTGTTGTGTCCGCATTACAAGTAAATTGCCTCTGACAAATTATTTGCAATGTTTTGGACCACACCCATTAGATTTGCATGGAATACAAACAAGTTAAAAAAAAATACATTTCCTTGTACAACAATATAAGGTTATCTAACATGGATAACAACTAGATTAAGTGGAAATATAAATTTTCTCATCATAAAATACATTTTAGTTGTGGTTGAGTCTAAAGCAAGATATTAAGTGAAATCTGAAAATGATGCACTGCAAATATCTGTCACGGGATGCTCCATATCTGCATACATACAATCCTTACTAAACAAACCATTGTGGTGTCTAAGATTTTTGTTTTAAATATCTATTCCAAAGAGCATTATAAACCAATTAGTTGTTTAAATTAAGTTTTTTTAAGAGAGAAAAATATTTTTCAAAAACTCTTCAGTGAGCACCTAAAAACAAAATCTCTACTAAAATCCCTAGTAAAAAGGTCATTCTGTGTCAACGTGCAAAACCGTCTCAAGCTAAGGAGTTGCCACCTAGTTGTGGTACTAAATAATAACATTTCGGAGTATTTAATTGTGCAGATTAATAAATGTCTTTGGTGATAAATTAAAGCAAAAAAATTATATGTTTAATTGAAAAATTGAAAAAATCATTTAGAATGAAGTGCGACGAATTAAGTGGACAGTGAAATAAATAGACGTTGCTCTTCTTTTTCACATAAGGTGGCAACGTGCTGTATGTTAGTAATGGATGTGAATGCCAATAATTTTAATTAAATGGAGTAGCAGTTTGAGGAGAAAAAGACATTATGGATAGACATTTTGAAAATCAAAAGAAAAACCAAGTTAAATGTAAACAAATTCATTCAGTCACAATGCTAATGACAGCTGAGGGCTAGTAGGGTTGTCACTCAAACTCATGTGTTGGGCGGGAAAAATATTTAAACTTATTTATCAGAAATTGGAAGCGAAAAATTACATAATATGCTACAAGTTATCGACTAATCCAATAATAATTTAATTTTCTTGGATCACTGTTAAAAAACATTTAATTAATTAATGTCTAAATGTACTAAAATTATTTTTGAACAGTTGCAACTCGTATCTGCCATTCTCGTAAAAGTGTAAACATTCGGAAGCAATTGTTCGAAAAATGAAGTCTCTGAGATTTCTTTGGCAAATACGGATTTTAATAGAGATTTGGTATCAAACCGTACCCAAAATCTCTAGAGATTTATTTGGCACCACAGATAGAAATGGTTTGAGCTTTATTTACCAAAAAAAAAAGTTCGTCAAGAGCCTTAAATCTGCAAACGTTAGCTGTAATAACAATGTCATTTGAAATTCATTAAAATCAACTCCCATTTTGCTTGATAAAAGATATGGCTATTGATACGTGTAACATCAAGCTAGGTTGAGTTGGATTGAAAATCGGCTGCCATTGATTTTCGACCAAGCAAAATATGTTGGCTAAATCATTTTAGCGTTGTCCACTTAAGCTTTTGGGTTGTATGAAGGTAACAACATAAAAATACTCACTCATTGTACTTATTATAATTATAAAATGAAAAATTGTATTCATTAAATTATTTTCCAAACATACGCATGCTGTACTCATTGCAGTTCTCCAATACATAACGCATATACTCATGTACTCATACTCGCACTCATGCTCTCTCTCCGACTCATACGCACACTTACTCATTCACTTGCACTCAAACTGCTGCAGGGCTGCTGACTACTTGCAAACTGCTTGTATCCCTTTTGAATAAATTAATGTCAAAAGTGCTTTTGCTTTTGATTTTGATTGATGATTGTGTGCAAGCGTGTGTGCTAATATGTGTGAGTCTTTGTGAGTCCTCCATTGTAGAGAACCTTAAAGAGCAGCAGCAGCGGCAGTTACAACTGAGTCGACTGAGCTGAGCTTTCTGAAGTAGCTTTCCTTCCTTTTGGCATACGGCGTGTGCGCAGCTGATGAGCGTCTGCCGCTCGCTGTATTCTTGTGCCACCAAGTGGAACTCACTGGCCCTGTGTGTGCATAGAAATTACGCATAAATAAGCAACGCATGCATAGTAAATATCTATGGGGCAACATCGATGGTGCACAATGCATGCAGGTATGCTCTGTGCAACCACATTCGAACACTGACAACGACGGAGCCATGCTGCAACTACACAGTCTCTTCTATGGGCTCATCATCTTGACAACTCGTCGTTGACAACGCCAATCCGCAGCAGCCGCAGCACCTTCAATAACAGGCGAGTCCAGGCAATGATAACCTAGAACGACAACAACTACTACAACTACAAATTAATACAGAATGGACGTGCTCGTGGAGCCAAAGGCAACCGCAGCAATGGCAGTGTGGCCGTGGCATGTTGCACGCACGTGCGCTGGCTGCCAGTTCAATATTATTCAGCTTTTGTCTGGATGCGGTCGCGCATACACACACACATACACACACGCACATCAATCAGCTGTCAGGCGCGTTTATAGCCGCCATTGTCCTCTTCAGCTGCCTTTGATGATGTAAAAATAAGCAAAATGAAAAGCTACCAGTGTTTCCTTTGTCTTTAACCAGTGGGCGTGGCACTGCCAGTGTCTCCAACTCCAACTCCGTCTCTGAAATGGAACTGGCACTGTCTCTGTTACCGTGACTCAAACTGTGACTGCGTAATCAATTACATGGCTTCATTAATCATGCAAATACTGAGGACATGCTGCTTATTGATTTTGTCAAAGTCAAACTGTTTGGAGCTACACAGTGGGCCACAAAAAACAAAAAAGAGCTGGCTGGGCGTGTCCTACGCTTGACGTCATCCCAACGACTACTGACTGTCTTATCAGGCGTGGTTTCAAAATTAATAAATTTTTTAACAAAAAGCAAAGCCAACCATAAGGCATAGATAAGCCCCAAGCTAGCTTGGCCAACTTGGCTTTGCTATCTTGGAAAAGAGGCTCTATTGTTGGTTGGCTGTTGTGATTGTGTCTAACGACATATTTGCATAATTTTGTGCGTCTTTTTGTATACACATTGGGTTAATTTGTTTTACATTTGCCTCGACTAGCAACAACAAAATACACAGAGAGAAAACACTTGGCTTACACATACAAAAGTATGTAAATTTTGCCAACTTGCTAAATTTTTAAATTGCACAAAATTTCAGCTTTTTTGGTTAAAAATGTCATTTTTTTTTGAGGATTTCTTTTATAATAAGGCTTCATATATGCATAAACGCATTAAACGCACTCAGAGACAAAGTCGGGAACAGAAATGTCTGTTCTTAAGGGTTACAAAACACACTGCCTCAGCAACACTTACTCACAACGCACGAGCATGAGTGGCAACGCTGTGCGCCAGCCTTGCCTGACTGCATTAAATATAAAAAGCCTTTGGAATTTGCCTTGTTAAATAAAATTTTATGTAAATGAATGGGAAAACGCAGCAGCCCCAGCCTCAACGCATCTTGGGGCATAAACCGAGTGCTTTGCTCGGCAAAGTGAATTTGTTGTAAATGCCAGGCTAAAACGTGCTGACGGTAATTTTGTTGCTGTCATTGCTGCTAAGTCTTTTTCATACCCTGTAACCCATAGGTTCAAGGATGTTATGGATTCGCACCATATATGTCACAGGCAGAAGTTTGTGTGGCTGACCATAAATAACAAAAAAATTACGATTTGTTCGAAATTGATTTTTTTCACAAAGTACAACGTATTTCGACATCAGAAGACTCCCCCATAATGCTAGGATCCCGGATGATACAAACATATCCGGGAGTCAAATAGATTATAATCTGACAAGAGATGCTGCTGCGATGTAGATGCAGCGAGAGAAGGTATGAGTCAAAAGAAACACATACTTAATCAACGCGGTGGGCCTAAGGCAAGCCAAGCAGCTCCTCTGTTCTTATAACTTGTATAGGTTCAAGGAAATATCCAAATTGGACAAGAATTCCCTTAAGATACTGACTGGGTTACTTCCGACATTCTGAAGACTCCGAAAACAGCTATGGACATGGTAAATTCGAACACATGTAGGTTTTGTAAAATTGAGATGGAAAACACTCAACACATACTTGCAGAGTGTGATGATTTAGTCAGAAGAGGGATACTCTCTCTGGCGCACATAAAATCTTGTTGCACGATGTTATCCATCTATAACCCCAAATAATTAAGTTTTATTCGAGAATTGGTCAGGGACTAGTAAGGAGCACAATAGACTCCATGGTGCGCAGTGCTGCTTTTTCAAACAACTTTATTATGTAAGCCTAATTAACAAACAATATTTACTTTTCAACGTAAAAGTCCCTTATTCCACTGCCGCCGCAAAGCATTTTTCTTGAATGGTTTTAGAGCGCTCAATATAAAGTTACTTAAAAAAATGTTTGGGCAGGGTATTTCGTATTCGGTGACTGCCTGGACTGATTCAATTTGTTTTTTCTTTGTTGTTGTAATAATTTCAATTTGCTCGCTTGTTGCTGTAATTTATTACATTTTAAGTGCGCACCAATCGCATTTAGTCAGAAACGCTCATTTCATTTGCTGGCGCTTCCTGCTGCTGCTGCTGCTGCTGTTGCCTTAACGCAGTCTGGCAACGTCTGGCAGCTTATGTTCCCCCTTTTTAGCTTAATCCTTACTAGCTGCCTGTTTTTGCTTAGCCTCAAAGCCAAAAGCCTTTTAAGTTTTTCACCATTTCTCTTGACATTTTATTTGCATTTACTTGGCCATTTACTTTGCCGCTTATCTGGCCAAGAGCCGCAATGTAATCGCTATTATAACTGTTTCTCTTTGGTCTGTAAATGGTAACTTAAAAAACGCTTTTTATGTGTCAAACGTTTCGTCCTTTTAAAATTTGAAATTTACGCTGATGTCGCCAACTGGTTAACTGAATGTCCAGCAGTTTGGGCTTGTAACCCAAGTGCGATAGCGTCCAGTTGGCTAATTATGTGCAGCCGTACAAGTGACTCACTCTCCATAGTTAAATGTATTCTTCTCTATATACTACTCGTACACAGTACACAGCTCCACCACTGACTGTTGCCAGCTTAGGACTTCTTAATCTTAATCTGTAGAGAAGTAAAAGCAACAACAGTGGTATAAAAACAAAAATACCATAAAGTGAGTTAGTTAACTGAATATATCTACATATAGACAAATTCCTCCAAGCTCGTGGGTGTATCATATATGTGTGTGTGTGTGTGCATTTTTATGGTTAATACGATTTTTGTAAATTGACAGCTACGTGACAGTGACAGTGACAGTGCTTATGACTTTAATGACAAAAACAACAACAACAAAAACAACAAACAAGCTGAATAAGTGCTCGCACAGTGAACCACATTGAATGAATAAATGATGCGCCGAAAGTCTCTAGACAGTTGTGAATTAGTGTTTAACTTTGGAAATATGTTCATGAAAACATTCGCTTTTGAACAGGTTTCATAATAGATGGGTAACTTCAAGAATTGCTAAAAGTAACATGAACCCAAAAAAATATATTTATTTATTTTTATTTAATTGTCTTAGTCCCTCAATTTACACAATATAGTATTGTAAACAAAGAATCTTCCTCTCTACGAAGGAAAGCGTTTCCTACAAAAAACAAATGTATATGGCCTATAGGATAATGTAATAATCAGGCATGCTCCGGAATCAGAAAAATTCAATCCGAACAATTTTATTCGGATTTGGTTTTGCGTGCTCCGGAATTAGAATTTTTTGTCGATAATTTCCTTTTTTATTTTCGATAAATGCATAAATTTCCCTCACTTTTTTCGATAAATTGACATATGGTGTGGTGTAACCAGCTCACTGCCTTTTGTTAAGAATTGGTAAACATTGCAAAAATGTAATTTATTTTCTCAATGGCTTGTTTTAAAGCTAAAAGAAGGCGTAAAAAAATGAAAGAATCATGTACTATATATTGTAATGTTTATTTTTATATTTTTTAGCATTAAATTCTTTTGGTTAAATATGCACCTACATTGTGTTTCTTGGCGCGAAATGTTTTTTGTTTGATAGAAAACAGCTGACAAGGCTGCCGCATTTTTGCACCTTTTTATTAGTACATGTTGTTTAAATTTAATTTTCATTAATATATTGCTAGTTCTTTATTATTTCATTTTTTTTAAATAAAATTACACAAAAATATCAATTTAGCAACAATGTTTATTAAATTTAAACAGGATTTAACTATTTTTGTTACAAGGGAAATTTTGCATGTTTGATACACACACACAAAACGAAAATTCGGTTTGGCTTGTATATGCTATTTTTGGGTTGTGTCAGGAAAAAAATTATTAAAAATAGTTAGCAGCTAATATAAAAATTAAAGTTGGCATAAATAGAATCTAAGAATATCACAGAATTTAAAAAAAATTATTTCTGAATAAAATTTGTGCTTTTTTAATACTATTTTGACGATTCGTTTTAATTCCACTTGCAACAAAGCAGTCGGTTTCAAAGCACATAAAAAATTCGGATTGGTGGAAATGGGAGCACCAAACATTCAGTTTCAAAACGAATCCGCATAAATTATTCGGATTCGGATTCCGGAGCACGGCTGAATGTGTCACATTCGTCAAAATCTTACCTCAAATATAATTTTGATGATCATAAAATCAGTTAATTGTAACAGACTATCATTTGGAGTCCATATAATTTAAAATTTTATGCAGAATGTTTATCTTTATAACAATTCCAAGATTTAAGTTAGGCAACCTTTTCCGGCCGCGGATCAAAATCAAGCAAAATGTGTGTATTGAAGAGATGTTTGGGTCGGAGACTTTTAAAGATGTCTCCATGGCTTTTAATACTTAGAAACTGACTTTTATAATCACTTTTAATGAAAAAAATCGTAGCATTTTTCTTTATTATAATTAGCTTTTGACAAGTTGAAAACATGAGATTTTTAGGTTTTATGTCACTATTACAAAGTGTTTACCAAATATTAATTTGATCTTAATAAATTTTTGTAAGACCTAAAAGAAAATCCCCATAACATGATCGGGACGACAAAAGCAGTCGATTTAGCCATGCTCGTCTGTCTGTCAGCAATCGCAGGCTTTCCTTTTTAGAAAACCCATCTGCGGGCAAATCTGATGAAGCCCCTCTAAAAATCAGACAGGTAGTGTTTGTAGAAAAGCTATCTTCACCAAAATCTGTACATAGACTCACGTAGGCTATAATTTGAATGAATTTTTTACGTTTTGGTGATCCCAAGAAAGAATTTTATAAATCGGTTTGGAACTTCGATAGTTATAGCCAAAAATAAAGAAGCCTTACTAAAACGACTCATTCAATATATGCTTTTAAACTTTAAGCCGAAGTCATGAACAAGCAACTTCGTGTCTGTTGCTTTGCGACGTCAGCGTCGAAATACGTCACAGCGGCAGAAAATGTTCAATACAAGCGCAAAAAAAAAATGCATATGTATATTTTGCCGACCACTGTTTTAAAGGAAGGAAGGAAAGTACAGGGTATAGTGCATTAAGGATGTCACGACTGTCCCGAAGCACGCAGGGCGCAGAGCCGCCTAGTTTATATATTATATATGAACTTCAAGTATTTGATAACTATTTTTTTTATTTTCATTCTATGCTTACAGTACTCAGCTAGATAGGGCAATAGGTATAGCTACTGTGTCACCTGATCACTTTACCATAACCATTTAGATTATTTGAATATAATTAACGTTTTATAAAAGATTTCATGTTCTCAAGCGGATTTTAATTCAGAATTTTCTTTTTTTTTGACTACTTATGATATTACATATAATAACCACTAGTTCGCATATAGCACTTAGTCTCAATAAAGCAAGCTAGTCTCTCTTGATCTTGTTTAATTCATTTTATATAGTTTAGTGATTGTTTTTAGAACAGATTGTAAATAAAATTTAGAAAAAAAATAAAATAAAATAAGTAGTTTAAATCGATCATAAGACACGACGACTTTTGTTAATTTTTTTACTTTATTTTACAGGTGATCAGCCGATATAATACTTTACGACCTCGTCTTAAAAGTGAGTATAAGAATACATGTATTCTAAAATTACCAACAAAATACTTTTTAAAAGAATTGTTTATTAAAAAAGGTTACTTCTTAAATACGTAGTAGAGCTTAAGGTATCCAGGGACTCCTCCTACTGGTTAAAAAGACTCAGATTAGTATTAGTCCAGAAATTACTGTTGTAATAATTCGATGTTCTTTGTTGGTTTGATTTGAACTACAGCAAATTGAATTTTAACCACTGTGCGGCGCCAATGTATTCACAAGCGAATTGAAATACTTGCATAAATATACATATGTATTTATTTACGTGCGACTGAGCTACTTTTTTAAGAAAAACATTAAGCCATAATCGTTGGCAGACAGAATGACTGGCTGATTGTCTGTCGGTCTGTAAGCCCTACCCCCGCCCCTCCATATACCACTTTCCCACAGAGCTCTACTCGGGTATTGTAAAAATTAATGCTGTGGCCTGTCACTTGCTTATTGGATTTTGGCTATTGGATGGAAGTACAGAACGACAACATGTGTTCATCACATGCAATTTTCGGATGCCAAATAAGAATTGACATTTGACATTTGGCTGCTTTTGACATTTGCAGCTAGCTGCATAGTGCAAAGTAATACAATTTGTATCATCGCTTAGTTACAGTTGCCACAAGGGGCAAACAGGGCACATCAAACAAATATCAGGGCTGCATCATTTGAGTTTCAATGCAAGCTGTCAAATGCATATTGCCGCCAAATTTGGCGTCAAGTATGAGAGAGGGTGATGAGGGTGACAAAAATGTGTGTGAGTGTAAGGGTTCACAAAAAAGAAACTTATAAAAAGAAGCGCAGGAAGCTTGAAAAATTGAAAACTCATAAATTATGTCAAATTAAGATGTGCAGTTGGGTTGAGTGAATCTAGATGGAGGAGCTATGACTGTGTGGATTTGTGGTGGCAAGTGTCAGGTCCACGCTGGCAATGACGCGGTCGCTGATGATGTTGACGATTATAATAATGTTTACGCTAATAATGAAGTTGAAGCCAGTGTCAAGCTCGTTCTTCATTTTGTCAGTTAAGTGGAAATGATTTTGACATTTATTAACATTCCTTTGTGTGTTGGGGAAACTCGCAAACGTACACTAATACAGGCGCAGCCAATTAAATTTCATTTTCCGTTTGTTGGCAAGTTTACATAGACCTTGGCGTTATTTATTAAAGCAGCTCTTAGCTAGATAGAGAGAGAGAGAGTAGCCAAAAAAGTATAAAAAATTCATAAATCATTTTTGCAAAAATGTCAGAGCATATTTTTATAACTGCGCAAGCGATGCCTTTATGCTAAATGCTGTACATATTTACTATAAAGTATATACTACATTATGTGTATGTTTTTTTTAGAGTTCAAAAACGAAAAAAAAAAAAAAACATAAACCTGCGGCGGCTTTTGCTTGACCAAAGCCGCCATAACTCAATGTCAATTTGGGCAACAAAAGGCAGCCCAACAGACTCAGAGTCTGTCGATTTATAGAACTTCAAACAAGGCATTTACTATGCTGTACATATATACATACTTATATATTTACGTCTCTGAAAATGTAAAATATATGTACACATACACATTTTATATTTAAGTGACGCGTCAAAACAAATATATATCAAGCAGATACACATCTGCAACTTCAAGATACATTTTCATGTGTGACTAGGTCCAAGCAGCGCGCCACTGCTGCTACACCCTGCAACCAACCCCTGTAGCCAATGCTAGGCCCCACTCTTATTTTGCATGCAGTCAGGCATCGCGTATCTGTTTTATTTTCAGCAAAATGAAAATGGAAATTCTATTATGTAAAATACGCTCAGTTTGAGCACACATCGTTTATACTATATAAACGATACATAGTACGAGTACGAGTATTTTTAAGGTAGCTGGCCGTGTGCTGCGTGTTGCTTGCAGATACAGTTTGTGCCTTCTGTTTGTCTGTCTGTCGGTCTGTCTGTTGTTGTCTCTGGCTACAATTTGTGGCTTATGCTAATTTTGATTTATTTAAATATTATTTTATTTTTGGTGTGGATTTATTTGGAGCTTGAAATGATTTGCTTTGCGTGTTGTAACTGTTCCCACAAACCCTCTTCATCCTCTTGGCTATAATTTTTCACGCACCTTCTACGTTTTGTTTTGATTTGGTTATTTGGTTTTGTGTTTTCTTGTTTTTGAGCTTGTTTGCCTTGCAATTGATTTTTCTGCCACTTGAAATATCTAATCTATGAGTTATTAGAGCAAGCTCATAAACAGATGATAATTTTGCATATTGATGCCACAAATTTGGCTCATAAATTTCTGAGCATGCCAAATTTCTGGCTGGCTACTTATAATTAAATTAGTTCTCAATTTTGCTTTGGGTATTGGCATGAATTATATATTTAATTATTATATAAATAATTAGTTTCGATTTTTTCTACATATGTTGAAAGTATTTAAGATTTTTGGTATGTATAAGGTCATTATTTGGTGGCATTTAAATCGCAGATATTTGTCAGTTTGAATCCCAAGACTCTGATATCTGTTAAAAATGACTAGTAAATTAAAACACAAAATTGTATTAAAGGCTATACAAACAATCAGTATTTAGTAGTACTTCCCATCTGCCTATGATTTTCTGGGTCATGGTAATCTTGGAAGTAACTATTAGAATTTTTAAAATTTTTGTGGCACCGCGACTTTCTTTATTAAAAAAAAAATTAAAAATAATATTACATTTTTTGCACTACCCCATAATTTTTTTTTTATTATGCATATTAGTCATATAAACAATTTTGATGCACATAATTCAGATATTAAAAAAAAAATGAATAAATAATCTATTTGATATTTTTAAAAATGCACAATTTGATGCCAATAAATTTGTGATATTATACAATATATTGTTAGCAAATTTTGGCGAAAATATTAAATTTAGCAGTAAATAATTATAAATAATGTATTTCAGAAATTTAAAAATACCAAATGTTATGCCAATAAATTTTTATTTGATAAGAAATGTTTTGCAAATTTTGGCTTAATTATAAAATTTAGCAGTTAAGAATATATTTGGCAATTTTAAAAACGTACAATTTTATGTAGATAATTTTTTTTGGTGTTAAGAAAATTTATGCAAGTTTCTTATTTTTTTAATAAACCAAAGGTAAATTAATTCCTTTTTGCCTAAGAAAATGTTTTTAAAATAAGGGGCTAAACCAAGCGCAGGAAGGTCAATGCAAATTAAAACAAGAAATCATCAAGTTGGGTACTTTATTTTGAAGCTTCATCGATAAGATTTATAAATTTGAATAAATATTTTCTTTTTTTTTTGTTATCGTAATTTTGAGTAGAGTACAATATTTTAATCTAATAACAATTTTCAAAAGTTTTTCAAAGAATACGTTTTAAGCGCATTTCTTTTATGGGCATCAAAAATACAAAATTTTTGGGTCCTACTGACCTTGCTCCATATTTAAAGGCAACAACCATCTCCACCAACTCCCTTACCTGAAGCTGTCTGTATATAAAGGCTGCCGTTTTTTCTTGGAATTTGCTCATACTTCAAAAGTAAGTATTTGCAACGAGTTAGTTGGAAAATCTGGAGGCACCCTTGGGGATTTTTTTTCCAAAACAAAGTTGCCGCCTAGACGTTTGTCTGCCAAATCTAAAAATAAAAGACAAAGCAGACAATTTCATAAGTTCTTGTTGGTTTGGTTCCGGAATTTGCTTTCTTCTTGGCAGAAAGACTTTGTGCCATACATTTCCTTCATTTCGTTAAAAATGTTCAATTTGTTATACATATGACTAATATAATAAATGTTAATGACCGTTTAAGCCACTAAGCAATTAGAATTTATATTCTGTTCTTGTTATTGACAAATTAATTTTAAAATTTAAGCGGACGCAGTAATTAATTGAAAAAAACTGTTTATAAAACAAACGCAATGTGCAATTAATTTGCCTTTTGTATTTGCATTTCTTTTCCAACACTGTTTTTATTTTTTTTCCATAAATTTACAATCATCTGTAAAAAGTAACGGCATGTGTACGTGTGTCAAACGGCAATTATGCAAATTATTTATTGTGTGAATGAAATGTAAATTTTTAATTGATTAAAAAATGGAACTGGAAATGTCGATGACGTTCAGGAACTGTGTCAATATGACCAGAACACGCAAATTGTTCTCGTGTTTGGCTTTATTAGCTGCAAAAACAAGTGGGTCGTCTATGGTCGGGACATAATGACTGTAATGTACCCTGCAACGATAAATGTACAAGATTTCTAAAACGATTAATATTTATACTGCTATACAATATTAAGGTCCCCAATATCAACAAAGATGACGCGTCTTCTGACAAAACTTCCAAGTTTCTAGATTTTTTGATTCTTTTAAAAGCAGACAACCCAGGAAAAATATTCACGCTAATTTGCTTAAAAAAATCTTTATTCATTCTTTCTTATTTTTTTTTATATCGAATTTTAGATAAAGTTTTTGCAGCTTATGACAAAAAGTATCTTTTTAAATTCCGTTTCTATATACTTGGTAAAGCCAAAATGGTTCTTCGACGATTTTCAAGAGACAAACTTTTGATTCTGCTGAAGGGTTGATCTCTAGTTGGTGTTTTTGATTGACAAACAACAAAAACTTGCGTTGCTCGAACCCAAAGAACAGTTGTCTCTACACAAATAAAAATAGTAAGGATACATCAAACCCAAGAAAATTAAATAAAGAAGTCACGGTCATTTTTGATCATCATACTTCTTTTTTTTTTACTCGCTTCATATACCCCTTCACCATTTGAGGCAGGGTATTAAAAGCGAGTGCATTACAGCAGGCTGTAACTGTAACTCAGAGAGCAACTGGGAGAGTAACTGTGACTACAGCTATAGCTGTAATACTAACGGCAACTGCAACTACAGCAAAACTGTTGACACACACGCACACAAATTGGATTTTTCAAACGAGTTGGCAGCACGTAGATTCAAAGGGGGTTAGAGTATATGACCGGGGTGTAAAGTGTCGTAGAGGCGAGCGTTGACAGTTTGCCGCTGTTTGTCACTTTTGGCACTTTTGTTATCGGACGGCTTGTTGGCATGTTTGCCTGCCAGCCTAGTTCCAACAAGAACAATAACAAGGATAACAGCAACAACAACGACAACAACAAAAAATTGAGTAAACGAAGCAAAGAGAAAATAAAAATGCGTTCGCGCCTGTTATTTATGGCTTCGATTATCCCACACAATGGATCCAACAACACAGCATAGGTTGGCAACTCTGGCAATGATTTCAAATGCCAAAATGCTTTGAAAAAGCTGAAGCCTACAAAGCGGCGCTCAAGCAGCGCTACGTGGCAGACCGGCAATAAAACAAAACGCACAAGCTTTGGTTGGGGCAAGGGTTTTTTGTGGGTAGCAGTTGAAAGTGAATGTATTGTCAAAGGGGGAGCTGGAGCTGGAGCTGCGTGTGCTCGGATTTCGTTTTTGGGGATCGAGAGTGGGTCAAAGGCAAACATAGCGAAATTACAGAAGCGGCACAAGGACAATATATATGACAGGGAAAAGCTTGTCAGCAGCGGGAAAATCGTTCGCTTGCCTATTTTCAATAGTTGCCACGCACACTCATAAACTGCAAGAAAAAATGTACAGCTCCGGTGACGAAATCAAATAACTTCGAGTTTTTTAGCAGCGAGCTTGGACAATGGTGCCCTATGCGGCTTGAGCTAAAAGCGCTTGCGAATTATTAACGGGTTTAAAATAAATTTGACTGTACTTTTTTATTTAAATTTGATTATTTAAAATTGTTTTATAAGAAGTGTTTTGTTCTTCAACTTGTTTGCGAAATTTGCATTGACGCTGAGGCATTATATTAGTAAAAAAAAACGATCCTATGAGATCAAATTTAAAATATTATACATAGAAATGGGAGAAATATATCAGCCATTGTCATAACCAAATACAAGATATTTGAAATGAAGCCATATTTTCAATTAATAAAATAAAAATTAACAACCAATTTTTACTACTAATTTTTAATAAAAAAAATATGAAAAAAACAAAAGTTATTTTGAGATAATTTCTAATTATAATTTCATAATTGTTAATTACATCTAATATCGAGATACTTCAAAGATACCAATCAAGCACACTCAGAAATATTTTCAGGGCACCCTAATTATCAAATACACAAGGACCTCAACATATGTTATGTAAATGATGAAATTAAGCAACGTACAGAAACATACATAAACAGACTAAATTTTCATGAAAACTCATTAGCTATAAACTTATTAGATAATAGCGCAGATACTAGACGATTTTAGCGATATCATATCCTAGATCTTCCGCATAGATTCTAAATTACAACTAAGTCGGCTTAATGTTATATTGGTTTAGCTCATTGGAGTAAAGCCAATCATGTAAATCATTTTGTTAGATGTTATAAAATTTGTTGAATGTCCTTTGAACAGATTACAAATAAACAAATATAAAAAAAAAAAAAAAAAAAAAATAATTGTTAATTTTTGATCAAAAATGATTTGCAATTTAATAAAAAAAAACAATTGTTTTAAAAAATAATACAAATTTATTTTAAATTTTATTTAAAAGTTCAATTGAACAAAAATTTTCAATTTAATGAAACAAAAACCAACAAAAATTTATTATTTAAAAATGATTATTATTATGATATTTTTATTACTGTTATTAAATCAAAAACATTTTTTTTATCCTTTAATTTTTTTTTTGTATTTTTTCGATTTGTACTTTTAAATAATGCTTGCCTTTTCACATGCAATTGATCATTATGGAACCGAAATATTTTTAATTGGAAATTTCTTTATGTCTGAGCTTGGTTCGTTATGCAAACAAAATATAGCGTTTGGCACTTGGCACTTAAGGCTCACAAAAATGTGATTTTCCACGTTTCTGGAAATAGTCCCATATTTTAAAGTAGTTTTCGCTTAGTGTAGATACAACTAAACAATCAAGCGGAATTATAGAGCGACAAGGACAATCTGTGTGCGTATAAGTGTGTGTGGGTGTGTAAGTATGCCGATTTCATCGTTTGAATTATGATTTTCCATGAGCTGGCCTGAAACTTCTAGTTTGATTTTTCCTTTTCTCCTTCTCTAGATTGGTGCCGTGCTTTATATTGTTGTTGTTTTTGCCGGGTCTACCGACAAAATTTATATGCGCCACTAATGCGGGCACTTAAAATACACAAACAAAATGGCACAAACACACATACACCATATACACACACATTATATCCAAATATACATAAACACACTGATGGAAATTCGCTGGAGACTTTTGGCCCTTCCATGCGAAAATGACTGAACTGGTATCGAAAATCAAAGGTCACTTTTGGGATCAATTCAAAAGGAATTGCCGCATTCAAATCGCTGCGAGGCACTTGTGAAAACATACACATAAACACACACGCACACATTTATATATGCACCCATACATAGAAGCTTATATGACACCGTAGCTAGAGACCATGGCGACATGGCTAGCTGACTACGGCAAAACATATCTACATGTCTATCTATGTACATATATTGAAAAGGATATGGACGAGCACAGGATATGGCTGCTATAGATATTCAAACTAAATGGCGTCATCTATATGCGGCTGCTCTGAATGTACATATGTGTGTGTGTGTGTCTCTGCTGACTGTCGATAGGAAATGAATTTTAATGATTGCCCAAAAACTTTGACTATGCTTTCGTACAATGTTTTCTTTTTTTCGTTCTACACTTGCATGGGGTATATTTGCTTTGATTAGGTTTATGAAACCTGCATCAGAAGGCGGATTCGTGGTCAAACGACGTATATAGGACAAAGACAAACATCAACGGATAATAATAATTTAGTTCATCTATCTGCATCCATTTGGTTGTTACAAAAAAAAAAAAGACGAACTTGTATAGAAACATAAACAACAACAATACAAATACCCAAGCGTAGCATCAACAAAAACTTTTTATTTTAAATGCAATGGTGTTTTGGCCTAAACACCCTGCGATATTTTTATGTTTTGCATAGAAATATGTTTTAACGATATTTCTGTAAATGTGCACGTATACTATGCACTAGCGCCATCTACTGACAACAACAAACTTGCGCTATCTAGCGGATGAAGGCGTAGCCTAAAAACATTTTTCAATGGCTTAGTCCAATACAGGTGGAGAAAAGGAAATGCAAATTAAAACAGGAAAAATGTATTTGATTACATTTATGTGTAAAAATTTATATCCTATAAATGTTTGTTTACAACGGCTGGTGCTGCGGATGTCGACTTATTGGTCGAAATAGTTGATAAAATTTTCCAATAGAGATGTTTCAATGTCACTTATGTTAGAGATGTGGATACGCAACTTTTTCCTATATGGGTATAAATTTTTACATATCTCTCAAATAAAAAATATAATTAAACAACAAATTGGATAGTTTTAAATTTAGCTAGTTTTTTTACATTATAATTTGTCGGATCAATTAGTTGAGAAGAACTTCGAAGAATTTAACCAAAGTGTTAAAAATAATTATTTTGTGAAAGATATAAAGATACAAAGATATGACAAATCATAATTAAAATTTCAGTTAACATTCAACGTAAAAAAAAACATAAAAATTAATGGTAAGGCAGTTTCAGTTTTAGAGACTTTTTAAGAAGCTTAATACTTCGTGCGATTCTATGCTTGCCCAAAACTATACTTAATTAGTTGTACCTTTCTAGCCTTTTTAATAATTAGCGATGCCAAAAATACTGATTCGCATAGATTAGCTGTGGAAACGTGAACTTCAAATTGCTTTTAAAATCAGAGTTGTGTAAAGCTTAGTTGAAGTTATTCTTTCACTCCCTTTTAATTGTAGTTCACAAAGCGCTTTTCGGTTTTCAGCTTCAACTGTGGCATTGAAGACGCTACAAGTTGCCTACATTTTTATGCTCCCTGGTTGCTTTATGTGATTGCGACTCTATATTTGTTCTTTAAGCATCTCTGGGAGTCCATGAACTCCCGCTGACCTGAGAACAACTATTGTTATTATTTATGTCGTTGTCATGTCTAAATGTATCAGTTTCCACGTCTATAACGTTTCATTTGATTTTCGTTTTAAGATCGAGTTCAAGAGTTAAGGAATACTTTTAGCATTTTATGTATAAAAAATAAATAAACTTCCACATGTATTTAATTAGACAATTGATGTTGTCTGATTTCAAGCGTTTTCTATTGCCAAAGCGTTTCACTTGATTTTAAGTTAAAAACAAAGTGTTTTCGTATTATTTATTTCTTGTCACATTTCGTCGATCCAAAGTGAATTCATCTTCATTTGCCTGTACGCTTCTTAGCAATGCGATTTTAGAAATAGTGAAATTAAAACGAAAATCAAAATGAAACGAGGAACGAGCGAAGAACCAATTTGTTTTTCAAATTCAATCAAGACAGAGCAGCTACAAGTTGGTATGCCTTGCCTAAGATACATTTCTAGTCTTTTTTTTTGCTGTTGCCGCTAATGTGCTCGTATCTGCTGGTCTTGTCTGTGGCCCCTGTGATGAGGGCGTGGTCGTGTCTTGTTTTGCTCTTTGAACGAGGACAAAAAGTTTGCACATGAAATTGTTTATTTTTAGTTGCTGGCGCGTAAGTAGCTGATAACTGAGCCCTCAGACGGAATTGTGTTTTGTGCGGGCTCTAGGGCCATAACTTTTTTCTCTTCTTATTCCCTTAAATTTTGTTTTTTTTTTTTTGCCTTAATTTCTATTTGGCCAAATCGCGTGCGTCGCTTAGCTGTGCGGACTTTGCACGCCTTAGTCCCCCATATGGCTGGGCGGTTCTGGAAAATGCAAACAATTTCCACGAAATGCTGCATACAACGCCTATGCGGTTGGCCCTCAGCTGCAGTCCCTCTCCCTAACTCGAAACGCGGGTCTATTGCATTTTCAGCTGTTGGCAATATGTCAAGAATTTTCGCGCTGCGCTGCCGCCACGATTTTAAATGTCAGGAAACTGGTTCTAATTTTATTTTAAGCCAAAATGCGTGGCGCTGTGGTCGCTGCTTTTAGCCAAAGCTAATTAAAAATCAGTTTTTGTGCTAACTCTAAATGCATTTTTGTCATTTCAAATATTTGAAAAATTAATTAGATTGTTTCTAATTTTTCGTTTTTCGTTATTGTTTTTGCTCGTAGTGCTGCTAAAGTTGTGGTGGAATAGCGACCATATGGAACGCTGCTAACTGGGACGTTCGCCTGGCGCTGGCAGCTGCAGCTAATTGGTAACCAACTTCACAGATACACTCACACATACACACACACATACACGCACAACTTAATGCACTCGACTGATCTCTGCCACTTAATTGGTTTTGCTTTTTGGCCAAGGGGTTTTATACGCTTTCGCTTTCGCCAGCCATTTACTTTTAATTTGATTTCTCAATGCCGAGCGCTTATTTATATTTCTAATTAATAATTAAGCTTAGTAAAGTTTTTGTGCGTATTAAAATTACTCATACGCAGCATGTACGGCACGACTTTAACTTTCGACTTATTTTGGCATGGCTTTAAAGGGCATCATTAATTAGTTGTGTGCGGTGGCGTAGTTAGCTTTCTGCGCTTGCAAAGGGATATTCGAAAGTTTTATTTTTGATGACAGTTCTAAGTGAAAGTTTCAATTTTTGACAAGTTCTTGCCAAAAGTAGAGAAGAATTTATGTTTTCTTAAATGTACGCCTCTGGTTGTGTGTATGTGTGTGACTTGAGCATGCAACTTTTAGCTGAAAATAAATAATAAAAGTCAATGTCGACTGCTTGGACAAGAGAGAGTCGCCAAGTTTTTGGACAACTTTCAAAAAGTCATGTGTTTTAATTAAATAAGCATAGCAGTTTTCTGGGCTCCGCCCAAAAGAAACCCTAACCGAAAGAATCCTTTGCAGGCAGTCTATGCCTTTTCCTTTGTCTTGGCTATTGTATTGACATTTGTGTGGGAAACCATAGCGGTTAGCTCTTGGCAGGTATTTAAGCTTAGTGACAAAACTTAAAGCAAATACTTTGGTTAGCAGAAATGCCAAAAAAACCCAACTAAATTCAATTTTAACAATTTCCAAGTCAGTCGCTTAGTTTTAAAGCATGAAAATTAAAAAAAAAAAAAAAACAAGCAGGCAGACTTAAGATAAATTAGATATTTAATGGAAATAAAAATGTGCAAAAAATAATGAAAAACAAAAACGAGCAAGAAAGTAGAAAGCGTTAAATAATTGTGTTTGGCAGTAAAAAATGAAAAAAAAAAGATCGGAAAATTCAAACCACGAAAAGGGTTCAAAACCAAAAACTTTGGGTCACATTTGGTGCTACATTGTCGTTGTTGTTGTTGCTGGGACTGGGACTGGCAAAAAGTTAAGCGCTGAAGATTATTAATTGAAGGATTAGAATGCGGCTGACTGGTTGTTGAGCAAGCGAGCAACTAACTTCAATTTAAATTCAAATTTGCTTGGGTCCTACGAAACTTTTACTTATTGGAAATGAGCCTGCGCAATGTTTTTTTTTTTTTTTTGTAACTGTTTGTGGGTTTTTCTTGGTTGCATGGGGTCCAGCCACGTGTAAATATTTCTAGAAATTAAAAACGTTTAATTTAATTGCAGCAGCTGTTAATTTAAATTGCCAAACTTCACATAGTATTGGTGATAAATGCCACACAATTTATTCATCAAACCAAAAGATAAGCCAAGGCAAGTAAAACATTTTTGTATTAGGAAAATAAAGTAAAATTTCGTACCCTGTTGGTTTGATGATGCTCTCTCTATACGAGGCTGTTTTAGGATTTGCAGAATAATTGAAACAATGCCGTATGAAGTGCTTTTATGTTAAAAATTGTTCAGATTAATTTTAAAAAAAGGGTACTTCAGAGCGGTTCCGATTCTGTTTTAGATAGTAAACTTCGCTTGACAGTGACAGAAAGTAAAGAAACGACGAGAAATCTTTATCGAAGATCAGATGGAATAGAATTGAAAGATTTATCTTATAATAACAAAAAAGCGCAAAAAAAAGATGCATAAATAAAGTTGAGGTTGACAATTGAAAAAGAGAGTGTGCGGAACATAATAGTGAGGATTGCAAAGCGTCCAAGTCAATTTTGAATAGTAGGTTAGGTTAGGTTGAATAGGCTGCTCAATCTATAAATGAGATCACCCAGAGACCATGTGGTCCATTGTGATGCATAGCTGACGCAAGGATTATAAGAAGGGAAAAGGGCGTAGGAGGATCAAAAACTATTGGGCATTTTAAATAGTAAGTCAGTCACCTATTTTTCAACGGTTCCCTTTGGTCTTTTTTCTTATATAATTGCGGTGTTAAGTTTGTCGGGCATAAATGCCTTAAGGCAAAATTGCCCGATTAACAAAGTGAACAGTAACAGTTAGCTATTTGCAAGTGCCATATTTTTTAGTTTCGGTTTTTTTTTAAAATTATAAAAAGTTTTTGTGTGAAAAATGCTAATTAGAAGCAATATAATAGATACAATATATATATATGTATATGTATGTCGTTGTTTATGCCGGCCAAAATAAACACGCTAAATGTTTTAATTTTTTTTTTGTTCTTCCCTTTTTCGACATAGTCCTAGTCTCTGGGCACTTCGGTGAATTTCGTTGAAAAGTTCAAACATAGCTAAAGATGCGAAAATATTTATTTTGACTGTACCTTATTGTAATCCTATGGCGACTATCGCACAGCGCCGTAAACTATCCCATAAAGCTAAATATTGTGCCATCTCGAGAGCATTCCAGAAAGTGTTTACACACTAAGTACATACAAACTCTTGTCTTAAAGTTTTTGTTTTTTTTTTTTAATTTTTTGGGTTTTGGCTGTAAAATTTGAAGGTACACAAATCTGTTTAAATAATTTAAAGCGTCGCGCTGTTGATTGACAGACCGCAAAGTGGTGGAGCTGGAAAAGCGTGGGATGCTATAGGAGTCGGTGCAAAAAGGTTGGCGTCGTGCACAGGTGCCGCGTAGGATGTCAAATTTATGGCAAATGCGGCAACCGCAACCGTTAGGGTCGCGGAATAACAAAAACAAAAACAAGAGCAACAAATACAACAACAACAGACGACAAGGTAAAGCAACAGGAAGCCGCCATGTCTGTGCATTTAGTTTATTTATATGAAGCTGTCAGGACGAAAGACGTGAGAGCACAACAGAGCGAGAGCGTGAGAGCCGTGAGAAGTGGAGTGAGCAGCAAGTGGCTTGCCAAGGTTTATCCCTCTGTTACTGTTTGTTTGCCTAACGCTGTGAATGACAGTTGAGGCCGCAGTTTTTGGCATGACTGCGTTGGTGTTAGTGTGTGAGTGTGTGTGTTTGCCATGTGTTTTGCACTAAATTAGCCAAAATGGAGTAGTTTTTTATATCATTTATTAAACGGCTGCCTGAGCATGGTAGTTGCTCCACCACAGAAAGAAAGCGACAGTCTAAATGTTTGCAAAATGCTCTTTGCAGAGCTTAGTGTATGTTGGAGTGTGTGTATCTGTGTTTGTTAGTTTTTTGTTTGAATGACCCATTTGTGGGAATAGCCTGCTTCACAGCTGCTTTGCTATTCTTCCTTTTTTTTTGCCACGGTCATAGACCGAGAGTCATAAATACGCCCAAAACCAGGCTACAAAAGCCAAGCCTGTGCAATGCAGACATCATCAAAGTTGTAGCTTGCAAATGTGCAAGCCCAACAGAAAATAATAAAAAAAATTAAAACAAAAGAAATTTGCATTTGTATGTGTATTTTTCGAGTGTATGTGTGCCCGTCCGTCCTGTAAGTGGGTCAACTGGGAGCGCGTTACTTCGACTCTGCGATGGTCATAAAGTGCGTAAAGAAAATAATAGCACAGTAGAAGCTCGCTGAGAAGAATCTTTTAGAAACTGAAAACCTATGAGATTATGCCGTTGATTCTATTGAAAAAGACTCATTATCTTTTTTTTATACTATATACTATTATTGCTATATACAATATTATTCTTCATATGATTACGATTAGATCAGTTATTCAACAGCTATACTATTGTTATTTTTTCAAAAGTTACTTTTTAATTTATTTTAAATAGAAATCATCAGAAATAATAAGCAACTAGATTTTAATTTATCAATAGTGCTCATACGTTAATTTTAAATTTATAAATAAATAAAGTTTTTTGAAAATATATGTACGAATATATATTCTGAGCTGATTATTATTTTAGTTAGTTCACGTTTTCATTGGCCGTAACTAAACACTTGAATACAGTTCATGAGCCAAATGAACTAACCAACTAGAGGAGTTATTTATTTTAAGCTATGATTCTTTTTTTAAGCCATCCTTACTCCTGAAATTCACTTAACAAAATAGTGTTATATAATAATTTAACACATATGCAATTATGTTTTTACTTATTTATGCAATAACCTTAAATATTAGGAATATAGGCTGTTTTACCTCAACATTAATTAAATTAATTAATAAATAAAAACATTGCAAACTGGTTTAGTTACTGAAAAAAATTATATTTGGAAGAAAATTATTCAAAAATTCAATTAAATAAATGGAATTAAAAAAATTTTAAAATTGAGAAAGAAAATTAAATTGAAAACTAATTTCAATTCAAATAAACCTATATATTATAAATATTTTGATATATTTTTGTAATATTGAAATCGTTATAAAAGTTCAAAATTTTTTAAAGAAAAAAATTTAAATTTTTATTAAAATTTTGCACATGAAAGTGAAACTTTTTGGGATTTGAAGTTTTAAAAATTTCATAGAGTTTGATCTATGAAATCAAATTTTTAAATAAAAAAAATATAAAATCATAAAAGTCAATCTATCTAAATTTTTGAATGAATCAAATTTTAATAAAAAGTTTAAAAAGTTTTTGTTCAATATGAACTACAAATTTAAAATTTTGTAAAGCGAAAAATATAAAATGATAATAAAAATAGTAAATAAAAGCTGACTATTGATTTACTGATTTATAAAAGTCTGAATTTACTATTAGTTTTATATTATTAGAATATATGTATTGTAAAATATAAATTTATTATTGAATAAATTGTTGATGAAAAACGTAAATTATTATGAAAGTTATAAATTTAACTTTTTTAAGAACAGGTTTTAATTTTATTGAGATACATACATAACATAAAAGCCAATATCTTTGTGATTTGAAGAAATATCAGAAAAATTTAAATCTCTTATCTCTTACAATAATCGCATTTAGAATTTTTTATTAGTTTTTTTTTGGTCCAAATTAAAATGATAATTTTTTTTTTTGAAAATACAATTTCACTGTATATTGTGCAATATTGAATTTTTTTAATTCAAATTTTATATAAATTCAGAATTAATAACATACGTTAATATTATCATTAAATTATAATTTAAAAAAAATGAACTTGTTAAATAATTTTTGAATTATATATATTTCTATTTTCGCAAAAAAATTTTTGGGTTTTTGGCTTTAATATTTATGAAGTTTTCAGAAAAATTTTTAAAACCACGTTTTAATAAAAATATTTCCTGGTATAAATGTATTAATAAATCGTACATTAAGAAAAATGAATTGGATATAAAATAATTATAAAATTAATAAACAGGCATTTATAGGTATATAAATAATGCGTATAACATCAAAAATTCACAAGTTCCAAATATGAATTAATTTCATAGGAATGTTTAAGTTCGTTGTGCAATGTATATAACAAATTCAAGTTTACTCATTTGGGTATGAAAAATAATATCGCCCAAATGGCCGCAGCGGCGGGCTCTAGAGGTCCGTATGCGAACATCGCAATTTTCGATGACTTTTCTCAGCAAAACGAGTCCAATCGCGCGACTGTTGTTCTGGAGCTCGCGAATTGTTGCTGGCTTATTAGAATAAACTTAGACTCAAAAAAAAAAAATAGTCCAACGGGGTCAAATCGCACGATTTGAAGTAACCCTCCCGCCGAACTATAATATAGTGTAGTATGTAGCCCCATCTTGCTGAAACCAAACCAACGGATGGCCCACCCTGTACCTTGTTGTACATTATGAAAAGGAATTCAATAACCATAATATCAGTGTTAAAGGTTTAATTTCAGTGTATATTTGTAAGATTTATATATATACGTATCTATAAATATTTCGAAATTTTTTCGAATTTTATTTTTTATGTATTCAAACCACTTGTGGAGTAAAATTGATTGCAGTTGGCTATCTTTTACTGTAGTTCATATGAATCTGCAGTCAACTGCGAAAAACCTCAATCAATGCAATGCGACAAGCTATGGTTTGTGGGTTTTGACTTTCAGTTCGCATTTGCTCTGTTTGCCACACATTCAGGCCAAAAGTTCAATGCAAGGCGAGAATTTATTGAAATTAAAGTGAAATGCCAAAAGCACACGGAGCACAAAAAAAAAACAAGAAAGCGGAAAAAGCCAAAAAAGTCAAAAAGAAACGAACCAAAATGCACATTAAAAATTTATGTGCAACACTTTGCAAGGCGCCAACTTTGGCCAACGCGTCCTTTTGAATTTGATTAAAGTGCAAGTAAGAGAGATATATATATACTGAAAAGGGAGTGGAAGAGGTGGAGACAGTAACCTCATTATCATCATTGTTGCTTGTTGTTGCTGTTGTTGTTGTTGATATTGTTGTAGCATTATTCCTTTGGGCAGCATTGCATGAAATTTTAATTTTCATTATACTTTGTACATTTTTGCTCCATTTTCGGTATGCTCTGATGCCGCCAGTGTTGCCACCCTGCCAATTAGCATGAAAATAAATGGGCAACGTAAAGGTAAACAAATTAAGGCAATTATATTTCGTTGTCTGATTGATTTGATTTCCATGAGAGATGCGATTACCTTATTGTACCACTAAAACTCTTATCTATCAATGTTTTTCTGCTCATGATTGCCAGCTATTTGTTCTGGGCCTAATTTATACATACACATAATATATATATTATTTTTTTTTTGTTAATTAGTTAACGGCATATTGCTTGCATCGATTGTAGTTGTAGTTTTTGTTGTTGCACGTTTATTTATATGCCTTCATAATTCGTAATTCCTTAATATCCAAGTCTCCTTTGGCTGCTTTTGCTGTTACTTTCTGATAAACGCATAAAGGATATTAATGAGCTGCCTGCCGTTCATTTGTTCTGGTTGTTGTTGTTCCTACTACTTGGCCATGCCAAAACACTTAGCCAACTCAACTCGCTGAAAGGCCAACTAATTGCTTACTTAGTTACACACTTGTACACACACACACACAAACATATGAACTTAGTTATGCATAAACATACACAGATATACACACACTCAGTGTAAGCCATGAGCCGTCCATAAACTTATTGCGTATGCTAGCAAAGTGCTCGCGCATATTTCAACAAATTGCGCATACGACATGTTAAACAGCAGCACACACATGCACATATATATATAAGCTCAAAGTCAGGCAAAGTCAATGTTTTGCGCCTTATTCGTAAATGCATCAATAGTTTCTATTGTCATTACCTCTATTGTTGTAATTAATCTGGGGCATATTTTGCTTTTCATAGAGTATTATACTATCATAGTCGGAACGCAGAAATTCTGTACCATGAAGCGTAAAACCATATGTCACGTCCACCTTGTATAAGACTTAATCTTTAAATCAAATTAATTTTAATGAGAAGCTTTGACGAAGCATAATATACACCTTTAGTCTATGTTCGTTCACCTTGTGCATAAATATTTTTAATGTTTTATTTTCAACAAAATTTGCATTCCAAGGATTAAACAGACGTATTATACGAAATTCCGTATAGTGTATGCCTTGCTTAAAGATAAGTCAAACAAAATTTTCAACTATCGATAAGTCGATTATAAATCGAAATTTCACAAAATTATATAACGAGGTCGATGTAGTGCTGTAATTTTATTTTTTTTATTTTATTTAATTTACAAACTATCACTTAGAGAATAAGTTATATTTTTTAAATTGTAATTTTAAGGGGTATATGTAACTATTATTACTTGAAATGATATAAACTCAATCTGTATATGGTAAAGCTAGGACATGATTTCTTTTTAGTTTTTTTGTTGTATCGCTATTGTCCTAATAGGCCTCTTGCACAATGCAGCCACACTTAAACACTTATGTACATCTTTAATCATTTAATTACCATTGTTATATATCTTTAAAAATTCGAATTATGTATAAGATTTTTTGTCACGAGCGCTCGACTAGAGACTGTGATTAGTTTTTTATGTAATACCGCTACATTTGATTATTAATGTATATACCAAACTTGTTTGTTAAAAATAAACATAAAAAAAAGGCCTCTTGCCTGAAAATTTGAAAGATTATGTAGTCTTTTCACATAGGTATATTCAATATGAAGATTTTTATGAATTTGCTCATAACCGAGAAACCAGTGGGTGGGACTGATACCTTTAAATTATTTTTGTTTTGCTTGAAAGAATTGCTGTGCCCCCATAATTGCATAGCATATATCCACAAAGGCTTTAAAATAGCCTTGAAAATCAAACTTTGTTCTCAAAACTTAGCTGCGATTTTCTTTCAAGCAGCTAATGCATTAAATTCAAGGGACCGACTAAAAAAAAGCGATTCGTATTTTTTAATAGACTTTTTTATTTACCACTTTCAAAAGTTTCACCGTAGTGGATTTCGTTCACAAATATATAAAATTTAAAATCTTTTTTTCTTGACAGAAATCATATTATACCGTTTGAGTGGGATTGCCTTATTAACATAAACATTTTGAATTTATTGAAGCTCTTCATTTAGGCTGCTGAGTTGAAGACTTGAGGGTTTGGGTAGAAACTCAGCAGTCTCTAGCGTGAATAACCTTTTAACGTGTGCGGGTTGTGCAAAAGTTGAGCTGAGAAATCTTCTCTACTTAGCTCTCAACTCAACAGCTTCTCTTTATTGTTTAAAGAGTTGGGAGAGTCTTCATGGTACTTTAAATTATTTGTATATGTCTTAACCTAGTGAAATTAATGAATTATTTGTATAGCCAAACATATTTTGTAGCACCTAGAAATCTTTGCTTTCAGTGCTTGGTTTGGTATAACTGGTTCACCATAATGTGTTGGTTGCGCTTGCTTTAACTTGGAAACTAAGTTAATTTTTATTTAGTCCGCTTTACAGAAATCTTCATAACAAGGGTATACCAGATATGGATCTCCGAGTTAGTTTTTCTTTTTTTTTTATTCTTGTTACAACAGCTGCTAGCTTTTATCATAAATAAGCTTTTATTTACGCTCTTACACACATATATGTGTATATATATATTAACACTCATAGAAATGTTCATATGTGCAGGCGTTGAAAGTGAAATGTGTTGTAAGTGGCGCTAAAAGTATGCTGCGTGGTGTAATAATAACACGCGCTATGTTACAGCCGCCGCTTACTATCTTCGCACATATGTATTGAGAGAGGGTTGAAGAGAGTGGGGACTGTGGGGAAGAGAGTGACAGTGACAGCAGCGGTGCTTATGCTTGTCAGACGCATGCTTATGATATATCATACATGTGTGTGTATGTGAGAACACAGACAAGGCAAAAACTGCAGTAGATTGTTGTGCCTTAAAGCCATGGCATTGCTGTGGTACAACGCATCTGTCTGTGTGTGTGTGTGTGAGAGAGAAAGAGCGCGTGTGTGTGTGTCACTGTGTGATAAGAACAAGAGCTTGTCACTTAAAATCGCACTACGTACAAGCTTCTCACAGGCTTTTTCTTACTCTCCATTTGTCTGGCCGTGTGTGAGTATCTGTGTATGTGTGTCTGCGTGTATCTGTGTGACTGAGCTGACTTGACTGCAGCGCAATTTATATTTTATATTATTTTTTTTTTTTAAATTTATGTCAGCTGCTGCTGCTGCTGGCTGCCATCGCCTGCTGTTGCTGCGTCCATCAAGTAGACGCTCTAAACTCTGCACATATCCTTTATTGCCATGAGTCACACCCACTTTACAATACCCCAGCCCCCACATACATCCATCCAAAAGAGTTATGTGCTTTTGACTTTATTGAGCAAACGAATTGCACAATGCGAGGCATTTTCGTATGTTCACCGACGCCTTTTTTTTATGCGATATGCTAGCGTTAAATCTTAAGGAAATTGTGTCACATTATGATCAACATTTATGACAAACTTGAACGTTGCCACATAAATTTGTTTGTGCGTGTGTTCGTGTGAGGTTGTAGGTGTGTAGGCCGTTTTGTTGCCGCTGTTGTTAACTTAAAGATGATGAAGTGGTTGCGACAATTTGACAACCTCAAGGGCGCTCAAGGCCTCAGGTGGCAAGGAACCAAAAAATGTGTAAGCGAAAATGTATGTTAGATGTTCTTTCAAGTTAGACACAGTTTGACCTTTTGTTATGGCAGTTATGGCAAATGTTGTGTGGGAAGTTGCAAACTTGACAAAATTGAATGGTCTCAATAGATAAATAGCTAAATTGTCAAAAAGTACATATGTAAACAACAGCTGGCAAGTATTAGAAAACCAAAAATAGACATTAAGATAACGTAATCGTTTTTTTATAGAAATTTGTATATAAATTAGGATGACCCTTGAAGTTGCGTGAACAAGCAAAAAAGAAAAAAGAATTTAGCTGGAAAAACGAAAAATTTTCGGCGTGGCACAGCTTGGTCTCCCACTCAGAAAACAGATACATTTCACCAACTTTTTTAAATTCTAAGAAAATTTGCAAGATATTTTTAATGAAAAATAAAGTTTAAAATGTACGAAAAATCAGTAGAGTATAATTTAACATCAAAAGAAAATTGGCGTGTGGTCAGGAGACCCTGAACAGAAAAGAATTCCTTTCGATTATTATTTTTAAAAGCAAATAACAAATAATAAAATAATTTTTTTTTTCTGATACAAATTTCTTATGAAATGCAAATCAATAAATATATTTTGTTTTGTTTTTGGGTAAAAAAAATAAAAAAATTTGTTGTTGGTACTGAATTATTTAATTGAAATACTCAGAGCGAGAAAAAAAATAAAATTTTTTAAATGTGTTAATTAAGCCCTTTCATTTAATATTTTTTCATGACTTTATGTCCCCTGAAGCACGCCGTATTTATTGTAATGTAACGTCACATAGCCTATAACCAGCGGATAATCGAGAAGCTTCCAACAATACCTCATTTGTCAAATTATAATCGGCAGTTTAGAAGATATGAGGTAACAGACGAACATACATACATACTTATGTACATACATACCGGTCAAACACATCACCTCCCTTTTTATTTTACCATGGTCGGGAAAAAAGGTTATAACAAATTATAAACAAGGCAATTTCGGAATGAAAGCATACACTATATTACTTTAAAAACATAACAATCTTTTAGTTGAAATTAGGAAAACAACTTTCGCTGATGTTCGCTTCACATTCATCGTATATCGTCTACAGTTGAATGAAACTAACTTTAATTATACTCTTGTTTGTTGAATGCCAACAATAGTGCAGGGATAGTTCATCTGTAGCAGTGCTAACTTATTTTAGCTCCTCAATTGTTAACATATTGACTATTATGTAACAAATGATAGATACTCTTAGCTAAGCAACTTCCGGTTTGCACCTTATCGTAAATGTCAGCATTTACATGGAGAGGAAAGTGGTCACAGTTTGCAACTAACTGTTTTCCTTGGCAGCTAACAATACAAACACAAACACAAACACACACACACAATCAGAAACAAACACACGTGGTACACACACACACTCAAGCAAACCCACTTGCCACAACCACAGCAGCCACAGAGCCCGCACCATGGCAGGCTATGTCCTTCCGCAGTTGTCAATAGTTGTCAATAGTTATATAATGCTGAGACATACAGTCGATAGACAAACTCACACACGAGTGCAGATTGAAAAGTATATGGTCTAGAAAAAGAAAGAAGAAGGGACTACTACTTCTAACTAAATATAATCTTCCTGTCGAGCAATAAATGTGTTTAGTTTTACTGCAATTTTGTTATGCTTCATGTCTTGAAATTTGAAGAAAATATTTTTCCACATCCATTTTACTCAAGTTTTAAAAAACTCATGGCCATGTGGGCTGGTAGACCCGCCTCATACTTTTGTAGTGCAGATTTTCTAAAAAACAAATACACTACCGCAACTGATGCTTGGTCTATGATGGCGATAAGTTTTATCCGCACCATAAGAATTCTCTTTTTTTTAAATACTTATTATTAAGTATAAGCAATAACAAGTTTCTATATTTCCAATTGGTGCCTAATAATTTCTACTTGTTTATACCAGAACCTTACAGCCCAAAATATCTCACACATCTTTCCATGGATTTGGTATAACCAATTTTTCTGTCTGGACTGGTCCTCAACAAACATTTTTGTTTGTTTGCGACGGTGCACAGTTCCCATAAATATCGCCAAACTATTATTGATTTCATGTGCAGAAACTTTATTAGTGACCCTCGTTAGGGTTTTTTAATTTACTTAAGGTAAATCTACCACTGTATTAATACCTAATAAGTGCTTGTTGTGTAATAGAAAGCTAAACAACTATTTGTAAGCAACAAAATTATTTAAAAATAGCAGCGGAAGCTCTGCCTAGACAAATATCCAAAACTTTGTCTTTTAAGTTTTTCAATGAAATTTTTCTCACAAAAGTTTTGATTAATATTGCTCATGTTGTTTGTCTGGCAGTACTGCATTTTTGCTTCGTTACTAGGTTTGCTCACCTCGTTATGGGGTACTACTGCATTTCTGTACGACAAAGTAAATACCCGTAATATGATTTCTGTTTTTATTTGTGTTTAGTATTAAAGATCAACTTTGTAAAATAGAAATACGACAAAAGACCGTCATGGAAAATGAAATAATGAAAATAATATGTTGCTTATGTAGCTTCTGAGCTACTTACTTTTCGGCCTGCCCTCGTCTTACGTACATGCTGCAAATATCAATGCCAGCAAAAGCAACAACAAGAACTATGCGATGTTTCAAAGTGTGCAAAACTAAACAGCCAAGTGATGTTTTTGCTGTTGTTCTTGCAGTTGTTGTACTCAGTCGAAAACTTTTTTAATTAGCAAATCCCTCGCTCTATATCATTAAAGTTCAAGTTGTATGGCCCTGAGTTAAATTAGAGGCAGGAGCAGCAGCTGGTGCAGAGACAGAGGCAGCAGGCGAAACAAATGAAATGACACAATGTATGGCTGCATTGCGCGGCATAGTATGAGTAGCTTGCCCCCGCCTTATCACTTGCCCACAACACTTACCCTCACCCAGCGGCGAGTTAATTAATCAGTAATAAAACACACTAACAGACTGACAAGAGCAGCAACAAATAGACACACACACACACCTATGTACAACATATGCTGCGACTTTCACATGAAAGGTGAAATTTACTAATGAGCAAAGTTTGTCTGTGGCGCCTACAAGTAGGCAATAGTAGCATACATGCGCGCACACACACAGATACAGATACATTGGGTAGATAACTGTCTGAAGGCTTGTTAATTTATGTGCAGGTGGTAACAAGGCTATCATCTCGCATACAAAGATGCACATAGACGCACACGCGTATGCCTGCCTACCTAAAGAAATAAATACATAAATGTAAATAGAGAAAGAGAAAATGAAAGGCAAACAGTAGAGAGTAAGTGGCAAGTGGAAGTTAGAATTAGATAGCACGCCACGACATACGGCCGAAAGAGCTCTGAGCCGTGATCCGTCGTGAGTTGCTCTTGAGCGTGTTTCGACAAAATGGCAGCAAAGGAACAACCTCAGCAACAACAACAGTAACAACAAGAAGCTCTAGAACATTTTGAGTTATTATCTTTTAATCAAAAAGCATCAGAATATGTTGTTGAGAGTTCATAAAAATTTATGAACTTTATATGTGCTTTTGTGTTTGTATTGGTGTATGTGTTATTTTTTCTTTATGTATACATAGGTGTGTCCCTTATTTGTGTTGCTCATTAAAAGCACAAGCAGCTACAAAAATTGTATAAATGAAAGGCGTAAATAGCTGCGGCTAACAACGCCAGCAGAGCAAGTAAGCCAGTTGTATCCAACGAATATAGACTAAAAGATACACTTGTTTGTATCTGAATGTTTTGATTAGTGTCTAGTGTGAGTTGGCTATAATGGTGGAAAACATTTGTGATTATATGATAACATAAAAATTTCAGGATATAACAATTGCACTCACAAACTGGAATTGTGTAAGGTCCTAGTCGCTCTTAGCGATGGTCCCCTTGAACACTAGTACAATACCTCTTGAGATATTTATATAAAGTATCCACTGTAATTTCGGTTATGATTATTAGCAAGTTTTACGAAATATTTATGAAACCATGGAATTAAATGATAACCACAGTTTTATTGAGTACGCCTTAACTTAGCTTTTCATAAGTTTTACCTCAGGCAATGGGAAGGTTACTACCCAAATTTCTACAAAATTCGTACAAGTTTGATAGGTTTTGAAACATAAGTTGACAGATTCTACATACCGAAATTTATGACTGCAGCTTCTTTACAGATGTATTTATCTAAACGTTGTTTTTACTGCGTCTATCTGAAAAAGGGGCATGCATTTAGTAATGCTTGACTAAAATTCCTAAAGTTCTTAAACCATTTTAATAGAACTTAAAGAAGTATTTACTTCGAAAAAACCAAACAAAAAAATCATTCGTTTTTGTTGAATTTATTTTTATTTATTTTTTTTTATTTCCTTGACATAATTACGTTATTACTAAAATATACATAATAATGTCACTCCTAGCTGGAGCATAGGGCACAATCAAAGTCTCTATACATATTTTTGTCACGGGCACTTCGTCGAATCTCATTCCACGATGAAGGTGTTGACTTTCGGCAAAAACCGAGTGCATCCATGTCTGTTTAGGTGTACCACGACGGCGGCTACCTTGTGGGTTCCACTGGATAGTCATTTTAGCTGATCGTCTATTCGTAAAATGTGGACTATCCAGGTCCACTTTCTTCTTTTGATTTCCGTTTTTATCGGGGTACTTCCCAAGCGGGTTATAAGTCCTACGTTCGCGATTATTCGGGGCCAAAACAGGCGGCAAACGATACGCAGGCATTTCTTTAAAAACGTTTGGAGCTTCCAAGTTTCCGATTTGAAAATACGAAGCCGTATTGAATGGGACTATTTCCTTGATTTTCAAACTTTGTCCGTGTTTCGGAACGCGACGCGAGCCTTATTGATACGTGCGGTTCTACTTCCTCACCCCCATCTTTCGAGACAATACCACACAGATAAGAGAACTCCTCAACATCTTTATTATCATTTAATTTATTTTACTAAACTTTTATTGCCTTGACTTATTCATTTATTTCTTTTCGTTTTTCTCTAGTATTAATTTGATTTTTATTTGAATATTCCAAAGTTTTTTTATTAGGACAACCTGAAGAATCTATCCAAAAAGTTAGCTTATAAATAGTTAATAATAAACGATGAACAAATCGGGCCTAAAAGATATTATAAAGATAATCCATGTATGATTTTGCGATATTTAATCACTTAGTGAAGATAGAATAATTATAGTCTCAAAAATATATATATTATCCATGACAGTGTGAAATTCGTAACTTTACATTGTATTAATTAATTATTAATTTAATTAATTTTTATTTATTTTTAACTAAGAACCCTTATGAAATAAAGCATGCAGACGCTTAAAACATTTAATAGGATAAATTTGTTCCCAAAAATAATATTATTATTATAATATTTCTACGGTTTTTAAATTTAGCTTTTAATTTAAAATTGTGCTCTGTCAATAATTTGTATTATCCGAAATCAGAAATTTTGAAAGCTAATGTTAATTTCTGAACATAATATCTTTGAAAATCATTAGAGATCTTATGTATATATATTGCAGATGTTGTAGCAGACCGATATTACTATGGCGACCTCCATTATAGGAGTCCGAATTAAGTTCATGCACATAAAATATGATCATTCTTATTTTGCAGATCACTTTTAAATTTTAATAAAAACTTAAACTACTAAAAAAAATTAGCTTTAGGTTGAACCGGTTGACCCCTGGGGGGAGTCACACATAGACTACATAGTCCTTAGTGGAAAAATTAGCTTTATACAAATTAAAAATTATTTTTTAATTTAAATTTATAAAAATCAAACCTTTTTTTGCAAAATTGTCAATAAATTAATTTAGTAAACACTTTTTTTTAATATTTTCATTTATAGAAGAAATTGTTGAGCCTTCTATATTTTCCTGCTTAGAAAACCTACTTACATTTATAAAAAGTGAAAAAAAAACTTTATACTTTAATTTAATTAGACCATAATCTTCAACGATCATTCAAGTATCTTTTTTGTGGTAAACTTTTGAAAATATTCTTCAACTAATTCGAATTTTCAAGATTTTTCTTGGTAAATATATTCTGTCTATGACATATATATTTACCGATATCTATGTTGCCCTTTGTCCTTTCTATTCAGTGTATAAAAATATGATACATACAACCGCAGTGGCATAAATTTTGTTATTTTTCGTTGTAGCAATGTTTGGTCCACTTAACCCTACGCATTGACACGCACACAAATACACACACACACGCAGACAATTACTGCCAGCTGGTTGCGTAGCTTTGTTAACAAACTCAATACAGAATGTTGCATAATTATGTGCGCGGCTTTTTGGGTTAAGGTGAACCTCATCATCACGATCAACAACATCATCACGGTTGTTATCATTGTCAGCGTCATTGTCGCGCTCATCTTTTACTCTATTAATGCAGCCACAACCGAAACCCACACCCTCACACACAGATACACTAACTAACAGATACCCACACAGAAACACTATTACCTAGGCACCCCATTGGAGTAAACAAAGCATGACACATGCGTTTGCTGCAACGCTTCGCTGACAACACCATTGGCCACATAAGCGTCCCTTGGAGGAAGGGTGTGCGGCTCGTGATGTGGTCGTGATAGGCGGGGGTTGTTTGAGAATTATCAATTTTGATGTTGTTGCCATTTTGAAGTTTAATTGTTAATGCTTGTGTCGGCCGTGAACACGCAATTAAAGAGAAGCACAACATTTGGCTAGGTGATAAAATAGTCGGGAATCCGGACGGCTCATCTTGAGTTGGTTTTTATTATTAGCAGGGACTGGCAGGAACTGACTACAGCTGTGTGTATAAACTTGGCTGCTTAATTACGGAGACACAAGCAGCTCACATTGAAACGGACCATTAATCACACTTTATCGATGGTGTAGGAGCAGCTATGAGTTGGAGACGGCGGCTTGTACCGGCTGATGGGCTCATAAAACACCCAATTTGAGTGTTGATAGGGCAAGTTCTTTGACTTCGTAGCCATTATCTTGTAACTGTTGGCCTTGGCCAACCAACGCACTTTACGAGCACAATTTGCTCGACGCGTGTAATCCATAATATAAAAGAAAATTTTATGTGCATTTTTTCATATTTTGCAAAACAAGCAGCTGTATGTATATAAGTAACTGCAGAACCCTTTTTTTTGCGCAAAGTTTTATGTATTTGCTTTGTATGTATAAATGTACTTTGTGACTCATGTTTTGTTTTGTTTGCTCTTGTTTTCTATTTACAGCAAAAAGCCCAGGAAAAAAAAACAAAATCTCGAAGATGCCGCTGAACGCAATAAAAGTGCAAATAAACATGTAAAAGGACATTAAGTTCTGTTAGGACATGCGTTCAATTTGAAGGCAAAACAAAAATACAAAGCTCAAAGACGAAAGGACGCAAAGACTCCAACTGAAGCGATATGAACAAAACATATCGCATCGTAAATGTGAGCTGAAATGTGCTTTTTATGTTCCAGGCATTGAAACAGGCAACTAAGGACTCACGTTGGCGCTTCATTAAGAAGCGGAAACGGAAATAGCCGACCGACAAAGGCAACAGCTGAGCGTGTGTGTGAGTGTGTGTATGTGCTTATATAGACGCATTGAACACGTGCCACACTCATATCAAGAGCTCATGCAGCACATGACTTGCACTTATTCCTTATATTGAGAGAGAGAGCGCAGAGAGCAAAGAGAGAGAGAGAGCAACAGTTGCAGCAATTGCTGTTGTTGTACTTAACGCCATTGTTATTTGATTATCGCTTACAACTACACACACGTACAAATACATGTATAAAAAAAAACCACACACACACACATATACACGAACATTCGACATTTTGGCTAAATTGAAGTTTTTGTTACATAAATGACGAGACGTTTTTGCGCTTGGCACGCAGCACAACAAAATGGCAGCAATGCAATTTCTAGCCACAAACGATACAACAACAACAACTGCAACAGCAGCAACAACAACTGCAACAACTACAATGCAAACCGATACAACAGCCACAACAACAACGATAACCCGATATTGGCAAGAGCAACACAATGCAAGACGAAAATCAGCAGCAGCTCCAACAAGCTGGCCTGCCACCCTTTCTGGCAGGACTCACAGAGCAAGCAGATTAATTGCCACCCAAATGCTTTGGCTGCTCCTGGTCATACTCTGTCTGCAGCTGACGCAAGCGGAGGAGGAGTCACAGGATTTTCAAAAAAATAGTAAGTACAATTAAATACTTAATAAAATGTTGAAACGGTTTTCAAAACGTGGGCATGTTTAATACTCTATTTATGGAATAACTTTTAGGTGCCATGATTCGAGTACGATCGAATTTAATCGTAGTATCTTTAAAAATTTATTGGCAAATTTGGGCATTTGATAGCTTGCTGGGATAACACATCTTATGAGGAAATATTTCTTCGGGCTTGGACTTCAAAATCAGAAATGTTCTTATTGGTGTGGGTATGTTTCATCAAGAAACTTATTTTTTTACCGTGCTTGAAAAATTTGCTCTGTGAACTTGATTTTTTTTTAATTTGATAGATAATTTTATTGCAAAGGCTTGTGATAAATATGATTCTTAGAGTGGTAGCAAAAAAGTTATCATACAGAAACCACGGTTTTTGACTTAGAACTGGGTTCCACATAATGCCATAAAATTTCAGCAACTAAGTATTTTTTGCAATTGATTTAAAAGTGGGTTGAAATAATGCTGAATAAGTTGTCTGTCTGTATTAAGCTTTAAACACTTTCAAAAATAAATAAAATAAAAAAATAAACAGACAATTTTACCAGTGTTAGGGAATTTAATGTTGCAACTGATTTAGATTGAAGTCTGTATATTAAAAACAAACGTTAGTCCATTTGCCAGTCAGTCAGTCGATCATGACTTGAAATGCAAACTAATAAAACATCACACATAATTAAATTTAATGCAAAAAGCATCAGATATCTGAAACTAAGGGGGAAGCAACCATCCATCCATACAAGAGTGTTCAAATCCGAGCATCGAAATTCAATTTACTACAAAATCCCTACGCAGATCACAGCGCGACTGCCACGGACAACAGCAGCAACAACAACTGGGTGGATGGTGGATGGTGACATCTGACAAGTAATAGAAAATGTGTCTCGTTTCGGGTAAATCCTGTCATAAATTTCGTTGCGTTGCCAGGAGCAACAAAAGGCACTGGCAGTGGATCGGTCGCTTGGTCCGGCGGACCCTAAGAAAATATGCTGATGTCGCTGTCGAATTATGATTTGTTTTCAAACGGGGCGGCACAGCAGCCTGATGCGGAGCAGCAGTGGGGTTAACCTCTGGGGAAATGAGATTTGTGTGCATGGAAACTAAGTCAGGCCGAGACTAAAACGAGTTGAGTTGCGTCGTAAAAAGCATAAGGTCCCCCCGGCACACACCACACACACACACTCAAGTCTTGTGTTGCTTGGCTATCAATGCTTTTTTTTTTTGGTAGCTCACAAATTATAAAGTTGTTTGGGCCAAAACTGCTGACGCCATGGCTTGAAACTTTTCGTTTTTCCTTCCTTGGCAGCTATTTTTTTTTTTTAACTTCGTTTCGTTTTGAAATATGTGCCAAAAATCATTTTATCTACTTTGGCTATGATTTTGCACTAGCCGAGCATGATTTGCAAGTTAGCACAAAAAAAAAAATAAAGCTACAGATACAACAACAACGACAAATAGAAAAGCAGGAAATCGAGATTCCAGCAAATCGTTGTCCATTTTGTGCAAACGTGAGCAGAGCAAGTGTTGGCCCAGTTCTTGATACACACACACTTGGCCACAATAGAAAAAGCTGCATATCGGTTTATTTTTTTATTTTTTTTTTTAGAATGGACTTAATCCAATTTTTAAATATTACCTCAATATCTTTGCTCTAACCAATATGCTTAACTTATATTTGCATGAATGTGCGTTGGCCAGGATTGCAAAACAAAACGAATTTCGGAGTTGGTGCAGCTTAATTTTGTTTCGACTTTTTAAAATGTTGATTGGCTTTGTATGCTTGAGTGTTATGGTTAAATGCTATTTGGAATAGAAACGAATATTGTGAGATGCACTCATTTTTATTTTTATTTTTTTTTTTTTGCTAAAAGTTGGTATTGCTAATTCTAGGTTATTCGGCTATTTTGCAACCCAAGTTTATACTGATTGTTTTTGCAAAAGTATCTACAACTTCTTCTGTTTGAAGCAAACATGGCACAGAACTTAAGTGTTTTCGATTCTAACAAGTAGACAGGGGTTGGGGTAAGATGCTGAAGACCTATCTCGAAACTATTGTTCTTAATTTTTGTTTTCTTATACGTAATTCCATCCATCAATTATAGTTGGAGTGTTCGCTTTGTCGTGCATAAATGCATATTGATAAAGGCCATATATCTACGAGGGTGAACATATTTAGTGTTTGGGGGGTGTTAGAAACAGCTGATTTTTGTTGCTCACGTTGTTAGTCTGGCATTTTTAGTTGTTAGGGTTGCTTACGTCATTACTCGGGTATTCTTGCCTTCATGCATTTTTGCATAGCATAGTGTCCATAAGATTGTAACTTTTTTCTATAAAGATATCTGCTAGCCTTCTGGCAGTAGTACAGAAAAGTTATTTTCTCTAAGTTATTTAAGCCTCATTGTATGTGAAATTGGGAAATATTGGATACTTTTGTCAAACACGCGATATTGCAGATGAGATCATTATGCTGAAATTTTTGAAAATACTGAAATTGCTGAAGGCTGATGTATACATAAATATATCAGCGAAATTAAGTGAAGCGGGCCACTTTTAAGGCCGACCTCTTCGTCTTTGATGATTATGGGAACATAAGTGATAGAGCCACTAGCCATTAGTAATTTGTATTGCATAATTCCTATTTTTTTATTATTATTATTTTTAATTTTCAGACTTTTCTTTGACAAGTACTATCTCGTAAACGAATAAAGATAACTACACAATGTTTTTTTCAATAATTGAATTTCAAAAAAAAAATTTTAATTTTTTAAAATATTTTTTTTTTAATTTTTTAACAATTTTTTTTTATTTCAAAAGTGATCTCCCCCTTTCTAAGAAATGGGATTAATGCCATTTTATGCGCGCAAATTCACTGCGAAAAATAAAAAGTTGGTAACTCCTATAATTATGGAAGTTAAGCCATATTTGAAAGGATAAGAGTCTTTTAACTTAGTTAAAGGTTCTTAAAGCTTTGACTTTTGAAAATAAAATCCGTATTTTTTTATAAGAAATACCATTGAATTAAAAACAAAAATGTGTTTCGAGGTTATTAAATTTAAAAAAAAATACGATACTTGAAATATAAAACAGTTAAAAGGATTGGAGTCCTCTAACGTAGATTAAGGTAAAATTTTAGCAATAACTTTTTAAAACCAAAAATCGTACTTTTATATGGGGGATACCCTTAAGAGCAGAAAATATTTGGTAAAGGAAAATAATTTTTTTTGTTGCGACAATAATTAAGAAAAAAAAAATTCTTACTTAGATATTGCATAATTTTGACGCAGCACTCATGTGATAACGAAAGCTTTTAGTTTATAAGTAAGGCTTTATATAAATGTTATAAAAAAAATAAGTAAATATTAAATCTTTTTAATAAGCCACAGCGAAGAGCTTTTGCAAATCAGTTGCGAAAAAATAATAGAGAATCTGAAAATTAAATATTGACAAAAATCTTCTCAAAACAAATTATCGGCAGAATTTGAGTCCAGGGTCAAATCTTTCCTACTAAATTTTTACTAGCCAACAAAAATTAAATGGCGTCTACTAAGCCACTCTTATATTCTATGGTTTTGAAAAAGAAACTTTATTTACAAATATACGAGGACATTTGACACTTTTCGCAAGTCAATTGCAGCTTAAAGAGGATAGATCCAACCACTATAGAATGCAGCTACAGCAGCAATAAGAATCGCTTTACGTATTAGAGTTTAGAATTTATTACGATCAAGTGTATTTTCTAGCAATAACTAAAAGCAGGATCCGATTAGGCTTCCTAGAAGTTCAGAACCCCTTGTTAATATCAGATATTTTTGGCATATTTTCAACTTATTGAGTCAGTGTAATCATACTAAGATACTTGAATTTTCCGTAGCAACCAGAACAAAAACTAAACAAGTTAAATGTGTTTTAAAATCCCTACTCCAGACTGGCTATAATATATTCCTGCATAGCTGAATGACTGTTTCCTACGAAGTATGCAACAATTTGGCTATCTATGTTGCAATTTACTTATATCTTCTATAAGTTTTACTACTGTCTGTTTTTCCAAACACATTTGCTGACGTTTTAAGTGGAAGTCAAATGTGCTGCGGAACATTTGCACATACAATTTTGCATACAAAAACAGATATAAACAAGTGACTAGTATATACATATTTACACATATGTATATGCATATATAATCATCATTTACAATATATGCATATGTGTATGCCATTTGCTTATGAGTATTGCTCACGCTGTGCCACAAAACTCAGCAGTTTTAGTTCCAAGTCCCCCTTCTATAGATAGAAGAAACACCGAGTACTTTGGCTAGGGGCTTTGGTTGTCGCATGAATATTTTCATCATAATCGTCGCTATTTTTATGTTCACAAGTTTTATTTTTTTTTATTATTTCTATGTTTGTATATAGTTTGCTATATGTACATATGTATATAAACAAATACATGGATGTGAGAGTGTGCGCTATCGAATTGAAGGCAGGCGCATTAGAAGTGTTTTATAGAGTGGAACAGAGAGACGGAGCGCAGTACTGAGTACTGATTACATACTTACAAATATGCAAATGTCATGCTGTTTTGTCTACCCCTCAAACTCTACCTCCTCTCATCTAGCTGTCGTCCTTGGCTTTATTTTGATGGGCAATCAACACGCGCAGAGAACCCAGCAAAAAAAAGATTCATAACAAGCGGCATAGGAACAACCCTACGTTAAGCCCTGGTACTCGAACTCTTTAAAACAGGCAAAAAAAAATATGTAAGGCGTGGCGGCTCAGATCACAGAGGACGCACATTAAATTACAATGAAAATATTTACACAAACATTAAAAGCATGGAACCGAACATGTCCCATAGACGAAGTAGATTCCACAGAGTCGACTCCTTCATCATCAGCGCGTCATTTGTGTACTAAATTGATTTTTTGTTAATTTTTATGAACTTCAAAGCAGATCCAACTGAAGGGTGCAACATATGTACAGTGGGATCAGAAATTATGCGGATATCTTTAAAGTTTTTTGCTCGAGAGCACAGGTTAAATTTTTGTATATGAAATACATAAACATAAATATATGCTAAAAAATTTTTTTTTATTATTTTAAATATCGTGACCAAATTTATGTCAGTCGCATTTTGTTTTAGACTAAACATTTATATGGAGTTTGATCGAAATTGGTCCACTAGCTGGCATACAAAAATTGAACCAGTTTTCTGCGCAGTCGGACTCGCACACTAGTTCTCGTCACCTTGTTAAATTCTTACCATCATGAGTATTTGCCGCTTTTGGTTTAATGATTGCTTGAATATTATTGAGTGCTACCCACAATGGAAATCAAGTCTGAAAATAATTGACGCATTTTCCTTTTCATTTACCAAGACAACAATCCAAAAGACTAAAAATTTTAACTACTCGTGACAAGGCCAATTTGAAAAAAATAAAAATAATTGTGAATAAAAATTTTTATTGTGACAATTTTAAAACTTTCATTTTGAAGCTATGCGAATAATATCTTTACTCACTGTATCTGTACGTATGTCACAGTAGAAAAAGTGTGGAAAAATTGTACAAAACATATTTACATATATATTTATTTATAAACACGCGCGTGTACGCAGTGTCAAAACAACGTCATAAGAGTTGTATCCACGGTAGCAGCAGCAGCAGTGTGGCATGCGGCATGTGGCATGAGACAGGCGGGGAAATAGGGAAGTCAAGTGCAGCAGCGCCAGCAGCTAAAAATTTCATGGTGCGTTGCATTGCGGCAGAGTCGCGCAAAGATGCAAAGTTCAATTTCACATGTAGAATATGGAAAAGGGGACCCTAGGCAGACCAAAAAACGAAAAATACGAAACTATAAAAATACAACAGAGGAAGCACATGTCACATTGCGAGTGCAACGAGTTGCAAGAGGAACAAGATGCAGTGGCAGTAGCAATGGCAGTCTTTGGTGGCAAGGGCTGCAACTGGCGCTATGCCTTGACAGGCGACAACGTCAGTGAACGGCAACAAGCTGGTTCTTGGTGGAAAAATGTGAAACAAAATATAAAAGCATTATTGGTTAGATTGGTAGATAGACAGAGTATATAAAAAATTTTATTTCAAACGCAAAATTCTGCATACCAATTTGAAATATTTTTTTTTGTGCATTTCAGCAACTCGTTTAATTTGTTTTCTTCACACACTTTGCACAACTAGGAATTCAAATGTTTTGGATTTTTTCTGAAATTGCATCGAACAAAAATTTCGTTTTAATTTCGTATAAAATTTCGACGCCAAAAGCTCACTCGACGCCTTAGTGACGTATAAGTTACATATTTTCAACTTTCGTTTCTAATTCTTTTTATGCCCTTTTATCACACTAAGTGAAACATAATAATAAAAAAAAATTTTTTTACGGAATTCTTTAAACACAAAATCCATCAGCAATAATATATAAATTAGTACTTACATTTTTTTTTGTAATAAGTTTGATTTATCTTATAATAAAAATAATTAATAACGATTTTTCATAAATTTACATCTATGGGTAACAAAAAGATTTAGTTTAAAGTTAAAAAAATATAAGGAAGATCTTAAGCATGGAATCGCTTGATGCGTCTAGAAGTACAATTGGCACGTAATTTTTATGCTTGTAAGTCCCTTTCATGTTTATAAGTTTTTGACAATCGTCTTATTTCTTATTTTTTTCATAAAAATCGCAGTTTTACCTTTTTGTGGAATTCCTCAGAGTCATCCATACCTGTTCTGAACATGGATCCCGATTGCTTGATCGATAAATCGGTATCGAAATCGAATCCAGAACAAGCATGGTAAACTGCTCAATATTACAATGCTCGAGTAATATGAAAAAAAAAAAAAAAAAATTTAAATTGAAAAAAACTTACATATATCGTTAGGTAAATGCTTCGGTTTTTTGACAGCATTCCATGCAAATAAATAAAATCGATACTAAGTGAATCTTGTAGTTTAAAATAAACCATATCCGAATATAACAGGTAGAACGAGTACTTTGCTGGTGTCGCCATCTTCAATATTTCGATACTATAAACGAGATCAGAAACAAAATTTTCCAAAAGTCATATTGTATATAGAAATAAATTTTTTCTAAAAACGTTTCCTCCACAACAGTCCGTCTTACAGACTGATTTACTTCCATGTTGTATCATTTGAAAGCTTTCCATAAATTTTTTACTGGTGGTGGAACCCTATTTGAATACAAAGATGATATAGCTAGATCATTAACTTACCATCCAAACATTGCACGCGATTTTCGGAGCTCCAAGTTAAATAAATGGCATAGGAGATTCCTAAAGAAATAGCATTCGAAAAAAGCCTTTCCTAAATAGACCAAGAGTTTAAGACAAGAAATATAAATCATTAGATGAAAGATATATTTTTTTTTTTTTAATTTTAATATTTTTTAGAATTGATTTCAACTGGTTTTATCGCATTACAATAGAGAAAAATAGTTAACGGTGTATAACTACACAAAAGCATGCATATTACGGTGGGTCAATTTTTTTCGGAATAAAGGCTCCTCGCGATTTTGATTCTATGGGTCATTCTAAGAAACTTTACCCAAGAAACTAAAGGTCTAAAGCGAATTTCAAGTAGACCAATTTTTCAAAATATTTAAAAATCGACTGGAAATTCGTTTTAGAACTATAGCTTCTTGGGCAATGTTTATTAGAATAACCCAAAGAATCAAAATCACGAAGATCCCCAGATCGTTTTTTCGGCCACATACAAATTGGCCCACCCTAATGTACATACTCCGAAGTCTGAGGTCTCATAATATTGTCCAAATTGCTTCCAATGGCATTGAATTCTTGCGCTTACAAGTTTATGTAATGCTATATTGCGCCTACTTACTGTCTTCTAGACTGGAAATGCGCCAAGATTATTATGTTTCTTAAGCCTGATATGCTGCAGACATAGTTTCTTATCGGCCGATCAGCCTGATTCCTTGTTTTCCAAATTTTTTGAAAGATTGCTGTAGCACAGAATTTTGGCTGTAACGGCGGAAAAGGTTCATGGCGTGGTGCAGAACTTACTTGACGCATTAGAGATAAATTTGAGGACAAAAGAAAATTAATATAAAACAAGCTATTGACCATGGCCGGCAAAAAATTGCTTTAACTGTCCCTCCCTACTTGCTCCTCATTTTGCTGGAGTACCTGAGACCAGTGTTCTTGCTTCTAGACTTTATACTACTTGTACTGCTGACATACCTTAACAAGGACAAGACGGGAACCCGCTGCTTCTTGTAGCTACATATGCTGAAGTTTCGGGCATTCTCTCTGGCCTTTCCCTGAACCTCTGATGGTCTTCAGGGTATGCTTGATTATATATCATCATGGACCCTGTTCCTGTGGAACATTCAGTTAAATGGCAATAAATTGGCATGCGTCCTTTTTACGCTTGGAGCTGGCCTTAACTGAGCATTCACCGGCATGCCAAATTATGCTACCCTAACTCCTTGACGGGCATCACCCAAGAAGACACTTAAAATTATTGTAGCCTTGCAATTTAATAAGAATCTCTTTATGTTAATTATTAATTGCAATAATTGCACCAACAACATATTGTATATATGTAAAGATGGTTGGTTAGCAGTGGTTGGCAGCAGGAGTTGACAGCACGGACAACAGCAGGAGTTGGCAGCACGGATGAGAGAGAAGAGTAAGAAGCAGACAGCAGTCAGCAGCCAATAATTAAGAGTAGTGACTGAGCAGTCGAAACAGTCAGTCGTCAAAGCGGTAGTCAGAGCAGCAGAGACTAAAAGTTGTTAAAGTCGTTAAAGTTGTTAAAGTCGCTAAAGTTGTTAAAGTCGCTAAAGTTGTTAAAGACGCACTAGCTTTAAGACACTGTTTTATACAATAAACTACATATATTGTGATACATATTTGTGATGTCACATTTGATGTTGTATATCGTCACATATCACATTTGTGGGCTGATTGCTCTAGGAACCCAACCATAGAGTCAGACCAAGAGATCTTTTATTTTTTAAAATCATCTTAATCATCTGGCCTACTATCATCTTTGTTACAAAAATAATATGCTAAATGAAATTATGTTATACATCATCAGAGAAAAATTGCTTAGCTCGGCAGGCTTAACTTATTTCTGCGCACTCTAAGTGCCATTAATAATCTTGCATCTTTGGACTTGTTTATGGCTTACCATAATGCAACTTGACCAACTTTAGAGAGTGCATAAAACACTACGGACTACAACAATAAGAGCATCCATTCTTATAAAGACAACAAATGCACTTAAAGTTTTCGAACACGTCTTTAACTGGCCGCACCAGTCTCATCAAGCACTTCCGGTTTAGTTCGAAATTTCAATTATGAAGCAACATGCTCTTTGGCATAGTAACACGCCCCTTGTCGCATACGTTCCGGGTCCCCTGTCTATGAACAAAAGCAATATTTGCAAGTTTTTCGTTTTCTTTTTTTTCTTACTTTATTAAACAGGAAAAATCGCTTTGCTCTATTTTCATTCGCGTTCACGCGCATTCGTGCAGATGTTTCATTTCCAGCTAACAACAGACTCAGTAGGTTGTCCAAATGGTTTGTGCGTGGTTCACTAGGGGGCTGCAGGGAAGTTATATATAATATATTATATATATATCTATGTACAGTTATAACTTACTTTGCGCTGACTACTCAAACGTGACTGTCCAAAGTTTTTCAATAAACTTTAACAAGAAAACATTAAAAAGCCACAATGGGGTTGTATTGCGCTTCCTGGTTTCTGGGGTTATTTTTTTTATATTTATTTATTTTTTCATTTCCAGTACAGTTGGGCAGCCATTTTATGCCAACAGAATGAAGAGAAAAAAAAAGTCAAAGCATCAACTCAATAAAAACGGCAAATAGTTGTGTGAAAAGTCGGCTGCCATCTTTTCTCGCTGCAGTTACAGTTTCTCCCTCCCCCATGCCTACTTTTTTTTCTGGCCTTTAGCTTAAAGCGCTTTGTGATGATTTTTTCCCGACTGCAGCTCTAAAATATAAATTTCACATAAAAAGCAAATCTATGGTACTTCCTATACTTGATGCCACCCGCAAGTTGATGATGATGACGATGCCACTGCCACTGCTGGCACTGCTCCTGCTGCTGACTGCTGTGGTTGCCACCCTCAAGTAAAATGAAATAAATATCGTTTTATGACTTTTTAACTTGTTTTTGCTGCCGCTTTGCAGTCTTCCCTTATAGCTGGCTTTAACAAGCGCAATAAATGCAACACCAAGAGTCACAGCAGCAGTTCTTGCAACAGCAGCAGCAGCAACAACAACAACAACTTGCAACAAAAGGGGGTGCTCTAAGATGTGGCATTTGCAGCTGCTTTCCTGCTGCATTTTACATACCCGACTTGACTCATATATATTAATACTCTACACGTAAGTGAATAGTATTTAAAGTTTGGGAAGGTTAAAAGAAATGTAGAGTTTCAGGAGTAGGGTTCACTTGACGTGATTTAAAAAATATAGCATGGCTTACAAAAAAACAAATAGTTTCTCATTTTATAAATCCAGAATCTCAAATATTGCAAGACAAATCAGTTTAAAGTCCTTCTCAAAATATATTCAAAATTTTCATTTTAAACTGATTTTGCAACAAACAGCAGCCACAAAATGGCCAAATATTAATATAATTTTTTGGCAAGTTTTAAGACCTAAAAAAGTTGCATATTGCATCCATCCCGAAAAAGAAGAATTTAAACTAATATAAGAAAAATTTATTTGCTAATTAATAAAAGGTTATTTGCATAAAGTAAAGGGTATAAAAAGAAATGCTAAGCCTTTGTTGCTAGGACTCTAATCCTTAAGCATATTATGGTATTATATATTTAAATTAATAAAATAAATTTAGGCTTCTATTCATTAAATGCAAATTTCTCATAATTATAAAAAGATGATTTGCATCAAACGTTGTTAGAAGAAGTTAACCAAATCTTTGCAACTTTCCATTCATTGTGAACATATTAATTATTTTTATGGTTTTAAGTCAAACATGAACAATTGTTTAATTATAATAAATAAATAAGTCTTTCCTAAATATTATATTTTTTTTTTATACACAACCTCCCAAAAAAATTAAAATGTAAAATACAGAACATTCGTTTGAATAAAAACATTTTGGATCTTTTACGATTTCGTCAAGCAGTACTTCATTTAATATATTAATAGGTTATACTTAAATGATAAGAAAAATTCGATCTTTAAATGCAACCAAAAAAAGGTTATTTCCATAAAAAAGGTTATTTGCAGCTAAAAAGATTATTTGCACTACATACGCACTAGTTAAAATTCTAGAATTATTAAAAATTGTATTTCATAGGTTACTAGAAAAAAAAGATATTTGCATATAAAGCGGTTATTTGCATACATTTTGATATAAAAAGATTATTTATCATATTAGTTTTAACCACTAAGGACTATCTAGTATATGGGTGACTCCCCCAGGGGTCAACCGGTGCCACCTATATTAGATTTATTATTTTATTTATTATCATACTATTTATTATTTTTATTATTATATTCAATACATACTAAATTTAATTGTTAAATGATAAAAAATATTGTTTTTATCAGCAACATAGATAAGATTATTTTTAATGGAAATAGGTTATTTGCATAAATTTTTAACTAAAAAGGTTATTTGCATAAAATTTCAGTCAACATTTTTTGTGAATTTTAAAAGCTAATGATCCTGAACTTAAAATTTTAATTTGTAAACTTAATGCGTTATGGCTTAAGGGGTCTATGCAGCACGGAATATTTCGCGCGGAATCGAAAAACTTCATATAAAAAAAAAATCCCATTTGGGATATCCCATTTAAATAAAAAAAAACGTCTTTTCACTTTTGATTTACTCGTGCCTACACTGCTAAATATTATTGGACACAATTTTTTTTTTTATAAGCTTTCAATAGTGCTCGTAGAATATGATCAAAATATTTCTTGTTTGATGCAGTTTCAATAAAAATGCATCGGATTACCTTTAATAAAATAAAAAACAGACTGGACGGTTAGACTAAAAAAAACTGCACCAACAAATTTTTCGAAACGATTGATATAAATCGACTCAGAAAAAAAAATCCATTTTCCGAAAATTTCTGTTTTAAACTTTAACGCTCTAAGTGCTAATCCAAAAATATTTTTATTAGGAACACTTACGAGTACACAGCGCTCTTTGGTGCAAATGTGGTTGAAAGATTTTTTAGCCAGCAGAAGATTATATTTTTAAATTAGAATTTACATTTGTTGTTTCTTCACAAATTATTCGTATATGCTGAACTTTATATTTGGGTTTGGAAAAATAGGAAAATAGGAAACATCCTAAACGATTTTACGATTCTTCTATGCAATACAAACATACAGATAACTTGAGTTAGAGGTATCTTCGATTTAAATCAGACCTTTTGAACCATTGTAACTGTGTTATGAAATATTGTCATTAAATATGCAACAGCAGTCTAGTTATTTCCTAGAAAGGAACTTCCAAAAAAATATCATTGATTTCGTTCAATTATTTGAATATAAAATAAGTAAAATAAAAGATCTATAATAAACCAGGATTTAAAAAAAAAAGAATCATTTCGATTAAACGTGATGCATATAATATAGGAGAGCATAAATACTTCGGATTCAAATTTCAAAGACAGCATTCATTCGCATTCATTTCTTATTGTCTACAACTTCCCTTTGTGCGTTGATATTTTTAGCTGGAATATTCATTTGCCTCTTACCCTACCCTCTAGGCAACCATTCAGGCATTTGCATTTTGCACTTGATTGAACGCCCCGTTTCTGAGTGCGATGAGTAATGCTTCCGTTAATCAGCAAGTTAACCAAAGACCTGCCTGCTCCCAGCATTTGCCACATGCCACTTGCCACCAAATAAAAGCCAAAAGTTGTTGGTCGGACGCTGGTTAGTCAGCCAACAAACCAGGCAAGGTGGAAATTAGTAACAAATTGAGTGACAGGGACAGCACGAATGCGAGTGACAGAGATAGAAACAGTGAATTAGTTGTTAAGAGAGGGGCCGATTAACAGCAGAGGTACCGGGGGTGTACAACAAACCGCGCCTGTTCCTGACGTCGCGTCCTCTTTTCATGCTCAATGCACAGCACGCTTGGCTGGCAAAAGGATTGGAAAAATTAACCCTTTAGGGCATGATACTCATAAAAAATTCAATTTTATGAGCAATTTTATTTTTGCCACTTTTCGTTGTCTGCACATGCCAAAATCGCATTAAAAATGCCAGCAGGCGTCCAAAACAAACCCATACAATCTTAGCTAGAAATAAAGTCAGGTTAAGAGTACAACAAATGTCCTGTACACGCGACTACACTTTAATTTTACAATGGTAAATGTTTAAGTGGGTGTGTTTAGCCGTTTTGTAAAGGTGTGCGAGTGCTGTGAGTGTGTGTGTGTGTGTGTGTGTGTGTGGGTTTGTGAGTGTTAGAAAGTTGTGATTCACACACATTGCTAAACAATTGATGACTCCTACGGAGAAAAGTGAGAAACCGAGACTTAGCGTCTAGTCAATTGGCATTTGTGTGTGTGCTTAGAATGTTTTATATACCAGGGCGGCAGAAATTTGTTATTGATTCGAAAGGGTTGCTTTTGGAGAGTTGAATTCTTTGAGTAAATTGGTCTTGAAGCTGAACATTTGCTTAGTTTTTTTTTTTTTGGCATGACAAGGTCGTGACTTTTAACCAAAAAACTGCAATTTTAGATACTCTGTGATTCAAATTTTTTAAGCAAAGACTCTATTAATTCAGCTCAGATTTGCATAAAAATAAAAACACTTCAAATAAAAAAAAAATAATTTGTCTAGAATCGGAAGGGGATGTTCAAGATCTGGCTCTCGAGTCGACTTTATGTCTTGAGGCCTAGACCAAAGCAACTCAACTTTGTCTCACTAAAGCAATTTGAAATCTTGGCTCTTAAAAGGTTGTAATATAAGTTTTTTTTCTGCGAACTAAACTGCATCTTTAAAATTGTAGAAATATTAAAAAAAATTGACTGCTTTGCATTTATTTGGGGGTAAAAGAGGGAGTTACAAAAAAAATGTCACATTTGGTTACGACGGACGGTCGGATGAATAAATGAACGGACATAATCAATTTAATTTAACTTTGGGATTCTCCGTCGTATCTTCTCTTTGTAACATACAGTTGCACTAACGTAATAAACCCATTAACAGGGTCTTCCAGCGATAAGTAGGGGCCGTTGAAGACTATCTACGGGCCGTAAGCGCACTTCTGTTTTGAAAAGGTTTAAACGTTCAATTTTATTTTCAAGTCTACGGCGCCCCCGTTTTTCCGCTTCCCACCAACAAGCCAGCTCGTTCTTTATACATATAAGATAGAATGATGCTTTTACATCGGTATGTTAATTATGTCACAAAAATTTAAATTAATTAAGTCTTATCGTATCGATGTGATAGTATCGATTTGCATTGGTATGCACTCAAAAACACAACCAAATTATTCCACAATACTTATAATGGTTTAAAAAAAATGTCAAAACAATAAAAATGCGACCGTAGTATCAAATAAAAACAGACTTAAACTCGAAAACCAGCTTGATACTTTCTTTATTTTGATTTGCGTTAGACAGAGCTCTTTTGTGTTAGTTTTAAACAATTTGAAGCCGCTTCAAAATTTGTATTTCTTCAATTAAAGAAAATCATGCCTATACAATTTTTGCTTAAGTGTTAAATGAATTTAAACTTCTATTTATTTAGTTAATTCTTTAAATTGCACACTTTCTCATTTGACCTTAGATTATAAAAAATGAATTTTTTGGAAATTATACTTTTTTTATAAAATAAGGCCAACTGAACTTAGTTGTACCCCTCAAATAAAATAAATAAATAAATAAACTAGTTCGATGGGTAGATATTTTAATGATATGTTATTAATTACTTAACGCTACTTTTTGTTGATTTCAAAAAATTTAGATCCTCTTAATTCGGAAGCGAGCTGTTTTAAAGTTGCTGCCATACTCAGCCATTAATAGTGGTTAGAAGAGAACAAAAGTATAAATTATTATTATTTTTTTCAATGAGCAAATTCTAGTAAAATGAAAAAAAAAGCCGCTAAATATTACAAATTCCGCTTCGCAGCAATATGGTCTTTGAAGCGGAATGCAACGATAAATAAAAAGTAGAAATATCTCTTTCACAAAGGATTTTATGGGTATTCGATTTAGAACTACAATTCCATACAATTTTTTATCACGAGTAGTTTCTGCAGCCCTGGTACTTATATACCTATGGCTTAACTTCCACCTAGTCGGATTTGGCTTTATTGCTGTTGCTTGTTATTTTTATCGCCACAAGGCACGCTTGCTGCTTGTTGCATGCCTGCTGCTCTTCCCTGATCGAAAGGGCGCATATGGACATATGGACGCTTGGATGGACGCACTCTCTGGAACCCCTTTGTTCATTGTTACTGCTTTGGGAGGCCGTTTATGTTTATGTTTGAACAACACGCCTTTATGATTTCTGTTTGATTGCCGCCGCCGTCGCCGTACAAAGCACCGTAACTCGTTACCCGTTCAGCCCGTCTGTGCTCAAGTTAGCGCCATTAGTCACACATGGCCAAGGCTAAAGAGTACGTAGAGTATGTTAGTATTGACTGAGTCAGCGGGGGCTGGCCATGTTTCATATTTGGCGCTCAAGTGGAAAATTGAATTTATCACTTGAATATGCCAAAAACAAGCGCCGCGCCCTTCAAACGTCAAGCGTCAAACAGCTGTCTGTCTATTGTTGCAACAGCCCCCGAGCCATGCTGTAGGGCTAATTTGCCACCGAATTCCCTGGAATTAACTGGCAAATCTATTTGAAACACGTAATCAACTCGTTTGTGCATATTTTAGACGCCCCTTGACCATTTTTTTTTTCCTGCTTTTTTGTATTTATTTTCATTTCGCTCTGTTTCATATTTGGCAACATTTTCCACTTGATGTGGCTCGTTTGTTTTTTGAGTATTGCCCAACAACCCTTTGAAGCTGGTATAAGGCCAAAATTGAAATTTTGGCTAACAGCTAATTGCAAATTAGTCACACAGCGGCATGGCCCCAAAGGGCGTATGACGGCGGAAATGGGCGTGACGCTTGCATCGTGCAACAATTTGCAATTTTGCCTAATTTGAGCAGCTAGTAGAAAATTTGCATATTTATTAAATTTTAATTTACACTTTTGATGAATTTATGTACGGCGCTTAGTTTGAATTTGCATAAAAATACATAGCATACATTGCGGCGTTTTAAAGTTGGGCTACAATTATAGAAAATACAAAAAAAATAAAAAGAAAATAGTGCAACAAATGACATAAATATTAAACATGTCAGGGCTAAATGTTGGGAAGTATATAAATTAGAGCGAGTTATGTGCAACGCTCAATGAGGCGTGTAAACACAGAGAGAAAAAAATTAGATCAATTGGAACGGTGCTCCATAGTGGGTTAAGCTGAAACCAAAAAAAAAAGTTAATAACGGCTCGAAGTTTTGTATTGTGTGTCAACATTCTGTTGTTTATTAGGCTCACATGAGTAGACAAACCAAATTTGAAAAGTGGTGCGAATGCATTTTAAATTATGATGTGCATACACAGATTAATAGGGGAAGCTCTAGAAATTTTACAATTTTATTCACTTCAAAAAAAGTTTTTGAATTTTAGTAACGAAGCATGAACTATCTACATATATAAAACATAATTGTAGACCCGGCAGAAGTTATCCTGCCCGAACGTTGACTTGTCTGGATTTAGGATTTGGTATTTTTTTTTGTTTTTGGCTTTAAAAGAATAATTTATTATTTATACTTAAAAGCTAGTGCCAGATTATAAAAGCGCGGTATTTAGGAGTCATTTAAGTCAATTCAGTCAATTTAAAAATTTGCTTGGAAATTTCGGTATATAATTCTATTCAATTTTGTTATAGGATCTTGTGTAGAGCAGGATTGCTCTAAGTTTTTGGTGCCGCGCCCACCGGTCCACTTATGACAAACCAATATTATGATATATGACAAAACAATATTCTACAAAAACGGGCATAGACAGACAGGGCTGAAATCTTCAATAAATTTTTTTTTTCTTATTATTTCAATGTTTCACTTTTACTTATTACTTGCGGTTTTTCTGCGCCTCACTATGCGGTCTTGACTGCACTCAATCAAGTTCTCGCACTAACTGAATTTTAGCCGGTCACAGTATTGACTGCAAAAGCCGCATTTCACGCAAGTGCGAGCGAGACAAAGACACAGTGCGCTAAGATCTGTTACTAGGGCGGCTGCTGGCCGAAAGCCCAGTAGAAATTTTTGGAACAGTCGGTGCGTTGCTGAACGTCATAATTTTGGTACGCAACACATAGTAAAAAAAAACTATTTGAATAATTGTCTCCAAATCACGATGATGATGACGCTTAAAATCCGACAACTCTTCTTCAAAGTTTTTAAATTTTTTTCAGTTGAAATTAGCTACATCATTGGATCGACAAACGTAGCGCGGTGGCTTATAAAAGTAAGGCCCTGAATTGAATCCTATAACAATTATTGCCCGTATCTTTTGAAGTTTTCAGCTACGCGAAGTTTCGGCTGGATACATTTTTATCACCTATGGAGGAATGGGAAAGTCAGATATGTATATGTAAAATTGTATGTTTCTGGCTTTTAAGGACTTCGATATGATGGTTGATTGTTTTGTTAAGGGTATGACCTCCCATCAACTATTTTTGCCATTTGCAATCAAAACAAGTACTCTTTTTTTCTAGCTGTTTTTTTTTGGTATAATATATAAGCAAATTTATTTAACATCAGAGTGGCCGGTTTTCAAACCGAAGATATTAATGAGCTTAATTAAAATTAAATAATTAATTAAAATCAAACACTCTTCAAGGTATTTGCTGGTGTGTAAAGAACCTCGTTGTGCGCTCTTTTTTAATTAATAATCAATCAGTTTGATCATTGTTCTCAAAAAATATTATAAAATATTATAAAGCAAAGATCTGCCATTGATCATCGCTTTTTAATTTAAAGACTTGTTATTTGCGCTATGTTTAAAGCGGATACACAATTTGAGGACAATAGTTCTTGCGTATTTCTCTCTGTGTTGGTACATAAATTTACATGTATAGTGTATGTACATTGCAGTTTAATTTATTGTTTTGTTTGGTCAACTCTCTGTTTTTCTGTTTGTCTGGTCATAAATTCTGTGCAGTTTGTCAGCTGCGTTTAATTAAAAGAATTATCTAAGTTATTGCATGCGAAAATATTTCATTTACATCAAAATGCAAATGATATCAAATCAGACAAACGCACATACTCTCTCACAGTGAAACAGAGTGGGGACACATGTAATACATATGCATGTTGTCTATTGGATATATTTGGGATTTCGTGGCATATATAAATTTTCGGCGGGTTTTGCGCCCAAAAAGCTGGCAAGTTATTTTGTCGGCCACATAAACTAAACTCAATCGAAATCGCACTTGTAAATCTAAACGTGCAACTTGTACACACATACACAGATACAGATACACAGATACACATGCTAGTGGCGCCCATAAGTATGCAGTGCCGAGCATAAAATACTACATTGCCTGATCTGTTGTTGTCTTTGTTGCTGTTGTTGTTGTTGTTGTTAATGTTGTAGTTGCTGTTGTTGTCGTAAATTTACATTTTTCGTATATAAATAACTCGGATTTTGTGCACACATAAAAACGGTGGAGCAGCCGGGAGCAGCAGCTTCAGAGCAGGACACGCATCAGTGAGAGCGAGAGAGAGAGGAGCTGCGTTGAAATGTCACAGCAACAAAATGGCGAAAGAAGCGCTAAATAAATACAAAATAAAATAGCTACAAAATGGCCAAAAACTATGCTACAAGGCAACCAATGGTATTGGCTACATAGCAAATATTACAACATTGGATGGGATCTGGTTCCTGGGTGTAAAGCGAGTGTGTTGTGGGGCCTGAGGTATCCCTATAGTACGAGTATCTTTTGCCGCGTTGGGCAATGTGTTTGCCAAAGTAAGCAAATTGAGTGCGCATCGCTTGAGTTATGACAGTTTGCCGGGCAGTGATAGAAGATGGCAATTGGATGCTGTTGCTGGAATCTATTTCAGCCATAAAATAGCACATGGTATTTCTTGTGCTATCATTGGATACTTTTAAAGGGTGTTTTTTTTTTGAATTTTTTAAAGAGCAGTGCATCTTTTGCTTAGGATATATCTACTCTTTTGAATTTCTTTATGTTCAACACTCTGCTAGCTAGCCCCTAAACCTAATCTTGCTGTTGATGTTAAAACCAATTAAATCGTACTTATTCGAAGCAATTACTGTTTTAAGGAAAATTGATCTCATTCTCTTCTTTATGAATCATCTCTTTAGAGATGGGATCGGAACGAAAATCATGCGTGGCAACCTGCTGCAGGATGAGCACAGTGGAAAACGATTTTACAATGTGTGGGGTAGATACTTAAGACGCCAAAATTCATCTGGTTATAGAATTCAATTCTCGCAAATTTTTAATGACTGCATTTTATACTGAAGTTCTAACCAAGATGAACACATTATGAAATCAATTAGATAGGCCCACAAAAAAAAATTCTATGAACTGTTCATGTGACAGGCCTAACCTTATGGTTTTTGAACTGCGGAATCCGCGTCCGAAATAAACTCCAAAAACCACAACTATATTTTTATAAGTTTTTGGGGTCACTGAATCCGAAACTGAGGCCCAAAAAACAACCCAACACTTCAGAGTTCCTATTTAAACCCGAAAATACCTCTTTTTGGGAAGCCTCCTTTTGGGATCCATGTCTAGAAAACCCCAGCACGTCAGGTTTCTGAAATAACTTCCAAAATAACTCGTTTTATGGATGTTATCGAATTCGGTTTCAGCGGCTCACAAGAACATATCCTTTTACCAGCTGACTGAATAATTAGATCTGTTTTAATAAAAATAAAGTAAACAATTTTACTGATTGTTCTTCAGTGTTTATTGAATGCAGAAGATAATATATATATATCCTCTAACATTCCTAAATATAATATAGGAATCGTTGCTCTTATAATTTAACACATTTATAAAATTTTTCTCATAAAATCTTAATTTTTAACTCAAAATTGAAGCTTATGAAGTAATTAATATTTAATTATATAGTTTTACTTAGTATTGTATAAATTTAAACTGAAAAGTTATAATGATTATTGTAATTTTGACGCAGTGTAAACCCTGCATTAGTCTTCGCAAAAAAAGCACCCTTTATAGCCATTTATTTGCCTTGGGCTGGGCCACGTAAAAATCAAAGCAATTTCTAGCTAGATTTTGGTTAAAGTGTTTGGCCATACCATATATAGTATATCTCGACATTTCATTTTGTTTATGCGCACTTTATGCTGAAATGAAAAGCGCAAGTGTCAAATACACACAGATACTCACACACACACTCATAAATTTACAGCGTTCTATATACGCTGTGCCTTCAGGCTGTCGCGCACTTGCCACTTTTGTACTTACAGTGTCTCTTTGTATGTTTGTTTGTTTCTTTATTTGTTTGTTTGTTTGGTGTAACAAATGACGTGGTGGGAAGAGGATGGGGGAAGTTGTTGATCGCACTCACAAGCACACACAAAGACACACTGAAACATACAGCGGCACTAAATCATCTAATGTTCATGCTCATTAGCAATCAATGCGCAGCTCGACAACATGGCTGCCAACACTTTACACTTGATTGCTGCCGCCTTTGAAGCACAAACAAAATGGCGCTAAATACACTCATACACACAAAAGTGTAGGGTAGAGGCAGGCTGGTGTTGGTGTGGGTTGCGTTGAAATCGAGCTGCGCGATTAACAAGCAAATTAGCATGAAATTATTTCAAAACAAGCACATAGTAAATAAATCAATTAGTAGCAAAGAAAAGCGCATGGAAAATAAAAACAAAGGGCAAGGAGTGAGCAGAGTTTTCTCTAGGGGTCGCTGGGGTTGGAACGCGGGTCGTGGCCGGCGACAGCTGCTCATTTGGTAAACAAAACAAACAAAAGCAGACAATTAAAAGCTCATACAAAGTTACAATCGCTCTCACATAGATACACACTCGCTGACACCCTCACACGCTCACACACATGTGCAGAACATATTGTGTGCAGGCCTTGCAGTCAATTGAAAAGCAAACAGTGCGTATTACATAAATGGCCAACTTAAAATGGGTCACAACCAATGTGACCAGCAGAGACAAAGTAGTGTGACCAGAGTGCAGAGTATATATAAATGCATTATGCATAAATTCACTTAAAAGTCTTTCCCAGACCTTTCAACTGCCAATGCCACCCGCGTTTCATTTGTCATGCCGAAAACATTAAATAAATGTGACTAACAACAACAACAACAGCAAATAAATAAACAACATATGCAACAGCTACAACAACTCTTGCAACTCTTGGTTGCGCTTGATGGCAAACACAGCTGCAAGCAAACACCCCGCACTGCTACACCCTTCAGCCCAATGCATACACTCATTATATTAATTATTTGTTTACGCAATGCAAACAAGCTGCAAGTTGCAAGTTGCAAGCTGCAAAGTGTTGCTTTGTCTGAAATTGACTGCATGCCTCATAAGACAGCTAAAAAATGATGTATCAAATTCTTGGAATAAGCCTTCAAATTACAGTACAGTGAGCTCTCACTAAATTGAATTACTTAATGCGCTGTCTGAGCCGGCTCCTTAAAATAATTAATTGGTTTTGGCTAAAGCCAGTCGAAACTTTTTGTCTTAAGTCCTTAAAAATTTCCTTAAACTTGCTTTAAATCAAATCCAAATACTATAGGACATGCTTGCTAAGCTAAGACAAAAAAAACGACCTGGATTAGTCTGAATGAATGAAACTTTTTTAATAAGTCTATGGCACTCATTGCACCTTTTACGAGATAGTGCCATGCAGCAAAGTGTAGATAAATGCTGCATGATAAGACTGAAAGAACGGAGCGGGCATTTGGCTCAAATGATTTTGTGTCTGGCAAAAAAGTTTAAAACTTGTTTAAAAGAGAAATAAGATGACAGTTTTTTCCATGACATCATTGCTTATTAGCAAGTGTCTAGTGTCTAGTGTAGAAATACTCTGTTCTATTGACCTTTGTCAAATTTCTTTAAAAGATTAGTTTCAAATACAATAACTTTGTACAATCTTCTTTAAATAAATAATATAAATAATCTTATTCATCTAAATGTTAAAATTAATAATAATAACAACAACAAAATATTTAAAATATTTAAAGGAACATTATGAATTTTCACATGCATACATACTATCATACACTTCAGATGCTTTTACAGCCTGGCCACTATTACCATTAACAGAGCTGCAAATCTCATTGGATTGGATACTCTATTCCAGTTGTTTTTTTTTTCAATTCTTTGACGATGCCAGCAACACGTACTTTCTTCTTCAGTTTGCGATAACAAAAGCTTAATGTCTTTTGTTTGCGCCAAGCTCTTTGCATGGCTTGTCCTATCGTGAGCTCACTGTACTCAGACATATGTGTGGCCTGAGCGGCGCCCAATTTAGCTGCTTCTTAGTCTAATTAGTCAAATCGAAGGCGGCGTCATGCGATTTTTTCAAATTAAGCGGCAGAGTCCAATGATTTCAAGCTGAGTCAGCTGCGTGCCAATGCCAAAATTAAATTCAAGAGCCCAAAAATAGAAAAAAAAATGCGAAAAAAATGTGCAGGCAATTAAAAATTGAATGTATGTATAGCGTAAATGGAGATAGTCCAGATACATATGTATCTATCTGCCTGTGCGCCCTTACTTTTTTGGCATGCGTATCTTTTAAAGTGAGCCCAATGAAAATGGGCAAAGTTGAAAGGCGGCGACAGCTTGCTGGAAATGTGGAAATGAAATACACGGCGCCCGGCAGCCAGCAACCAAATGAAATTAAAACTCTGCCGCGTCATTTCACAGCAAGACGGGCTGGCGGGGCATAGGAAATTCCCGTGGGGAGTGGCAAGTAGTGTGGCACTTTATATAGTTAGTACTGAGTATAGCCATAGCATCAACGAGCTGCTACTGAAACGACACTGATTAAAAAATTGTTTGACAAGAAATCAGGGCAACGTTTGTCTGACTGGCACAGACCAACAACTCGCAAGTAGAAGCTTTAGAGACCAGGCCAGAACCAGCAGAATCTCCATCAGCAGCACCACCATAGCCCGATTCCAACGAGTTTCGACGCGGTTGGATGATGGCTGTGGAAAACTGAAGTGTCACTGTTAATTCGGCGTAAATTTAATTGTCAGCTACAATTAAATTGATTTTCGCTCCTGTTGCTGAAGTGGCGCTAAATCAGCGTCAATTTTCACAGGCATCCTCCAGTCACTGCCAGCATGGTCGACATTATCTTCATCATTTTCATTTTTTTGGTATATAACACTGCTCTTCTACTTGGGCAGGGGGGCGTTCACAGAGGTGCATGACGCTTGTGTGGGCATGGCTGAGCGCTGTTGCCGCTATGAGGTTTTCCCATTTACGCATTAAATTTAAATTTTATTTATGGGAAAAGCATACCAAAGAAAATAATAATAAACGCCAACTAAATGAATATAAAATAACATTAAATATACATAAAAAATTAAAAATATAAAAATATTTTTGGTTTTTCAGCAGGGGTTTTTCCCCATAGTCACAGTGCTTGGATGGCTATAAATATTTGGTTATACCCAGAATACAGTGAATTCTAATTTTTTTAAATTAATTGTATGCAGAGAGGGACTTTTAATTTTAATATTTTGATGGGTTTTTTTGATGAAACAATGTGTATCGTTTTGGATTGGTTAAAGTATACTAGGTAGTAGAAATTGCTTTGAAGTACATGAAAAAAAGAAATATATTTCTATAAAACTTAATATGATTTCTTTTTTATATAAATCATTAAATACACTGTAATCAGTAAATAACGCTTTATTTGCCAAAAATAGTTGTAATAAATAAATCAATAAATGTTGTGAAGGCTTTCGTTACATGCTTCCGATTTGTCCAATGGCAAAGTATTGAAAGAAATTTTTTTAATAATACACCCAATTTTTATACCCTTTACCGTATGGTACAAAGGGTATATTGTGTTTGTGCAAGCCGAAAATGTATGTAACGTACAGAAGGAGAAGTCGGAGACCCTCCAAAGTTACCTAAAGTATGATCAGAGTGACTAGAGAAGTCGATATACCCATGTCCGTCTGTCCGTCTGTCCGTATGAACGCCTAGATCTCAGAGATGGTAAGAGCTAGAGCAACCAAACTTTCAGATAAGATCCCTTATTAATCCATAGGATACAAGTTTATTTTATTTTTTTGATATCGGGACTACATTATATAGCTCCCATAGGGGTGTTTCAGAGGACCTCGAAAAAAAGCAAAAGTTTTAGATGGATAATTCGTTTGTTTATGAAGTTTTTTAGAAACATCCAGCACTGTACCAAATTTTATCAAAATCGGTTGACTATATCATATAGGTCCCATAGGATCGATCGGTCGAAAATTTGTTTTTTGTACAAAATTCGTTGTGTTTGGTTTGTTTGTGAAGATATTGTAACCAAATTTGACATTAAGAAGTTTTTTAGAGTTCCCAAGCACTTTACCAAATTTTATCAAAATCGGTTGACTATATCATATAGCTCCCATAGGACCAACCGGTCAAAAAACGTTTTTTTTCCAAAATTCGTTGTGTTTCGTTTGTTTGTGAAGATATTGTAACCAAATTTGGCATTCAGAAGTTTTTTAGAGATCTTCAACACTGTACCAAATTTTATCAAAATCGGTTGACTATATCATATAGCTCCCATAGGGCCGATCGGTCGAAAAAAAGTTTTTGATTAATGTTGTTTATGAAGGTATCATAATCTAATTTGGCAATCAAATGTCTTTTGGTGTTCGTAAGCAATTTACCGGATTTTATTGCAAGCAGTGGTACAGGGTATCCCAAAGTCGTCCGCGCCCGACTTTAACGTACGCCATCTTTTATTTATACGGTTTTGAAATAACACGGAATTTTACACAATTTTATTCGATTTGGCACGATTAAAAAAAACTATTTGATTGAAATTTTAAAGAATTTATTTTTATTAACCTAATCTATTAGAAGTTTAGTTAAGGATTTACTTCATGTCTTTTCTAACTCGGTTTTTTTTACGCTTCTTCTGGAAATTAAAAAATTTATATGTTACTGCATAAACTATTATAATTACATATTTGAAAAAAAGGAGTTTTAAAAGTTTTAAAATCGAGCGCGAGTTTGGTTAAAAAAAAAAATTCGAAACCAAGTTCCAAAATTGTTTGCAGAGGGAGCAAAAAAAATTGAGTCAAGAAAATTTTCTCAATTTTTCAATATAGGATTTAAAAAAAATAAATAAATGCTGTTTGAACATTTTTTTGCCTTTTATTTATATTATATAAAGTTTTCGCCCGTCTGTTACTTATTCTACTCTGTAAAAAAATTTAAGTTGGAAAATAATTATTTAAATTGAAATTATATTTATTTGCAACTTTTCAGTAACTTCATTTCGCATTCTTGTAAACCTCTGGCAGGTCGCAAAGTTTTTAACTTCATTTTTTTTTTTTTAAGTATTTGCCAGAAAATTATTTTATAAGAAGCTACAACTGAATTTTAAAACTTTTTTCTTCGATACTTGACATGTCTATTCAACATATTTTGCTCAATCCATCAAATCGGTAATCCAGAAACAAAATGTTTTAAATATTCATTTCTAAAGACCTCGAATATACTTAAGCAACTATATATCGAACTTTAATATATAGGAATAGGTGAAAAACCATTCTTATACATATATTTTTAAATTTTCAAAACTTTTGTCAATTTCAGAAAGTTTTTTGTAGTATTTTATAATATCTGATTTTTGTTCGTAACATGACTGCTTATTTCGTATAGAGGACTAAATAGTATTAAATATTTAAGTTGAATCAAAATTTTACAATTATAAATTGTGTTCTATTTGTGAAAGCTGTTGCAACTATTTGCTTTTATTTTATTATTAAAAATTGTATAGACTGTTTTGCTTAAAAATTGAAATGCTGACTTCATAAAAAATTTAAAGTAAAAATTAGAAAACTGCTACAATTTGGTGACAAATAAGCAAAAGTTCTCGGCATGGAAACAAAAAATTGTTTGTTTACTTCGTCGGGCTAGATGCATAAAGGCTAAATTACCCAAGTAACAACATTAGCAAGCCTAACAACGAGGCATAATGGTAAAAATGCCAGACAACAACAATCAGTTTTTTAAAAAAAGTTTTTGTGAGAAAAATGATATTCAAAAGCATAAGTATAAAAACTTCAAATATATTAAAAAAAATTAACTTTTAACACCCTTTTACCATCATGCGTTTCTGCCCGAAAAAGTGAACGCCCCTAAGGTAAAACTTCAAACAAATCAATAAAATCAAGAAGATTGATATACAAAGTGAGCCACTTGACTTATTTTAAACAAATAGGTATTTATTCATTTAAAAACCTTGATGTAAGATAGCGCTAAGATTTATGTTTTTTGGGAACACAACTGGGAAAATCACTAAGTTCTGACACACTAGTTTAATATAAAGCTAAGAATATAAATAATTTGTTAAAAAAATACCTAGAAAAAATTCAAATTGGCATGTTTAAAAAAAAACCAAAAAAAAAACAGCAGGGTGCATTGGAGAGCATGAATTAGAAAGGGATTACATTCGAGTTTTTTAGAGCATCAATTTTTGTGATAAAACAAATTTTAAAAGCTGGCACCACAAATGTTCCTATTTAAGTGCAGCTACTGTAAAATATTTAAAATAAAATTTGGCTCTAAAGGGAATCGAAGCACTAAACAAAAAAAAAAAAAAAAAAAATACAGATATATAAAAAAAAACTGGCACAAATTCAAAAATGATTTTTACGCAATTTTACGACAAGCAGCTAAAAATACGTTGCCTCTTAGGTTGCCGCAACTATTTGTAGCTGACATGTTGTAGCTGTGTGTGTCAGCATGTGTATCTGTGAGTTACTTTTGGTTATGGCCTGCTTTTGGGAATGAGTCATACACACACACACACACAGAAAGTCAGCTGATGTTTACCTATAAAATTCTTGTTGTGCATTTTAATTGAAAATAATAAACACGCGTGTAAATAATGCAACATGTCAGCCAATTCCCATATAAAGGCAACCCTCGCAGCAACACACATACAAATACAGATGCATACACAGATGCACACACACACAAGCTTGGCCTGCCCTAGTTACGTGCGGTGTCTCTGACTGTGTTTGAGGCTTCAGTAAAACTGCTGCTGCGCTTCCTTTTTTTTCCCCCATCTTTACTGTCTTGCAGCCGCCCCTTTTGCGGGTCCTGCTGCGCGCTTTGGGCGCCAAAAACAACGACCGAGTCATGTTGCACAGCATGTGTTGCATGTTGCCTGCCACCCTGTTGTTGTTGTTGTTGTTGTTGCTGCTGCTGCTGCACTGCTGCGTTTGCAAAAATGTTTTGCTGCATACAGACGCCATATTTTACTTTTAAATGCCGTTGCCATTGCTGGCTGCCATTTTAATTTATTTGCTCATTTTCACCATTTTGCAGTTTGCCATTGCAGTTGCTGCGACACAAGTTTCTACCGCTGCCACGCCCTCTCTAACCCGCTCTCTTACGCCCTACCCACAACTCTCTTTTTTGTTAGTTGTTTGCATTGCGGTTGATTTTTATTTTTGCATTTGGTCAAAATTAAAAGCGCATAAATTTTGATAAATCATGGTCACATGTGCCAGCTGCCATTGTTTGCACCGCACAATGGGGCATGCAACACGCACACACATACACACACATAGCTCTCATAGCTCACATTGCTCTCTCACAGCTCCCTCTATCTCCTCAGCCAGCACTGCATTGTGTAATTGAAATCAAGCAATTTACGCGCCATTAGAGCCGCTGCTGAGTGCATTGCAATTAACATAAAATTAAATTGCATTTTCAGAGTATTTTAGTTGTAGTTGTTGTTGTTGCGTATTTTTCATAAATATTGTATCCACCAAGAGGCATTTAATCAATTTCAAATAAAAGTTGTTTAAATAATTATTTATTTTTTAAACGTCGTATAATATAAGAATATCATCTTGAAATTCTCTCGACAATTACAATTAAATGGTTTATTATTGCTGCAACATTAGCGGCAACAAATTGTTGTAGTTATTGTTGCAGCTGAGTTGCCATAAATATTTTGGCATTAGTGTGAGTTTCTCTGTACTGAACATAATAGGCTTAGTGGCCATGTGCTGTTGGGCTTTAAAAGCTTAAAGTGTAGTATTTAAACCTTATTTGAAACTTGGCACAACCATTAGCAACTATTATATGAAGAAGTTCCACCATATTTTACAAATCATTTCCAAACTTTTTTGTTAGTTGATTAACGTTTCAAATTACACAGAACAACAGGGATCTGCTTTTGGATGGAAAAAGTTGCAATTTATCTTAAATGAAAATTATTATTTTTAAAATACATTTATTTTTGTTATTATTTCACTTCTTTTTTTTTTGTCGATAACTTCTTAGATTTCTCTTAATTATTTCGATAAGTGCTCATATTCAAACCACATAAGAAATTCGTTTTGTCCCAATTAGAAAAAACAAAATGTGGAATCAAATCGAAACCGAATTTTTATTCGTTTTCGGTTTCTGATGCTGAATGATTTAGTTTTCAAGAAAAAAAATATCGAAAAAGATTTTTTTTATGTTAGTTGTTTATTATCCGGTCTGTTTTCATCGAAACAAATTTAATTCCAGTTTATCTTGTTTCCCTAAATTAATTTAATATCTTAGGTTTAAAACTAACCCTATACAAATTGTTTGCATATAAATTTTTACTATTGAAAACACGTCGTTGCTAAAAAAAATCAATCCGTTCTTCAAATTTTTTTGTTCATATTTTATTTGCAATCTCTCTTCAGACAATAAGTAAATTTACTAAATAATAATTAAAAAAATTAAAGGATAAAAAATGGAAAAAATTATTTTGGATTTATTTTTTTTTAATGTAAAAAATATTTGGATTTAAACCAAGAAAAATTTTGACACACAAAAACTTTTGATTTATACAAAAAAAAAAATTAATAACTGATTAACTATTAAAAATAAATTCATCTTTATAACTCTGACGTTCTTTTTTGGGTTTTTTAGATTATTAGTCAAAGAGGTTTAGCCTGATTGAACGTTTTCAACTCTGGGGTTTTTAATAATAATATTATAAATAGTTAACCATATTAAGATATACCTACTAGGGAAAATTTAAAAAACTACGAAAAACTATTGTTTATGAGGTAATTTTTGTGTATTCAAGCAAACTTAAGCCAACTTGCAATTATCTTGAATTAGTCTTGCCAAAACGCTTCCAAAATCCTTGCTGGCCAGTGTAATTTAATGATTTGTTAAACGCTTAGTTTTAAATGTATCTTACAATAACAAAAGTCCTGCCCAGCAACAGTTGCCAAAAAATAAAACGCAACGTAATGCCAAGAACAAACAATAACGAGCAATGGTAACAAAAAAAAGAAGCAACAGCTTTGCTTTAACTTCTTTTTTTTCTTCTTATTAAATCACGTAGCGTCGACAATAAGGCAAAAATACGTCCAAAAAGCGTCCAAAATGCGACAGCGAACGCATTTTAATTGAAAGCCAAGTCGGGAAATGACAAAACGGCAGCTGAAAACGGAAAACAAGATGAGGAGTCGACACCAGGAGCAAAATGAGCCCATCTTGGGTGGTGGTAGTCCGTTATGGGCTTGTTACTACTGACCTGACATTGGTGTTCTAGTATGGCTGATGCCCTTTTTCAAACAAACCGAGTGCAAAGACTTTGGCCAAGAAGTTTTATAATTGAAAATGGCGTCGCAAAATTTAATTTGAAAACTTTCACTGCCAAGTTGACCCGAACAACAGCCTGAAAACGACAACAACGTGAGCGATTTCTTATAAAATAAACTCCTCTTACGCACATACACACACACACTGACACACATACACACAAATGCAGGAATCTTTAAGATATTTCCATAAACCTATAAAAGGTGTGCCTTAAGTTTTGACTGAGGTCGTTCTTTTGTTGTTGCTCTAAAAAGGGGCAAAAGTGGTCGGGGCGCTGTCAGCTTATAAATATTATTAATAGAGCTGTGCGAAGTAAAAAAACCATAATTTTTGCTTTTTAATTTGCAGCAACTCGTATAAAAAACGTAAATATATTTCGCCTAATTGAGTCGCCAAGTGACGTAGAACTTTTTTTCTCTGGTCTTTTGGTCGAGGCGACTGGCGCCGTGTTTCTTGCTCTTTCTTTTTCGCCACCATTTTCGACAACGCAATTTGTAAAATGTTTTTTTTTTTAAATTTTTTCTTTACTGCATTTTATACTTGACATATACATAAATGTGTATATTATGTGTTTGTGTGTAGAGTACTCGTATCTACATATAGTTTGCTTAATTTTTTTTGGCTTGGCGCCTCTGAGAGAGTATAGTTGTTGGTCCGTTTATAATTTGTACAGAATAGAGTTTAAAGGTTAGTTGGTATATTAATTACTATATGTAGCATTTCAAGAAGCTAACCAATCTACATACATTTTAATACATCTCAATTATAGGGCATTTTTAATATGCAGCTTAGTTTCTATCTAAGCCCTAATTTCGAAACTTTCATTTTTTTAAGACTTTGGATCAACTTTTATTTTTTAATTAATTATACACTTAAGAACTAGGGAGTACTATCAACATTGTGCTACAACTAATATTAGATGCTTCCGTCACTCAGATTTTATTGTCTCTTACTCGTATAAAGCATCTAGCGTAAGGTTGACTTTAAAAATTGATCCCAATAAAGCTTAAGGTTTTGTAGGCCAAATAAATAGTATGAACTGCAGTGCTGTGCAGTCTCGATACAAATTTTTTTTATTTTCAACATTCTGCGTGGCCTGCGTCAAGCATTCATTGAAATGTTAGTTAGTGTCCATGATTTTAATTTTTCTCCATCTAGAACACGTATAACGATAAACTCTCTCTATCAAAAAAACAACTTTATTGCGACTTTAGCAACACAGTTTTGTACACTTTCGCACACTATTTGATAAAAAACATCTTAATTTGCGCACTTCATGCTCTCGACTTTGGCCAAAGCTAAGTACTCACACACACATACAAAAAAGTTATGCACATATGAGTATGAGCTAAGTTTGGCCAAATGCAAGCTAACTGCAAACTCTCTCTCCTCTATCAATCTCTGTGTATGCGTGTGTGTGTGTGTGTGTGTGCTTTGAAAGTTTTTCGTTTTTAGTTTTTGTTTGCCTAAAATGTTTTGCCCATGTTGGCAACCGGAAACGCACACACACACATACAAAGCCATACAAAGCGAGAAAGAGGAAAGCCAACAGCACTAGAGAAAACAAAACATGCCGGCATTTCTAATTATAAGTAAATACTCATATACATGCATATTAGCAGCACAACTGCCACCAATACATTCTCACTCAAGGCACAAAGTGTGCGCAAAAGCACTTTAAAAGTTGCTCGCACACATACTCATACAGAGACATATATGTGTATATGCTCATGTAAGGACATTTGAGTATGCAGCGCAGTATTGGCACTAAAAAAAGAAGTCAGAAAACAGGCAAAAGACACTGCAGTTTGGCGATCTAAAGATTGAATACTCTTAAAGGATATTGGTAAAATACTAATTTTATGCCAGAAAGTGCGTAAGGTTCAACATTATTTGGAAAGTGAGTTCATTTTAGCTAAAACATCTCTATAAATACAAAAGTTTTAAAGCACTATAATTACAGGGAGCAGTAAATTGTTGCTTTGTAAAGAAAAAATTGGTTTCATCTAGAGGTAGAGCAGTCTGACCAAACATTAACAATAATTTAAACACATCAGTAATTTTTTATTTTTTTTTTTGGAATACGTTTTTCTAAAAAAAAAAATGGTTAAAATAAAGATAATGTGCTGCGATAAATTCTAAACTTCTGAGCAATATATTTTCTTATACTATATTTTTTTTAAGGCATTGCTTTTGACGACAAAAGAAATTAATTTACTTATAGAAGACTTAAAAGATTTCATGTCCTTGAGTCTCAATTGACACTAGCTGCTCCTGTTATTGTTTAATTAATCTTATATAATTTACTGATTGTTTTTAGGACAGATTGTAAATAAAACTGGAAAAAAAATGTTCCTCTCCGTATTTAATGCCAAAAAACACCTGAGTATAAAATTTTAACATGGGTGGGTTAATATTTTAATCAAATCAATTGAGGGCTATAATCAAAAATTATTTAATAATTATTTTTTTTTTTTAATTTTATTTTTTGAATTTGTTTTATTTTTTTCCATAATAATACATATAATAAACTTGCTTAAAGCTGGCCACTATCCGGTATTCAGAGCAAAATATACTTAATATTTTTCTGAATTTAAAAATTTGTAAATATTTTAAGTTAAATAGAGAATTTACTGCAGCGCCATCTTTCGAATTATGACAAAACCTGTTGAACAAACAATAAGTTGTTTGAATGTGACCTTAATTCATAATACACAAAGCGTTTCTATACCAACTAAAATTTATTGTTTAATAGTTTTCCTCTATAATCTTGTATCAAAAGTAAAAAGACACTCTTTAAATAATGCCTTTTTTCTTTGCTTTTAGGAAATATCTGTTATACTTAATTGATTTGTTTCTATATAATAACTAACCGTTGAAAAGGTATCTTTATATACTATCAGTAAACTTCTTTTTGCAACTATGCCTCAAACTGACTGTTACTTAAGACAACATAGCTCAGCTTCCACTGATCTCAATAACATGAAATTTTTTAATGAAAGTGGCTAAAAAAAGTACCTTTCCAAAGGCATAGATGGTATTTAGATGACAATTTTTCTAATTTTCTGATTGATAAAGTGCTGTTTACTTTTGGACACATGTTGTTATATCAATGCTGCTGTACTAAATCATCGTGTGTTACAAAAGGCTAATTCTACAGGACATCCTTTTAAAAAATTGTTCAACTCTTAAATTTGGCCTTACAACCAAGAATATTTATAACTTCAGAATTCGCTATGATTTAATCAATCTACATTACCAATTATTTGCGACCATTTGGAATACAATGTAGACTGCTAAGGACTTTTGGACTGTACTGCTTATAAGATATATATTTTTGGACAAATTGTAACAAACGTTCAATTTCATAATAATTGGTCTATTTTGGTTATCATTATGGCATTTGCATAAATATTTGATTGGCAGTTTAGAAAAGACACGTTTTGCCAATATCTGTTTATAAACAGTAATTTAGTTTCGAAAATGCAATTCTTTAAAATATTATATTTACACGATTGCAAAAGATGGTTGCGCTTAAGTCACTTTTTATATGCCTAAGTATTTATTAAGTATACGCCAATCGGTCTCTGTTGGACCGATAGGAGCCACAAAATAGACGTAATTTCAAGTCTGTATTTTAAAATCTCTGCTTCTAAGAAACAAAATATTTTAAAATTTTTATTTGCACAACATACTTGAAGGTTTTTCTTACGTATATCCGTATATCGTTGACAAGATCCTTCCTGCCTACTTCTATATACGACAACCAAATAAACATACTCTCTGCAAGAGCATAAAAAAAAATATAAAAGATTTAAAAAAAACAAAAAAATTGCATACTGTTAGGTAGCTCTGACTATAATGCATGCTAAAAAGTGTGAGAAAGTACATTAGGGTCACTGACGACTGGAACTGGCCGTACAACAACGACAACAACAACTCGACACTGGCACAAAAAGCAACCACTTTCGCTCTCAACTTGCAACATTTTGTGGCCATTGAGGCTGTGTCGTGCCGGGGACAGCTAAGTGTGTAAATGTACATACTACTACTTCTACTCGTATGTATATAAGTGTGTACATACATACATATGTATATACTACACGTATGAGTGTGTTTGCCATAATGTACAATTTAAATGTAAACAATTTGCCAGGCCAAAGAAATGTAAGTCTGAATAAAATATTTAAAAAGGCAACAGCAGTTGAGTAGCAGTAGGGGCTGGTGTAGGGGCAGCGGCATGGGCCAAAGAAGCTGTGGCAGCCTCATATAAACGTTAGCATTTGGCAGTTGCCTTTGCTGCCTTTTTTGCACTGAATAGTGAAACTCAAATATTTATCTTGGCAATTGCCTGTAATTTAGTTTCAACTCGGCAATGCCCCATGCCGCACTTTAATATAAGTAAACTTTTCATTAGCACGTATGTTTTGTATGTGTGTGTTTATGTGTGTACTCAAGTCACATGCATTAAGTGGCGTAGAAAGCTTTTAGCTAAGGGGGTATGTGACAGTATTATATTTTACATATATTGCTTCAAACGTGTTACACTTTCCAGCAACGAAACTATAGTTTTTGTGGTTCAAAAACAAGTAGCAGATTTGGTTATAATGCTGCATAGATGCAGACATTGTCCTGCCCTAACGTTGGCCAGTATACTAAAAAAAAATGAAAAATTTTGTAATTATCTTTGAAATTTTTATTTATGATTGTTGGTTGCCTTCAAATATTACTAGGGTTTCATTCTGAAAGTATTTTGGTTCCACGCTTTCTGCTAACGTACAAAAAATTAGGATTCGGAGATCGAGATGAATAAGAAAAAAAAATCGCTCTCGAGTTAGACAACTATAATGTAAACTGATCCCAAATTGGCACCAAAAAATCTATACTGATTTTTCTGGAACTTCATCGAACCCGAATATAATTCCAGAGCCCCACTGGAAATTATATAAATTATTTCATTAAAATCGTTTGTGTTTGGTAGAGTTCAATGAAATTCACATGTATTTTAAAATTTGATGTATATACATACAATTTAATAAGTTATATCCTTAACATTTTTTAATTATTATTATGTCATAGCAAAGTGTCATATTTAAAAAGCTGTCGAAAAATGCATCTAAGCAGATTTTGGATTTAGGAAAAAAAGTTTCTTTTTTTTTGATTAAAAGCAAGTTTTTTTTGCATCGCACATATCGCACTAAACCGATTTCGATAATCAAACATAAATCTAATACGCAGCAACTTAATTTTGAAAACGAAATTTGTTGGCATTAAAAAAAAACCTGTGTAAAAAATTTCATCAGTTTTTGTTCGAAACCACTTTTGGCTGCTGCGTACTGGCCTTACCTAAAAAAGGTTTTGTGGATGGGATTACAAGAAATCTCACATGATTCTTCTCTCTACTTAATATTGATTTGTTTTTCTTTGGATAAAAATTCTTATTGGGTCTGTCAAATAAATGGAGTGGTCGAAGAAATTAATAATATAATAAAGAAAAAATTCAAATGTCAAGTCGTTCTTTTTTATTATCAAATCTTAACACAAGGGTTATTCATTTCAAAAATTTGGATTCAGAAAAAAAATGTATTTTAACTGTGTTCTGCGGTAAAATGGCGCGATGCTATAGGATGGCTCACTGACCGGGGAATTGGCAGATCAGCCAATCTCTGTTTGGCTTGAACTATTGAGTCAGAGGTAGAAACAAACGGATTCAGGGATTGAAATAAGTTCGAATATGTTTGAAGTTTTCTAATCAAGAGGTCTGGACATGAACAAACTGGGTGATTTATCCCCTTAATTAGCAACCTTTCGTATCAACGCCACTGCCACTATATATACTATATAAAGTATACATATAAATATATATATATATATATGTGTGACTGTTTGTGTTTGTAAGTACAGCTGGATATTTATGCTCATTGCTCACTAATTTTGTTTAATTAACTTTATTTTGTTTAATTGACTTTTTGTTTGTAGTCAAATGTTTCAATCAAAATATGACTATAAAAGCATATATATACATTTATAATTATCAAAAAAAAAAAAACCCCATAAAATGGCAAGTGAATTGTTGCCTGAGTTAACCGCAAAATACAAAACCGCAATGACAAACACGCACTGCGGCCGATGCGGCGTATGCGTAATGCACACTTTCACTTAAAAAAGTAATATGCAAAAAAAAAAATAAAAGAATAAATCAATTGAAACAATTTGCTGAAAACTCATAGAAAACATGCCGCAAAAATGCGTTTCTATTGAATGCCTGCCAAGTTTAATTTTGTTTTTTATTTATATCATCTGCTCATGGTGAATTGTGTTGTTTTTTGTTATTATTGTTGTTGCCACATTTGGCATGCTGCCTTCTAAACAGAATTTTATATTTTTTGCTCTTATTTATCTACTATACCATATATATGGTATATGGTTTATCGGTTTGCTCTTATTATTGTTATTTTAAACAATGCGTTAAACAAAATAAACAGCATAAAATATACAATAAAGTTCATTAAACTTGTGTTGGCCTGCAGCCAACAATTGTCTAAGCTAAATGTTATGCTAAAATAATTATATTTAAATAAATTAAATTAAATGTAGTGCCAATTGTTGTCGTAGCGAATCGAGAATAATTGTTTAATATTGGAAAAAGCTACTTGAAAAATGTGGGAGCTTAGATAAATTTGTGAATTGATTTTGTGATTATTGATGTACTACAGTAGAACCTCAACAAAAGCAACGTAAATACATGGAAAATTTAGGTCAACGATTTATTGTGATTATAAATATCCCCTTGCTCCCACGTGCACTTCAATTACTTAAGAATTTTCAAGATTTTTGATTATACGACTAAGTAATACAAAAGAATTGCAAAATAGTATAAAAAAATTGTTTCAGCTTAAATATGTAATAAAAAAATTGATTAACAATAGGGTCACTACTAAAAGTTGTTAATATAAACATGCTGAATAGATTTTTTTTAAACTTATTTTATGCACAATCAGTTAACAAATTTTAACTTTTATATCAAAAAATTGCAAAAAATGCAAAATTTAAAAGCAAGCAGCTAAAATTTAATAAGGAATATTTTCAACTCAATACTCTCGTACAGAACGTCAGCTACGAACACAACGATACTTGGAGCAAATATCCAACATCCTCTCGAGTATCACCAAAAAGTTTAGAGCATAAAAATATTCCCTGCATGGCAAATTCTTGGCCATAAGTAAATCAGCTTTAAAGTCTTGCCAAAGTTTAATGTCAGTCCCAGGGGGAACCGCAGCTCTTGACGTTTATTTTGCATATGTTGCATAATTAATGTCATGTTTTCTTAAGGCTGTTGCTGCAAAAGTCGCTTTGCGCTGCTCCTCTATTATTTATGCATGCAAAATAACACGTTGCGTATGCGAAGTGTGTGCAGCTGGCAGTGAAAGTTGCTGCTGTAGAATATGGGGGAACTAGTGGCAACAAGGGACCGTCAATAAAATGCAGTTTATGGGCTGTCATTTGCGCCAAATGAAAGCACTCAAAATGGCTTTAATTTTGAGGCAAAAGTTTAGGCAGGTTTTTTTTCTTTTTGTATTTGACTAGGCTTAATTATTAGAACTCGATAACAGCAACAGATATAAGAGCACTCAACAGCTAAGATTGTTATTAATTGCTCTGCCTGATGCCTGTCAAATGTTCAGGGCCACAAATAATGCAGTTCCGGCTGTGTGAAAACACTAAAAATTCCAATCGAAGGGAGATACACACAATTTACACATTGCAGCTATAAATAGGCGCAAATAATGCGACGTGTCAAAACAAAACATCAAAAACCTAAAATGTGAAAGAGCAACAGCAAGAGATATAAAATGAAGGCAAACAGCAGGTAAATCGCTTGGGGAAAGAACTATTTTGGGGCATACACTATGTACGTATGTACATGTATGTATTTAGTATATACGTATTGCGTGTGTGGCACACATCAAAGTCGCTGCCAATATAAAAAAATTAAATGTGTACATAAATCAAGAAAAATGAGCAGAAGATTGCCGCTAACAACTGAAACTGCTGCTGCATATATTTACGTATACTTATTATAAATAGATTTCCATGCCCTTATAGACTAATCAGATGAGCTGAGGGAAAAAACTGAGCACGTGTTGTGGGTTATTGTCGGTCGGTCCCTAAGTAACTTCAAAGTTTCTGCATTTTTGATTTCTTTGTAAATTTCAGTGTGAAGATTTTTATGAGTTACCAACAGTAGCAGCAGGGGGTGATGGAAGGAGGAGCGGTGTCAGTGTAATTAAGCAAACAAGCGCTCATAAAGTGGCATTAGAGGCACAACAGGCTGCAACTTCTACATATGGGTCGAAACAAGAGAAACGGGCCACAAGATTTTTGCTCTGAAGATTTTTACATAGTCCATAGATGTCATTTTGAGCTGTTACTGAATTACAATTCAAAATTTTTTTGGTTAAATATTGAATACTTATCGTATTATTGTTGCTATGATAATATATATATTGCTTCCATAAACTAATTCAATTTTTTAAGATTTTTAATTAGTTAAGATAATAGTTAATTAAAATTGATTAAATTTTGTTGATATAAACATGTATTTATCTAGTTTTTTTCTTTAAGAGAATATTTTCAAAATAGCACACAAAATAGCTAATTTTTAATCATTTTATTATTTATTTATATTTTAACTCCTAATTTTAAAATTCGATAATTGATGAATAAATTTCAAATTTATTTGTTTTTTAATTTTTTTTGCATTTTTATTAAGAATATTTTATAACATTATAAAAAAAATACTATCCAATATTTTGATACTTACGCTTTAAAAATATTAAAATTTATTTTTGGTATTAAGGCTTATTTTACCATTTGATAAAAATAAAAAAAATATATAAAATCAGTATCTAAAAATATTTAAAATCAAACATCAAACAACATCAATCAAAGATAAAGAAAGAACTTTAGAAAACTTGTTCCATTTATGTTTATAAATGCAGTTGAGTAAATATTTTGTAAAACCAAAATAAAGTACATGGAATTTAAAACATCCAAATAGTTAAGGATTTTTACCATATACATACCAAATACATATTAAGATGTGGAAATTTGGCTGTGAATTGAAGATGAAGGTTTTTAATATTGGTCATAATTTGAGATCTTTATCCTTTTAAGTTTTCACTTGATTTCTACGAATTTTACACAGCATATGCCTAATAAGAAAAAACATGCAAAAATGCGAAATGATATAACAAATTACGATTTTATTACAATGTTTTAAAAACATTAAACCAGCAAATAATAATTTAAAATAAATTATCCATTTTGCCGAATTTTTGCAAGGTTTTTTTAGATTTCATATTATAAAATATAATATAATACAGTAATCGCTTCGCGTCCCAACTACCATCACTCCTTAACCTTAATAATAAAAAGTGCTTCGCTTAAAATATTTTGACCCATATGTATATATGCATATAAAAGCCAGCCCGTTGCAACTCTCATTCATAAGGCTTAACGCTTTAGGTGTAGCAGGAGCACATTTACCAAGTTTACCGCAAGCCAACACTTTGACAAATTGCAATGGCGGCTAGAGCGCCATGTTTGCCATTTTGCTCAAGTTGTCAGCGAGTGCGCTTAAAAGTATGCAGCAAAATATGTGAACATATAAAATAAATGGCAATGTTGGCTTAGTGCTCCATGGTGCTTCGCAACGCTGCTTTTTCAATAATTTTGCAATAGTTTCAGTAAAAATTGCATATATGCATATATATGTATATCATATGTATGTTATATATGAATATATGCATAAGGCATCGCTTTTTGTGCTTTCTAATCCTTAAATGCATAAAACGTGCAGTTTGTTTTGATCAAACTGGTTTAGTGGCAATATGCGTTGTGGCAAGTGCCACCAAACCAATGTTAGCGCCAAAAATTTGCACTTCACTTTAGGATGCGCTAAAACATTTGAACATCAAAGTGCTCGACCAAGCGCAGGACCGTCATATTCAAGTGAAATTCACACAAAATTTTATCTGCATAGAAGCGTGCACAAAAATGCCTTTTAAAATTGTTGCCCAAAATAATACAGAGACATGTTCAAGTTGTTGTTGTTGTTTTAGCCGGTTTTTAAACTCGATTGAAACTCGCTAAAACTCAGCAAAAAGCTTAAAGTGGATTTATCGAGTGTTGTGCAAGAGTGTCAGTATGACTGCGAGTGCAACTGGACGACTTGAATACTTGGTCAAAATTGAGCTAAAAATACTATAAAAAAAAAAAATCACAGTAGAAATATACAGTCGGGCTTAACTCAGGTTACCAAAGTTTATATTCTCTCACGTAGGAATTCTATACTCTAAAATAGATCGATTTTTATTTTATTGTGATTGTTGGGGTATCCTGTGAACTTTACTTAGAAATTCAATCGATACAATTGCGTCAGTTGAAGAAAATGGCAAAAGTTGTGTCCTTGCAGAAAGTCTTAATGGAATAAAAATTATACTAGAAATTTTGACATAATTGTAAAACTTTCTTAAACATTTGAGTATGGATTGATATTTTAATTCTAATTCTCATATATTTTAGCTGAAAAGCTGTTTGAAAAAATATTAAAGAATCCACATTAATTTGCAATGTAAATACTGAGATGAAAGACATGCAGATAGTACTCTTCAATTTGTCGTACATTAAGAATTCATTGGATAAGCTTATTATTAATACATAAAATAAATGTTTTGTATCCTTTAGAAATTCATTGGTCAATATTCTTATTAATAAATAAAATAAATACTTTTCGTCGCTCCTCTTAAAAAATAAATTTTTTTTAATTGTCTAGAATTTTATTTACATTTTAAAATTTTTTTTTTTAAGCCAATTTCTATTTCTTTATAAACGTACAATTATATTACGAAAATTCGCGTTCTGTTTTTCAATGTATTCAACCAAAATTTTGTTTAGCGATGAAACCCATTTTTGGCTCAATGGATACGTCAACAAGCAAAATTGCCTTATATGGGCTGATGAACAACTCGAAGAGGTTCAAGAGCTGCCGTTACATCCACTCAAAACAACTGCGTGGTGTGTTTTATGGGCCGGTCCATATTTCTTCAAAAATTACGCTGGTCAGACCGTAACCGTGAATGGCGACCGTTATCGCACCATGATTACGGATTATTTGCTACCTGAAATTGAAACCCTAGATCTCGACGACATTTGGTTGCAACAAGACGGCGCTACTTGCCACACAGCCCGTGAAACAATGCACATATTGAGGAACCAATTCGGTGAACAATTAATTTTACGCTCCGGACCAGTGAATTGGCCACCAAGATCGTGTGATATCACACTGTTAGACTTTTTCCATTGGGGCTACGTGAAGTCTAAAGTGTTTGTGGATAAGCCAGCTACGATTGAAGCATTAGGGGCCAACATTACCCGTGTTATTCGCGAGATACCGCCGATTATGCTCGAACGCGTCATCGAAACTTGGAACCTCCACATGGGCGAGCTACGGTGCAGTTGCAGCCAACATTTCTCTTTAAAAAGTGAATGGCAAGAATTGTTATATCTATTGATAATACAAATTTTCCGATTCATTTGAAATTTTTGTTTTTTTTATTTTAAAAATAAAAAAAACTCAAGATTGATGACCCCTTATTTTTGAGTTATAAAATTAAAATTTAAATATTTAAATCTGTTTTGCCAAATTTTGCTTTCATATCTTTTTTTTTATAAACACTTCAAATTTAAGGGGCCATTTGAAGCTGCACTTGGATAGAAAAACAAAATCATGAGAATCTTTAAGAATAAAAAGTTTTTTGTTAGAAAAAAGATTTTATGATTTAGAAAATCAAATTGAAATTGAAGCCATGTCATTTTTATTTAATATCAGTAAATCTGAAGAAATATGAATATCAACGTGAACAAGAAACTTGTCAAAAAAAAATGTGCTACATTATTATAAGGGCTATATCCAGAAATTGAGTTTCATAAAGTCACATGATAGTCAAGAGCCTGGGCATATGTCCTGCAAGATGATTGTAAACCATAAAGCATTTCTTTTAATAGCAGTAAATCTGAAAAAATTGCAGTTTCAATGCTAAGAAGAAATTAAATAAATTATAATTAGAGCCATATCCAAAAATATGGCTAAATAGTCAGTCAGGGAAATTATTAAATCCAGAAATGGAGTTTCAATTCAATTCAATTCATCTTTATTGGAATAACATTTATATATTATACATTTTCATTAAAAATATGGTAACATGTACATTTTAGTGTTTAGGTGTTTTCTAATTGTTCATCTATAACATAAGAATAAGTATAAAATTACATCTAAATAAAATGCCTCATGTTTGACGAAAAATACAAATGGAGTTTCAAAAAATCAAATTCTACTTATTACCAACTTAAGCAATTTTAGCATCACATCTTTTAAGACAAAAAGATATTTAAAAAAAAGTGCAAAATTGTATTTAAGCAATATTTTCTGGGAATCAGGTTATAATGGAAAATCTCAGCAAACTTACCATGACTTCGATATCGATAACGATTAGTGGTTTTGATATTGCTGTTTATCGTTATGGTTACACTTGTAAAGTTTTTCACAAAGTTTTGAATTAAGTGTAACTATAACGATATATCTGTATGATAAATTGGCTTGTACAAGTATGAGTATAATATATTCAGTGCCAGTTTTCGAATACTTTAAAAATAGGAAATGTCTTAATCGATATTCAGAATATCATGTACCAATCCGCTTTTCAATTTAAAGTAGCTCATTTAAGACTAGGCAAAAATCCATACCAGCTAACATTACTGTTCAAATAACTAAAGAGTATACAAACAATAGCGAAGAAAACCCTTGAAATATTTCAAAGAATTTCTTGAATGAAAGCTTGGAGTGGCGCGTGTTATAAAACAAATTTGAAGGGACTAGAACTATAATACACATACACGTGCAAATTGTCAAAATGACGAGCACACTGACACACGGCAACTTGGCTGCTGCCTCTGCTGCTGCTTCTGCCAGGTAGACATAGTATCCAATACCCAAGACATTGTCTCAGGCGTATACATGTATGTACATACATATATCGAACACAAATGTGTAACAATATTGTATGAAAATAAAAGAAGCCATTCAAACGGAAACAATGTTGAAATTTTACAGGTTGCCCTGTCAAATAATAAAACATAAAAAAAGAAGAGAAATAAAAAACACTAAACATGAGAAAAAACATGACAGTCAGACCAAGGTAGCAAGAAGTGAAACATTTTGTTTTTTGGGTTTTGCGTTTATTTTTGGAAAGTATCAAACTCGCTGTCGAAGTACACAACAACAATGGCAATAAGGAAAACAACAACGACAGGACTCTCAAAAGAGCCGGCAAACGGAAGCAGCGCCAAGGCAATGACATCGGCAATATCATGAGAATTGGAGTTTTCAACCGAATTGGTACAGGAGCAGCAGTAGCAGTAGCTGGGGCTATGTCTGGGGGGGCCTGGAATGGGCGGGGCAAATCGCAAGCGGAAGCTTTGTGTTAAAATAACAAACAATCAGCCGAATCATGTAGGAAGTGCAAATAATAAATAAATATATTTTATCAACGCGACAGTTTCCTCTTCAAAGCAACTTTCTCTGTTTGCCTTTCGCCATTGTGTGTGTGTTTGATTCTATATGTGTGTCTCTATTTTGTATCTGTGTGCTTGTGTATGTCTGTGGGTTGATGGAACTGGCGCCAGCCTGGGCTTTTATGGATTTTTACACTTTTTCCACTAATAATAAAGCAATAAACAACAACTTTTCTATGTCTCTCTCTCTACTTCTAGTACCTGCACGCCTTGTCTGGGCCGCTCTGGGCAAAAGTGTGGACTTACCCTGCGATTTGACGCCACCAACTCCTCAGGATTCGGTAAAGCTGCTGCTTTGGTTCAAGGACACCACAGGCATACCTTTGTACAGGTAAGTTGCGTGTTAAATAGACAGACATGTGCGAATACTGCTACAAAAACCAAACCAAACAAAAACCTTGTATATCAAAATCGATTTCATATTTTAACATATGTTTGTACATATACATATGCATATATGTATTTGTGGCAAAGCCTATGGACTACAAGTGTCCTTACTGGGGCAAGGAAATTGATTTCACTGTCAACAAGACTACATAGTGTGGCAGCCATACCTACTATGTACAAGTATATAGTAAAGGTGCCAATGCGTGCGGATCTTATAGCCAAGACAGTCCGTATTGGACATTGGTGCAGGTGTTGCCGTAAAACGGAAATATTTACCAAAAGCAAGTGGTACACTAACACACACTCGGAAGAATACACGCCAACACGCACACTGAAATGCATATAGTATAGCCACGGCTTAAAGAGGGACAGAACGCCCAAACCAGGAACCAGGAGCCCGATGCCAGCCATCCATCAAAAGCAAAAATAATCGTCAACATCCTTTTCGTACACTCAGCACACATACTTTTTTTTTGGTAGTACGCGTTAGCTTACTTCCGGCAGCTCTTTTTTAATACACTGCAAAAAAAATGGGTACAAGGACTTTGAGGTAAACTTTGTAAAGCGGAAAATTTAAACGGATGCCGCAGTTAAAACTTTAGAAGATAGAAAATATGATATTTTTTAAATAACAGAATATCGTGGAATTAAATTTAAAACTAACAGCCAAATAGAATGATGCCAGATATCACTTTCAACGGATTTTTAAACGAAAAATGTTTTTGTATGATCCAAAAATATTTTTTTTAAGAATGTGAACAAAATTATAAAAAAAAAAAACTTAAAAAGGCAAAAAGTACCAATTTGTTGTAACTTTACTTTAAATATAAAAACTTCATATGTAGAGTAACCAAACTTCAATATGCTTATCTAAGAACTTCTTAGTTGCTTCCTTTTTTTTTTTTTGTGTGTGTTGAAAGTGTCGACATTTTTCTGCTGGCATCAAATCAGCGTGCCGAGGATGTGCCACGCCTCCTGCTCAACCCAATCTCACCACGCCGGTGCCGTCATAATCCACTTTGTTATAATAAATGTAAAGCACATCCGATTACAGCTGCTGTCGCTAAAGTGTAGCAAATTTTCACGCACACACGCACAAACATACGCACTTACTCACACACGAACACACAGATAGACACGCACACCACGAAAAAATTGGCTACTGTTTAGGCAGCTGCAGTCCTGACGGTGCTGCTCTACACTGTACTGCCGGGTTTTCGTTACAAATTCGTGTTAATAAATTTTCAATATAAATTTGCAAAATGTGCCGTGCATTTCAAGTAGGGCGCCATCTAGCGTGAAAGCAGGATTGCGTGCGGCTATCATTAGAGGCAACAAAAACTAGAACCAGAACCATAAACAAAACAACAACAACAACATACAGATATGTGTCAGCAATGCAGGTGTTTGGTCTAAAATATGCAAAGAGGTGTAGTGGCCAACACTCGATAATAATAAACGACTGCAGCAAAAAAAGCAACAACAGCACTAAGTGAAACAACAACCATGTGGCAACTTCAACCAAGTGCCACGTAGTACATGAAATAAACAGAGTAATTTACTAAAACAGCAACAAATTGCTGCAATTTGCACACAGAGAGCGAGTGGCACGAAACAAACCAAACTAAAACGCAACAAAAACGTAGCACAAAATCCAACCAAAACAGCAACAACTAACACACAGATACATATACACACAGAAACACGCACACAGAGACAAACATACAACATTGTAGTGTGCAAATTGAGCGTCATTTTTTATTGTCGTAAATAATGCCAAGGGACTAAGATGAAGTTGATGGCTCCAACGATTGTTAAGGCGATGACGTACCTAGAAACTTATTGTAGCATAAGTTTAGGAGCAACATGTTTCCCGGAACAGCACGCAAGACTTTGCCTGCATATGTTTATTTATGACTACTCATAAAGGACAAAACTTCTCTCTCTCTCTCTCTTTGCAGCTTGGATTCACGCGGCGGCAATGTAAAAGTTGCACCACATGCTGCCATAGCTAGCGATCTGGGCCAACGTTTGTTCTTCTCCATTGGCGATAATCCCAAGGATTCGCGTTTGCAGATCAACGACGTTAAGCCCGAGGATGGTGGCGTCTATCGTTGTAGAATAGATTTTTTTAATTCGCCAACACGTAACTTTAGACTTAATCTAACTTTAGTAGGTGAGTAATAATTGTCTTTAGCAACAATATTTATATATTCTCTTAGTTATCCAGTAGTATTTACGAATATTTTTCTGAGAACTTTATATCCCTAATAGATATAAATTGTTCGAACCTTAATGTAGATATTGCTGGAATTTCGACATTTAAAGATTTTTCATTAGCTTCTCCAATTCTATGATAAATTAAAAGTATGCCCAAATTGTCTTATATCAAAAAAAGCCTAAGGAGTTTTTAATCAACCCATATAACTCATAAATTTTATATACTATTCATTTAAGTAATAAGCAGGTATAGTCAAATTATTAATTTCTCTGAGAAGCTCTAAACAGAAAGGCATATACCAACAGTGGCCTTCAGCTTAAAAAATAAGATCATTACAAAATAGAATTATTTAATTAATTTACATTTACGGCTGGCTCTGATAGCTCTCTAGCCAATTAAATGAAAAATTAAACATCTTAAATTTTTTGTTCACTTTTCAAACCATACCATTTCAATTTGTGTGCAATTCATTGCTATTTAGTTCTAAGCGTAATATCATAAAGTAACATCCATTCAATTTTATAACTTTTATAGTTCCTCCCGAAGATCCGCGCATATTCGATGCCCAAGGCAAGGAAATCTCCCAAATGGCCGGACCATTTCGTGAGGGTTATGAGCTTTTTCTATGCTGTCAGGTGAAGGGCGGTAAGTGAACCCTATATGTATATATTCTTTCAATAGTTATTTATGTATGTAGTTTTTGTCCTTGATACATAAAAGTGTAGCATACTTTTGTGCGCCTTTTTGCGCTTAGTTGTTCCTTTTAGTTTCGATTGTCACAACTTTAGCTTTCATTTTATTTACAATGTGTGCAACTACGTGAGTGGTAGTAACTGGGTGAGTGTGTGTGTGTGTTTGTGTATGTGACTGCTGTCATTATTTGTGGCGTCTCCAGCATTTGCAATATGTCGTCGACAATGGGCAAGCCAAAGTGTTTGCGCTTGTGGCAAGGCTGACCCATTTTCAACGCACCCACACACACACATATATATATATGTACTATATAACCAACATACATAAAGGCACATAATACACACTGCGCATTATTTACTCTTACTCGCCGCTCTGCCACATGCCCAAGCAATTGTGTCAATTGTGTGACATATTGCGGCTACGCGTCGACCCAAAAGAAGATGCTTACAAGGCTACACTCCCACATACATACACACATATGATGACGACTCCTGATGCCGGCGCGGTCTTCATCAACCCACTTAACCTCACATGTTGGCAGCCATGACCATGCCAATTGTTCCCTGTGTGTGTGTGTTTCTGTGGCAAGCTTTTGCATGCGCAGCATTTAACGTGCCCCATTTAATGATAGCCTCCACTGTTCCTGCACCATTGTAAACTTTATAAACTTGGCCTGTGGCATAACTCATCAGTACTTGTGCTCTCGCAGGTCGCCCGCCACCCAAGGTCACCTGGTGGCGTGATGACGTCGAGCTCATTGGCACCAGCCACACCTCCGTGGAGGAGGGTGCCACTGTAATGGTCAATCAGCTGCTAATAGGCACTACAACGCGGGATTACTATGGTGCACGCATTGAGTGCCGTGCACAGGGCACCAAACTGGTCGAGCCGGTCAGCAAGGATGTCACAGTTCAAGTGCATTGTAAGTACTCACCAAATTAAATGTTCCACAGCTCAAGTTTTAACTTTGCACATTTTTGCAGTAAAACCTGTGCGTGTAAAAATCATTACCCCCAACGATTTACTAACTGCCGGCCATCCTGTTCCCATTCGCTGTGAATCCTGGGGTTCTTATCCGGCGGCCAAAATTACCTGGTTACTGGATGGTGAACCCATACGTAATGCCGAAGTAACGCTGCACAGTGACAAGGAGGTAAGTTCCAGGACCAAATTACACTCCAAATAGTTCAAAATTGTCAAACGAATTTGGCTAAAAACTTTTCACAAGCAGTGTGTTTTTGTTGTTCCTGGTCTGGTCCCCAAAGCAGTGCAACTTTGTGCCGGAAAATTTGCTTTGCACGTTTGACATTTGATAGCTTTAGTTGCCGCAGTGCGACCAGCGCCAGGCCAAAACAACACACACACGCACATAACGTGGCCAACTGTGCGGCATTTAACAATGTCAGTAGATGCAACAACTACAACTACAGCTGCAACAATGGCGGCCATCGGCTGACCTTAAAAGCCAGCGTACGATATTCGCAGGGCAAACTTTTACTGCAAATGCAGACAAGTTGACTTCAAGTGGTTACTCCTTTTCGCCTGAAACTGCTGCTAGATCCTTTTGCCATGTCCTGTTGCCTGCTACCCTGCGCTGTCTGACTTCTACTGCCTTTGATGAACTGCAAAACTTTTGCCAAAACTGCACAAATTTACACCAGTCTGTTGTAGTCTGTGTGCAGTTTGCACCCACTTTCCCGCACTTTTCTTCCTGTGCCGCCCCAGCTTTTGACTAATGTGCGCATTTTTATTTGAATTTATGTGGGGGCGTTGGGGTAATCTTTTGCTATATGCCTCTAGAGCCATTTGTTTGACGCCTGGTGTGCAATTTTTTTCGCTCAAATTTATTAGCATGCACGCAACATGACTTTATTAGCTGGAGCAGCAGTCGGCAAAGTGAGGTGGGGTGGTGGCATCGGTTTACTTTGGATCTCTGCCAACGTCTTTGGCTTTTTGGTTTCTAATTATGCCATGTAAATGAATGGAAGAGTTTGGCACTGACTCGTGGTTGACATACGAAAAGTCCGAGCTGTCTGTCCATGTATCTTCCTTTGTGTTAAGTCAGCTAGCTCCTCATATGCCTGTGCACAGAGCAAAACTTCATAGATTGAATCTGTAGTAATAAGATTTGGAAATTTTTTTTTAACAACATCCAGCGTGCATACAGCACCTCCCAGCTCCACGCAAAAGTTTTAAACTGCTTACAACGAACTTTTCCCAAAGGTTGATTTCCAAGAAATTTTACAAAGTACGTCAAAGTTCGATGGAAATGTGGATTTTAGCAAGGAAGACTGAAATTTATTTTAAGACTAGTTCGTTCTTAAGAAAACTTAATTTAACAAAAACTATGAATAATATTTGCTCGTTTAAACTGAAAAAACGAAATGATTCGCTTCAAAACCTTTGAAGCAACTACTGAAGCATTTATTCTCTCAGTGTACCCCACATGTACTTGCTTGTGTATACGGGCGGACAAAAAGCGCTGTGTCAGTTCTTGATCCTGCCAAAATGTATCTCAATGTAGCTGACTGCCCGAATGAAGGGGTTGTTGGCTAACTGACTGCAGCTGCCTGAGTTCTTGTCCTGGCATTTGGATTTTGCAACATAATACAGACTTTTGGCTTTATATTGTTGCTGCTGCCAAAACTAAACTTGAAATGCGACTCATTATTTTCACAACTTACTTTGTCAATGTATCTAGTATCTATAGATGGTCATATGAGAAGGCACTCGATTCTATATGCAATGTGTTATCATGCAACTATTGTTCGGTGTTGTTGTTGTTTTTGTGTTTATACCCGTTTTAACATTTGGCTTTTTGGTTTTTGGCTCTATTTGCAGGACGCGAACATAACGACAAGCATACTCACACTGAAGGTAACATCGGAGAACGATAATGCCGAGCTGACATGTCGTGCAACAAATCCCTGGTTCTCTGGTGGCGCCATTGAGGACAAGCGCATCATACGAGTCGCATGTAAGTACTTCAAGCCAGGTGAGCCTGAGCTACAAATGTGGAATATAGTTCATATACTAGTATGTGTCTGCAACTCTCATTTATGTCAACAATATACACACACGCAGATACATGGTTAGACATGCTGTATAGCATATACATACATATATAAAGCAAGCAGCTTAAATGTATGTGCTTTTTATAAAGTTGAACAGCTTAGCAGTGCTTAGGTGTGTGTATGTGTTGGAAAGTATCTAAGTATCTGAGTACATCTATCCGTTGATGTGCATAGCTAAAAGCACTTTTCAGCAAGCCAAGTCCAATTAGAAGCATATTAGAACCACAGCGTCATAATTTGATTAAATTGTGCCGCCAACGCAGACGAAGACACCCAATTCTAGGCAACCAGTTTCTTTGGCCCATATTCTAGACTGATCCTGCCTCATCAACCTGTTGGCCGCGCTGTAGACTAAGCTGCTTAGTTGTAAAGTGCAGCAGTAGCAGAGTACAGCACATCTTCAATGTGGCAGGGACTTTATCGTCCTTGTTGATTAAATTTTCACTGTTATGTTTTTGCTGCGCTGCTGGCGGCAGCCATTTTGTGTGTTTTTTTATTTTGTTTGCTATTTCTTGCAGCACGCCTTAATATTTGCTACATCCGCTTCCGGCCTCCGTTTTACATTACTCCTGCTCTAGCTGCTAGCAGCAACAACTACGACTACAACAAAATTGAATTACCTGCACTCAAAACAAGCCGTGTATGTGTGTGTGTGAGCCTAAGCTCCCCATGAACTGCGACCTCAGACTTCATTGAGGTTTAATTTTGTGCGGCATTTTAATAATTCACCATAAACGTCAGCAGTTTTTTTTTTTTTTTGTATGCTCGTCCGCCATTGACATTTGCTACGCCAGCTTGGGCGGCCATAGTTATGACACGCACACACACACAAAAACCAAAATGGCGTAGGCGCTTGCTACTTCTTAGCAGGCGCCAGTCTCCAACGCGAAGATTTTTACAACCGTAACTAATAGTCCCATTTGGCATGTGGTCAAGAGGCCGTGTAGCAGCCAACTATGACACATAAAGGATGTGCTGGCAAACAACAACAACAACGAGGACAACAATAAGAGCATCTGAAGCTACAACTTCTTTGCAACAAGAACAGCTTGAGCTAACTACATTACGTAGTTACTTTACGTTGCGTTACGTTGTTGCTGCTGGGCAACACTGCTGCCGCCTGCTGTTGCCATACTCACCTTATGACCCATTTCAATTTATTATTTTGACTTTTATGCTGCCATTTGTAGCGCTCATTAAATTCCACACCAATAATGCCCGGCCCATACATAGCCAAAGGCCCCACCTTCGTACACACAACTTATAACTAACTAACTACGCTGTCTGCCACACTGTATTCTTATGTGCATATATGTATGTACTTGTACTGTATATATTCACTCATTCCAACAATCGTTTTTTTTTTTCATCTTATTCTCTCTTCCTTTATAGATCCGCCCAGCGTTTCGGTGCACTTGGCCAACGAGGATCCCAGTCGTGTGGTAACACGCGCCGAGGGTCAAAATGTCACGTTCAAATGCCGCGCGGACGCACGACCACCGGTTACCTCCTATTCCTGGTTCAAGAATGTAAGTTTAGTTCCCCAGCCAGTAGTTGCTGCGGTCCTTTGGTTAGCCACAGCTGACGTCTATCATCATTGCCTTGGCAGACACTTTGGCAATTTTTATTATCAATTGCTTGGCACAGTCTAGCCAGCTGGCACGTTGTGGCTGCTAGAGGACTGCGTCTGTGGGCCCATATCACCGTCTCCCTATCTGTCTGTCTGTCTGTCTGCTTGTTCGCCTTTCGATATTCTTAAGGCAACTCTAAGCAGACACTTGGCGGTTTAATTTAATTTGGCAAATTGTTTGCAGCTTCCTAAAATGTACTATATTTAGCTCAGCTGTCTAAGCTTTCAACCCCTCAGCTGATGCTGCTATTATAAGTTTATCCATTAGACTTACTAGTTGGTGCTGTGAAGTATGTGTTTCTTAATTTCGCAATATAAAAATATTTCTGATTATTTTTTATTAGCAATTCGGCAAAGTAAGCATTTATTTGTTAGCACATTTATTATATAAGTAACAATATGGCAACACATAATAAGTGGCCATAGCAAAGGAACAAAACAAAAATGCGCGCCTTATAATCCGACCCACAATAAAGTAACACCACAAATTCGCGAATTCTGCAAAAAAAAATAGTTCTCCATGATTTTGTAGGCATCAAGTAACGTTTTTAATAGAACATTGCAAAAAAAAAAAGGTCAATCAGTTGCTGACGGGTGCTGACAGGGGGATACTTTTCTAAAAAAAAAAATAATTAGTTGCAACAGGAGAAAAGGTGAGCAGGCATGAAGGGATAGGCGCATATTTTGATGATATGTCAACATGTCCTTGTTTAAAAGGCTCACATGAGTAAATGTATAAGAAAATATATAATATACAAATATGGATAGTTGTTTGCTTTTTTTTTTAAATGTCCAAATGTGGACTTTTCGATCGATTAAAGTGTAGGTGTTCAATTAGGGTTGCCACCCCTCCGGAGCCCTGCAGGATTGTGAAAAAATTCGGAGTAAAAAAAAAGGGTTTTAAACATATATGTATATAGAAGAATTTTAAACGTTGCGTCTCCTAATCTATAAAACTATTTCATGCTCAAACTTTTTAATAAACAATCAAATTGCGATCGTCTTTTGATAAAAAAAGGCAATAGTCATAATCAACTCGATACAAATCTCAAGCTTCATAATGATTTTATTAACTTCAAGAAAAATCTGTGAATTTTTTCGGAAGTTCATTGTTAGCCAAACCAAAAAAAAAATCATCTTATAAAAAGTTTCAAAAAGGATGGATTTGTTGTAAGGATTATAGTAAATCGTTGAAACAAAAAAAAATAGTATATTTTTTTAATAGATACTTTTTTCATTATATGTATATTAGCACTTTTTTCTATAAATATTTGAATTTTCCGCTACTCAACCCTCCACACTTGGACTCCCTCCGTTTCCTAGGTCCAATATTTACCAAAATCTCCGAGCGGCGACCTAACAGAAGTGGCAACTCTAAAAACAATTCCTCCACGGAAGGGCGGGGCAAGACATCGACCTGATCGACAAACTTTACCTTCGTGAAAATTAAGGTTTTTTCTTTAGTTTTATGCTCTCTGAGATGGACCGATGGTCATGGCTCAAGATGATGATAACCATTTTTGTGTTAGGAACTTATGATCTGGTACGCTTCCCTCCGCCTGTTACATACATTGCACAAATCTAGTAGATACTTGACCCAATGAGTGTAGGGTTTAAACAAGTCTATCTGAATTAGAAGGCATGATCAGACAATTAAAACGATGCTGCCAGAGAGCCTTACGAGGTCAAAAAAAAGTTGAATGAACCTTAGACAGTGACAGTGATATCCATATGGACTTCGAGCCGCTGAATCCTTGAAGCGATATCATATCCTAGATCTTCCCCTTAGATTCTAAATTACAACTAAGTCTGCTTAATGTTATATTGGTTTAGCTCATTGGAGTCAAGCCAATCATGTAAATATATTTTTTTGTAAGACGTTATAAAATTTGTTGAATTGAAACAAATATAAAAAAAAAAAAAAATTTATGATTTTCATCGATGTCTTTAGAGTCACTGAATCCGGGGCCCAAAAGCGCCTAGCAGGTCAAGGTTCTAAGATATCGCTAAAACTTCTCTTTTTTGAAATTATGGTTGATAGGTGATAGGGATAACTACGGATTGAGGAACCGTAACAACATATTAAAAACATCGTCAGACAACCGGTAACGAAAAAGAAATTTGTGGAATTTTTTGAAATGAAAAAATTAAAATTAGAGTTAAAATTTCTAAAGGGTTCCGTCACATCCTTAATTCCAGGCTGTTTTGATTGATGAAATTGGTTTAAATATTATTTGTGTTGTGTTTAGTCATCTCATATGAATGTAAAGGTTTTAGCTATATGTCCGGAAAATTTTTGGAAATCTGGAATATTTCTTCTGATTATTTAATGGTATAAGACTGCAGTAATAGAAAGTTTACTTTAAGTAATGTGCGTGTTGTGAGTTGTGTCTTTACAATATGTTTTTTTTTAGGTACATTTTCTGTTTTCGCTAATCGCATTAAAGTTAAACACAGAGTTTTAGTTTACTCCCAAGAAATCTTTTGAGTCAAAAGCTTCTACCTAAGATAAAATAAGTTGGCAGCACCAAAAAAATGATCATCATCAATGTGTTGTGTTGATATACCAGAACGTCCATCACGCAAAGTTAGCAAAAATATTTTTTTAAAGATTTTTATTCGCCTTATTAATAAGCTGCTCAAAGGCTTAAAATCTTGCCAATCTGGCAACATCAAAAAGCCAACATTTTCCCGACTTCTTTTACAAAAATCTTTTCACGATTTTAGCACTGCATAAACGTACTTACACGCTGTCTGTCATCCTTAGCTCAGTTTGTGGCCATATTTTTTTGTTGTTGCTCATTTTTCAAAATGGCTTATAATTGCCTTATGTTTGCCACGAACTTGGCTTTTACGAGCATTGTTAGTTCGCTGATTGAAGTCATAGTCATTCATGTTGCAAATTATTAAAACATTAATCAAATGACAAATAAACCATATGTCCAGGAGCAAATGCTGCCATTTCATGTTATTTTGCTCTGCCTGTCATATTTTTCGCATTGTATTACAGTTCATTTGATTTCATTTTACCAACTGTCGCACACTGGAACCAAAACAAAAAAAAAATGTTTGGGTGTTTTTGGGTGGCTCTGCCCATTGGCGACTTTGTCTTGCGTTTTTGTTGTTAAACCGCATGATTTTGACATCCTTTGACAGTTTTGTACACATGCGAACATCATCATCATTTTTCATAAATAAAATCAAAAATCCATTTTTGCTCTTTTGCCTTTTCCAACACTGACATTTACACACATTTTCACAGTCAATGTTGTTGTTGTCATAGCTGGGCACAGATTTTTGCTTGGCTTTTAACAAATTACTTAAATCATTTGAAGCATTTTGCCAAAGTTTTCAATGTAGCACGAATACAAAAAGTGGAAAAAAGATACCCAACGCGCTGCGTGTCGGGTTCAAAACTGTCACACTTTCTTATAAGCATTTTTCTACTTCCTTTTTTTTTGTCCATTTTTTCTTTTTGTGCCGTAATAAGCAAAAAACGAGTATTGGTAAAAATTTTGAAAAACGATGCAGCAAATGTGAGCAAAAACTTTTAAATGAGCAACAAAAAAAGTGACAAACTTTGTCACTTCTTCGTCTGACGTCCTATTTCAGCGACTCTGCTGTGAAAAGTTTCCTGCTCTTTTTTTTTGTAATGCTAGCGGAAAACTGCTTAAAGTTTTATAAAGAATATCTATGATATGCCAGCTGTGCACTAAAATTATTAATAACATTTGAAGTAGGCGTAATGATGATGATGATGGAAATGCGGTTAACTTAAGCGAAAGTATGCTGAAGAGTTGGCGCTAAAGAGCTGGCAATATTTTAAGCCATTTTGGATTTTGAACATAATTTAATAAAAAAAAGTATCTTGCATCATGATATTAATATCTTGATGGCGCTAATAGCGCAGACAACTTTAATAATTTCAGTGGGGCTATTTAAGGATTTTTTAGACAGCATAAAATATTCCTAATCTAGGACTGACAACTAAAAGGAAATTTTAGTATAACAACAATGACTTAACTTTGCAATAATAAGTAATTGAAATGAATAAGTAATTGAAAAAAATAATTAATAACTGAAACCCAACCTTCCACGATCCGCACGAGAAATTTTTTTTCATCAAGGAGGCACGTAGCTGTTCATTTCCTTCTTCTTCCTAATGTCTTGTAGACATCTGCACTTTCTGAATGCTGTAGTAGTTTGGCAGTGGGCAGAACCCTTGCAGGTTGCTCAGGTGACTTTTCAATTTATTCATTTATCGACTGGTATACTTCCCTATATGCTCGTCCATAGAATGAGGAATAAGGTTTCAAACCAGGGATAGTCGGTAGACTGCCTTGCTTGAAGGAAATAAAACAGCACTGAAGCGTATTTAGCTCAGGAAATAATCGACGAGCTCTTAAGACTGCTTACAGACCAACACAGAACGCGTCAATTCATATTAAATTCAGTATATTTTTTTATTTTTTTTTAACAAATTAAATCTAGTATTTAATATTAATACTACTTCGACTCGAGATTCAGTTTATATTTAAAGAAAAATCTCTATGTCATAAATAAATAAATCGGCACAAATAAGTGACGTCGGCCTTTTCTAAGTCGATCCCTTTGATTCTGATTATTTTTACATACATATGTGATAAGGTACTAGCAAATATTACACAAGGCATACATTATATGACGCGTCACACGACACCTCTGTTAATCAAGCTGTACGTTTTGCAACCAAACGATGCGGCAAAATTTGCAACCTAGTTAAAAAAAAGTCTATACATATTTATATAGATTTTTTTGCGACATGCCATATCTTGTAAGCAAATAAAGATATCTGAATAAATTTGTTTGCCAATGAAACATAAAACTTTGAATTGAAAAAAAATAAATCATCAAAATCGAAAATATCGACTTGGCCCGCTTCACTTATTTTCGCCCAAAGTGTTTCCTTAAACCTTTCGGATTGAACTTAAAATATTAGATAAATATAGATCCAATTTATGAAAAAAAAAAATTGTATTCTGTAGAATTTCAAAACTTCAATTTGCGGCAACGTAAAATTGTATGTCAAAATTTCTAAGAAAATTAAAATTTTATTTTTAAGTTTACCGAAATTTTGGCTACTTTGTCTCGTAGTATATCTCCCTATATAGCTCTTCAATTTTTCAAAAGTTGTTATTAGATAATTATAATAATAAATTACATAATTCAAACTATCTTCGATACTAGTTCAGCACAGAACTTGCAGTCTGCAAGTTTTTCGTTCTAATAGTGTCATTTTAAAAGGAAAATTATTTACTTTGTGACATGCATTGAGCAGCTTATTACATTTCATTCGATTAAAGCTTTCTGTAATTACATACCAAATTAGCCGACTCACTGACTCCCTGACCCATAACAGCTACTGACTGCATTTTAATTACATTATTTTTTATATTAATAATAATAATACATATTATGTATATAATCAAATGATGCATATTGACTTTTGTGGCAGCTTCATAAAGTTACGTGCAACGATAGCATATTAGCTGCCAACAATATAATTAAAAAATAAATATATATCGTATATACAAAAAAAATTCGTATGGAAAAAGCTTTAAGCTACTTAAATGTGCGATTATTGAAAATTAATTCAATTTTTAGCCATTGTCAATATTTCAACTGCTGTTGTCATATTTTGATGCTTCCATAATGCATTTAGTAAAAATATGACGGAAATTATAATATATTCAAATAGTTTTATTTATGGGTAAGGCAGAGGGGGTACAGAGAGTGAGTGTGGCACATTGAGTTTCTTAATAAAGACAGTATAATTTGACGATGGGGCACGGTATGGTGCGGGTAATTCAATTTTCATTAAAATGTCAGCCACACAATGCACAAAATGCATTTTCAATTTGCTTTTAATAAATTCATTTCATTCATTTTATTTCGTTTTTGCACACTTAGAGGCTGGTTTGTGCAACGCTTGGTTGCACAGTCCGAGCTGAAAAAGAATAGTAACAGATTTAGAAATATGTAGTAGGGATAATTGCTTATATGTGGCTGTACTTGATTGCTGCCGTCTGCCATGATATTGTCAATGTGGCCAATATATGCATAGAACGAGGGCAGGCTGAAAAGTAATAGGACTAGCAAAGACGGTACATACAATTTGTTCAGCGATTCTATAATCGGGATAATGCGGGTGTTTGCTTTAAATCAGCATCAAATTTGTGCAAGACCTCCGAATAATATTTTCCGGTAATCAGACAGTCTTGTTCTGTTAATCGATCTGTGCTTCGATTGTTTTAAGAAAAAAAAGATGGCGTACGTTAAAGTCGGGCGCGGACGTCTTTGGGATACCTTGTACCACCACATTGCAATCAAGTCCGATTTATTGCTTACAAACTCCAAAAGATATTTCTTTGCCAAACAAACGAAATACAACGAATTTCGTACAAAAAACGTTTTTTGACCGAATGGTCCTTTGGGAGCTATATGATATAGTCAACCGATTTTGATAAAATTTGGTACAGTGCGGAAGATCTCTAAAAACCTTCTGAATGCCAAATTTGGTTACAATATCTTCACAAACAAACGAAGCACAACAAATTTTGTACAAAAAGCGTTTTTTTGACCGATTGGTCCTATGGGAGCTATATGATATAGTCAAGTGATTTTGATAAAATTTAGTACAGTGTGGAAGATCTCTAAAAATCTTCTGAATGCCAAATTTGGTTACAATACCTTCACAAACAAACGAAACACAACAAATTTTGTACAAAAAGCGTTTTTTTGACCGATTGGTCCTATGGGAGCTATATGATATAGTGAAGTGATTTTGATAAAATTTAGTACAGTGTGGAAGATCTCTAAAAATCTTCTGAATGCCAAATTTGGTTACAATACCTTCACAAACAAACGAAACACAACGAATTTTGTGCAAAAAACGTTTTTTTTGACCGATTGGCCCTATGGAAGCTATATGATATAGTCAACCGATTTCGATAAAATTTGGTACAGTGATTGGGAACTATAAGAAACTTTTGAGTACCGAGTTTGGTTACGATATCTTCATAAACAAACGAATTATTTATCTAAAACTTTTGGGGTTTTTCGAGGTTCTCTGAAACACCTCTATGGGAGCTATATAATATATCCCCGATATCCAAAATATAAAAAAAACTTGCATCCCCTGACATAATAATGCATCTAATCTGAAAATTTCTCATACCATCTCTGAGATCTAGGCGTTCATACAGACAGACGGACAGACAGACAGACAGACAGACAGACGGGGTATATCGACTTCTCTAGTCACCCCGATCATACTTTGGGTATCTTTGGGGGGTCTCCGACGTCTCCTTCTGTATGTTACATACATTTTCGGATTGCACAAACTTAATATACCCTTAGTACCATACGGTACAGGGTATAAATATTTGCATTCAATTTTTATTTTGTGAGGTATCGATAATATGCACTTTGGTTCAAAATATAATTAAATTCCATTATAAATTTACAAATTACAAAGTATGTATCTTTAACTATGAATTTAAAAAATAAAAATTAAGAAATGTTTTTGGTTATCCTTTTTTAATATATAAAATTAATTTTTAAATAAAATTTATTATTATTATTATTATTATTTCATAATTTTCATTTTTATTACAATTTTTTTATTTTTGTTAAATTTAGTTTTCAATAAAAATAGTTTTTAATTATCATTTCATAATTTTTTATTAAAAGGAGTTTTTTTTTCAAATTTGATATAATGATTTTTATTGTTAAAACTATAATCGTTGCACTTAATATTAGGCATTACGAAATACACGTGAAAATGTAAGAACATTACATTAAAGCTTAATTTAATACATTTTCTGCTTAGTTATTAAATTTTAATGAATTTATATAATGGCATTACAGTAATAAGAGACGCGGAAAATATTTACAAAAAAACCCAAGAAAATGAGGACTTATATCTAGGAATCCCAATTATAATTTGCTCTCATCTTGTCACCTTTACTAGTCGATTGCTCATGACTTTTCTAAAGAGAACAATTCTTGAGATTGTGACTTTTCTTGGCCAGCCTCTCTCTTTAAGCTCTCTTAAATTTAGCTGTCCAATATTAAGGTGTCAATAAAGGCGGTCTATGAGCATCTTCCATTTCGTAGTTATTTTCATTTATTTTTCTGTTTTAAAAATAAAATCAAATATCCCCACAATATATACTTTGATTAATCTTTGCAATAGCCGAAGATTTTTCTATATCCTCTATCAAGTCCTACCAAAGTACAGAGAGTGACCCAGATCGCTAAAAATTAATCAGCAAGCAGCTGATAAAATTAAAATTGAAATAGTGTAGTCGGTAGAGTGAATTCTTAGCTAGCCCGACAACTTAATAGTCTGCCCTCGTGTAAGTAGTAGCAGCCTGGCTTTTGAGTGGCTGAACTGAATACGCTTTGATCAAATCTTTTACTGCAACTAAAATGTACTTAACCACTCACTCATGCTCATAATCCTGCAAGTTTTTATGTGATTCCAACTCTAATTCTTACTTATTTACTTACTTGCAGGGAATGCGAATGTCTGGTGAGAGCACGGAAATTATGCACTTGACACAGCTGGAGCGTGAGAGCGCTGGAGCATATGCGTGTGGCGCCACAAATACAGAGGGAGAGACCCGCAGTTCCAGCTTAACGTTGAAAGTGCAGTGTAAGTTTAACTTATAATAATATATAATATATACGTATATAAGTATATGCGTATATAAGTGACGTATATACATTTATATATGTACATAATACAGTAGACACTCGTAAATTGAAGGCACTTAGCTAAAGTGTGTGGAAAGCAGAGTTGGAGCATAAAATTTAAAATAATTTAATTATTTTTATTTTTTGGAAACTATTTCAAAAAGTTCTTGAATTTAAGGTTTTTGGTTTAATAGCTTTGTGCACTTCACTTACTTAACCAGTTCAGAGCAGTATAGTCATGTTGTCTGTCCCAAGATAGAGTCACTAGACTTCAGTGATGTAAATTTATGGTCATAAATTTTGTATACCAAAGGGTACACTTAATGTGAGTGGAAACAAAAGTTGTGTGTCTAGAATGCGCAGCTCCGTAAAAGAAGCCTGAAAAGGACTTCCTCTGACCAGACCATTAAACTGAATTCACAGCAAACTGCTTTTCGAGATAATCGTTTTTAAAATTATGCAAATTCCCATTCATTTACAAGGCAGCCCCTGAGGCTATGCTATGATTTTTGCAACACCTTAGGTATATTATTTAAGTTGTACATAAATGTACCTACAATTTTAGCAGTTGCTTTGTAAAGACACAAGGCATATATGCATCTATATATTTTTTGACATTAAATCCGACGATAAGATTTTTTAATTAATTAAAGTCATATACATAAATTTTTTTATGCAAGACTTAAACCATTTTTTATGCAATACCTGAACTATGAGCGTATGTGAACTTATGTTAAAAATTAGTTTTGAGTGTGAAAATGAATATTTCATTCGTTTTCGTTTTCCGAAGCACGGCAAAAAAAACAAAAACCAATGGATGTTGGAGCTTAATCAATTAAAAAAGAAATGAGCGATCGTTTATCAGAATTGTAAAGTAATGGGAATGAATTATTACACAAAACTTAAATTTTTCTCAATTTCTTATTAAAATAATTTTTTTTTTCCGCAAGATGTATACAAATTTTGGTACTTTTTGCTTTACTTAAGTTCTATATTCTGTGGTACCGTTTCAAAGCTTCTTCCGTCTTTTGTGTGTCCGTATTTCTAAAAAAGCTAAGAAAATGAGATTTTGTCAGCTGTATTCCATTCAACTGCTCGCAGTGGTTACGATCACTATGATCATCTTCCGAATTCCGTTTTTAAATTTTGAATAATATGCTTAAAATCTTAGAGAATGTGGCTTATGTACGATCTATAATTTTCAAAAAGTTCACTAACTTAACAACCCATTTCCACACCCAAAAACTAAAATGATTCTAGAGTGGTGACACATAGAATATTTTTTTTTTGTTATATTAAATTTTTTGCAAAATCAGATTCCTCTTGAAATTAAATTTCGCTAGTTTTGCCTAATGGTACAGTTCACTGTAGTTGCATCTTTAAGAACTAGTAGGAGATGGCCATGATGAAATGGCATAGCAAGAGCGGAAACGGAAACTGCAAAATAAAATCAACAGCAGTAAATGAAAAGTTTCCAACAGTTTTTTTTTATTCTTTTAATTTTTTCTGCAGCGGATGAGGAAATTGCTTAGAAATGATTCATGGCATGTATGTATGTTTGTGTGGGTGCCTGTATATATACATATATCTATGCTATAAGTGTGTGCGTGACGCTCTTCTTGTTTACAATTTTAAAACTGTACGTGCCAGTCTAAATAACCGCCATTGATTTACACACAAAAGTTCGACTATAAATTCAACAGTCAACAATTTTTGAGCGTTTTTGTTTGTTTGTTTTTTTTTTGGCAGGCGGCGCAACTTTTTCATAAACTTCACACATGGCCTAAAGGGAATAAGCCGCAAACCTTTTACAGTTGTTTGCCTTTGCCTAGCAATTTTTATCATTTGATTAATGTTGATTTCATATACAAGCCATTTGCCTGCTGCCAGCTGCGTATAAATCACAATTTCTATATAAATTACGCGCCACAAAAATCGATGAATCCAGCAGATTAAGCAACACCCACACAGATACACCCAACACTCACACAATGGAACCTCAAGGATAATATTTTTCTTTGCTCTTTCGCTTGGCCCAACATGATGTACAACTTGTTCCGCTCACTTTTTGGGTTAAGCAAGCAAAATGTGAGAACTTTTGCTCCATTGCATTGCCAATAGGAAGAGCAACAAATAATACAACTACGAGTACTTGTTGTTGTTGTTGTATCCAGATTTTATTTTGTATTCCTCCCCGCCTTCTACACGCTTTATCCCCCTCTAGCTGCTGCATACTATATGTATTGTGTCAGCCTTGGAAGCAAAAAGTGCTGCCGTTCTGAGAACTCTTTTTCAAATCTTGTACACTCAAGGAAATTTAAATTTTTTTTTGCTAAAATGGCGAGGCATGGACTTAAACACATAATTGATTACCCAAAAATTTTTACATTTTTAAGCATAATTATATTTAATCATAAAAAATATATTTATCATTTTTATAATTCTAAAAATTTAAAGCAAAATAAAATTTTGGTTTTTAATTATAAAATAAAATGGCTATGAGCCAATAAACTGTCATATTCTTTATGCTAATTTTGAAATAGTTTCTTTGAATAAAAGTTCGTTAAAATATCGACACGACAGACTTTTTTTAAAAAAAATATTAAAAAAATCTTTTTTAGAATTTTTTCAAATTTAATTGACTCAAGTTAAATTTAAATTAAAAACATTTAGCTTTGGCTTTTAAAATCTATATTTAGGGTTACAACTGGTAAATTATATTATTTCAATTTTTTTAATATAAAAAATTGAGTTCAATCTTAAATAACACTAATTTCTGGTTGCTAAAATTTTTTCCAATATTCTTTTTTTATTTTGTTAATTTGATTTTTTGCTGAATTTAAAATTTTTTTCCTAAATTAACAGCATTGAGGTTGTGAAAACTTTTTTCTAACTATTAAAAAGTTGCTTAATACTTAACAAATATTTTTTATTTAACTAATTTATTAAAGTTATCAGGTATACCAATTTTCATGCTATTCCTAAGCTTTTATATCTTTTCTATAATTTTTTTTCTTTAAACTTAAATTTCTGTTCTTTAAAATTAAAATTAGGGAACACTTTTAGAATGGTAATAATATTAGTATTATTTAAAAGTTTTTAGAAAAATTTAAAACAATATTTCTTTAATTAAAAAGTAGGGAACGCTTATTTCAGCTTTTTGTACATTTTAAAATTTCTTCCATTGTTTTTTTATTTTCTTAATTTGATTTTTTGCAAATTTTAAATTTTTGTTTCGAAACATTTTTTACTATTTTAAAGAATATTTATTATTTTAAACAATATTTCTTTAGTTTAACAAAGTTACTTAATTTTATGAAAAATGACTTCAAGTAAATAGACCAGTTCAAAAATTTATTTTCAATTAATTTTTTTTAATTATTAATTTAAAAAATGTTCTCCTATTGTATAATTTTTTAAAGATTTTTGCAGAATTTCTATATTCATATTATTTTTTTACAAAATGTGAAAAAATGTCAGAAAATTTTTTTAAGATTTGTTAGTAAAAAAATTAATTTACTTTTTTTCAAAAACAATGTTTAGCCAATATCTTATCTTAGTTCAATGTTTTCAAAATTATTCTGTTAATAAAATTACACCATTGTCATTACTTGTAAAACAAAAAAAAAAATTTTTTTTTTATTATTATATTTAATAGACTATACACGTAGTGTATATATTATATGCCACTGCAGTTTAAATTTATCTTAAATATTGCCTGCTTTTTGAAGACCGAAATAGCCAGGATTTTTTTTTCAAATTGACCCTATTATCGCTACAACGGAAATTTACATATTTTCCAACTTAAAATGTTGAAACTCGTCAAGAAGCTATTTTCTTACTATGAATTTGCCCAACTCGATATAGAACTTTGGGAGAAGAGCACAACCCTGTTCGCCAAGAAGGTCTTCTTAAAACAAACTGTTCATTAATCTGATTTTAGAAGAGATACGATTAAGAGTCTTTAAAACTAAATTTGTTTCACAAAACCGGCGAGTCGAAAGCCGATGTTGCATGCATAGTTGATAGTTTTTTTTATATATTCCTAATTCGATAGTTTTCGACTGTAGACGGTGAAACAAACTATTTTTTTTTAGTGTAGTAGTTGCTAGGCAAATGTTATGCTGTCTCTGCTATTTGGCAAGATCTTTGTCAAACTGTATAAAAGTCTGGCTCGTAATATATTTTCCAGCTTTACGACAGTTTAAGTAGTTTATTTTTTGAATTATAAAAAGTTTCAAGTTGACTGAATGTTGAGTTTCAGCTGTATCTAGCATATGCACAGACACAGCAACAAGTGCGTTCACACACACACTCCCCCATAGTCACACAGATACTCAAATACTCTTTCAAATTGTTGCCTTAGAAACTGATGCTGAAATGCAGACAACTTCTGGATAACAGTAATAAAGCACAAAATTTTTATCTGCCTTGGCGTGACTTACATTTTAAAGGTAGCTTTCAGCGGCACACAGATACATACACGTACATAAAGAGACACTCTCAGCAATCAACAGCTTGCCTGAGGCTACATGACATAGCTTCCGCCTAGCTGCTCCCATTTGCCAAGTGAAAGTAATGGCAACGTCTACAGATACAGATACAGCCATAGCCCCATCTTTAATACCTGCAACACATACGCGTCGGCATCGAGATTTACCCGCTTCAAAAATAAATATGGCTACAATGCGGTATGAGGGGGCTCTCTGGTATCCCCTACCAGTTAGCTCGAAAGGAAACATGTTAATTACTATGCTCAAGGCTATGTAGCCTGCTCCTTTCTGTTGCTGCCTCTTTTTGGAATATCTTTTTTTATTTTTAATTTTTATTTATCTTTTTGTTGTCTGTTTTGAGTTGTGCTGTGTACTTACCCTCCAGAGTAGAGCAGACTGTTTGCACATGTGGGCGCTCTGTTGGCTATTCAAAACTGAAAACAATTTTTTTTTTTGTATTTGTATATATAGAGATGTATAAATAAAACTTTTACCAAGTACTTTTATGTATAAACTGATTTTAAGCCGGTCCTTTACCCTATTGCAGTCTCGCCACGTTGTAAGCCGGGCACTGAGCAAACATCCATTGGGGCCATCAACATGCACTCCATACCAGTCAAATGTGAAGTGGATGCTGATCCGCCGGACTCTGTTAAATTTAGCTGGACATACAACAACACGCGCAATGTATCGCCGGTAAGTTTTTGGAGAATAATCTAAACATCATGTTGGTTGCTTTACCTTTTTAAATTAAAACTACAGATACATTTTGTTTTGTAATTGTGAGATAACCCAGCTGCTTATGAGTTACATTAATTTTGTTTTTTAATCTCGTATGGGCAGACTAAAGGGCAATTCGTCCCCATTACAAAAATTATAATGGTTTTATGAATTTTAAAATTTTTGTGAAAAAAGAGAAAGATTAAAAACCAATTTCATTCCCGTTCTTAGGGTCGTTTAATCATATTTATTTTTTTTAAATCCATATAAAAATATTAATTAGGTTTTCTTATCTTCACGAGTTATTAACTTGCTATATTTGAAATCAATTTAGTAAATCCCCATTTATTTTAAGTCCGTGAGCATGCTATGGCAGCATTGTCATCCTGCAAATGCATAAACGCATGTGGCACTGAACAATAAAAAGCTGATATTTATAACTAGTAAATTATAGCTTATAAATTAAAAGCAAAAATGTGGACAGTACGTTTTTTAATCTTGCACAAAAATGTGTATTGTTTTACAAAATTCTTACAATTAGAAAATCAATAGTTAGCTGTGATACAAAAGTCTGGCCACATTGAAAGCTGCTAACTTTGTCGGTGAAATGTGAACTTGAGGAAGCCAAAATCAACAAATCTACTTGAATTTCAAATCCACTAATATTTTGATAAGGATAAAAAAGTAGAAAGATGAGGAGGACAAAAAAGAAGAAAGATGCCTTTAATATTTGTTTAAAAAAATACTTAAGTATACATTTGAATTAATAGAGACAAAAAGACCAATTGATTTACTTATAAATTTCATCTAAAGGCAAAAAATTTCATAGTTTTTAGTTGCCTTCATTTCAATTTTTTTCAACAAAGAATAGGTAGAAATGAAAAATTTTTTCTAAATTTTACTGCTCACGATAGTCCAAGCTACGTTTTCTAAATAATTCTACGTATATTCCTCTGGAATGCCAACGACTTATGCAGCAGTTGGAACACTTCATTCAGCATTCCTAGTTGATTCTCATTTGGCTATTTTCTATTCTGGTTGTTAAAGTTTGGGTATGTCGTTTGTCACTGCCAAGGAACTCTAAAAATCCTCTACTGCCACTATTCAGTCAAAAAAGTATATTACGAGTATTACTACTTTAAAAAACAAATTGTAGTGTTGGATATCAAATTTATAATTACAAAAGCAAATAAGCACAAAAGAATTTAAAAAAAAAATTTATTATTTAAAATTGATTAAAAATATGAGACACATCAATATCAATATTTTTATCAATGTATGAGCAAAAAATTGTATTGCCTGATAGATTTATTTAATTATGTGAGACTGTTTTTAAAACAAATACCTCGCTATTGAAATTTCACTTTAAAAATTTAAAAGCTCTCAAAATCATGAATCTCGGCGTTGCCCACGGCCACGTTCCAGACCCAATGTGAAGTGTAATTATAGCCATAAACGTGCTACAACTACAAGTTGCTAGATGTACAGCCAGTTAGGAACTTTGCCTAGCTTAGCAGATTTTTAGGTAGCAGCTGTTCTATTGGTTTGGGTGCGCCGAAAACCCCGGGTCACATTTATTGATTTGCCAAGAAGCTGTAAACCAGACACCTTTTTTTGCCAAAGCCGTGCACAGCTATTAGCCAAACTTGTGCTAAATACTTGTGGCACCTTGGCCAAAAGACAGAGCCAGAGAAGAAATGGCATTGGAAACAATAGGGAACAATGCTGAAGCAGAGTAACAAAAGCCCGTACGGAGTCAGTTGCTACGTGACTGAATTAAAATTTAATCAAAATGTATAAATGTAAAAATTGAAGCTGTGCGCACTACAAGATTTGGCTTGGCTGTCGTAGACAGATCTAGAGGGAGCAAATGACACTGTCCAAGTTTTGGTTCGAGCGACTCATTTCAAATGCAAACCATTTAGGTGAAAAGCTGTCGTGTTCAATGCAGCCAAGCACATGGTAAACTGCAAAGCAAGATATATGTGATTCCAAAAACACACACACACACACAGACACAGATAGATACTATATAGATGGGCAACCATATAGTTACAGCTGTGCACAATAAATAAAGTGATTCATTTAGCACAAAAGTTATTTGAAAATTTGCACCAGAAACCCTTGCTGCTTGCTTTCAGGACATCTTCTCTTCTATTAGATACGACCCGACTTATCTAACTATTTGCTTTGCAATAAAAACTTATTTGCCTTCAAATATTTATGCTTACCTGTTTCCCTAACGTTTCTGTCTGTATCTGTGGGCGTTGTATCTACATCTCTCAGTCTGTGTGTGAGAGATTTTTGTGTGCGCTGCACAAAATGTTTAACATGAAAGTTTCACAAAAAAGGAAACGCCAGCAAACACAAAAAAAAAAAAGGTGCAACTTTAAGTCCTACGCGGCCGAATTTCAAATACTCTGCAGCATTGCATTATACCATTCCATATATTACAAAGCAACCATAGCTTATACGTTTTGAGACTATCACTCAACCAACTCAGCCATGCCTAAGAATGTTTTTGCTACCGCACTATGGGCCAAGATTGTCATGTTTTAGGCAAAATTCTTTCATTTCCATAAATTTTTTTTTCAAAAATAAAACTTTGCACGCATACTTATAAAAAACTGTTGTTTATAAGTAATAATAATATATAAATTTTTCAGACCGAAATTCCGAAAAATTGTAAAAAAATACCTTAAAGCAATGATAAAATCGAAAAAATCTATTATATATAAATGGTATAATATAAAAATTTAAATTTTAATTAATGAATAACAGAGAGAAGAAAGTTTTAAATTCTTTAACCCTCCGTCGGACACATATTTTTAACCCTTCGGACGGACACATGATGCCTGGCTGGACCCCTATGTATTTACATACATTTATATGGGAATATACCTCAAGTTTCGGCTTAATTATATACCAACGAGGTATATTTTCTTAAATAATCACCATTCTGTATCGATTTGGCATATGTTAAGCTACTTGCCTAAGGAAATAAATATTCGAAAAAAATTTGAATTTGGAAAAAAAAGCATTTTTTTTTTTTTTTTTTTTTGGATTAAATTTAATGTTGTTCGAACGAAATTAAAGGGATTTAAATGTATTTTATTATGAAATATAATGCAAGATCATTTATGGACTCTTAGGAACACATAGAAAGCAAGTATAAGCGATTTTACTGTGTTGTTGACACACGAGTTTTGCGACGCAGCTTATCGCCTCCTTGCAAACAAATGCGACAGTCTCTCTTGGTTGTGAGTGTATCGGCGCAGCTTTTATTTGCAACGATCGCATTTTCTGTAATATTGATTGGTCTGCCAAAAAATTCTTCAACGGCCAAGCGTGTGGAAAATTGACAAATGACGTGTGCATTATTCATTCAACTTTCGACGTTAGCGAGAACTAAACTTTTAGCCAATGAATCCAAAAAAGCACGTATTGCGCCTGATCGTCTATTTCCTTCCGCTTCTTTATAAATGCAAAAAGAAGCCAAACCCATAACATTTAAAATGTTGCAGAAGAATTCATACGTCCAACGTCTTGTCGGTCGTTTTGTTGTGAAGTGTGTGACCATTTGGTCCATACAGTCGACACCCACTTTATTTTTGTTATAAAAAAGGATCGCTTCGGGTTTTTTTGCTTCGCCATCACAAGATTTCGAATAATGAACTGTTGAAAGTAAGTTCACGACCTTATTCTTTTTGGGCACATAGCTGGAAATTGATACAATGTTTTCGTGAAAACCAAAGAAAGATGAATGAACTGGACGAGAAACATATTTTTTCATCTCCGGAGGAATACATCTTTTGTTGGCTATTATGGTGCCAAGAAGTGCGAGACCAACAGCAGCAAGTTGTTTAGCTGCATTCAATGTTGAAAAAAAATTGTTGGTCACAATGGTTCGGCCGCTGGTCACGTAGCGATTTGCAAGTTGCATCAACAAATTCTCCTCTTGATTTACTTCACGCTCGAGTCCTTCTTTGCCAGTGTTTAATTTTCCTTGCAAAGGATTTTTTGTTTTTGCATCGCATGCCCGCCATACTTTTATACCATATTTTGCTGGCTTCGATGGTATATATTGGGTGAATTTAATTCGACCACGATATGGAAAAAGTTGCTCATCAACTGTTACAGTTTCGTCGCATTATAGTTATTGGCGAGATTTTCATTCATGAAATTCCATATATCGCGGATGGGTGCAGCTGTATCGCTTTTGTTGGCGAAATTCTCGCGTACGACCATCATCGAAACGAATATATCGCGATAAAAGCTTGAACCGCTGATAAAACATAGCCGCTCGGAAAATGGGCAGAGAGAGGAAAGGGGCCGGAGGGGCCGTATGAGCCCATAAATAATATAAAATATTGAAAAAACGCACGAAGAGCGGTCGATATTGATCAAATTTCATGTACTTCCATACAAAATATATAGGGGTCCAGCCAGGCATCATGTGTCCGTCCGAGGGTAAACTTTTTTAAATCCTTTTTTTCGTCCGTTTTAAGGACTTTTTGATATTTCTACTATACATGGATCGATAGCCAATAAAATTTTAGGAAGCTACCTGGAAGCGCAAGTCGATATCTGAATTAGAAATACTTTGAATTAACGGTCAAAAACGAAATAGGTCTGGCCAGACCCAGGTGTCCGACGGAGGGTTAAATACAAAAAGTCAACTTTGATTGGAAACTTTTAAAAAACATTAGTTTTCGACACAGAGTACCTTAATTTGCCTTAGATCACATATTTGGACATATTTTTGGAAAGTTTAGCTATGCGGGCACATAGTGCACTCAAGCTTTACGAAACGTGGCCACTAAATTATGGTATTATAGCTATCGCTATATGGTGATGGAAAACAAATCTGCCTATACTTATTAGTAGTCTAAATCTTAAGATCTAGGCGTTTATTCAAACGGACATTCAATCAACCAATTTTGTTGTCCTCCTGACCAAATAAAAGAATCTCCGACGTCTGCCTCTCAATATGCTACATACATCTGTAAAATACTTAATGCAACCCTTAGCCTAAACTACAGGGTATAAAAATAAAGCAACCATCATCAACTAAGCGTAATCCTTACTGCTGCTGCAGACTCAACTTGCACTAAAACTCTTTCGCTTATAGGTGCTCAACTCAAGGATACAATCCAATGGACTAGCAAGCACGGTGACGTATCTGCCACAAACGGACTCGGAGTTAATAACACTGGCCTGTTGGGCTAGTAATGCGGTGGGGCGTCAGACAGTGCCCTGTCTGGTGCACATACTGCCAGCAAGTAAGTAAACCAAATAAATCCAAGATTCCGCAACACAAAGACCACGCCTTGGGCGTTGAGCAGGCAGGTGTGCCGTGTCCGTGTCGGTGTCCGTGCTGTTGTCCTTGTCGGTTACAGTCTATCTCTTATGTACACATAAGGATCTACTTACATAATTGGTTGGTGTGCTTGGGGAAATTGCAGGCACTTGCACTTGCCGTTCCTTTGTTGTTCCTTTCCCTGGCTCCTCGCATAGGCCACTATCAGTGAGCCAGTTTTGGCAAATAATCATCGCCTATCTGGCATTATTTCAGCACATTGACTTGCACACGAATTTGCCGTTATTAATGCAAACAGGGAGCTACTACGTACACCCACATACATCCAAAAAACAACACCTACACACATTCCTGGGCGGGACTCGGGCATAATTTGCACTGCAGCACTTTGCAGCCAAAGTGAGAGTCTCGTCTTAACCAAAGTGTGCGCAATTTTAATGCAGCTAAAATTTTTGAAACTGTAATTCAAAATGCAAATGCTGCAAGTCTAACTGCACATTTTCCTCACACAATTACTTATAAGCGGTCATTAAATTGGACTTCCTTACTCTTCTTCCCACGCAGATGCACCAGAAGCACCCAAAGCCTGCGAACTGCGTAATGATACGGTTTTGGAGGTGGTCTGTGTGGCCGGCAGTGATGGAGGACTCTCACAATACTTTCTGCTGGAAGTTGTGGGTGGCGATTTGCTATATGCCAGCGAATCCGGACGTCCTTTTGGCGAGTCTGCAGCGCTGGGGGACAATGAAATATCCACGCTTAATGATCAGGTGAGTACAGCAGACGAATTTAAGCTAAGAATATAAATGCTAATATGGAGGCGATGGAAGCGGGTGAATGTACTCGATACTCATATTTTAAGAAAAGGTATAAATCAGCATAATAGTCCGTTAATCGTTTGCCGGGGTCTTTGACTTTTGGGGAATCCGTATCACAGGCTTCATCTAAGTCATTCATGAATATAAATATTTTTTTATGTGTTGGCTCTCACAACTTACGTCCAGCCCTGCTTAAAGTCTAAATTTTACTCTGATGTCATCAAAAATTGCATGCGAATGTAATTGGTATACATAATATTCGGCCATACTACGGAATACGAAAAATCAAAACGAATAAATTTTGTTCGTTTTCGATTTCGCGTGCTCCATCGCCATCTACTTATATTTCCCTTACTCTTTGATAGCACAGCTTTAAACCTTTCGATTGAAATTAACCACAACTATGCTATTCTTATTAAAAGGGAAATTTTTTTTATGCAAGACATGAACCATATTTTATGCAAGACATGTTTCTGTTTGTGAACGTTTAGCAAAAAAAAAAACAATTAAAAATAATTATCGATAAATATCTAACTTGAAATTGGCATAAATATAATCTAAGATTATAAAAGAATATTTGAAAAATTACTTTACTTTACTGATTCCTCTTGCAATAAAGTAGTCAAACTTGTAGTTTCAAATCGAATTCAAATAAAATATTCGGTTTCCTTTCCCGGAGCCCGGCCATTTAATTTTAAATGAAAATCACATGAGTAAGTACCCTTTCTAGGAAAAATTTTGTGATTCGATTAAAGTCGCGCTATTCCTACCATAATCTACTACGTTGTTTCCATTATTTCCATGGTGTGCGAAAAAGAATTTAAAATATTCAAGTGCATACAAATTTTTTTGGAGCTTCTTAAGATTCATTTTCCTAAGAAATTGGTTAAAATTTATATTCTGGCCAAAGGGAATTTCAATCAAATTCTTAAAAAAAAAAGAAATTATATAGGTTTATAGGTTATTATAGGTTTTGTGGTAGCGTAATACTGCCGCGGGGAATCGGGGCTAGGTGTCATAAAAAAATAAAATTGGATTTTATATTTATATTTATTTGTCCATATTACTTTTCACCTTTTATTGGTTCCGATATTTATAACACTGATCGTAATTAAATTCAAATAATTTCAAATCTGGTAATATTCTCCATAAACTTTGAAACAATTTTAATAAAATTTGAGATGAGCTCTTAGTAAATATAATTAAAGCCTTAAAAGACTTTGCGTTTAAAATACTTTTTTGTTATTATTTATTTTTTTTTATGGAAGTCGCATAATAGCCTTACCTATACCGTTGAATTAAAAAGAAATTCCTAACTTGAACTATATTTTTGATAGTTTTTGTCTATGTTTTGAGATAATAATAAGATTTTTCGTATGAAGAACTTATGTTCTACCACGCCTCCTTCCGCTTGTTACATACATTGAACAAACTTAGTATACCCTTGACTTATGGGTGCACGGCTTAAGAAATCACAATTAGAATATGTTGGTTTTAAATCAGCTTTCCAAAGATGTCTTGTTTAATAAGTTTGACCAAATGTGCAGGACAATCCATACGACGACCCAAGAGAATATAAAAAAAGGATATAAAAAAACTTTTTAAAATAAAGCATTATTTTTGAAATTTTGTTTGACATTTATTCGACAAGTACTTAATATGCTCGCAGATGTCATACTTAAATCAAATAAAATATACAAATTGATCTAAGAAAGCCGCAAATAGTAAATAGCCCGTTAAAAATTAGTTTATTTGGAAACAGTATTCAAAACTAATCGGATTGTGTGTAGCAAATGAAATTCACTTAAACTAAATCAATAAGTTTTAGACAAATTCTGTGTAATACTTGCCTTAGTGTAGCGTTTAACGTTACGTGCATATAAATACACAAACACACACAGACACATGCACAAGGTTAACTAGATAGAGAGATATACAAAAATACATAAATACATATAGATGGATAGATAGATAGTTATGTAGTTGAATGCATAGATGGATGCCAGCACAGCAGTCAGCTTAATTGAATTAAAATTTAGTTTGAAGCTACTGAAGCTGGAAGCAACAACATCATCAGGAGCAGCATACAATAATTCACTTGAAATCCATATGGTCAATTAGTGTGCAGATCCTTTTTGACTTTTCTGCATGAATTATTAATAAACAGATAGTTTTATATAAAGTGTGTGTGTGTGTATATCTATGGGTAGCTAGAAGCTGTGGCTACGCCTTGGTCAAGATTGGATTGAGTCCTTGTGGGCGTATGTGGCAGTTCGGCAGTTCGGCAGTTGGCCAACAGCTCAGCTCAAGCGTAAAAAGGACAACATAATTAATGCTATAAGTTTTCATATATGTATTTTGTGTGCTATGAGGCAAACATTTTAACCAGACACAGACGCCAGCGTCTCTATTACTTAACATGTGTGTGTATGCTTATGTTACAGTGTTTGTTTATTTGTGTGTGTGTTAGAGCAAAATGGCTGAGCTCAGCTAAGCACAGAACAGGCCGAACTAAGCCAAGTGAGAGCGAGCATGCTGAGTTATTAAATTATCTCTGTCACTCGTAAAAGAGAATATCATATGAAAATTTCATTTCATTTTCGTAACGCTACTTTCAACAACTGCTACATGGCGAGAGAGAGAGAGAGCGGGGGCAGTACTGGAGGGTTTAGAAGGGTGCGTCTAAGGGCAAGGGTTTTTTGTTGATGAAGCGGCTCTGGCTGCGAGTTTATTAGCAAAGTAACCAAGCGTAAAGCAGCAGCCAGCAATGATGATGATGTTGCTGATGATAATGATGATGACGCTGACATGGTGAAGATGACGCGGGCGCTGACAAGAACGTGAAAGCGTAACTGTTGGAAGCTACTAAGAGCAAACTAGCAAACTAGTCAGCTGGCCAGGCTGCTTTAAAGTTTTGCGCTGCATAAAAAAGGGAAAAACTCAGACACAAACTTGTGACAGGAACTGTTGGTTAGGTTGATGGGTTCTGCTTTGGGACAAGTAAAAGCGCCGTAAGGACGACATAAATTACTTACGCTTACTTGAGTGGCAATTTGTGCGTAACCAACGAAACTCACTCAATTGTGTAGCCATTAAGGCAAACGGATATACAGTTTACAATTTTTGGTCACTGTGACTAGCAGGGCCATTGTCTACGCCCAACAATAGCTAAGCAAATATTTGGGCCTGAGCAATTATTTATGTGTATGTGTGTCTTAAGTATTTTTTTTTTTTTTGTTTCTCAAAAAAGTTTGCTTAAAAATTAAATTTACAGCCACAAATGGCTTAAAATGGCCAACATAAATATTTGTTTAGCATACTTCTAGGCTACGTCCATCTGGCAACGCTGTCAAATGAATTATATATATGTTAGGACTTTAGACGTCTGATTTGACTTCTGCTATGCTGCTGTGAATAAGATTGCTGTCATAACTCCAATATAATATTATTTTTATGTGTATTTCTTGTTGCATACTTACAGGCGACATCTGCACCCATCTTTCGCATGCAGGAGAACAGTCCACAATTTCGTTTGAATAATTTAGAGCCCGGACGTGAATATCAATTTTTAGTTTATGCTGTTAACGCAAAAGGACGCAGTGAACCACCCGTGGTTATAGAGCGCGTGCGCGTCTCTGCCCAACTGGGACCATATGGTAAGTAAGAGACCCTAAGTAGGATATAGTATATGTATTTATTAAAAAACATAAAACAAAAGCGGCATAAAGAAGTGCATAAGCACGTAAAATTTGCCAAAAAAAAAAAAAAAACAAATTATTTGAGGGTCAGCTGAGCAATAAAAATAAACAAGTTGGGTTGCAAAAATTATATATGTGTTGGCCAAAAAAGAAAAGTATTGAAGTAGTCTAATACAACGCTTGGCTGATTGGAAGGCAACTTTAAGGAAATCGTCTTCAATCAGATGCCACGGAAACTAGTTGTACATACATACACACACACATATGTAACAACAATCTTGTCTGTAGGTTTGTTGGCAGATTTGTCTATTTCGAACAAGAATAAGAACAACAACAACAAGGACGCCCTTTTCTAATCTACTGACTGAGTTATGCAGTGAAGCGTAAAGCATTTCAACATTTTCCATCAATTCATTGCGCATAAAGCAGCAGAGTCGAGTATGCCAAGCCGTAGTCAGTATATATACATTACGTATACGTAGTGGGGCGTGCAACTACAGCCTCTTCATTTTGCTGCTTAACGACATAATGTTCAGGGAGAGAGTGTGTGTGCGTCCCGCATGTGTGCGTGAGTCAGTCTATGTCATTGGCAATGCTTTTCTTTATTTCATGCGATGCCATTTTGGCGAAACACACACATACACACACGCACGCCCGCATAGCGCAAACAGCAATACGAAACGGGAGGCAAAAAGAAAGAAAAACACAACAACAAAAAATTCAACATGAAATTGCTTCAATTTTCGTTTTGCTTAACGGCCGCCGTAGACACTTTGCTTTTATTGTTTGTTTCGCTCTTTTTTCCGTTTTTTTTCGATCGCATTGGCAGCACTTGCAGAGGGAGAGAGAGAGAGAGAGAGAGAGAGTGAGTGAATGAGTGCGCAACGGCATAAGTGAGTACGTCCATGCGTATAACACGGCGTATGCGTAACTACGACAATGTTGTCATTATTTTCATGCTGATTTTTATTTTTATCTGCATTTCCATTACCATTTTCATTTGTTTTCTGCTTGTTTTCTTTTCCGCCAAATGTGCCAGGCTCACTCGTTTACGCATAACTCGTTTGCGCTCTCTCTTACTTTTACGTATGTATCGTGTACTACATGGGCTGCAAAATGGCCGCAGCAACGCCATATTCATTTTTATTAGCAATTTTGTGCTGCACTTACGTTTTCGACGTTGTACTATTTTGATGGGCTACAAAATTTACAATAAATCACTCATATGCTTGTATTAATGACGCTTTTGATAGTAAAGTAAAGTCTGTCCAACAAACGAATGCAAAATTTGTGTCGCAATTTTGTTAATTAATCTTTTTTGATGTGTGATAAAATAGTTTATACATGTATGTATAGCTTATTGATTTATGAAAAGTGTTATTTTTTAAACTCGTACTATTATTTTATTTTATGACTTACTTCATTGGCGAAAAATTTATTTTTAATTTCTAGTCATACTTTTTGTTGCCGATATCCATTAGGCTAACCTATGAATGACTTTTTAAATATTTCTTGAAATAATTCTGGTTAGGTAAAGCAGATCATCGCTAGAAGGGTACAGTTGCTAAGCCTTGTTTCTATGTCGAAGGCTAACATGTTCAAAATGTAAGATTCTAATCTTAATTTCAGATTTTTGTATAACTTTATTCTCTTTGGATTCTGCTGAGGTCCAAAAATGACTTTTCTTAATAAAAATCGAATTCTGACATTAGTTTGAGCCTTAATTGGCTCGTACCATAACGTACCGTCGGCCATTTTCACGATATTGTCTTTGTTTTCCTTCTTCACTATGGGTTGCTGCAAAGATAGATCCATTTTTTCAATCGATATACAATTTCAGAATTATGATTTAAGGAATGTTTTTACGGCAGGTGGCCGTCGGTGGCGTAGTGGTAGCGTACTCGCTTTACAAACCGAAGGTCGGTGGGTCGAATCCCCGCAGTAGCACTGGTACATTTGCCTAGCACTGGCATTGCTAGCTCAAAGACGCTATTTGCCTAAGAAAGTCTCTATTAATTCAAGACACCGCCGTTCGGATTCGGCTATAAACTGTAGGTCCCTGTTCTCTTCGAACAGCTATTAATAGAGATCCCCAATGCTCCTCCCAGGGGCGACTGACTAAAATAGTCAGTCAGGGAAATTATTAATGATCAGTACTCATTTCTGATGTAAGCTGTTTAATCAATTTTAATAAATCCGAGACTCCTTTTGGTGCCTTTAAAGTCTTCTGAAAAAATAACTTCTGAGTTTTGGGATTTTTCTTTACAGCTTTTTCTTTGCAGATGAAAAAAATTGAGAGAGCAGGATAATCTTTCGATCATATAGAATAGTTTATCCACATGTTTAACCTTTTTTCCAGTGTTTTATTTTAAAGTTGTTTAATTAAAGGAGGAATTTAATAAAATTTTTGCTATAAGGGAGCAAGATTCTCTCAGTTCTGAGATATATTAATAAGCTAAATGACTTTTACGTCAAATTTCTCAGTTAAAAAAACTTTCCATAAACACTATTTTTTCAGAATCCAATAATTAAAACCAAATTGTATACTGGCCGTTTCCGATACTCACTTTTTTTGCACAAAGAATAATTTAATATTTTTTTAAAACAAATTATGACATAAATAGAGAAAGCAATAATGACAAAGTTGTTATTATTTAGTTTTTAAATTTAAATTTTACTGACTGAAAGAGTTTAGAGTCTCGGGTTAGGTAACAAATTTTATTTCTACAAAATCTTGCCAACGTTGAAAACGGGAACGTGCCTAATTTTTGTCGAATAGATTGTCTGGTTCTTTAAGAATTCGCTATGCCAAAGTGTTACTGTGCATGCTGCAAATGTTTGTTCGTAAATAGAAATAGTGGTTGTTGCTTTTTTCCAGCTGCTTTTGTTATTTACATACATGAAACAAGTGCGCTCAACTGACAGGCCATTGTACATACCTCCCCACAGCATAATCCCTACAATTGCTAATGTTAATGGGCGCCTTGCTACATGCTACCGTACATATATTTGAGTTTTTGTGTGTTAGTATGTGTGGGTTAATGGTTGCTCAAACAAACAAACAGCAGGAAAGACTGACGATTCGGCATGTTTTGACCTCGAGCCGCTTGGAACAATGACTGTGATTACAAAAGCGACTGCGATAGGAAAAAAAACCAATGCATTGTCAGTCAGCTGCTCAAGCTAGCTAGCAACTCATACACATTCGGAATTAAAGAGATGTACAGAACAGTTCCGGATATCACATTTCTTGAGTTCTTAAATTTTCTTTATAAAATTTGTTTAAAACGGTATCAATGGAAAGCTATTAAAACGTTGATCATGAATCTTTATTTGGTTGGATCCTTAATATAGGTGCTTCATTCAAGGCATTGAAATGTAGACAACTTAAATGAAAGAATCGGCCGTGCTCCGGAAAACGAAAAACAAAAAGAATAAATTTTGGGGGATTTTCGGAACTAGTTAAGGAAAATGATGTTCAGAAAATTTTAGTGAAAGTGAGAACCGGAACTGACCTGAAAGAGAATAGCAGCAAGTGCGCAATGCGTTGCCTAATTTATGCGAAATTTTAACAACGCTGCCATTCGCTTGACTGACATTGCTTTTTTCTTATACCGTATACTGTACTATAACAGGCTACACCCACGCCCACAGATACATTCACAAACACCCGCACACACACACACACTTGTAGATATGCTGGGGCAATAAATTAAAGAGCTTTACATGCTCAAACTGCCAGCATTTGACCAAGGCCACAACAGCGGCAGGTAAAACAGCATACACGCATTAAATAAAAATAAAAGTGAAAAAAAAAATATATATATAAATATAATAATATTATTATTTAAATAAAAGCAAAGAAGGCGCTGGGATTTGGCCCAACTGTTGTTGACAAGCTGCAGGTTTCGAATCAATTTACACAGAGAATTCATCAAGTGGATTTATTACATTTTTTATGTACACATTTTTTTTAGCCGTTTAAATAAATACATATGCCATATAATGGCAAAAAGTAGAGTAAAGCTCAGCCTAGCTTAACGACTGATTAAAGTGCAAAAAGCAACAAACGATAAACGACAAGGGAATGAAACGTGAAAAATCCAATGAGCAAAAAAATACACACACACACAGGCAAAAGCCAAAGGCCAGCCACAGGTAAAAATGGCTGCCAACAATAGAGAGAGAGAGAAAGAGAGCAACAAAAATTAAATTGAGCCGCAGGTGTAGGCAATTTCCACTTAAACGCTCACTTCAAAAGCCAGCCAAGTTGCTGCTGCGGCGGCTGCCAATAAGCATGAAAGAGAGGAGTGTGTCGAGAGAGGTACAGAGAGCGAAGAAGGGAGTGGCGGCAAGAAACAGCATGATGAGAAGAGAAGGTGCGCTGCAAGTTGGCAATGTTTCAATTTAGACATAGCCTAGGCTTCTTACTTGCGCCTCTCAAATGGAGCGGAAATGCTGGCCAAAGCAGCAGCCATAAGAAAAGCAGCTGGAAGACGTAAAGGAAGAGGAAGTGAATGGAGAAGCAGTAGAACAATGAGCAAGCTGTGGTAAAAATTATGGAAAAGGCAAAGCAGGCAGCTGGCAAAGGTGTAAGCGGCAAAAATAAACGAATGTCTTACATAAATCTTGCCAAAGGATCATCTTACAATCAGTTACAGTTTGCTTGAGCAAACTCTCGGGATGCCAACACTGAGCAAAAATGAGCTGTAGGAATTCGAGAGGAAATTGGTTGCTTTTTGATATGAGATAATTGCAAAAGAATTGCACAGCTTTTTACACTGCGAACCCAAACTTCGAGAATTTTTGTACGTGGACTGCTATTTAAATTTCTGGTTTTATAGGAAAATTACCATTATGCTTTCATGAAAATTGTTTAGCTCCATAGGTACATCTAAAATAGTTTTTTGAACGCTTCAATATTCTCTCCTGGAGCCGAGAATCGTTGACCTCGCCATTCATTTCTGATTTTCCAACAGTGAATTTGTTTTTTTTAAAATTTCGGCTGGTTTGTGTATATTTTTCCCCACAATCCTCATTATCATTATCTTAAAACCGTAATAAATAAATTTTTGATAAAAGTAGACCTCAGGTACCCAGGCGATTGAACCATTCGATGATTTGTATTTCAGTCTTATTTAATTTGATTTAAAAATAATTCGAACTTCAGTACAGTTTTTTTTTTTCATGGAAAGCTGAAAAAATATTTTTCTTTTGAGGGTTTTTTGGACAACGCCATATATGTATATAAAAGCTGACTTATAGGACTCGGTTTAAGTTGGTAAAAATTATATGTTTGGGGTTTTTATTCCCTTAAATTCAAACAATCAATTCGTTACTTTGTTTATAACTAGAAAAATGCATTAACGTATCTTAAAGCGTTGTGCATTACATTGAGGATGTTATTATTATAGGCTACTAAAGCACTGAAAACTCTTTTAACGATCATTTCCTGCTACTGTTTTTCGCTCAGTGCATCATGCTGTTGTATTGCCAACTCACATTATGTTGCAATTTCTTTGTTTTTTTGCTTGTTCATCTTGCTGCAAAATCTAATAAATATAAACAATGGCGCTCACATGTTGCTGATAATTGCTGAAGCTTTGCGTGAGTGCCATAAAATGTAATCTGTGGCAATAAGCGCTCAAATGAGCTGAGCATGAGCTGCTCCTGCTACTGCTGCTAGCGTTGTTGTTCTTGGTGGTGGTAAGTGGCTACTGCCCGCCCACATGCTGTCTGTGCATTGGGGCGTGGTAATAGCGCCTGAATGCTTGCTTTTGATTTTGATATTTTTTGGGGTAATTATGACTCAAATAGAACTATATACTTAGGGCACTAATTAAGGCAAAAAGCGCAGTTTCTATATTTTTATTAGTCTAGGTGGGGGAGGAGGGGCTATGTAACGCGGCAAGTCGGTCAAGTCATGTCGCGTGGCAAGTCGCAGACGCACGTAGATGGCAAGGCAACATGCAGACGACTGAGCAATTTTGCTAATTTCAATTTTCGACACAATTTGCCACAGTGCCACAAGGCGCAAGGAGCAAGGCAGCCGAAGCAGCAAGTAACAGCAACAACAACAGCAAACAAGTGAAAGAAAAACAAGAAAATGTAAAGAAAATACAATAAACAAATACTAGAAAAAGGCGCGCTGGCAAACAGTTAAGCAATCAGTTAAGCAAAAGCCAAAACGTGCGCGTATAACAAACAAAAATAAAGCAAGCAAAAAGAAAAAAACGTAAGCAAAACGAGAGAGAAAACAAAACAAAAATGGCAGCCAGCAAAAACAACAAAGCTAAAAACAAAAACAACAAAAAAAAAATAAACAGCGACAAGGCAAAAAGCACAAATAAATAAATACCAAAATGGCAGGCTAAAAGAAAGCCGGTTAAAAGACCAAAGTCGGAAGCCTCAGCCATTCAGACAACATCAAACTAATTTCGAGCAAATAACAAATCATTGAGGCCAGCCTTAGATATACAAAATAGCCAAAAACTACAAAAACTAAATAGTGCACGAGGGCGTTCTGAGCAGTAGTCGGTGTGGTAAAGAAGCAGTCAAAGTAGATTAATTACTTAACATAATCTTTTATTAAATAAAAATTTTGTAACAATTAGTCTATCAAATGAAAAGTCAGTGTATCAAATACATATTTTGATCCATAGAATTTTCTTTTAATTTTTGTTTTTTTTTATTAAATATTTTTCAAAACTTTTTGAGAATAATTTATTTTTACGCGTAACTTATGTCTTGTGAAAAGTATGATTTGCCAGGGTACTTAAAATATAGACATTCGGTTTACTAGTAACCCTCTAACTTGACACTTTGAAACTCATTTAGCTAAAATTGTAAAAGCTTCTTTAAGATTATCTATGATTCGGTGGAATTTAACATTTGTCTGCTCTTAATTTTATCTGTGTGGTATAAAAATCGGCGGGAGTCCAAAAATAAGCTTGGCTCAACTATCTAAAACTTTGACAGTAAACCGCTGATAAAAAATAAAAACAAAAAAAAAAAAAAAAAGAGCTCAACGGACTAGGTGAATTACTTCTGTGCCTACCCTCGTACATATGTGCTTATGTATATTCCTGTGCATATATGAAATATTTAATGTACGGCAGTTTTTCATGTTATACATTTGTGCTAACTCTGCTTTTCCTGCTTTTGCTTTTTTTTTGCTTTGTGTTATTCCAGATGAATCCATACTGTCGGAGGATCCCACGCCGGCTGAAACTACACATCATGTAGGTGGCAGCGGTAGCAGCGGTGCAAGCAGCGTTGGAACCGGCGCCAGCACCGGCAGCGGCCCAGAGAAGCAGTCCACGCTGCTCATACTGGCCGCCGTGGTGGCGATAGGCGCCGTCATTGTGACGTCAATTATCGTAGCTGGCATAGTGGTAGTCTGCAGGCATCGGCCGCGGCCACCTGAGCCGCAGGAAGTGCGCAAAACCATGCGGTAAGTCCTGGGAGAGTACACAAGTTAGCGGGGAATTGGCGCCATGTTGGGTAGCGCTGTTATTGTTTTCTTGCGGATTTAAGACGGAAAAAAATAGAAATAAAAACTAATAATAACATATGTGTGAGTGAGTGTAAGTGTGTGTGTGTGTATATGGCTTGCAAAAATAATTACAGCATTATTTATGTATGGCACGTGAGCAAACTCGTTGCTTACTCCTGCAGTAGGAAGCGCGTGTCTAACATTTAGCAAAAAAAAAAATGTTGCATACTTTTTGCCGCTGGCTCATTGCTTATGCTTATTACATAAAACGTAATTAAATATGAGCCAAATAAATGGCTGATTAATAAATTACTTCAACAAAAATAAAGAAAAGAAAAACGCGTGAACTCAACAAAAATATTGTTAAGAGCAAGCAGCAGCTGCAGCAACTTTAAACTTGCCTCCAATCAATGCCTCAAAGACGCAGCTGTGGCGTTCAAACTTTACTAGCACCCTGCTAAAAGTATATAAGCCAAAGTAAAGCTGTACTACCAATTGATTAGCTGAACCCAAAAGCCAAAGTTAAACGAAGAGCACGAACTTGCCCACTATATTATGCTTAGACTGTAATTAAATTAATTAAACTCACCTCAGCTTACCAACGAGTGCTTGCCGCTTGGTCCGTCCCACAAAAAGGGCCAAGAGAACGTGAGAATCTTTGAAAGGCAGGATATATAAAAAAAAATGTATAGAAAGAAATCAAAATGAACGACACGGAAACGGAAGCAGCCGCACTCGTTGTTGTTGGGTTAGAAAAAGTGAGTTTCATTTAAGATAAGAAATCAGCTTTTGGGTTAACTACTATAACAACAAAACTGTTGCGCTCACTCTATATAAATACTTATTACACTGTGTTAGTATGTGTGAGTGTATATATGTGTCTGTGTGGGTGCACATAATTAAGCAGCTGCTTATGTGCGCGTGTTGGTATGCCTCTCATTTCGTATGTTTGTGTTTGTGTGCGTGCCTCTGTTTGTATGTCTGTCAATTGTCAGGTGCGCGCGAACGCTAATGAAAGATAAACCAAGAGAGCAAGTAACCAACTGCGTACTTAATGACCTCATTGCTCTATGTGTATGTGAGTGTGAGTGTGTATGAGTATGAGTATCTGCGTGTATTTGCCAATCGCTTAACTGCTCGACCCCCATTCAACCTAAACCTAAACCTAAACTCCTGGCCAACATCTTTTTATTGATGTTGCTACGTAGCGCTCTGGCTTGATTATCTGCTGGGCGTCCGCTCTGTGGAGACCATCACCATAATGATGCAGTTACTGGGGTAAGGCTAAGGAGTCTGGCTGGCTGCCGTTCCCCTTGCTGTCAGTGTTAATAAGATTGGCCACTTTTTGAGCAAGGCAGCTGCTCAATAATTAATTTATATGCGCACTTCAAAGCGACCTTTGCTACAAAAATAGATAACAACAATATACAAATAATAATTAAAGGGAAATATTTTAAATTCCATAAATCTATTATAAACTCTTTGGTTGTAGAAAAAAATTAGTGCAGGGCGTAAGGATGCGATTAGATGAATTGTGAATACATTTTTATTGCTATTCTTCGATTTATCGATCAGCCATGAAGAATCGATCAAGACACAATAAAAAAATACAGCAGTTTTAAAAGTAAATACAGAAATAAGGTGTTAAGAGTATAATAATAAAAAGTATTTGATTTCAAAGCCTAAAACATATATAAATATAATATAATTAAAAATGAATACCACGTATTTTGAATGTTTTATTGAACAATGATGGAATTAACGTCCCACCAATTATCTTATCATGTTGGTTACAGTCAGGACATCCTGACTCTGGTCCCCGTCATTATTTGAAAATTATTAACTTCAGCTATGAAAACTTAAGGTTATCTCTAAAAAAAAAAAAAATAATATATAGGCATTTCCTGAGAGAATTTCAGCTTGACCAAAAAATTTAATTATTAAATAAAAGATTTTAAAGCTAATTTAAACATAATGAGAAAACTGGTTACAATGAAAGAAGATCTTTTTGCTAATTTTTGTCTATTTCTAAGAGCATCTGCCTTTTATCATTAGACTATTGTTATGTTTTAAACCAGCTGAATATGCTTACAAAAGCCCATTAATATTCGAATTTTGTTTAAATTGAATAATTTAAAAAAAATACACAAAAGTTTATAATTTTTAAGACAGTCAAGACAGAAACTAAGGAAAATGATTTTTTTTATTTAATTTATTTATTTATAATTATAAAGATAGTTTATACTTCAAAGATATAAACTAGCTATAACAAATAGTAAGCCATGGCTACTTCGGCCTTTAGCTAACTAATAATAAAAATTTAAAGTTCTAAAATTATTTTGTACTATTTATTTTTTTTAATTTTTATTTAATTACTGACTTCCAAAATTAATTTACATTATTTATTTATTTACTAAGTTGTTCTTAAAAACAAGCACAGTACTTAAAAATTTTGATATTTTCAGATATAGCGCCCAAAGTTCTCGAGGAGCTAAGCTTAAAAAAAACAAGTTTTTAAAATATTGTTATTAATAATAATATGTTCCAATATATCCTCAAACTCTTATTATTTTGAACAGTAATTATTCACTTTAAATTGCATATTCCATTCATAATAGCCAATAGAGAGATACAAAATATATTTCTAGTAATAATTAAATATTTACGCCCACCGTAAGTAGCCGATAAGTAGAATGTATATAAGTTAAGAAATTGAAACATATCTTCAAAACTAGTCCAACTTCACCATTAATGCCTTTGTTTTAAATATTTTTGATACGTTAGCATTCGTTAACTTGATTCCTTAAGCCAGAAATATTATAGAATTTAAATTTTTATCCTATGAGTAAAAAGCAAAAACTCATCAAAAAGCTTTTTTAAAATTGATAGCATCTTTAGCTGAACAAATGACCATTAATGTGACCAAAAATGCGATAGTTTTCGAAACATGTCATTAGTTTACTCAAGTTTAAGAATTCTCTGGCATTAAACGATTGGGTATACCTAGATGGAAAATGAATCAAAATTAGCATTTATGTCGAAAGGCAGCTTGAAAATTGCTGGCATTGGAAAGATCAAAGACAAAATTTGCGATGTGGGTCATTAAATGGTCACGAGAATTAGAAATGTGTTTATGTGAGTGTTAGTGGGTGCGAGTGTGTAGTGTGTGCATCTGTGTGTGGCGCTTGTTTGTCATTTGACGAAAATATAAAATTTTCAGATACAGATTGCCGAAGGGTCTCATATACCATGTTGATATGCGGCACTCGAGCGTTTGCATAAATTAAATTTCAACAGCTGCTGGCTGCTCTCTATCTCTAGCTGAGAACACACGCCATTTGCTCGCTCTCCCACTCCCAGACTCCCTCTCTCTCTCTCTCTCTCTCTCTCACTGGTTTTCTCTTTGTGCTCTTGCATAAATTTTAATGATTTTGAGTTTTGCGGTAATGTATGATTCGTAAAAGTATTAGTGCAAATATTTAAACTTGTTTGCGCAGTTCGCACACGTGTGCAAAATTTTAATCCGTCATTGACTGATAAGCAAGCAGGCCGACATACCTACACACTTGGCCACTTGAATAGTACATAATTCATTTTTAAAGCCCATATTTTATAAGCTAGTAAAGATAGCCGATTAAAGGGAATTATTATAAGTAATTTAAATTTAAACACAACTTAAATCTAGTAGCTTTCTATAACTAAGAGTAGCAGCTCTTGGTAGTGACGAAAGCATCACTTACCTACATCCATAGACAGCGATTTTCGGTATCAAGTTGATCACCACATTTTTTTGTAGGGATATTGAAACATATGCGTAGTTTTTGCTACAGAAGCTTAAAGAAACCCACCCACGAGATCCGCAAAGGCCTGAAATAAAATTCCACGAGATCAATGTTTGCTTGTCTTAGTTTTTTCATATCAACGCAATGAAATTTGGCATACATAAAGAACTCTTAAAACTGAAAAAAAACAACTAATAGATTCTCCCATTTATTTATTTTAATGATTGCCATTTTATTTATTATTTTCCTTGTAAATTTATAAATACACAGTACATGAATAAAGATAGATATTAAATTGGTGCTCCTAGTTGGAGCAAAGAGTGCAAATTATTGCCCTAATCTTTTATAATTATAAATTCGGCAGATTTTAATTTTTATAATTATCACTTAAAATTAATTCAATCAATATTTATAGCCAGATCGCCAAGACTGTTTTTAAGATACGCTATATTATAGTGAATGCCTCTTCTGGACATCGGTCCCAACTTGTCGAATAAACAAAGCGGTTTATCGTGATAGTTTTTAAAGGGTTGTATAGGTTAAGTAGAATGACAGTGGTTTATAAAATGCTGTATGGTGAGGGCCTTTCCTTTGCTGTAAGGACAAGGTGATAAAGATTTTAATATAGATATTGATAAAATGCTGTAAAAATACTTAAATATTTTCAATGAAGATAATTTAATTAAGTAAAGTCCTTAAGCGAAATGTTATAATCCTTCATAATTTTTGTTATTATTGATTTTTTAAAATTTAAATTGTATGGCAGCTCCACCCCCAAAAGCTTGTACTCTTATGTGCAAGAGCAAAAATGAGTCAAATGGGCCACCTTTTAAGTCGATTTCTTTGATTTTGATTATTTTTACATATGTTACATATTAGACTTGTAAACTATTTTTGCAAAATTCCGATTGTTTATTGTTTATTTATCCATTATTCAGTTAGACTTTCCTTTGACAAGAATGACGTAAAAGAATAAAGATATTTGAAAATTTTTTTAATTATTATCCACTACCGGACCACTACAACTCTACTTCACTGTTTACAAACAAACTCCTCCATATACAAAGTTAAAACTTGGCAGAAACAGATAAATATTTGATTTTTTAAATCTATGAAAACAGGCTGCTTCATGAAATCAAGGATTCAGGGTATTTGTATAGCTTTCTACAATCGAGCACCTTTTTAAAGCAATTGAAATTGACTGCGTATACTTAATTATGTGGCCTGAATTTTTAAATTATATTTTTAAAAACCAAATATTTAAAAATAAAATAACAGAGTTAACGCGTTCACTGGGCGGTACAATTATTTTGACAACAAGTATCAAGTATCAACGTTTTGTATTTTGTTTTTATTCTATGTAAGAATAAATATAGTAAAATTTATGATTTTTGAAAATTTAAATTTTTAAGTTGGACCATGAGTTCATCTGCCTAGTTAGAAAACAACATTTTGTTCAGCTTGTTGCATTATTCAAAGAGCGAGGAGTGTACTCTATATGTATATGTGCTTGTATATGTTTTTGAAAGACAAGCGTGTGTTTGTATTTAAATTGCAATAACCAGGTGCTTAAAATTGTGATTAAAACTGCGTAGCACACAAACAGAGCACCACCAGCTTCAGCACAAAACCCAATTCAAAGCTCATCAAAACATGTCAAAATTATGTGATATACGTATATAGCTGGCTATTCAATTTGCATGAAGTTATGTGACAGCTATTGCGCATACGCAGTGTATGCTTAGTTAACAATAGACCCAGCTCTAAGCAGCTATTAAATAAAAGTATTTTAGTTTTACTTTTTACCTGTCAAACTAACGGGTGCCCACATAAACTAAACAGAAAAACAAAAAAAAGGGCAAAAGTTGTATAGTTGCTCCCATGTGGCAGCGGCCCAGTTGTTGTTGTAGCTATTGTTGTGCCCCAAAATGAAATTTGACTTGTGGCACTATGCATAAAAGTATGCAACGCCTGGGGAACTATTAGCAACTTGGTTTCGGTGTGTGAAAACTTTTAATAGATTTGCGACATTTTTTCATTCACTAAAATGCTTTATTTTTTCTACACTCTTTTATACTCAGCAGACCAGCGCGGAATGATGTGCCCTCCATGTACATTGAGGAGGATGAACTGAACGAACTGGAGGAGGGCGGCGGACGCGCTGCGGATATACGCGCGCGTGTAACGCCAAATACCTCGCATTTATGCGGTGGCGGCAATGGCAGCGGCGGCATCATTGGCGTAGCTGGCAACCCTGGCGCTGGTTCTATAGTGGGTGTTGGACCGCATCATTACATCTCGGAGAGTTTTATACAGTATGCGCAGCCCAGCCTAAACGGTACTATTCCAAAATCTATACTCAACAAATTGTAGTGCTTAAGTCTACTCTCAGTAGTAACTATATACTAGTTAGTTTGCTCTTTTCTTTAATATAACGGCAACTCTACTACTTTATTTACTTTTTTTGCAAACACTTTTATTTAAATTGCACTCAACAACTTGATTTTTAGTTAAGCACACAATTTTAAGCACTATGTGAATTAACTGTAGTTAGTTAGTCAGTTCATATACATAATGCAATTCATGGTAGCTTTATATAAAGTACTACTAAGTAGTATAAATAGTTTTTAGCCATTAGTTGCATTCATGCACATAATTTGCCTGTATATATTTGTACAACTATCTGTACATATGTAAAAGCTAAGCACATAAACATGCACAGCATATGCACTTGTGTGTGCGCCGTATATACGTGAAAGTATGTGTGTGTGAGTGTGTATGTGTTTCAGCGCCATTTTAGTTTAATTTATTAGTTTAGAGTGCATGTGTCTGCATATAGCGTACATTTCAAATGAAATCAAGTTTAATGAAATGCAATGAATTGAAATGAAACAAAATGTAACGAATTGAATAAAAATGACAGCAGTATGCAACTACTACTATTTTATTTTTGATTGTATTATTATTATTAATATTATTTAGATTTTCTTTAGAGTCATTGAATATTTTTATGATTTTGTTAAATTTAATTTCAATTTATAGCTGCATGAAATTATTTCTGTTTTGGCACAAAATGTCGAATTGTCGGCACTTTGTTCAATGACAGTTTTGTTGCCATCATACTGCGGCTGGCCTATGCACATAAACGAAATAGTATATGGCCACAAGGACGCACACAGATATAATTCATACACACAAACACACATACACTTGACAGCTGTTGCCATTAAATTGACAGTCGACCATGCTGCATTTGCTGCGCCTGCAACTGCGGTCTGACCCATTGGTTTACATTTAGTTATTTTATTTGGTTTATTTAAGCGCACACACACTGACATTTATATAGTATATATGTATATACATAGCACACATGTCAGACATATAATATAAATAACCAAAACTGAGCGCCTGCTAGCCACAATGAGCTGGCCACTTGAGTTTCCGTTAATGATGAGGTTAAGTGCGTTACATTTGCCATTAAATTGGTTGCACATTTCAACAGCGGCACAACGTGCATCTAGAAAATGCGAATGTCAAATACCCTACATTCTAAATGGAATAAGCGCGAGTCCTTTAATACGCTAAACGTTTATTTATTGAATATAGTTTTTTGCAACGAACTTCTCTCGTAATAAAGAAATAAAATCTAAAATGGCATAGATTTTCAGAAATTTAGTTGAGTAGAATCCGAAATACATTAAAAGCTTGTTAGTTTTTTTTTTTTTGACATTGTCGAAGATCTGGTAGACTACAAAGACTAAAGCTAATGTTCCATAAATACTTCAAAGCAGCCATTTTTGAACAAAAGTCAGATTTTTGGCGATTTGGCACAATAAAGAATTGCTAACGTTTTCGAAATAATTTTATATCTTGCGAATAAACTTAACTATTAAACACAGCCAGCACATTTTAAATTGGGATTAAATCACTGTGAGGAGATTTCAAAATTTTGGGCTTTGCCACCATTGCACGCCACAACTTTGATCGACTTTTTCCGATTCTAAAAGTGTTAGAGTTATATCTTGCTTCCAACATTTCCCACCAACAATGCGTTGACTTGATTTTCATTGCTATTTTTTAAGCTTTTTAATATTTCCAGAATCAGATAAGTTCAAATTAGATTCAAATAATCCTGTGCCTTTTCGCAGCCATTATCTCTTAAACTAAATCAGATTTTCTTTCTATGTAACTATAAGACGGGCACATAAAAAAAGATGCTGTGAAATGAAAGAAGAAACCCCAGCACCCAAGGTTTCTGTTTCAAAAAACACCATACAATTTTTTCGATTGATTTCGAATCTCACGGTTCTCAGATTACTTTCAAAGTACCTCGTTCTCTGTGTTTTTTTGGTGGTTATGTCAGAACTTGCTGGGATTTGTTGGATCTTGGGTTCGGGTGCAGCAGCACAAAATCCAAAAGGTGGGCCTCGTCTGTGAAGTTCGCAACACTTTTTTTATGAAGCTGTGTTATTTATAAGAACACTTTCATGAGAATTGAGAGTTATATTTATAAAAAAAAATGAACCTGCCAGATGCCTTCACATCATGTATAGTTGAAGTGTTTTGAGTTTTTTGGTCTTACACTCCTTTTCTCTCTCCTTTTTATGCATTCAGTCAATTTTTTTTACAAGTACCTAATATTTATGGCGTTGCCAACTTGGTCCATCAGGCCAAAATTGCTGCGATAATTGTGCAGCCATGTTCCACATAAGAGTGTAAATAAAATATATTGCAAAACGTTCTAATTTAAAGCACATAAAACATTTATCTACATCATACACACTACAAAAACTAATTGGCCTGCTCAATGAGTTTGCAAGTAGCTTAGTGCGAAATGTTAAACAACTTTTGCAATTAGTGTTTGCAAAATATTTGAGTGCATTTAATTTGATGCAATTGAATTTTAATTTTCATTTTCATTAAACTTAAGTTAATAGGCAGGCAATTACAGCAAATATTGTAGCCCATAGTTGTAACCTAATCACGTATACGCAGCGTTGCTGCCAAAACAAACAATTTACTGCCATATTCATAATTTCAAACATTTCCAAAAAATCTACTCATTTCACTCATTGCCATTGTAAATTATATATATGAAAGTCGAACTCCCTTTTTTAGTCTCTACCCACTCACTCTCTATTTTACTCCTATCTCACTCTCTCTCTCTCTCTCTCTTTCTCTTACTTATTGTTGCTCCCTAAAGCTCGTTGTAGCCGTATGAACTAGGCATTTTTAGTCTGCCCCTGAATCCTTTAGGTAGCCTGTTTGCAATTGTGCTGCAAGCAACTTCAAGTCGCTATAATCCTCTGCCCATAGTTAAAGCCACGTAGTGCACACAGCATCTATTTTACGATACACAACAACAATGCAGTTTGTACTGAATTCTCTACAATTCTATTGAAACTGTGTCAACCCTACCGCTTTAACTCCCACTTTTAGGCGATGTGCTGCTACCTCTGCTTGTTACTCAGCCGTACCAACGAGCTGCCACAACAACAGCGGACATGATTGTTGCCATGCCACAGCAACAGCAGGAGCAGCCAACAGCAACAGCAGCAGTTGGCTGTATTAAGCTTGCCGCAGCAACTGCCTCCTGGACGCCCAAATGTATGCAAAGTAAATTCTATGTTACCAAATCTGTGCAGCCAGAAAAACATCACAAGATACAGATACAACAACGCAGCAAGCAACAGCAACAACAACAACAACTGCTGTTGGCAACAATGACAACATCTACGTCACAACAACTAAGCAACAATCATTGTAGTCATGTCTAAAGTCAAAAAACAAAAAAAATAAAACAGTCGAGCAAAATACTTGACACTCCTGCTAGCGAAGTAGAGTTTCCATAGCTTTTTATTTATTAGTCACATTTAGCCCCTATGCCACGTGCCACAAAGCAGTCATTACCCAAACCAACTTTCAATCAAGACATTTCTGGTCAAAGTCGTATCACATAAAAGCAACAACAGCAACACAAAAAAGATAATATAATAAAACTGAAATATTTTTAATATCAAAATGCAGGCAGACCACACAAAAATTTGCTTCATTTCACATTTTAATTCGTTTCACTTGAGTTGGCATTGCTTGTATTGTTGCTGCTGTCTCTTGTTATATAAGTATATGTATACATACTACATATTGTTTTGTATATAGATCTCGCTCTCTCTCTCTCTGGCTTGTCTTGTCGTTTTTGGTCTTGTGAGAGCTACAAAAAAAAAAAAACAATAAATGCCACAAATTTCTTTTGATTTGGGGCATTTGGTAATTGTTGATGGGATTTCTGTTGGCCAAGCTGACCGTAATTGCTGCAAAGACCAAAGACAGTGTGTGCATATGCGATTGTGGGTGTCAGTGTGACCCTAAGCATAGCAGCAACAAATTTGCTAGCGAATCATATGCTTCAATGCCCTATTTGTTGTTGCACTTTCTTTCTCATGCTGCATGCCACTTCTATTAAATTCGAGATTAGACACCTGACCCAGCAGCACACATAGTTTTACTGTATAATATAGGACAACAGTCTCTTCAAAAAACAAAAAACTTAAATGAAAAACTAAAATACTTTGTTGCCTTTTGCCTTGTGTGCATTGAAAATTGCACTTTGACTGCAAATATTTTGGCTTAATTGTGCAAAGAATAAGGCAAAATATTTGCCAAATAATCAAATTCGAATCGATGCATCTAAATGCTAAAAACATGCTCAACAACAAAAGAAACCAAATTTAATAAACTCTAATTGAAACTTATGAGCCATTGTTCGAACTTGTGCATTAAGAAAGAAAATAAAATTTGAATACAAAAAAAATATATGGTGAATAATGTAAATAAAAGAGTGCAGCAATCAAAGAGTAAACTGCAAGAGCGAATAGCTTGACAACTGAACAATAATAACAATAAAAACTGCAGCATCACAATGGCTTATGTTAAATTTATTGTACATATACATATGTATTTACACATAGTATATGGACTAAGCGTGTATATAGAAAACATAAATGCACAGCGATGACAAAGAATGGGTCCTCACTTAGGATATGTACAGTAGAGTCTCAAAAAAAATACTATAGTTTAAAACTTTACAAAAAAGGTTTAGAATCCTTGAGTAAATAAGGCCGCTAACAGTATACACCAAAATGAACATGAGGACAAAAGAAATCAATATAGCCATAACAACAAGTTATACTGATTTCTGTTTTTCCAGAATCTCAATTGTTAGGAACCGGAATTCTTTGCTCTAGTTTGTGGTTGTCATTTTTAGATATAAACACCTTAGTGTCGAATATCATATATTTTGGCTAACGTTCTAGAAAAATCGGTGGCCTGCCTCATAAGGACTCAAATATAAAAATCTTTTTAGCTTTTGTGTACCAATTAAAACCTTTAAAGCGGTTATACAATAAAGTGTTTCCAATGGATACTTGGTTGCGCCTCAAAACTTTCGAAATAAGGCTTATTTATTAATTCAAAAAACGATGGTACACGATATATTATAGAGGGATGCTGGATTATTATAAATAGTTAACTTATATTACGATTACCAATGAAAATGTATTTTAAGTGAAAAATCAAGTGTGAAGAAAGTCCTCTACATAGGTATACTTCATTTGTGAAACAAAACTAGGTACTGCACTTTTGAATTTAAAAAAATTTTCTAGAAAGAGCATATATTTCGAGGCTATTTCGGGCTTGGAAACATCCAATAATAAATATCTTTTTCAGCACTTTGAGAATAATTTTTAAACAGGTATCGCGAATAAGATTTATAGGGTTAAAAAAAAAAATCAAAGCGAAAAAAATGTTTGAAATAAAAGTACATATATCATATTTTTGAACCCAAAAAAAAAATAAATTAGAATTTTTAATTTAAATAAAAAAAAATCAAGTCAATTTCTATTTTTGACCTAAAAATTAAAATTTAAATATAATAGCCATATATAAATTTTTATTTGAAAATTGCGAAAAACTCTTATTTCTTAATTTTTATAATATAAATAAAATTTGAAAAAAAAATTATTGATCAATTTAAATTTTATAAATTGAAAATAAAAGCTATTGCGTAATTTTTATGACTTATACGGTATTTTCATAACTATCTAAGAAGTATCGACCTAATATTTTTTAAAGACATAATTTTTTTTACTTGAATCTCGAAGCGTAGAATGTTTAATACAGAAAGGTTTTTTTATTTATTAAAATTATTTATTATTTTGGTGCTATTTTACAGAATTTTAGTTGTTATAAAACATGTTTAGCACTATAACATAATATATTAAATTTTATTTACTTTAAAATTCATTCTTAATGGGTTTTGGAAATCGTTCGATGTATTTTGGCAGCTTAATAAGTCATTTATCCAAATGTTTTTTATGTGCCACATAGGCTAGAAATGTTATGAAAAAATAACCCAAAAAATAGAAATTAAATTACTAAATTTGCATAAAAACTGCATTAAATTCGTTATTTATGTTAAATTTTATGACCGATACAAGTCTTGGTGGTAAAGTCTTTGGGTTCATCTGTCAGACAGAACGCCTCATTCTTATTTAAAATATGCAACCCACTAACAGACTATACTTTAGTAAAATGCTGTCTATATATTTTGATTTGAGGCATAAAAACACTACGAAATGAAATTATTTGTTAATTAAATCGAAGTTAATCATTTTATATAATATATCAACTGTAGTTTTAAAATTATTAAGTTATATACTACAACGGCTCTGAGCAATCTTAAAATTTTACAATATATGCAAGCAAATGACAAAAAAGTTAGTCCATTGCGTTTCCATAAAAAACACTTTGAATCATGCAATTTGAATTTTCAAGACTCTACTGTATTTTCCGTCTCTGTGTGTATTTGCGGCAATCTTTGTGTTGGTGTTCGTTACTCAGCCTTTTGGACATTTTGCATAAATTTTTGCAATGCAATACACGCAGACAAATAAACACACATAACTAGTTCTATGCAAATATGCACACAAAGCTAGAAAAGCACACATACACACAGCATAACTTACACACCCAGACTCATACACAAACACACTGAACTAAAACTGTACAAAATATGCTGCTTTACGGCTTGAAGCTCTTTATTCCTCTGCGACTCTTACCGACCGCCATTGCTCTGTTTATTTTGTGAGCTCATGCAGACTTTGTTTTAACTTTGAATTGCATAAATTTTAATTATTTCGAAAGCACTAAATTAAAATACAAAAATAAGCACAAATACAGACACAAACAAACACACACATTCACACGCACATATATACTAACTTCAAACACTCACTCCGTGTTGCCAACATGCAGCAGGCAAATGCAAATATTATTTAATGTTTTTAGGCAAATGTGTCGTATACGTGATATTATTTTATATGTAATGTGTGTCTGCCCTGACCCAAACTGATGCGACCCGACCTATTTGTCCGTCTGACTGTTTGTTTCTCCGTTTTTTCGCCTCTTCCGTATACCCCTCTCTCTCACTCTCTCTCTCTCTCTCACACACACACTTTCTGTCTCTCTTTATCTCTTTAACAATATACATTTGCTGTTTAATGTGCTCTTTGCTCGACGCAAGAGTCACAAATTAGTTAAATTTGATTTTGCCAACGATTTAATTTTTTGTAACTTTTTTTTTAGATTTTATTTTTTTAGGACCTCATAAGCCTGACAGCTTCTAATTTATGTGTGCGCTGGGGCCGTGCACTTTGGCCCCATGCTGCGACACGACTTCATTAAGTCACACACATGCATACAGTCACATAGCATTACATTACACTGTCAAACGAATGCTGTGCTTATTTATAGCACCTCACTCATTCTATATACTTATACATGCAGATGCATGGCCCATAAACTAAGCCAACTTGCTTACAAGACACTTACAAGTGGCAAAGTCACACTGAAGTGCGCCTCAGCGGGCAAAGCAAAATCTTGTAACTGTTGCGCACTCAAAAACACCAACAATACCAAAAACAACAAGATATACATACTCGTACACATACAAGACAAGCGGGAATACACTTCACAGATGCGAACTTGGGTTCACTGGGACTAAATTGAATAAGTTACTTTTTTAAAAGATGCTCGAAATTTTCGAAAAGTTTGCACCAAAGACAGCTTCCGTTATAGATTGCTTGTAAAAGTCTTGACGTTAGGGACTTAAAACAACTTTCAAATAAAAAAATCTTTAAGACTCAAAAGTCAAAAACATTGGAAAAGAATTTCCCCTCTTATCTAATTTTCATTTACGTTATTTTTAAGATAGGTAAATTAAACCTCAATAATAATCGCAAAGTTTTGGGGATTTTTCTAGTTTTTCAGATAAAAATCACACTTTTCTGAAAACTAAATTTAATGTATAAAGCTTGGCCGCATGGGTATTTCAAGACCTAGACTTAGACCTACTTTAAGGAGAATATTTTATATAGGTACATATAAAATATTTAAAAGAGAAGGAAACCCAAAAAGCATTAACATTTTCAAAAGTCTTCTTCCTTTTGCTTATCTATGTGTACATGATTATCTATGTATCGTATCTGATTTTCAAGAGAGGCAAAAAAAATCTAATATGCCATCTGAAAGCGTAATAAGTTAATTATGGTACATATCATAGTCTAATGCAAAAAATACAAAATTTATGGTTTTTATGAATTTTGAAATTAGTCGAAATTTTTCGATTTCCTAGCTAACATTCGGCGATGGTTGGCTTATGAACAAAAAAATTTGTTTGTTTTCGAGAATTTTTATAGATCCACAAAAATTTGACTTCTCTTGACTTTTTAGAAATCAAAAAAAAATTGGACAAAAAAAATTATAATACAATACACACTGAGGAATGTTAACCCAAAAAGTTTGAGATATATACTTAATTATTTTCGAAAATGGTTTCGCAAAAGCCAAAAAAAAAAATGCTTCTACAATATAGTACCATTCTCAAAAATATCAACGTTTACAGATCATCCTTGCGAAATTTATGGGTAGATATATAGATATATAGGTGCCAATATTTTGTTTTTAATACTAAACGCGTTAAATTAGTGAAATACTAATTTTTTGTAAAAATAAAGAAACAAGCAAGAAATCAAAATTTTCAATTTATCTTAGTCGGACACTCATTGCTTACAATAATTAAAAAAATCAGTAAAATCTTAAAAAATGCATTATTGTTCAATGTATGCTTTTCTGACCTTCCTAACCTAACTATGGCTCTCGATACATTTAATATAACAAGTTTCTTATAATATATATTCTGATAACTTATAAATTTGTTTTGAAATCTTAATTGATCTATTCGCTACTGATAATTATAACAGCTGTAACTGAATTTCAAGAGAACGTAAACACAATACTTTTTTTCTACAAGTGTCCACGACAAAGTTTAACATACAATAGTGGCCCAAAGTATTTTGACATAAGTAAAAAAAATTGATTTGGAAATTTCGTATGATGTATTAATTATATAGCTTTTAGTTCATTTTTTTTGAGAATAACGATAAATTAAGCTCCTCAAAACGCATAAGTCTACTATTGTTAGTATTATAGCTTAGAAAATTAGAACGATTTTTCATATAAGTTATTGGACAAAAGTATTTTGACATAACAAAATAGTTTGACAGATGAAGAGAAAAAGCTGTAACTTTAGATTGAATAAAATTAATAATAAAAATAAACCTTCCTTTGACGTCAGAGACCTTTTGCAAAAGTTCAGGAATTGATTTTTTCAATTTTTCCTATGCTTCCTGTAAAATATCTTTCCAACGCCTTTTTTCTTCAACAATTGTTTCTTCTCGCGATCTTATTCGATTTAGGCATCGTTTTTTTTAATTTTATGGGCTGATGAATATTAAACTTTTCTATTCAAAAAAAAAAAAAAATTAAAAAAAATCAATTCTGTTAAGATGCAAGCTTTGAGGTAGCCAATTAAATGTGGTGACTACTCTCAAAAAAATTTGATCATATGGGCATTGTGGCATGAAGCATTGTCCTGTTCGACAATAAAGGATTGTCCAATGACTCTGCAACCGGAAATGGAGGCCCGGTCATTTAGGATGTGTAAATATTTGTCTATATTCATTGTGCTATCAATTGGTACTGAATCGTCCCAGCAAATAAAGCTTAACCACACAAAAAAGATAACGAGCCTCCACCATGTACCCATACAGGCATTGGTTTTTCACAAACATTCTTTAATTACCTTCAATAAACTTTATTTTTTCGATCTAGGATATTCAAAGGAGCTTTATATATCCATGATTTGTATTCCCAAAACGATCGTGCCTTGTTTTTATACTATTTAGCAAATGTTAACTTTTTAAGCTTATTTTTTGATAAAACACAAGAATTGTACGAGCTACAAAGGTAGTAAAACTGGCCTCCTTTTATTGTCTTCTATCTTTTTTCTACTAATTAATGTTTTATGCTGTTTATTTAATTCAATTGATAAAGCTTTTGGTGTATTTAAGGCATCTTTCAAAAATTTTCTTAGTTTAATGCCGTGCTCTATAGCATCCTTTTGCGTGTCCTGCCCGAACTGGCTGTATTATTTATAAAATAAGTTTTGCTTTGCCTCATAACTTGTTAGTAAATGGTTTGTCTAGGCATTTTGCAAAATCTGATATGGTATTCCGCTGGAAAACCGGCATTATATTTTGTGACTTTTTCATTTCGAACAAGTTGACCGAATTCAGGTATTTTGCGATTCTAAAAAAAAACAAAGGGCAAGAAAATAAGATATTGTTTTTAAAAATAAATAAAAACAACTTTAAAAATTGCCACACATTGTTTGTACCGTACGGGAATCAAAGAAATTGTAATTGATCGCAATTTCAAAATACTTTTATCCAGCCAAAAGTGCATCATCTCACCTTTAAAATAATATAGAAAAAAAATTCAAATCATTATCAGTGCAATTTTTTGCTCACTGAAAGCTAATAATAGATTCTCTCTCCCGAAATTAAAATGGATTCCGTTACTTCTCTTAGTTTTTATATATAAGCGATATAATATTTGGTACTGTTTTGTCAAAATACTTTTGGCCACGATTGTACCTTATTTCGAAATAGTAAAACCCATCTTAATGAAATGCTCATCAAGTTGCGCTCCTAAGTTTTTCAACTTAAGTACGCAAATCTGCCCAGCTGCTTACAAAAACCAAGCATACCCTTTTGTTTATAGCTCATATCCCTCCACTGTCTCAAGAGATACAAGTAAGCCACTAAAGCATGCACACACACATCCAAAAGCCACACAAACACATTTACATACAAATGTTTGCAGATTTTGCATTTAAAAATGCTTCTCAGTACCCTTTCTCTCTTTCTGTGCCTCTGTCTGTGTTTGGCTGCTGCTGCTGTCATTAGCCAGCATTTTTAATTGCATATAGCCATCTTGAATGACTCGCTCTTTGCTCTCCGCTCTGTGCTCTTTGGTCTTAGCACTGCTCTGCTCACACTCTTTTTAGATTGATGTGCAGTTGAGCAGCATAGCTAGCAGGCAGTTTAGTGCGTCTTTTTTTGCGCGTTGCTGTGCCTCTATCCCCTACCTGTATGCGTGTGTGTGCCTGTTTGTTTCACTTCACGCTGCCCCCTTCCAACTGTACGAGTTTCTTGTTAGTTGTCTTTGTTTTTTTGTTGCTCTTGCTCTGTCTTATTGTTGTTATTTAGCTGTCTTTGGTTTGCTTTGTTTGTCTGAGCGCGTCTTGCGCGCATCAAGCATGAGGGCAACAATTTTGTCGACTGAGCAACATTGCGTATACGTTATGCATGCTGTGTGACTGTGCATTTGTGTCTGTGTGTGCTGGGGTTTTTGCTCACTTTAGTGGCACTCGTCTAATTAGACAAAGTTAAGACTGAGCAATGAAGTTAGATGTACGACAAAACACAGTAGTAACTTGGCCCAGTTGAAAAACACGAAAAGCGTATTAGAGTAGCTCATTTGTTGCCCCAATAACAGTAACTTTTGTGGCAGCTAGTGGCCATAGCTTTAAGATGTCTTAAAGTGCGCTACAAAGATTTTGTTGTTGTTGTTGTTGCTTTGGCAGGCAGCTTTATAGGCGCACTTACTTTGATGTCTGGCACTCGTTTAAGCATCAGGCCACAACAAAATGCCACACAATTTATTTTGCCAACAATGTTGATGAGACCGAGACCTATGCACAAGAACATACACACACGCACACACACATACCAATACCCAAAGCACACGCACACAGAGCGAGTTACTTCTCAATGTCAAACTGCGGCCGCCTCTCATTCATTTGTCTGGCACACTTCCGCTTTCGCCTCTGGCCTAAAATTTGCGCCAAAAAGCTGGCAACATTTTTGTGACATTTCACATTTTTTAATGCTGCCAGGCTTTGGCAAAGAAAGTAAAAGTAAAAAGTCATACACACACACATACATACAAGGTTGGGGCGTTGGCGCCATTCGCCTGCTGCTTTAGTTTGTGTCTTTATGACTCAAAAGACGCCATACAAATGTGACATAAAAGAGCGATAATAATAAAATATTACAGAGCGACGACGACAGCGAGATGTTAAATAACAAACTGCAAAATCGTAAACAACAAACAAAAACAACAACGAGCGCATCAAAAAGAAATAGCAAATGTTAACACTAGATGGCGCTTAAGTTTCACTTGAATTGAAGTTATTTTGCAGCAAATGAAATGCTTTAACTTTTGCTTTGCCTTTTTATTTTTGCAGCATATTAAGTTAAATGTGCACAAAATAAGCACATCAAAATTAAGAAATTGTTGAATTATTTTGGCACTGCGACCCCTTCTAATTGACGTTGTGCTCTTTGGGGTTCGATAAGGTGGCGTAGTCTTGATTTCGGGGGTTGCTCTGTGGGTTAAGCACTTCAGCACAAATTTATATGGAAATGAATTTATTTTTTTTTGTTGGTCCCATTTTTAATGTTGTTGTTGCTTTTATTTAGTACTTAAGCGTTATCAGCTGCTTTTGATGTTTGTGCTTATAGTTTTTATTTGCTACTCTAACCAGCGCTAACTGTTATGACGCCATTTTGTAAATTTTGTAACAGTGTGAGCGTGAGAGTGAGTGCCTGTATATGTTTTGTTACTGTTGTTTTCTATTAAAAAAAAAAAAATTCAAGCTATAACAACATTTGAATTAAGCAAAAACTAATCGGTAAACACTTTTTATATACTTTTATATTTCTTCCCCGCAACTTGCACTATGACCTTATAACCCACGCGTACTCATAAATTAACACACATACAAACGCACAAACACGCACACACTACTATATGCTATATGCATTGTTGTTGATTTTGTTTTATGCCAACCAACCAAAGTGTATATTGCAGACCCGGATCTGATATTGCCGCGCGGCGAATTGGAATTTACGACCCTGGATCCAACGCTGAAGTAATTGTAAAAATTCATAATATATAGCATAATGTACACAAACCAAAACTCACAGCAAAAAGAAAAACATTATTCATAGGCATTTCATTTTACATAGCTGTAAATTTTTAGCATAAATTTAATATGAATTAAAACTATATAAAATGTTAATAGGCCTTACTTTAAGTGCAGCGAGACAGAATTAAAGGAAATTTTTATAATTGTTAAGCGTTTAAGTGTCATTCGTCAAACTTGAATCAAAAGGAATTAAAATAAGAATATTTGCGTAAGAGTTTAAGCTAATACGTTGAACAGCGAAAAAACGAAAAAAAACTCAGCGAAGAAAGGTTTTTTGTTCAAGGAAAATATAAATTAAATTTTTTTTAAACAACCATTTTTTACTGCTATTTTTTTATATGTAATAAATTTTTTAAGGTTGAACTCATTTAGAAAATGTCCTTGCGTATTTAACTAGCGTTATTTTTAGCTGTTTTAACACTTAAACTAAGCAGCTGTGCTCATCAACGACTGAAGCATAATCAAAATAAGTATTTACTATTTCTGCTTTACAGCTTTACTTTTTTAACGTTAAAATAGTCAAGTTTATTTGCAATATTTGGCTTAAACTCTTGCCAAAATACGCTAAATATATGAATGCAAATAAGCTGCAAATTTGTTACTAAAATCAAAACTTAAAACATGTAAATAGACACACGAACTCACACACCACAGCAGCGCCATCTATTGTACATACACAACATACGGGCAACCATTAATCAAACTGCATTTAAATAGTTAAAACCTAACTAAATATGTTTAAAAAACCAAAGAGAATACAAATATGTGTAAAATGAAATAGTTATTTGTTTGTTTAAGATGTGTTTTGAAAGTGTAATTAGAATCAAAGAGCAAAGTAAGCCGTTTGACCTAAGCAAACCTTAAATTTAAAATAAAATCAAAAAGTGAAAACAAAATAAATAAAGACTAGATATACGCAAAAAGAAAAACTGACAAAAGTTTAATCTTAAGTTGCAGCTAACATGGCAAAAGCATTTCATGGACATTTTCATATCGAATTTTACATGAAATCGCTGGGCATATTTATGTATGTGTATGTATGGCACGAGTCCTTAACAATTACAGGATTGGCCCACATATAGACTTACAAGCTAAGCAATTAAAATTGCCAGAGATTTTGCAAGGAATTACAAACATCTTTGGATTAGACTTTGGACACGCCTATTTCGAAATGAAATTATGCAATTTCAAATTGTATTTACAAAGCCCCACAAAACGAAAATAAAATAAAAAAGAAAAATTGCCCACGCCCATTGCTGCTGTAACAAATTACACAAATTCATGAATATTCCATTACCATAACAAAAGCAACCAGTAAAACCCAAAAAGAAAACCAAAGGCATAAAACAAAAAAAAATTTTGAAAAAAAAGTATAAATTGCAACTTTGAGTGCATAATGAATAAATGTTAAATAAATTACAATGTCAGCTCAACAGCAATAAGAACAACAGCAACAACAATAAACATAAATTCATTGTAAATGTTATAAATAACTAAAGCAAGAGTAACCGAAATTCATACGAAAAATAATAATAATAATAATAACACGGTATGAAATACAAATTACAAATTAAATTCAGCTATGTATGTATTTCGAATTCTATTTTCCTCATATGTATGTACTACATACATGCGATACATATTTACCAAAAAAAATAGCATACATACAAATATACCTATGTATTTGTAAATCTATTTACAAAACAAAATGACAGCCTAGTAAAATATATAGTACAGCAAACATTCAACTAAAAATACATTGTTAAGGGCAGCCCATACAACAATTATTATATAAGTAAATGTATAACTAAATGATGTAATGAAATTATTATATATGGCATGTCCGAGGAGATGCAGTAGCAGCTGCCGTAACTCCCTCGTAAAATACAAAATTGAAAAACCAAAACTGATTGTTTTTAAGTGAGGTTAGGTTTATAAATGAAATTAATTTAAATTTAAACAAAGTCTAAGTAAAATATATTACAATTAAGTCGAAACTACTGAGTGTGTTAATAATAATATTAAACTTAAATAAAAAAAAAAAAAATAATAATAAAAATAAATAATTACAATTTTTATTTATTGTAGTCAAAAGGTAAGTACAAATATTTTAGCAGCTAGAACAAAAAGAAGAAAGAAATGTTGTCAGGAAAACAAAAGCGAATGAAATCGATAATTCAAACTCAACACAACCTTTTTTTTTTAACCAACTTTGGGTTCAATCCGATTGAAAATTAGAAGCAAAATGTGAACCACTCACCGCCCAACAGCACCACTAAAATACTCATCTTTTTGTAAAACTGTTTATAACTGCTTGTTGTATCGATATCACAATAGACGATAATGGATTGATAACGATGTGCGAACTTATCGAGTCGGCTTGGAATGTTGGACAGCTAACATTGTGCACATTTTGCATTTTTTTATAATTTAAATTATTGTTTTTAAACTACGTAAATTATAGTAAAAAATGAATGTCTTGTTACTTTTTGGAAATGCGATTGCCCAGTCCCCTCTACCAGGATATTTTTCTACTGCCTATCTGAACAGCGGCAGGCCAAATATGGTTTGTTTACCATTTAGTATGGTAAGATCTGGGGCTCAGCTTCCTGAATGTTCCGACTTTTACCGAGAATAAAATATTCTAAAATATGCCTTGCTTATCTGAAAGTATGCTAGGAGACAGCACATTAAAATACTAACAGCAAGATGCAGAGCGAAATTAGGCAAAATGGAGTGGCTACTTATATATTCTATCATCAATATAGAAGAGCAACTGATAAAAAAAATCCAAATTAACCAAGAACCAAATCTCAGATTTAGTACGAGAATCGCGCAAAACGATGCTATCCTAAACCACAGCAAATTCTGGTTGCTGTAGATATAAACGGAACTTGATTCCAACGTCTCTTATTTTAGCCAAAATAACAAATATTAGCCACATTTTTTTTGTAAATTTTTTCATGCGAATGTAAGAGTATTTATAAATTATATTATGTTATTACAATTATCAGATTCCTTTAATTAGTAAATAATTATAAATATTTAAGTGTACTCGAGAGCTCGGTAGAGACACTGTATAAATAATATCACATAAAGCTTCTTGTTTATTAGCATTAAGGAAAACACTAAAAAAAATAAATAAACACTAAACCAAGTGGCTAAGCCTAAAGGGAGTGGCCCTCTGTGCATTTATGGACATTGAGGGGCTTTCGATAACGGGAACTTCAAAGCAATAGAACTGGCTCACTCCAGCAGAGGAACAGATCCAGCGATAGTAAAATGGGTAAGCAATATGCTAAACCAAAGACAGATCACAGCATCTTTAGGGCAAGCCAAACTTAGTGTTAAAGCCGTAAAAGGATGTCCACTGCTATGGTCCTTAATAGCTGATAACCTAGTATAGACCCTCAACAACAAAGGGTACAAAACAATCGGATATACAGATGACATATCTGTAATTATCACAGGCAACCATGAAAGGACCATTAGGGACTTAATGCAGGACGCCTTAAACACAACATGGGACTGGTGCAAGAAAGAGGGATTGTCAATCAATCCTACAAAAACCACTATTGTCCCATTTACGAGAAAAAGGGCGATTCATATCCCCTCACTAACAATAAATGAGACAGAGGTACCCTTAAAGGAAGAGGTAAAATATTTAGGAATTATCCTGGATAAAAAACTTACCTGGGGAGCACACCTTAATTTCGTAATCAAAAAGGCCAAGAAAAACCTCTGGACAACGAAACAACGTCTGGGAAAATCCTGTGGTCTGAGCCCCAAAATGACCTTCTGGACCTACACCCATATGGTTAGACCCATCATACTATAGAAAACCAAACAAACCACAGCTATACTAAAACTGAGCAACTTACAGATGCTAGCGTGCCTAAGCATCACAGGGGCCATGAGAACCACCCCAACTGCTGGCATGAAAGCACTGCTAAATTTACCACCGCTACACCTAGCAATATAGGAAGAGGCTGCAATGCAAGCACTCTCAATTCACCTTAAAGAAAAATTCAAAGCATGAAATCTTACTGGTCACCTACAAATCCTTACAAGGGTCGGCAACGCTACATATACGACCCAGGCAAATGACCACAAAGATCCAGTACTCAACTTCACCAAACACCATATAAAGTCATTTTTCCATCGAGAGAGGAATGGAATGCTAACCCAGTCTGGTTACATGACAACTCACAAAAATGGTACACAGATGGATCCAAAACGCTTTACTGTGTAGGTGCCCCAGAGCCCACAAATCAATTCCGCTAAGCACTGACACCACAATGGAAACAGTTGAGATCCTATCCAAAAGAGGACTCAAGAGGGTTAAAATCAAAATACTCTCAGACAATCAATCAGTCCTCAAGGCACTAAAAAGCAACACATTTACTTCTAAAGTCCTTACAGAGTTTAATAATGCACTCAACCAACTGGCCACCCACAAATAAGTCTCCTTGATCTGGGTGCCAGGACACAAAGGACATGAAGGGGGCGGAAAAGCCATTTATAGGCATTTATAGAGCACGGCATTAAACTAAGAAAATTTTTTAAAGATGCCCTAAATACACCAAAAGCTTTATCAATTGAATTCAATAAACCGCATAAAACATTAATTAGTAGAAAAAAAGATAGAAGACAATGAAAGGAGGCCAGTTTTACTACCTTTGTAGCTCGTACAATTCTTGTGTTTTATCAAAAAATAAGCTTAAAAAGTTAACATTTGCTAAATAGTATAAAAACAAGGCACGATCGTTTTGGGAATACAAAGTATGGATATATAAAGCTCCTTTGAATATCCTAGATCGAAAAAATAAAGTTTATTGAAGGTAATTAAAGAATGTTTGGGAAAAAACCAATGCCTGTATGGGTGGGTACGTGTAACTCATGATGGAGGCTCGTTATCTTTTGAGTATATTTAAGCTTCATTTAGTACCAATAAATAGCACAATGAATAAAGCCAAATATTTATACATCCTAAATGACCGGCCTTCCACTTCCGGTTGCAGAGTCATTGGACAATCCTTTATTATGGTACATGACAATGCTACATGCCACAATGCCCATATGATCAAATTTTTTGAGAGTACATTTAATTGGCTACCTCAAAGCTTGTATCTTAACAGAATATATATTTTTATTTTTTTTTTTTTTTTGAATAGCCCATTAAGCAAAAAAAACGATTCCTAAATTGAACCAGATCGCGAGAAGAGACAATTGTTGAAGAAAAAAGGCGTTGTAAAGATATTTTACAGGAAGCTTAGGAAAAATTGGTAAAATCAGTTCTTGAACTTTTGCAAAAGGTCTCTGACGTCAAAGGATGGCTTACTTTTTATTATTAATTTTATTCAATCTAAAGTTACAGCTTTTTCTCTTCATCTGTCAAACTATTTTGTTTTGTCAAAATATTTTTGTCCACTAACATTTATGAAAAATTGTTCTAATTTTCTAAACTATAATATTAATTATAGTAGACTTATGCGTTTTGAGGAGCTTAATTTATCATTATTCTAAAAAAAAAATTATTAAACGCTATATAATTAATAAATCATAAGAAATTTCCAAATCAATTTTTTTTTACTTATGTCAAAATACTTTTGGCTACTATTTTAGGCCTGTGCCTAACCCACAAACAACAATTACAATTATTTATATGAAAAATTATTTTTAGTGTATTAACGTTATATAGCCAAAGGAAAGTGAACACAAAACCTTGAAAAAAAACATTTGATTCGTTTTGCAAGCAGCCTAAATTTCGCAAAGTTTAAAAAGAAAATTCATACAAAACTTGTTAACGTCCGAACTGGGATACCAGGCGCACAGAATCAGCAGTAAATGACTTAAAATGAGTGACTAAAAGTATGCTACACAAAATGAACAAAAATATTTTATATTTTCGCCATTTTTGTTCTTAGCTGAATTGCTTGCTTATTAATTCTGTTCGCCTGGTATTCCAGCTCAGATGTTAAATATTTTTGTATGAATTTTCGCAACGATTTTTAAAAGTTTTTTTAAAGATGATTCAAATGAGAAAAAAATACAAAAATGGTTAGTATTTTTTGTAAAATTAATTTGAGCTTTATCTATTTTATTTGTTTTGCATTTATGTAGGTTAAATTTTTTTTTACATTTTACGCTTTTTCTGTTAACTATCATTTTATTTTTTTTATTAACTTATGCGGAGCTTAGTTTATATATTTAATTAAACCTAGCTATACATTTTTGTCTTAAATTAATTTAATAAAATACATTAGTTTTCAAGAAATATAATAAATAAAAATATATACGAAAGGAGTAATCTTTTTAATATTAAAAAATGCTTTACCAAAATTATTAAAAATTTTTTCATTTGTTTTCTTTTTGTTGCTTCCTTTGCTCGTTGCAACACGATAATAATTATTATGACAAAAAGTATAGCTTATAATGACCATTTTTTTTATTATAAATAATATTTAAATGTATTAACAAAAACTTTGTTTTTAAAAATAATTATTATTTATTGTACAGCCAGGGACCATTACTGCAATTGTATAAGCTTAGCAAAAATCCTTTTAAGGGAGAAACACACTGCATTTGTATAATTCATGTAGGATGTGGTAAATTGGAATCTTCAGCTTCTGTAAAAGATCTTTGTGCTTGCAATGACAATCTAGAAGAGTAGCAACCCAAGTTTTTCAGCCAACCTAGAGTTATGGGTCCTCTTGATCGGGAAAATGTCGGAACCTTTAAGAAAATAGAACGAAGAAATGTTTAAGATTTTAAAAATAAAATTCAAACATATGCAAATGTTTGATGCTAGCTACTGCTATTGCTCGAAAATTATGTCATAATTTTAAAGTAATCAAAAAAGCATTATGCATATAGGTATGTATATCTTAAAGAAAAATTAAAAAACAGTATCCTTGTGCATTTTACGATAAGATTTGTCATACTTAATTGCATAACTTAAATTGAAATCAATAAATTTAGATTCCATAGCTAAGGCTCTCTCACCTTAACTGAATCTTTTACGGAACGCTCATAAACCTTCGCTTGTTGATTTTTGGAATGGCGAACAATGAATATTTTTAACCTAAAATAGTAACCTTAATTTTGAACAATTCAAACTTACATTTTAACACACAATTTCCAAGTTTTATTCAAGCTCATTAAATTATTATATCTCGAACAGACAACATCTAAATTTTAAGTGTTTTTTCAAGTTTTGTATTAAAATGTTTAGTCGCTTGGTCAAAATGGTCCAAATTTTCTGACTACGGTTGCCCTGGTGGGGGAGGGGGGGCGTTCAAAAAGTGCAAAATTTGGGTCACGTAATTTGGGTACGGCCCCTAAGTAACAAAAATAGCTAAATCGTGTTTAATTTTAATGAATATTGTGGCCAAAGTAGTGTTTTTGTGTAATTTTATTTAAAAGACAGAATAACAAAGTACTAGCAATATTTTAAATATTTTTTTAATATTGATTGGTTATTGGAAATTGCAGAGCTTTGGCAACCATGTCAGCTGTTTTCTATCAACCAAAAATACCAACACAACATCAGAATTTTTCGAAAAGATAAGGGAAATAGGCGAAGTTATCAACAAAAAAAATAGTTTTCCGGAGCGTAACGAATCCGAATAAAATTTACCATTTTAAAGTGTGCTGTAAACTTGGCTTAGGAAAAAGGGAAAGCGATATCTTCACTTTTATTTGTATGTTGCAACGCAAACTATAAATAAATTTCTATATAATTTGTTTAATTGACCTTATTAAATTTCGTATTTTGAGTATATGGAAAGCTTTGCCTAAATGTTCCTAAAAATATACTGAATTTGCTGTACAAGCAAAAAATCGCCAATACCCTAGTATATAAATAAACAGCCAAACTACCAAATTAATTTCCATTTACAGCCAAACTAAATATAGACATAAGATTAATATCGAGTTACCTAACTTAGAGCTGCTGCTTAAACTTTACCTTCTAGTTTAATCGTTATTAATGCACTTAACATTTTATACCGTCAGCATCCGAAAGTACACAGACAAACTGCCGTGCAAAGTTGCCTGCAAGCCGATGGATGCATTGATGGCAATCAGTTGGCCACTTGAGGCAAGTAATCGAAACATTGGGAACTCAATCGGGTAGTCAGCCATACATTCCGTCATTGAGTCAGTCACTCCGTCAGTCAACTGGGCAACCTGATCAGGCCTCATTAATTTGCACAGCAGCAGTTGCTGAAGGCATTGCTAAAGAGAGGAGCTAGCTGCTGCCTGGTGCTGCATTAGAGATTAAAACACTTAAACAGAAATTTCGTACGCGGCCAACAAGGCGGATGAGTAATGTGAAGCAAGCTAGGTAAACGAAGTCAAGGCAAGTATGGCAAACTTTGTTGCTAGCTTCAAGTGTTTTGTTTTGCCTTGCGGATTGGCGTTTCTCTCCACCGCTTACTTAGCTTTAGCAACCAGGACTTCATTGTTGTGTTTTTTTTATTGTTTTTTATTGCATTTTCATGGAGCAATTGCAATGCGCACAAAAGTATGCAATATAAGTAAGGCATAAGCGACTTGTGCGCGAATGTTTTCTCTTTTTTTTGATCCTATGTATTTTCAACAATTTAAAAAGTTTTCAGCTGCCTCAGTTATAGCTAAGCTCATGTGGCACACTGCAAAGCTTAAAATCCAGAGATTTACGCTTAAGTGTAGAAATCGAAAGGCTGGATAAAAGTGGAGCGCAGTAACAGCAGATTGTCGTGAAGTGGATTGTAACGTGCCTTTTAACAGTAACCAATGCTTAAAGGCCATTGCCGTAACAACTTAGCAGCTCAGTGGAGCAAACTTAATTGTGGCACAGCTGTTAAAATATTTATGCCACAACTAAACACCGTCAAAATGACACAGGCTCTTACACAAACACAAAGTACATAAAACTAAGCTTTGAATTCAATTAACACGTCAGTCCGACAGCTGAGCAGTTGGAAAGCTATATTCTAGCAATGCCTGGTTTGTCCAATGAACGAGTGCAGCAATTATGAGCGCACTGCTGCGCTTTGTTGACAGTTGTTTAGCTCAGAGACATTCCTAGTTAGAGATGGTAGAAGATAAAGGACTTCAACACTTACATGACCATAAGTTTCGTGACAAAATCGTTACAATTTTTACAACCAATTTAATAAATTATTGCCAAATTCGAGGACAGTGCTAATAGTACTTTATAGATAGAGACCCAAACCTAAAGATATTTTACCATAAACCATCTTAAAATGGAAAATTTGGCAAAAATCCCTATAGGATTAAATTGACTGAGCAACTGAAGCTGAAAGGCCATCAAGCTTTTCTCACATACGCTATGGAACTGGAGTGGAGATTGATCAGCCTTCATAGTCGCATCGTAAATCAATTGAATTGAGAGAGTCTCGTGAGTGACCCGAGCGGGTAACCGACTTATTTTGGTATCAATTGGACTACGTTACTGTTAAAACTGTTAAGTTTACATATATAAGGTTATATAGTAGGTATATAAGATTTATAAGATGTATAAGATTTTAGCATTCTTGACTTTAAGAAAAAATATCTTCTTTAATGAATAACAATTTTTTTAAACATAATAAAAAAAAATATCTTAAGCTGCGATTTTCAAAAATCCTAAATTTCATTCTTTTCAACCAACGCCAAAAGTTCTTAAAAAATATTAAAAGTTAAATTTAGATTTTCGCAATTCTTAAAATAAGATTTTTAAGATACACAAAAATGTTATTTTGAGATTGCCGAAAATTGAAAATTAAGATTTTGGTCAAAACTTATTGTAAAATTTTTTTTTTTATAATTTTGAGGTTTAAAGTTTCATAATTTTATAATTTTATTATAATTTTTTTTTCTATGTGAAATAGTCATAGGTATTAATAAAATCAGATTTTTCGGGCTTACCCTTGAATAACGCGTTCATGCAGTAGATATTTATTGTACATACCGGAACGGGAAAAATGTTTGACTGCTGCTCAACACTTGAATTCATTTTAAATTACACAAAAAATTAAACAACTGTTATATTTAAAATTTTGCTTGACTCCTGATTAACTCTTCATGGCTTCGTGGTCCTTAAAGAATTCTTCGTTCATTTTATTGTTTTAATAGCTTCCTCCGTGTGTTCAATGCTGCACGCGTTCATCTCTAATCCCAGTGGAGTTGTAGCTGTGACAAGCGTCATCTCGCTCTTTTCGACATTCATGGCCGCCATAACAATCACATCAATGCCGTGCCATGCTATTCCTTGCCGGGCACTGCTCAAATTTTACAAGCCCACAAATGTTGATGCTGATGGCGGATGCAGCAACAAAATGCCAAGAATGCTGTAAAAATATTTTTTTGTGTACGCTTAAGTGCGTGAATGTGTGTGTTTGTGTTTTTGTATGTATGATGGCGTCGTTGTCAGACATGGCCGCTTGATGCTGAAATAATGACAACGGCGCCTGCTAAGGGAGCAATCAGCCAGTGCAGCAAATCTATGCCAAGGACATGCAAGGCTTTTAGGCGCACATCCAACTATGCAACGATGACTACGACTACGGCTACGACTGACGACTGTTCAATGCCGCAAGTTGAGTGCGCACAAAAGCCGTGCAATAAGAACAAAAACTCAACTTTCAATTTGGAAATTTTCAACATTTACATTTTATTTGGAACAGCAGTTGCCCTCGTGGTAACTACAACCAAAGTACACATAAAAATATTGCCGTAAATTGCCAATGGGATAACGCTTTAAAAACCAACAGGGGCTTGCCTTTTATATACTGTTTATTTTTTTATTATATTTATTATGTTTAAGCCAGCTGTTTTTCTTTTTTTGCCTTACTATTTTTATAAAAATCTCAACTTTTTTATGCGCAATGCAATTATTCTCCATTTACAATGCACTCAACGCAATGCAACGAGACACGAGGTGGGCAGAATTTTAAAAGGGCGTCAGCAAAGCCAGGGTTTGGGTATGCTAGGTAAGCTGCGGCAGCAATGCTTGTCAGCAATAAAAATCAAAAAAAAATTGCAAAATAAAAGTATTTTTCAACAAGCATCAAGCCAGTGAAAATTTGTATATAAAAAAAAAATATTCAAAAATAAAACATAAACAGCTTGAATGGCACGCAAAAGCAGACAAGTAAATAAAACGAAAATAAGTAAAAAATAAAATGAAAATGTTGAAATGCTCAAAGAAATGCAGGGTACATATTTTACATTTATACATTCATTCGCTCATTCATTCATTCATTCATTCATTCATGGCGCTAGCTGCGACTGCATTGTTGGTATATGGTTTATACGAAGATGGCAGCGCGTCCTGCACGTCCAACTGTGCGAGTGTCCTTATGCCCGTCGCCCAGCCCTGGTAAGCCGAGCGTTAATAACAACGCTTATCTGCGGCATTAGCAGCGCATACAGCAGCAGCAGCAGCAAATGATAATGAAAAACTGAAATAAAAGCGCAGCATCAACGACAACCAAAACGCCAAGAGACAAACAACAAACAGCAAACAAAAACCGCAGCCACGGGCTGAAGTGTCGTGGGGAGTGCGGTGGTGCAGTGGTGCAGTGAGTTAGGGGAGGGCTCCATAATTTAAGTTGCCGTAGCTTTCAGTGCTACCCCCTGCCCAAACGTTGCTTGACAACTTTAACTGACAGCCACAGCATGAAGCATGCAACATGCAGCAGCCACAGCAGCAGCAGCTTCAGCCATGTTCCATTATCAGCAGTTGGCCATCTCAAAAGTGCAGCGCTTTATTGTTGTTGGTCCGAACGGGTGTTGGCTTGGTCGAGAAACAAAAAAAAAGCAAAAACAACACAGGAAACAACAAACAAAAACAAAAAAAAACCCAGAAAAAAAGCGCAGCGCATAAAAGCATTGAGGGTTGCACAGACAAAATGTCGCATTGTTTTAATGCATTTGCGCACAATGCAACACTGAAAGCCCGTCGTTGATGGTACACCGAGCGTATGAGTAATGTTTGTATATCGCGCTAATGCCAAGCCAATGCAGCTACCGTCTTCATTCCCTCGCAGCTCACAAAAACCCAAAAGCCCACAAAGCTTGCTAAATATTAAGTTGCCTTGGGTTCGGCGGTATCGCTCTGTTGTTGCTGTTTATGTGCCTCACATGGCGTAGATTCCTTAACCGTAAATGTCACATAGTAACGTTTATTGCTGTCCAACTTTTCCGATGGCAGTGAAATTAGTTGTTTACTCTTTCCGTGCGACAATTCCAGCGCAACTTTGTGACTGCATCTACGACTGCCGCCTCCAACAGCGCCTCCAGCTCCTCCACTGTTAGCACGCGCACCAGCAGCACAGCTGCCGGCACTGGTAAGTATTTTTGGCAGATAGAAACTGCTAACGCTGCTGCCTTTCTTATAAGCACCAAATCCAAACTTGGGCATGGTATGATGATTCATCATGGGTACTGCAAAGGGATAGTAAGAAAGACATCTTTAAGTTTATGATAAATTGCCTTGTCTGTAATTAAGTTGCGACAGTAGCCAAGTAATGGCTGCAACGCCATTTTGCCTTTACGCCATATTTATAAAGCTTAGCCAAACTGACATGGCCATCAAGCGTTTGCAATTGGCCACTCAAATGAATTGCAGCTGCACTTGCATCAAGGTGCAATACATGCATCCCCTCTCTAGGGAGACATCAGTCAGCTGTCGTTGAGTATACGCCTTGCAGCACAGCATCAGCCAACAGTTGAGAGGGCGAAGAGTTAGCCCAGTGGCGACACTTTGCTAAATTGCATGCCACACTAAAAACTAATAATAAAATGGTGCAAAACAATATCAATTACTACCGACGAATAAAAAAAAAAAATTAAACAAAAAATGTGTTACTATAACTATAACTACTCGATAGTTGGATACTCTGCACACGATTTGCACAACAAAAAGGTAATAACTTAAAATGCATACTATAAGTCATATAACAAATGAAGGCCGCTTACGAAATTGTTATTAGTTTATATTGATATTTAAATTATTATAACAGACATTAAGATGTAAGATTCTTCATACAGACGAACAACTTCAAAATTTTAATCTGTTTTCTATTTAAAAAACTTTTGCAGTGCAGACGCATTTCATAATTTTTAAAGAATCATTTTCTTCTGAGTTTTTTCCTAATTCAATTTAATTAAAGCTAGTGCTCCATCCTCCAGCTTTTGGTAAGCTTTTTAAAAAATTTGGTTTTGTTTATTGATTTCTTCATTTAATTTCAAAACAATATTCTTCTGTAACTCAGAAATAAATTTTTCATTAAAAATGTCGAAACATGTGTAAACTAAAGATTTAAAAATAAAAATTTTTGCATCTTCTAATTATGACTGGCTTTGTTAATAAGAGAGATCTTGCATACAATCTTTCTCCCAAAGATCCAAGAAGACAAACTCGTAGGATTTCGTCATCATCTGAGTCATAGGCAAACAATGGTGATGAATATGGTGCAGTATATATAAACAGCCGTGGTCCGAATTTCACGAAAAAAAAAAAAAGAATACTTCTTATTCGTTTTTACTTGCTCCCAATTTTAGATTTTTGTCGATAACTTTTCTTATTTCTCTTATTCTTCTTTTTGATAAATTATTCTATTTTATTAAAAGGGAAATTTATTTTTGCCCTGTCGCAACTATTAGTTATCGATAATGCAATGCATATGTGTGCGTGGACGCGCACTATTAAATAAAAAGATAGGCAAATTAAAATCGGTTGTGTCAAACAGATACAAAATATTTATACTTGCAAAGCAGCTTTTTAGATGTTATGCTCTGTCATATGGTTAATAGAATGCTCTAATACATAGAACAGATTAACGAATAATGTGAAATAAAAAATATTGCAAAAAATTGATATAAATTTAAATTTTCTAATCGCTTAAAATCTCGAACTTTTAAAATCGCACTAAGGGATAATTAGAAAAGAGCAGTTTTTATTGTATTGCAATGTTTCAAATTTTATGCCCTAGTGACGCAACAGCAGCCATTTTGTCGAATTAATACTCTCCTACAGGATTAGTGTTGACTTGCAAAAGAACTGTACATCAACAGGAACCAAAACAAGGCACCAAGATAAACAAAAACAGACAAAAGCGAAGTGCACAAATGAATGGGTTTTTAATTTGGCCTAAGCCCACGGTGCCTTTGACCCACCAGAGGATAAGTGTGAAAAGGGCTATAGTCGCAGCAGAAAAAAGTAAGGAAAAATGATATTAAAGCTAAAAAAAATGAATGTAAACAAAAGAAGTCGTTGGCAAGCCGAATACTAAGTACTCTAATATATTTTTATTTTTTTTTGAATTAAAACTTAATTGTTAAGGTGCATTGTAAAAAATAAAAGTTTTACGCTGTGCTTTTAGACTTGACTTCTTTGAGTGATATATAAATATGTAAGGCGTCTCATAAGAAAAAAAAATATTTAAGACCATTATATCAAAGCACTTATTATATGTTATGTTTCGAAAATATCGAAACCTCGAATCGTTAAGTATTTTGCTCCGTCCGTCCGTCTGTCTGTCTGTATGAACACCTAGATTTCGGAGTCTTTAAGAGCTAGAGACCGTTCCCCATTTAGAGCTTTTTAGCTACATCGTTTAATATTTTTATCGCAATGATTACAAGCATCTCTCTACCAAAAATGAACAAAATCGGAAAAATAAAACAAAAGTTATAGTCCAAAATCACCCCCCTTTGCCAATAAACTGCATCAATATGCGACTTTACGTAATTATGGTAAAAAATGATCTAGAATCACAAATTAAGATTACTCATGCGGCCCTAATCATCAAGCCCACATCCAAATTTTATCGATGCGTTCCCCCTACCACACCCCTCAACATATCCACTTGAAACTTACCCCATACACTTTTAATAACTTCTATAAACCTTTCGATTCTCACCAAAATCGCTAAAAATTTATGGAACTTATATGAATGTTCTTTGATATTCTAAAATTCTATTTTTGCCAATTTCAAGTTAGATATCTATTGATAATTATTTTTATTTTTTTTTTATTCAACACAAAAAAATAACATTTACAACTCGAAACGATTTTTTAGGCTCACCATAATCGATAGATGCGACAGGGTTGATGTGTTGCACAACAAAAATAGCTAAATCGTCGATAATTTTTATAAATAAGCAATTGAGAAAATAAATGACATTGTTGCCATGTTTAAAAATATTCAATAAAAGTAACTCAGCTGTTTGAAACAACAGAAATATGAGAATGTAAATAACAGATTTAATCGAAAACAAACAGAAGTTATCGATAGTAAAAACTGTGAAAAATGTAGACGTTTTGATTTTGCGAAGTTAGGAGCACTTTTGAATATTACATAAATCTATGATTCATGAAACGTTTCATTTTCAATTCATTAACCCATAGCGCTCAAAATACATTTTCGGAATTAAAACAAAAAAAAATATTTTTTTTAGCGATCAATAATATACTGTAAGATGAATAAGTAACAATCATCAAATTCCGATAAATACTGTATTGAAATATAGCTAATATGTATAAAAAAATATATAATAATATTACATATAACTAAACGCTTTACCGAGTGGTTAAAAGAAGATAATTAAAAAAAATTGCATAATAAATTAATAAGTAGCACAAAAATAGGGCACATTTCTAAAAAAAGAGATACAAATTTGTTCTCATTTTAAGAATAGAAATTCAATGAATAACAATTCAGAAATTTTAAATTGTACTAAACAAAATGGTACTCAGGTCTAAAGACTTCAAGAGCGCGTAACAAATGGAGGCCTCTAATAACGCTCGGTTTCAAATATCACAAGAAAATGGAAGTAGCCATTACAAAGGGTAGAAAAACGAAAAGAAAAGTGCCATAAAAGTTAAAAAAGAAAATGGTGAAAGCGTAAAGAAAAATATTTGTAATTTGGCTTGGCGCTCGTGCTGGCCAAGCGAATGAATAAACTGCTCGTAATTAGGATTTATTTTTATGCCATCGGCGGATTTGGCGCCCTTGCTGCCTGAAAAGCTTTCTGCATTAAAACTGAGTGCTGGCATCTTCAAAGGCGGCGACAGACGCTGGCCATTTGACCCACTGACAACTCAAGGGGACCGCAGGCAAAAGTGTTTCTGACTACGACTGACTGGGTGCCACTTTTCACGTTCAGTGCTAGCGGCGCTTAAAGGATTAGCGAGCGTGCTGAAGGGCGATTACAAGGATGACTTACTGTAGGCGGCACAGGGTATGCCCGTATAGGCGTGTGCCGCATGCAGACAGCGATGCGTCTTGGTGGTGCACTGTAGAGCCTTCTCATAGGCATTGTAATCGGGGCTCAAACGACGCTCCGCCTGCAAACAAGTGGACAATGATTAATGTACATATATGACATAAATACTAGAATCTTTGTGACTACCTCCTCGTAGACTTCATTGATGTTTTGGAAATTGTAGGTACCCGGCTTTTGCAGTCCCTTAAGCGTCTCATACAAAAACAGCTCGAAATTCTTGAACGTAAATTCGCTAAAGTTATAGCGCCTCATACGCGTGCCCGTCTCACCGCCGAGCAGCACGCAGCTCTTGTGATAGTCGTCCACGGCACGTTTCACCAGCACTGCCTCGTTGAGCTTGTTGGAACGTATTTGCAGTGACTTCAACTCCAGCAGATGCTGGAAGATTTTGCGCTCCATGTAGTATCTGCAAAGATATGACCAGCAGCATATTGTGTAGAAATGTAGAAATGTCAAATGTAATAAACTAGACGGTGGACAAAGTCAAATAAAGGAAGAGAGAGCCAATGAGACGGGTCATACCAACTATAATGTACCCTATAAATTGCATAGTAGTTGCAGGTTTCATATGATTTTACGCTGCTTGGGCGGGTCAATATATACAAAAATCCAGCTTCTAGGGGCTCATTTGTAAAAGCGCTTTTGTTGTACCCATTTGTTTTTTTGGGTATAAACCTTGAGGTGTCTTTTTTTTCTTTCTAAATGATACAAACAATAAAATGCTCCTTACCCTTAAGATACAGTGTATAAAAAAACTATAAAACGGGAATGAAAACCCAAACGCAGATGAAGATGGTACTTGGTAGTTTAGGTTCGCATATTTGTACTTGAGCTCAGCTTACTGCGCACTTGGCACGACTATGATGTACACTGAATGCTCTTACTAAACTCATCTTCCACATCTTCTGCTTACAAAGCAGGGAGGGGAGAGCCGTAGAGCAGTCCGGACCAAGAGTAACTGTGCGCAAATGTACGTAAATTGTCATTTTGATATTTCGCGTGCAAACAAAAGCCGTGCCTGCTGTGACTGACAAAGCGCACAAAGTCTGCTAGTAGTAATGCCGCCCTGCTCCAGGCAAGGACCCCAATGGAACCCAAACAAAGACATACAGGACACTGCAGCCAACTCAGGCCAGCACAATGGCAAGGCAATAAAAGACATCATGTTATTAAAATTTAAAAATATTAAAGTGCGCACGCACAGTAACAAAAAAAAAAAGGAAAAATAAACCCGGAAAAGAAAATTCTATTAATAATTGAGAAAGCGTGCAAAAATGGTTGCACAAATTAAAGTCAGTTACATTTTCATTTTACAAAAGACCATAAAATGTTATTAGAATAATTTTATTTAATATACGAGGGTTGACTTTAATACTTCAGGAACAGGCAGTCCTCATGTTTCCAATTGAAATGTAACATTTGCAGGCCACAGTTTGACGTTTTTGGCCAACAAATGCTTCAAATAATCGCATCATGTTTTTATTTCGCAATAACTTGAAGAATGTAATTCAGTTGTAATTGACATATTTAGCATGCCATAAATAAAGAATATTTTTAAAGAAAAAAAATTTTAACAAAATATTATAATTGATTCCGAATTCAGTGGTTAGTCACAATTAATTATTTGGTAGTTTTTTAGTTAAGTTTAAAAACTAAAATTTACAGAAAGTAGTATTTTTTTGCATTTGGGATATCCCATTTGGGATTTTTTTTTTTATATGAAGTTTTGCCATTCCGTGCGTATGAGCCTTTAGACATAAGTTTACTTATGTGGAAAATATAGCACAATCCTTAAATATTAATAGGTTTTTCAGTAAAATATAGTTATCAATATTAAATTCATAAAATAATTTTTAGCATTTTTTGGAAAAATTGAAAAAAAATTTTCAAGCTGATTGAAAAAAAAATAAAAAGTATTTTTTCTGCAATTTAACTGCAAGTATTTATAGGTACCTACTAATTAAATAATTTAAATTTATATATTATTTCTTATACTCCAAATATACTGCTTCAGGCTTTAGAATTTTAAAAATTTGTGGAAACTCGTAATAAAGAAAATACTAAGTCGGAATATGTAATTGAGACATAGGTTACAAGCTTGAGGGGATCGTTTTTTACTTCTTATCTGGCCGCTGATTGTTTGAATCAATTTTTTTTTTGCAAGAAATCATATTTTTTGACCTTTAAGGGGAAATGAAGGCATCCCTTGGAAAAAATTCCACCAAATATTACTTCAATATTAGTCAATCGAGAAGAAACTTGAAGAAATACAGGTATGGTAATTCAAAATTAGTTCGAAAAATAAGGATAGGCGAAGATTCGATATATGGCAAGAACCTGAGACTGCAACATTAGTTCATTGAGGTACGGAAAATTCTAAATGTTGCAAACATTTGTATGCCAGCAGTGAAAAAGGCAGAAATTCTTTAATAGATTTTTTACGTACCACTGACTTCAATTTATTACCTCATATCAAAATTCTTTCAAGAAGTGATTTAAATATACGCAAAAAATATTTATCTTGAAAAAATATTTCCAAACGCAGCCAATGAATTAGATTTTTTTCCGGCATTTTATTTCCGGCATTTTATTTCCGAAATCTAAGCAGCAACCCTCGGAATACTCAAAAATTTCTCAAAAAACAAAGAAAAACGTTGAAAATTTAAAACGCTTTAAGCACAAGAATGAAAAATTAAAACTTACCTCACGATGCTACTCAAAAATGAACTCAAGCTTCCTAGGTAGACGTCTTTTAAGCCTTTTGGCTGCTTGAAATGAATTTGGCCAAAATAATGTTGACAAAAACTGAGCAAATTTTGTCGAGTGCACTTGAAAAAAAGGCTGAGCAGCATTTTCATATTGTTTATGCAATAAGCAGAGGCGCTTGGCAACGTCGCAAAAAAAAAAAATATATATTCAAAACAATTTGACTTTGAAAGTCGCAAATACAACAACAAAAACAAGAACTAAAAAAACGAAATAAAACAACAAAAACCAACAAATCCAAAATACCGCATTGGATTGGGGTTGGATAAATAATGAAAATGCGCGCAAATGCCATGTTGACAAGGTGAAAATCCTTAAAAGGAGCAACAAGCAGTTTGACCCAGGACCGGCAAGTGGCACTGCAAAACTAAAAACTGTGTAATAAATTGCAATAAAAGTAGCGTGAAAACGCGCTTAGGGAGCGCAGCATAAGGGTCGTCAGGGATTTTGGGGCGATTTGCATGCCGCTGCGTTTTAATTTCGAGCAGCTGCAAAACCACAGCGAATTTGTCCAGCATCTGTCAAGAAGATGAGAGAGAGAGAGAAGGAGAGTGAGAGAGAGTGGAAGGGTAAGAGCGCAGAAGCAACGGCCACAATCAGAAGCGCTACTTGAAGGGGGTTTCAAAGTCTAAAAACACAAAAAATTAAATGTTTGCAAGAAAAGCTATGAAAAGCCGCTCAATATACTTAGTATACGTAACATATGTACAAAAATTATGATGGAAATATTTTTTCCAATTCACAGAATTCCGTTAGGAAATTTTTTACTAAATCAAAAAAAATCAATATTTTAGGCTAGTCCCTTTTTTTCGTTGCATTTGGGTCGACAACTCCTTAATGATAACGATCTCACCTGTCATCGTTTTAGTCGATTTCAATAGCTCATAATATGTATATTAAACCTATATAATCTTTGGATGAGTTGAGGCCTGTCTTGGCATTACCCATGCTTTTCGGCACTTTGGATTATCGAAATGGATTCGGTCACAATTCGATTTTAAGACACCTTTATCCGTATCATTCCGACAATTATAAGTCGTTTTAAAAGTCACTTATTTTCAAGGCCTCCAAAAGTCTTCAAAGAGCTTTAAAAGGTTTTAAGCAGACTTTAAAAAAAATTAAGTGCTTAAAATGTACTCTACTCTGAAATCAAAACCCTAGAGAACATTGGTTAGATGGCAAACAGCTTGCGAGTCCTTAAATTCAGTGGATTTTATGCCAAGGTTCTTGAAAGTAGATATACCAACATAATGAAAATAAAGTAAGTTGAAAGGAGTCAGACACTCTTCTAGCGTGTTTTATTAGTTATATGAAATTAAATTAATAAATAAAATCTTTCCATAATAAAAAAAAAATATAATTTAAATATCTTAAAATCTGCTAAAATGCCAAGTAAAATTTTGCATAAAAAAATTGTAGTAAATATGTATGTAAATTCATTTAGAACTGAAGAGATCGACTTACAAAGAGCTTCACTTGATTTTACTATTAAAAAAAGTTTTTATTTTTTCGCCTTTTATGGCATCATTATTATACCATGTACCCAAAGAAAGTAGCACAACATACTAAATTTGGTACAGCTTCATGTGGGCCTACATTGCTGTTTTGCTAATAAAAAGCAATTGATTTGCCGTGGTTTCTCTCACGCTCCTAAAAAATGAATATTCTGATTATCACACTTCCATGGCGAGCCAGTAGTCAAAATGATTTTGGAACTCCATGCTCTACGGCAAACCTGCGCCATTAAAAGGAGAACTGTTATTTTAAATATTACGATTCCACACATCCTTACATTAATGATCTGCTCAGCACTAGCTTTAAGTTAAGCTAAGCTCTTGCAACATTTTTTCACAACCACAACTTATACATATTATTTAAATCCAAAAATAAATAAATATATTTTTATTTGGAAATTGCTTATAAACTGCATACTCGCAGTTATGACTGGTATGAAGGTTGCCATATCAAATGTTTTTTTTTTCTTCGAAATGGTAAAGGGTTATCCAATTTCCAAACTACGCCACTGAATCAAAGCTACTTGGCAATCACTCTTCCGCTTGTTTTGCTGTCGTTTTTGCTGCTTTTGTTGTTTTTTACGCTGTTTGACGAAGCGCTTTTCAATTTTACGCCTCACTCAGGCAGCTTCTGTCAACTTCAGTCGGCTTCAATCGCCTTCAGTTGTCCTCAGTCGTCCTTTGTCAGCTGAATGCGCCTCGATTCCTTAGAACGGCGTTGCTTTGCGCAAAACTATTTGAGCGGTGCACTTTTTCAGTTTTTCGTATTTCTCTAGTTGTAGGTTACGCTAGCCGCTCAACTTTCTTTTTAGAATTCTTTTTTTTTTTTAGCTTTTTTTCTCATTTTGTTAGACTCGGCTGTGCAAATACTTTTCGCAACACTGTCCTTGGCACATTTTTTGTTGTTGCTGTCGCTGCTGCTGCTGCTGCTGATTTCCGTTTCCGCTTTACGTTCGCTTAGTACAACTTTCATTTCATTTTCTTGTGCGCGTTAGTTTTTTTTTTTCTTTGGCACTACTTTTTTTTTTTAGTATTTCGTTGCGTTGGCCAACCAACCACACCACAAACGCCCCTCTAGTCAGCACCCTGTAGCTATCGCCCACTGCGCTCTGCTTCCTGTTTGTGACACAAATGTGACAAGCAAAAAGTGCGCGCTGCACCAAAGTGGATGAAGTGGAAATGCAGCCGCTGGGCCTGCCCCTGCCTCAGTTCTCACTTCCCGCTTCCTCATACTGATCTTGCAACGTCGACGACGTCGGCGACGCTGCTGCTGACAACGACAGTGACAACGAAATGCAAAGAAATTAAGCGCTGCACAACTTGCGACAACAAATTTATGCCTGTCGGCACTTTGTCCTACACAAATAACAAAAAAAAAAACAACGTTTAAAAAAAAAAAAATACACGCAAAGTTCATTAAAAAAAAACCTTGATATTTGGCTAAGAGCTGTGCTTGCCTAGTTTAAAAATCAATGCGCTTTAAAGTACCCACAAAGTAGCCCACTTTGGCCGCAACTTGCCACAAGAGAGTTGCAGGAGTTGCAAGTCAATTGTACTTTGCTGCCCGCCATAATCAAGCCTTCCATTTGCGGTGCTCATTGTTCTGCGCCTGCAACGCCATGCGGCTGATTTTGTGGTGAGCTGCCACTAGAAAATGGTCGCTGAGGTTTTCGAAAAAAAAACGAAAAATAAGAAAAACTTTATAGCTTCATTTTTCATTTGGGCCAAGTATTGCACTCGGGCCTGAAAAGTTTTACTACGGCAAGAAGAAAATACAGAGGTTTAAACAATAAAAGAGGAAAAACTTTGTACAACTAATAAAACTAAATGAGCGTAATAAAATGCAATGACTTGGCTTTCCTAATAGAGAATTTGCAAATATTATGAACAAATTTACTATTATTATCACTTAAGGATTTCAAGGAGCGCGCGGTATGCGACACGTCTATTATAAACATTTGAGTGGCAGAAATTAAGACACAAAAGCTTTAAATAAGCGATAAATGCCCTTGGCATTCGAAAACACTTTAATTTCTTGTATAAAAAAAAATATAAATAAATAGATAAATAAATAAATTAATAAATAAATAAATAAATAAATAAATAAATAAATAAATAAATAAATAAATAAATAAATAAATAAATAAATAGATAAATAAATAAATTAATAAATAAATAAATAAATAAATAAATAAATAAATAAATAAATAAATAAATAAATAAAAAAATAAATAAATAAATAAAAAAAAAAAAAAAAATAATTAATAACTAAATAAATAAAAAATTTAATGAATAAAACATTTTTTAAAACATGTTTTATTCATTAAATTTTTTATTTACAAAATGTTAAAAATAAAGAAAAATTTTAGTGCTGTTTTGGAAGGAATGAAACACTAAAACTTGTTGGGGAACTAATAAATATATGGGCTTACATGGTCAGCTACCGTCATCTTATTTATTAAAAAAAAATTCAAGCGGAATTAAGACGATCGGTATGAATTTCAATAACCTAGTGATAGGACGGGACTGAATGCTTTATATCTGTTTTGGAAAGGGTGGATAGTATGAAATTTCGTTTCCGGATTCTATCTCAAAAAAAAATGATTGCTAATCTACTGAAATAATTTCATTTTGTATCTAGTTTTTAATACTTGAAATTTTCTTTTGATTTCATATAATCTTTTTCAATTTGCACTACATATAAATGCAATTTGAACAATTTTTAATTTTTTGATTAGCACTTATTCTGATTTGATTGATTTTTTGGTCAAGGCTATTTGAAGATCTAACCAAAAATATTTATAATAAAAGTAAAAAAATAAAGTACATGAATTTAAGATTTAATATCTTAGTATATGGAAAATAATAAATAAATAACTTGCCACTCAATTATTAAGATTTGGATGCGCCGGTAGCTGCTAACATTGCTTATTTAATAAATAAATATCTATGTATGTAAAATTGCAAAGTGAAATGAAACATTTTGTTATTAAAAGCACAAATTTTTCCAAGTTTATGCCTGCCCTGCTAATCTAAAGCTTAATTCAATTTTTTTGCTTGTTTAAATGTCAACCAAATGTTTACCTGGACATTAGGAAAATGTGCCCAAAGTCTATTATCTTTGTCATGGATATTTAGAAAATGCTGCTAAAATTTATTATCTGCTGCATATTTAAAGCCTTGTTACTGACATTCAAACCTAGTTCTATGGCCTTTTTTGGCCAAAAAAATTCCATAATAATTCACTTTATTTACAGCTTACCGAATTCAAATTTATAATATGTATTATTTTATCAAATCCTTAATAGACTAACGCAGCATGAGCGCTTGTAAATTATGTTCAAGGATGCAAAGAGGGAAAAAAAACGACAAAATAAAACAAAACTTGCGCAAAAGCGAAATCCAAATATTTAACAATGTCAATTACGTGCGCACATTATAAATCCCAAATCTCACCTGTGCTGCTGGGACAAACAGAGAGACACCTACACAAACATGCAGAGTTGGCGCAGTGGCAAGTTATTTGTTTAATTTATGCGTCAGATAAAATTTTAATCTCTTCTGAGCCAAAACGAAAAACAAAATAAAGTTGCCAACACACAACACAAACAACAAGGGAAAAGGAAAAAAAGATCCACTCAGTTTTAAATAAAATAAAATGAAATAAAAATAAAGTACTCTATTTACACACATTTTTAAGGGTATTTTACAGTATGCGCCAGATTTGCGCATTACCTACACACAACTTTTAAACAGTATCTTTAACTGTTGTTGTTATTGCAGATACAGCTATGTTTAGCTAACTGTGCTGTATCTGCTTACTTTTTTCTGTTATACATATTTTTTTATTTTTTTTTCCTAAAGAATTACGTAATTGACTTGTCGCTTGTTTGACTTGTACGCTGCACATTGCGTATACGCCGCGTATTTGCATTGGCAAATTTGTTTAAATTGTTACACGCTCAAGCAGATAAGCTGCTGCTTCTTGCTTGTACAAAAGTTTTCAACTTGCTGCCGCTTACAAAATTTCCATTAGTCAAGTTTTTTTTACAAAAAAAAAAAAGTAAAAAAAATTATTTATGAAGCAGTGCGTATGTGTGCGTAAAAATTTATTCATGGCCAAGAGTCATGCACACTACAAGAAGATTACATAAAAAATATTCTGGGCAGCAAGAAGTAAAGCCATTTTTTTTTATAATTAAAATTATTGCGCAGCTTGTGTAAATAAATGAAAATTGACTTTCGAATGCTTAAAACCCACAACAAAAAAAAGGCTTAATGTTTGTTTCCGAATTGATGGCGGAAATATCAATTAATATAAAATGTATATTTCAGAGGGAGCGGGATTTAGGAAGACCACGAGCTCAGTACCTCAAAGAGCTACAAGTTTAAGTGTAAGCGAGACAGACACTTTACAATATACACCATACTCGCTCACACACACACACACAAACAACTACACAGATTTACTGTTGCTGTTGCTCATTCACCGTTAAGTACAACAATGGCGCAAATGCATGGCATAACAGTGAAAACAAATGAAAATGGCGTCCTCGTCTATGTCTACTTTGGCAGCAACATCTTAAAAATGCGTTCACACTAATCTGCGCTAATTCCACTTACAATTAGCATTAGCGGAATGTAAACAGCCCGTTGGCACTGGCCTTGCCTGTAAATGAAGCTAATTTTCATATATATTTGGCTTACTTGACGTTACCTAAACGAAATAAGCGCCTTAGTTTAGGTTTGGCTGGGGGAGGGGGTCATAGTACGAGTGAGTGTAATTAAAAAGTGTGCGGCCGCAACGCGCTCTGCCGGAAATTAATGTTTACAGCAAATTGCGTATACGTAACGTTAATGACAAATCCTTTAACCAAGAACTGAGCAGCAGCAATTGGCACAGATTTTCGTTTTCCAGCTGGCGTTCTGGGCACAGCCTATAAAAATAAATCAGTTGGTGTGTGCTATTGAAGCCAGACTACTTTAGAGTTCATGTTCAAGTATATGAAAATAAACATTAATGCTGCGTTTATTGCTTTTAACCACATTATGCATAATAACATTAAAGCGCGCATTTTTATGGCAAAGGCACAAATTTATTTGCTTGCCAAAACGCAGCAAATGCACACTGGGTCCAAAGGCATGCAAAAATGGCCTTAATTCGTAAAAAAAATATTTGTCACTTGTTTCGAATACGAAGAGGAGGTGGGCTTTGAAAATTAATAACGTATGAAAAATATTTAAAAATTATACCTGAGACTACGATCTATCGTGAAACTCAGAAAACGGGGACTTAATCCAAGCAGTGGATACTTACTTTGAATTCTAGACCCAAGAAGGCAACAACCAGTATTTCGGCCAAAAAAAACTGACGGCATGTTTTGGTGTTCTGTATGTTTTGTCTGTCCTGGACCAGTGTGCAATGTTAAAATACGGACCTTGGCCAAGGGCCATGTTCAAAAAAAAAAAAAATATGAAAAATGCGGCCGAGGCTATTAAATCCCCGACTAAATTAACTTTAAGTTGAACGGACTACAACGCGGCACACAATTTGATTACATTAAATGAGCGACAACGGGGGCTCGACTTTGCCGTGATATAATGCAAATCGAGGTGACTAGATGGATGACGGTTTGGCTGAGGCATGACCATAGAGAGCAAGAGGTTAGAGCGGTTAGAAACGCATAGACTGTAGCGCGTAGTGGGACAACATTCAAGTTGATTAAAATCAAGCATCAAGTAAATAAATCTTCGACATAGTTGAGTGAAGCACGGCACACAAGGGCAGCAGCAGGAGCGAACCATGCTCCACTTGATGGCACGTGAATTGCCTAGTGATAAATTTAAATGAATGAATCTGCCTGGAGTTGCCGTAATCAGAAAACTGCTGCCACAAATCTCAGCTGCAGACGCTTCAAGAGCCAGACTTACCTGCGTATATTGCGTTGTATGGAGCGTGTTACGGCGGACATGTCACAAGCGCCCTTATCACCCGGCTTGCGATTCTCTAGGCGACTGCTGCAGGAGCGGCCATCCAATGTGGCATAAATGGGACGTCTGGGTTGTGCTGTGCTCACATTTCTAGGTGTGGGTATTTTGCTGCGCTCAGCACGCGGGCTAGGCTCAAAGCCAGAGTCCTGATCCTTGCTGGCGGTGACCATAGTGCCGCTAGCTACTTCGCGTGCCTCGTGTGCATGCTTCCAATTGCTGCGCGTTTTAGCGCCACTGCGTACACGTTTCTTAAGGCGACGCTTACGTCCATTGCCCGAATCATAGACTCCAGCGGCCACATTGGCGTCGCTGGCGGCTGCTGTATTGGTGTTGTTAGTATTATTGGCTATACCATGACGATTGCCGCTACCCAAAAATCGACGCAGCGGACTGTCCAGCTCGGCAGCTGCATCGTCTGCATTGGGATCGACTTCATCGTCGTAGTCATACTCTTCATAGTCATAGTCTGCCTGTTCGGGCGCACTGAGCTCCGCTCCAGAGGGCAGCTTGGACGCTGTGGAGCCATTGTGCATCACTTGAAAGACTTGGTTGAAAGACTTATTTTCATCTAATTCGCCTATGGAGTCATCGCTTTTCAGCACTTGGAAGCTTGATTTACGTTCAGGCTCATTGTCAATGCCATCTGCACTGCCTTTTGTTGCCGGCTCATCATCAGCCGAGTCAGAAGGAAGCAAAGTAAATGAGCGCCTAGATTCCTGCTCACGTTGCTGTTGTTGCTGTTGCTGAGCCGGCTGTGCCGGCTGCGTCTGCTGTGCTGGTGGCTGTGCGGTTGGCGGTCGCTGCTGAGCAGGTTTCGGCTCTGCCTGCGGTTTGGGCGACGTCCCATTTTTCGACTCAGACTCAGCTTTTTTGCCAGCAGAGTTTTTTTCGGTTGCGGTTGTTGAAGAAGTTGCTGCTGCTGGTGTTGGCATCGTAGCTGGCTGCGGTTTCTCGACTGTCTGTGGCTTTGCAACCGCTTCATTTGCGCCAGCGGCTATTGAGGGCGTTGCCTCGCTAGCTGGTGTTGGGTTTGCCGGTTCCACCGCTGCCATCCCAGCTGGGGGTTCAGCATTTTGCTGTTCAGCTGGGGCAACAGTTTCGGTGGAACTCTTGGACTCGCTGTTTAGTGCCGTGGCTGCAATTTTGATTACCTGTTCGACCTCTTTGGATACCACTTTCGTCTCTTCCTCACTTAGCTCCAGCTTTGCATCTGCGCTGCTGGCATCTTTCTCTGTCTCAAGTGCGACAGCAGCTGCCTCTGCTGCAGTTTCTTCGGAAGATTTAGATGTATTCTGCTCTGCATCATGATGCACGTCTACTTGTGTGATGACCGACTTGGCCGCATCTTGTTCCTCATCTGTCAGCTCCACAGCATTGGTTTCGGCTACTGTCAAATGGGTGGTATCTGTGGCCGTTTCACTTTTGGCGCTTTGTGGTGGTGTCTTGATGAAGGTACCCTCCTTGGCAGTGCGCTTGTTAGCCGATTGCACGCGTTCTGGTTTGGCTTTAGACTCATTCGCCTGCTCCTGCAACAGCGGCACTTGTCTTTCTCTGCCAGCTATAGAATCTAGCGCCCTCTTGGGCGCTTTCTCCGGCGATGAGTTAGTCTGGAAATTATTAGACTTATCATCATCACTATCCTGCAGCTCCTTGGAGCGCCTTGATGATGTGGAGCGCTTTCTTTGCACCACACGCTGTTTCTGACGCTTGTGATAGCAGCAATTCTCGCAGGAGTCCTCGCCCTCCTCATCCTCCGCCTCACTAGAGCTGCTATGACGTTCGCGCGACTTGCGGCGCCTTATTTCTATATTACTCTTTGAGCGGCAAATCTCGCTGCAGTGCTCTCTGTGCTTGGACTCACCACAGCTGCTCGTGCGTCGACGCAGCTGACGACGTTTATGTCGTCTGCAAGTATGTTCAATGCGCTGCTCCTTGCGAAAGGTTTGCTCCGAACAGCTGCACTGCTCCTCACCACCGGCATCCGAATCGGAGCGCTTTAAATATACCACATACTTCTTTGAGCTGCGTAAATCATGCAGCTCCTCCTTTTCCACATACTGCAGCGGACGCACCATGTCCGAAGTGGCTTCCTGAAAAGGGTTGCCGCGTCTTGCTGCCAAACGCAGCTTGTTGGCCGGTAGAGCGCCATGGGACTGCAAAAACTTCGCTGTAGAACGATGACCTCGCTGCAGCGAGCAGTCCAGCGGCGTCATTACAACACCCTTTGAATTGCGATACAAGGCATTAACATCGCCGCCATAATCCAGTAACAGTTTACACATATCTGTATAGTCATTGGCGGCGGCTATGTGTAGCATGCTGCGCCCATCATTGCTGGTTGTGTTCACCTGCTTGGGACGCTGATCCAGCAGCCATTCAACCAAGTCCCGACGTCCGGAGGCAGCTGCCTCATGCAGCGGCAGATCACCCTTGGCATTGCGCAGCCAAAGATTGGCACCTCGCTCCTTGAGCAGCTTCAGCGTCTCGAATTGCCCCTTGGAGCAGCCGCAGTGTGCAGGCGTGCGACCCTTTCGGTCCTGACGATTTGGATCTGCTTCAAGATCCAGCAGCCGCGCTGTAGCATCCGCATGCCCTAAGGTGACAGCATAATGCAGCGCCGTGCAGCCATTGGAGTCAATGAGATCTGTGGGCGCACCGCACAGACTTATGAGCGTGTCTATGCATTCGGTGTGGCCACGCGAGCCAGCGCAGTGTAAGGCTGTCAGACCATCTCTGAAAAAATAAAATGGATTAGTAATATATATATGAGTTAGTTCAAGGAGTACACAGACTTATCAGCGCTCTCAACACGCGCGCCTGCTTTGACCAAAGCTATGACCGCCTTGGCAGAACCAGCAGAGGCAGCCCAGAGCAAGGGCTGACGACCATCTTTGTCCTGCACATCCACGCTGCTTTGAGGATGAGCCAGTAAAATGCCCAGTATTTCCAGCGCCAGCTTGGTAGAATTTGACTGCGCCATTTTGCTCTCATAGCTGGCGCCGCACATTTGGGCGGCATAGTGCAAGGGCGTGCCGCCATTAACATCCGGCTTGGACACATTGGCGCCGGCAGCAAGCACGGCGCGCAAAGCCTCCACCTCGCCGCAAACTGACAAAATGGAAGAAGCATTAGAAATGAATTGAAGGAAAACAAAGGAATTTGGCCTACCCGTGGCCCAGTGCACCACCGAGTGTCCCTCATTGTCCACCGCATTCACATCGGCTTTGTTCGCTAGCAGCAAATTGACCATAGCCAAATTGCCCTGAATAACAGCCAAGTGAAGCGGTGTAAAGCCATCCTCATCGGCAGACTCCAGCAGCTCTGGAGCTGCAATCGCAATGCTGGCGGCCGCCACGAGGTCGCGTGTTTGCTCCACGTTCTGCGCGGCACAATAATGCAGCGCGTTCTTGTTGCTACGGTCACGTTGCCGCAGCAGTTGGGGCTGCGGGCGGCAGAAAGAGACAGAAAAGTGAATTTTCAATTAATTAAAAAAAATTAAAACGAAGTCTCTTCACAATGTCAACGTTTTTAATCAAACCTAATTAATTGATTTTGAATTTAAATGTCACCTGATTTCTTTCAGAAGCGCCCCAAAAAGCATGCAATAAAAATTATTTGGGCAAACATTTTTTAGTGCAGCCATTCCATCGGAAGGTGGCGCTTTTAATAAACTAATTAAAATGCCATTTACATGTTGCAACATATACGTAGCATTGGCAAACGCCCCTAAAAACACACCCCTTTCGTTGCTTAATGGTTAATAAATTGTGTAATTAATACGCTTATCGGCTATGGCCATCGGCGCATAATACAATACACAGTTACACACACACTTAAAAAATTTTAATTGCAAGCAAATGAACGTGTATTTTTTTTTATATGTTTTTTTTTTTAATATATTTATTTAATTGTGAACTCTGTGTGACCGCACTTCTTTTTGTTGCAGCCTCAGTTGTTATTGTTGTTTCTGTGGTTGTTGCGACAGTGTAATTATTTTTCAAATTTTAATCCAAGCATTTTCATTTGCCTGTTAACTTGTCACTCTTTTTTTTTTGTTTTTCTCATGCTGCCTGCACGCAATTAATTATTAAACATATTTTCATTTTAATCACGTGTAAATTATTACACAAGAAAAAATCAAATAAATTGTAAATTAATTCCTTTTTTGTTTGTAACGCCCTTACTACAGTCTACAGTCGTCTCTCCAGGCGTAGTTCGCAAGTGTAACTAAAGCAACGCCGCCAACAACAAAAGGCCGCCAACGAAACGTAAACAAACTTTAAGCCGTAAACAAATGTTGACTGGAAAGTGCAAGTGTTGTTGTTACATTACAAGTTGTCCTGGCAACAATTTAAGCGCGTCCTGTGTTGAGTTTCCGGGCACGCCGTGTTGAGTTTCTTAGCTTACCAATTTGACATTCGCATTTTTGGCGCGCAAAATGACATCAAACTCCAAAGGGTGGACGAACATTTTTTGCCGCGTGTAAGCGTCAGCTGCCAAGCGTGTCGCGACGTGTCAAAACATGTCAAGTGCACACGCACACACATACACTGGGTGTCGCCCAAAAAAGTATGCTACAATTTTCGTGACGCTGACTTCAGGTTTTTCGCACAGCGTCGACGTTGGCGCACAAAACGGCACTGAAAGTGAAAACTTGAGCAAATTGTCGACTAGGCCGCTCACATTTTTCGCATTTATACGTTTGGCAATTTAGTGGGCGGGAGGTAGTACCTAGTTTTTGCCACTACTCAAACAAAATGTCGTGCCCGACTTGGCTTCACTTCTTATGTTGTGGTCTGAGCCGCGCAAAATGGCGTTAATTTCTATAATCGCATTCACAATGACGCTTCTTCCGCTTTGCCAAATTTATATATATTTTTTTTCTTTTTTGTTTTTGTCAGTTTTAGCATGCTCAGTCAAATTTGATTGAATGTGTTGGTTTTCTTACCAATATTCAATTTTTGTGCAAACATTTTAAGCAGGCTCAACCTATCGCGTGCCTTGTATGTACTTCATTCTATGTATAGCAGTTCAATTTATTGTACATTTAACAAAGAGTCAAACAAAGCTGTGCACAAAAACTAAAAATTATATTAATGTGTCAACGGTGCGATACCCTTCAAAAGACCCTAACTATAAATGTTGAAGTGGTGAGCAGGCTTGTAGGATTGTATGTGGAAAAGTCAAATTTTTGAAACTAGTAGGTACATCAGGAAGTATAAAAGTGGCATTGTAGGTTTTTATAGTCTAGATGAAGCTGGGAAATACTCCTACGACGGAACTAAGTTGAATATCAGTATGAATCGAATAATGCTTACAAATATTGCGTACAAATAGGCACGTCAAGAGAAAAGTAAAGCTCTTTGCGACTGTCGACGAGCCTTAAGAGAGATAGTTTTCATTTATAATTTTGCTAGTGCTGAAAATTGAGAATCACTAATTAGAAAATGAAAAATGTAAAGTGAAGTATTACTTTCGGAAACGACTTTAACGAAATTAATACATTTTTCAAATGTTCGGGCCCCTTGAAGAGTTCGGGCCCTGGTGAAATCTTTCCATTACTCCCGTCCTGTTAACTTTTAGCAGATGGAACTTAACGCTTCTAGATCTGCTAGTCTTTGAGAGTTTTGTGTTCATACGAGCAGACTCAATAGCTTATTAAGGTGCTGCTTGGCATTTTGGTATAAAAAGCTTATGGTCTGCCAAGCCTTCTTCTGCCTGCTACATAAATTGCCCAAATCTATACTACCCTAATGGCTACAGGGTATCAACAAAAGAAAAGCCAAACAATTCAACTAGAGCAAAAGTAAGTCAAAACTATGTCTAAAGAAAAGTAAACAAGCAGTCAACGCCAAAGAAAAAAGGTAACTCAAGAAAATCCATTAAATATTTACGAGCTGCTTATGAAAGCGTAACTGGAACCTCTTACCTACCTCTTACGGCTTGGCCAAATGGAATCAATATTTATAGATATCGATAAGGATTATGCGAAAATGTATTTAACCTTTCAATTTAATTATGCACAAAGGAATGGTTTGGTTTTGCTTTTTAAAAGAAATTAAGTTTTATGTAAAAAATATATACTTAAAATTCATTAAAAAAACGTTAGCTTTTTAAATATTTAAAAACTTTAATGGCAATGAATTTCAAAAAAATATGTTTCCTTTTTTTATAGATAGATGAAATACATTTATGAATGCTGTTAGATCGTTGTTGAACAGGTCATACATAAGACATAAAAACCGACTTGGTTCATTTACTTTTAAATTCTTTGGCCAAAATGTCTCGTAAGTATCATTCGAAAGGGTAGCTACCAGTCTGTCTATTCTGTTATTTAGTTAGTTTAAAAATTCAGTGTTCTGGCGACGATTACATTCATCAGATAACGCGTTCTATGTCCTATTGATTTTCTTTTTTTTTTATCTATTCCCTGTATCGGCGGAAAAGGGGTTAAAAACAAAAAAAAAAACCTTTCAGAGTTATAAGCAAAAATGTCAAACTAGTCATCAAGTTTCTTATCCCGATTTATCTGGTTTGAAATGGAAATTCTAACCTCGTTTTTGCGATACTAGCCTCAAGCTGTAGAATGAGATTTTTGCTTATTACACCAGCAGCACCTCTTTAAGTAGCGAGTTAAAAATTGTCATATTTTATTATTATTATTATTATATATAGCAAGATTACAAATAAATTTCTAAACTAGCTTAGGAGGTACAGCGCTAGCTACTTAGGTCTTTGGCTATATATTTTATTATATTATAATTCCTAAAGTGTAATTTTAATTAAATGAAATAATTATAGTACTGCTCTTCCACGAACTTGATTAAAATTCGATTTTTAGTTCTTTTTTGGAAATAAAATTTTATTTTCCAAGAGATGAAAGAATCCAAAATAATATTTTCATTTCGCTGCTTCTCCCGGCATACGCTTCAGTTAAAGCAGTTCACTCAAAAAAACAAAAAGGCTTACATGAAGCCAATGAATATTGAAAAATAAGTTTTGCAAAGATATAAAATATTTTTGTTTTTAGTAATTTTAAATCTTATTTTTCAAATTTTTAGTTTTTAAAAAAAAAATGCTGGTCTTATTTAAAGTTTGAAAATTCATAACGCTAGAAAACTCAATTTAAGAGTTTTTTTTTCTGAATTAAAAATTTGAATAACGCTCAAAAAATTTGAGGTACTTTAAGAATTTATTTTTTGGTTTTTTAAGCCAAAATTGATTTTGTATTTTCGGTCCTTAATGAATTGGAAATTTGAGAATTAAATTGCAATTTAATTTTTTTCTTTACTAATAAACACATTTTAAATTGGATTTCATTTTAAGAATTTTGTTCTTACTTTAAATAATTTTGATATATTTGAAAAATTTAAAATCAAGAATGATAAAAATGAATGGTATACAAGAAACAAAAAGAGTAATTCAAATCACAATTCAATTCCATTGGTTAAGTCTCTAAAATAGACTCAGCAATAGTAGAATTGGTTTTTTTCACATTTCCACTTAAATTTTTTAACCAAAAGGGAAATTCTTTTTTTCAAAATCTCTAAATAATGCCTAGTGGTTCGCTTTAAGCCAAATTTTTATATTATGACAAATAAAGCAAAAAATTAAATTGAATTATACAAAAATTTTCAAAAAATATATTTTATATTACTTTCTTGCACAAAAATTTTCAAATCCTTTTAAAAGATATGAAGCATTGCTGCCTATAATATGCAGAAACAAATTAATTTAAATTGAAAATATGCAAAAACGATTAGCAAGAGCGCTGACAATTTTTGGTATTTTAATAACTAACTAAGACTATTGTAAACAGATTTTCTTCCACTTTAAGAACAACAAACAAATTTTTAGAACATTGATTTTTACTTGAAGCTATTGTGTCTACTGATAATAGTTTCTCTTAACTCTTAACTCTTAACTCGAAAAGGAGCTGTCGCCCACAAACAGAAGACTTAAGCTCAAAGTAAATACCACTCTAAAATATTTTTGGTCAATATAAATATCTAAATTTTATATGTTGGTTCTGTAACATTTCAGTTCACTTTATGCCCACAAATAAACACCCTTTATGCTTAAACTTCGGCTTGACTTTTGTCAACAAATATTTATTACTCACTTAAGCTAAACCTTCTGCTAGAACTACTTATATATACAGCCTTGTATATGTATATCCTTATGTGTATTTTGTGCTTATAAATATTTAATGGCCCATTTAATTTGCAGTTTGCATTAACTATTGCTCATATCAATTTCAAAAATCCTTTTGCTCTTTTCTGTTTGTATTCCTTGTAAATATTATACATATAATTTTCCTGATTGAAATGAATTTGTTTTTGTGGTTTCGGGTACGTTTGGGTTCGATTTTTGGGATTTTACGCCGTACTTTCATTTTGCTTGCTTGTCTTATTTCAACTTTATTCTGTTTTATTTTGTTTTGTTTTGTTTGCAAAAAATATACATTGGCCTGGTGCACAAAAAGTATTTACGAATTTTCATTTGCTGCTCTTCTGCAGAGGCTGCTTCCGTTATCTTAGTGTCCCTTTTTTGTGTATTAGTATCTACTTGTTCTTGTTGTTTGTTCCTTTTCTTGCGTTGTTGCCGCTGCCACTAGCTCTGCCTCTGCGCTGCTGTCCGGATTATGAATAATTCAAATAAACTGAAATGATACCTAAAAAGTTTGACAGCGCGACCGCGTTTACTCATACACACATATACAAAGATACTCTCACAGATATTCTCAAAGATACACAAAGACACACTCTCACATACACTACAATGACATTCACTCACACAGAAAAGAAAAGTCCTGAGCAGCAAACTTAACGCTGCGTCAAATAAAGTTGTTGTTGTTGATTTTGTTGTTGTTTATTTTGTGCTCATTGTAGCTACTTTTTTCTCTTTTTTATTTTTGTTATTATTATTATGATGGTTGATGGTGCGATTGTTGCTGCTGTCTTTGCCGCTGCACTATGGTCGAAAACAGCGTTTTATAGGTACATTTTTTAAATTTTTTGATTTCTGTATTTTTTGAAAAATATAAACGTCAGCTCGAAATAAAAAGTACACATATCGACAATAATATACCCTGTACTCAATTTAATTTTCACATTTTGACGCATAGAAATATATTCAAAACGGTTGTTTTATTGTTCGAAATAAGCTTATAGTTCATTGGAAATATTATATGGCAAACTGATGATTGGGACTGAAGAAAAAAATGTTCAAATTGGTTATTAGGACTTTATGCCAATTTTTGTGGTACTAGATTTTTCACAAAAAGTTTTCGAAATAACTTGATTTTATAGAACGTCTACAAAGGAGTTTCAGTTTGGTAATTTTTAGCTATAACTTCCGAAGTTCACAAAGGAGTTTAATAAAATTTGCATCCACGGATGTATGTTGCATTAAATTAGATTTGACTTGCTACATAGCAAGATTTTAAAGTAAATAGTTAAAAAATGTTGCTTGAGACTGGGTCTAAAATAAAAAATTCTTGTATTATAAATTTTGGTCAACTTGAGTATTCAAAAAAAGCTTCATAATAGTACAGTTTTACTAAAAACTTTTGAGTTTTCGTCTGACTTTAAAAATTGGGTAAAAACTTCAAGACAAAATCAGGCTTTAATAAAGTTTTAATTCATCGATAAGTTAAAGAAAAGATAGGTCGCGGGCGAGAGTCAACTATATATATATATTAGGGCGGGTCAATTTGTATGGGGCCGAAAAAACCTTATGAGGCTCACTCGGATTTTGATTCTTTGGATAATTCTAAGCAAATTTGCTCAAGAAACTATGGGTCTAAAATGAATTTCGAGTCGCCCACTTTTTCAAAATAGGTTTTTTTCGACATATTCAAAAATCGACTTAGAAATTCATTGAAAAGGCCTAAAATCGATATTTTTTCTCTAGCCAAATGTGAATTTGGGGGTTTTTGGGGTCGAGGAATTCATTATTGACATCTATTTTTAATTTTGGGTGCCGCCAGAGGGCGCTTTAGTGTTGGTTTTTGATTTTTTTCGGTTTTTTTTCTTGAAAATTTTGAAAAAGTGGGCGACTCGAAATTCATTTTAGACCCATAGTTTCTTGGGCAATTTTGCTTAGAATTACCCAAAGAATCAAAATCCGAGTGAGCCCTTATACCGAAAAAAATTGACCCACCCTAATATATATATATCAAAAAGATATATCAAAAAATTATAAAATATTTGTTTATTTTACTTGTAATGAGTTGGATGCTGAAATGTTTTCCAAATGGCGAGCTGAATATATTTAATTTGTCAACAACGTTTCCGCAATGTTTGGCATTCTTTTTTGTTTCCTACAAGGTGTCAAAATACAATTGTTCTCCAGCTTATACTTAAAATTGATCAAGTTGGGAGTATTATCTGGCCCGATGTCCAGAAAATATTTCAAAATTGATGATAACAATTTTTTTACATATTTAGGTCAATTAATATTAAGACAAGCTTGATGGTTTGCCCACGGCTATGAATTCTTCAAATGCCTTTTATTTCAGCAATAAAAACAATATTTTTTGTCGTTTGTTTTTTTTTTGTCAAAAAACAAAAACACATTTTCGACCATTGTGCGCTGGTTTTACCTCTGCCCTTGCTGGTGTCATGCAAATTTGCATTCAACTTTCCAGCACACAAAATGAAATGCGATTATCAAATAAGTCCAGAAACAGCAACACCAACAAGGAAAACATATCCCTCAAAAAGTAGCAGCAGCTGCTTTGGCCCCAACCAGTTCTAGATAAACTTTTGGCATTTGCAAGTTGGCTCAAAGTGTGCCACGCCCACATTGCATTGTTGCCATTGCTGTTTATGCTATTTTAATAGTTTCACAAAACAAATAAAATTTAACCAAGCCATAATAAAAGTGAAGCCACCGAAGCAACAAAACAAAAAACAAAAAAACGCAATTCCAAGGGTTTATAGCTAGTTGTGTGTCCTTCGAGCAGCCAGAGGAGTTACAGTAGCAACAGCAGGTCAGCTGGCTGATTAAATATGGCATTAAAAAATGTGCTCCAAAGTTTATATAGAGTATGAGGCAGGATATAAAAACCGAATTTATTACTCATATACCTACCAAAAACTGAACAGAACACACTCATGTTGTTTATGACTTTTCATTTTCATTTCTCAAGCCAATGCACAGGTAAACCTTAGATGGCCACGTGTACATGAGCTGCTCTGCGCCTTAGGCGTACTTCCGGTGTGAGAAGCTTTGAAAAATGCCAACTAAACTTAAAACTTCCTTCTTTTGCTGTTTCTCTCTTTTTTTATTGCCGGTTCTTCCTTTGCTTTCAAGCTATTTGCATAACTCGAGCAGCAGCAACTGTCGTTGGCACTTCCTTGGACCAATACGAGACTTTCGAATGAATATATGAACGTCAACGAATTTCCCATCAGACCCCAGCTTCATAGTTGTGTGTGTGCTGGTTGGTGTGTGTCAAGGCTTGTTATTCATATATCGTAATCCATTAGCATAACAATGAGATGGCCAGAAACGAGCACAAAAGTCATAGGTCGATGGCGAGCCTTTGCTCTACCTCTAGCTTACCCACCTCCTGTCCTGTGTCTGCTGCTACGCCTTTGAATTTATATGACGCATACGCTGTGGTGTACCAACAGCCATACATTTTATTGTTTACACGCAGGAAGTGCGTACAAATATAAATAAAGCATAAATAATAATGTAAGAAACTGCAAATGGAGATGAAGACTCATACAACGAGAGGCGACAGGCAAACAAACAAACACACATGACAATGCATAAAAAAAAATATGCAAATCAGGTGGTGCGATGGCCGACAGTGGACTACCCTACAACAACTTATCCAAAAAATAAGTTTTTTTTTCCAGCAAATTTATCATTATTACGTTACGGATTCGAAGATAAATGTTTGACGCTGGTAGTAGCGGATAAAGGTATGTTTTGCGAAAATGTCAACATTTTTTTGTTTATTAAGCTCACAAAAGTCCAAATTCTAAATTGATAGACTACAGATTGTTTTTTAAAGAAACTTTAAGACATTTTTGCCCATATTTTTTGAAGTTTGCAACCGATCTCAATAAATTTTGTCTATCCCATCAACTTCTCCAAGCCGGGAAATTGGAGAACAATATGTTCATTCATTTACTTATACTTAATTTAATTTAATTAATTTAATTTTTTAATTTTAATTTAAATTAATTGTTTTAATTAATTTTTAATTTAATTTTTTTAAAGGTACTACAAGGTTCTGTTACACTCATAGTATAAACTTAAATTTAGTGAAAAAATATTTACAAACTAATCCCTGTCTCCGTTGAGTGAACGCTTCTACAAAATGCTTCGACTCCCATCATAAAGTGACCAAAGAAATGAATATCAGAAAAAATATGAACAAATATACCAAAAATGGCTGACTCACTTTTCAAAATTGGTCAAAGATGAGAAGAGAAAAGTCGATATTAATAGACAAAGTGATTCAAGTAAGATGGGTTATTGTTTATAGGATATAAGACACGGTTAGGATCATGTAAAGTAACATTGGATTGTAAAACTGAAGGAAGAAAATTTCGAGTTACTCTGGAAGGCACGATAAAAAAACTTGACTAGGAATCGTTTAAAATCAATAAATGCAAGTAAGATGCAAGCCGTGACATCTTCTACGGTCATTAAGGAAAGGTATGAGGGGATGTCTGTTGGAATATGAAGACAGTTTGAAGAAACGCTATTGTACTGATCATAGGAGAAATATCGTGACACTAAGCTCATATCGTTTCTACTTCTATGTGTTCGTAAAGACAGATGTACATAGCTTTATCGCTACCCGACCTCATAATTATAATTTTGGTACAAAAAAACTTAGGGTCGTCATGCTTCCAGCTTCTCGTCACAAACATGACACAAATCGATAGCACCCTCGCCCCTGCGTTTGCAGGGTATAAAAAAAGGGGGAGACTACAACGAAAACGTATCGTATAAAAGACGGAATGTGTACGGAGAACGTAAAACGAGAATTCAAGTTAACGCTTCGTTGAGCAACACATCCGCCATAATTATGTGTGACAAGGCCCACAAAAAAAAGAAAGAGAAAAAAATTAAATCAAAAGTACAAAAAAAAAAAACACAGCTACCAACAGACCAGGAATCCAACAGGATGATACAAAAACAAACAAGCAGACCCGCAGTACTGAGTTTTTACCGGATATCCAAACCAAGCAGCATGTCGTCGCTCCTTGCTAGCCATCCATAGTCTCCGCTTAGTTGCAAGTAGTTAGCATTACTTGGCGTCTACGTGGCGACTCCGCACGGAGCACTACTTGAAATGTCAAGTGTCCATAGACTGCTGCATGGTAATGTGCAGACCACTCAATGGCAAATTTATGCGCACAATATGTAATTCATATGTTAATCGCATTCCCATTGTTGTCTATACACTAACATACAGACCAAGTTGCCTAGATGTTGGCCAGCTAGTTGCCAAGTTTGCCGGCTGCCTTTAATTAATGCAAGCGACAATAAGATGGAGAAGCGCAGGTAATGTCGGAGACGCAGTCTTGCTAGGATTTATAAGAAAAGAGCTCGTCTTAAGGTGGCTGGGCTATGTAAATATGCAAAAACAGCAAGGGTCGCGGGGTTAAGCAGTTACCAACTACAAGAACAATGTGGAGCAGTTAGAAAAGCTTGTTTGGAAGTGCCAATGCTTATATACTCTTTCAAAATAAGTTTTCTTTAGCACCTTTTAGCTGCAAGACATTAAAATTGAACCTGCACTCGTCAAAAGTGCTGAACCAGTACATTTATAAAGACATAGCTTATTTAAAAACTAAGAAAATGCCATCTAAAAAATTATTTAATAAACATGATACTTTTCCATAAACTCTTAGATGAAGTAATACTTAGTTCGACATAGACTAAGTAGTATCACCTTTAGGAGACTTTCCAATCATGTAGCCATTCTGGGGTGCCACAGAAATCTCTAGAAATCCCAGAGAATTTTTTTTTTTTTACTATGTTTCCGAATGTTTACGCTTTAACGAGAATGGCAGAAAAGAGTTGCTACTGATAAAAATTATTTTAGTACATTTAGATATATATTATTTTCAATTTCAAAGGTTTGCTTTATTGCCAAAGGAAGTATCAATTTGCTTAAAGCTAGATTAAATTGTTTATAACATATTTAATTATATGAATTTAAAAAGTGATTTAAGAAACTCAATTTATATTATATATTTTGCAACTTTTCGCTTTCAATTCCTGATTACCACGAAAATAATCTAGCCTTAAGTCTAGCCGATAACAGTACAGCAGTAAGAAGACTTAAAAGACTGCATATTCTCGATCTCATGGATAGATAAATTGGTCACATACAACATATGCTAAACACAATAGTAGGTTTCGATGGAAACTTGCTGTTATATTTATATTGTATTAATTATTATTTAGAAAATTTACTCATTGTCTAATAAAGACAGATTGTAAATAAAATGTAAAAATAAAAAACTAAAAAAAATTCTTGATAAATAAATTTGAATATTTATCCCACATGAGTTTGAGTGACTAGCCCTCAGATGTCATCAGCATTGTGAATGGCAAAATGAATTTGTTTACATTTAACTTAGTTTTTTCTTTCCTTTGAACTGATAAACTATTGACATTCACATACATTACTAACATACCGCACGTTGCCAACGTATATTTATTTAGTGCGTAAGTGTAATTATAATTTTTTACTTAAATTTAACCCCAAAAAAATCTATTAATATGTCAAAATAATTACTCCGAAGTATTATTATTGAGTCCCACAACTTGGTGGAAACTTCTTAGCTCGAGATGGTTTTGCACATTGACACAGAATGACAAATTTACTAGAGATTTTAATAGAGATTTTGTAAAAATTAAAATTCTGAATTAAAACATTCGATTTTTTTAATTATGGAGATAGAGCTAGCTCAGAAATTTAAAAACCTTTTTAAACAAGTGACAGTTTCTTTGAATAAAAATGGTTTTATTGGTGAATTTTATGAAATCTCCAGCAAATTTAGTAGAGATTTTAAAACCGTCTCGAAGGCGTGTCTTTGGCACCGAGAATTGGAATGGTTGACTTTACGAGAAATTGTTTTCTGTAGCACGCCCGTATATGTTTGTTTTTTGTCAAATAGAAACTTATTTGACATTTTAGATTCTTAACAATCAACAGATAGATAAAATTGTAAATAAAAAATAATCGAAAACGCACACAAACCAGACATTAAAAATTCGATTTTTAACAATATAAAATTATCATTTCACAGTGCAAATTAAGCTGATGACATGTAAAACTTTTACTTTTTTTTAATTCTGACTGTAAGTTAGATTTTTATAAATCGGAATATCAATATACCCTCTGCAAGAGCATATCAACTACAACAAATATAATTTACATGCTATGCAGACAAAGGTAGCAAGGTAGACAAGAGAGTAAGACTTAGTTTTGCGTGATGCTGCTGCAGCTATGGCTTCAGTTGCTGCACTGCCTCTAACTGCTGTTCCAGCACCTTTTATACTTCTAATTAGTGCCACGTTGACGGCTGCTTATGTGCCCCAATGACAACAAAAACGGCAACAACAATGGTTTTGTTTTCTATATGCATTGCAGTTGTCTATGCCAAGACTTTGTGCACCCTTACTCCGTTTGGCTGCCTTTTGTTGCGGCTGCTTAGCTGCCTCCAATCCAAAAACAGGAAGCATTTCACTGCACGGCATTCTTAAGTAGTTTTGGCAATTATTTACAGCTACTTTAGTCTTATGGCAAACAAGATCCTGCCACTTCAACTCACTCACCCCATACCAGCATGCCTCATCCCGATCCCTGTGCCTGTCCTAGTTGCACATAGCCATAAGTTTGCCGCATGGATTATTATTATGCTGTGCTGTGTAGTTCAACTTTTGCATAGTTTTTATGCCATGCAACGGATTAACAATGTGCAGCAAGCAGCGGCTCTCTCACGCCCGAGAAACTTTTAGCTTGATCTACAAAACTTTGTCGGCGGTTTAGCTCATCGGTAACGTTGGGCTGCTGGAGACTACGATGGGGCAGGATGCCAGCCAGCGCTTGTTTAATCTCAGGTGGCAAAATGTTTGTTAAATATCAACAACCAACTGCAACTTTAAAGTAAAAGTGGAAGCTGCAGTGATTTCCATTCTTTTTATTAAGAAACTTTCATGCACGCCAAGGTTATAATCATGCATTAATTGCATGTACTCGTCAAAGTACAGTAAAAACTCGCAAATGCTTTACTTTTAAAATACAAATCTTAGGTACGACTTAAAATTATGTATTTCATTTTTTTCAATTTCTTGTAACTAATATAATTCCGAGTATAATTCCCATTTGGGATTTTTTTTTTATATGAAGTTTTGTCATTCCGTGCGAAAATTTTCAAACTGCGTATGGGCATTAACAAGAAAGAGCGATGGAAGACGCTTCAATTGAATTTCGTGTCGAAAACAACAATGCAAGCATTTATCGCACTCTCGCCTATCGGCGTCGCTGCTTTGGTGTTGCCACGCGAATTTTCGGTGGAAATTTAAAAATATTCAGCCGTGCTACGGAAAACGAATGCGAATAAAATATGTTTTGATGCTCTCAATTTCACCAAAACAAATTTTTCTTGTGATTGAAGTGAAATTATATCAAAATAGGTTATAAAATGTGATACAGTCGAGGCGGTGCCCGACAATGTAGTACCCTGTACCTTTTTCTCGAAATAATTTTTTATTCTTCGAATAGCTTTCTAATTGGAATTTTTTTGGTGCAACACGATATTTTTACCTATAAGTTCAGTAAATTTTTACTGATTTTGATGAGAATTGAAAGTTACGTCAAAGAAGCCATTTAAAGTAAATGGGGTAAGTTTCAAGGGCATCACGGTAAATCAATTGTGTGGGGCAGGTGGGTCGCATCAATAAAATTTGGATGTGAATTTGTTCATTAGAATCAGCATACCGAAATTGTGGATTCTAGGTCACTTATTTCCAAAATTACATATAGTCAAATATTGAAGTAGTTTATTGACAAGGGGTGGTGAAATTTGTACATTTTTGACTATAACTTTTGTTGTATTTGTCCGATTCGCTTTCAACACACAGATGCATGAGACCATGACGCATCGCTCTGTTAAGTTTCAGATCAAAATATTAAGCGTTGTAGTTTAAAACCATGAAACTCTACTACGGGGGAACGGGGGAAGATATTGACATGATTCAACAAACTTCATCTTCTGAGGAAATATGCGCACCTCTTATGGTCTCCGAAATCTAGGCGTTCATAGAGACGGACAGACGGACGGACGGACGGATAGACGGACATGGCTCAATCGCTACGCGAGGTTATGATAAGCATTTTGGTATAAAGGACTTGGGGTCTGCCACGCCTCCTTTTTTCCGTTAAATACATTGCACAAATCTAGTATACCCTTTGTACCTATAGGTACAGGGTATAAAAATGCACGCAATTCAGATTGATATTGTTTTGAATTATTTTCTTCTAATTCAACGTATAGAATACACAACTCAAAATCAACATTTGGCATACAAAATTCCATTGCAATAGAACTGGTTAATTTTAACCCTTTCATGCACGCTTTTTGCACAGGGCAGGTAGATTTTTTTTGACGGTTGTTTTTTTACTATATTGTGGTCAAATAACAACATTAAATCAAATTTTTAAAAATTTAGTCACTCCTACTAGTTTTAATATTTTGTTGTACATGTACCACATTGTGCATTAAAGGAGTAAAACTGAGTAGAAAAATTGACTTAAACTATATTTTATTTGAATCAAGACAAACACTTATATTTTAACATTTTATAGTAAATAATTCTGCAGTTTATTGTTTTAAACTTACTTTAAACCTTATTAGTAAAAAAATTAAAAATTTTCTGGACATTTAAAGAGGAACTTATAATGAAATATTATTAAAGTTAAAAGGGGTATCCATATTCAAAAACAAATAATTGTTCATCTCATTGACATAAAGTAACTAAATTTAAAACTATTATTAGAAAATTAAATGTTTAGCAAATTAAAAAAATTTTATTATTATCAACATTGAACACGTCTACGTCTATATAAAAGTCAACTATTCGTAACTTCTGAGTTAGGAATCTAAAAAAATTCGCATATAGTATTTTTAGGATCGATGATTTATTATAAATAATTCACAGAGCAAGTCGGCAAGGTCTATTTTACTGCTGAAGAATTCTAGTTATTAAAATTTTCATTAACTTTCTATCTTTTTGGCTCCATCGCTGAAGACATTGGTTCAATACCATAGTCTGTAGACAAAAGTTGAACCGGTTTGTTATCAAAACCTTTTACTGCAATAATGTCATAGTTTGTCATAAGAGCCACGATTTTTTTTTTCTTTAATTTTGCTTCAGAATCCTAATTACATTTTCCCAAACGATTGGAACAAAATGTTCCAGTTACCGAAATTCCTTTTTTTTACCGAAAAATACTTCAAAGTGCTGCTATTGTTATGCTGGTATATTTTTTACCAAGTGAATGAATTTAACAGACGAAACGCCTTAATCATAATTAGGGCAAGTTCTTTTTCCTACGTATAAGACGAAGTCATATATCATACCAGACTTTCCACTCCTAGTAAACATTTAAATACCCTATTTGTGCGGCTTCTTTGGATTATATTGCTTAAATTGTTGTCACCCTCGAGAGGGTATAGTCTGTTCATCTCCGCAGTTATGTTGCACTGGAGGAAGTGTTAGACAATTTTTGTGAAAGTCTTCTAAATTAGGACACTTATCATTGCCTATCATAATCAGAGTCATCTTTCTTTTCGTTAATACTAGAGAAATGTAAATATTGATTTTTTTTCAAATACTTTTCCACTCATGGCCTCATCTATTAAAGGCATTTTAAAGTCCGATTGCCACAACATTCTCATTTCTAGATATTCAACGATGTCCATTAGAAGCAAAATACGTAAATACAGTTATATTTCATTGGGACTTACATTAACTAACCTGAATATAGATTTGTTTTATCAGGAAATTTATGTATCATATCATTATCAAAAAACGTTCGGAAGTATTTAACAGGTATACATTCTGCTATATCCTTACCCCTATATAACTTTCCCACAAATTATCTCCCGACTCTCCCAGGTCTTTTTTTTCCCAACTTTATTGCGTTAAGATCAACCTTTTAATGTTTTTGAATTATTTGTAACTGGGATTTATCAAAGTGGTTGATGTCTATGTCCTCTGTCATAATGTCATCGATTACCACCTTCTGCTCCTTATCAAAAAATTTTATTTCCTACATTATATTCGCTTTTTCGATCCATATCTTATATAAATAAAATATATACAGCTGGAAAAAATAATTGAACATAACAAAATTGCAATCTAAATTATTTTTGCAACCCACAAAGATAGAAACAACAATACACAAAATGCTCTCTTAATGCACGATGTTGTATACATACAACATATCAATTTTACGTGGTATTAATACTATGTATTGTAAATTTACCTTGTTTCTTATTGCAATTCGCTTTTTTATAAAGTACTTAAGCAGTAAAAAAATAACCAATGCTCTGGTGTATTGTTTAGTTAATATTTTTATAAACTAAAAGTTAAATTTTTTCGCTGCTCAAAAAAAGTCCGACTCAAGCCAACAAAAACCAAAATATAACACTTAAACGCAAAAAAATTAGGCTAAATAATAATGCAAAATTAAAGTCAGGAGATCCAAGTTTTGTTTATGTTTTAATTCACCAAAAAATTCGCAGTAGTTTAAAAGATATACGATCTCAAAGTGTAATGTTGTACAGAAACAACAAGTGCATGAAAGGGTTAATAAATATTATTGCTTAAGTAAGTACTGTTGTAAAATTTATTTTAAAGACAAATTAATAAAAATAGTAATATATTAATATTTTGTATTTTACATTTTAAACAAAAAAAAATACCTATTTGAAGTTATTAAGATTACATTTTTATGATGGAAGACGCTTCAAGTGAACTTCAATGGAAACCATACTAAAAGTTATCAAACTCTTGCCTATCGATCTCACTGCTTCGGTGTTGCCACAGCTGTTTTCTTACGAGTTTTCGATGAATATCGTGTGGTATACAGAAATTTATAAATAAATTATTTTTATGTTTCGCAAACACAAAAAATATTTTCGGTTTTTTATTAAAAAAAAGGGCACAAAATTTTAAGAAAAATGTGGCAGTACAGTAATCTAAGCTAATTGCATAAAATGTTTAACATGAATTAGATAAGGCAACAAATATTCAATTTTTTTTTAAATTGTTTAAGGACAAAAACCGAGCCTTCCGAGCCGTAAGTAAACTTTTTTTATTGACATTTTTCTTAAAGGTACAAATTCAAAATACAGAATGGGTACCTTTAAGAAAAATTTCGTCGCAAAAAATCTTGTACTCGGCAGGAACTCCCCGTTCCTGGCAACAGGCCTGAATGGATAAGTAGCGATTGGTTAATAGGGAAGGACCTTAGACTATAATTTCTCTTTCTCATCTAACATCATCGATGCTGAACAACGTTATAAAGGAATTATTGTTATTCCTTAATGGTGCTTGATGAAGCAGAGTTTTCTGGTTTATGTGGGGAAGTTTTTTCGCAATAAATTAAAAACACTATAAATTTATAAACTGTAGTGTAAACATAAATTATTTAATTGTATTAATACATTTTTTTGTATATGTATTTATATTTGTAAAACTGAAAAAAAATATTATTTTTGATAGATTTGAAAAACTTTATGATTTCCAAAAAGCAGCAAATTGTGAATTTTTTGGAACAACCAGTAAATTTAAATAGTTATAATTTCAGAACATCTACTACATGGCTTTAATATTTATTTTATAAAAGCCATAACTCATAAGCGAATGCTGTTTAAAGTTATATCCTTATAATGTTTTTATTTTTGTTTTCTTTTTTTTTAAACAAATTAAGTTGTAAAATATGAATTTTAAAAACTTTTGCTAGCTTTGAGTTCGTCCCTACCAACACTCTGCTGCTCCACAATGAGTGCTCAATTAAAAATTATGCGTTGAACAAGTCGAGCCGGCAGCATACAGTGAACACCCCCAACTTTAAGTAAATGTTCAGTAATTTCCGCTAACCAAAAAACTTTTTGCAAACAAACTGCCAGCAAGTGGCAAAAGTTCCCAATGCCCAATGCCCGTTGTCCGGCATCCCGAGCTTAGAGTCCAGAATCGAGAGTTCTGTGTGTCCATGAACCGGTTCAAGCTGTTCGCCGGACCATATTAAACATGAGTAACAAGCTGAGCTCATTTGTGTCAACTTTGGCTGTCATTATGCACTTTGAGCAAATATTGTTATATGCTGGCAAAAGTTTTCGCAATGCAGAGCATATCCTTATTCCCGTACCCAAAATCCCTACCCCACGTTCATACCTTATTAGCCCTCCAGGCATTTCCTTGAGCAAAAATTTGTTACACATGCAAATTCACATGCGGATATCCTAAGTATCGTAGTAGATGTGCGCACGAAGCTGCAACTTCAACTGCAACTCGAAAACTCTCTTCAACTCGAATTTCAATGGAACTAATGCTTTAGTAAGTTCTGGTAGGAACTCTCTCTCTCTCAGTCACTCTGTAATAAAGGAAGTCCTGACCAAAAGCCAAACAACAGTGACAACAATTAGCCAGGCAGATGATGACAGCCAAACCAACTAACTGAAATAACCCAACTAACCGCTTGCAATTTGAAGACAAATTTCTATGATTTCAGTAATTAATTTGTCATTGCAAAAGTTTGACGCACCAGCTCGCATAACAGACATTTAGTGCGGCAGTCGGGCTGTCAGCTGGTCAGATAGTCAGCCAGTTTGTCAAGTTCCATTGGAGATACTTAAATCATACAATGCTGTGTTTATGCCTAGGAATTTAACGAAACTTATGACTTACACCGCATGAAATGGCCATCCCCGAGTGATTGCTGAGAGACCACTGTATGGTGTTCCATTTGGTCAGGTGTTGTGAGTAGCCCGTATTCTCATCGCTATAGTCAAATGATTACCATTTTTTTTTGGCTTGAAATTAAAGATATAAATCTGGACGAGATGTCTGTTTTGGTTTTGTTAAATGAGAAGTTTCCAGGACGTGTCATTTCTGGTTCGCCTGTTTATGCGGACAATACTCTTCAATCTCTTAAGGCTCTGAAAACTAACATCAGTCAAGTTATTGGCGAGATATTGCATGATATGTGACGGAGAGTCATTCAAAAAAATTTTTTTGTAAATTTCTTAAAAAAATATTTAAAAAATTTTGTTTATTTTACAGCTTGAACATTGTTCCAACAAATCGATTTGATTCATATTCACACCAAATAAAGAACGTATAAAAACACGTGTTTGAAAAAAAAATTGTGATTGACATATTTAAGAAACATACTTAAAAAAAATTAGAAAATTTCACATTTTTTTTAAGGAAATGGGTTGGTTAAAAAAAAAATTAAATATTTTTTTTCAATGAGACCTAAAAAAAAATTCGTTCAAAAATATTCAGTAGGTTAGTCACAATTAAATAAAAACGAAAAACACGTTTTTTTAAATTAAACCGTAACGCGTTAAGTTTAAAAACTGAAATTATGCGAAAAATTTTATTTTGCATTAAGCATCGAACTGCATCATCAGTTTTCAAAAATCGCTGGGGGCAGTTTCCAGTACCTTATCCTTATTTTGTTATTAGAAACGTAATCAAAAATCTAGATTTTCCTTAGTAATTTATAAAATATTTTTGGAATAAAATATCGCAAGGAAAATAATCGGCAGTGCTTTGGAAAATCGCTTTTGTTTTTGCCTGCTTCAAACATTTTTGTTGTCAATATCTTCTGATATATCCTCTGTTCCCATTGTTAGCACAGCTCTGAATCTTTCGATTACTTCAAATCGTTTACATTTCGTTTGATTAAAATATTGCTAGTATTCAGTTTAATATTTTGTCCTTTAAACGAATGTACACAATAATATTAGATTTTCCAAAAATCTTTATTAAAATTAACTATAGCTTAGCGTTTTTTTAATACAATGACAATTTTTTTATGTTAGACATGAACCATTTATGCAAGATACGCATATTTTTATTAAACCAATTTTGACTATGAAAAATTTTGAAAATTACGTTAAAAATAGAAGCGCTATGACTTATATTCAAAATGTTAATTTTTCATAAAGTAGAAAGATCTAATATCGAAAGAATCATGATATGAGTCACCAGTAAACCTTACATAGACTAGTATACAGCAAAACTGAACCTTCGTAAAAAAGTTTTTTTTAGAGTAATTTTGGGTCAAGAAACATGAAAATTACAACCTTTTTTTTCTTAAGCACAGTTTTCGAGATTTTTTCGAAAAACATGTTTTTGGGATATATTCACGAGACGATTGACGAATAACTGAAAAAAGGGCCCAAAAACATGTTTTTCGAAATAATCTCGAAAACGGTGCTTAAGAAAAAAAAAAAGGTTGTCATTTTCGTGTTTCTCGACCCAAAATTAACGTAAAAAACACTTCTTTACGAAGGTTCACTCGATGACCCTTAAATTTGAAAACTAGTGTAATCTAAGAAATTTGTGGGAATTGTTGTTTACAACTGTAATCTTGTTTGAGCGAATAGTATTTTCTTAAGGTGGCAGCTTTGTTTTTGTTGGACCTATTCCTCTTGAAGTTCTAAGGAAATTGGAGGAATGTGCAGTTTAAAGTGTCAATAATATTTGGATGGCATGGAATGTACCTTATGCATTTACTACATGTGGCATTATGCATAAATTTTTGTCTTTGAAATAATTTCAAAAGTAGACAAAGGTAATCATAGTTTTTTTAGCTTCTTACATTTTTCAAAAAAGAAACGAATCATTAAACATCAACAAAAAAGCTAAATAAGTTAGGGTCTGAAAAAAACATGAGATTCCACTTGCCTTTTAAATCGGCTCAATACAATTGGGCTCAATTGCTAAAATTTTTGGAAACAAGTCAAAATTTTCATAAGCTAATTTCTTTATTTAAGTTATTTTTTCCTAAAGTACATATCTGGAGTATAACAATTTCACAAATAAAAGTAATATGATGACAACCCTAAAATTTTTATAAGCGTGGCAACTCTGATTTGTTATGCAAAAAAAAATTACGAAAATCAACTTTGAAATAGAAAGACTTGGCTTCACGTAGACAGAAAAAATTAAGAAAATATGAAAAAAAAAAAAAAAAAGATTATATAAAGTAATCGCTTTATATTTGTTAAATGCATATAATTATTGTAAAATGTTTTTATGTTGTTGGAAACAAACTTTCGGCCAATTTCGCACAATATGTATTAATGTCAAAATATACTCTTAATCGTCTTCGCGAAACATATCATTAACACTTTTTGAACATTTGTTGTTTTTTGAAAAGTTTTAGTTCAGTCACGCCATCTTGATAAACGAGTGAAATAAAAAAAGTACGTATACGCAATGTTGCCTTATATGAGCGGTACAATTAGGCATTGCCAAATCAATAAAATTCTTGTGTAAATGTTATGCCTACTATCATTATTAAATCCACAATTTTTCAGCTCTGTAAGTAGAAGCATATTTTGCAATGTGACAATTTTTCTACTTTGAAGTTTCAACCAACTGTCCCTTAAAAACTGTAATAAAAAACAATTCACAAAAAAATCGCAAATTTGGCTTCGTATAAACATTATAAAATGCATTACTACTGACAATTGGCCCAAACTCAGTTTGGGGTCTAATTAATTGGCTTACAAGCTGCCCCTAACTCAGCTACTTCTGCTGCATATGCAGTAATGCGCCACACATACGTCCTTTTGACCAGCAAGTTTTTTTTTTGTGTGCTCATTTTAGATTTTACCGCCTTTGGTAACAACATTTTGGACGCACTATATTCAGAGGATCCAGGGTAACATAGATTTATACAAGAAGAGGGTAGAAGACGTAACAGAACAAAAGTTGTTAAAACCAAAATAATAATTATGTCTTTCTGCATATCTGTCATAGCTGTATTCATACACTTACATATATCTCAGACCAAAAGATTCGCATAACGTGGTTATTTAAGTTAGTTGCCAATTAGGAAAATTTGGGGCTCACGAATTAAGTATGAAAGCTGGTTAAAATTTGGCGTGATAACTGCGCTGCTAATATAATTATCAAAATCAGATAAAAAACGAACAAAATATATTAACTTCTTTCTCGAAACAACCTCTAATTCGCCTTGAAAAAGTTCATAATGACTTCTTTTACAAAAACGTGTGCAGGGTATTCCACTACCGGGCACCTTCCCAACTGATCCAAATTTTTTGCTTATTTTTTTGGTTTTTTTTTTGTGCCTAATTAGCACTGACGCCTATTTGACCCTCTGAGCCAACTATTTGGCAACACTTTTATTAGCCATGCTGACTCACTGGGCTAAAAGCCACAATGTGCGCTTTCATTTACGTGTTATTAACCATTGACCATTTGCTAGCCTATAAAGTGTAATTAATTAGCGCTTAACATGCAAAACTGTCAAAATTTTATTTCAACTATAAATTTTGTAATGAATTGCATCACAGGCAAATCACAGGAGTAAGTATAAAATAGGCGGAATGTCAGCTACCAAATGGCAGAGAGGCCAATGTATTTTCAATTAAAGTTCATCATACGCCTCGTTGGTCGTTCGCGTTAAATTTGGACTTTAACCGAGCGTCAGTTGTTTTCGCTTGGTGGGCCAATAATTGTGCGCCCCAAAACTGTTTATAAAGTCATCTCACATTGACTCTAAGCCTTTTTCGAAATTATTGTGAATTCATTTGCAGGCGCCATTGAACAAGCGGCCATGACTCTGGGCCCATGGACTACAAGTTAATTACAAGAAATGCGCAAATGACGCGCAATTAAATTGAACACAAAAGTTTGTTAGTATGTCGTACAGTCAATTGGTCAGTGGGTAAGTGCGTCATTTGCGTGCGCACAAAATGACGGCCATTTTCAATGCAGTGTAACACTGTTTAATAAAGCACTAGAGTGGACAAATGTTGCAGCAGTGCAAAATGGTTACAAAGAGCGATTCTTGTTTAAAGATTTGAAGAATCAATTTTGCAAATATCGAAAGTTTCTTGCTCTAATTAAGTTTCGTTTAAGTCATTTCAGACTGTTTATCAAATATTCTCCCACAATTTTTTTGTTTTCAACTTGTGGTTCTGCTTTTTACATACCACTTTTAAGATTATCTTAAAGTTAATGTTACTAAGTTTCGTTAAGACAAAGATTTTGGTTGATTTATGAAAAATTTTAATTTTTAAACTATTTCAGCGTGTTTGATGAATATCCTCCCTTTTGGAAATCAAATTTGTAACCAATCTTTTAACCTTGAACTTTTAAATTTTATTTATTATTTTTTTTTTTTTGTTTTGCGAATCGCTGAATCCGAATCCGCTCTCAGAACTGGCCCAACGGGTTTCGGTTCTATCCTAACAATATGTCCGGTTTCAAAGATGACATCCGATATACCACAATTTAATGGGTTTTTTTAGGTTATGTCGGACTTTTAAGTCCGAATTCAGCGACACCCCCAAGTCTGTTTTTTTTTGTGTGGCTTTGCCAGAAACCTGAATAAATTCAACTAGTTCCAAACTTTGACTGCGCTCTGTTTTCTAAAATCAAATTTAAAATAAAAATCGCTTACAAAAGTTTGACTTGCAAATGTCCAACTAATTTTTAACATCTCTACTTTCTAGACACATATTTATGTTTGTCTGTTCACTAATTGCGCACAGTAAGAATCCTTTGAATGACAAACACAACAAGGGACGAGGCAAAATGCAAACTGCACAAACTTTTTTGTGAGTATAGTATTTTTTTACCAATATCTTGCCAATTTCCAGTAACTTTGCAGCATCCGAAAAAAAAATAGAAGCAAACTGCTTGCGATTAATTAAAAATTCAAGTGAGTCCCAGTGGAGTGGCCGGGTATGGAAGGTGTGCGCCGGCAAACTAAAGTTAAATATTTTAACATTGCGAAATGTAAAATTATTTGAATGTCAGCGGCTGGTTGGGCAGGGGCATAGAAGGCGGCAGAGGTATGGCAAATCAAACGAACGATTGAACAAGCAGAGCTACAATCAAAATGTATAAATGAGCGAAAAAGCGAATGAATAAAAAGTAGCGAGAAAAAAGGGAATGCAGTAATAAAAAAAAAGAAAACGTAAAATGAGCGCAAACTTTTCGACGTCATTTTAAATGAAATGAAATGAATTTCAACAAAATGTTAGAAACGCAAGTGGAACAAAAAGGCGCAGCAAGTTGCAGGGCGGGGCAATCCTGCTAAAAAAAAAAAAATGGAGGACCAAAATTGCAATTAAAAATTCCGAGCCAAGGCCAACAGGCAGCAGTTGTACAAGGTGCAGACAGAACGTGGGCAAATTAATAATAATTTGGGCATTGATTGAGAGCCAACAACTGCAACAAAAGGCGCAAACTGAAAGTCAATACGAGCCAAGTCGAAATGTGAGTGCCTGGTCCAAAAGTGAAATTTGAACATAATTAAAAAAGAAAGGAACGGAATTCCCAAATGTAGATAGTGCCAAAATGGTCAGTCAGCTAATGGAAATGAAAGACACAAATGAGTAGTAAATGAAAGTGCACTAAAAATAGAAATTCAAAAAATTAGTATCAAAACAAAAATTATGTTTTCAAGAGGACAATGTTTTAAATGCAATTTCCAATTGTCAGTTGGTTTTTAATTATAATTATTTAAGCGAATAAAAACTTTTGGACATTTCGCTTTGGAAATATAAAACTATGGGTTGGGTTTTGAATTGCCTAAATTTGTTTTTAATTTTATAATTTAGCTAGAGAACAGATGAAAATGCTGATAAAAAATAAAAAATTGATCAGACAAGAAAAAAAAAAAAAGGAAAACAAGAAATTACTAACAACAAAATATTTGTGGCGTTGGGTCATAAATGCCTGTTAGTGCAAGAGTAACGATGAAAGCAACCGCAACAACGAGGCATGAAGGCAAGAATGCCCGACCAACGAGTATTTAAAGTAATCAGAGTGCAGCACTTAATCTTTAACATACTGAAAGCGCTAAATAATACCAAAACTCTGTATAAATATGTTCGCCCTTTTCCACTTTGCATTTATGCCAGACAAAGTAAACATCAAAATTTTGTTCTAATTGCTTATTTTACTTTAAATATAAAGAATAATATAATGTAATATAATGTTTTAATTTAAACTAACACTCTAAGAAAAGAAATTCTTCAAGAGGACTAAATGGCCTTCCAAACTGCCAATTATTTCTTAAAAAGCCTTATTTTATTTGGGCGTATAAAGACTTAAACTTTTTTTAAGTAATATAATTAATTTAACAAAATGTATAGATTTTTTTAATTTCTTTTGCATTTTAAAATTTAAGAACATACTGATAAAAAAGGAATTCAAATACTTCAGACAAACTTGAAACTTTGACATAAAAATATACTATGATGGAAACTACTATATATTAAATTTTCAATTTTTGTCAAAAAAAATGTTGAAATTTATTTGCTTAAAAATATAGTAATATTTTCTGCCCAAACATTTTGATAATGCAAATAGCTCTTCAAAATCATTAAGTTGTTGGATTTATACTGTTAGTTTCTTCCAACCTTATTTTAAGCCACAAAATAAATGATGTTATTTTCAGCTGTTAATATTCAAATTAATTTAATAAAGATATGAAATATATCAGATATATCTCGGTAAATAAATATAAAATAGTGGAAAAAAAAAATTTGAACAAAAATTATAAATGTAGGAAACAATGGACATGCAAAATAATAAAATTAATAAATGTGTGTAGAGGAAAACCAAATTTCGCATTTTGTTAATTTAAATTGTTATTGAATGAGAGCTTTAAGCATATACCAATAGATATGGATGCATATGTGGCGCCTTGGTCACACATATTCTGGCAAAACATGGTTCACGCACTTTGGTCACACTAAAACAGAGTCTATTTGTACAATCGATATTTTTAATGATTTACCGTACATATTTTTTTCAAAATTTCAAAAATATGTGCAAATAAATATTTATATGAACTTTTTTTATCCGTAAGAAGTTGAAACATATTTATTTGTTATGCCACAGGGAAGTTCAATTTATATGAAATTTCTGGTAATAAAAACTTTTATTGTACATACAGTTAAACCATCTGGCAAATTCGGAAGTTTTTTAAGGAGCAAAAATAGGTTTCCAAGCTACAATATTCATTTACTTAAAATGCAAAGTTTAAGTTTATTTAAAGAAATCAGTAGATTTGTTTGAACAAAATTTAAAATTTTTATGGACTAAGACTCATACCGTATAATGAAACTTTTCTTCTCGTCTCTAGAGACTTTCGAAAAAGTCAACTTCTTTGTGACATTTCGACTAAACAATCTCAAGTCACAAAATTATTAATCTTTAATTTTAAGATTAATTTTATTTTATTATTATACTCATACATACGAAATTTACATTTTAAGGTTATGAAGATCGTATAGTATTCCAACTTTTAAAAAAGAATGCGCAATAAAATATAAAGAATGTTAATCCTTCAAACAAGAATTAAAAGGCACTAAGAAGAAAATTACTGGTTTAGACATTTTATGATTTTTTTTTTAACATTACAATAGCAAGACCGTGTTAAGGGCAAAGGTCAATCATTTTTTTAAATAAAGTTTGGGTTCGCCAATGAGTTGCAGAGTTTAAATTTTTTTACAAAATCTATCTGCTGCAATATTTTCTACAAGTCACTGCAAGCCTTTTTCGTGGAGCTTTTAGGATAGGCCTATAGAAAAACATATCCTTTCATATATGCTTGGCACACACCCTGTCGGTACAGGGTCCACATAATTAGTTCAAGAAAATTCTGAGACAGACCAAGCTTTAATGAGTTTAGTTCATCGGTACGATCAATAAAAGACTTATAGTAACGCTTTGTTAACTTAGTTTTAAAGAAAGAAATTTGAGATTACGACCTTTATAAAATGAGCTTAGCCGAGTAAAATATTCTTTTCATCTTTGAAGAAGGTGGAACATAAAAAAGCGATTAATCTACTTCAATATAAAGAGTATTTAAACTACTGTCAATTACAGCTTTGCCTTTAGACAAATCAAACAAAATGCTCATTATGGACATTGAATTAAATGCAGTAGTTGCTGTTGTTGGCACTACTCCTTAGTGCTATTTGCATCTGAATCAGCAAATATTATATTATAAACATGCCAAAAACAAACTCCGAAACTAAAGCTCCAAACAAATATGAAATTAATTTAGCAGTACATACTACATAGCAACTTTCCACAGCGCTTGTTGCCAATATTTTTTGTTGCTGTTGTTGTTGTTGTTGTTGGTAGTTTTGAATGCCACAACCAAACAAAGTTCACTGGCTGCTGCTTGCAACACATTTCTGATAATATTATTTGCAACAAACAAAAGAACCTTTTACCGACTTGAAATCAACTTGTGAAACTGACTTTTGAGCGAAAAGTTTTGCTTAGAGCTCGTTCTAAACGTCAGCAAGCCAAGCCATAGCAGTGGGTAAAAAGAAGAAGAATTTGACCAGAACGCAGGAGTTGCCAGACCGACCCGGACCAGGCAAGAAACGGCCACACCATGAGCAAATCTTAAGTGATAATAAATAATTCACACCTGCAGCAACCTAAGGGCAACAGCAGCTGGGCTTTGGTGTCTGTTGCGTGGGGCTGTTGTTGTAGGCGTCTGTGGCAGCCATTGTTGTTGTTGTTGTGGTAGTTGCTGCGGTGTACATAAAAATAGACATAAAATTCTCCAACTGTGGTGTAAAGTTCACTTTTGAACGAATTCTTAGCCAAATTGTGGTTTAAAGTTTAAGCACTTGAAGACAAGCAGTACAGACAATAAGACAGGGGCAGTGTCCAACAGTACTGTAGAAACTGACTGACCTCTATGAGGTGGTAAAATGGCGCTATTAAAGCAGAGCGACAAGGACATATAAAAAAAAACCGAGCGCCAAACAAAGCCTGCAGCTAAAAAGTTTTATTTTCTAAGAAATTAAGACTTAATTGGCAAAAACAACAACAACAACAATGTCAGCCAGAAACAACAATAAGAAGAGAAAAACAACAACAGCAAGAACAGCAAAAAATAATGCTTGGCAAAGACAACGATGCAGGGAGTAAAAATAACATCAATGAAAAGTTTAAACAAAACAAAGGCAGCCAAGTAAACAAAGTCGATGAATGTTCTTGAGTGCTGCTCAAAAAAATAAAAAAAAGGAGGAAAAAAAAATGAAAAGATATAGAATAGCAAAAAAAAGGAAGTGGAAGTAGAAGTGAGGTATGGTAGAAGACAAAGCTGCTAAAGTAAAGGCAATTAACGTGATGAGCAGGGAGTTAAGGGAACGCACTGCAATAGTTGTTACTCATACGCAACGTTGAACAGAAATATTGAAAGCGTCTGAGGCCCCAAGCAAAGCAAACAAAATGCTATAAAGTATTATAAAAGAAAAAAATAGAATCAGGCAAGGACAATGCTCGACAGTGCGATGCCCTGCCAGCAGTTTTCTTAATAAAACGAAGAATTGTAGTCTACTTTATAAAAATGCTTAAGCAATTAATGTTTTTTGAGAAAAATCTAAGTGTCATCGTAAATAAGGCTCATATGAGTTTTGGTCTCCATAAAATACGTGGCCCTTATTTAGTTCAATCTCTCCCGCTTTTAATTTCAATCAGCAAACATGTACATTTTTTTTCCGACTATTTATCGAGTTAGCTGAATTTTTGGGTATATCTCAAAAAATTTGAAAATGTATTAAAATAGTAATCTATTCTAGCATAATAAATAAAAATTTTAGGTCCAACATACTCAACCAATATTGAAACAAATCTTAGGTGTCACAAAAAATATTAATAAGATGAATCTTTCAGGGAGAACGCACTAGGCGCTTGACAACATATATATTTTCTAGAAGACCTATTGCTAACTGATTGTCTTTCTGAATCTACACTTAAAACATTCTACAAAATTTTAAAGCATAGGAAAATTGTATTTGCAAAAAAGCGATCTGTGTGACCTTTGACCTTGAATATCTTAAAAACCGCTTATATTTTTTGTTGTTACTTTTAAAATCTGCTATAAAATGTAAAAATCAACTTTCATACTAAGTTTGAAACTATTATTATTGCATTCCAAGGAGTTCTGCTTATTTGTTACTATTACAAGGCCTATTAAATACATACTTTAACGACACTTGGAGGTGCCATCACTTATTTTTTATTTATCTATTTGATTTTTCGCAGTGGATTCACATCTTTAAGAGAGAAATTTTAAAATTTAAAATAAATCAAAACAAATCAAATTTATGTAAACAACTTACTTGCACAAATCTATAATACCCATGATACTTAAGGTAAAGAATATAATAGTAAAACACACAAGTTGACTGTAAAATATAGACTGACTGCCAAGCCAATTTTAAATATAATCTTAATTAAAGTGTAAAAACAAAACACACACACACAACCAAACAAAAGCGCGTAAAAGCTGCAAATAGAAATTGTTTAATTATTCAACGCGCCAAGCAACTTTCAAAAACACAACAAAATAATAAAAGAATAAAAGTAGACCCAGTCCAGCAGCCATACGCAAAAACTCTCTTCTAGATGTCGAAGTTAAAATTTTAATAGGTTTTTGCGCGCACGAGTCCTTATCAAGTCTAGCTAGCCGGAGATGCTGAAGGAGCCGTAGTGGCAAAGGGGGAATCGAAGCCAGGAGGCAACTGGCAACTTTCAGTCGACGAAGCGTAGCGAAGACAAATTAAAACATGTCTCAGAGGCATAAGATAAGCAAGAGGCCAAAAGAACAGGATAAACAACAACAGCAGCCTTAAGAACAACCACAACAAAAAGTCTAAAGGTCTCATATAATAATAAATAATATCTGCAACATATTAAAAATTTTGGCACAATTAGCGCTCAAGCTGAAAAACTTTGCATTAAAAAAAATTATCAAAAAAATTAGAAAAGGTCGTAAAAATGTCAAAATAATGAAAAAAAAAACAGCTAGTGTGGCGTCAAGTTATTAAAAACTTATAAGTGGTCCTGAGATTTTCTTAAGCAAAAAAATTAACTGAAACTAAAAGGAAAGACAAATGCAGAGGCAACTGATTCCAACTTTAAAGCGGTGCCATAGAGAAAATAAATAAATGTTTTTTTTTTTTTTTTTTGAATATATTTATTTATTGGCAATCAACCGAAAAATTCAAAAGGTTTTAATCCAATATTTATACAAAAATAAATCGCTACACACTAAATATAGGTGTGTGATAAATAAATGAAACCCAAAAAACATAAAATATTTAATCTTGGGGCTATTTCAAACTGCTGAAAGATGGTTTTGATCTCTAAAGATTTCAAGTTTATTGCACCCAAAAAGGTATTTCAAAACTGCACAGATTATATGACACATGAAAATTATCAGTATTAAAAATATGAATTTTAAAGTTGCATAAATCACAAAGAATAACATTTTTGAATTAAAGTCTTGCACTCAGTTTTGTACAACTTACATGTAAAAATATTAGTTAAGCAACAAAAGCTTAAATTAAGCCACTATTACTGGAAAAATTGGTGACCATTCCGAAAATGGCTTTATTTTTTTTTATAAAAAGTAATGGTAAATGTTTTAATATAATATTAAATATGTACATATGCATATTGTTGGTATAATCAAACAACTTTAGTCAACAAGACAAGAAGAGGTCTAAATCTGTTATTGAGGTAGGTTACTTCCAGTGGCTTTAAGTGCTCTGAATGGATTATACAGGATCCAACCAGACAATGCCATCCATAAAAAAATGTATTTATTTTTATCAATTATAAGTATTATATGGAATAATTTCAATAAATATATCCGTAGGCTTTAACACAATAAATTGCACAAAATTAAAATAAATAAATAAAAGGTTGCTAAATAAAACATATTTTTTTTTTTTTTTAAATTAATCTCTTTGTTTACTAAGACAATAATTTCTTTAAAATTTACCTTGCGACGTTGCTGCACACTTTAAAGCATTTAAAGCCAATAAATCTTGTAGAATATAAATATTCATTGCCGCTACCAAAAAGCTTTTTACAAGTACGTCTAGACATATGCCTTTTATAAACATAAGAATCTTTTGGCAATGCAATAAAAAATGGGGTTATACTTATTAAAGAAACGAGTTTCAATGCAAAAATAAAGCAAGCTGAGATTAACAATCAGCTAACCGAAATTAGACTGACTAAATAGCGCCAAAGGCTAAGTCCCACTTGTTTCGCGTTTTTTCTCTAGAATCCAAATTTAAAGCAGAGTTTACTGCTCGGTAGTACATACTCTACTGACTAAATAACAAAAACCTAGTAAACTTTATGGCCAAGTTTGTTGAAATACACACGTACAATTAAACTGCAATCGAGTTGATTGAATAGCTTCTACACTGTACCCAGTCAAACCCAACTAACTTTGTATAGCACTTAACAAGAAAATTTTAGTATGCATACGCCACGTTGTCCGCAATCTTAACTTTTGCTACTCCAATAATGATGACAACTTTGCGTTGTTCTTTATAGCGCACATTAAACTTGCGCCAAACTTAAATAATAATTGCCAGCACTTGTCATAATTCACAGTCAAATAAGCCAGTGGGTCATTGGCCAAGGTTAAGCGCCTGAAATTCCATTTAACAGTTACATAATCGTGACGTCACACAGACGACTGACTAACTGAATTACGAATGCTGGCAATTTCAGCGAATTTTACATCAAATTTGGCGTCAATATGTGTTAAGGGTGAACTCCCTGGTTTCCGTTGTTGCGTCAAGTAGTGAGTCCTGGGGTAGTAGGTGTTGCCACTTGCTGGGCGGAAATGAAGGCATTTGTCAAGCAGCACAAAATGTCTGCTCAATAATTGCAAAACTAGCAACATGACAATGTGTCGTGCCGAATGCTGCTGCCTGCTGTTTTGCAAAGGACAGCCATTAGTGTATGTGTGTGTGTGTGTGTGTATATTGTGTGAGTGGTTGTGAAATTTATCTGCGTTCAATTAAAAACTTTTCAAATTTCAATTAAATTTGAAATTGGCATATTTAGGCGCATGACAAACGCAGGACAACGACAACTACAAGAACGAGTCTAAGGACTATGTAGCATGAAACTGCCCTGCTGTGGAACTTGTCCCAAATTGCGCATGCATAACTAAGCTTAAGGATTATTTTGTCAATTTTAAATGTCCTGCCATTTACAGCATTTAAATTCAACAGCAACGAATGAAGCCTGCTGCCGCTGCCGTTGCCCAGTCATTCAGCCCATTGGTTTGCCCTTTTGTTATGGCCCGGTTCTCGGGCTTCGTTCTCTTTGGACTTTGTCAGAGAAAAATGTTTATGAAGCAATTAGGCTAAAAACTGTGAACAATGCGCAAAAATGACTGCAGCCGAAATTTAAAGTCGTCAAGCATTTTGTACCAAAAAAAAAAGAAATATAAAAGCAAAAACCGATTTCTTTCTTTCAAGTCAAAGGGTTCTTTTAGAGTTTTATGCCAGCTCATTGTGATATGCTGCTATTTGTGCGAAACAAAAAGATTAAAATCTTATTACGCCTTTGCCTGATTTTGGCCTTTTGTCTAAGCTAGTTTCAAAAGGATGAGTCAGGGCGGACTACAATGATGATCAGCATCATGGTGAGGTTGTCATTCTTTTAAATCTTCAACTTTTAGGCTATGTTCAAGTCAACTTGTCATGTTGCCTGAAACGCCAGTGTATTGAGCTCTATCCGGGCATTTTGTTTAAGTTGTCCTTTGGAGCAAAACAAAAAATGGTAAGCAATAAAAAAAGGCATTGAAAAAAAAACTAGACATGTTTCAGCTTGCCAAAATCTTGGTCATGGGTTTTCTTTTCGGCACGTGAAACACCTCGTGAGCTGCTCGCGTTAAGCCTCAAAAAGGTATGGAAAGCAACAGGAAAAGAAGTGCGCACAAAGTCAATTTTATTCCCTGAACCCAGTGAGTCAAGAGTAAGGAATAGGTTTGTGCAATATATATAACAGCTAAAAGAAGATCTTTATACTCAAATTATTACACAGGCCCACAAAAGAAAAAGAAATAATATAAACTTAACACGTAACAGGGCTACCCATCCGAATTTTGAGCCGCTGAATCCGAGTCCGAGGTTTGGTAGAATCCCATGCCTATAATGACTTCAAGACTCTCTTTAAAGAATTTAAGTTCAACAAGCTAAGGCTCTTTCTAGGGGGTAAGCTCTAAAGTTTCTGTGGAATATCTAACGCGTGATAGACCATATCTGTTTGCCTCTTCAATATTTTTCAATGATTAAGCTAATTTAATGATTTTGCACTTTTGGTTAAAGGCATACAGGTTGATATTTCTCTTAAGTAGCCACCTTTAGTTTTCATAACTATAAAGCTTGTTCGTGAAAAATCTCACGAGCCCACCACTAACCGAGCAGATGTACAGTCAATTCGTTATCGATGTCATCGTCATTGCCATTGTCATCTTTTCTTCTTCGTTAGATTCACCTACCTTGGCGCGCATCTGTTCAAGAACTTCGACAATGTCGCCATGTTGACATGCATACATTAAGCTGCTGCAGCCCTGGGCTAGACGATTTCTCATAGTGGTTGTCATCTGGATGTTCCTATTGTTGATGTTCATACTGCTGCTGCTGCTTGGCATAGCAATGACTTTGAGCGGACATGTTGTCTGGGTTGTTGTCCTGGTTGTCGTGGTTGTTGTTGTTGTTATTGTTTTGTCCACGGTTTGCTGCTCCTTACGCGGTTGCCGGAGTCTTGTACGTGGCAGCGGACTTTGAAATTGCAGCTGCTTTTTTATTGGCACGCATGTGGCGAGAGGTGTGGTGTCAGTGGCGAGGGGGTTTGTGGCAAGTTCAGCTGCAGCTGCTGACTCAGCCTTTAAACGTGGCGGCTTGGCCGGTGCGGATTTAACTTCCGATTTTGGAAGCTGCTCCATGGCTGCGTGATGTTGTTGTTGCTGTTACCGCACAGTGTGTCTTTTATATTTGTTGCGCTTTTTAGTTTTGTATTTACCAAGTTTATTTTTAATGCTCATTTTACAACGATGCTTTGATACATTTTTTTAAATTTTATGAAACTGTATATGTTGTTGTCAGTGTTGACTTTGTTGTTGTTTTGGTTGTAGTTGCTGCTGCTGCTGCTGCTGCTGCTGTTGTCTGTGCATATATAATTAAACACTAATTTTGTTTGCTGTATAACTTTGGGCTTAGCGCCAAGCATGCGGGTCACAATTTAATAGTTGCGGCTGACTGTGACGAGTTTGTCAACTTTGCGCCAAAATAAATAAATGCTGTGCGCTTAAGCGGAAACGGAAGCTGCCTTGTGTCAATATGTGTGTGTGTCTTTGAGTGCGTGTGTTTGTGTGTTTATCTGTGTGTGTTTGCTAATGCGTCAACTACTTACACTCGAACGCCTTTAAAATTTTCAAGAGGCGGCGACAGCCGGCGAAATGAACGCGCGAACGAGCGCGACGAGTTGCTCTGCGCGGCCGCTTTAATAATTAATTTGGGTTTTTATCAAAGCATGCACACGCACACTCACCCACACCCACACACACTCACACTCACACTCACACCTACACTCGCATATAGAGTGACTGGCACATGAGGGAATTAGCAACGCTTTGGCAACTGTGAAATAGACACAAACATAGCATAAAAGGCGCACCACGCCCACCGCAGAGCACAACCTGTGCACTACAACAACTGAGAGGGCAGACTGAAAAGTAATTATCTTAGACAAGTAAAAAAGCAAAGCAACAATTTCGGTTATAACCCGAATATAAAACAAGGAATGTAAGGGAAGAAAGAAAGAAAAGAAAAGCTCCAGAAAAAGTTGGAGTGAGGTCAAGCACCTAGCCCTAAACAGGGTTTAATGAACATTTTTTGTAACAGCCCTATGTTCATCCTAGGAGTTAAAATGGATGAAATATATATATAAGGAAAGAAGTAGTGGGTTCGAAGTTTGAGAGATCTGATTTACACTGTGCAGTTTGGGCGGAAGAAATCCCAGTGATTTATCATAAATGCAGTCGAGAATAGACAAAAACAATTTTTTTTAAATAATTTATTTTTAAAGTTTTTCATTCCTCCTCTTATTCTTCAAATTTAATAAGTAAGTAAGCAAGTAATTTTAACAAGTTTTAACTAAGTTCGTAATTTATAATTATACACATTTCTAAGCATTTGCAATTTTTAGAGGGTGTCTTTGAAACTTGACTTTGTGGGGTCCAACGGAAACTTGAACTGGGCACTGCAAGACTTGCTTCGATTTTGTGGAGCTATTTTATCGACGCTGACGTGTATAAAAAAAAAAACCCATTCCACAAATAATCGAGCAAAGCCACGAAGCCTATTGTTGTTATTCCATAACTCAAACTCGATTTGAAGAATTTTGTTTGTTTTATTCTTCTCGACCATCGCATTTTACGAATAAATATGTGAGATGCCCAAAAAATCAAAAATTTTATACTAAATCACTTTTGAGGCAATACAGAACATTTCTGCATTCTACATATTTAGTGCCTAATTCACGATAAATTTGATGCACCAATTCGTTATCATTTATGTTAAAATTATCGTTTCTTGAATTGTTTGAACCATAGTCCTTTTTTTGAGAATTTCCATTTGCGGTAGTATGTAGCCCTCGTAGTCTTTATGGAAGATTTCTTCAAGTTACTTATTTTGCGTTTTTGTCAAATTTTACAAACTGCTTTAGGAATTGGTTACTCATCTGCCACACACCCTTCTAATTTGACCTTCAAAGCCTGTAGCCGGATATTTAACTCAATTGAAATGGTCCGTGTGTCACTCTTGAAAGATATACACAAGAATGATTATGATAAATACAATTTTTTTTTTGCAACAACTTGAATTCAATAACTTTTCAGCCTGCCCTCGTGCAACAACAGCGCTGTAACGTTATCAGATTGCGCTCTGCGTGAGGGCCACAGTGTCATGGCGGCTTTTGCGTGTGCTCACTAAAGTATGCTATGAAAAATTCAAAATCTCAGCATTTGATTTAAATTTCCCTTTTTACACATAAGCGCGTGTTCGCGTTCAACTTGGCAGTCCATATGATATCAAAGTGATTTCGCTGTTAAGTCGTGCGGAAAATAGTTTTTTCGAAAACCGTCACACATGACAATACAAGGCCCAGCCTATAGTTAAACGTGCAGGCATATTTCTTTGATATAATGATAATAGTACAATCAACACTTTTACAGCCTTAAAAGCAAGCCTACTTTATGCACAAACCAAATGGCGTTGCTATAATACGTAAACTGCCAAAAAAAAAAAAAAAAAGAAACAAAATCCTATCGCATTGATTGCAAGTCGAAATGAATTAAATGAATATGAGCTGAATCTACCCACATCAATGCGGAGCGGTCTTGGTGCTGTAGCAATGTAAATCGCAGCGCGACGCCATTTTAGTAACCCACGTTTACCAAGGCCGCCATTTGTGTGTTGCCTTTTAACTGCTTCCTGCAGCTTTACTTTTCACTTACAACAGTCTCAGGCTGATTGAGTCCACGATTTTGGCATGCTTTTCAAGGCGTTTAACGTTCCGCAGTTTCGCTCTTGATAAATTAACAAAGAGTGAAAGTGCCACGAGGCTTTGCTTCACGAAGAGCAACCATATAAAAAAAATCCAATAAAAACTATTTGAAAAGTTTTTGGATAGCAGACGGATGTTTCAGACAGCTCAACAAATGAATGAAATAAACAGGCGTTGGAGGTTCTGTGGTTCATTACTTGAAAGCAAATTCAAAGATTGAGACAGCAAATGAAGTTGAAGAGTACAAACGATGTGGTAAGCAAATGAGGCAGTTACTGCGGTTTGATTAGTTTGAATAATAAAATATATATAAGAACAACTTAATTTAAAAAAAAAATCAAAACATTTGGCATCTGCCAAACGTTGAGTTCCAAAGCATTTATGCTCATCAGTTTTCGCCACCACTTGGCGATAATCGTATGATTATGCCGTTTGGTTATTCGCCTCAAATACAGCCACCGTATATGCCGCTTACGCGTATAAATGGACCACCATTGCTAACAACACCGCCAGCATATGGCAATGGTTTATTATCTCCACCTGCTTTGCCTGCTAAAGAACCTACACGCAAGACAGTCTTGGAGCCACCAATGCCATTAATGCCACCATTGCAGGAGCTTTAAATAGAGCCGCGTCATTCTTTGCGACCTATTGGTGAAGACTTGCCCGGTAATGTGGGCACATTGTGCTACTTTTACAACATGGGCGTAGATATGCACAAGCTCACAACGATCAGGCGAGATGCTACACCGTGTTGAGGGCTTTCCAGAAGATGCCGGGTTGCGTACAGTTGATGTTAAGCCGATACTAGGCTCAGATGGAAAGTTGAAATCAGCGCATTCTCCATGCGTAACAAACGAGATTTCTTTTAAAAAAAAAAACTGTCAAGGGTTATGGAACAGGGAATTCGCATGCCAAACGTCTAATTGTCAAACATAGTGAAGAGCAACAAATTATCACACATATTGGCAATAATTGTGATGTGGATCAAATGGAAATGACTGCCATTGAAATGTTGCCCACTCCCACACCATCACCCACGTAACCAGGCACACAATTTAATTTCTATGCCGCGGCGCAGGCGCCATCCGTGACCTCCAAGTTTTATGTTAAGCACCAATAAGCTTGCATAAACTGGTGGTTTTAAGGATTGACTCATGAACACTCCTCTTATTTGATACGCGAGAGTAAGAACGCGTAGATATTATTAATACAAACCGTTTACACGTTTGCATATTTATATAATGCAAAAAAGGGTGTAACATTTAAAAAGTTTATATTTGACATCGGGTGAATATTATTATGTTTTGCATACTTTGCACTTAGTTTATTGCATGTCATATATACTTTGCAATCTATATCCGGTACAAAAAACGACAATAAAATTATTATATTATATTATTATAAAAGTAATATTAGATTCATACTAAATTTTTCCAATTATAAAAACCATGAACCCTTATGCAATAAGTTGTTTGAACCAGTTGTGAAGCATAAGCTACTGGTATGCGCTTAATATCAAAGATGGCTTGTATGTATATTGTCATGATGATATGATATAATAAAAAAAAAAGATATGCAACAAATAAAACTATCCTAAAAATGTCAATGGTATTTTCTAAATTTGAATTTATATTTTTTATTGAAAAAAATAATCAAATTTCATTAGCTTTCAAAAGAAAAGTCCACATAGACTTTCAGATATCTACAACTTGATAAGTAAAAAGCGGTCGCCAGCTTTTCTCAAATTTTTTCCTTCCAATCAGCCTTAAAAAATTTTTTAACATACACTAGCTCGAAAAATTTAAATAAACTTTATTATGCCCATTTTTTTGTGGTTTGTAACTCTAGTTATGAAAACCAAAACCTGACACACTTTTCTTTCTGGCCAACCACATTTCCAAAGCGTACAACTTTTAGAAATATTTCGACAACACTAAGGACCAATTTTTCTTGTTAGTGCAACCACCACATGGTGGTCAACAGGTTCAGGCTAACCAACTGTCTATACTCTATCTACCACTCTGGCTTGTTAAATAATATATTCTTTTATATATACCTAATTTATATTACCAAATAGAGTTTATTTGTATTCTGGCCAAAACAGAAATCTAGATAAAATGTGTCAATTTCAAAAAATATTATTTTACTTACAATAAAAAACATATCGAATTATAGTATTATTTTGACAGCTCCTATCGCATTAAAAAGCTCCCTAACAATATTCAAACAACAATTAAAACATTAACACGCATACGCAGCGTATGACAAACGTCATAGTGTTTCTACGGCAAATTCATTTATACTTGCAAGCAGAACACGCATACGCAACGTATGACTGAATTATATAATAGAGCAGTCACCACTCGCCTCCGCTACAGTTAACTCTCTCTTTCATTTTGCTATCTCCCGTTGTCTGCATAAGTGCGTAGGTACGTCATAATCATTAAACAGTTTTATGGTGTTGCCATAATTATTCTATTATTAAGTACCGAAACATTTGTCATGCACGCACCGCTGGCTGTTGTTGTTGTTGTTGTACATGTTGTTGTCGTATGGTTGCTTCTGTTTACAAATTATTAAACCTAGCCAAACTGTAATGCGCCTCCGGACAAGAATTTGCAAGCCGCACAAGGCTTGGGTAAGTTCGTAACTGTCTGTGCGTTACAACTGTCCCATCATATGATGTGTACATATGTGGTATATGTATATAAATGAGCATATATACAACTAACTACACTAAGAGAAATATGTTGCAATAACTAAAAGAAATTTTGCCTAAAATTTTTATTTAGGCCCAATGCAATGACAATGTACACGTATGTCCTTATTGGTAAACATTTGAAATAAAATAATAAAAAAATTTCAAAAAAATAGTTCAATATTTTTTCCATGTAATTAATGTTTGTACTAAACGCAAGATCATGTAACATTAAAGCTTACTTAAAACGCGTTTGTCAAATATAAATCTCCTGTTTATATTTCAAATAAAATAAATAGCAAAATAAAAGTTTTAGCTCCAATTCGTCCAATCTCAAAATATGATTGTCCAAAATTGTTCAATATTTCACAATCAAACAAGAACTCCTTAGAGTGAATATAAAAAATGTTACTTAAATAAAAACTGTATACGCCAGCAAATATTATTTGAATTGATAATTTTTTGTAAGAAAATGTTGGTTGATTGGGCTTTGCTAAAATCAATGCTTAAATTTTGGTGGTTCAATTAAAAAATGGATATACAGCACACCTACAACCAATTGTAGTACACAGCTTTATCAATTTGAAGGTTAGTCAAATAATTTAGTAATGTTTTTAGTTTATTTTATTTTAAATACTTTTTGTTACTTACAATTAGTTAACAACTATAAAGTATAAAAATAAAAAGAAATTCAATCATAAAGTAAATATAAAATATTAAAAGTACTGGACAGTTTAGCTAATAGCCATTGTGTAACTAGACTTTATTATAGTAAATAATTTTTATTAATAACATTACTACACTAATATTATTATTAATATATAAAATTATGAATAAACAAAAAAAAATAAGATTCGCTCTTAATTGTGTATTTTAAATCAGTCTCATCATTTTGTTCAAGTAGTTCAGCTTTACATGTTCTTAACTGACGCACTCTAATGTTTTCAAAAAAAAAAAAAAAAAAAACAATATCTATTTTTAAAACTTATAAGTTTTAATTTTCCCAAATTCTACCCAGTAGACAATTCGAATCAAAAGCGCACATAGGCAGGTTATACAGTATAAACATTTAGAGAAAAAAAACAATAACTTTTTAATAAGTTTATTTTCATTTTTTACAAAAATGCCGAATAAATTGTATTTGTGCTAGAATAGAATCTCATCAATTCCGATCACCATACCCGAATTCAAATTAACACAGAAAAAATGTCAATTTCAGGCAAAATTAAAAAATTAAGGTAAATTCTTTTGTAATTTTCAAATAAATAATAAATAAAAATTAAACTTTTGAAGATTTTTAAAGGGTCTACTGGAAGGTGGTACTGGAAACTGCCCCCAGCGATTTTTTAAAACTGATGATGTTCGATGTATAGGGCAAAAAAATAAAACCAACCCCATAAATTTTTATTGAAATTGCATGATTTAATGAAAATAGTTAAAAATCGTTTGTTGAGCATTGTCAATATTTTTATATTTACCTACAAAATAATTCAGTTTTTTTCATCATAAAAACAAGAAGTATGTATTCTATAAATATTATAAAAATTTATTATCATTTTTGACATTTTTTTTAATACAATTAATTAATTAATTAAATCATTAGTTTTCAAAAATCGCTGGGGGAAGTTTCCAGTACCTTATCCAGCTAGACCCTTTAAGCTCTTTAATAAAAAAAAGTCCTGTCTAAGACCTTAGGCGAAAGACACTTTTCAAATAACTTAGATCTTGTATTTTTTTCTCCAGTGCTTATATTTGCGAATTTATTTATTTGTGTGAGTATGTGAATGTTGTTAAACGCAAACTCAGCCGGTTGGCAAATAAACAATTTAGCAAATTTACTACCAACTGACAGCTGTCAGCTTTATAACCACCATCAAGCAATGACAACAATAACAACAAGGGCAACAATAACAACCACAGAAGAGAGACACTGGCTAAAGGTGTGCACAAACCACAACACTATTTATACACACCAACACATAGGTATACACATATACATATGTGTAAAGAGAACTGGTTGGAGAGACAACTAAATACACACACGTGCAAAAACCCACACAGCTGAAGTAGACAAACAAATACACACACATACAGAGCTACAACAAACATATGACGTCTGTGGAGGAGGCTCGGGAAAAGGCAGAGACAGCCATTCAAGCAGACAGAAAGACAGACAGCCCAGGCAGCCAAGCAGTTTTCCACTTAACACTTCATTGAAAAACCACTCAAAAAGCCACTTTGGGCTACAAGTGCCAAACCTTTTCGGAGCAGTTTCCAAAGCGGAGCGGTTCTTGTTGCAGGTGTATGTACGGTTTATTATACCTATATACTACTTGTAGGTATGGGCGCTTGTCTACCCATGTAAATAAAATGTTATGTCTGTGGTGAATTGTTGCGGGCGGCCATTATTTGTTAGTATGTACACACGCCCATAGATGGCGCTAGCAAAACAACACAGCCTGTATAAACCGCTTTATGACTACCACACACTGTATTAACTTTGACTTTAATACGCTTTTAACCTGGCTAATTGTCAGCGCATTGCTTTGCATTAAATGAAAATTTAATCAACGGTATATACGTATATAAGCTATATAAACAACAAAGTGGAAATAGCTGCGTTGCCAGCAAAGAAACATTTTTCGCGCGACTACTTTGTCAGTTGACTTTGCAGCAAGAAAGCTTGAGCCACAATAACCACGGCATACCTCAGCTCATAAAGGTCGGTCGCGGGTCAGAACTTGTTCCGCAAAATGTCCGAACGTTGTGGAACATGTAGCTTGTAGATTGTATGTGTAGTAGCATGCAGCTTGTTTGTAGACAACCAAAAGCAAACACAACAAAAACCAAAAATATTTGACATTTTCACAGAGTTGAGATTTTTTTGGTATTAAAACTGGAATTTCTTTGTTGTTCTTTAGCTGCACAAATTGCATTAAATTGCTGCAACAACCGAATTGGCTCTCTCCACGCTCACTGACTGGCTCTCTTCTTCAGAGCGCTTGTATTTGAGTTTATGTCAGAGTTTATTTTAGCATCACACACACGCACTGTTGGCCATTTACGAGTTGCAGCCATTTTTTTTTTTGCCATTTTTTGGTCAATTTTTTTTTGTTTTTGTGTAAATTTTCACATATTATAAAATGTTTTGCCACACGATAACGTCTGCTCGTAGCACTCACTGTTGGAATTTCCAGAGGTAACTCTGGCCTAATGCCAAATACATGCGTGCCTTTAGATTTGTGTGTGTGTGTGTGTTTATGTGTAGTTGGTGCATGCTCCGTGTTATTGTGTTGGCCAACCAAGTTGTCATGGCAATAAGAGTGGCGTCCGTACCAGCTGGCCAAAACGCGGGTGCTAAGTGGGCCAAGTGGCCACTGCCAAGAAGAAGCAGCAACAGCAGTGGCAGTGGCAACACCTACAGACTGTTACATGTTGCAGGCTTTACTTGAGGCTGTTGCGTGCCTGTCTAGAAAGTAGCAACAAATATGTACAACAAAAACAACAACTATTACAATTTGTAAAAGTTTAGCAACTAGCGCCATAATTGGGTTAATTTTTGAGCTTTTTATTGGTACTGACGTTATTCAAAATTATGGCCATTGACTACAGTGAACACTGAGTATATGTAACCATACAATATTGCTTTAAAATTGAAATAGCAAACTGTCAAAAATGCAAATGTTAAATTTCAATTAAGTCAGCAGCACAAGGACTAACCCTTCTTAGTATATACTCAACACATATAGGGTGACCAGATGACAATAATAGTTTTCCCAACTGCCAAAGTTACGCATAACTTCGCAGCGAGAGGTGTAAACAGAAACAATTTAACATCTCCAAAATTATTTTCCAATAATTCTTATCTGCTCACCCTGTATTCTTTTCTAACAAGAGAATGCGAACTTGCAGCAAACTTGTGTATTGGTATGATTTTCTCTTATTTTATTTTTAGTTCTTAGCACTTTTTTGACATTTTCTCGCCTAAAGAGTCAGAAACTAGCCAAAAAGTTACTCCCTCGCATGCCAGAAACAGTAACAGCATAAGCTTAAAAGCCAGCCAGTCACTTTAAGGCAACAAAAGGCGCTAAAACAACAACGGTTGAAAAAATCTAGCTTATGATGATTAAGGTTGTATACTCTTAAAGCTCTTTAATTTTAAAAACAAAACAGCTGAGAAATAAAAGATGATGAAATTCAGGCGACTTCTTCACTGTTATTACCCAGCTTTTAAATGATGATATAAACCCTATTATATGTATGTTGTATAGTATAGAAACATATTATAAAATTCACTTCCTTTTTGAAGCACATTGACCACAATATAAGACTAAATTTTAAGGTTCCAAAAAAAAATATTCTCATGATAAATACTAAAATCTACGTATTTGGGGATCATTTACTTGAAATCGCTTACGGCGTTTTAATGTCTAGCAGATTTATTGCTAACTCAATAGCGAATTTTTAAGTACTAAAAATTACTTTTTTTTAGTAATGTGGGTGGGGGTAAAAACTTGATCATAAATTATTAATCATGATTTTTTGAAACTATATCTTTTTTTTTACTTTTTATTACCAAAGTATTTCAGCTCTTTCATCTCTTGGAGATTTGACAAAGCTATGGGTCCCCGTTATAAAAGAACGAATGCTTTATAAAGATATAAAAGTTTTAGTCACAAATATTCTAATCTTACGCCCCTTGGCCTTGCAGCGCATGAGAGCTTGTTAATAAAAACGATGTCAACCTATTATTAATGCCATGCCCCACCTCTCGTTTTCAATATACTTCCCAATGCTTGGACTTTAAGCTTAGCACAAATACATTTTAGAGATTTTTTATTTATACAATTTGTGAAAATAAATATTATTTTTAATCTAATAAAAATTAACTCTCAAGTGAATACTACTTGTAAGAATGTGTACTACGTGTTCTTAACCCTTATGTGAGTGACAGGGTACCCGGGTACCCATTTCATTTTCAAGTAGGAAAAATTAATGGTTGCAGATAGTTTAGAAAGCTCAAACTTCTTGAGAACTCTTAACTTTTAATTGTTTTTAAATTTTCATTGGTGTGGGTCCACTTTATTCCTTTGGAAGGGCGTGGAATATCGATATATTTTTTACACCTTTAAAAGAGTGACAGGGGTACCCGGGTACCCCAAAGTAATACATATGAAATTGCATGAAAGAATTATTATTTTTTTTTTCTTATAATATTTTCTGGAGCATATTTCTTCCAAAAATGTGCAAATTTATTTTGAAAAATAATTCTTACATGCAATTTCATATGTATTACTTTGGGGTACCCGGGTACCCCTGTCACTCTTTTAAAGGTGTAAAAAATATATCGATATTCCACGCCCTTCCAAAGGAATAAAGTGAGTTACTTCGCTATCAAATCGCAAAAACGCATATTATATTATAACAAAAAATCATTTAATGACATTTTTAATTACAGTACGAATTTTCATACAATTTATATGTGGGTACCCGGGTACCCCTGTCACTCTGAAGAAGGTGTTTTTTTTGTCACTCACATAAGGGTTAAGCCTGTACAAAAGATTACTCCCTTGAATTTGAATTAATTCGTTTTTTGATTTCTTAAGCAATCATATTCAAATCACGTCAAAAACTCGTTTTGGTAAAATTGGGAGCAGCAAACATGTGAAATCAAAACGAATCCGAATTTTTTATTCGTTTTGGTTTTCAGGAACTCAGCTGTGTTTCTAAAATGAAAATTTGAGCCATTTCTCACGAAGTTCCTAATGAAGTTTTTTGGAATAAGGTTAAAAGAAACTTATATTTTTTTCAAAATAACTTTTTCAAATCGAAACTTTTTTTGACGGCATTTTAATTTTATAGAAAATTTTCAATAAACTATAGAATAAATAGTAAGATTCGGTTTTTAATAAATTAATTGAACTAAACTCTTACATACTCTCAGTATGCTTAAAAGCTCCAAAACAAAAAAGATGGCGTACGTTAAAGTCGGGCGCGGACGACTTTAGGATACCCTGTACCACTGCTTGCAATAAAATCCAGTAAATTGCTTAAGAACACCAAAAGACATTCGATTGCCAAATTAGATTACGATACCTTCATAAACAACCAAAAACAGACGAATTTTTAACCAAAAATGTTTTTTTGACCGATCGTTCCTGTGGGAGGTATATGGTATAGTCAACCGATTTTGATCAAATTTGCTGCAGTACTTGGGTATCTAAAAAACTTCTAAATTCCAAATTTGGTTATAATATATTCACAAACAAACGAAACACAACGAATTTTGTACAAAAAACGATTTTTTGACCGATTGGTCCTATGGGAGCTATATGATATAGTCAACCGATTTTGATCAAATTTGGTACAGTGCTTGGGAACTCTAAAAAACTTGTTAATGCCAAATTTGGTTACAATATCTTCACAAGCAAACCAAACACAACGAATTTTGTACAAAAAACAAATTTTCGACCGATCGATCCTATGGGACCTATATGATATCGTCAACCGATTTTGATCAAAATTGGTACAGTGCTGGGGGTTTCTAAAAAACTTCCGATTGCCAAATTTGGTTATGATATCTTGATAAGCAAACGAATTATCCATCTAAAACTTTTGCTTTTTTTCGAGGTCCTCTGAAACACCCCTATGGGAGCTATATAATGTAGTCCCGATATCAAAAAAATAAAATAAACTTGTCTCCTATGGATTAATAAGGGATCTTATCTGAAAGTTTGGTTGCTCTAGCTCTTACCATCTCTGAGATCTAGGCGTTTATACGGACAGACGGACATGGGTATATCGACTTCTCTAGTCACTCTGATCATACTTTAGGTAACTTTGGGGGGTCTCCGACTTCTCCTTCTGTACGTTACATACATTTTCGGCTTGCACAAACACAATATACCCTTTGTACCATACGGTACAGGGTATAAAAAAGGGTACAAATTCAGAAGGAAACTTGTGAGCTCAGCAAAAAAGTTAAGACCATAAGGATTTTCGAGGTCCTGTATTGTAATTTAAAGCATATTGTAACAAATTTTTAGTTTTTAGCAAACTTTTTCATTTGATTTTTGTTGTTGCCTACATTTTTTGCTTTCATTTTTGCATGTAGTGGGCGTAGTGCCTTAAGGGCGTGGCATTTTGAAAGCAGTTTTGACACTTCATTTGTTTTTTATTTTCATTACATTTTAATTTAAATGAAGCCTTGGTGAAAACGTGTTGAGGAGGGGACTGGGTGTGATTGAGGATGAAGGAGAAAGTTGATTACTTTGTAAGCTTTACTTGAAGCTATTTTTTGTGGTTCTTCAAGTTTCAGCTCGTCACTTTATTAATATGCTTTGGTTAAGTGCTTGATGCGTTTGTGGCAGAGGCGCAGACAGAAAAAATTTCGGGGGCTACCAGAAATTTCGTTTTGATAGAGTAGAATATGAATAAAATTTCTTTTTAAAACAGGGTGAATTTTAAAAAAATATTTGATTCGTCTGAAACTTTTAAGTTCGACGTCAGGCTACAACGATATTCGATTGTTTAAAAGCAAATTCAACCATATTTTGAAAATAGGGCCCTTCGACCATTAAAAAAGAGTTTTTTCACAAATATGCAGTTGCCTAAGGAAAAAAGTGGTAAATAAAACTTATCAAACTGCCATCGCAGGACGGGTCCGAATATCTCAGACCCTACATTTGGATCCGCCCGTGGCTTATAGCTTTGCTTGCGTTCTAGTTTCTAGACACATACACACACACACACACCAAACGTTATATGCCAGGCCGCACATATACTCGTACTTGCTGCGCTAGATGCGGGGGGGTGGCTTATGAGTTCCTGCAACTGAACTTGACAGTTGTGTGCAACGCTTGTTTGTTGATATTTCGTTGTTTTTGTTGCTGTTGTTGTTTCTGGCATTTGCATTATGCTGCGCTGCCCGCATATGCATACAAACCCACACTCTGGAACAACACACACACACACACACACTCCTACACACACATATGATAGCTTTATTTGTTTGCTCACATATCCTAGCTGCTGCTACCCAGCAGACCAAATGCTCAACTTTATCTCTAACGATATCTGGGGAAAATTCGAGTGAAACTCAAGAAATTGAAAACAAGCTCGCAAGCGAAAGAAAATTTCAAAAGAAAGTTACGCGACACACAACATAATTATTCACCAAATTTAAAAAAAATTCTTAGTCTCTTTTTTATTTTTTTTATTTCAAATTTTTTTCCTTCAAAATTCCATTTTACATAAACAAAAATTTACACAACACAATTTTTCACACCTTAGTTGTAAAGCTTCTTATTAAGCTAATCTCTATAAATAGTATAAATTAACTAATGTATAAATATGATGATGAATAAAATATGACCGAACTAGTGTTAAAATTTAAAAAAGAAGACGTATTTTTACTATTAATAGTAAAAAAACATATAGCATAAAATATATAAATCTTACAACGCTTCCTTTAAATATTTTGCAGTATGGCTGTGGCGATTTACCCCTTATAAGTACTTATATCGTTAGCCTATTCGTAGGTACATACTGTACAAACCCTTGGTAATGCGTATGATACACGAAATGTGACGAACAAAACAACGAAAGAGGAACGAATAGAAAATACACGCAGAGCAAGAAATACAAAAAAAACACAATCTCCTTCTTTGCTCAATGCGGCGATATAAAGTAGAGCCTAATTTATTCATATGATGATGATGGAGCATTCCCTTCAGAGGTCCTGTTAAAGCAGGACCTGCAACTACAAACAAGCGAGTCGTTTATTAAAAATATTGTTGAACACATAAGTTAAATAATATATTTTATGTCAGAATAAATATGTTAGATGTGTATTATCATTTTAGTTTTATTAGGTACGCAGCCTGTACGGTGTCTACTGTAACTACCCCGGTAAGTACCAAGTGACCAGGCTGCAGAGAGATGCACGTCAATGAGCCATGCTTACGAAATATTGGTAAGTTTAATCCTCGCTTTCAAATCATTTTATTTGAAGCAACAATAATCGTTCGGGAACAGGATTGTCAAAATTTTAAAACAATTTTCAGACCCCCTATTATGGCCAGGAAAACACCAGAAATCAATATAATTTCTTCCCACTCCGTATGAGCACATAGATATTGATGAATTTGAAAGCTATGATATCCTAACTTGAGAGTTGATATTCGTTTTTGTTTCCTTGTGCCCCCCTTTTCTAAAATTTTGAAGATACAACTTTTGTTTGTATGTATATGTAAATCAGTGATGGGCAGTCTCTCAATTTACATAACTCGCGAGGCTATTGCACCAAAATCTGCCGCAGCGCAGTCGGCTCATGTACGGTCCAAGCATGGTGTAATAATACATTATTACACCATGGCTCCAAGTGTGTGAAATCTCTCGCTCGTTTTTGCTTAATTGCGGTTCTTCCTCTCTCGTGCGCTTTTGCTTACTGCGCTGTTTACTCACACAAAGAAATGTTTGTTGGTATGAGTTTTGCCCATCACTGATGTAAATCAATCGTATTAAAATTGGAACATAAATATCGACGATAATCGCCATCGATAGCGTAGTGGTAGCGCACTCGCTTTGTTGTTTGTTTTTCGTTGGTCGATAGCTCGATTCCCCGTAGAGGCACTGGTACATTTGCATAGCACAGCATCTCTAGCAAAAAGACGCTATTTGCCCAAGAAAATCTCTATTAATTCAAGACACCGCCATTCGGATTTGGCTATAAGCTGGTGGTCCCTGTTCTCTTCGAACAGTTATTAATAGAGATCCCCATGCTCCACCTTGGGGCGATTGACAAAATAGTCAACTCAGGGAATTATTATTATTATTATTATTATTTGAGAGGCTAGAGTTCAAATCGCCTCAGTGGATAAGGCCGAGTAGCTGAGTTAATAGAGTATTGGCACCCCAGGTTCGAGGCCCAGTCGATAGTTATTGACTATTTTTTTATTACTATTACTACATTTTATACCCTGTATCCTTCGGTATAAAGGGTATATAATATATGTAACATATAGTAGGAGACGTTTGAGACACCCCCAAGTTACTTAATGTATGATCAGGGCGATTAGAGAAGAAGAATCATCCATCTTCGTCTCTCTGTCTGTATGAACTTCTGAAGCTGCCAAACTTTGAGATTAGAATTAATTCCTGGAAATCGACGTTCTATTAAATAGTTCCCATTGGGGTGTCTCGAAACATCTCTAAAAAGATCCAAAATTTTTAGATGGATAATTCATTTGCTTATGAAGATAAACAAATTTGGCGTTGTGAAGTTTTTTAGAGTTCCCAAGCACTATAAAAAATTGTATCAAAATCGGTTGACTATATCACATAGCCCCCATAAGAACGATCTGCCTAAAAAAACGTCTTTGCTGCAAAACTCTTTTGCGTTTCGTTTGTGTTTGCAGATAACGTAACAAAATGTACCGACTTTGACCAAATTCGAATTACAATATCATATCATCATATCAATCCCATTGGACCGATCTGTGTAAAAAATTTCAGGGCATAATTCGTTTGTTTTTCATTTGTTTTTGAAGATATCGCAACGAAATCAATGAAAAGGTACAGGGTATCTCAAAATAGCCCACACCCGACTTAAACGTATTCAATCTATGTATTTTTACGTAATTCTAACCATTTTTGGTCGGGTCTTTGCCTTAAAATTTTTAACCGTTGGTTCGAGTCGCAGACGAATACATTTTTTTAATTAATACACAAATAAAAATTTTTATTTAATCTTTATCTGCAATCTGTCAAATTTTTGATATCAATAATTTCAGATAATAATAATAGAGCGCCTCACATACATTTTTTTTTTCCATACATTGTCAATGTTTCAAATTTAGCTTGATTCTTTCATTTTAGTCCACTGGGTGCAGCTTCGTCTTCTTCTTCTTTTACAATTACCTAGTTTCTTTCTTTCCAATTGCCGCTATTTCACTCATTGTTGTTGTAGTCGTTTCAGTTTGGCCTGTCAAGTTGTCAGTTGTTGACTCATAAACAGTGTGCCACTATGTGTATCTCAGTGTGTGTGTGTGTGTGTGTGTGTATGTGTGAGCGACTTAAAAGCTCTGACAGGTGCACTCAGGCACGCACTTGCTGCATGTGGCGCCCACACACACTGCCATCGCCATTGTCGCCGCCATTGCCATAGCCATTGCTCTGCTACTTTGTTGTGCTAATCCCATTGGTAGTAGTAGTGTGTGTGTGTTGCGTGTGCAATGGAATGCGTGCGTATGCGTGTGTATATTCGCTGTCTTTGGACAAGCCACTTTGGCAACAACTTTGTAGCTGAACTCATAGCACTAATGCTATGCCCATAAATGCCAAAACCCAAACTCCCTTCTGGCTATAACGCCCACTCCCTTGTACGTTTCGAATTTCAACGCGTTGCCAAGTTTATCAATCAGTCAGTATGCTTGTTATTGCGTCACGCATGTGGTTAGCGGTTTGCTAGCGGTTTCCAATGGATTTTCTTAAACAATTTTTTATGCAGCTCATTACCCCACTTCGCTGGCCAAGAATTGACTTTGCCTTCTCAATGCAGATTTTTATGTGAGTGTGTGTGTATACGCTTGGGCCTGCCCAAGTTTTAGTTTTCACGCAACTGTCACGCAGCGTTCTTAGGCCTGGAACTAGCACAGACTTTGGTGTCAGTGGTTTTATGGGTCGTTAAGTTGTGTATGGTGCCGTAGACGCTGTTGGAAGCAGAGTCTGTCTCCCACAGTAAAGCGCACTCCACATAAGAGACTCTATTGCTCCATTTTGAAAATAGTTTTATAGCGCTTTTTAACTGGCTTAGTAATGTTATAGTTGCTTAATGCGTTCATTTTGAGTAAATACCAAAATGAATCTCAAAATAAGGTGTGGAAATTTTTAAATATCATTTGAGCTCAGATCCACTGCTGCCAACACTCAATTTAAAAGTGTTTGACAATTTAAAATTAAATGAAATTAATTAAAATGTAAGAAATTTAATTAAATAGAAACACACAATCTTTTTAAAAATAAAGCTTTATAACTTATTTCAAAGAAAAATCGAACTAAATATTTAGTTATTGATAAATATATAAAAAATCGGAATTATGTAAAGAAAAAACCAAAATGAACGCGTTGAACCACTTTAGATACTCAGTCCCAAAACCAAACTTATTACTAATAGAAATTGTCCATGTCAGTTGACGTAAATGATTATCTGAAATGTTAATTTAGTACGAACGGTCTATTACATAATGCTTTGCCAGCAAATAAGCTGCAACTGCAATTGCTGCAACGTATATTAATCAAAGGATATGTAGATGGAAGTGAATACAGGTACTTAAGTATCTGTTGCCATTATCAGCTGACTATCTCTTGCAATTCACAAGCTGTCAGATACACGGACACACACACACATACAAGTGCACTATATATATGTTAGCTGCCTTTACTTTGAATTAATTGAAACTGCGCTGCGTATTAAACGCTCTGCAGCGCAGCTTTAAGATTAATTATCCTTAACGCGCACACACAGATACACTGAACACTCAAAAACATACACAGACCAACTGAAACATACGAGGGTTGCATTTTATATTTTCGAGCTTGGCTACTTATATTTAGTTTGGACCGGTCTGATTTTCCCCATTTATCAAAAAGATTGACATTTCTCTTCTTCTTCGAACACTTTCCATATTGTTTATCGTCACTTCAAATGTCCTTCTTGGAAGAAACATGCCAAGTGAATATTTACGATTACTTTTTTTTCTTTCAACAAACATCTAACTTTAACTTTTGACAATTAAGCACCTTGCTTAATCATCCGCAAAATCCAGAACTAATCCCATAAAGTTTGTCCTAAAACCATTGCTGTATTCGAATATATTAATATGCTGGTGGTATGGTACCTACGGTCCCTCAACACACGTGGGGGGGCCTTTGCAAATAGGCCTGAACCAAAACAGCAGTGGGTCGTACGGGTGTTCCAAAATTAACAAATCCCAACACAAGTTCTTCAAGAAGGATTCATTTCGTAGCAAAGCAACGCCTGCTTATTCAAAGGAACTGGAGCAATAAAGATGGTGTATCCCTAATGTGTAACATATTTTTGCCAAAAATTTTCGTAGAATTGAGGAAAATCAATCGACGAAGACGGATTGGCGTGCATTACGAAAATTCCAGCTCTCACAAATAGGAATAAAAAAATAAAGTTTTTGGACACGTAAAGACATCGATGCAATAGGTAAAGCGCCTTACAGCTCTGACTTGTTACCTAACAAAATTTTGTTTAGTACCGATTTAAAAAATAAATTGCGAGATCAACGTTTTCCGGCAAAAAGTTAGATTCAAGAAGCTCTCAAGGAGAAACATACTTTCTTTATGGCCGAACAATAAAGGGTATGCCAGATGCGTTATCACAACAAAGCTCCATGGTGATGCTGCGACAAGATTTGATTGCATCCTCATTGCTTCTAAGTCGAGCCCTCAGAAATATTACCGAATGTCCCTGGTATGTGCGCAATACAACGCTGCAACGAGACATAAATCGCCAAACTGTAAAGGAGTTGATTGGAAGGCATACCAGCCAAAACAGTAATAAATTAAGCAACCTGGCCAAGGGTTTCCTGCTTGCCAGACCAAATCAGTGCGACTTATAAGACTTAAGAAAGAAAGAGATTCCTTCCCCTCTGATTTTAATCCTCGCGCTTAACATTCGAGGCTTGGTCGGTTTTTAACTACAAATTATTATAACGTTAAGGCGTCAGAATTTTTAGTGTACGGATTCGTTCCTTAATAATTAAGAGGAAAACAAAAAAGGTTTTTGTCAGGTATAAATTAAGATATTAAAGTTTTTTGACGTCAGAAGAGGCTAACTTTTTCTGAGTGAAAAAAGTGCTTCCAAAATGAGCTTAGGTATTATTTTCTAGCCTTAGCTGGAGTAAGACCAGGAAGTGCCTCATATCTGCTTGTTTATCAACCCGAAGAAAATACTTCTTGCCGCTTACGTTGATAATGTCTGCGTACTGTAAGCTGATTGCCCTAGACTAAACGTACCTACGTCCACTGCGCAACAAAGATATAGTATTCAGAACTGGGGTATGGTATTTTCGATTATTTGGATTTTTATTTATCACTATCGGATAAATGTGACCAAAGATACATATAGACAAAAATAAACATGAACCATATTTTTCACAACAACATCAAATAAAAATGGATCAATTGTTGTGACTGGTATTTCAGCACATATAACGCTGTTAATATCACCTGGTGTAATTTTTTTGAACAGCTATATCAAAATATGCGCATGAGGTAAAGTTCTCTGCTGCCATTCGACCGAATACATCCAGCAACGAAAAAAAAAAAAACGAATAAAATGTTGGCGGATTTGCCAAACCCACAGAGCGTGAAATCAGTCCACGGATTAATGTAAGGTTGAAAGCAGTTTTTGACCAACTAAAGGGCAAATTCTTCTACGAATTTAGTTCACCCAACGAGCACTAAAATGCACAATTGAAATCGTTGCACAAATAAATATTAGACTGAAGAAGGTTTTTAAGGCACAAAACGTAAAATTCTTCCACGGCTTCCACCCAGCAAGCTGAAATGCACAGTTGGAATCATTCCACGGATTGATATAATGTTAAAAAAAGTTTCTGATAAAAATTTGTTCATGTATTCTTCATTAAGGTGATTTTTAATCAATTTTCATTTTAAATCTTTTAAGAAATCCGACCCTGAGGCTTGAACAAAATTTTCTATATTTGTTAGCCCAGATATACTTGAAGCTGCCCTCGTACATGCACTCAAAGCACTTGCATTGCTCTGCATTTCGTTGGAGTCCCAAGTGCTGATTTCACTTAATTGCTGACACCGTTCAATGAAACAATTGAACCAACTGACCTGTCCTGACAGTTTCCATTTTGTTGTTGTTGTCGCCGCTGGCCATTCGCCATTTTGTCATATCGAGAATGCAGTGCTCCTCAGCTTCTTCACCACTTCGTCGTATAGTCTTTGACTGGTAGTATAATTAATTTTGCGCTTTTGTCAAGCACTTTAACATTCATTTCATTAACATACAAATCACTAAAGCACTGACCATACCATAAAGCATATAAAGAATATTAAGAATCTCGGAAATCTGAATCAGGCAGTGCGCACTGAGCTGTAAGCGGCTTTGTGTCATTAACTTTAAGATGCACATAAGGCGAGATATAAAATAATAGAGAAAGAAGACTGAGAGTGAGCGAAAGAGAGAGAGAGCAAATTAAGTTTTCAAAATGGTTCCCAAAGAGTCACATACACACATATGTTTAATGGCTTTGAAATTCAAACGTGGCTTGATGCTCTCCGCTTTGGCTTCCTCAGAGTTGGTTTATAGTGCGTAACGCCATCAAAAATAGTTAACAGCATTGAAATGCTTTTAACTAAAATGCGTTCCGAGCACTCCCATGTGTGTGTGTGTGTATCTGTGCCTGTGTGCGTGTATATCTGTGTGAAAAAGTTTTGCCTAGTATCCACTTCAACACTCACAGAATGAAGAGTGTTTGCTGCCCACAGGGCCACTAATGCGTAGCAAATAAAATTATTTTAGATTTTATGCTCGAAATGGACTAAGAACTTGTTCAGGTGATAATGTAAAATATTACAAAAAAAATTACATTCGAGTTGAGTAAAGTAACAAAAATGTTGCAACATTTTTAGCATACTTTTTGGCGCAAGCAAAAGTTTAAATTGTTTACCATTTGCTTTTATTATGAGAAATTGTGGTACTCAGAATATACATTGTCTATTTCAGTATTTCATCTTCTACTACTTTCAATGTACTCTGTCAGCACAGCATGATAGGTTAATTTTATGAAAATGTTTGAGACACATTGCAAATAGGTGTCCGGAATTTGCTTGTTCCACTTTTTTCATATTTTGGAGCCTGTAACAATCCCATTCACGCGGATTTTAAGATTTACTAAGTGAAATTTCTGAAAAAAAAACCCGATCTCTGCTAGAGTCGATCAGTGCAGTCCTATCTACAAGAAGTCTCTGAAGCTCCACGGAATTAGCTTAACAAAATTGCAATCAAATATAAAAATAAAAAGGCGATATCGAAAACAAAAATCCCTTCGAAGCATTGGTAATGCAAAAAACTCGAATCCGATTGGATGCGATATATCGATATCGAAGTTTTAATACCTTTTTTTAAAGAAAAAAAGTGTCAAATAAGCTGAAGGCAATTATTTGAAAAACAAACACGGATAAATGTTATCAAAGATATAAACCAAAAAAATTTTGTTGGTATCTAACAAAAACATTCAAAGGCACATAAAAAAGAGGAAGCAATTAATTCTTAATTGATCTTATCTTTGCGGATATTTTAACATTTTCTTAGTTAAAGCATACTATTTATTATTGTAATTTCTTGGTTATAGCATTCCATCTCTTGAGCTTCTATAAGAAAACAAAATATAGCTCGATACCGATACTAAAAATATTGTTATTAAAACCTGAACTCTTAAAGTTGGTATATTAGAATTCACGTACACTGTAAATATTGTAAATGAAAACCGTGAAATAAATTGAATTGAATTGAAAAAAAAAAATATTGTTATCGAATCGGTGGTATTTCGAGAATCAAACATTAAGTGTTTTTGCAATTTTTGTTCATATAATTTGTTAAAAATATTATCTAATTTTTCATAAATAAATAAAATAAAAAAATTAAATAATTGGAGTCTACAACAAAATATTCGATATTGAAAATATAAAAAAAATACTCAAAAAAAAAAACTATAATTTTACTCGCCAAAAATCTATCTCAATGGCAAAGAGAAATTTTTTTTTTATATTTTTATATATTACAACGCCAACTTTGTTATAATATTTTGATATACTCTATAATAAAAACACATTTGTTTTCAAAATTTGGGTGTGCAATCAAAAATAATCTTTTTAATACAAAAAGTGCGTATACGTAATGTAGCCTTGCATGGTAGGCATGACCAGAACGGTCAACAAATCCACAAAGCGTCAACTGTATACAAGCGATTTACGACTTTATTTAAAAGTTTTACAAGTGCAGCCCAGTGTCCAATATATCCATGTATTAAATAAACTTAGCCAAAAAATCACTTTTTTAAGGTCATAAAGGAATCTACAAATTGTTTTATGGCAGCTTTTATAATGGTCTGCTGATTACCTTAAAACAATTTGTCCTTAAATAATTTTCTTGCAGCAAAGTCGATATGTATGTATTCCTATTGATTTTAGTAGCAATTTGGTAAGATATCTGAGGCATTTATATCTTCGACTATCTGTGTCCTTGTCTATGCTACTTTAGTTAAGTATATGGATGGAATTTAATATTGAGCCATAGCTGATCCAATCATATAACTTTTCAGACTCAATTGTGTCACCTTACTTTTTCGTGACAAATTTTTTTTTAACGAAAACAAAAAACATTTCTATAAATTCTCAATGCACAGTTTAAATTCAGTAAACCAAATTTTTGAATCAGTATATATGTAACTAAACCTATTGTTCTAAAGCCTATAGTTGGCCAAATCTTGGACTTGTGGGATCTCCTAAACATAATTCCACATACACTGGCAGGATTGGTTATTCGTAAAAATTAGCAAATTTCAATTTATAAATATAAATATATTTTCGAAATTAGCACAAATATAAAAAAACGAAATGTGTTAAATGACAATCTGCTCAGAATTGATATTTACGTGGATAAGTATGGACGACATAAAAAAAAAGGAATATAAACAATAATGTATTGAAATGGGCTAGGACCTTATAATACCATTATGCTGGTTATAATGCCAATTTGATTTTGAATTCACTGAAGCTCAAGGGTAACGAAATTAAAGTTTTTAGAAAATTTAAAAATATTTGCTGAACTGCAAATGACACAAATGTGTTAATATTTATTTGGGTATATCTCACCAGGTTTTTTTATTTTTTGCAGTGACTTTGTAAATAAAATTTAAACATTCCTATTTCTAAACAAAGCGAAGATCACTGCTAAAGTTTAAATTTAAAAAAATAGTCAAAAAATAATAACAATACAAATAAAAAAATAATATAACATTTTTTAGATCAAGGTTTGAACTTTCATTGAAGAAAATTTGTTTCAAATATTATTATTCGCTTATAAGATCAGAAAGCAAAATTAGCTGAGATTACATATATGGGATAGTACCTCTGTTAAATATGCAAAATCATCAAAGTTGAAAAGATCGTTTTAAAAGAGTATTTTAACTTCTATATTTAAGATTCTGCTATTTATTTAGCTTTCTTGTTATATTGTAAATTTTATTAGCATGAGGAAAAAATGTTGTAAAACATTTTTGCAAAAATTTCTTAGCCGGCGGCCAGGTGCAGCTCCCTAGCATACTTTTGTGCGCAAGTTTTAAGGAAAAACTTTGCCTTTAAAGCGCATAATACGCGCATTGCTTTAAAGTCAAATAATAAGATGACTAAAGCATCCTTGTTTTACAAAAATTATTGTTGTTTTTACTATACCAAAATGTTATAATAAAACCTTTTAATAGCGCTTCAAAGTTCTTGCTAAAATATTTAGCATACTTGAGTTGAGATTGTACCAATTACAATTATATTTATTACAAAATAATATTCAATTTGACTCTTGACATTATACTATAATACTCGGAATTTTGTTTGTCGATTTTTACATATTTCACTTACCGCAAATTAAACAATATATATTTATTGTTTGCTGTCTCGTTCAACAATTAAGTGGCAGCTACTCTGGCTTACTTTATCAAATTTTAAACGCTTTTAATTGCTTTTCATTTCATGTTATTGTGTATGCTCGTTTTTAAGGGGAAAAATCCAAAATGATTCAGCTGCGGCCGTTGCACACAAATGTCCGCAAACGAATGAGTTCGAGTTGACCGCAAAACTGGGAAATTCGCAAAACCGCAACACATGGGAATTGGCCAAGTTTAAATAGCAACAGCAGCTCGAAAATGTTGGCCGGGTTTTTATTATTTGAACATTTGAAGCGACTAGTTTGTTGTTTGTTTGCGACGCTCAGGTGCGACGACGCGTCGCGACTCTTGCCAACTTCAAATCCAAACTGACCGCAAAACATTTGCACATTAAACTAGGTTGAGACTAGCCAGCAGCGACGCCGACGCCGACGTCGCAGCTGCAGCAGCAAGACTAATATAATAACAATAAAAAGTCAAAACGCGCATTTAAAGCAGCGACAAGTGCAAGTGTGAGTATCTGTGTGAGAGCCTACGTGAGTTTGTGTGTGTGCAAGTGTCCTGGCATATGGAAAATCGACAAGTCGCAGCGCTGCAAAAGAAAATGTGGCGGCGGCAATGTGCTTGTTATTGTTGCTCTTGTTTTTGTTGCTGCTGTTGTGCTAATTTGTGTTTGCGGCTTTCGCACATCAGACAGCAACAACACGAACCAGAGCAACGTCAGCGACTACATAACCGCTGTGTAAGTGTGTTTGAAAGGGCAAATGGCTGACTGACTGATGCGGCCATTTTGTTGTTTTTGTTTAGTCTTGTACCAGGCAGTGGTTGTCGGTCAGCACGAAAAATGAAGTTGACCTGCTTTTCTGGCCGCGCTCAAACTCGGTTAACGCGTCCAAAACTGGCACAGCCGCAACAACAACTACAATAACAACAACAACAACGGCAGCCCACAACACTTCCGAACAAATTTACATAGGCTCTGGCCAGAAATTATGCATGCCTCTGTTGATATTGAAATGCCAGCAAAGTTGAACTCGACGCCCAGTTGCCAAGAACCTATCCAAGTCGCAGCTGGGAGCTCGTAGCACCCCAAGCAAAAAAAACAAGCAAAGAAAAGAAAACCAAAGCAGGTTTCACTTTCACTTCGATTTTGGCCATTTGTTGAGCGATAAACACGTAAAGGCACAAAAAAGCAAACAATATTATAAACAAGCCAAATGCTAAAAATACAACTACAGCACCTACGCTGCCAACAGCGACTGCGACTGTGACTGCGGCTGCTACTGCGACGCTGGCATGCAAATGCTGCCAAGGTATACTGAGAGGGCAGGCTGAAAAGTTAGCAAATAGTACACATATGCACCCATAGTTAAAGCCAAGAAAAGGCATAAGAAAAACTGCGCCTGCGTAATCCTTGTACTATTACTATTACTATTTAAAACGTATCTAAACAACAAGGACGAATTCTTTTGCTTTAGTCTGCTGCATCCGGGCGTAGCTCAAGGCAGTCCTTTGGCAAACAAGTTGCCCGCAAACCCCACCAAGCTTAGACGAAAAAGAAGTGAACCTAATAGATATTACACACGTGAAGATGTGTCTTAAAACTCAGCATTCCTTGTCACGACTTAGTGTCCATACAACACAAAAGATATCCTGCAAGAAAGCAATGGCACAGAATCGTAAAAGGCGATAAGTCAGTCTACGTGATGTTCATCTTTAGCAAGGAAAGATTGCTCTAGAAAAATTGCGCTTTTATCTGAGAATTCACATCGACTGCAAGCTAAACATCCTTTAGTACGTGGATAACATAAGAATCCACTGTGACTGCAAGCTTCAAAAACTCTCCTATCTCCTACGTATCTATAAAATCATTATTGTTCCCACATAAAGTTATAGCATTCAGTAAATAATATTCCCTGCAGTGTCATAAATGTACAAAAAATGAGTCTTGCAGGTGAAAGCGGCGATATCCAAAGCAGTCGCATTTCCAGTTGCTCGCAAATAATAATTTAAGACTAGGGGACTCCGCTCCCACATTCTTCTATATTCATTTTGGAGGCATTCCAACACTAACATTCCCCGCACTTTCTTAAATTTTTAAGACTATCCGACTTTAAAATACTCTCCATCAACCATCTCTCGAATTCGCTACCGATAATGCAAAGACAAATTGGTATCCAAGCAACAACACAAAGAGGCCACTTCAACTGCAATGTCCATTTCAGATCTTTGAAACCTTTTTTTAATAGGACACATTTAGATACCACAAATAGTTTTAGAAACAACTTGTTTTTTTTGGATTTTCTTTACAAAGGTTCACATTTGGTCGTTTTTGGCTATAACTACCCAGATTCCTATCGGATTCGAATAAGACTTCCAAAAAAAATTTAGTATGTGGTAAATGTAAGGAAACGTTTTGAAGTATCTTCGCAAAGTGTATGAGTCTACATAAGTGTTCTTGTGACTTGATTTCAGGGAAGTAACGTTTAAAACGTAAACATTTACTTTTCAAGATTTTTTTTGCGGCATACATTCTTCGTTATAAGGTATTTATAGTAATTACGTCGATATCGGATATCTCTTACGGTGTAGTTGCATAACGAAATTTTCCAAGGCAAGTTATTGAAATGAGTCCAAAGAAACTTAATCTGCTTGCAGATAATGCGCATCCTTTAGCAAAGTTTCCAGCTCTCTTGCTATCAAAGAATTTGCGATGCTTATGTTCAGACAGACAGGCAAGGAGACGGAGTGACGGTCAGACAGTCATTTGTATATCGACGACTCTGTGTTTTTTTCGACTTGCACAAACTTAACATTTATTTTTTTACTTTAAGGTAGAAGGTATAACAAATACAATGCCTTTCAACATGTTTGAATAGTTAATCATTCATTTCTCGGCTGAAATTGTTATTTTAAGGAAATCAATTTCCGCTAAGATATTTTATTTGAATATCTTAATATTGATCCTTTAGGATACATAAGGCAACGATAGAAAGGTAAGTATAGATCATATCAATGCGCCAACCATTTTAATGCGCTTCTTACTTCTAAAGATGTTTAAATTTAGTTTTTATTTTACATTTTTAACATACAAATCTCACAGCAACTTCAAGGTATTTTGAATTTATAAAATAAAAATTAAAAAATAATTCTTACATTCAATTTTTACTAAAAAAAATTAAAAATAAAAACTAAGTATGATTTTTAAATTTATTTATTTTTAAAAATTATAATGATTTTTTATTAATATTTATAGGTCAAAAAATCTAAATTTAAAATATAAATTCCATCCATCCATTTTTTCGCTTTGATTTTTTTTCAACCAACAACTCTTGTTCCCGATTCCTGCTTTGAATGTAATAAAAAAATAATCAAAATGCTTGCAGACGTACTTTCATGGCTAGGCACTTGCCTTTTCAGCCTGCCCTCGCATGCACAGTATATAATGTATAAATGTTTTTTAAGCAAGTCCCACGTCAAGCAACTCTCAGGAAGTCATTACACATAGCACAGGGCCAAAAGAGCCGAGACGTTAAAGCGTCAGCCAGCCTAAACTTATGCAGCGCGACTTTAGTGGGTCAAATGTGTTGGCTACTAGGAGCACACGACCAGCTCTAACTGTGCCAAAAGGCGTTTACAAAGTCAAACGCATTGGCTCGACAAACAAACTCAACAAAAACAACAAAAAAAAACACCCTTTGACCACGAATAAATCAGTAAGCGGCGAGAACTTGGCACAAATCCATTAACACTAACATTTGAACGTCGCAAATATCAGACGACAGACCCTAAGCCACTTTTATACCCTTTCAGAGGTGCTTTAACTTTTGTCATATTGGTGAAGGGCTAAGAATAACAATATGAGATATCCACAATTTACACATTTATTTGCACTTTTGCAACTTTGATTTAGTTTTCAGTGTGCATTCAGATTATATTTGAGGTATATGAGATTCTGGATTATTTTTCCAAGAAAATTGATATTACTTCCAGCGTTTCATTGTCAAATATGGACTCTGTAATAATGCTTCCAAGTTATTTTTTAATATTCTTATTCCCATGATTTTACAAAGACTTACACAAATTTGCAGAAGAAATGTGAACAACTTTAAGTTTTTTAAGTTCTCCAATAAACTACCAAAATACAATGGAAACAATTTCAGTTTGCTAAAAAGCGCCAGAAATATCTAGATACATTTGTTTGATATTTGATTTTATTTTTTAACCCCATTAAAATAATATATTTTGGGTAAGCTGCACTGCGACGCGGTGAATCTATTGTGCTCAAAAAAATGGGCCCCTTAATGAACTTCGGACCTGACGAGAATCCCTCTGATCCTTGCCCTCCCTCGACAGGCCTGATGGCACCCAAGACCACAATTACCTACAAGAAACTCAGAAGACCTGTAATAGCTTATAGACATTCAATAAAGTTAAATAAAGTCTAATCTAACCCAAAAATATAGTCGACACATGCTTATTGTAATATAGGGCGGGCCATCTGTTGGTTCGTTTGTTAATTGCACTTTGTTCGTATATTTTCCAACTAAATTGAATGAATTTTGCCAACGGGTCCAATGGCTGCAATTTCTACCCGAATGTTGTTCAAGGGCTCGCGAAATGTTGCTGGCTTATTCGAATACCATTTACCTTTCAAAAAAAACCCAAAGAAAATAGTCCAACGGTGTCAAATCGAACGATCTAGCCGGCCAATAGTAATCGGTGTAATGCGAGTATGTCACGAATTGTATGGCATGTTGCCCCATGTTGCTGGAACCAAAGCTCGTTCGCATCCATACCATCAATTTTGGGCCATAAAAAGTTGGTTATCATGGCTTTGTAGCGATCGTAGTTGACGGTAACCGCCTGGCCGGCCTCGTTTTCAAAGAAGTACGGACCAATGACGCCGCCTGTCCATAGTCCGCACCAAACAGTGGTTTTTTGTGGATTAAGTAGATTCTCGTGAGACTCCCTTGGATTTTCAGCTCCCCATATGCGTCAGTTTTGCTTGTTGACGTAACCCGAGAGGTGGAAATGGGCTTCATCGCTAAAGATGATTTTTGACGAAAATTCATCTGGTGCTCCAGTACCACTTTTACGCTTTGTTCGGTTGTTAAACGATCCATGATTAAAATTGAGTATTCCGAATTATGAGTGGTTAACAACCAAAACAACAGATGGCCCACCCAATATTTTTTTTTTTTTTAGTTTTTTGTCTTTCTCATCCATGCCAAGTTTTTGAGAGCTGCTAAAAGTGAATTTTTCGATTTTCACAATGTCTAAATTGAATTTTTTGGAAAAAATCTATGATATCTTTAAATTGTGGCTTGTTACAAGCCTGAGTCTATATATAGGCATATTTTCAAGTTGTCAAATCTACGGTAGAGAGCACTACAGGGAATGTGCTCTAATAACACTGTGTGTACGTCATTAAAGTTTCGCTAAAGTTTCTTGGATATTTAAGTAATTATTTAATTATTTATTTATTTATATTCTTATATAAAAAGAAATTAATTCCGGATTATAAAAGTTTTGTAGCCAGAGCCGCATAGATCTTCAGGCTAAATGGGTTGTAGTATCGTTGCAAACTTTGTTTTGTCCTTTTTCCAACTCAGTTAAGGCATTCCCATTTCATTTTATTTATTTTCAAAAAAGATACTAGAATTTTAGAAAAAGTTGGATCATATTATCATTCTGCTTTCGAGCTACTAGCGATTGTAAAGAAAGTATGCATGGTGTCCTATTTACATGGCGAGCTATTCAATTCTTCGTGTTTATCTTAATCTTGTCTTTAACGTAGTGTTTATCTACAGGAGCTATACAATATAATAAACTTTACGTTTCTTTCGAGGTGCTCTGAAATATACCTAAGGAAGCTATATAATATAAGCCCGATACATATTAGCAACTTACCGGTACAGCGTATAAATATTGAAATTGAAAACTCAAAATATCGCTTTCTTTCGTCCTACTGATAATTTGAATATCCTACAAAACATAAACTTTTTAAACGGTTTACAGACCCTAAAGCCCCACCACGAGCTTTGGAAAGTGCAGCGAGCAGAGATCTTTTGCTGAAACAATGCTGACGAAAACAATATTTTTCAATCATTTAAATAATCGAAAATATATTAATTGAAGCTATTTATGTCGATTTTTTATTGTAAGAACTTGTTACATTAAAATTTGTACAGATATTTTAATTTTCCTACAAAATTGCTACCCCTTTTTTTTAATTAAATATTATTACACCTTAAATATAAATTTAAAAAAAAAAAAATAACAAAAAGTATAGTTTAATTTACAGTCGACTTTCATTTATAACTTTTTACATTCGCATAGAAAAAATATAAAATAAATATGGAGTAAAGTGTAACGTGCGGCTGCCAAGGCCTAAAATGGCCATTGCATCGGATAGGGATCGGAAGTCTCGTGCACTATGCATCGCTCTATGCCTAGCTCGTCGGATCGGCGGGGTTCTTTTCCTTACCCTATTCCGTGACACCTAACATAATAATTAAAGTGCACGATATCAGAAACTAAAAATGATAAGATAAAATCAATGAAGCCAGTTATTGCCGATTCGGTTAGATTGCTAAAATAAAAAAATTAGCTGTACTCCGACTTATCGATGTGGATTAAGATGGTATTTATCCACATCTCTGTACCCACCCAACCTTGGCAATTGGCGGAGCGATGTTAGCAATTACCCCTAAACACGTCAGCTAAAAGCTGTTAAACTCGATACGCCTGAGTCATGATGATTTTGATACTATTTATTTAAACTAACATATTAATAATATATAAAAGATTTTTGACAAAATTAATATTGAAATTCAAAATTCATGGTTTCGCTTTGTTCCATAGTTTACGATTATATATGATTATATGATTTCAAAATAAGGTATTTATAAGAAGGAAGAAAAATTTAAATTATCCAATTCAAAACTCGTCAAATTCAAACGGTTCAGTTACATATTAATATTCTTTTTAAATAGATATTGATTAAATAAAATAAAATGATTCAACTCACGTTCATCCTGCGCGTTCGTTGGGCCCAATGACGTAGCTGGATGTAACTCTGTTTTAAATTTTGTTATATATAAGAACTTAAAAATAAATGTAACTAATTCATTTAGTGTATTACTTATTTCATATAGGATTTTTCTTTTGTTTTCTTTTTTCTCCGTTTATCGTCTAATACAAATTAAATATTACATTATTTAATAAAAACAAACAATTATTTTTCAAAGTAAATTATGTTTAAAATTCAAGTGTATATGTTACACTCAGTTGTTGTCAAAAATATGTAGATGTTAGCAGTTATACATATATAAAGCAGTTATATATGTATAAAGTCCGTGTGTGTTTATGTAGGTCCAGTTAGATATAAGAAATTTTGTGTATTCCCTTTCGTTGCTCTATCAGTTTTCAAAACTGGCAATGCCACACAAATCGCTGAGAGCGGGAGAGCAGATCTACTGAGCGCGGCAACGAAGGCACCTTTGCTTCTGCTCTCTCTCGACGCGACGTTAATGTTTGTAGCTGTGTGACGAAATGCGACTCCGCTGTTGTGAAATTGTGTGCGCCTTTGGTTGCGACTCCGCTACTTTGGCCTTGAGACACTTGAGGACAATATCACAACCAACGGTGCCCAGTAAAGCAACCATACGAACGCAGCGGCCGATCCCACTTAGCCAGGGAGGGGGCTTGATTCTGTATGTAATAATTTAAATCAAAAAGCCGTAAAGTCACAACCAACCATTCACTTTTAACTCACATTTTAGCCTGTTTTGTGCCAATAACAATAAAAGTACACGTATACACACAAAATTATTGGCAAAATATACTTTTTAAATATTTTACATAAAGTTAAACACTCAAACGCACACAAGAAAATTTAGCGCGAGCACGTCCGTACACCACAAGCTGGCTTTTTAAATGCTCTTCTTGCCTGTCGCTTGTCGCTGTTATGAAAAAAAGAGAGCGCGTTCTTTACATTGGTGAACGTAAAGCGAGACATAAACAGTGTACGCACCAAAGACAATGACATCTGCAGAACAAATTAACCCTATAAAAATTCACCGTTTTCTGCTGACCACTACAAAAGGTATATATATTTACTGTAAATTGAATTTGCAAAGATTATATAGAGGTAAAGATACCAAAATAAAAATATGTATTTCAAAAAAATATATTTTAAGTCTTTTGACATACTTTTTGTTTAAGAAAAAACTAACAAATGTAATTGCTCAGTGTATTATTATTATATATTAATAAAAATATTTCTACCCTTAGAACTTATAACATTTTTTAACCGTTTAGGAACTGAGTCGACCAATTTTTTAATGTAATCCAATGGAATATCCTTCCAGAGCTCTCCCACCTCAGAAATTGTCTCCTCGCGCGTCCTAGTCAAATCTGCACACCGCTTTTGTTTTATATAGGCCCATACATTTTCAATTACGTTCAAATCGGGACTTTGCGGTGGCCAATCCAGCACGTTAATTGAAGTTATTTTCAATCAGTTTGTCCCCAGAAGGGAAAGCGTGATCATTCAAAACGTTTAAATACTTCCCTTTGTCCATGGTTCCGTTGATGGGAACAAAATCTCCTGACCCATTAAAAGAAATCCCAGTAAAAGTAAAAGTAAGATTATAAATAATATCTTTAATACCTTTCTTAGGCTTTTATTTAAAATATGCGCCAATAAGAACAAACTTCTTAAAAATATAAATAAATAATAAATAATAATAAATACATTTTGAGCTTTATTAAAACAGAGTATCTTATATTTGGTATTTCCACATCTGAGTTCTTTCTTTGTTGCTTGGTATTTTTTAATATCACCCAAGTCCATTCGCATGCAAAACACAAACTAGCTGCAGCAGTTAACAATTTAGCTAAACTTGGCCAACATGCAAGAGGTACAGGCCCTTCAACCCGCTCGTAAATTTTTGCTAACAAAATGTACATTTAATAAATTCATTACTTTGGCATTTTATAACCCAAGCGCTGCCCCACTTTACTTCGTTGCTCTGTTGCATTGGTTTAGTGCAGCCAGACATTACGTATACGCCCCGTACATTTATGAACAATCAACTTTATGGCCACACTGCTTGTGTCTCGGTCGAATACTCCGGCTCATACCTTCACTTCTGCGTGTCTGCTCAGTTTTATAGCTATTTGCAGTAGAGTTTGACTTTACCAAGATATATTTAAGGATTTTCAAATCAAAGTGTCCCATGCTGGAAACTTGACTTTAGTGCAGGGCGTGGCTGATTTTTTATGACTCTTCCAACTTCTGTTCTTTTATTTCTTCTATAACTCCGATTGACGCATTATAGTGCCATCAAATGTATGCATACTCGTACATAAATACGCGAAGAGCATCGTAAATTTCAAGATTTATTGAGAAAGAAAATATTGAGGGAAGGAATAGCTGTGAAAATGCTTTAATTAAAACTCAGGAAATTGTATAAATAGAATTTTTATATCTGCATGGTTTTCGCAAACACTATGTTTGCGGCTCCTAATAGTACCTATATAAGCAATATATATATTGTTTTTTAGGGGCTTTAGGACCAGTACGCATCATCGAAAAAAGCGTCGAGACAAATTATTTTGCCGACAAAAAGAATTGTGTGCGCAGCAGCGTTTGTGATCAAAAAGTGCTGCCTATTTTTGGCGAAATTTATGCTAGATGGTGCCAGCAGTCTCTTAGCGGTTCACAATAAATAATGTACGGCCTAGTTGTAAACGTTTCAAAAAATGTTTCCCACTCGACATTTGTTTTGCCATCTAAATAACTTGCTGCACATGCACTTTTTATTTTTTGCGTTAAAACAAAATAGCTGTTATTACTGCTAGATCCATCTAGCGTAAATTGCACAACAAATGGGCAGCACTGTTTGCTTAAAAAGATGCGTACCAGTGCTATTGTTTTTTTTTTTTGAAAACACAAGTGTTGACCATAAAAGCAAAATATTTTTGTATTCGTTAGACAGAGGCTCACTGTTGATGGTACAAAAATTATTGCTACCTTAAGGCTTTCATGTAAGTATTGAGAAATTTTCCAACATTATTTTTCATGCTACAAATTCAAACTCGTATAAAAAAACTTTCTGTAGTCTTCTTTATATACAAAAATGTTTCCGGTTGGTGTTTTTGTTTGCCCGTTCAGCTTATTTTTCTATGCCCAAATTTCCTTGTGTAGTTCTTCAACCGGAGTTGTTTAGTATCAGCTTCCCTTTGACTGACCCTTAAGCAAAAGTATTTCCAAAAATCTGATATACAATGACAATTGTAATGAGCCGTTTTAAACAAAAAAAATAAAAACTTTTACTTTTGTAATTTCACTAAACTTTTGTTTCAGACAAATTGTCCAGACTTGATGGTTGGAGAAATTTTATAACTGGGCCCTGGAGTACCATAAAACCACTTCTCTTTAGACTTAGCCACAGACAGATTGACATTGTGGCTACTCCAAACAATCTTTTTTTTTTGGTCGCAAGGTTACACTATATTGGCCGTAACACCCAGCACGTCTTGGTACATCAACACGTGGCTTTTGGCAGTCTGGAAGCTATTATTGCATGGCTACATTTTGCAGTGTTGCGAGGTGATGTTAAGATCCAAGGCATAAGGACGAATAAAATAATAGTATATCTTCATTTTTTTCAAGAAATCCTTAATATGTGGCGGTTACGAATAACGAAAGTAGTCTAATTTTTATGCCCTGTACTTTAAAATAAGTTGTATATTAGTTGTTAGAAATGTATGTAATGAAGCCGGAGAGCTTCCAAAGTTATCTTCAATGTGGTAAGAAGCACAAATTATATATATTTGTCTGTTTTATTTTGCTTTCTGCCACGCTTATTCCAACCCCAAATAGTTTCAAAGCGTTATTGACTTGCAATATAGGGTAGCTCAGAAAAGCCCGACTTTAATGTTCGCCGTTTGAAAATTTTTTAATTTGTTTCCGTGAATAATACGACTACAATGTTACTGCAAAATAGTACGCAGTAGTGCCGCCTTAGGCCCTAAAATTTAATCATCGTCCAGATATTTACCTACGCCCAGTTAGTGGGCGGACTGGCTATACTTATAGTAGAGACGCCTAGGAGGCGTCAACGTCAGTTAAGAAGTAGAATACAGTAATTAGGAGGCCGGACCCAATTCATAGCATGAACAATTTGGCAAAGCGAATTTAATTCTTAGGAAGATGATCCCATTGACCATGCAGAAGCAAAACTAAACCGCAGAGCGAAAACTTTAGGCATGCAAATTCATAAGTAAGTACTAAATTATACTATCTTTGGGTTAGGTGGATATAAGGAAATAATTTGATAAATTATGCAGAGACTAAGAGACTTGGCGGCCATTTCTCCTTTGAATGTTTTTATCGTGCCAATTAACTTTAATTTAAGCTATTATAAAATCCTAGTGAATATGTAAATTTTTCTGTATTCTTACAGTCCCAGATAAGCGCTCTGAAACTAATATTTAAGTTTTTAACTAATTGTTACAAAATCTTAGTTGAAGATTGTGTATTTTTCCGCTGGTGGTAATTAGACAGATGAAGAAGCATATGTATCCTGGTTCTAACCTAACCTTAAAAAACGCCTAACCTTTTTTTTCGAAACCGGCTATCCGGCGATGTTTTTAATATGCTTTTGAATGAAATTTTCTATCGGATAAAAAAACGTTAAATAGTTTTCTACAGGTAGAGTGTTGTAGTTGTTGTAACAAAATTATGGATCAGAGCATTGTGAAATATTGTGCCATCCAGTGTTACCATGCCAACAATTTATTTCTGGTTTATGTTTTCCTTTAAATAATTTTGCTACTTTATCTAAGGGCTGCATGAAAAGGAAGGAAGCTCTGAGTCGTATTGTGCGTTGTGCAAAATGTTTTTGTCCTCTAAATTTAAATTTAGTCTAGATTTATTAGCGCTCTGTAATATTTTAGAAAAAGCAGTAAATAGTTCGATAATTTTAAGGACAACGTCGTGCCTTTCTTGGACCCATAATTGGTGTGATTTTGGCAGCTTTCTATGGCGAATGGATGATGGATGATTGAACCAAATTCAAACATATTTTTCCAAGCTTAAATAATTTGACCTAGCTTTGAAAATAAGTTGCCTAATTCAAATCCAAGCAATGTTCCAAATCTTGATGCTGATCTAGAGTCATTTCAATTTTATGTTGTTACCAGATGACTAAACTTACAATATTTTTAAATATGGCAATTTCAACATATGTGGCAACACCGAAGCAGCAATATCGATAGGCGATAGTTCGATAACTTTCTGGTTTTGTTGCCATCGGCACGAAGCATTGCCGAAGCATCTATCATCGCAGTCTCCCTCTTGTTTCGCGCCTAAAAATTCAAATACTTTGACTTCGACGACCGCGTCTTTTAATTGTAGATTTACAAGAAATCAATGCGTTTGATTGCTAAACATAACCTTCTGGTGGCGCCATCTTTTATTAACTGGTGGAAACTTAATTGTACACGTTATTTAAGGCTGCTAATATTTTACGCTACTCATCTAGCTAATGGTTTTTGTACAATATAAAATTTTCATAATTTACTAAAATTTCGCATGAAGCCATTAAAAAAAAAAAACTACAAGAACTTAAATAAACACCCAAACAATTTGCCTTTTCAAAAATGCTTTCAATCTCAAATGCTGGCTAATTGCACAGCTGCGTTACTTTATGTTGGTTGTTTAATCCAAAAGTATGTCAAGATCAAGTTGCGGTTTATTTCGACCGTATCATAATTGCACATTAAATAAAATACGTATATATATTATATATATAGTATATCGATGCCAATGCCACAAATAAACCAACGCATTTTAGTTTTATCGGCCATTTGAGCACGCATTTAGCTATCAACTTACATAATTTTTGGAAATCCGCGATGAAGGTCATTCCCGAACCACTTGAACATACACACACTAGCACACACAAATGTGTGTTTGTGTGGGGCATTTAAAAATGTGTTAGGCTAAACAAAACAAACGACACGACAAACTAAAATTTTACGATTAAATCTTGAAATGAAATAAATTATGGCGCACATCGCAACACGGACTGACCCAAATACTTGCAAACGAAATAAAAAGGACGAGCGACAAAATGGCGTAGCGGGGCCAGCCAGCAATGGCTGCCATTGCCAGCTGATTATCGCTAATTGTGCCCAAGGAAATAGAAATTAAACGAGCAGGCCAGACAAGGCGCAAAGTAAGGCTTTGAGTGAGAGAAGTGGCTTGATGTAGGACTCCATGCATTTAAATTAATTTGGGGCGTTTATTTTTAATATTTGTTACGCTTGATGCGCTGCAATTTATTTCATCGATAATTGAAGATTGCCTCAAGGCCGGTCTACGACGAAAAACTTGCTCAGCTACAGATTAATTGAGAGTCTACCAAATAATTAAGTGCCTCAAGTAGGCGCTGATTTTTATGTCAGCCTATTTTGTCAAAGATAATTTTAAAAATTTTTTTTATGTCTCAGTATGTTGTAGACGCTCAAGCTTAAGGCACATATATATTACACAAATAAAACAAAAAAAGTAAAAATTTGGCTAAAATGGTTCAGGTAGGCCTGTTAAAGTAATCTTTGCTGGATATATCATTAAATAAACTTATTTTATTTTCTAATTTCATAGCTTTCAGAACCACAGCAAAAAAGAATTTCGGTACAAACTATGATGAGTGGTCAGGATAAGAAACCAACGGGTAAGGGCTACATTGCGCCGCAGAATTCTATTCATAGTCGCACTGACACCATTGGCACAGTTGAACCAGCAAAAACAACAATGGTCCAGCAACATACCTATGGACAAAACTGTCCGAACTGTGAGAACTTGGCGCGTAATTTTTTCTACCTGGAGAGTCTGGTGCGCAATAACATGCCCAAGGATTCTAAATGCGAGCTGTGCCGCTCTTCTCTGAAATATTTGCAATATGTTAATCGCAGCATAATGCAGGTATTTGGTAATCATGATACCATAGTGCAGGCGGCCAAAGCTTTTGCCACAAAGGTGCCACATCCTCATAAATACTCGGTGAACACGCCCAAGCGTTCCACGGGTGGGGCACTTCCTGTGGCTCTAAAGTCCAACAAATCTCTGAAAACGCTGAAGCAAGACAAGTCAAATAAATCGTTGATGACCAAGTCTAATAAATCGTTGATGACAAAGTCCAATAAATCGTTGAAGACCAAGTCCAACAAATCCTTGAAGACGGCCAAAAAGAGCAAGATCCCAAGCAAAAGCAAAGCTACAAAACCCAAAGCTGGCGGCAAGATGGCTTTAAAGCAAAAGTTTAAAAAGAAGGTTGGCTCTTATAACAAACTTTTGAAAAAAATCGTACGTAGCCCTACTCAATATGGAAACTTGCTTGCCCTACGCAATAAGGCCTTGGCCAAGGCCAAAAGGCCAAAGATCAAACCAACCTCAATTAACTGGAGCTTGATAAACAAGAATTTGCCAAGGCCAAAGGTAGCCAGCACTAAATAAGCGAGCTAAGGCGATAAAGGGAACAACATATAGTTACACGAAGTTGGAATACGAAAATTAACCAAATTCTCAGTGCAGTAAAATAAAATTCATAAAATGCATTATTTTTTGGTTAGGTTTCAAACTCAAGTTCAACAGCTATAGTTTGAGGATGTGCCGCGGGAATATAGATCGTCTGGGTTCCTTGCTCTTATCATTTTTCTGACAAACTTCTCTTGACCAACTGGATGTACACCTAGCCAGATTGATGACCAAAGTTGCGTATAAAGAACTATAGAAATGTTCCTGAAGCCAAGAAGGCCGAATAAGACATGCAATTGGATATGCCAATTATTATTATTATTACTTCTTTTAGCCAACGTCGATGGCACCTAGGTTAGCATGGCAGAAAAATAGAATTTGGGAAAGGCTAAATCGCTCCATCAAAGATCACATAATCGTCGGGGTTATTATGACGGTGTAGGAGAGGATAGTCACGCCAGCCCAAGGTAGGTATTGACTGGACATTCTAGCCAACGCTAAAGTTAATGTCCACTATTCAAATGTTAGGAAGTCTCTAATTAGAAACCACGATCTATGGGTTACTAAGGTTACCTAGCTATAGCTCAAAATCCTTTGGTGCACTGAAATATAATTTTACATTTATTTTAAATGAGTTACACTAGAAAACAGAGTTAGCTCCTTTCTAATAACGTCAAATACGTAAGTATATGATAAAACATTGAACGCAAAAGTCGCTTAAAGATACGTTGCCAGGGCCATGTATTTCGCTAGTATCTGTCCAGGTCAAGACATGTCACATATTAAAAGCTAAAAGAACATGTATAAAACTGGAATAGTTTGAGGACGGTAGGACGACCAAAGTCATTTGATGCTGCCAATACACTACAAAATTAGGAACATTTTAAAAAAAAAAAATGTGGTACAGTCGAGGCGGTGCCCGACAGTGGAATACCCTGTACCTTTTGTGTCAAAAAAATTTTTCCTGCATATTCCATCTAAGAACTTTCCAATTGGAATTTTTTTTTTTTTTGGTGCAAAACGATATTTATACCTATAAGTTCCGTAAATTTGTACCGATTTTGATGTAAATCGAAGGTTACGTCAAAGAAGCTATTTTAATTATATTGGGTAAGTTTCAAGTTGATATGTTAAGGGGTGTGGAAGAAAACACGGTAAATCGATTGCGGGGGGTGGGGGGACCGCATCGATAAAATTTGGATGTGGATTTGTTCATTAGAGCCACATGAATGAGCTTACCAAAAATTGTGATTCTAGGTCACTTGTAGCCATAATTGCGTAGAGTCAAATATTGACGCAGTTTATTGGCAAGGGGAGATGAAATTTGCACATTTTTGACTATAACTTCTGTTGTATTTGTCCGATTTTGTTCATTTTTTACACATAGATGCATGTATCCACAACGCATCGCTCTGTTAAATTTCAAATGAAAATATTAAACGGTGTGGCTAAAAACCGCGAAAATCTACAGCGGGGGAACGGGGAAAGATATTGACATGATTCAACAAACTTCATCTGCTTAGGAAATATGCGCACCAGCAGGAAAAGTTCCGTGTCTCTAGCTCTTATAGTCTCCGAGATCTAGGCGTTCATACGGACGGACAGACGGACAGACGGACAGACGGACGGACGGACATGGCTCAATCGCTACCCGAGGTTATGATAAGCATTTTGGTATAAAGGACTTGGGGTCTGCCACGCCTCCTTCTGTCCGTTACATACATTGCACAAATCTAGTATACCCTTTGTACCTATAGGTACAGGGTATAAAAATAAAGAATGCAGCCCCAGTCACATATTTCTTTGAATCATTTATTGATGCCCGTCCTGTCCAATCTCTTATAAAATTTTCCTTCACTGGAAATAGAGACAGCAAGCTCCAAAACTTTGAACTCCTCATTTTCTTCTTCTTGACTGGCTTATACTTCCCTAACGGGTCTCGGCGTGGTGCGACATTTCCCTCCTGGCACTTCTCTCGCACTTTCGCCAGTTGATAACACCAAGGACTAAGAGTGCCTTAGCCACTTGGTCCTGCTAACGCAGCCGTGATCTTCCTCTTCTCCGATGACCGCCAACTACCGCATCGAACACCTTAATGGCTGGAGTTTCCGCATCCATAACCACTAAATGAACTGGAAGGATGAGTGTCCTATAGAGTATCAGTTTTGACGAAAGAGGGCTCTAATCTTCATTTGCCTACTCAAGCCAAGAAAAACGAATTCCTTAACAGACTCAAAGCTGAGAATCAAGACGCTGCGATTCTTTTCTGGGGCACACCATAAACTTGGTCTTGCCCTTATTTACCGCTAGACCCACCTTCAACAGCTCCAAAGGCACCAGTGATATCACGCGTGGTGCGGTCGATGATGTCAATGTCATCGGCGTATCCCAGGAGTTGGACACATCTGTTCGTTAATATTGTGCCCGTCCGATGCACATCAGCCTTTCTTATAATGCTCTCCATTAGGAGATTGAAGAGCGTACAAAAAAGCGAGTCGCCTTATCTGAGACCTTTGCAGGAATATCAAATTCAGACATGACGACACACAGGCGATCCACACTGTACTATAAAAGCAGCCTTGTAGTCATCAAAAAGGTTGTATATGTCGATCTGAATTTCATGGATCTTCCTTCTCCAGGATTTGGCGCAGTATGAAGAGTTGGTCGATGTGGATTTAGCAAGTCGCAAATCGCACTGATAAGGCCCAATCAAACACAGTACGCTCGAGAGAACCTTGTAAGCGATGGGAAGAAGACTAATACAACGGCTTCAGTTTACAGAGCTTAGTCTACTTTTTGTCTGTCGGCAAGCTGCTCTGCTCCTAGAAGCACCTCAGAGTTATGTAGGTTTTTTCAAATATCCACAGTGAACATCATTTTTGCAGAACCTTTTTGTCCATACAAACAACATATTCCGGCTGGAGAAACCGGCAATGTTTCAGCGCCACTAAAAAAAAGGGTAGGATGAGCATTAATTTGAGTGTTACAAGCCATTGGTCTGATACTTCTCTTGACCAGCAAGCTTACACAGGTGTTGGCTCCAAGGTTAACAAAATTCTTGAATTGTTGCAAAGATAGCATTCTGGTAGAGATCTCCGCCACGCATCTCCACTGAAAACTTGACTTTAGTTTGTAAAGCTCTAATTATGCACCAAACCCAAACTACCTTCGTAGCCCTAAGAGCCCTTGTGACATTTTCTTTGGTATGACTAATTTTTACAATATCACCTGCAATTGGGCAAAGAACTTTAGAGGGATGGGTGCAGTTTCACACAGCATTAAGACGTTCTATAATCTAAAAATTATAAATAGGCACTGCAAAAAATATATAAAGATACAGTCGCCGTATCAATCAAATCTATAAATAATTATTATACTTTAAATGATAGCTTGAAGTATTTATTCATTGCTTGAAAATAAAGTCAGAATTAAATACACAAAAAATATATGTGTACACAAAATTTTACTTAATAATTGCGAACCATATTTATTTTGATATTTATATACCAACATAGTCAATACGAGACACAACCATGGAAGACGATGAGGAGGATAAGAAGAAAAAGGAAGTGGTAGGTCTTTCATAGCTTTTTTTGCTTACTGCAGATTATAATCATAGCCATAACAATGTCCAACAGATTGACAATAGACCGGAATTCTTTTGGAATTATATAAGCAAATCGATGCGTCTAAAGCAGGAGAAATGGACCAAAATGATAGCCACAGCAGAGTACAAGGTAAGCGCGATACGGAAACTAAAATGGCGGCCAGCTGCCAAAGAACAATGAACAAAATGGCGTTCCGATGAACTGAACTGTGGTCGTCCAGTGGCCTTGCCAACACTTTGGCTTTTGCCCGGCGGCGTTTTTCACACAAATGCTTCAACAGCTGCTATATGCCTTCATTTATTTTTTGTTTTTTATTTTTGGCGCGTCTTTAATTTGCATAATGCCCTGGTGTTCCTGTTGTTTCGTTTGCCAGGCTGGAACATGGAAAAACAACAACAAAACTGACTTCCCTTTTAATTGGCTGCCAACGTTTTATAATTTTTTCAAATTATGCGCCAAATACCCAGCGGCATTTTGCGTCACCTTTGTGTCGCCTGGGTTGGCCATTTTATTTCCGTTGCGTTTTTAATTCTAATTCCTCAAAAAGCTGCCCCAGCTGCCTCCGCTGCCCCCCCATTCCATCACTCTCGCTCCCCTGTGGCACTCCTTGTTTGTATTCGTGTTGTGCTTTTAATTGTTTGCTGCTTTAATTGTTGCAAATATTATTTTTATTTCAAGTGTTGACAAGGCCGCAATTAAGAGCCAAACGTTTGGCCCCAATTCCTGCTGTTGTTAGACCTGTTAGAGCTGAGATTCGTGGGCCAAATCGACAAGTTCTTTAAACAACTTCAACAACCATCTACAAATATTTTGACAATTTAAATGCAACGTTTTGGCATGCTCCTGGCTGTGTCTTGCCCCCAACGCGCGTTTGCAGCAATCATCCCGTATTGTTGGTTGTCAATTTTTGGGCATATGCGCTCAAATATGCCTTATATGCAGCTGGGTCCCTACACATTGGACAACTAACATCAGAACCTTTATACAAGTGCGTTCAAACGGATAGATTTAGATAGCCCTACTAGGGCAGGACAAAAAGTAACCAGAAAAAATATCATTTGGTAAAAAAAAAAAAAAAAAAAATTTATTTTTGAGGGCATTTTTCCATAGGCCCAAATGCCCAAATCAAATTATATACAAAAACAAAATACCAGAAGAGGAAGAGAACCATGGGTTACCAATATCAGGGTGTGCCATAGACTGAATTGAAGCGCTTAAACCAGACAGAAATTATTAGGACGTGGAAAAGCCATACTTTTAGAAAAAAAGGCCACCATGTACGCAATTGCTAAAATATGAATAAACGCTAAATTAAGTAGAAAAATCAAGGCCAAACTAATCCATCTAAAACAACGCAATAAAGATAAGCTTTTATGGATTCCATAGATAAAACAATCTATAGGCCCAGAACGGTTCTGTGTTTTTAGTAGATATTTTATTAAGCATCTATGACATGCATTGACAGACACATTACCGAACAAATATTAATGGAAGAAAGGATATCCAGAAACGCAAATAGAATAAGTCTTAAGGCAGACCAAATAGCTCCTAAGTTTCTATAGATTGAAGATCTTTCGGGCGAGCATATAATTATAATACTGATTAGGTTCCATACACCTGGGCCAATGAGTATGAAGCTCTGACCAAAAGAAGAACATTCCACTTGGACAAGAAAAGAATCTCAATGCACGATGTAACTCGGTTAGAACTAAAACAAATAATTGTTGGTTGCGGAAATCAAGCCGGCTGAGGAACTTCACAGCTGAAGGTTGCACAATAGATTGCTCATGTTGCAGTGCAGGCTTTTCCAATAATATTATCATTAGTTTAAAGCCATTGTTTTAAGTTTAGAAAAAAAGGACAGTGAAGGGGACCAAATCGGAAGAATAAAAAACATATAGCCTAGTTAGCTAGGAATTCTTCGATGTTCCTTTCTTAGCAGAAATTGACTGCTTTGATTTTTCCTTGGCCTTTGAGCGATGTATCCAAGTTTTATCCACAGTAATTCTATTGCAATTAAACATCTTAAAACATTCTTTGGAAATGCTTGCACTTTATTTGGGAAGGAACTTTGTCAGTTGGTACACTCTATTCTGAGATTCCTAAAAACTCAAAAATGTAGTATAGATTCAGTCGTGAATCATATTTCATCAATCTATGAATATGTCTTCGATTGACAGTCCTAAAAGTTCCGCAACAACAATACTTGTTCATTAGTCCAGTATTAAGTGATTCAGATCGACAAAGGCGTCATAATTGTTCTCCAGCTCCCTTTGCATCATTTCATCTTTACCAATTCAATAAATTGAATTCACCACACCATATTTATAGTGCGTGATTCTCTTTCACAGGGTGACACAGCTGACAGCAATTAGCTGATAGCATAAGCTCGCCAATAAAAAAAATTTCGTAATATTTTCTAACGTCGGTGCTTGGCGATTACTTTTCAACCTGCCCTCGTATATGGATGTGTGTGAGTACAGGCTCCGTTTGTTGTTGGTTATTTTGCCAAAAACTTATTAGCCACTAGTGTATTTTGCGCATGCAAGTGCATGTATTTGTGAGTATCTGTGTGCGTGTATAAGTATCTATGTGTGAGCAACTGTAACAGTCGGCAATGCGTTTTTTTTTTAAATTTTTGCGTGTTCCATGCCATTTGTATGTGCCACAAGGCAAACGCGGTCACCAGGCTGCAAACATTTTTCCTATATCAATGTGCTTGCCCGCAGCTATTTTTCGGTTTCGATGTTGGTACTCTTACAATAGGTATGTTAACTAGGTTAAGCAGTTTATTGGATAACGAAGAAAGAGAAAGATCCTAATGCATATTTCATATCCTAGGAAGCCCCTCCACTACTCTGTGAAAGCTTTCACATTTTCCTAAGAAAATCTAAATTGACAGCAACAAAAAAAATACAAAAAAAATGTAAGCAATCTTAACGACGATATTCAATTTTAATAAGGATTTGGATCTCATGACTAATGCAATCTCTCTGTGATCTCAAAATCTCTTTAACGGTACCCAAATTGCAAGAGTTGAGTTTTGTTGGTAGTTCCCTTGATTAGATATCCAATTGGTATAATATGGACTGATTCGATGGAATAGCATAATATTTTTCTAAATCTCGTATCATACCTTCAGGGTCAAATAGTATATTGGGTAGGCGTATAATTTTAAAAGGACTTATCTGGTAAACCTGTCGTGATGGCCTCAAAGGGACAGAAAATTCATAGAAACCCTTCGTGTTGTGGAAGCGTTGTTTAAGTATTCGCCTATTTATAAGGAATAAGTTCCGTGGCAAAAAACTCAACACCCAAGGGATCTTAAATAACCTCCAATAACTCCATAAAACATGGTGTTTTGAATGCTTTCTCCGAAATCTGTCGTATTGGGTTTTGTTGACATCGGATTTGGGCTCAGCTATCCCAAAAATAAATAAAAAATACCGACGTCAACCTGTTGGGGTTTGCTGAAGTTGTTATATCACAGTCACAGAAAAAAAATCGATTTTCGGGTTTGGAGATCAGACCATGTTTACTATGTGTTTTAAGGGTCGCTGATTTTTAGGCCGAGGTCTAAAAACCCTGAGATTACCACCAGAACACCTCGTTTTTGAGGTTATGTTGCAGACGTGCAAGGCATTTTTTAGGAGTCGGATTTAAATATGCGTTGAAAACCATAAGTATAAAATATTGTATGTCGTTTTTTGGCGGTTATATCAAAACTTGGGTGTTGAAATTTTTAGGACGTCAGATACGAACTAAACGACTCAAAATAATGATATTGATATAGATAGACCTCAGTCAAAAGTTGGCACTTATTGCTTAAGCTCGGATGAAAGCTTAAAAGGACATTTCAACCGCACTTTAGTGCGTCGACCATGCTCAAGATTTGTATTTATCAATTTTTTTTTGCTTTCTGGATAGTGGGTGCAGGGTATGCCACAGTCGAGCACCGCCCCCAACTGATTCCCACTAGTTTTTTCCTATCCGCTTTTCCATTGTTATTGCAGTGCATTTGAACAGAAATAATATTTTGTTGCTGTGCGTGCATTGTGTTTTGGGTCTGTCGAACTGTGGAGCTTGGTCACTGGAGCACCCCAGTGTACGTTGGGGTAAACGACAACTAAAAACTGAACGGTGCTGTGTGACATTGCAACACAATTCTTTTGTAATTAGATAACGCAACAAGGCAACAACATGGCGGCCACACAACTTCCGCTCTCAGACCCCGGTTCAAATGCAAGCAGACAAGCGTAAATGGTGTGCCTAGCTGCGCATTTTTGGGATGTACTAGCTCCAGCAATGTGCAGCAGGATGCCGTGCACACTAAATTTCCCGTGCAAAGTTTCATTTAACGTAAAATGTTCGAGAGAGCATTTTCTGATTATTTTGCAAAATCGAAACATTTACCGTTAATTAGCTTAGAAAGATTTCGTCCTCGTTGTGCAATGATGTTTAAATGGGTTTTTAAAGCAATGACCGAAAATTTATATTTGACAGGAAATCATGATGGATTTTCTACAGGATCCAGATAAACCTCGTCTTATATTTACGATCAATGCAGCTGGTTTGCTGTATCCCTCATATAACTTTCCTGCAAAGCCACGCACTAAAGTCATATTTTTTGTGCGTAATGAAACCCCAATGGAACTGACCGAAGAGAACATGATTGATGTAAGTGGCTTTAATGTTATGTTATTAGAATGTCTATAGTTTTGAGCTTTTTACACAGGCATTTATGATGGGCGATCTACTGCCTAATCCACTGATCAATCTTTCCGTGTTGTGCGATGAAGTCATATTGCCATTGCTCAACAATCCAGTCAATCAGGAGGGCTGGACACAAGTTATTGTTAACGATATGAAAACCGAGTGCCAGGAATTGCGTAACGGCATTGCACAGATGAAAGGATTTGCCATTAATCGCACAATTTTTCCGCTGCCCATGTGCATAGATGAAGTCATGGCCATATCCAGCGATGTGGCTAATGGGTGCGCAACACAATCTTAAAAAAGCTTTCAATGCAATTTCCATATTATTTTTTTATTTATTCAGAAATTTACTTGCCGTAAAACATGAAGTTAGACATGCACTTGAGTTTATGGTTGTTAAATGGCTGGACTCAGTGGAAGATTTGGTCAGCGTAAAACCCAGCGAGAAGATACACTCGAAAAATCCATATCCCTTGCCGGAAGCCATTTTTAACTATTGGGAATCACGTTTGGAAAATTTGGAGAATTTGGCCGACCAACTGGGTGATAAACGCATCAAATCTATAGGTTTTATGCTAGAAAAAGTCCAATCCGTATTTGAGAATTCCTATCGTCGCATTGTGGAGTTGGTGCTAGAGGCGCTGTGTGAAGCACGCGACGTCAACAAGTGTTTGGCCACACTGGTGAGTATGCACTACTATCAGTCCTGTTCCGAACTCACTTTATTTTTGTAAATTTACAATCGCGAAAATCTCTTCTTCTTTAGTTAGGACTAAAACTTGAAATCTTTAAAAGGTAATAAATTTGAGAAGCATTAAAAAATAATTTAACAAGAGTTTAAAAGCAAATTAAAATAATTTAATAACTATAATTTGACAGATTATAAAAAAAAGCAAAGTAGTTCATTAGTTTACTGACATTTTTTAGTGTGACCGTACCGCTTCAGGTTACGAGCTATTTGTAAAATTTTTCACAGGGTCTTTCCCTGAACAGTTCGCATAGGCATTCCACTATCTTATGAAACATGCGCGATAATAAGAAAAGCCGATGACTTTTAGGAATCGATATCTTTGATTGCATGATTTTTACATATATAATAGAGATGCATGCCAAAATTCACCTCATAAAATTGTTTCGATAACATTATGATTATCGAGTTAGACCTTGTTTAGTACAATTTTTTGGGGTCGCTGAAAACCTAAGCACGACAACGTTATGACGTAATGTCATAAATCTCAATAAAATATTGTATTTTTACATGTCCGGATGTCTGATAATTTTAATTATAGTTTTTGCGGTCGCTTAGTCCGAATCCGCCAGTAAAAAATCCTTTAAAGAAACTCAGTTATCGATAACATGATTTTCAGGTAGGCTTTTCTTTATCAAACCACATCGCGTATAACTTAATCTGAGAAACGTCACATTTAATATACAGAAAAAGAAAATCGAGAAATTTGAAGCCAATGATATGGATGATAATAGAGCGGAAATCCGACCACTTATGCTATCCGTGGGTTTAGTATGGGGACACTCGCGCTACTTTCATTCGCTCAACAATATGATATTATTCTTTAAATGTTTTCACAACTCCATAATTGAGTGTGTTATAAGAACGCTGGAACCAGACTCCATCTTCCAGGGTGACATAGACGAAGCCTACAACCGAGTCGTGGCAAATTTGGGACATATTGAATACTATAAGTAAGTTTTGGATAATATCCAAAAAAGCTAGAAAATTAAAGTAATTAACTACTGACTAACCAACTTGTAGAAGCATTTATAAAGAATGTCGCAACTCTTTAAAGAAGTTTAAAATCGGCACCACCTTTAACTCCCAAGATTGGACTTGGCATCCTGAAAAGATATTTAAACGTCTTGATGCTTTTGTTGAACGTCTTGAAGAGCACAAGGAGCTCTTTGATACAGGACGCGACTTTTTGAAGCTGGAAAAAGTAGTCGCTGGTGGTCTTAAGGGACGCACAATTACTTTAGCTATCGAAAAAATACTAGAAGAATACCAGCATGCCTATCGTGATTGGACCAACATACAATACAATCCCCTAGATCCGAATGCGGAGCATTCAAAATTTGAGCAGGATCGTCAAAGATTTAAGAAAAAAACTGATTTATTAGAACACATGGTTGCTTTTCAGTTTGAGAAGATGTTGGAAGATTCACATGATCTGTATCTAGCCGGCCAGCTGTTATTAAGGCCTATTATTAGGCAACATTTGGAGCCCTTTATGCATATTATAGTTGATGATTTTGAGCAAGAAATTATGGATGTTAAGGAGGACTTTAATACATTTAGGGATTTGTATCGTGAGCAGGGTTTTAATGTAGGTGACAGCTGCTTTGATGTTGCGTACAAGTTTTCAGCCTCACTCTTTTATTTGTAGGATTTACCCACAGATGATTGCTTTCCACAAGTATCGGGCACTGTTTCATGGATAAAGAAGCTTAGAAATCGCATTACATCTATAAATACAGATATGACCATGTATGAATATCCGTAAGTGCTTTGCCTGAATACCGCTTAAAAACACAGTCCATAACTGATTTGTATCACCCAAAGCCTCTTCGAAAACGAACGTGGCGGATATGTAATGGATATATATAACCAGATGCTACAAGAAATTGATGCCTTCGAAAAAGAAGTTCTGACCAAATGGATGGCAGACTGCTGGAAGGAAATAGAGGCAAACATGAGTTTAACTTTATTAGTTAAAGGGGAGGATGGCTTTGTTTCTGTCAACTTTAACGATGTGTTGGTGATAGCCTTAAAGGACATCAAAGTTATTCGCTTGTTAGAGTGCGACGTCTCGCCACAGCTGCTCAACTTTTTCTCCAAAGATGAGGCACTTTGGGTTCGTAGTTTTCAAAGAGTAATCAAGAGCTAGAACGATTACCAATATTCACTATGTCTCTTAAGCCAGTGAGCTTAAAAAATTCAAAGGAATTGACACCATCTTTAACATTAATATTACGATTTGGTTCTACCTCTCATTTTTTTATTAGTAATTAAACTTAAAATTTGTATATTTTTTTAAATTCAGCAAGCGCGCATTAAGCTGCTAAGAATTGCCGAATGGTACAACGAGATCAATGATCGGGCACAGGAAACAGAAAAAGCGCTTATAACAGCTGAAATGACCATGATAGAAAAGACAATGGAACCACTCATTGTGAGCGTAACATGGAATAATTTTAGTAAGCCCTTAACTAAAAAAGAGCATCAGTAAATTAACTTACATCTCTCAAACAGGTCAAAGATTTATTGTGATAGTCTTCAAAATGATTAAGTATCTTTACGATCGCCTGGTAGCTGCTCAGGAGAATCTGAAGCGGATCAGAGAGAGCATAGCAGAATGGGCCAAATTACCGCTGTTCCAACGCATAGACTTTAACCCGCAGCTTATGCTACGCACCGAACCGCGTAAGGATATACTTGGAGAACGTAAATTTGTAGCCGACCAAACGCAGAAACTCATAGATCTGTTGATGTATGTTAACTTAAAGCTATTCTTTGATATACCACGACGCTACATGATGCCTGCAAGTGAGGCTGGCGAAGAAGAGGATATGGGCGATGGTATTTGGCCGCCCATACTGAGTCTGTCGCTTATCAGAAAAGTTGACAAAGTCAAGAAGTTACGTCCAACTAGCGAAAAAAGCGAGGAAGGTGAAGAAGGTGAAGAAGAGCAATCTGCGCAATCCCATAGCGAGGATGAGGCAAGTTTTTTTGAAGCTGCTGTTCAACAAACTAAATTTTTTTCCTCTAGATCATTACTCCCTACCAACGCTATCAGCTGCTTTTGGGTGTTAGCCAAGAGGAACGCGATTTGTTTAGAGAGTATGAAAACTTTGTGGATACGGTAATAGCTGAGAAATTGGTGGATGCTGTTATTACCAGCACAGTTTATCTGCGCATGGAGGTGGATAACCGCTTTGAGTACAATTCGCCCATTTTTGAGATCTTTATGGAGCTTCAAGAGCCTAATGTGGTCTACTTTCGGAATTTGGATCTCACTTCCAAGCAAGGCTTTGTTTTCTATGTTGATCAGATACTGACTGAAATAAGCGATATGATGACACTTTTATACCGTGTGGCTCAAGATCCACCCGAAGCTACGGGGCAGGATTATATACGTTTTGAATGTAGGTATCATAGCATAAGCATACTTGATAGATTTAACTCGATAATTTATTACAGCTGAAATTGAGGGTAACAACGATATAATGAAACCCAGAAACGATATTGAAAGCAAAGTCAAAATGGCAATACAGTCCGTACGCATGGCTGCCAAGACCTACATGGAATATTCATATCTCTGGCTTTGGGATAAACAAAATTATTTACGTGAAGTAAAAAAATATGGACGTGGCTTAACGTTGGCTGAACGAGATTTGGAAGCCGAGCAGGTTGGCAGCTCTGGTGTTAAGCCGCTTGGCAACGATGAGTATCCACCGCTGGCCGTATACAGGGAGCAGTTGGACAAATTTATAGATTTGCAGGACGAGATACGCAAATGGGCGCTTTACGAGGATATCTATGTGTTTTTACGTCTGAATATGACTGGGTTTAAGGCAGCAGTTTTAAGCCAAGTGGGGCAGTGGATCAGCCTATTCAAAATGGATCTCATTAATCGTGTTAAAAATATGTTGAATGTAAGTATTACTCACAACAGTATTTAGGCAGAACCAAAGCGTTTTAGGGAGACAAGGGTTTCACTTGATTTAATTTTTAGTCACTTTGATTTGGATTATTTTCAATCGGTATTATTTGATTTTCGCTACGTTTAACTTGAATTCCGTTTCAGTCATTCTGGTTCTGATAATATTCAAAATATATCTAAATGTATTTTTCATTTGATATCATTTGATTTTCGTTACCTTTCAATCATTCTTTATCTAACAATTTTCAAAATTTAATTTGAAGTAGGTCATTCAACATAATTTTTTTTTTTTGAAATCGCATTAACATTGTGTTTGATTCTTTAATTTCTAGGAGCTACAAGAATTTGTCGACGAAGCCAATGTTGTGCTTAAAATCGATTTACAAAAAGATGATTTCGAAGGACTTGTCAAAATACTTGCCATTCTAAACAAAATTAACGATAAGCAATTTGTTTACGATTACATGTTTGAGCCGCTGAAAGAAATCGTGGAACTACTCAAACAATACTCCTATGACTTTAGTGAACACGAGATTGCTCAACTGAACGAATTACCAGATGCTTGGCTAAAGGTCAAACGTCAGGCGGCTCAAACGAAACAGCTGATAGCGCCCATACAGAGTTACCAGGTGGATCTCATACAAAAGCGCATAATGCTATGCGACAATATGGCCAATACCTTCCGCAAAAAGTTCAGTCAGATGCCTTTCTTTTTTGTGCCTTGTCCTGATGTTTACGAGCTGATCGATAAGACAGATTTGGCTATAAGTGATCTGGAGGATCGTCAACAGAATCTATCCGAATCGGCAGTGCTTTTTGAGCTAACTGGTCCAGATTCTAACAAAATTGAAGCTTGTCGTGAAGACTTAAAGCAGGTTAAAATAATGTGGGATTTTGTTTTTACCATAGACTCGACCATAAATGACTGGAAAAAGACGCCTTGGAAGAAAATTGACATAGAACAGATGGATCAGGAATGCAAAAAGTTTGGTCGCGAGCTGCGTGGCTTGGACAAAAAAATGCGCCCCTGGGATCCTTTTATATACATGGAGTCAAGCCTTAAAAATCTAATGACTTCTTTACGTGCGGTTACGGAGTTACAAAATCCAGCTATACGTGATCGCCACTGGCATGAGCTTATGCAAACCACACAGGTAAAATTCAGCATGGACGACTCCACTACGCTGAAGGACTTAATTGACTTGAATCTGCATGAATTTGAGGAGGAGGTTAAGAATATTGTAGATAAGTCTGTAAAAGAAATGGCCATGGAGAAGTCATTGAAAGATATTGCCACCACTTGGGCCACTATGGAGTTTGGTACTGAGGTACACGAGCGCACAGGTCTTAAGTTATTAAAAGCATCTGAAGAAATGATTGAAACTCTAGAGGACCATCAGTCGCAGCTACAGAACATGGCTTCATCCAAGTACATAGCATTTTTCCAAAATGAAGTCAACTCTTGGCAACAAAAATTATCCAATGCAGATCAAATTATAACATCTTGGTTTGAAGTTCAACGCAAGTGGCAGTACTTGGAAAGCATTTTCATTGGCTCTGAAGACATACGTTCCCAGTTACCTGAAGACTCGAAACGCTTTGATTATATTGATCGAGAATTCAAGACACTGTTGGCTCAAATGAACTCTGATCGCAATGTGGTGCGTTCTACAAATCGTTCGGGCAGCAAACTTAATGAGAGTCTGGAAAATCTACTCAAATTGCTGCTGCTCTGCGAAAAGGCACTCAATGATTATTTGGAGACTAAACGTCTGGCCTATCCGCGTTTTTACTTTGTATCCTCTGCCGATTTATTGGACATTTTATCCAATGGCAACAATCCGCCCATGGTGGCGCGTCACTTGACCAAGCTTTACGACTCTATGGGCAAACTGACACTTATTTCCAACACAAAAAATGCGTCTGGCATGATTGCCAAGGAGTTGGAAGAATATGTGCCATTTCTGGAAAACTGTGATTGCAGCGGCAAAGTTGAGGTTTGGCTGAATCGCGTCACGGACAGAATGCGCGACACCTTGAGGGATCAACTAAAGCGCTCTTTGGCAACCTATGATCACAAACCCAGACATGTCTGGATTTTCGAGTGGCCCGCGCAGCCTGCTCTGGTGGGCACACAAATTATGTGGACCACAGAGACCAATGATGCCTTTATTAAGGTGCAGCAGCGTTATGAAAATGCGCTCAAGGATTACAATAAAAAGCAGATAACACAGCTTAATAACCTGATTATGCTGCTGCTGGGAGATTTAACTGCCGGCGAGCGCCAGAAGGTCATGACCGTATGCACCATTGATGTGCACTCACGTGATGTGGTCTCAACAATTATAGCCAAGAAAGTTGAGGTGCAAACGGCTTTCCAATGGCAGAGTCAGCTGCGCCATCGCTGGGATACTAAGATAGACGACTGTTTTGCCAATATATGCGATGCACAATTCCGCTACGACTACGAATATCTGGGCAATACACCGCGTTTGGTTATTACACCTTTAACAGATCGTTGTTACATTACGCTCACCCAATCGCTGCATTTGGTTATGGGCGGTGCGCCTGCTGGACCGGCGGGTACGGGCAAAACTGAAACCACCAAAGATTTGGGACGTGCCTTGGGCATGATGGTATACGTCTTTAATTGCTCAGAGCAAATGGACTACAAGTCTATAGGCAACATACACAAGGGTCTAGCACAGACGGGAGCTTGGGGCTGCTTTGATGAGTTCAATCGCATATCTGTGGAGGTATTGTCAGTGGTGGCTGTGCAGGTGAAATGCATACAGGATGCCATCAAGAGCAAGAAGTCTACGTTTAGTTTTCTGGGCGAGCACATAGCGCTGCGCCCTACAGTTGGTGTGTTTATAACCATGAATCCTGGCTATGCAGGACGCGCTGAATTGCCAGAGAATTTGAAAGCCCTGTATCGACCCTGTGCAATGGTTGTGCCTGACTTTGCTTTGATTAGTGAAATTATGTTGGTAGCTGAGGGTTTCCAGGAAGCTCGCTTGCTGGCACGCAAATTTATCACCCTCTATACGCTATGCAAGGAACTGCTCTCCAAGCAGGACCATTACGATTGGGGTCTGCGTGCTATCAAGTCGGTGCTGGTTGTGGCGGGCGCGCTAAGGGTAAGTTGTACATCTTGAGGCGTAATTAGCTGCACACCTTGAAATACACACAAACACACATACACACCACGCTCACACACGGACGCAGACAAATTACTTGCAGTAGGATTTAGGTCGCCAGCATGCAACTCAAGTTAATATTTCACGTACATTTTACCTCTGGGTTTAAAGATCGTAATTTTATCATTGGCAACCCACAACCAAACTCATAGCCCCTACCCACACCCAAACAACCAATGGCCAAACCAAAAACGCGACATGCTCCAAAGTTCGAGCAATGGGCACCTAAGGCATTGCACGAATGTTTTACTGTCTCAAAGTTTGTCTCAATTACGTGCGTGCCACAGAGCAGCAGGGTGCAGTAAGCAGGAGGTGCTGGACAGACGATTAGCCCACTTAGGAGTACGAGCTGGCTGGCTGGCTGGCTGGCTAAATATTAAAACTATAGCACATTTCTTATGGTGAGTCCCGCCACCACCTTGCTCGGTGCCAGCTCCAGTTTGTCATTGGCAACTTTTTAATTAAAAGTTTCATCCGAGTAATGGGGATATTTGCACTAAGAGCAGCGATGGCTTTGGCGATACTTTTGCAATATTTGTGGATGGGTGCTGCTACCCTCAGCAACATCACTTTGGCCATGTTTCGGTCTTATTGGCTGAAAGTATCTAATTGCCAAAAGGATTTGCAAAACTTGAGCCTGTTGACCTCCATTTTTTATTGTACAACAACATTAACAACAACAGCAACAACAACCACAAATAACGATAAACTTTTTGGCCATTTCCAAAACTGTGTCCTAACTGCCTTAGCCTGCTTACGTGCGCCCAGCTAATGAGCTGCAAACATCACGTCTGAGATTTACACTGACTGCTTTAACTAGGCTTTACTCATTCCCCACTCTCTTCCAGCGTGATGATCGTGAGCGTCCCGAAGATCAGGTGCTTATGCGCGCGCTACGTGACTTTAATATACCCAAAATTGTTACCGATGATGTGCCTGTCTTTATGGGCCTTATTGGTGACCTTTTCCCTGCCTTGGATGTGCCGCGCAAGCGTTTGCTAGAGTTTGAGGCGGTTATTAAACGTTCAGCCTTGGATTTGAAACTGCAACCAGAGGATGGTTTCATACTTAAAATTGTGCAGTTGGAAGAGCTTTTTGCCGTGCGCCATTCGGTCTTCATTATAGGCTTCGCTGGCACTGGCAAATCGGAGGTGTGGAAGACGCTAAATAAAACGTACCAGAACCAAAAACGCAAACCGCACTACAACGATCTTAATCCCAAGGCGGTGACCAACGATGAGCTGTTTGGCATTGTTAATACCGCCACGCGTGAATGGAAGGATGGTTTGATTTCGCTGCTCATGCGTGATCAGGCCAACTTGGGCGGCACCGGACCCAAATGGATTGTGCTAGACGGTGATATAGATCCCATGTGGATTGAAAGTCTAAATACGGTCATGGATGACAACAAGGTTCTGACTTTGGCCAGTAATGAGCGCATTGCGCTGACCAAGGAAATGCGTCTGCTCTTTGAAATAGCTTCACTGCGGACAGCCACGCCGGCCACTGTAAGTCGTGCGGGCATTTTGTACATTAATCCACAAGACTTGGGCTGGACACCTTTTATACAATCCTGGCTGGGCACTAGAACAAATCCCACTGAAGTATCCGCGCTCAACAATTTGTTCGATAAATATGTGCCGCCTTTGCTGGAAATCTTTAAAAATCGCTTGAAGTGCATAACACCCATATCAGATATAGCACGTCTGCAGATGACTTGTTTTCTACTGGACAGCATGCTAACGCCACAAAATACGCCTAACGATTGCCCCAAAGACTGGTATGAGCTTTATTTCGTATTCTGCATTATTTGGGGCTTTGGTTCGACGCTATTCCAAGATCAAATAATAGACTGGCGCAATGAGTTTAGCAAGTGGTTCCTAGGCGAATTCAAAGCCGTCAAATTTCCTGCCGCGGGTAATATATTCTCATATTACATTGACAATGAGACGAAGAATTTTTTGCCTTGGACAAATTTGGTGCCTGAATTTGAGCTGGATCCAGATGCGCCGTTACAGTCTAATCTGGTGAATACATCAGAAACAACGCGACTGCGTTTCTTTATGGACACCCTCATAGAGGCGGATCATCCGCTGATGCTTATAGGCCCTTCAGGTTCCGGCAAGACATTACTCATGAATGCCAAACTAAATGCATTGCCCACGGAAAAATATGCTGTTACCAATGTGCCTTTTAACTTTTACACCACCTCCGAAATGCTGCAGCGTATTTTGGAGAAGCCGCTCGAAAAGAAAGCCGGACGCAACTATGGTCCAATAGGCAACAAGCGCATGATTTACTTTGTCGATGACATGAATATGCCAGAAGTGGATAAGTACTTTACGGTGCAGCCGCATACACTTATACGTCAATTCATGGACTATCATCATTGGTACGATAGGGTGAAGCTTACCTTGAGAGATATACACAAGTGTAACTTTGTGTCTTGTATGAATCCCTCAGCGGGCTCGTTTACCATTGATCCACGCCTGCAGCGTCATTTCTGCTCTTTTGCAGTCAAGTAAGTAAAACAATAAACTTAAATATTTTCCAATATCTCTCTCTAAACTATTTCCATATAATAGTCAACCCAGTGCGGATGCCTTGTTCCATATACTCAACTCCATATTGTCGCAGCATTTGGGCAACCATACGCACAAGTTTGAGAAGCCTGTGATTAAATTATGTGAACCTTTGGTTACCGCAGCGATTACTCTGCATCAAAGAGTGGCTGCTTCTTTTCTGCCCACCGCCATTAAGTTCCATTATAACTTTAATCTGCGTGACATAGCAAATATCTTTACCGTAAGCAGCACTTCATTAATTTGATAGACTATACATCTTTATATAAATTATTTACCACCCGCAGGGCATGCTCTATGCCAATAATGAGACCTGTCCTAATGCGAACCTAATGATACGTCTGTGGGTACACGAATGCACCCGCGTCTATGGCGACAAGCTGGTGGACAACACTGATATGGATAATTTTAAAAAGATTTTACAAGAAGTTGTACGCAAGGGCATTGAAGGCATAAGCGAGGAAATTGTCTTCAGCCAACCCCATATATACTGTCACTTTGCCAAAGGATTATCTGACATTAAATACATGCCCATACCAGGCTGGGATCGTTTGAAAGCTCTATTGGAAGAGGCTCAGGATCGCTATAATGATTATGTGGGCGCCATGAGATTGGTGCTCTTTGACGATGCCATGGCGCATGTATGCCGCATAAGTCGCATCATTGAATCCTCACGTGGTTATGCACTGCTTATTGGTGTGGGCGGTTCCGGCAAGCAATCGTTGACACGTTTAGCTGCCTTCATATCCTCGCTAGATGTTTTCCAAATACAGCTGACCAAGGATTATAGCGTAAACGATTTAAAAACCAATTTAGCCACATTGTACAGCAAGGCGGGAGTCAAGTCTGCAGCATGTTGCTTCCTTATGACTGACTCGGAGGTGGCACGTGAGCAGTTTTTGGTGCTTGTCAACGATCTGCTAGCCTCCGGCGAAATACACGAGTTAATACCCGATGATGAGGTGGAAAATGTGGTGAATGCAGTTCGTAATGAGGTGAAACAACTGGGCATTGTGGATAGCCGGGAGAACTGCTGGAAATACTTTATAGAAAAGGTGCGTGGCTTGCTCAAGGTAGTATTGTGCTTCTCGCCTGTGGGTGCCACATTGCGCATACGTTCGCGTAAATTTCCGGCTTTGGTTAGCTGTACCACCATCGATTGGTTCCATGAGTGGCCACAGCAAGCTTTGGAGTCGGTGTCATTACGCTTTCTGTCGGAGATTTCCGTGCTACCCGCAGCGCTGGCAAATCCAGTGTCCAAGTTTATGGCTTATGTGCACAAAACTGTTAATGATATATCTCAAGTGTACCTGGCCAACGCCAAGCGCTACAACTATACTACTCCAAAATCTTTTCTGGAGCTTATAGCGCTGTACTCGAAGCTGTTAACCGAGAAGGTAAAAGCCAATCAAGACCGGCGCATGCGCTTGGAAAATGGGCTTATAAAGCTGGCAAGCTGTTCCAAGGAGGTGGATGCTTTACAGGATGTGCTCAAACTGCAAGAGGTGGAACTGAACGTAAAGAATAAAGAAGCCGATGAGCTTATTGTTAAAGTTAGCGCAGAAAATGAAAAAGTTTCAAAGGAGCGTGCTTTCGCTACCAAGGAAGAGAAAAGTGTGCGTCAGATTGAAGAGGATGTTACAGCGAAATCCAAACTATGCGAAGAAGATTTCCTTAAGGCGCAGCCTGCTTTACTAGCAGCTCAGGAGGCTCTCAATACATTAAACAAAAACAATTTGACAGAATTAAAGTCCTTTGGATCACCGCCGGAGGCTGTGGTCAGCGTTTGTGCCGCTGTTCTAGTACTCTTTTCACAAAAAGGTAAACTGCCCAAGGACCGCAGCTGGAAGGCTTCGCGTGTCTTGATGGGCAATGTTGACAAATTTCTGGACAATTTGGTCAACTATGACAAAAAACATATACATCCGGATATTATAAAAGCCTTACAGGTATACATACAAGATCCCGAATTCAGTCCCGAGAAAATCCTCTCGAAATCATCTGCAGCGGCAGGCTTATGTTCCTGGGTCATTAACATCAACCGGTTCTATGATGTTTATCTGGTTGTTGAGCCCAAGGAACGCGCCTTGGCCGAAGCCGAACAGGAGTTACAGGATGCTCGAAATAAGCTTACAGCCTTAAATCAGCGTCTTACGGAACTGGAGGAGGAACTTACGGTGCTGCAAATGGAATATGACGATGCGCTGGCTAAAAAGCAAAAATGTCAGGATGAAGCTGATAAGACTGCTTTTACCATTGATATTGCCAATCGGCTGATTGGTGGACTGGCCACTGAGAAAGTGCGCTGGCTGGAGTCCGTCAAGAGGTGGGGCATTGCTCAAGTTAACACAAGTTTGAATATTAGTATTTTTTAAATACGTCTTTGGTTTTACAGTCTACGAGAGGGTGTTGTTCAGTTACCCGGTGACATTCTTCTTATATCCTGTTTTATTTCTTATGTCGGCTGTTTCACGCGCGCTTACCGCACGGAACTACAACAGAAGATGTGGATGCCAACTTTCAAAACCATTCAGGTAAAGAATTGATACTCTTTTGGGATAATATCTATTTTATTTTAATTTCTTTTAGCCACCTATACCTGCAACTGAGGGAGTAGATCCCTTTGATATGATCTGTGATGATGCACAAATTGCTGAATGGAATAATCAAGGTTTGCCTAGTGATCGCATGTCCGCAGAAAATGCTGCAATTTTGGTACAGTCTGAGCGATATCCGCTGATGATAGATCCACAGCTGTAAGTAATTAAGCAACTTGATAATTATATTTTTGGAACCTACAGCTGCTCCAATAACAGGCAAGGCATCAAATGGGTCAAAAGCAAATATTCGCCCGGACTTGTAGTGCTGCGACTCACTCAAAGAGGCTACTTGGATCATGTGGAGCGTGCCATTAGTAACGGCAGCGTTTTGCTTTTAGAAAATATAGGTGAGAATGTGGATGCTGTGCTTAATCCTGTGCTGGGTCGCAATTTGATCAAAAAGGGCACGGTTTTAAAGATTGGCGACCGTGAGATCGATTATAACCCCAGATTCCGCTTGATTTTACACACCAAATTGGCCAATCCACATTACAAGCCTGAAATGCAGGCTCAAACTACGCTTATAAACTTCACTGTAACCCGCGATGGTTTGGAGGATCAGTTGCTGGCAGAAGTGGTAAAAGTTGAAAGACCAGACCTGGAGACCATGCGAACGCGGCTGACACAGCAACAGAATCACTTCAAGATCACACTCAAGTTTTTAGAAGACGATCTGTTAGCACGTCTATCCTCTGCTGGCGACAATGTTTTGGAAGATGTTACTTTAGTCATGAACCTGGAAAAAACCAAAAAGACTGCCGATGAAATAGAGGTAAAGGTGGCTGAAGCCAAAATAACCGCCGTGCAAATCGATTCCGCGCGTGAAGCCTATCGTCCTGCATCCGAACGTGCATCCATTATATACTTTATACTCAACGATTTGTTCAAGATCAATCCCATCTATCAGTTTTCTTTGAAAGCCTTTACCGTGGTTTTCAACAATGCTATGCTGAAGGCTACGCCTGCTGATAAACTTAGAGAGCGTGTGGAGAATCTTATAGATTCTATTACTTTCTGCAGTTATATATACACATCACGTGGTCTGTTTGAGCAGGATAAACTTATATTCCTAACCCAAATGACCATTCAAATACTAGTAAATGCTGATGATGTCGAGCCCACGGAATTGGACTTCATGCTGCGCTTCCCCTATATGCCCAACCAAACGTCCAACTTTCCCTGGTTGACAAATGTCGGCTGGGGCGGCATACGCGCTTTAAATAATTTGGCACCCTTTAAGGGCTTGGAAAAGGATATTGAGAGCGCACCTAAGCGTTGGAAGAAATTTGCTGATTCCGAAAGCCCTGAAAATGAAAAGTTGCCCGGCGAATGGAAGACCAAATCAGCTATACAGCGGCTTTGTATCATGCGCTGTATACGTCCGGATCGCATGTCCTATGCAATGAAAAACTTTATAGATGAAAAACTTGGCTCTAAATACAATGATGCACGTTCTGTAGAATTCGCCAAAACTTTTGAGGAGTCCAGCCCAGAGACACACATGTTCTTTGTGCTTTCACCCGGTGTCGATCCACTCAAAGACGTGGAAAAATTAGGCAAAGTACTGGGCTTTAGCAATGACTATGAAAACTTCCATAGCGTTTCGCTAGGACAGGGCCAGGAAGCTGTTGCCGAGAATGCCATTGCCACTGCCTCGCAAAATGGCCATTGGGTCATTTTGCAGAATATACACTTGGTAGCACGCTGGCTGCCTAGTTTGGAAAAAAGAATGGAATCTTCGTTGCGCGATGTACATCCCAATTATCGACTTTTCCTTAGCGCAGAACCTGCAGGCGATCCGTTGATGCATATACTGCCCCAAGGAATTTTAGAGTCTGCCATTAAGATTACCAATGAACCACCCACAGGCATGATGGCCAATATACACAAAGCTTTGGAGAATTTCAGTGAAGAAACGCTCGAAATGTGCTCGAAAGAAACTGAATTTAAAGCCGTGCTCTTCTCCTTGTGCTACTTTCATGCTGTGGTAGCTGAGCGTCGCAAGTTCGGGCCTCAGGGCTGGAATCGTAGCTATCCTTTCAATGTGGGTGATCTGACTATATCTGTTTATGTGCTGTACAACTATTTGGAGGCAAACACGCGTGTGCCTTGGGAAGATCTGCGTTATCTCTTTGGTGAAATCATGTATGGAGGTCATATAACAGATGATTGGGATCGCCGTCTCTGCCGCAATTATTTAGAGGAGTTCATGCAGCCAGAGCTTATTGATGGCGAATTGGAGTACTGTCCAGGTTTTCCAGCGCCAGGAATTCTTAAATACAAAGGCTACCATCAATATGTGGATGACAATTTGCCACCCGAGAGCCCGGCTTTGTATGGCCTGCATTTGAATGCTGAAATAGGATTTCTTACCACAGTTTCGGAACGCTTGTTCCGTATTGTTTTTGAATTGCAGCCGCGCATGTCCAGCGCTTCCGGCAGCGGAAGTGGTGAGTCCCTATCACAAGAGGACATTATAAAAGGCATTATTGAGGACTTGCTGGATAAAATGCCCACGCCGTTTAATATACTGGAGCTGATGGCGCGTGTTGAGGATCGTAATCCTTATATTATTGTAGCATTCCAGGAGTGTGAACGCATGAATATGCTCATGGCCGAGCTGCGGCGTTCACTAAACGAATTGGACTTGGGTCTTAAGGGCGAATTGACTATATCCTCTATAATGGAGGAACTTATGTTGTCACTTTATATGGATCAAGTGCCGGAATCTTGGACTAAACTGGCCTATCCCAGCCAGCTGGGCTTGCAATCCTGGTTCTCCGATCTTATGCAGCGTCTGCGCGAGCTAGAGGGCTGGGTAGCTGACTTCCGCATGCCATCATCCATTTGGTTGGCTGGATTTTTCAATCCTCAATCGCTGCTTACAGCCATAATGCAGCAGACAGCACGCAAGAATGAATGGCCTTTGGATCGTATGTGCCTTAATTGTGATGTGACCAAAAAGCTCAAGGAAGACTTTAAGTAAGATATCTTAAAAAAACACCAAAATATTTTAAAGTAATTTGCGTATTTTATCCCATTGCAGCTCACCACCACGTGAGGGCGCCTATGTGAATGGTCTGTTTATGGAGGGCGCACGATGGGACATGCAATTGGGCACCATAGCTGAAGCTTATAACAAGGAACTGTTTCCAGCCATGCCGGTGATCTACATTAAAGCTGTTACACAGGACAAACAAGACACTAAGAATATTTACGAGTGTCCAGTGTATAAAATACGGTATGTAAGCCGCACACCCGCACACACTCAACATTCCCTTTAACTGGACACATCTAATCGTTGCCGGAAGTCCGTGCTGAAATTTGCTTTCATTGTTTTCAATTGCCGGCCCATCCTTTCCAGCTCTTTGTTTTTTTTTGTCAAGCCACACACCAACACACACAGCATGACATTCTTTTCGAGTTTGTTGTCAGCATTCCCTTTCAATTTCCTCGTCCACTCGAACTAACATCCTTCCGCTGACTTGTCATACCCATTACCCAAAAATACGCGCCCGACAATGTCTCTACTGACCGCTTTGCTGTATCCACTGCGCACAGTTCTGGTCAATCGTCAGTGCATCCAAATAACAAGCCTGTCGGTTTGTCAATCAATTCTGAATTGTTTATTGAATGTTGTCTTTCGACTTTACTGCCAACCAACCATACATGTCCTGCTGCGAATACTTTCAATTGTTGTTCTTATACGCTTCCAAAGAGTATATTAGCTTCTTGTGAAGATGAATATTTTTATTATTTTCATTGGAACGTGAAGACGAGAGGATTTATTTATTTTACACAACAAAATTGATTTTCAAGTTCGGAGGCACCGTAAGATAAGGTTTTTTGAAGATTAATGCAGTAACCTCATGTGCTGGGTGACACCAAAAAAGTGCAGTAGACATGGTTCGATAATTTTTTTTATGTAGGATTCAGAGACCCAAAAAACATTGCCGCATTCTTTGATGTTGTGTCAGAGTCTTAACGTGCTGGAATTTTTTTGTCCCTTGGACTCGGATTCAGTGTAGTAGGCACGACCTTGGATTTTTTGAACCTCCGATTCTGATTCAGCGAATCCAAAAACAAAACGGAAACATGGTCTGACCTTTAGATCAACAAACTGTTTTCCTGGCGTGGCTGCATCTTCTATTCTCATTTCTCCTTTAAAGCTAATAGTTAAATAGATTTAAGACCGATTTTAATGATCAAATTGAATAAGCGGAAATATTGTCAATTGTATAAAAAATATTGTCAATGTTTATCGATATAATGAAAAGCAAGTCTTCTTACCAGCAGACTAAATATTCTATTAAAAGCAAGATTTCATTTAAATTTGTTTTAAATTACATATGAACTCTTTAGGGCTTAAATATCAATAGCTAATTTAAAGAAGAACAACCGCACGCTGAACGCAAAATTAAAAAATCCGAATTTAAAACGACTTTTTTGAATTCATATATTTTTTTCTATATCCCATAACCAAGATTTAATAATGAGTTCCTTCAAATGTATGAAATAGACAGAAGGAGACATCTCCAACCGAATATTTTATAACTATAACAGTCTGTCTTCATGAAAATAAGTATCTCAGGGACTATAAGAGCTAGAGAGCATTACCAGTCATTCATGTCCGTTCATGTCGATATAATCATGTCCAAATTTTTCCAGGCGTTCGTGTCCATTTATGTTGATATCTTACCCCGTTATGCTTCATAGGTTAGCTCATGTAGACTAAAATATTTATATATCTTTTAGGGAATATCAAACCCTAGTCCCCTGATACTGTTGGATCTTATGTAGGTAGGTAAGGTCAATGTTTTATTTATGATTAGGCTCACACAAGTCTATATACCAAAATACATATTTTCTGTTAAAACAATGAGAAATATTTTTTGCTGTTTATAGTGGAAAGGAGTCAAAAATTAATAAATTTTTGTTTAGGTTTAGTATTTATATACAGTCAATATCTCAATAAACTTTATCAGCGTTCGGGCGTACATGGCCAGGTGTTCTTCTAATTGCACAGTAATACGCTTGACCTATTGAGATGCATACATATATTGGAATATTGAGAGATCTTACAGTGTGCACAAATTTCGAATTTCTAAAGTAAATCTTTTGTCAACTTTGTTGTTGTTTTCACTGTGGCCAGTTTTGTGTGCGGACTAGACAAACCACCGACTTTGTTTACACTTTTAAAGAATGATTTTTTTTTGCTTTGTTTTTTTCAATTTGTTTCATTTCTTTCATTTGGTGCCGTTTGAAAGCTATTTTCAATTTAATGGAAATTTTAGCTATAATCGATTTGCTGCTTTGGGCATTGTCTTCTTTTTATTGAATGCTTTACTTTGCCAGCTGTCAATATTACTAATACGCACTGTGCGCACGCCTTAAATAGCTGCTCAATGAGCACATCCAAAATGGCCATTGTTCAACTGAAATAGTGTTGACCCATTCGCACACACACACACAAACATACAAAGAGTGCGGGTGAGTGGCGTGGAAGAGGGCGCACAGACGCACTGCCAACTTATGAAATTGCTTTTAAACGAGCACGACGCCGTGCAGTCTACTGCCGATGCCGTTGCCACAGTCTCCGTTCCCGTCCCAGGCGCTCCCTTTGTCTAGAACTCTGTCGTTGTCATGTGATGATTTGTTCGCACATAATGAAACTCATCAGCAGCTACAACAATAACAAAAACTTGCAGCAAGGGCGTAGCTAGGGGATAGCCTGTTTATATAGCAAATCATTACATACAGTTTATAGTTTGAAAGTTTTTCTCAAATAGTTCATGTTAGAATTCTGTTACTGGCCACCCTTCTAACGTAAATATTTGTACCAATAACTCAATAAAACTTGAATGGGTGAAAATGATATTGTACACTTTATTTTATCTTTTATGAAAATCAATATTATTTTAGTACCATTGGTAATTTTAATAGGGGCATAAAATTGTAGAAGGGTACACGTCAAAGGATCTAGTTTTTCACTTGAATAAAGTTTTTCAAGCTGGCCTTCATTCTCGAGAAAGATTTTTGCTATTTTCTACCAGACCTTTGATTAAAATGGGATAAGAGCTTCTGACCTTATTTCCAAATTAAAACCCCGTTTAATCCAGGCCAAATGCTTATTTCTCCGGCTAGTGAAAAAATTCGAAGTAAAATTTTGAAAGATACATGACATTGCAGTTTTTACTCGTAGCATCTCTTATGTGAAGCTATAAAAATATTTCGAAATAAAATAAATAATAAGTACAAAATTGATCCAATTGCGATCGAATGCTCTATAATAAATGAATATGGTAAATTCGACTCGAAAAACCTTAAGCTTCTTTATCCTTTTTTTTATTTAAAAATATAATAAAGTTTATTTTATAGTTCGTCCCTCTTTTTTTTAAATTTTTTCAGTGAAAAGACTCAGAATTAAAACTCCACTTTTTAGCGAGCCTTTTAATCCTTTATTGAGGTATATCTTTAAAACGAAGTCAAATAATTACTTTATAGAACTTGTGCTAACAATAAAATGATGAATAAAAAATGTAACAAAGCGTCAGAATAAGTTATACATCTCGTATGAGTGCTTAATGCATACAAAGTTTCTGCAGATTTTCGAAAAAGTTCATTTTTTAAAAAAAAGCGCCCAAATTATCATTCTTGCTCAAAATAATTAAAGAAGATAGAATTTTTTGCACATTAATATATTTTTTAACTCTATTACAACTCCATTGATAGTGCTGGAGGAGCCTGAGATATATAGAGATAATTTTTGGTATGTTTTAAAGTATAGTTGAAATAATTAGTTAAAAAAAAATTACCATTAAAAAATATTTAGGTGACAACCAGCTTCTTGACAAAAAAAAATGGTTAAGTTTATTTAGTCCATAATATAAAATTGGGTTGATTTTTTGCAAGTAACAGTGGCACTTCATATATTTTACTAATAGTTAACTATTAAATAATTATTAAATTTAAAATTAATTTTACCATTGTATTGTTACATTTTTTAAGTGCCGTACAGTGCCGCCATTATGATGAAGTAGCCCCTCTTGGCAAAAAGCCGACTACGCTCTTGCTAGCAGTCAGCCGTCTGGCACATAATACTCCATAAAGTGAGAGAAGACTTACGCGGTTTGAAAAACAGCGCCCAATGTCCAACTTTATATACAGTCTTGTTTGAGGATCGGGTTGGCATAATTTCAAAAAACGAATGCGGCAATTTGAGTGGCCTGCTGCAGCCAAAAAAAAAAAAGAAGGAAACCAAATGAAAATGTTGTAAAAGCATTTTACAGTTTCATTTTTCATGGCTCAGTACCGGCTTCACTCTTTAGTACTAGCCGCCCTCTGTCCTGCGTCCTTGCCACATTGGACGCTTTTGTGCGATTTACTTAATTTGAAGTGTTCTTGGCCATCATGAAATTCCTTTTAAAATCAATTTGGCGTTTATTTTCCTTGCGGCTTGGCGTCTTCCTTTGCTTTTTTATACTCTCTTGGCTTTCTCTTAGTATTTAACTTGGACTCACTTATGTATAAAAAATATATACACACACATATACTATATATATACACTTATTTATTCTTTTTTTGATTTTCCACAGTATGCGTGGACCCACTTTCGTTTGGACATTTAATCTAAAAAGCAAGGAGCGGCCCAGCAAATGGGTTTTGGCTGGCGTTTGCCTGCTCCTGCAAACCTAAAAAGCTTTTATCACACAAACTATGTAATATAATCGGTTTTATTGTTAAAATGTTTATTTAAATATACGTATATATATATACTTTATTGTCTGTTGACGAACTTCATTTTGTTGTTTCCCAGCTGTTGTTTAATAAATTTTAAGCTGTTTGCCAACAGTTTAAACAAATTCATTAAGTTCTGCCTCTTTTTACTCTACTTGCCACATCTATTGTGGCTGCCACCAAAAATGAGGGCAATGCATTTCGCCAGAGGGTCTCCAACTGGCATGCTCTTGTTCTTGATGTGACGCTGATATTTAAAAGTAAAGTTTGCCTCAAAGTTATACAAAGCGATGCCGAGAACAACATGCTCATTATCATCGTCATTATGATATGCACTAAACGCAGTTACCCTACATTTTTTAGATTCATCATAAAATATTGGACTTGATGTGCTAATCGTTTGGACTGTACCATGGAAGTGCCACCTCAAATGGTCACTCTTGTGACTCCTTATAAACAATATAGTTTCGCAACAAAAAAAAAATAAATAAATAAATAAAAATCATTATATATTTAATTATAAATTAAATTACAAATTTTTATCCAGCAGATAAAACTAATATTTCCATAAATTTTCAAGTACATTTTACAAGACTAAACGAAATGTATCGAGATATAAAATACAATTTAAATAAATATGTTGCATGTAAATCTAATTAGCAACTTTGAAATGTTGTTTCCTTTTTAAATTTCATAGGGATTGATTTTTAAATGGTTTGCGAATTGGGTTACATCTACCACTTTGGAAAACTAATGCGACATTTTTATATAACTTTTAATATCGAACTTCTTATTTCTTGCAATAGAATTGATTAAAATTCTTAAACCAATGTAATTTTTATAATTATATTATTTTTAAACAGAAATTCCGTAAATAAAAACAATTTCTGATCCAGGGATCATAACTCTTATCATTTTTAAAATATTAATCATTCTATTAATTATTTTTATTTTTTTTTTCCTTTAAATTGAAAAATAACTTTCTTTTTGACCTAAAAATAAATATGGTTAAGTATCATCAATTTAAAAATCCCGTAATAACTCTTATTTTTCAATTACTTAAACACAGAGTAACTTTTATTTTATATTTTTACAAAATAAATTAAAAATAAAATTATCTTTATCTTTTCTAAATTGAAAATAAAAGTTATTGCTCAAAATTGTCTCGTTAATAAGCCACACACATATTCAATTCATGTTGGTGCCAAAATCGTCTAAATTACCTTAGCTAGCAACATTTTTTTAGAATCTAATACATTTTTTAATAATAATGTAACGAAATATTTTCATATTTATAATATTTTTTGTCGAAATGGTTTACTTTAGTTTCAATCGACCCAACAAAAATTGGACAAAATAAGGAAAATGTATTCAAAAGAAATATTATTTTATTAGCAGGATGGTGTGAGAACTGCAACAGGTATCTGTTTTTTGTGCTCATCGAAACATTTACTTGACATTTTTTTGGATACAGCGATTTGAGTCAGCAGCCTGAATTTTTTTGGTTGAGAAGAGGCTGTGGACATTCAAGCTGCGCCATGCGGTCAGTCCTGGTTGGGTTGACAACGCATGTTAATCGTTTGGCAGTCCGCCTTCTTGCGGTATAGTATCGCAAGGTATGATCGGTTAGCAAAAAAGGAAGATAGGTAGCTTTAACTTTTACATTACTAAAATCGGTAATTCGCAATCAAATCAAACACAATATACCTGTAAGATAGTTTATTAACTATCAGTTTATTAATAATGTTTAATAGTGTAAATAACAATGAAATTAAATAAAAACTTATATTGTGCAGCCCAAACGCGACAGCCTGCGTTATATTCTCAGCCACAACTCTGCACTGTACGGCACGATCTCTCAACAACTACTCCTTAAACTTCCCAGCCGCTCTCTGCCTTTCTCACCGGCATTACTGTCTACGCCGTTGTTGCTACCGCCGTTGCTGGCACAGCCGTTAAGGTGACCATCTCACATACCTGAAATGATCGCATGAATGCAAACTGCAAAAGCAATCACACCAACTGCATAAGCAGAAATTTAAAATTTTGCGACTTATACCTGATCGATATCGAACATACAACGCGTTGTGTGCTATTCGAACCAACTCAAACCTGTCGAGAGCGCATTCCAATGGGAGCGCATTGTCAGCAAGTATGATTGAGCAAAATGAAAATATTAATTAAAATAATTAATTATCGCTCATACTATGCATATATTTTTTTCACCTCCCCGCCTTTATAAGAAATTACTAAAATTTTAAGTGAGATGATAAAGAATGCACTCAAAACTATTAATTAACATGCTTTTATTAGCTTCACCTGTATGTATGTATGTATGTATGAAACAATCTCTTTCAACTTAATTTTCACCTATTTCAAGAAGTCTGATCATCTTGAAAATTTGCACAGGGGTCAAGGACTGATGACAATAAAATTATTTAATAACTTTGTCCTAATATCCTGACTAGGATCATCAGGATTTAAAAAATAAAATGTACACTAAAAGTATACAACAATTTTAAAAATAATTAGTAGGCTTGTTGACAAAAGTCCATGTTTGTTTTTAGTCTTAAAATAACAAATAATAGTTTAAAAAAACTAAGAAACACGCTTTAATAGTAAACCGAACTAAAAAGTTTTTTTTTTTTTTTTTATATTTGTTTATTTGTAATCTGTCCAAAGGACATTCAACAAATAACATCTTACAAAAATGATTTACATGATTGGCTTTACTCCAATGAGCTAAACCAATATAACATTAAGCCGACTTAGTTGTAATTTAGAATCTATGCGAAAGATCTAGGATATGATATCGCTTCAATCGTCTAGTATCTGCGCTATTATCTAATAAGTTTATAGCTAATGAGTTTTCATGAAGAACTAAAAAGTATAAAATAATTTTGATGTATCAAGAGTTTGTATTACAGCAATAGAAAATTCCGACAATCAATTATGACTAATTAATTTTGAATAAGATTAAAATAGAAATTAATTAAATTAATTGGTCGTAATTGACTGTCGGAATTTTCTATTGCTGTAATACAAACTCTTGAAACATCAAAATTATTTTCTACTTTTTAGTTCGGTTTACTATTAAAGCGTGCTTTTTAGTTTTTTTAAACTATAATTTTTTTTTTTAAAAATGTGGTACAGCATTTCACTCAGTTCTGAGTGAATTTTTACAATACTAACTAAACTTTTCTGGTCCAACAACAAAAATTTATTGATTAAAACTCAATTATTAAGTTAATACAATGATAACAAAATGGCGAATATGAAGTAATAGTACTTATCGCAGTCCACTTAGCAATCACAAAAGTATACTATACTACCCTGAAAACCAGTTTTTTATAAAAGCTTTATATGGAGAAGTTTCAGATCCGTAACTTACTTTTCTAATTACTGCCAGCAAAGGAAATTTCACTACAACAGTCCATTTCAAGAGGCATAAAAATGAAAATTGTATCTATGCGGTTCCTATCAATATTGTGGAAAAATAATTAAGTGCATTCTATTGAAACAAAATATAACGCAAATCTTTCATCCGTTGAGGAGTATCATACAATAAGCTATAGTCCGTTTAGTGAACCTTGTAATCAACTAAATCATCGATGCGATCTGGTTCTGTACTAGGGTATTATCAAACCGGTAAGAACATACGATCCTTCACTATATGACCTTAATATCTTTCAAGCGTTCCAAGCCACTATAGCGGCTTTGTGTCTGTCTGCTCGACAAGACATACCCCACTTCACATTTCGCTCGTTGTACCTACCCACAGGCGTTGGCCAAGTAGTTTTCACCACCTCGACTTTCCATTTAGATCATCCGAATCACTGACTCCAAGTGCCACATATAATGCTAATTATAATTAATTACTTTAAATAGCTAAGCTTAACTAATTAATGTCTATTTATTATCCACCCTTAAGGAACATATAAGTATTACAAATTAAAGAAAATTTAAAAAAAAAAAATTCACGAGTTTTACTTAAAGAATCACTTTAAAAAAAAATGTTCTACCAAGCGCTTTATTTATCATACGTGTATCAACATTTCATTTACTTTGTAGCAGAGTAATAAACTTCCTCTTGATTTTGTTTTAATGATTATAGAGCATTCCAAGTTCGTTTGCTATTAACTAAGACATTCCAACTTGTTTTAATATGTACTTGCGGTAATTGCATAGCCTTTTGAGCATGCTGGTTGTTCGTTTTATGCTACGGGTGATGCTGTTGCATCTCTTACTTGACACATGTCAGTCACTCAGTCAGTCAGTCAGTCAGTTTGTCATTCAGTCAGTCAGCGAGTCAGTCCGTCACTCTAGTCCTTGGTGTGACTCAACTTGGCTTGGTTTTGGTTGCCTTTTTAACTGCACACAAACGAAGCGAACCGGAAGGCAATAGCTGAGTTGGGTGCCATGCATCTGGCATAAATTCTACTTTGTATCTGTAAGTTTGTGTATCTGTGAGTATGTTGGATGTACATTACTTTTGTTGTGTTCTCTGACAGCGGCAATAATACAACACTTAATGTGTCAGTGTCTATTGTGTGGCAGTTTATAAAGTGGTCAAATGATGACTCCAAACATTTAAAGCAATGGGCAACTATTTTCTGCCCCTATAAAAAAAATATTAGATGCAAATTTTACGTGGTAATTTTTTTGTTAAGCTTCCTCAACCTTGCATAACATCTATTTTTTAAACTCATCAAAGAAGTTGCGCTATTGACTTATGCAGCTGTGCAGACTTTGAGGCACTACATCAAACAAACTTCTGAAGCTTTACCGCTTCGCTTCCGTCAGATATCAGATCATATAGGTTCCATTGATCACGGGCAGGCACATATGGTCATGCCCAGCACTGTAGATTTATCAAACTTTTCGCGTCCAACACTCTCCGCTAATGTAGGATTCTTCAGCCATTTACCCAGTGCCTGCATAAACTAACAAAAAGTTCAACCAAACGGAAATTACATTTCGCTGGGCGTAAGTGAAAAGTCGCAATTAATGCCAACTTGGCTGGCAGCTAGTCAAACAGTTGGTAACACTGTCAGTCAGCCAAATACCATTATAGCCGCCCCTTTCTTGGCCCCTCAGAGCATTAGAATATTACGAATTGAGCCAAGTTGGGGCTGGGAGCTTGGAACTGCAGCGCATTAAAACAAAACACACACTTTAAAGTGCAGTTTCTCTTAATTCGAATTTGAAGTTTGATCGATATATTGGGGCGTGTGCTGTGGTATGCTCTGGTAATTGCTACTCCCAATGTGCTGGGGCTCTTTGGCATTAGAGGTCATGCCCGGCATAATCATTTGCATGCCAAACGCGCGTCCTTTCGCATGGACTATGCTCGGCACAGCATATACATAGTTTCATTGTGTTTTGTCCTGTTGTCAGAAATGATTGATTTAGCTTATCAAGCGCAGCTTCAATTGATTCATTTGAATTTCGGTTTTGTTGCCATTTTTCTAGTTTTCCAAGTGCGTGTTGTTTAAGTGTGTGTGTGTGTGTATTTGAATCATGCCACAGGATAACATGCATGACGTTGCGGCACTAGCCAGCAGCGATGAAGAAATGCCAACAACCAGCCATCTGGCAACACGTGATTATAGCGATCCACGTTTGGAGCGTGTTGCCTCCTATACAACAAGCACAATGCGCCTAAAATCGGACAAGTGGTGCAAAATGATGGCCACCGATGAATTCCGGGTGAGTTGTCTAGCTACGCAGGCAGTTTGATAAGTCAGTCACCAAAAAGGTTCTCAACACCAAATTTAACATTTTTAAATCACCTTCCAATGCGAGTGATAGGTTTTTGCAAGGTCTTCAAAACAGGCGTCTGTTCCAGTGATGAGCCGTTGCTTAGGTCTTAATCTGAGGCTTAACCCATGTACTTCTAAGAATTGGGAATGTGGGAAGACCACTTTATTCTTTGCTTCAAATCAATGACGCATCTGTTTGCCGATGAGCAGTGTTCCCATTTCACGATACACCGAGTGCATCAAAAAATCATGGCTTCATGCCCTTGTGGATCGACAAATCCAGAATATTAGCCCACTTTTCGATTCTATCCTAGTCTCTGGTGTGTTGTGTTGGATTCATGGGTGTGTTGGGAGAAGGTGTTGCCCATGATAGATAAAAGAAGTAAAAAAAAGCTTTACCAGATGCTGGGTGCATTTTTTCCCCATCTCCGCAATTGCGAATCATCATGCCGATAAAGAAATCGCATTTTCTCGGCCCTTAATGCAGTGCTCGATTACAACTCCTGTCATCATCCAGGTCTTGTTCTTGTGGAAAAGCAGCAGCTCGGATGTTCGCTGTGGATTGTACCTTGGCCAGAGTGCTAAGTAAATTGCGGTTTAACCATGCAAATTACTCCTTTGTTATGATATATATAAATTGTGATGTTAACTCTTTAGTGAGATGCTTACAGCCAAAGCCACCTCTCCTAATTTTATGCTCCATGCATCCAATATTAGTCCGTAAACTTTATAGCTATCAAACACATATTTTAGCAGCAGTAGCTCAAAGTTACTGCACAGGAAATTGAAAAATTGCTGACTTATCAAACTGCCCTCGCATGCGCAAACACTCCAGCCAAACAGTGTACCATGCAAACATCCACAGCGCATTGTGCTGGACTGGCTGGAGCCGCTGCAGAGTCGTGTGCTCGTCATTACGCTGAGCATGGGCGGCGACCTCATACCCAAAAACTCGCTTAGCGATTTATATCACAATTATGCGCTGCAGAGCAGTTCTCGTTCAAACAGCGCCGCTAACAATAATGTGCCTAACGAGTCCAATGATGCACTAGCCACGGCCGCAGCGGCCGCATCCGCCATGGTGGCCGCCACTAGCACACTGCTGGTGCCACTGCCCAATACAAGCTCCAGTTTTAGCACATTGGATGGCGTGCCGCGTGGCAAGTGTGTATATTTTATACGCTGGCAGCCGGAGGTTGCGCTGACGGAAAAGAACTTTGAGAAGCTGGTGCTGTATGGTGACTTTCCGGTGCATAGCAAAATTGAGACGTTATCGCTGCTGTTTGATGAGGTGCTGCAGCCGTTGCTGGAGAATCCGGCTAACAGACGCCAATGGCCACAAGTAGTGAGCAAGGATCTAGAGGCGCGCATCAAGGAAGTGCGCAATACGCTGACAGAGGTGGGTAGAGGACAGTGTTGGTTTTGGGTTTGCTGCAGCATTAAGCAATCTAATTGAGTGCCTCCGCTTAGTTGACTGCTTTTGTTTGGCTAAAATTATTGGCTTTAATTGGCAAAAGTTTGTTGTATATCTATATATATATATATATATATATATATTTGTGTGTGTATAAGCTATATATAGTTTATTGCTATCCTTACAGATTAAGGGCAAGACCAACAATCGCACAATTTTATCGTTATTAGTTTCGCCAACAATTGTCGAGGAAGTTGCTGCTCACGTAGACCAAGGGTAAGTTGGCCAAACTTGGGCACATTCTTTTGGCCATTGTCTTAGCGACAAATGCGCACAAAGACACAGATACACACACTTATACTACTACACTCTCTCTTTCTGTAAGACAAAGCCCATTATATACTATACTATACTAAAACAGACATAGCTTCGCGAGTTCAAAGTTCAGATGAGCATGGGAGAGTCGCACAAGTTTTTCACATGAATTTAGGCAAATTTATTATCATATGTATAGAAATTGCTTTTTTATGTACATTAGTTAGTACTTATTATTGGGTTGTAACTATTCCAAGTTATTTACCTACTTTTGGCAATACCAAAAAATATTTACAATGATATAATTTTTGGAATAAAAGGCATAAAGAAATTATCAAACAATTGGCCAAACAAATATATTCACACCCAAAAACAAAAAGTTGTCTATTTTAGGCATGGTATAAGGAATTAAATGGTGCCCATAATTTATAAATAATACTTTCTTAGGCTTGAGGTCATTTTTTGTTGCAGCTAAGCATTGACTTTTCAAAATGATTTCTATATTCTTATAATTTTTTTGTATATTAATACATATATCTTAAATTGTATGTCAATTTATTGTTGTTAAAGTTTGTTTGCATTTTCGGCTTGCTGCAGTATGATTTTTTAAATAGTTCTGCAACTTCTAAATAGGTTAAAATGAATCCTTAATTTATACCTTACCATAGTAAACTTAAGTTGATTATTTATCTTGCCTGATTTAGTTTATCGTGAGCCTTATGCTATATAATATAATAATACAATTTCTAATTAACTAGTGTGGATTTAAATTAATTAATTTAATTATTTTGATTTGGTGTTTAGGAAGTGAGTACATTCTGTAAGGATATAGATAGGGTGGTGTTTGTGTTGCAAAAGTTGCATAGTGGCGCTGGTGTTTTATGAAATAAGTGACTATGTATGAGATGGCAGTGTCCCAATCGGAAGCGAAGGAGTGTTGTGAGGTCTGTTCGGGAGAGTGAGTCGGGTGAAGAATCCCAGGTTCCGGGTAAGTCGAGTAGGCTGTTTTGAAGGGCATTTGTTTGTTAAATTTTTGTATTAGAAAGTTTGGTGTAGTGTTGTTTAATGTATTTGTAAATGTCTGAGCAATTGTTGTTGGGGTGTATTATAAGAGGTAAGTTGTGGATATTTTTTGCTGCGGAGTCAGGACTTATTGCACACAAATTTAATAAAAAAACAAGATTGATATACTCAAGTTGTAAATTAGCGTAATAAACCCAAAAAAAGTTCGAAAAATTAGTCTATTAAATGGGTTCAGAGGTACTGCGCAAATAAAAAAAAAATATATTTTTTGGAAAAAAGTGTATCCATTCCGATATTTTCAATTGTATCAAATTAGTTTTCTTTCATTCCTATAAAAAAATGTCTGTCAATTTGTCGTAATTTTAAAATATTTATGAAAAACAATTAAAATTTAAATGTAAATTACTCATAGAAACAAAACATTATTGTGCACTTTAGATTGAGTATTGAGATTCCAATATTTTGGATCAAAATCTTAAACTCTTGATTCAAGATCAATCTTTTCTGATTTTTAAGTTTATTTTATACTTGATTCAAGCATATCATATGCTTCAATCAAGATTTTATAAATCTGGAAAACTTTTTTTAAGAACATTTTATACTCATATTAGGTATTTTGTTATACCACATTAAGTTGAAAATGTATTTGAAATAAGGTTTATATACTTTTTTTTTAAGAACATTTTGTGCTTGTTTTTAAATTCTGGAATTTAATCTCAAAATCCTTTCCACTTATTAGATAATAGCGCAGATACTAGACGATTGAAGCGATATCATATCCTAGATCTTCCCCATAGATTCTAAATTAAAACTAAGTCTGCTTAATGTTATATTGGTTTAGCTCATTGGAGTCAAGCCAATCATAGAAATATTTTTTGTAAGATGTTATAAAATTTGTTGAATGTCCTTTGGACAGATTGCAAATAAACAAATATAAAAAAAAAAAAAAAAATCCTTTCCATAGAAAAACTGTTTGCTATGAAAATGTATAAAAAAATTTTAATGATACTTTTTACGCTAAACTAGACCTATTTGTGTCGATATATCCCAAGTTTTGGACGTATCTCTATTTCGCCACAATTCCAAGAAAATGTTAAGATTGGAAAGTCATATTTTTAATATTAGCACAAGCTAAACTTTAAAAGTATCCTTCTCAAACTTAATAATATAAATTTCACTTAAAAAAATGTATACAAAAATCTGACAGTTTCCGCCCATAACTTAACGCTTACGGCTTAGCCGAATATTTTTTCAAATCAATCGTACTAAGCCCTCTATATAAAAAGTTAAAAGTTCACATTTAATAAACAGTCAGTCGTGCTCCGGAAAAAAAATCCGAACATCGTTCGTTTTGAATCCGAATTCGTTTTGCTCCCAATTTCACTAAACCGAATTTTTCATGTGGTTTGAAACCGAATGTTTTGTTGCAAGCGGAATTAAAACCAATCGGCAAAATAGATTTAAAAACGCACCAATTTTATACTGAAATAATTTTTTAAATATTCGTTGATATTCTTAGATTATATTTATGCCAACTTAAATTTATATATTTATCGACAATTATTTTTAATTATATTTTTTCTGACTCAAAAAATTGCAGGCACAGCCAAAGCAAATTTTTTTTTTTTCTGTTCGTGTATGCGCACTCATCATTTCCCTTTTAACAAAAATAGCTAAGTCGTGTTAAATTGCAATAAATATTGTTGCTAAAGTAATATTTTTGTGTAATTTTAATTAATATAAAGAATATAGTAATAAAATGGTGCAAAACTGCGGCAGCCATGTCAGCTGTTTCGTATCAAACAAAAATAATTGAAATAAACGAATTTATCGAAAATAAAAAGTGAAATATCGGCAAAAAAAATTCGTTTTCCAGAGCACGCAAAAACGAATCCGAATAAAATTGGAGCACGGAATAATTACTGGCATTAAGGAAGTCTTAGGCTAATAGAAAGCTCTGGGCTTAATTAAAAAATATTCAAATGTTGACTGAAAAATAGTCAAAAACCAGGTACTAAAAACACATACTAAACAGGGATCGAGAGGACATCAGATTCAAATATTTACAACAAAATAAAATAATTTTTGCTTAAAAAAAATTAATCACTTTGGTTTTGTTTTTTTAATGGCAGCAAGTACATATTTTATTAAAAGCATATACTTCCTTAAAACATATTTTTTTACTCAAAAAATAATGCTAAAATTAATTAGAAAACAAACATATAATTAAAAATTCAATTTTTTCTTGCAGCAATGGTTTTATTAATTTATGACGTTGCTGTTTATCGAGACACTTTTAATTCTATTAAATATAAAAAATGAATTTGCATTATAAACCCATATAAATTAAATAATGAGACAATTTTTTTAATTGCAGCCTATGAATTTTAATTTATAATAATAAAACAGCAAGAAGCCACATATTATTTTTAGCATAATAATCAGAAAAAGTCACATTAGACCCATTGTGTGGGTCTAAACAACCAAAAAGTTAACTTTTCATCAAAAAAACAAAATAACAATAATAATAAAAATTAAAATTGGTTTTTAAATTAAATTAAAATATAACCAATATAATAAATATTTAATGAGAATTATGAACAAACAATATAAAACAACTGGTAACGAGAAAATTTGGAATGATTCAATGCACTTTATGTAACACTTGCAATTAATAATTTTTCAAAAAACAAATGGGCCAGCTTTGCCCCTCACTTTGAATAAGGATTATGAAAGAGAATTAATTACAAATTAAGAATGAAATACAAAAATTATGCAAATATTTGTTATGATTGATTTTTTAATACGCTTAACTGCAATTTGAATGTTTCAAAATTAAGTTTGTTAGTTTCTGTTAGATTTGTAAAAACTGATAAATAATTTTTACCATGCAACAAATTTCCACTTGACATATGTTTGTTTAATTTTTTGACAAGCCAGTGATGTGAATAACAAAAGTTTAGAATTAAAAAAAATAATGTGTATATAGGAGAAGCAAAAAGGAGTGTTATGTGTTTAACCTGTATGTATGTTCATCTGTTCCCTTCTACCTTCTAAACCGCTTATAACAATTTGCCAATTGAAGTATCATTGGAAGCGTCTTGATCGTCTGCTGGCTATAGGCTATGAGGTGTCACATTATTTTCAATATGGTGCCCTCTAGACGACATAGTAGAGTCATGATATAACATTTTTTTTTTACGATGCTTGCTTTGCTTTGATAGAATTAATCGAAATAGTTTACAATACTTAGAGAACAGCCGTGGTCATATGTCACATTAGTTCATCACTTGATCATAGGATTTGGAGTAGTTGGCATGTGACCATGGCTATCCTCTGAACGTCACTATAGTATATAATTGAACAGTCCTTAAAATATCAGTTATAACCACTTACGCTAATAACTCAATAAAGCTTTCGCCATCCCTACTTGCCCGTAGCAATCTTAATCCTGCCTTGGATCCCAAGTTTCGTAATGTATTGGAAGAAATGTTCATTAACTGGACTACACAAATGCATGACATAGTCATGGAGCGTTCCGAATGCCATGCCATCAGCTTGGCCACAACTGCAGCTGCCACAGCTCCAGTTGCATCAACTTCGACCTCACCCAAACATATACACATTGTAACATTGCCAGCACACGAAATTGCCTTCTGGACAAATCGCAAACTTAATTTACAAAACATTTACGAACAACTACGTAGTCCAATACACAAGATACTGGCACACATTTTGGAGCGCATCGAATCCGTGTATCAGCAGCCATATGCCAAGGCATTTGGTCAACTGGTGGCCGCTTGGCTCGAGGCTCAGGATGTTTCGCTCTGGCTGCAACCACTGCTGCGTCAAACTGCGGCTTTCAATTCGGTGCAGTTCAGCAATGCCCAAGAGCTTATAGCACCGTTGGTGCACGTACTCCAGCTAGTTTGGAGCAATGCGCGCTTTTACCGCAGCACACAGCGCATGGGCGTGCTGCTGCGTTGTGTCTGCAACATGCTGGTGCATCGTGCCGCCGAGGACTTGGAATTCCCACTGTTGTTTCAGGGCGATGCAGATGAGGGATTGCAGAAGATAAACAAAACCTGTGAAGTGCTGGATTTTTTCAAGTGAGTATTCAGTGAGGAGAGTGAACACAGACCAAATGTAGTTGCAGCTACTCGAACTTTGTAGGCAACGCATGTTGCTTTACAAGGAACGCTACTCCAGCAACCAAGTAGTGCTGCCCGCACTGCCCGGCTCACCCACGGCAGAGCCAGCAGCCCCCGATGACTTGCAGCAGCTCTGGCGCTTCTCTAATGACGAAGTTTTTGGCCAAACACTCGATGGCTTTCTGGCTCAACTGGCCGAGTTGCGTCAAGTATTTGAGGCGGCCGTGCAATTTCAAAATCTCGAGAAGCTCGAAATTGGTGGTGTGCGTGGCAAAATGCTCACCGAACGTGTGAGGGAGGTAAGTCTATAGCTTCAAGTTGCTGCTCTAGTTGAACTACTGCATCTCAACATTTGCCAGATTTTTGGCGAGTTCAAGTTGCTCTTCGAGCAATGGACCAATATTGAAATCGATTTGACTCCAGCTGCAGCACAGCCTGGCGCTGCTCAGCAACATAAATGGAAATGCTTTAAGCGGGAGCAAGCTCTATTCTTTGGACGCATGCAGCTGCTGGAGCAGAAACTGGCTACAGTGTTGTTGCAGGCCTATGAGCAATGCCATGACTGGGCGCAGCTGCTTAAGCTAACGCTCATGTTTGGTTGCATATTGCAACGCAGCTCCGTGCAGCCGGAACTGGCTCGAGTGTTGCCACATATACTGCATATCTATCATGGTGAATTGTTGCAGCTGGAAGGCAGTGTAGCTGGTGTTCTCCTAGCCTATGAGTTCCATGGCTTGGCTGCAATACCTATACCTTGGAATTTTCCGCCCATTGCCGGCGCCAGGATGTGGCTGGAGCAGCATATACACTGTTGTGATCAGTTTGGTGCGCCGGAGCTATGCTCCTATGTAGATAAACTGTATGTCTCTAAGCACACCTATATTACTGAGTTTGCTTTTTTAAGCTAATTGCTGTCCCACAGACTCACGGAAAAATCGGCTGATGGTTCTTTGATCGAGAAATGGGAGCACTTGCGTTCGCGTCGCAACATCTTGACCACCAAACTAAGCACGCTGCAGCTCAAGATCTGGCACAACTGGCAGCAGGCCATAGACAAGCTTATTGCACAGGGCCTGAATGAGCTTGTTTTGTCCATTCCCGAAGGCGATAATCAATTGCAATTAAATTTCTCACGGGAACTTTTAACGCTGCTCAAGGAGACCAAATATTTGCTGTCCTTACAAGGAGCTGGCAGCTTGGCTGCTTCACTTTTTCAACTGCCCGATTCACTGCTGGGATTATACAATGAAAGAGATGCCTTTTGGCAAAGATGTATTAAACTTATAAAAATTGAAGAGTATTATAATGGCATAAGATCTGGCGAATGTGCTGCAGCTGAGCTACAACTTATAAGGAGCGAGCTGGGCGAAGTGGATGCAAATGTGGCAGCCGCTTGTCAGCAACTTACCTGGCGTAACTATGGTAAGAAGGAAAACAAAATGAATGAATCTCTTTTTTAAGATAATAAATGCGAATGAATGTAATAAGCTATGTCAGGGTTGGCCCTTATCAAGGCCTACACAGATTCTTAAAAGTTTTGCTATCAAAATCACCAAATCTCGGTTTTTTTTTTTTGTAGATGATCAGCTCATTAATGATATACACGAGAAATCGCAGCTGCTTTATGGAAGACTGCAGCAAACTCATGGAAACTTGGATGCAATTTTATCAAGTATACGACGCTGGACCCGCGAGCCACTACATCAACGTAGTCTGTACGGCCGTAATATGCTGGAACTAAAGCATCAACAGGAACGCGTGCGGTTACGCTTACTCCAATGCGAGGAAACCAAAATGCTGCTTAATCGTTTGCTAATTGCTAATTTTTGTTTATTTTTTAACTATGAGACGCAGCAGTTTCAGGTTTATTCGCGTGATCTAAGTGTACAAGAGGTGAGTTCATATTAATTAGGACACTGAGAGAAAAATGTGTAGAGTGCTTAAAACACAAAATAAAACTATATTTTGGAATATACAAATTTTATCGACGTTAAATGGCCATAAATTCTTAATTATAAGAGATAGAGAATAAGAAATTTTAAGCGAATCGGTCAAAGTTTATTGTCTGAACTTTAAATGCCCATAACTTTTGATTTAGAAGAGATTGTGCGATATAGAGTCAGATAGTTAGAGGAATATTAAGCCAATCGGTCAAAGTATATATTCTGAACTTTAAGCGACCATAACTTCTATATTAGAAGAGATAGAGCGTTATACTAACATAGAAAAATATATTTTTTTAAGAGCTCTATTGACAACAATAAAAATTGGCTCAAAAATGTTCAGTAGTTTAATCACAATTAAATAAAAAGTAAAAAACTGAAACATTGACCAAACATTTTTTTTATCCATTAATCGATCTGCCTTATTAGTTTTTGAAAATTCGTTTGCGTTTTTGCGTGCTTCCAATTTTACTTTTGTCGTTTTCGATAATTTAATTTCTTTACTCTTTACCATAAATTGTCTAATTTTCTTTACTTTTTTCGATAAAATCTTATATTTCCCTTGCTCAAAACTGCTGAGTGATTTTTATGAAAAATTTTTTTTGTGTGTTTCTGTTGAATCAAAAAAAATATTAAAAATAATTATCAATAAATATTTAAATTGAAATTTGCTTAAAAAGTATATATGAATACCAAAGAATATATTACAAATTATTTCAGTTTAAAACAAAGAAGTCTTTTTAAAAAAAAACAGAAAAAATCGTTTTCGTAAAATTAGAAGCACCAAACACGTCCAATCAAAACTAAACCGCATATTTTATTCGTTTTCCAAATATTTTACTCTTTTTCGATTTTCGAAGTGTGTTTGGAATGCTGTGGTACCAAAGAAGTCGTCGTGACAGCAAAGTGCTCTGAGTACTTGGCGCAAAGTTTATCGAAAAAGTTGAAGTTCCCTTTAAGAAGCATTATATCTTTTTAAGTTCTGAAAGGATTCTTTGATTTGTTAACAAAAACCACACCACGCTGTTGGTCACTGCTAAAATTTTCTGTCGAACGAAATTCGCGAGATCGTCCTAAAAGCAATATGTATCGATTTTATAGAGCTCTTAAAGACATTGTTAAGTAATATAATACTAGATTAAGGCATCTTGGGGCATATGTTCACTGTTTTATGATCGTCTGAATGTCTTAAAGAGGTGTTCCCATTGGATGTCACTTAAGAAACAGATTTCATGTGTCATCCATATTAAGGCCTTAACTTGAAACATAAAGACGTCTACTTGTAGCCGGGCTACAAAAACAAATTACGTAGTCAAAAACCTCTTTCCGTTTTAAAATTGATACCGAAATCTCAGGATTCTCATCCAAATCAAAAAATTTCAAAACACCAGGAAAATTACAATTTTCTAAATTTAACATCAACTCAGAAGACACAAACTCTACTGAACTGATTTTTAGGGCCAAACTTATGCTCAGTGTATTTATATTTTTTTTATTGCAGTTTTTGCGTGAATTTCCGGAGAACCAACGTCGCAAATATAACAAATATTTGGTCAGTGTTGATGAGCTGATATACCAAGAAGTGCGACAGGCTATGAGAATCAGGTTTAGCAAATACTATAGTTTAACAGACACGTGTGAATGACATCAAACTCAGCTTTATTAACAACATAATTATCTTCATCAAGCAACATTTTCATCAATATCATCAAGCATCAACATCTGCACCGTCATGGTTTTCATCATCATCATCATCAGCAACATTTTTTTGGTTTGGCACGTGCGGGCAATAACAACAAAAACAACAAAAGGCAGCAGCCGCAGCGTTAATCATTTGCACCTGTTTTGGCTATAAAGTGAAATAAAGCATAACTTCAGGCGCACTGAAGCATGGTGCTGCCAACATTTTCAAGTAATGCAATGAAACAGCAAACACAGATCCACACACACACACACAGATACTTATGGCATATAGATATATGGCGGACAACAACTTCATTACATTTCATGTCCCATCAAAACTAATCAAGTAAATGAACAAGAATATATAGCCGCTAAACAGATACAGACACACACACACACACACACAGACACTGATACACACTCATCAACCGCAAAAATGAAAGGCACCTGCAGTCACAAACACACATACACACAAAAATACCAGTAACAACAACAGCAACAAATGCCGCGCATTCATGCGTCAATTGCATGTTTCACTTAATGGCACTTTTCGTGATTGCAAGCAGCAGGCTGGAGCAGGAGCTGTAGCTGGGACAAGGTTGCTCGGCTGCTTGTCTGTTTCAGCTCCTGGCTGGCTCTAAAGACTGACTGACTGACAGCACGCAAACGAAATAAGCGCAAAACAAACTTGAACACTAAATTTAATTTTCGCATTACTCATACGCCGTGTAATTCAGTTTAGAGTATTTGTATAAAGAAATGACAGCAACAACTATGCCGGCGACAAGCGCGTCAACCGTGGCAGCCGCAACAACACAGCGCAACACGCCCACAATGACGCCTTTTCCAAGCATGGCAAGGTTAGTGCTACAACAAATCACGGTGCCTGCAACTGCTTCAACAACAACAACAACAACTGCAACAACGCCTCCAACAACAGCAACAACAACAACAACGACAACTGTAGCTGGCAGTAGCAATGGCGGCATTGCCATTGCACCGCTCTTCGAAGTGAAATTGGAGCTGACGGAAACGGAAATACGTTTTTCGCCTGCCTTTGATGCAAGTGTGGAAAATAATTTTCAACAAATTGTCGAGCAGCTGTTGGAGGATATAAAACAGACATGCGACTGCATGCCAAGAATTGTGGCTGACAATGCGCTGTCAGTCGACGAAGAGGTCGACGAGGAGCAGCAGTCGTCCCAGGCCAAACACCTTAACAAAGTCAACAAAAGTGGAGCTGGCAACTTGTTGGCGGCAGTCAAGGCATACAATGAAAAAACGGAATATGCCGGCATGGCTAAAGGTATTCCAGCACGCAGAATATGCAAAAAGAAGTCAAAGCAAATAAAACACAAGCACAAAAAGAAAGATCAAACAAAATATGTCGCATTTTTCACATTTGTTACTCTTCTTTTCCTATCCGCCAACACCCAACAACCACAGTTGATGATTTGGAAATGCTGCGCCATGCCATACGAGACGCCTTGAATGACACGGTGCAGGCGGCACTGGCTTATGCTGCCAAATTCAACGCCTATGCGTTCCTTTGGACGCAGCAAAGTGGCGCCGTGCTTCAAGCCTCCATGCAGACGGTGCGCGAGCAGACAAGTGTCAGTGGATGCGGCTATGCCATCATGGAGTCGTTTAAGAGGGAGGTGAGTGCTACGAGTGTTGCAGCCAAGCTAAACATAACTGCCATGGCGTCATAAGAGTGGTTCTAACGCCACTTTTATACTCTTTAAGTTGTTGCATTGGAATAGTATATGTGTTAGGATAATAATAATAAAATCTGTTCAAGTAATAAAAGTTTTTGTAAAAGTAGTCTTTGCAGTAGTTTGCAGAATCAGCAAGAAGAAAAAAAAATAGATTAATTAAAAAACTTTGCACAAATAAAATTCGGTTTGGTTGAGGATTGTATAACATTTAATTTTTTTATTTTTTTTTTAATTTATATTTTTCTTTTATTTATATGAAAATTATAATATAAACTATAGACTTTTTGAGCCTTAAAAATAAATTGAAAATCAAATGAAAGGCTTTTCTAAAGGAAATTGCAGAAAATTGTTTTTTCGTCTGTCTAAGAGAAGAGTTTGTCTATTGATGCCCAAAAAACTAATTTTTGGGAAGAATTTCAAACTTGTAGGAATTTGAAGAAAATAAGCTTTGATGTGAATAATAGTTTTTTATAATATTTTTTTTTTATATTCGGAACGATTGCAATTAAAAATAATAGTAGGTTTCACTGGAAACTGCCTACTACTTTTATTTTATTAATTATTATCAACAAAATTTACTTATTGTCTAAAGACAGATTGTAAACAAAATATAAAAAAAAAAAAAAATAATAAAATCATAAATATATAGGTATATGTTACATGAAATATAAATTGCTTTTTTTTTAGTTAGTTCCATTTGGGTGGTCATTAAAATTTTTGTGAATAAATTTAAAAAAAATGTAATCGAATTTACTGTTACGTGCATTTTTTTTATCATATTTGTTATATAGTTTTTTAAGACAAATTGTGATCTTTCAGCACAGATGACTTAATATCGAAAAAATTATTCGATCTCAAATCCAATAGACACGATCTTTCTGATCTTTGAGCACAGTTGAGTCAATATATATATAATTTTTTTTAAATATTTGAATTCGACAGTTCCCAAATACCCAAATAAAGTAAGAAAGCTTTTGATTTTTTTTTTGGTTATAACTCAGCGAGTAAACTTGGGAAACTATTCTAGGCACCTCAAGTCACTGAATTTTTTATAAATGTTATTACTAACCAAACGGGAACTTTACTATGTAATTGAATACAAAATACTCATTAATTTTTGGAATAAAATTAAAAAGCTGTAGACTTTTGCTAATATCTAGTTTCGAAACGATTCAATTTGAGCTAGTTCAGTCAAATTGTTACAAACGTCGAATTTTTATTATTATTTACTTAAATTATTGCTGATCTAACTAGATTTCCAAAAATTTATACTGTCTGCACACTAACAACATTTTAATAAACTTGTCATGCTTTTTACTCAATAAAGAGTATATGTACCTACATTCTAAAAAAAAATAAAGCCAAACAAGTCAAGATACAGAAGTGCCAAGCCACACACACATACACACTTACAAAAAAAAAAACAAACATATAGATACACTCATACAAAGGCAGACAGCTGCACTGACTAGCTTGTTGGCTCTTGGCAGGAACGATGGGTCGTTCAATTGGCAACCACACAATTTACGTAGTGTAACCCCTGAGACCAATAACGCTTGATAAATGTCGACCATTTAGGGTCAAATGTGTGGCCGGGCAGTGAAATGGCAAACGCCTGGAGTTTTGCTTCAAAATCGAGTCGAAATGTTGGCAAAAATGTTGGTTGCTGCTGACTTGGTTTACATTTAAATCGCAGGCGTATGCGTAATATTTTCTTTAAACAATTATCAAACGCCCCAAAAAGTGAGCTATAAATTACAATAAGGCGTTAAACACAATCACACACAGTCACAGTTACACAAACAAAATGCATAGCCAAACAAATACAAATAAAGAAAATAAACAAATACCAACAACAAATCATGACGGAAAATGCATGGTGCGGTCAAATAAAATAGGAAAATCACTGGCCGGCATTTTATTTATGAGCGGCCATTGAGGCGGCACTGACGCAGCTGGTGCGTGTTTAATATACGAAAAAGCTTCAATCCCTTTCGACCATTTACAACACTAGCTCACATATTGCCAAAGGTCAAGCATGAATACATTTACATCTGTATAAATATAGTATGGATATTGTAGCTGCGCACACATGTGCACAAAAAATTAACATATAAATTTCGTTTAGTTGCTTAAATCAAGTTGTCAACACATACATATGTATATATATATAAATATATATATATTTCTAACAGATCGAGCGCTATAATGAACTGCACGAGACGATTGACCAATGTGAGAATCGTCATTGCATCAATGGCTGGCTGGCCTTGGACATAAAACCCCTCAAGTATGCTCTGCTTAATCTTACCTGCAAATGGTCGCATCTTTACAAGCAATGGTTACTGCATTACGTGCAGCATACACTTAAGGTAAGCTGGAAACTGGCACAGATAATCAAGTATGGATTTTGTATATGTAATGGCAAACGCAAAAAACGCCTGTACGCAGCAGAACGAAACGCTTCCGAACAAGAACGAACATATAAGCAATAATGGTCCAACATTTTAGTTTCAAACATTTCGAACACAACAGACAGTGATGCCTCACGATTTTGTCGAAAAATATGAGCAGAAACTTAATTTTGGAAGCGAGAAGTATCCTGGGCAGAAAAAATCTTTGTGAAGTACTTTTTGCAAAGTCGTTTATTATTTGCTAAATATTATGCTCTAAAAACAAAAAAAAAAACTATTTAAATTATAAAACGATATATGAAAATTTGCATAAGTAAGTGCCGGAACCAGTACCATGACCACGAGCTGGAAGTTTGACGCGAAATTTATATATATTGCAAAATTTATTTAATTGAAAATACACACACTGTCCTTTCGTGAACTAAGTTGAAGTTCTTGTTCGGAAGTATTTCAGACTGCTGCGTACAGGCCTAAAATAATCGTGTAAATTTCGTTTCCGACTGAATAAAATCTTATGTATGAGTAGATATTTGCAGTAGGGACCAGCGGGGTTAGGGTACTGTTAATTGCGAGGAGTGAAAAAGATAAGGAGTGAAAAAGATAAATAATTATGTTTCGTCTTTTAAATTGCGAGACGAAAATTCTGGCCTTAACTCGTCCTTATATTATCTTATTTTAAACTTAAGTATAACGATACATCGATGTTTTACCAGCAGTTTTGGAAACCATAAGTTTTTTATACCAATAGTATATAGGTAGTCATGAAAAAATTTTTTTTAAGGCCCATACGCTGCATGCAAGAATTCGGCACGAAATGTCAAAACTTCATATAAAAAAAAACACAAAAAAAAGGCAATTTTTTTTTTAGATAAAGTTTTGACATTTCGTGCGGAATTTTTGCATGCTGCGTATGGGCCTTTAATATGTAAAGCGTATTTTTTTCTCATCTTGACAAGTATTTTCGAGTATTTTTTTAATTTTTTATATTATCATGCAGCTTCAAAACGAAACACTTGTTAGCTGTTGAAGCCTTTTCTCACTCGTTAACAAGCATTTGAAAAAAGACCCTTAAAGTTGAATTCCGAAAGCAAGGCATACAACGCGTCGTACAGCGAGGCTTTTTGATTTTTTTGGCAAATCGTACAGACGGTCGTATTGTGTATGGGCCTATTTAAGATCGAATTATTGTTTGACCATCTCGGTCTCGTCAAAACTGAAATTGCCGACGTAAACGATTATGCAACAAATTTAAAACTATCTTAAAACTAGGTTGCACATTTTGCCGCATCGTTTGGGTGCAAACAGCTCGATAAACAGACGTGTCGTACGACACGTTGTATAGTGTATGCCTTGGGGAAGAAAAGCTTAGTGGTTTTATTTATAATAATAATATTTTATTAACTATTGCATTCGACTTAAATTCCTTTCTAAATATAATAGTCTGACGAAATTATGTCAAAATGAGGCACGAGTCTAAGGCACAGCGTCTTGGTCAACAAAATTTTTAATAGAATTCCGCAATCAAAATATAGACATCAACTTGATCCTTGCACAAAAAACTTTTTCGACTAAGCAAATGTCAAGCTACACTTAAAGAATAAAATATCACACAATCTGTATTTAAGGTCTGATGTACGTTGCATAAAGAAATAAGAAAAAACCTTAGAAACTTACTAATTATTAAAACACCTCCAAGGACTTTTTTGATACCCAAACGTAGACTGAGGGTCAAATATTAGTTAACAAATTTTGTTTATATATTGCCTCTAGGAGCTGAATGCGTTTATAGCACGTGGCCATGAGACACTCCAATTGCACATAGCACGCACAGATTTCCGAGCTTTGCTGCGCGTTCTAGCCATCATGGCCGAAATCAAGCAACGTGAGCCCTATGCTGACAATATTTTTAAGCCGCTCAAGGACATCATGTCGCTTTTAAAGACCTACAATGTAGAGTTTGAAATGCAGCTGCTGCGTAGCATTGAACAGCTACCGCTGCAATGGAAACATTTGAAGGACAATGCAGTGGCCAAGCAGGAAGCGCTGCAGGATACGCGTTACCATCAGCAGCAGCGCGTTACTGCGCTTATAGCGCTCCACACCTGCCATCTACAGAGCTACGCAAGGCAGTTCCAGCGAATGCCGGTAAGTTTCCATGGATCCCATGCGGTTTGCCAAGCATCAAACGAGCATGGGCCTACTTGTTGCGGTCAGGGATTCAGAGAAAATCTTTCATTGGCAATGGTTCCGGTTCCAGTCTGAGCTTAAGCGCGTTGAAGCATTTGTGTTAAATTTTTAGGTTTGTTTTGTTACTTTTTAAATTCATTAAATTATCCTGATTTCAAGTACAAATGATTCGAATACAGCCAAATGGAAACTTTAACTAAAAGATTATTTACAACTGACAAAACTAGTCGATTTCCTGCTGTTTGGCCGATTTGCTTTCGGAATGGTGACTTATAGTGGAATATCGTCTGGTATTTTCACATTTTTTTCTTCCATATTTGTTGAACAAAATTTTACTGAATTATTATTATTATTATTGATGAGGACGACAAAGAAATTGATTTAGCCTTGTTCGAATTGCCTGTTTCTGAAAGACCAAAAGTTCTCCTTCACTTGCATTCAGTTTTTTACTCCCAAACTTAGGAAATTACAATAATAAAAGTCACATAGAACTTGAACTTTTTAAATTAAAGAAAAAAAAGCACTTTGAAGTTTTTTGGTGAAAAAAATTAAGTTGATCTGGCTGGTCACATAAGGTGTCCAAATGTCAATTTTGGTTGCCCTAGTCTCTAAGCGTTCAGACGGAAGGGAAGACGAATGTACATGTCTAGATCAATTTTATTTGCCCTCCTGCGTTTGGTATAGATGCGATTCGAAACAACATATTTGAAAGAGGAATTAAAACGAATTGGTATTTTAAGCTGAAACAATTTTTGAAACATTCTTTGATGTTCTTAGATTTTATTTATGCCAATATTTATTTATAATTATTTTAATTATTTTTTTCTGATCGAAATCAAAAAAAGCATGCACAGCACGAAACGAATTTTTGGCATACGTTTAAATACAAATGTGGTTTATGTCTTGCATAAATGGTTCATATATTGCATAAATAAATTTCCCTTGTAATAAGAATAGTCTTATTATAGTCGTGATTCATTTTAATCGGAAAGGGTAAAGCTGTGCTAACAAAGAGTAAGGGAAATATGAGTAGATAGCGACAGCAAAAAATTCAGAATTTGGAGCACGCTAAAACAAAAGCGAACAAAATTTAATTTTTTGCAACCGGATCGAAATAAAAAAAGGTTTAACCAAAAATGTTCGTCATAATTTTCGTGCCGAAATAATAGAAAACTGGAGTTCGATAACTATAGGTTTTGGCTCTTTTGCAGTTCTTCAGCGTACCTTGTCCACATGTGTATGATGCCTGTGATGATGCGTACATACGGTTGCATGACTTTGGCAGAGCCCAACGCCGCTTTGCACGCTGGGCCCAGTTGTTGGATATTGCACCACCCGAGACAGCCACCTTGCAGCTGTGCAGTGGAGAGCTGAAGCGTGTAAAGGTAAGCAAGCAGTTGCATACACAAACTGCAGCATAGCCTCACTGCACAGAGAGAAAAATTTATGAACATTGTGCTTAAATTGTGAAAAACTTTTTCTTAAAAACAGTGCAAGAGCTCAATTGGAATACAATATATTTACTTTACGAAAATTAAAATGTTTTATGATTTTACAATAAAATAAGCTGCAATTATTTAAGCAGCAAGTCAAAATTATTTCAAGTCGAGTCGTCGACTCCATCTATCCACCGTAACCGTGGACGTCCTCGTGCTCGTTTTCCAAAAGGTTCCGCTCTCAGTATTCTTCTGAGGGGATTATCTTCGTCCCTTCGGACAATATGCCCAGCCCATCTTAAGCGTGCTAGTTTTATGAATATTTAAATATTTAAATACTTTTAATATTTTTTCAATTAGTATGAAGTATGTTCTGAAGCCAAGAAGTAAATAGACTAAAAAAAGGAAAATGGGAAGAATCCTCCATTTAAGAAGTAGAGCAACTTTTGATCCTAAATATTCTTGATACTATTGAGAAACTAAAGAATAGAAAGAAAAAATCAAATTTACTTTCTTGATACAAATCGTATATATATTAATTAAATTTTTACCTAGGGTGCGACAGAGGACTTATAGATGATTATTTATACCATAATTCTCAATTAACTCATATTCTGCAGATGCCCTCAAATGGCTTTTAAATTAGAAAAAAAAACTTTCTGGTATTATAAAAACACTGATAAAAATATGAAAAAATGTTTTCATAGTTTCATAGTCTGAAGACTTACTAGATTATCTTACTCTCCCTGATAGATTTGAAGTACTTTGATATTAATATTTTTCTTACCCTTGAAGTTTATTGTTTATATTGTTTGAGCTTATATTATTATTTTTAATAATTCTGACTGTAATTTTTCTCTCTGTGTACTATTCTGCAGCAATTGTGGGACTTTGTGCGCGTCATTGAGTCATGCATTGTTGACTGGCATGCGACACCTTGGCTGCTCATCGATACGGATGACATGGAGCATGAGTGCAAGAAGTTTACGCGCGATCTGCGCACTCTTGACAAATGCATCAGAGATTGGGCCCCATATGTTTACATAGTGAGTGTGCTACGTGAGCTGGTGGCCTCTTTGCATGCCATTGCCGAGCTGCAAAATCCAGCAATTACCGAACGCCATTGGCTGGAGTTGATGCAACTGACAAAGGTAAGCATAATGAGCATTCGTTTGCAGTATAGACAATTGGATGGACATAGTCAATGAGCTGCGCAACTAAGCCATAGCCCCATGGTATATGCTTTCCCACAACAATACGTCATATGCTCAAGGAGTGAGTGTATATGGCTGCAGTGGATACCTGTGGTTCTTATGTGCATCTGTTGCAAACACATTAGCAGGTGATTTGTTTGATTAACAGCATACGGAATTGAGCGCACAGCTATAGACTTTGGCTCGATAGAAATTAGGTCAAGGATATTGTTGATGAGCTCAGATTAGAAGCAGTATGTCGTTTAAGGTTTTTGGAAAATGTTATGTACAAATTTAAGACGATTTTTTTTTTTTTTTGCTATTTTGCTTATGAACTGATATCAAAGTAAATATGTACATTTTTTTCTATTGAAGCAAGTATTTACTTTCCAGCAGAATATGAGTACATAAATATCGTCTCACGCTGAATTTCACAATGAATGGATTTTCCAAAACAAATTTACCTAATGTGACATTAAAGTGCAAAGACTAAAGACTATTGACAAGAACTAAATACTAATGCCTTGAAGTGAAAAAATAACTCGCACAGTACATAAGTACGTGCTTGACGATGTTTAGGTTTCGAGATTTGCGGAAATTGGCTTCTGCACCTCAATTAATACAATGCAAAGATCGCATCTCAGAGAAGATTTAGAATTTAGAAATGCAGAGCAGGAGAGGCATATAAGACGTAGATCGCGGCGCAGCAAACACTTAGAAGTTCGGCGACAAGAGCAAGCTATGATCGCAGCACAGAGAAAACTTAGAGTTCAGCATTGTAGAGCAGGAGAGGGATATAAGGCATACAGCGCGTTGAAGATGTTAGGCGAGAAGAGCAAGTAAGGAGCACTATGCATAAAAGACAGTTCAGAGAAACCTTAGAGTTCAGAGAAACCTTAGAGTTCAGGAATGCAGAGCAGGTGAGTGATACATTGCGTAGATCGCAGAGCAGACACGTTGAAGATGTTAGGCGAGAAGAGCAAGTTGAAGAGCAAGTAAGGAGCACTATGCATAAAAGACAGTTCAGAGAAACCTTAGAGTTCAGAGAAACCTTAGAGTTCAATAATGCAGAACAGGTGAGTGATACATTGCGTAGATCGCAGAGCAGACACGTTGAAGATGTTAGGCGAGAAGAGCAAGTTGTAGAACTGAAGCTGTCAAAGCTCGACTATGTTTAAATAAAACGAGCTCATAAACTCACTTAACAAATGTTTATTTAGTATATTATTTCATTATTAAAACATCTTAATTTACGTTTAACTTTTATTACTTTATTACTTTTTAACTGCGTAACAAATTCGCGTCTTATTACTATTGCTGCTCTCTCAATACTACGCACTGCTGCTTTAGTGCCTTATGTCTTTCCTTACTTTACTAACGCTGCCAACTTCTATACTTAATGGTCAGCTGCTAAGCTGCTAACCGCCATTTCCACATAGATCAGCACGAATACAAAATATTGAAATTAGAATATTAGAAAGGTAAATAGATACAATTAGGCTAGGGCTGATCCAACTTGTAATTTAGTTAAGCAGGCTCGAGATACAATTACAAGGAGTAGCCAACATACAGGCACGCCAGGCAGCTTTTGACGCTTATGTGAACTTAGCCCAGCGAGTAAGTCAATATAGGAGCAATAAGAAAAATCGTATAGCAGAGAGCCGGCGAAATCGTGAACACAATGCAAAGTGTACGGAGAGCTCCACAAAAATAGTTAGATCAGAGTTAAAAAACTTTCATAGAAGAGGTTGTAGAATAGATAAATTGTTTTTCATTTATAGGAAATTGGAATTGATCAATATAAGAAACAATATATGAATTTTAGTGCCCCTCAAGACATAACAGCTCGAACAGAAGCTGCGTTATTTTTGAAAAATGCGCACCAACTGGTAAAGTTTATAGTCTCCGAAATCTAGATGTTCATATAGACGGTCAGACGGACGGACGGACGGACGGACAGACGGACATGGCTCGATCGCTACCCGAGGTTATGATAAGCATTTTGGTACAAGGGACTTGGGCTCTGCCACACCTTTTGTCTACATATATTGCATATATTGAAATATTAAAGATAAATATTGAAAACTTATTAAATTAAAGAGATTTAAGCATTTCTCATGATTAAGTTTGTATTATAATATGACAAGAAATCTGGCTACAAACTTCATATTTTGGTCAGATTTGCCTATTTTTAAGATCATCAAAAATTGTAATGGATATTTGAGTATCATCACGCCATGTCACGCAACGCCTGCTACCAACGGTAATTACAAAAAAAAAAAACCGAGTAACTTCCTTTTATCTGCAAAATTAATTAACATTTTTTCAAATCCACCATTAGACATGCCCAATTCGCTGAAATTTTGCGATTTCGTAATCCAAGTCAAAACCCACATACATTTTTTTTTAACGTAACACCATTGTATTTTTGTTTCATCTTGTCGATAAGACTGATTGTTTTAATTTCAATAGTACATATATACAATTTTGTAAGTATATAAAACGTTTTTACAATTTTTTTTTACTTTTTTATGTCATACTTTGTTGTATTAAGGTATGCCCATATTACAAAATTACAATTTATTAAAACTTTTTCAATTGTTTATTTTTTTTGCAGGTAATTCAGAAATGGCTCAAATTTTCTTGTAATCCAATACTCTTTGCATTTATTTATTTAACTCATCTTAATTTTCTTATGATATAATACACTAACTTATGAATCATCAATTTGAATGGCAATGTTACATATTTCATGTTTTTTAAGAAAAAACAAATAAATTTATTCGTTTTAGCAGATAAATACACTAAAATGTAAGATTTTGTGTTTTTAAGTTTTTAAATTCAATTTTAATAAATGTTTGCTTTTGTTTATGGCCATTAAACTAACGACTTTTTCTCTAATTGCAGCTAACAAGTCAACACAAGTTGGAGCTGCTTGTAAGTACATAACATGTAAACAATATACATTAAATACGCAAAAGCACAAGACAGCTATTCAAAATTTGGAGTTTGGTTGACTGAGCTATAACTAAAAGGATCTGATACAAATATTAAATCATATAAGCTTATAAATAGCACAGCTGCTTGGCATTGTGATTATATGTGTGTTGCCTATCGCCTATCGATTGGCTTCTGTGGCTTAATGCTGGCCTCATTATATAGGTACAAGTATATACATACACTTATATATTATCGTATATGTAGACTATTATAATGTATTGAAATGCTGAGAATAATAGACAAAAGGGAAGTAAATGTACATATAACTATCTGGTTGCTGATTTGGCTCTCGAATTTGATAACTGATGCAGCTTGTCCAGTGTAATTCAAATGGATGATGGCAGAGAGACGCAGATAATTAATACGTATACGTCATGTTTGCCTAGGCAAACGGGTGGCTGAGCCTTAAGCATTGAATATCGAATGCTAGCACACAACTGACACCAGACAACATATTTTGGAAAATTAATTAACACATTAATGATTCAGAATCAGTCAACTGGAGTTTTGACAGCAGACTACTTGAATGGTTTCCTCTTAAAATTTTTAATTAATTTTTGCCTTGTGTATATCATAGACAGTGCGAGTTGAGTTATTTAAATGCGCAGATTATATAGCACTACAATTTCATGCCTAGTGTAACAGTTACAGCGTCTTACTCAAAGATACATACATATACACAAATATAACAATAGCTGACAAATAATATGGCAATTTAATTAAGATGAATCCTTACAGGCTCTGTATATGTGGAGGCTATTGTAGTAGCCTAATTAGAGCCTTACTCGTTAAGACACAGTCATACACTGCGTATGCTTAATATTTGCTAATCGCTCCCTTAGCTCTCATACAAGTCCAACACTTGCACAACACTGGCTCAACTGCTCAGTCTGCAGCTGCAACAACACGAGGAGGACATTAAGAATACTGTGGACCGGGCCATTAAAGAGAACACCGTAACAAAGGTACTCGACGAGATTAGGGCCACCTGGGCACACTTGGAATTTGAGCTGGAACCACATCAAAGTCGACCACACATTAAACTGCTTAAGGTTTCGGAGGAACTCATCGAGACACTTGATGACAACCAAATGCAGTTGCAGAACATATCCACCTCCAAGCACATTGAATATTTGCTGGACAAGCTCACCCATTGGCAGCGTGTGCTCAGCGGCATAGACACGCTCATAGGCAACTGGTTTGAGGTTCAGCGCAAGTGGATCTATTTAGAGTGCATCTTTATTGGCTCCGCGGACATACGCGCTCAGCTGCCAGCTGATGCAGCCAATTTTGAGCGCATTGATGAGGATTTCATTAGTCTCTTGGGCCGTGTTGCTAATGTGCGAATTGTCATGCAGGTTGTGCTGCGGCATGCCGATGTGCTGCCACAGTTGTTGCAGCTACAGCAGCGGCTAGCCATCTGCGAGAAGGCACTAAATGATTACCTGGAAACGAAACGCTTGGCTTTCCCAAGATTTTATTTTATATCGGCTGCCGATCTGCTTGACATACTCTCGAATGGCAATCAGCCACAGGTCATAGACCGACATCTCATCAAGCTATTCGACTCCATTCTGCGTCTGGAGTTTGAGACAAATACTACAAATGCCATTGGCATGCATTCCAAGGAGAATGATGAGTATGTTCGCTTTGTTTCCCCTGCGGCCAGTGCTGAGCCCGCACACATTGACTGCAGCGGACGTGTCGAGCTTTGGCTACTTGGCGTTATACAACAAATGCGCACCACGTTGCATGAACTATTTCGCTTGGCCTTGCGCGCTTTTGGCGAGAAGACACGCGATCTTTGGCTTTATGATTGGCCCGCACAGGTGGCGCTCTCCTGCAGTCAAATCAACTGGACCGCGGATGTTAATCGCGCCTTTGCCTGGATGGAGGAAGGCTATGAGGGCGCCATGAAGGAGCTGCACAAGCGGCAGATAGCACAACTGAATGCCTTGATTAATTTACTGCTGGGTGAGCTGTCTGCAGGTGATCGCCAAAAGATCATGACCATTTGCACCATTGATGTGCACTCGCGTGATGTGGTGGGCAAGGTTATTGCGGCCAAGATAGATAACTCGCTGGCATTTCAGTGGCAAAGTCAGCTGCGGCATCGCTGGGATGATGGACAAATGGGCAGTTCCAGTGGTGGCGTGGTTGCAACTTCCGACGGTGATGAGGATTGCTACGCCAACATTTGTGATGCTGAGTTTCGCTATGCCTATGAGTACTTGGGCAACACATCACGTCTGGTTATTACACCCTTGACGGATCGCTGTTACATAACGCTGACTCAGGTAATGTACACTACAAAATCCAATTACGTCCTTAGGAAATCATATTACATTAACACTATTTCACCAAAAAATAGTTATTATCAACAATAATACTACATATCACTTCCAAGCAAATCTTTGACTAAATGTCTGGCATTGCGAAATGTTTTTGAAGCACAACAAAGGTAGCCAGATTTAAGACTTTAAAGTGGCATTGGATTAGTAAAACCAATTGTAGCAAATGTATCTAAAGCTAGCATACCTAAGGTCCTCTTTGGCAGCATATTGTTTAGGTCCATTAAACCAAAGACTATAGGGAAACTTATATATAAAATTATGGGTATTGTATATAATAGTAAACGGCTTTGTAAAAAATATTTCGTTTCTAAAAAATGTTCCTACCATCTCGTAATAATATACTTGCACATAAATTTTGCCTCTGGCGGCAACATAGAACAGCTGTTATTACTGCTGGCGCCATCTAGTGAACTTCGTGGCGTCATCTTACGTAAAGCATCAATAAAATCATAGGATAAGACTGGTTTGTTTCTTTATCTGCGTCCACTTTCCGTACGCTTTTAGATATGGATTTTGGCGACTATTTTTATACCCTGTACATATAGGTACAAGGGGTATACTAGATTTATGTGGGGCAGCCCCCAAGTCCTTTATCTCTCCAAAATGCATGAATGAACACCTAGGTTTCGGACACTGTAAGAGCTAGAAACACAAAACTTTGCCAGCTGGTGCGCAACGTCCCTTTAGAAGACTAAATTGGTTGAACTATATCAATATCTTACCCCGTTCCACCCTAGTAGCATTTCGAGGTTTTACAGATGTATGCGTCATTGTTATTTGCATCTTTATATCAAGAATCGGACAAATACAGCAAAAACAACGCAGAGCCAATGTTTTGAATACGCTTAGGACCCTAAACATTTGAATGTAAATTTGGACGGGGTATGTCGGGTCGAAGTCTCTACGGATAGCATTTTCTTATCCAACCGACCTTCAACTTGGCACTTGTGCTCTTTTTCACCCAAGTCATTCTATAAAGCATAGTACGTAAAAACTGGCAGATTTTTCCTTTTAAAACTTGTATGGCTCCTGGCAATGAAAATCAAGGGCAAAACGCTTTCTCTTTCATATTTTCCCAGCTCGTTTCTTGTCAAGGCTCTCGGTAAAGACATTAGTAGCGGAAATCCATTGCACAGAATAAAACTAATAGCATTTGAATAATTAAAAGGCTTGGCCATTGATGCAAACACACACACACAATAACACACACAAAAACACTTCCAAAAACCCACACAGACATGTGTTTTAATACATGTGAGTGCCTCAAATAACCGGAAATTCGATAAAAGTAATTTGTGCGCTTTCAGCGTGCAATTTTGAGTGTTGTTTGGCATCCCATTTTTATTTTTTTTCTGTCCATTGTACCTTCTCCACCCGCTCATATTTCATGCACGAATGCATTACCAGATAGGCTTCTGGCTCCTGCCTGCTGGCATTTTAATTATGACACCTGTGGTGCCTTTTAAGCCTCCATCACTCTGTCCAACTGTAGACTACAATGTGCGTACAGTTCAATTAAAAGTGTAATATAATACAAAGCCAACCATCAATTTGTCGCACACCCTGAAAACAGTTTCCACTGTTTTTTTTTTTTTTTGTCCTTTCGTTGGAATATATTTTCCGTGCCGTTGTGAAAAACGCCTTCACGCTCAACTTATGCGTTACTTTTGTCCGCGGTTTGTAAATTAAATAACTCGTTAGTGCAAAAATAATGCCGCTTGTAATTTACATATGCCGCTCTTTTTTCTTACACTATCAACGTAGTCACTGCATCTGGTTATGGGTGGAGCACCCGCTGGACCAGCAGGCACTGGTAAAACGGAAACCACTAAGGACCTGGGTCGCGCACTGGGCGTAATGGTTTATGTCTTCAACTGTTCGGAGCAAATGGACTACAAATCTTGTGGCAACATTTACAAAGGGCTAGCACAGACGGGCGCTTGGGGTTGCTTTGACGAGTTCAATCGCATCTGTGTGGAGGTGCTGTCCGTGGTCGCCGTTCAGGTGAAGACCATACAGGAGGCGATAAAGGTGTGTTGTGCTCTGTTGCTCTGTTCTCTTCTATGTGTTTGTACGGTTGCAAATTGATTTTACCTTGCTGTACTTTCTCTTCCATGTTGCACATTGATTACTTTTCTACCACCATGGTACCTTGTTTGCTGTTCTGTGGCTTGCTGTGCCATGTTGCTTGCTCCTGCTGCTGCTGCTGCTGCTGTTTACAGATGCATAAAACCCAATTTATCTTTATGGGCGAGCGCATTTCGTTGGAGCCATCGGTTGGCATTTTTATCACCATGAATCCCGGCTATGCCGGCCGCACGGAGCTGCCGGAAAACCTGAAAACATTGTTTCGACCATGCGCCATGATTGTGCCGGACTTTGCTTTGATTTGTGAGATTATGTTAATGGCCGAAGGCTTCCAGGATGCACGTCTGCTGGCACGCAAATTTATAACACTGTACACGCTGTGCAAGGAGTTGCTCTCGAAACAGGATCACTATGACTGGGGCTTGCGTGCGATTAAGTCTGTGCTGGTTGTCGCAGGTACACTCAAGCGCGATGACCACAGCCGGCCAGAGGATCAGGTGTTAATGCGTGCGCTGCGTGACTTTAACATACCAAAGATAGTCACCGAGGATGTGCCAATATTTATGGGGCTAATTGGTGACCTATTTCCAGCGCTGGATGTGCCACGCAAACGCGTCTTTGAATTTGAGAAAACCATACGACGTGCGGTTAATGAGATTAAGCTGCAGCCGGAGGAGAGCTTTCTTATGAAGGTAGTGCAGTTGCAGGAACTGCTCGATGTGCGCCACTCTGTTTTTATTGTGGGCAATGCGGGCACTGGCAAGACCAAGATTTGGGAAACGCTGCGCGAAACTTATCGCATGCAGAAACTAAGACCTGTCTGTCATGTACTCAATCCCAAGGCACTGTCCAATGATGAGCTATTTGGCATTGTTAATCCAACTACGCGTGAGTGGAAGGATGGCCTATTTTCGTCCATTATGCGCGAGCAGGCAAACATGCCACCAGGTAATCCAAAATGGATAGTGTTGGACGGCGACATTGATCCCATGTGGATTGAGAGTCTTAACACATTGATGGATGATAATAAGATACTGACACTAGCCAGTAATGAGCGAATTTCATTGAAACGTGAAATGCGACTGCTCTTTGAGGTGGGTCATCTGAAGGCTGCGACACCGGCTACGGTTTCTCGTGCGGGCATTTTGTATATTAATCCACAGGATCTGGGCTGGTCGCCGTAAGTAAAATAAACTATATTCATTGGAATACATATGTATGTAGGTATATCAAGCCTTACAGTAATGATCAGAATATCAGAGATTATGAATAGCCTTATTTTTTTTTCCAATTAGTTTCTCTGTACACTTTAAAGTTGAGTCGCCCTTTGACTTGCATCTTTGCTCCTTTAAAAGCTTTCCTTCATTTTCTTTAAAATCATTGTAAAAGCCAGGTCATTTAATATGCATCCTTTATTTTCACCCCCCATATTATTCCTGCATCACCACGTTTGCTACTCTACTTGCATTACCTCTGTACATGTTTTTTTTCTCATTATACCATTTTCTTTCACGTACACTTCTTTGACTTTCTATATACCCTGTAGCTATGTCTCTTCCTGGCTGGAAACACGCGTCGACATGATCGAGCGCGGTATACTTACGACGCTTTTTGAAAAGTACTTTCCCAGCCTTATGCAACACCACCGTGAGTTTCGGCGAATCACTCCGGTCACCGACATGGCCATGATTCAAATGACCTGTCATTTACTGGAGTGTCTACTCGATGGTGAGAACTCAAGCGAGGCACGTGGTGCTACCACCACTGCACTTAATCCGCATAGCCTACATCATGGTGAACATTCGCACGAGTCTGCTGAAATTGCGCTCGAAACCATATTCGTTTACGCCACTGTTTGGAGCTTTGGCTCAGCTTTGCATCAGGATACCATTATCGATTGGCATCGTGAATTTCACAAATGGTGGACAGCTGAGTTCAAAGACGTCAAGCTGCCAAACCAGGGCACCATATTCGACTATCATCTAAACGTGCACACTCTTAAGTTTCAACGTTGGACAGAGCTGGCCGCTTTAGAACAGGTGGAGAATATCATCGATCCAGAGCTGCCATTGCAGGTGCGTATGCGTATAACCCACTTCAGTACATCAACCATACCAACCAGCTGTCAGCAAAACAAGCTAGAACTAACTAAGCCTCTTGTACATAGAACGTGCTCATTTCAACTGCAGAGACCATACGCCTGGTATACTTCCTCAAGTTGCTTATCGACCGTAACCTGGCCTGCATGTTAGTGGGCAACTCCGGTTGCGGCAAGGGAGCCATCTTTCGTGAACTCTTCAGCAAATATGCCAGCGCCCAGGAACTGCTTGAAATTGCTGTGACATCTGTCAGCACCAATGCCACAATGCCTGGCATGGCTGACCTAGCAGCCAGCAAGCCCCTGAACTCAGCAGCAGGCGTTGCCATGGTAGCCATGGGTGGCAGCATGCAACGCAAGTCGTCGTCGTCAACACCACAAATGACCGCAGTCCAAACGATTCACTTTAACTACTATACTACTTCGGAAATATTCCAGAAAATGCTGGACCGCCCGCTGGAGAAAAAGTCGGGACGCTGTTATGCGCCCAGCGGGCCAAAGCGTCGCCTTATCTATTTTGTCAACGACCTAAACATGCCAGAGGTGGATGCTTATGGCACCGTGCAACCGCACACCATCATGCGTCAGTTCATGGATTACAGGCAATGGTAGGTCCGTACGTGAGTACATGTAAAATTAGTTACGCCACGGTGGTAATTACTTACATTATGTAGGTATGATAGACAGCGTTTACAGCTGAAGGATATACGGCACTGTCAGTTTGCGGCTTGCATGAATCCTACGGCCGGCTCCTTTACCATAGATCCGCGTCTGCAGCGACATTTTTGCGTCTTCTCTGTTGCGCCACCTGCGGAGGAAACTTTACACTTTATCTTCAGCAGCATTTTAAACAGTCATCTGGAGCAGCCGACCCAGGGTTTTAGCAAGGAAATACGTTCCATAGGTAATCTTTTGGTGCAAGTGGGCATAGCTTTGCATCGTCGTGTGGAATACGCTTTTCTGCCCACTGCAGTCAAGTTTCATTACATCTTTAATCTACGCGACCTGACCAATATCTATCAGGGTTTGATGAACAGCGTGGGTGCTCCAGCATCAGCAGGTGCTGTAGTAAGCTCTTACAGTGGCACGGTCTGCAGCAAACCTGCGGAGCTCATGAGACTCTATGTGCATGAGGCTTTTCGCGTTTATCATGATCGCCTAGTGGATCAGTATGATATCAAGTCTTTCAAGTCCTCCATACGTGATATCTTCAAAAAAGATTTCGAGGACTTTGATGAGGATTTCGTTTTCGCCGAACCCTTAATCTACAGTCATTTCGCGCAATCTTTGGTGGATCAAAAGTATATGCCGCTGAAGAACTGGGAAACCTTGTATCAGCTGCTGCTGGAGGCTCAGTCTAGTTATAATGAGGTGGTGGGTTACATGAATCTGGTTCTATTCGAGGATGCTATGATACATGTGTGTCGGTAGGTTAAACAAGCATAGTACTAACTTCTTAAATTAAATCCTGCTTGTAAAACACAGCATCAATCGCATTTTGGAGAGTCCACGTGGTAATGCCCTGCTCATAGGCGTTGGTGGTTCCGGCAAACAAACTCTAGCGCGTCTGGCTGCTTTTATATCCTCACTGAACGTATATCAAATACAAATTAAACGTGGTTTTAGCCTGCTGGATATGAAGGAGGAAATTGGCGGTTTGTATATGAAAGTGGGTCTTAAAAACATGGCCTCCGTTTTTCTTATATCCGATGCGCAAATACCCGATGAGTCTATACTCATGCTCATAAATGACTTGTTGGCCTCTGGCGAGATACCTGAGCTCTTCAATGACGACCAACTAGAAACCATCATCAATGGCATACGCAATGAAGTTAAGCAAAGTGGCACGCTGGATACCAAGGAGAACTGCTGGCGCTACTTTGTGGAAAAGGTGCGCCGCCTTTTAAAGGTAGTGCTGTGCTTTTCACCAGTTGGCCAAACTTTACGTATTAGAGCGCGAAAATTTCCAGCAATTATAAGCCGTACAGCCATAGATTGGTTTCATGAATGGCCCAAGAGTGCACTTGAGTCCGTCTCGCAAAAGTTTCTTAACGAAATCAGTCATATTTTAACGGTCAGTATGCGCTTGACACATATATAAACCAGGTCAAAAAAATGATACACCTGTCAAACTGACAAACTATATTTCCACAGCCCCAACTTATACCGTCCATTGGTTGTTTTATGGCCTATGTACATGGTACAGTGAATCAGATATCAAAAATTTATTTGCAAAACGAAAAGCGCTACAACTACACCACACCAAAAACTTTTCTCGAATACATTTTTCTCTACCGCAAACTGTTTGTGGATAAAAACAGTGAGTTCGCTCAACGCATATTCCGGCTCCAAAGCGGCATGGCCAAGCTTGCGGAGTGCGCCCGTCAGGTGGACACACTAAAGGTGAGTAACGTGCAACGGGTCTTATAAAAATAATAAAATAAAAAGGGTACTATAAAAAAATATAAAAAATAAACTCCCTCCCACATGCAAATAAAATGCATGTGGCGGCAGTTCATATATAAAAATATATATAAGTAGTAGCTTTATACATATATATGCATATATTGTATATATGCTGTGAAGTATATAAAACCGGAGCACCGACTGTGCGCCCGTTTTTTTAACCGGGCGACGCGGCTGGCATTCAATTAGTGCGCTTAATTGAATTGTTGTTGCTGCAAATCTGCTGCACATTTGCGACTGTGAGTGAGTGAGTGTGAAAGCAAGTGACAGATGCACTGACAAAAATAACGAGAACTTCGTTAATTAAATTCATAAGTTACAAATTAACATTTAGTGTAATTTATTTTTCTAAAGATACTTGGATTAATTAGCCGTGCTCCGAAAAACGAAAAAACCAAAACGAACAATTTTATTCGGATTCGTTTTTGCGTACTTTGGAAAACGATTTTTTTGTCGATATTGCCCTTTTTATTTTCGATAAATTCGTATATTTCCCTTATTTTTCCGATAAATTCTCATGTTGTGTTGGCGCGAAATTTTTTTTTTTATACAAAACAGCTGACATTGTTGCCGCAGCTCTGCACCTTTTTATTACTATATGATGTTTACATTTTATTTTGATTAAAATATTGCTAGTACTTTATTATTCAATCTTTTAAATAAAATTACAAAAAAATATTACTTTAGCAACAATATTAATTGATATTAAACACCACTTAGCTCTTTCTGTTACAAGGGAAATGTTTTTCGTGAAAAGTCCCATACGCAGTTCGAAAATTTACGCGGGAATCCTGTCGCACCAATCGGTCATGTGTTCGTGTATGATACGCGCACATACCCAAACACAAAAATAATTAGTTTTAGGTTATGCATGCTCCGCCCTATGCTCTTACTAAGAGCGGCGTCTTTACTTTATATATCCCATATATGTATTGTAACTACACCAAGGAACTAATAATAATAATATGCTATTTTTGGTTGTCAAAAAAAAAAATATTTAAAAATAATTAATCAGTAATATCTAAACAAACATTCGGTTTCAAAACGAATCCGGAGCACGGCCGATGCCGGCGTTTTTTTTTTTTTGTAATAACTACCTGCCACAATTTAAGCTCGGTTTGCAGTTCTAAAATTCACAACCTTAAAAGAACTGCAAATTAATTTCATCCGTAATGTCCAAATTTTGTTTTTTTTATAGCTTAAATATATTTTTTTAATGTCGGGGTCATATGATATAGCTTCCATATGGGTGTTTCAGAAGACCTCGAAAAAACAAATTTTTAGACTGATAATTCGTTTGTTTTTTTTTAAAGATTTCGTTCCCAAATTTGGCATACGAAAGTTTCTTAGAGTGCCCAAGTACTGTACCAAATTGAAATCCCCAAATTTAACCCCCAAATAGTTTGATACATGTACTAACTAACTAATAAACAAAAAAATGTTGACATTTTTTCTAAGCCACCTTGTCCAAAACTTATAGTGCCAGTTACAAATATAATTTGTCTTACTAAAAAAAAAAAAAAAAAAAAAAACTCTTTCAGCAAAAAGTTTTCCGGTTCGAAGTTCGATTCAAGCTACAAACTAAAAGCCGGATTTAGTTCTTTACAAAATTATAAAATTTTAAAACAAGTCACCCCCAGCATTTCAAATAGAAATATGGTCATGTTTAGTCCAATTTTTCTCAGTGTATAGAAAAATATAGCGCAAGAGATACAAAGTAAGGATGTACCTTGCGAGGCAATTCTTTGAATTTTTTAGCGTTTTGTTCGAGCACCGCTTGGTTATCCGTTGCGCACATTCATTGTAGCCATATAAAAAAGTTCGTTTGGTAAAAAGGAAACAAAATGTTATTAAAGCTAATTGAATTAAATTGAATTCGTTTGTATTGAACAAAAGTCGTTTCAGTTTCATGTGCGTATACGCAATTGCTGTGCGTATTTTTATGGGTACCACTGTGTCTGAGTATGTGCACACAATTTGTGAGAAACTTGCACCGTGTAAATATTGAGGCAGCGTGCCTCGGCTTTAATTATCTTGCCAACAAAGTTTTTAAGTTACTTTGAGTTTTTCTTTCGTTTTCAACGCACGCGCTGCCATTTTTAATTGGAGTTTTTTTTTTCTCCACATCATAGCTCTACTTTTTGCTATATGTGGTTTATACTATACATTAACTCTTGCAACCTTATAGCATCAACTGGCCATACAAGAGGTGCAACTGGCAGCCAAAAACGCTGCCGCTGACAAACTAATTGTCATTGTAAGTGCTGAGAGTGAGAAAGTTAAACGCGAGCGTTATATTGCATCCGAGGAGGAGAAGCGAGTGCGCATCATCGAGGAGGATGTATCTATTAAGACCAAGATGTGTGAGGAGGATTTGCGGCAGGCAGAGCCTGCCCTAGTGGCCGCCCAGGCAGCACTAAATACCTTGAATAAGAATAATTTAACCGAACTCAAATCCTTTGGCTCACCACCCAAGGCAGTGATTAATGTATGCGCGGCTGTAATGGTTCTACTGGCCACCAATGGTAAAATACCACGTGATCGCAGCTGGAAGGCAGCCAAGTTGACGATGGTGCGTGTGGATCAGTTTCTTAACGATTTGCTAAACTACAACAAGGATAATATACATCCCAATATTATTGAAACGCTGCAGGAGTATCTTAAGGTGAGCAAAATCAGCAAAATCAAAACAACAAACGACATTTAAGCACAAATTTATTATTTCTCTGAAAGTTTTTCATTATCGTTTTGCAATGTACTTAGTCGTCATCCTTAAAAGCAAAAACCAATATGAATAAGTGGGCCGCTTGAAGTTAGGACTTTCCAACTACTGTAGATTCTTTAGTCTCCCGAACTGGGAACAGCTGTGTCTTCAAAAACTTGCAAGCTATTTCATAAACCTATTTGTCGCTATAATGATGCTCATTAAAGGCGATACTGAAACTTTTCTAAGCGATATCCGCATCATTCACGGAATTTATTAATGTTAAATAATTAATCTTTCAAATTTAAAAAATGCCTCAAAAGCTTGGCTTTTCAGCGAAATTTTAGAAAATTTGGTGCTGTTATTTTTAGACCCCGCAATGTTTTTTCGTAGAAAATACGAGTTTCCTTTCACTAAATTCCAGAAAATGATTAAATTAGTGGTGACTAAAAAATACTTAGGTGGCACACGTTTCCATTCGTGTGTTCTAAAAAAGTTGTCCTTAAATTTTATGTAATGTACGTTAACTAAAATTTAATGTGTTATTTTAATATTTAATTTACAATACTTTGTACAGATTTGTTTAGTTTTGATACAAAGAAGGAAGAAAATAAATCGTTTAATACACATTCTATGTTCACAAAATGTCAGCAATCAGCAATTTTGTTAAGGCTTACTTAAGTGCCCAAAGCGTAAAACAAAATAATTTAGCTTTTAATTATTAAAAGACGACAGCAATTACAATGTAGATGTTTTAATTGCATATGATTCATAAACAAAAATGTCAATTGTTGTTTTTTAATCTCTCCGTAGGCCCTTATTAAAGAGTGTTAAGAAAATGTTTATGTATAATCTAAAAAAAGGGTTTAATTTTAAGGCTCAATATTAAAAAGTAACATTTCTCAGTAAAGGCTTTTTCAATTAATTTTTATTAATTTAATTAATTGTTATTTAAACCGAAATCTGGGTATCATACAATACAAATTGTTCACTTACCTGCAAAAACTTTATTATGTTTGACATGGTTTTATGGTTTTATTAGCAAAATGCAAACTGATGTCATTTATACTGACTTCAGTAAGGCATTTGACTCAGTAAACCATAGCCTTCTTCTAGTTAAACTGTCTCGCTTAGGATTTCTGCCTTGTCTTTTAAAGTGGATCTCATCCTATTTAACTAATCGTGTGCAGAAGGTAGTTTTTAAAGGCTGCGAATCTAAAGTAATTAATGTCACGTCAGGGGTACCCCAAGGCAGTCATCTAGGTCCCCTACTTTTTATCTTATTCATTAATGATCTTCCACAAGTTATCCGGTCTTCTCGCATTCTTATGTATGCGGATGATGTAAAACTTTGTTTGTCCTACTCCCACAATGATAATTATATGTATTCACATCTTCAGCACGATTTCGATACCTTGCAATATTGGTGTAATGTCAACCAACTTTTTCTAAACAAGACGAAATGTAAAATTTTGACATTTTACCGTTCTGTTCCTCATTTGGCTGCTTACTCTATAGACTCCTCTACCTTGGATCGTATCCGGAGTGTTTTAGACCTTGGCATACTGTTTGACCATAAACTCAAATTTAACGATCATATTTGCAATATTGTAAATAAAGCTAGAGGTGTTCTTGCTTTTATTAAGCGTTGGTCTAAAGAGTTTAACGACCCTTACACAACCAAACTTCTTTATATTTCTCTCGTCCGTCCAATTTTGGAATATTGTTCCTGCATTTGGAGCCCTCAATACCACCTTTATCAGGACAGGATTGAGTCTGTTCAAAAGCAATTCCTCCTTTTCGCACTTCGCGGCTTAAATTGGGATCCACTTATCCGGCTGCCTCCATATTCCGACAGACTTCGCCTTATAAAGCTGCCCTCCTTAAAAAACCGTAGAACATGCCACGGTGTACTCTTCTTGCATAAGTTATTACTCGGCCTTATTGACTCTACTGAACTTCTTAATAAAGTTAATTTTGTTGTACCTGCCAGAGTAACTCGTAATTTTCGTCCCTTAGCCTTGCAACTTTGTAGATCAAATTTTGCTCTGCATGATCCTTTCCGAGTTCTATGCTCTAATTACAATAGCCTTTTTAATTTCCTCTCTTTTGAACGGTCTATTCCATCTATCACGTGCTCTATCCTAAGTCATCTTGACTTGCCTCTTCGAGCATCCATGACCAATCCTGTATTATGAGGCACTTGTTTCGTCATTGATGCTCTTTTGGCTTTTTTTTTATATATTTAATGTTTAAATTTTATTTGAACTTCCTTTTTTCACTTGGTTATTGTAAATCCAAGTCTCTGGCCAGTTTTGGATGTGAGTCGGTGCATATCGCTAAAAAGTTCACCCACCGGGCTGGCGACGCGGATTAGTTTATATCTATCTATTTTCCTCGTTTAATTTTAAATATTTCTTTTAAACTTTTCTTATAATTTAAGGCCAACTGCACTTTGTTGTACCCCATTTAAATCAATCAAAAAAAAAAATAAATAAATCAATATGAATTGTAAAATTTAATATTTATATTTTAAATTTATTTATTAGTTATTACTCATTAGAGTTTAACTATTTCTCCTGTTAAATTCTAATTTCCAAAACATTTACTTATTGAAAAAAATAATATTTATTTATTATTTTCGCACTACTTTCGCAAAAATAGTAAAAAACGCACTGCTTACACTTAAATTAAAAACAAAACAAAAGATACGAATGCATTCTTTTAAGATTTAAATGCAATACAATGCTCAAATTTGCCGAACCACTAAAAAAAAAGAGAAAAATAGCATGCTGCCCTTCCTCATGCGAGGGCTGCAAGAAAAGTAAGCGGCTTAGCCAAGAACAACGTAAATGACCACTAGGTTTGTTTTTGGTTTTTGTAAACAATAGATGTTGATAGAGAACAGCTTTTGCAAATTGGACAAAAAAAAAGTAAACTTCATAAGATAATTCGATTTCTGATTTTTAACCGAAAATTAATGGTAATATCAAAAACATAAGGACTCTGAATTTAGGCGCAGAAAAATAAATATTTTTGTTCGCCCTGGCTGGCCAAGATACGCCACAACTCGATTACAAAATCGATGGAATGATCTGAGACGATTGAAGCTGGGTGAGATAGCTGAGGTCATAGTCATCTCACGGAACCGAGTGTAAAACATAGTACATTAATGTATGGATATAAGGAAACTGTCTGCTGTTTAAATGCCGCAATTTATGACAGTTGGCTTAAAACGTTATCGCGTAGCCATTTTAAAGAAATATTTGATGCTGGTAATACTAATAAGGAGAAAGAAGAAGATGGCAACTTTTTGGCAACTAAGTAATGTTGGCATGTTCTTGGAATAATTCATATAAATAAGCTTGAACAAGGCTAAACAATATTTTTGAAGTATTTTTTAGAGCCATTGGATCGATTCTTTGCAAGAATGACTCTTTCTAACAAGAAAAAACACAGTTATGGCAATATTGTGTGAATTGCGCGTACACTTTGGAAATTTTTGGGTGCCTGTGATTAGAAAAAATTTTTCAATAATTGAAAACATGCATTTCTCGAGAATAATTTTTTTAATTAATTAATTATTTTACGATATATAAAAATCGTGAAAATTTGTGTGTTAAGTATTTATATTGAACAATTATATTTTTCAAAAACTGGTCACTTTTTTGCAAGGCCGCTTATTTATCAGTCTACCCTCGTATGAGCTTGCGCATGTCTTTACGCACACAAAAAAAACAAAAAAAAATTTAAATATATTTACGCGCGCACCTTTTCACACCAACGCGCTAATAATTAGCAATTCCGATCTGCTTTTCTTTTCGCACTTTTTAGTGACAATTTTAATGCGTACTTTATTAATTTTAACTATTTAACTAATTTTTACTATTTAAATAATTTTGAATACCTAGCAACTAATGTTAAGTGTTGCTAACAATCCACTTAAATGTTTTACATATTTTAATGTTTTTTTCTAATGCTTAAACGTATTAATTATCGACAAAACGGCAGTGCGCCACCAAGTCCGTGGCGTAATATATTTTTTTTCATTCTCTTTCTTCCTATTCTTCAGCTGGAAGGGGCATTTGCTCAGTTTCTTATAAGATTCATGATTTTGCCATGTGACCTTAGAAGCAGAGCGCTTGTCTGGCAACGCTAGAAAAAGAAAGTGCTAAAAAGTGGGGCTAAAAAAAAGTGTGCATTAATTTATCTGCACTTTGCAATAAGGCTAAATGTTAAAGATAATACAAAAAATTATAAAACATTTTTTAAAATTAAAAAGCATATTAAATGATAAAAATTGATATCGGGGGCTCTGTTCCAGTAATTAATTTATATATTTATTTATTAACAGCTGCTACCAAATTAAAATTATAGTAGGAGCAACGATTGAATATATAGTATAGATGGTATATTTGAGGCCTAATACTAAAACATTATATAAGGTTGCTTTTAAATTAAAAAAAAAAGATGGCGTACGTTAAAGTCGGGCGCGGACGACTTTGGGATACCCTGTACGACTGCTTGCAATAAAATCCAGTAAATTACCTAAGAATACCAAAAGACATTCGATTGCCACATTAGATTACGATACCTTCATAAACAACCAAAAACAGACGAATTTTTAACCAAAAATGTTTTTTTGACTGATCGTTCCTATGGGAGGTATAGGGTATAGTCAACCGATTTGGATCAAATTTGCTGCAGTGCTTGGGTACTCTAAAAAACTTCTGAATGCCAAATTTGGTTATAATATTTTCACAAACAAACGAAACACAACGAATTTTGTACAAAAAACGATTTTTTGACCGATTGGTCCTATGGGAGCTATATGATATAGTCAACCGATTTTGATAAAATTTGGTACAGTGCTGGGGTTTTCTAAAAAACTTCCGATTGCCAAATTTGGTTATGATATCTTCATAAACAAACGAATTATCCATCTAAAACTTTTGCTTTTTTTCGAGGTCCTCTGAAACACCCCTATGGGAGCTATATAATGTAGTCCCGATATCAAAAAAATAAAATAAACTTGTCTCCTATGGATTAATAAGGGATCTTATCTGAAAGTTTGGTTGCTCTAGCTCTTACCATCTCTGAGATCTAGGCGTTCATACGGACAGACGGACATGGGTATATCGACTTCTCTAGTCACTCTGATCATACTTTAGGTAACTTTGGGAGGTCTCCGACTTCTCCTTCTGTACGTTACATACATTTTCGGCTTGCATAAACACAATATACCCTTTGTACCATACGGTACAGGGTATAAACATTATTGTGTGGATAATCGTACCCTTTTTCTCGAAAAATACTCCTGCATATTCCTTCTATGAACTTTTCAATTGGAAAATATATTTTTATTCGTGCAGTACCTATAGGTTCCGTAAATTTCTACCGATTTTGATGAAGTTGAAAAGTTACGTCAAAGATGTTATTTAAAGTATAGGGAATAAGTTTGAAGTGTATATGTTGCGGGGTGTGGTTAAAAGCATTTACAAATCGTTCAAGTGTCAAAGTCAATTAATTTATGAGATTTAATGACGCAACATAAAGTTTTTTTGAAACAAAAAAAAAAAGTATATATATAACTATCTCAACAGTATTTTTAATTAGAAAGTATCGCAACAAAACTTATAGATGCTTAACAAGTACATTTACAGATTACAATTACCCCGAATTTCGGTTTCAATTTTGAATGCTTTAGCACGAATGCAAAAACTTGAAAAAAAAAAAAATGATTTCAAAGATACACCTCTACTGCATCTGTTCACTCTCAATCCATAGAACCAAACTACACGAAAGATTCATGAGAAAAAATTCAGAGAAATATTTTTTTCACCCTTAGGATCCCGAGTTCAATCCGGACAAGGTTGTGCAAAAATCGGTAGCCGCTGCAGGCCTCTGCGCCTGGGTCATTAATTTGCATCGCTACCATCAGGTCTTTTTAATAGTTGGACCCAAGCAACAGGCACTACAGGATTCACAACAGGAACTGCTTGAGGCACGCGAACGTTTGCAGTACCTAAAGGCCAAAATCAACAATCTGGAATCCAAGCTGGCCGAAATACAAGCCGAATTCGAGCATGCCGTAGCAGAAAAACAAAAATGTCAACGAGAGGCGGATAAAACGGCTTTTACCATCGATTTGGCGCATCGACTAGTCAATGGATTGGCCAACGAGAATGTACGCTGGAAGGAATCGGTGCAGAGGTGAGTGTATGCTCTTGTGGGTGGATGAACCTGCAGCGCATTTATGCTTAATCAATTATTAAATTTAATTTACATTTTCTGTAAGTACGCAACGTACGGACCTGGTACGCAATCGCTTTAATTGCTTTTGCATACTTTTTGTTTGTCGCTGGTTTAATACCCTTTAGGCAGGACATGATGTTTTAAGTCTATCAGTCAGCTTGGACTGTGCAATTGGAAAGCAAAAAATATTAATAATAGACTGTTGAGGACAAAAGATGAAGACTAATAAATAAATATTCCTTGCTTCACGGGACATCTTTGGATCTATTGGAATTAAGACAGATCCACCTAAGTTTTAATCACAGTATTATTTGTGATTGAGTAGCACAGCTTTGAGCCGCCTATCACCCGAACCCTACCCCAGGCTTGACCGCTGTTTGCAAGTCACGTTGTTGAGTCGATAATGCAAAAACCAGTAAAACAATTATATCTCTTATAATCAGCAAGAGTATATACTATAGTTGCTCAAGAGTATGTAATTTTCGGCTAACTGAACGTAAGCTTCTGATGTTTAATTTTTGTTGTTGTTCTGGTTTTTTTTTTGTTCGTACTACATTTCTGTAGTCTTTGGTACGCCAAGCCCAGTTGAATGAACTCCGTTGTCATTTCGCACTCTTTGCGGGCAGCCGCACAACAAAAGGCCGTAAATTTTATTTACTTGCGCTCATTTGGCCCACACTGCAGACCACTTGCCACCAATGGCCAACACCACCGTCTGTCAATTGTATAAATGGTGCACTGTCGCAGGCAATGAACTGCCTGCAATTTATTGCGACAGCAAATAGCAGAGGAAGAGAATCGAAGCTGAGCTCGGAAATCGCGTAGAGTTTTGCACTTTTGAACCTTCACCCACAATTGGCTGAGTGATAGAGGCAGAGGATATGCATTTAAAGTGCATGATGACGTGGCATGCAGTGTTGCACATGAAATATGCCAAGAAGGCTGACGTGGGTGAGGGGCAAACAAATGGCAGCTAAACTCATCAAATGCAACAAGCTGTGACGTGTTGATACAGCCAACTAGTGGCAAGCACACAAAACTTGCCATGCCTCATTGCTTTAGCGCGTTGCCGTGTATGAATGTGCGGTGGAGTGGGTGTGGGAGAGTGTCTGAAGTATCGCCTAACAAGCCAAAAATTGCAGTTGACAAGTGTGAAAGTTGCCAAAACACCTTGCAAAAGCAGCGGAGGCAACAACAAAAGCAACGGCAAAAAAAAATGAGAATCAGTCCTGGCGTTACTCGACAGTGGTATACTCTGCAACCAGTGTACCCAAATATAGTAATTATTTGCGCATTTATGCGATTTTCGGATTGTAAGAGTATTCAAGGTAAGGCTTATGGAGCCGGGGTTGATATTTTATTGAAAAGTCAACATATGTTTGTTAATAGAGCTCACATGTATCTATAATAGTAAGTATGATTTCCAATGAATCGAAGCCATAAGGAGTAAAAATTATGTTTTCAAAATTTGAAGTATTTTATTTAACAATTCACTCATAATATTATATTTATCGGCCGTGCTGCGGATAACGAAAAATCCAAACCGAACAATTTTATTCGGATTTGGTTTTGCGTGTTCCGAAAAACGAATTTTTATATTGATAACTTCTCTTTTTATTTTCGAAAAATTCGTAAATTTCCCTAATTTTTTCGATAAATTCTCCTGTTGTCCAAAACAAAAAAGAAATTTCCTTAGACCAAAATAATTTAGGATCAAGCAAGCACTTAAATTTTTTTTAAAGGTCTAAATAACACATAAAGTTTTTTTTAAAAATACAAACTCAATATCTTAACTGCAAAAGCTAAATGGGTTTTCACTTTGTCGGGCAAAAATGCGTAAAGGCAAAATGGCAAAGTTTCCAACAGCAATTCATACTAAAAATATTGTGCATTTATGCCTGACCCACATCTTTGACAACAATAAGTAGGGCATTTTTGCACATAACAGTTTTGAAAAAACCGACAAAATTGACCAGTATTTTGTATACATATAGTGCTTTCAATATGATAGACAATTTATATAACCAGCTGTTTAGTTTTCCATTAACAAAAACAACATAAAAATTAGATATTGACGCTTTTTACCAAACAGTTTTGTGCAGAAGTGCCCCACTTTGCGTAGTCAGGCAGAAACGCATAATTTTTTTAAGGTAGTTGTTTTTTAAAACCTCCACCCCCTAAAAATTTTCCTTTTTACCTGCATATAGCGCCTGTAAAATTTAAAAACGATCCGAATGTATTTGATGGTCGCGGGAATAGGTCAAAGGTCATAACTTGCACTTTTTCCGTTTTTGGCTGCATTGTTCTACATAAACTTTAAAAACTTATTTCCAAATAAACAAATTATGGTTCAAAAAGTCTCATATCTATCAAACCATAATTTTAAAAAAATATAGAGTTGGGAAGCTCTAAAATTGATTAAATTGACTAATTACACCAGTATACAAATAAAAAAAAATTTTTTATCCTTAACATGTTTCAGTCGTTTCTGTAGTAAAATGACATGCTAAAACCGAAAATGCAGTCAAAAAATTTTTTTCATGAAACGGGCTTCGAGATGTTTTAAAAAACTTTTTTTCGAAATTAGAAAAAAAAAAAAAAAAAAGTGCCTTTACTTAACAGCAAATATCTCTGGTTATACTAAACTGATTTCGATAATTTTTTTCCTTGACTGTCGATAATTGAATTACCCATCGATTATATTTGGAACATGTTTTTGTCAAACTTATGTTTTGGTCGCTATTTATGCATTCATATGAACATTTTTTATGAGCTTTGAACTATACTACCCTTCGGATCGTTTTTAAATTTTACAGGCGCTATATGCAGTTAAAAAGGAAACTTTTTAGGTTGTGGCGTTAGTGAAATCGTGAGATAATGCACATATAAGGTATCCAAATCTTAAGTTAACTTTAGAAGACCTCCGCCATCTCCATGGCTATGCTACATACTTCATATACAACTTACATTAAAATACATGATATGAAACATTAGTGCCTATAGGGTATCGAAATATGGCATCCTTTCTTTTTCAGCTACGCTCAGCTCTTGCATACATTCGGGATGACTTTAAAAATCTCAATAATAAATCATGCAAACCTAACGATGGCGCATTGAAAACTATTTTTCAACACTTTAACATTTGTAGACGTTTTGATGCGTCCACTTCTAATAATTTGAACTGACATTCAATGTATTTTAAAACTTAATCAAATTCACATAACTGTCAATGGCATTTCAGGCATTATTGCAATCCTGTGCCACATTCCCTCCAACCCCTTTCTTGCATTTAAGCTTGTTCTTGTGTTCGTTTATAAAATATATATAAATATGAATTGAATTCAATGCGCGTTCAAGTCAAAAGGTAAATCCATATGCATTCAGTAACGGAGTGTGTGTAATTTTTCGCACCTAAATAACTGGCAAAATGCACACACACACACACACACCCTTACACAACCACTCCCACACCTACACTCGGGTTCTAATATATATGTGTGCTGAAAAATGGCTAACCGATTGGGCAACGTCAGCAGCTAAAGCACCAGAGAAATCGCATGAAAATAAATGAATATGAAAAGCGTATTGAATTATGTAGCATGAAAAATGTCGAACTAGTGCAACTTCTACCAGACGTTAGCCCTTGCAACCCAGTCAACATTTAGAAGCGTCGTTTCATAGTCAAGTAGCGGATATCTCGTTTATATGAGGTACTTGTAGTACTTGAAGATTTGAGAATATTTTTGAACAGCAAACAAACTTCTTTAAAATTTACAATTAGGGTATTCACGCTTTGTGTTGAGTTGAGGAGTTGAAAAGTTGAGGACTTTTACAAAAACAAATACCAGCTGTAAATCAACCCTGCGTTTCAACTTTCAACTCAATTTTTCCTCAACCCAGACCCTATTCTAGTTTTTCCTGTTGAGTTTTTGAGAAAGTGTTGCACAAGGTGCAAAATTTGTAATTTTTTTCTTACTATTACTTGTTGTTGGAGTAAAAAAATAAAATAGTAAAAATAGACGTACTAGGCTATTAAGCCTATGGAACTGTTGGGGAGTTACCCTCAGCATTTGAACAAATCGCTTGTCGTAAAAGGAACTGAGCACGTTCTGGCGCCAGTCAATTGACTTGATGTGGAAGTGGTCACCCTGCCGCGAGAGTATTATTGCAATCATATCCTCTACATAATTATCTAAAACTTCATCAATTTGTGCGTCGTCCCGCAACCGCATAGTCTCTGTATTAACCAAAATTTAGTTTTTATATGATGAATTTGTTTTAGACGAACCTTTCATAAAATCAAATTCATCCAAAGCCACTTGAGCAACAGCTTCAGTCAAAACACACTTTACGCTCAGTCTTGGCATTTTTAAAACAAAATTTTTAATTAAAATAATTATTTGCAGCATTACGCCAATGTAAACAAACACACGCAAGAAGAAGCACAAACTCAAATATGGTTTTTCTGCAATTATTTCATTTTCGCTGCAAAAAAATTATAAAAATCGATGTAATACATAGCTACATTAGCTACAGGTTTAATTAAAATAGATTTTATGCTTTGACTCGGCATTTTTAATTCAAGATTTTTAATTTTATTGTAATTTGTACCAATTTACAAATGTAAACAAACTCTGGAAAGAAGAAGAAAACTCAACAACTCAACTCATAAAACTCAACAGAGCTGTTGACGCTTTGGCCTGTTGACTTTTTCCTCAACTTTTCAACTCCTCAACTCAACACAAAGCGTGAATACCCTAAATGAAATTCATCTGTGGGTGTCTTAAGATATTCAACGTTAACGTATTCCTTGCATATTCCTTGCATCATATTTAATGTACATAAAATTCTCTATTAATAACAAATGGTTCGAATCTATAAGGTCCGTAAAAAGTACTTTTCTAATAGGAAAAAATTGTCATGAGCATATTAATGACGACCAAAAAAAACATGATCACTGAAGAGACCATCAATAGTGTGCGCGAACTAATCAAAGTTCTGCCTAAATCTTTAGTCACATTAATTGAAATGTCTTGAGCTGCACCAAAGCAACGCTTTCTCCAATTTGAGTCGGCCATTTGCAGTAAGGTTTATGCAAGGTTTGTACGGCACAAATTGACTGACGTTCAAACAAGGCCGAAATTTCAACATTCCACAAGTATCATTAAAGAGGCCAAAAAGGAGGCAAGCTACCTCTTTAACGTTGCGACAGGAGATGAGAGGTAGTGTTTTAAATACGATTCCGAAACGAGGCGTCAAAGTGCTGAATGAGGCACCGATAACACGAACAGACTGGCAGTAAAGACGTCTTGCATACAGTATTCTCAGCTGACCTGGAGCAATCGACTGCCAATGAAATGAAGTTTTCAACGTATGCTGATGATACAGCATTGAATACCAGAAATCTGTCCAAAGACTTTCTCATTAAGATGCTGCAAAAGTCCTTCCATACCTTTCAAAGGCTCTATCATTCCCGAAAGTGAACCGTACAGGACTCGGAGTATACTTAGACAGAGGACTCACTTGGAAGACGCACATAAAAGCAAAACAATGTCTTTTAGACCCACGGTCGTAACACGGCCTAGAGAATCAAGTACGGCTTTACAAGGCAGTCCGTAAAGCAGTGTACACGTATGCCGTGCAGGTCTGGAGAACGGCGAGCACCTCCAACATCGAAATCCTTCAAAGAGTTACTTATCTGCAATAATAATCACTGCTACTTGATATGTAAGCTACTAAGAAATACACACAGACTATTATATTCGTTACGTTTAAGATGAAATAAGCAAAACATGGAGAGGACATCTAGATGGACTATCTTACTATGAAAACTTACTGTCAATTAACAAGACAATATTATGGAAGTTAGACGACTGAAAAGATATCATATTCTGGATCTTCCAGATCGATTTGTGTAATATTAGCATTACGCATATTTTTTGACCAACGTGCTACAAGCTACTTAGCCGGGATGTAATACTTGAATGAGAACGGAATTAAAAGCGGCACTAGATATGAATTGCAAATAATTTGATCTTTTCGTGATCAGAGGAATTGTCTCTTTCCACCATTTATGCCGGGATTAAGAGGAAGTGTACGGAGAGAACACAGAAATAGTTAGGTCAGAGTTTAGAAACTTTGATAGAAGAGGCTGTAGAATGGATGAATTGTTTTTCAATTATACGAAATTGGAATTGATCAATATAAGAAACTATTTATTAATTTGCTTCCGAAAGCAAAAACAGCATTTAATGAAAGTGAAATTCACAACTTAATTCGTCATTATGAGGGTTATAGAGTTTTAAAAGGCATACGCTTTTATCCTGCGTATTGGGAATCAGAGAAGAAGAAAGTTGTGGCTATAGTAAGGCATGCAGGGTTAGTACCGACTATAGCATTCATGGAATGAACATTATGGAAATAAAGAAATCTACAGGGGATATTAGGGTCTGGATTATCTGAATTGAATAAAAATAACCGTAGGGGGTTGTCGGGCGAAGCCAAAATTTCTAAAAGATTTTAAAATTTTTAATTTTTCCTTGCAATCAAATTCAGAGGTGAATCAGCCGGAATTCCACGGATCATAATTTTTATCGCGAAAAATTTTTCAATTAATTTCCAAAATCAAAGTAAAATTTAGCTTAGTATATGGTTTCTCAACAATTTGAATATCAAAAAACATTACTTCCACCATCTTATAGTAGGCAAGTCAACTTTCGGGCAGAAAATAGTTCACTGCCATAAAAAATGTTTGCTGGGTGTATAGCTATGCGTGCGTGTGTTTGCTTGTGCGTGTCCGTGTCCGTGTGCGTGTGTCTTTCATGCACTGGCTATATAAAATAGTACACACAATGATCTTGGCAAAGGAGCAACAGCCAGTCCAGGCAGAGTCGGATCTACCCCAACAGCAAAACTTTTCAAATATTTATGAAAATATAATTTGTAAGCAACAACAAAAATATTGCACCAGTGTGCAGCTGTGTCCGTGTGTGTGTGTGTGTGTGTGTGTGTGTGCTATGACTTGCATATAAATTTCTATTTGACTAGGGCATTATATGCCAACACACTGACACATACACACAAATATACAGTCTGTTGTTGTTATTTGTTGTTCTTGTTGTTTTTTTAGTAAAGTACTGCATTTGCTTTTGAAAAATGCTCTGTGTCTGTTTTGAACGAGAATGCTCTTATGTCACTTGACAGGTATTTTCCAACATTTAACAACATATTTCTTTAAAAACAATTACTACACATTTAACAATATATGTAAACACACTCACACGAACGCACACAAATCCACTAGCATTTACACACAAAATTGTGGCTTTTTTTTGTCATGCTAGTGCAATATTTTGTTTAGTCTGCTGTTAAGTTTAGATTATTCAATTACCTACAACAATTGCAAATGGTTTTGTGTATTTTGTTGGTTTTGTGTATACACCATTAGAAAAGTTTAAAATTTATCAGCTTAATCTAAAGGGAGAATTGGGAAAAGGAATTTGTTCCGTAAAAGCCGTTAAGTATTAGTATTAATACAAAAATCATCAATGTGCAAACGGATATTACCATAATTTTAAAAATTTTCAGCCGGCTGTTATCAAAGTAAACCAAACTAGTTGGTTTTTTTTTTAATTGATACATTTTTAAGAGTATTCAAAAAAAAAAGAAACACAAAATTATAACTCAGACATTTTCTCATATCCCTTTTTTTCGTCTAAATCGAAACATAGTTGGATTTCAAATTTAAGTAGATTTTTTTTGTGTTTGTTTTTCTCAAGTGCACAAATTTTGTTGTAGTGTTGTGTACAGATGGTTTTGAAGAGCTAGCTGAGTTTCTCCTTTTGAAGAGGGAGTGAGCAAACTTGCTCTCTGACTCACTTGCCCTGTGTCGGGAAGTTTTTTTGATGTTTTCAAACTACAAATGAGCCAAAAAGAACAACTTTGTTGAGTTGGCTTATTTGCACACTTTAGTGGGTTGCTCATTTTTGTTCACTCACTTATGAGCAACCCAGCACTAATTTATAGTCCACAAGCGGGGAGTGGCAACGACTTACCGACAAAGTTGGTAAGATGGATATAAAATGAGAGCATGCCTAAAAATGTGACCAGACTCACTGACTATTCTTTTGTACACAGCAGGCAAGAACGCTTCAAAACAAAAAATAAATTTAAACAAAAAAGCAGAGGTTGTCCCATTTTTTTGTAGAAAAAGTCGCGTAATTTCACAATCGTGGTGCAAAATTTATTACAAAGACATTAACTATTTGTTATTTATTTGTAATGTAGATTGAGACGTAACTGATACGAATCCGGGCTCCTTTTTGCTCTAGGACGGTTAGTTTACGAAATATAGCAATTTGAAGTTGGAAAAATTATCTTTGTCCAATTGGTTTAAAATTGTGGTCCAAATGTAGATTGAGACGCAACTTATACGAATACGGGCTCCTTTTTGCTCTAGGACGCTTAGTTTACGAGATATAGCCAAGAAAAAAAAATGATGATTCAAAAACATGATTAAGGTTATTTTGTTCTCTTTTCAACGAAATCTTGTTTAACCCTATCGAATAGGTGTGACCAAAGAAATGGAGAAAAATGAGCAACTTCCAAGAAAAGTGCTAAAAAAAAGACATAAGAAAGCAGCTTTACCCCATAACGTAAAACCATTATAGATTTTTGCTATAATAGGTATTACCCAGAATTTCTGTCATCCCGGCGCCAGATTGACTAGTTGCGTATTAAGTACTTTATGATTTACAAGTATTAAACCACAAGACCCTCTGCTAGGGCATAAAGTAGAATATTTCTACTGCCGCTTACGCCCATCCTTCTGCTATTAGCAGACATCCTGGCAAGCCACTTACTTAATGTAGCAGGAGAAGCTGCTACTGTAACTTCACGCTCAACCTCCACCCTTAGACCTGGCCTCTGGGCGTTGTTATCAGCAAAAATATTTCAATAATAGTTGGCATGCAGCAGTTTCTAATAATTTATACAGCCACTTGTAACCAGCTTGGTGACGAGCAAGACGGCGACAACGACGACAACTAGGACAGCCAAGACATAGACGAGCTGCAGTTGGAGGAGCCTTCAAGCTTAGTTTCAGTTACATGGCGGGGAAAGGGGCGTTGAGATGACGCTGCTTTGGCGCGTCATCAGCAACAACTTGCAACATCCTCTTCGACATCATTATTTTTTCAATTTCCCGTTTATTTAAATGCAGCTGCATCAGCCAAGCGGCAGACAGAGCCAAAGGATGTAACGGCAGCAACCTTCAGCTTCCTGCTCTTGTAATTTATATGATTTGCTGCTTGAAGCGGCAGATTAACGACCTCCCAAACAGATCCAATGCAGCTCCAAAGATATTAAGTTCTTGTGTTTTACTTTCATGCAACATCCTGTCACTGCCCCTTTGCAATGGATGCCATCACTAAAGTTTACAAGCAAAGATTGGTACACTACCTGGAGATATATTGTTAATTTCCTCGTTTCTATCATACGTGGGCTGCTTTACACGACGCTATCGCGAGGAGTTGCAGCACAAGATGTGGTTGCCCAACTTTCGAAAAATCGATGTAAGTATTTAGTCAGGTTGATTGCTTTTCTGACTTGATGGCTTAACTGTTTGTTGGCTTTTCGCCAGCCGCTTATACCGCATACGGAGGGTGTGGATACATTGACGCTATTCTCGGATGATGCACAAATTGCTGCGTGGAATAATGAGGGCTTACCCATGGATCGCATGTCTACTGAGAATGCTACAATTTTGGAGCATTCAACACGTTGGCCTCTAATGATAGATCCTCAGCTGTAAGTAGTGAGTTAGGAACATCCCAAATGCTAATAACTGCTTCATCATAGTCAAGGCATTAAGTGGATCAAAAAACGCTTTGGCGAGTCTTTGGTTGTGGTACGTCTTAGTCAACGTGGATTTTTGGAATCACTAGAGCAGAGTATTACCCAGGGCCATACTGTTTTAATTGAACAAATTGAGGAGTCTGTGGACACTGTGCTGGAGCCGCTGCTGAGTCGTGCACTTATTAAAAAAGGACGCTTTCTGCGCATCGGTGACAGGGAAATCGAATTTAATGCCAACTTCCGTTTGATACTGCATACGAAGCTGGCCAATCCGCATTACAAGCCGGAAATGCAGGCACAAACTACACTTATCAATTTTACAGTCACACCGGATGGCTTGGAAGAGCAGCTGCTGGCCGAAGTGGTGAAAATTGAACGTCCGGACTTGGAGCAAATGAAAACGGAGGTCACTGTGCAGCAGAACAAATTTAAAATATCACTAAAACAGCTAGAGGATGAGTTGCTGGCACGTTTGGCCTCTGCGGGTGAGAATGTGCTGGATGATCATGCTTTGGTTATTAACCTAGAAGATACCAAACGCACTGTGGATGAAATTGAGGCCAAGGTGCGTGAGGCTAGGGTAACCACGCTCCAAATAGATGATACGCGTAATATTTATCGTGCTGCTGCCAGGCGTGCAGCCATTTTGTATTTCGTGCTAACCGATCTCAATCGCATAAATCCCATTTATAAATTCTCGTTAAAGTCCTTTATGCATGTGTTCCGACAGGCCATTGCCGTGGCGCTCGAGTGTAAGAGCTATGAGAAGCGAGTGCTGCACCTGGTAGACTCCATTACCTTGCAGACCTATCGCTATACGCTGCGTGGACTCTTCGAAGCGGACAAACTGACCTTTACCTCACACATGACCCTACGCATACTCATAGCCGCCGAGCAGGTGGCCAAGGATGAGACGGACTTTTTGTTGCGCTATCCGCATGATCCCAACACTTTATCGCCTTTGGACTTTGTAAGTCGCAGCGCCTGGGGCGGCATTAAATCTCTAACGCTCATAGAGCATTTCTACGGTATTGACAAGGACATGGAGAACTATACGAAACGATGGCGCAAGTTTTTGGCCAACGATGCTCCGGAACGTGAGCAGTTTCCGGGTGAATGGAAGCATCGCACGCCACTGCAGAAACTGTGCATTATAAGAACTTTGCGTCCCGATCGCATGACCTATGCCATGCGGCTATTTGTGGAACAAACCATGGGACGTGCCTATGCCGAGGTGCAAACACCACCATTTGTGGCCATTTTTAAGGAGCTGAATCCAGCCACGCCAGCATTATTCATACTCTCTCCCGGCGTGGACCCCATACGCGATGTGGAACGCATTGGTCAGCAGCAGGGCTATCATGCAGATTTGGGCAGCTTGATCAACATTTCATTGGGTCAGGGTCAGGAACTGCTGGCGGAACAGGCTATACAACAGGCGCTGCAGTCTGGCCAGCAGTGGGTTATTTTACAAAATATACACTTGGTCGTCAACTGGCTGCCCACGTTGGAAAAGCTTATCGAACGCATTGTTGTAGAGGGTGAAACCCAAAGCGACTCAAATTTTCGCCTCTTTATAAGCGCTGAGCCAGCTCCAGATGCGCAATATCATGTTATACCGCAGGGCATATTAGAATCCTCCTTAAAAGTGGTTAATGAGCCGCCAGCGGGCATGGCAGCCAATTTGCACAAGGCATGGGATAACTTTTCACAGGAAACCCTAGAAACTTGTACACAGGAAGCCGAGTTCAAGTCCATACTCTTTGCGCTTTGCTACTTTCATGCTGTGGCTGGAGAACGTCGCAAGTTTGGTCCTCAAGGCTGGAATAAAGTGTATCCCTTTAATATAGGCGATCTAAGCATCTCAGCCAGCGTGCTGCACAACTATCTAGAAGGCAGCAATCGCATACCTTGGGAGGATTTGCGGTACTTATTTGGCGAGATCATGTATGGCGGTCATATCACCGATGACTGGGATCGCCGCCTTTGTCAGACACATTTGGAGGAATTGTTGCAACAGGATCTCATTGATGGCGATTTTGAGTTATGCCCCGGTTTTCCAGCGCCACCCAATTTAGACTTTGAAGGCTACCACGTCTACATTAACGAAATGCTGCCGCCTGAGTCGCCACTGCTTTATGGACTACACTCAAATGCCGAGATAGGCTTTCTTACCACAGCCTCGGAGCAGCTTCTGCGCACTATCTTTGAGCTGCAACCACGTGAGTCGGAGCTAAGCACGCACTGTGGCGCACCACGTGAGGAACTGGTCAAAATAATGATAGACGACTTCTTGGACAAGCTGCAGGATGAATTCAATCTGCAGGCTTTGCTGCAACGCGTTGAACGGAAAACACCCTTTGTGGTCGTGGCTCTGCAGGAATGCGAGCGCATGAACGCACTCATACGCGAGATAAAACGCTCCCTGCGCGAGCTTATGCTGGGCTTAAAGGGAGAATTAACTATTACACAGGAAATGGAGCGCTTGGATCATGCCATTTTCTATGATCATGTGCCGGCAGCATGGGCACAGCTTGCTTATCCCAGCATGCTGAGTCTGCAAGGCTGGTTTGCTGATTTACTGCATCGCATCAAGGAGCTGGCTGGCTGGCTGAATGACTTCAAGCTGCCCTGCGCAATTTGGCTTGGTGGACTCTTCAATCCGCAAAGTTTTTTGACCGCCATAATGCAGGAAAGTGCTCGCAAGCATGATTTGCCACTGGATCGCATGTGTCTCAGCTGTGATGTTACCAAAAAAGACAAGGACGATGTTACGTATGGAATACAGCACTGTCTCTAATTTACTCTCTCTTTATAAGGTTTCTATGCATTTATTTAGCTTGCCACCCATGGAGGGTGCCTTTGTGCATGAGCTCTATCTGGACGGCGCCAGCTGGGACTGCCAACTTAATTCCATTGTTTCGCTGCATCCCAAGGAACTTGTCTGTGCCATGCCCGTCATATACATTAAATCCATTGTGCAGGAGAAACAAGAACTGCAGCGCATCTATGAGTGTCCACTTTATAAGACCAGGTAAGCAGCTGCTCTGGGTCATTGACCGCCAAGCTTTTGTTTAAACTCTATGGTTTTGCTCTTTTGCAGGTCGCGTGGCAACACTTACGTCTGGACCTTCAATCTCAAGACGCGCGAACGACCAGCCAAATGGATATTGGGCGGCGTCGCACTTTTATTGCAGCCATAAATAATGGCAAAATGCCAGCCTCCATGATCTCATTTTCATAGCACTTACAATTTTTACACTCAGAGAAAATACGCTAGTTTTTGAAATAGAGTGGGTTAATTTTTTTTAACAAATTATCTATGTAGTTGCATGTTAATTAATAAAAATTACTTTTTGTTGAAACCGCCTTTGAATCTTCGCCCTGAATGTCCAACATCTTTTTGATATTTTAAATGTATGTACCTTGATTGAGGCCGGGGCTACCTTAGCAAGGTAGTAACTAACTAGATTTATATGATATATAGTTTCTAGTTCAAAACACATCCAGCGGTGTCACAGAAAACAATTTCTCTACAATTCCCATTCTCTCTGCCACAGACACACATTCGAGACGGTTTTAAATCTCTACTTCTGCTCGAGATTTGATAAAATTCGCCCTTAAAACCAATTTTATTTAAAGAAAGTGTTACTTAAAAGTTTATTCAATTTCTGAGCTATTTGTATCTTTATTACTTAATAAATCTTATGTTTTAATTCATGTTCTTAATTTTTACAAAATCTCTAGTAAATAGGCCATTCTGTGTGAACGTGCAAAACCGTCTCAAGCTAAGGAGTTGCCACCTAGTTGTGGTACTAAATAATAACATTTCGGAGTATTTAATTTTGCAGATTAATAAATGTCTATTGTGATAAATTAAAGTTAAAAATTATATTTTTAATTTACGACGAATTAAGTGCACAGTTAAATAAATAGGCGTTTCTATTCTTTTCAACATAAGGTGGAAACGTTCTATATGTTATTAATGTATGTATTATGGAAGACATTTTAAAATTCAACTAAGTTAAATGTAAACAAATTTATTTTGCCATTCACAATGCGACTGACAGCGGATGACAATTGAGGGCTAGTAGGGTTGTCACTCAAACTCATGCGTTGGGCGGGATAAATATTTAAAATTATTTATTAGAAATTGGAAGCGAAAAGTTACAAGGTATCTACTAATCCAATAATAAATTAACTTTCTTGGAAGACTGTTAAAAAACATTATTAGTGTTTAAATGTACTAAAATTATTTTTGAAGAGTAGCAACGCTTGTTTGCTATTCTCGTAAAAGCGTAAGCATTCGGAAGCAATTGTCCGAAAAATGAAATCTCTGAGATTTCTGTGGCTCCAACGGATTTTAATAGAGATTTGATTTCAAACCGTACCCAAAATCTCTAGAGATTTCTGTGGCAACCCAGATAATAGTAAAGAATTTTTAAATGTGTGCTATATACCTTTTTTTTTAAATCTAATATATAATGAATGATAGTTTGCTTCAAAATGCGTATTGAAAAAAAACTAAATCATATAGACGAATTCTTAATCACATGCATTATATTAATAGCAAAATTAATTTATTCATTAATTCATTCTACCTATTTTAACTAATTCAAAATATAGAAAAAGTTCCTATTGAATTTTTTTAAATTTATTCAAAGGATACCAAGGTTTTTGAATTTAATTTCCTTGACTACACAACGAAAATACACCTAAAATTTTTATTCATAACTTTAAAAAATATTCCTGTCTCAGCTGAAAAGTTTTTACATCTAAAGGCCTATACGCAGCTCGAAATGTTTCGCACGGAATGACAAAACTTCATATAAAAAAAGAGATTGGGATACCAAATTTCAAAAATAAACGAGCTCATTACCTCATTAAATTAAGTTTGTTAATTAAAGTCGATAATTTCTACTTTTCGGTCCAGCCTAATTGTCTCAATTGTTTGTCGAATTTTAAAAGCCCAAAAACTAGTTTTCTACTTGAAGTAATGGATAATTTAGCTTTTTATTTTTTGGAGGCCCCAACTATTAGCAAAAAAAATGTTATCGTTCCCGTGAATGAATTCAAAAAAAAAAATTGCTTTTTATGTAAAAAAAACCAAAGTCTAAACTGGGTCAAAGAACTTGAAAAGTTTCGCAAACATTTTATAGCTTTTATGATGCAATAACTAACATTGTAAAATTAGTTTTTTATTTTTTGTAAACCAAATAATTGTCAATATGAAGCATTTTAACACTATTTTTGTCTCAGTGTATATGTTTTATGTGTAAATAAAAAATTTCCTCTTTTACAGCACTATTTTTCTGTCAGTGTAGTACACATTTTATAGGTAAAATTGAATAATGCTGCCATGTAAACGCCACAGCAAAATTCATGTGAAAATTAATCATCATTGAATATTTATTTTTAGCATGCTTAACTGACTTTACGCTTAAATAAATGAACTTTAAATTTCATCATCGGGGCAACTTTGTTGAGTTTGCGACGGAAGTTAGTTAATTATAGACAATACCTAGAACCCCAGACTAAGTCTAGAACTTTGACACCACTTGCACACGTGCTAAATGCGGACGCAGCACATACATACATATGTACTTTTAAAATATTACAAATCTCACTTAAGACCCCCTATTATCAAGAATCGCGCGAGCGATCAATCGGCTGACTATTGCTCCAACCACATTTGATCACGTGTGTGCAAAGCTCATGTTCATGGCGAGGAAAAAGTAAGTGTCTGGTGATAAGGTGTTTGTTTTAGAAAGATTAGACACATGACAAGTGCTGCTGTCTGGGATTTGGAGCAGTTTGGCTAAAAACTTGGGGGCTTGTCTAGCAGGTTGTCTCACGCAACTGGAGCATGATATGTAGAAATTGCCAAAACAGTTGTTAACACTTGCTTTGCATGGAAATTTTTACGAACTGGCTGCCCCCAACTTATTACGTCAGTGGCAACAACGCACAATGGTCGAAATTGTCAGACTTGGATTCAAAAAGATTCAAAAAATTTGTAATTAAAAAAAAAGAAAGATCATTTACTTTTTGAAGCGATTTCTTTGATTTACATATTTGCTAGTGGCATTCGTCAATATTCCCTACATAAATTTGTGGAAAAAATATTATTTATCGAGTCATCGATAACTGAATATTATTGGCTGGAACTTATTTTCTTTGTGTTCCCTTTATGCATTCCGTAATATTCATTAAATCGTCTAGAATGGAATGTAGAATAAGTTTCAAAAAATTGTGCCAAATTGTGTTCTTGAATTTTACTTCGAATTTATTAAAGATTAGTGGACTATTTTTCTATCAATCTTGCAATGCAATATATCAATCTTTTGCTTACCTCGCGATAGTGTTGTGTAAACATGACTTACTTTGATGATTTAGCTCAGCTGCTCATTTTGAAGTGAGTGAGCAGTCTTGCTCAGTTGCTCACTCAGTGTGCAATCTTGCTCACCTGCTTATTCATATATTCAAATATTCGTAAGTTACTTTTTAAAGACTATTTTTGTTTATAATTAATTATTATTAAACTTAAAACATATGTCAAAGGTGCTGTTATTTGGTTTAGTATGTCCAGGACTATTATAATAGTGCTGTGTAATCATGACTCACTTTGATGAATTAGCTTATTAGCTCATATTGAAGTGAGTGAGAAGTCTTGATCACTTGCTCAGTTGCTCACTCAGTGAGCAGCCTTGCTCAATTGCTCAGTTACTAACTCAGTGAGCAGTCTTGCTCACCTGCTAATTCATAATTTCAAATATTCGTAAGTTACGTTTTAAAGACTATTTTTGTTTATAATAAATTATTAAACTTAAAACTTATGTTAAAGGTGCTGTTTTTTGGTTTAGTATGTCCAGGACTATTATAATCAAAAATTGTTTATTTTCTCTAGTGTAATATGTGTCGATCTGGAGCATTGTAAGACACTTGGTAAATGGTAAATTGATACAATTGTGTATTCAATTATATAAAAAAATTTTATTCGGCTGCCTCGTGGCTTATTATTTAATTTTTATTATGAGCTAAAACAATATATAAGTACGTTAATATAATATATACGCTGTTCTATGGAAATAATTTTCAGCCATAGAGCAAGTGAGCAGTGAGTAGTGAGTATGTATATACAATTTATTGGATAGGAACTACAAACCATGGTGGAATATTATAAGGTGGTATCGTCCGTAAAAGCTATCCCTTATTGTATGTAGCGTGTGAGTGCGAATGAGAGGTCGAAAGCTTTTCTGTTATGAAAGTTCTCTTACCATTGCTTCGTGAATGTGAAAGAGATAGATATAAATTTTGTTGATGTTTGTAAATAAATAACAAAGAACTATTCAGATATTTTTTATAGTTAATAAATATAATAAATAATTTTACATAGTTTAATTTTAACAAGTTTACTATTGCCAATAATGTTTTGCTTTTGTATTGCAAGTTTTTGTTTAAAAAACAAAACACACACTGCTAAAAATTTCGTACGCAACCAACCTCACTCGTTCATAGCAAGTTTTGCACTGACGTAGGGATGGGCGATAGTGTATCGATATATCGGAATATCGATATTCTTTCTTTGGAAGTCGACTATTTTGTATCGATACCCATGTTCGACGATATATCCGATATCGATATTTTCATCCGATACTGACGATATTTACGAATTCGGCGCCAAAACTAAGTGTGCAAGGTGGAATGGCCACTTTGGGCATAGAAAAAGATTTGACTGCATCGGGGAAAAAATTGGAGACGTCGGGAAACAACATTCTGGCTAAGTCGCTGCACATTACCATTTCATCAGAAAAATTATTTTTGGGAAAGCACATTGTTGCCGTGAGCAATCCTGTATTGTATTTAGATACGGAAGATCCAAAAAGTATTGCGAGAACGGAAAATGAAATGAAAGTTTTTTTTCACGCCAACAGTCTCCGCTGGACTCCAATCCACTAACCATATGGGAGCCCCTGTCGACACAATTCTTGAATCTTTACAAACTAGCAAAGATATTTGTTCCGGCTGTTGCGACGTCTGTTACCTCAGAGTGACCATTTTCCCTTGCAGAGAGAATAATGACCGACGAACGGAACCGGCCTTTGGGTTGTGTAGACGATTCTTTGGAGCCTCTCTAATTTGAACTAAAAACTTATTATTGACTGACTTATTATTTTAAAACTGATATTATTACAAATACAAATTTTTTGGGCGATATATCGAGATATCGATATTGTTTGGTCGATATATCGATTCTTACATCGGTTTCATCCGATACACATCGATACTGAATATCTATATTCGAGTACGCGATGCCCATCCCTACACTGACGATAAGGGCTCTAAACGAGAGAGTGAGCGTTCGCACGACATCACCTTATTATTCCACCATGAGCTCAGCTGCTCATTTTGAAGTGAGTGAGCAGTCTTGCTCACTCAGTGTGCAATCTTGCTCACCTGCTTATTCATATATTCAAATATTCGTAAGTTACTTTTTAAAGACTATTTTTGTTTATAATTAATTATTATTAAACTTAAAACATATGTCAAAGGTGCTGTTATTTGGTTTAGTATGTCCAGGACTATTATAATAGTGCTGTGTAATCATGACTCACTTTGATGAATTAGCTTATTAGCTCATATTGAAGTGAGTGAGAAGTCTTGATCACTTGCTCAGTTGCTCACTCAGTGAGCAGCCTTGCTCAATTGCTCAGTTACTAGCTCAGTGAGCAGTCTTGCTCACCTGCTTATTCATAATTTCAAATATTCGTAAGTTACGTTTTAAAGACTATTTTTGTTTATAATAAATTATTAAACTTAAAACTTATGTTAAAGGTGCTGTTTTTTGGTTTAGTATGTCCAGGACTATTATAATCAAAAATTGTTTATTTTCTCTAGTGTAATATGTGTCGATCTGGAGCATTGTAAGACACTTGGTAAATGGTAAATTGACACAATTGTGTATTCAATAATATAAAAAAATTTTATTCGGCTGCCTCGTGGCTTATTATTTAATTTTTATTATGAGCTAAAACAATATATAAGTACGTTAATATAATATATACGCTGTTCTATGGAAATAATTTTCCGCCATAGAGCAAGTGAGCAGTGAGTAGTGAGTATGTATATACAATTTATTGGATAGGAACTACAAACTATCATGCTTTTTCTGGTTTTCCATTCCAAAGACAAATTAAAATCAGAATAGAAATCAACAACAGATATGTATACATAAACACAGGTCGAAAACGTATTTTTCTAAATTCATTTTTTTACTTATCGATTCTTATTATTGCGTGATTTGATCGTACTTTATAATTTTTACGAAACTCAATACTTGATGCAGAATTATCCTAGACTTCATAACTCATGACCATCATTGTCTCGTATATTATTCAAATTCAATTTGTTTTTGTGTAAGCATGAAAATATCATATCCATGATGACCATTTTGACCACTGTGCCGCTTCCCTGCGCGCATTTCCATTAGCTGTTGCCAAGCGGTAATTTCGTAGTCTGTGCCCATTATGTCAAAACGCATAACTCTCGCTGTTCGCGGCGTATTCCCCGAACACGACCTTTACACGTGACACATACTTTCAGTGAATGAACGAATGTCTAGAACCGGCCTCACTGTACGTACCCCATTTCAAGATCTAGGCGGTATAAGCAAGACCCGAAGCAAAGCAAATCGGGCGTCGTTCGTCTCGGCCAGACGTTACTATAGCCGTGTAATAGAAATCCGTCAGTCATCAAAATCGTCGCTGGGTTGCTTGTGTGTGTGCGTGTGTGAGATATGAAAAAGTATTTAAACCCGAAATGATTTGGTATGACAAATCAGAAGCAAAATAATTGTGAAAGTGCCAAGAGGCAAAAAAAAAGGCGCACATACATATTTTATTGCGGAAGCAAGAAAATAGTTTACGAGAATTTGACAACATTCAAAGAAGACATAAAACTATATATTATAGGTAAGCTGTGTACATATTTAGTTAATTACATGTAGTACGCAAAAATTTATCAAAATTTTGCCAGATCACGTCGGCATGTCTAAAGAGTAGGTGCATCGTCGAATAGCGCGTTTTTAAATTTTTATTTCTAATTCTTTTTTTCAACGCTCCGCCTTTTGCAGCTCAAAAATGGCCACACAGCTGTCTATGCAAAAAGCTAAGTACCATGAACACAATGGTGAGCCTGGCTGTCAGGGTCTGGAGGAAGTAAACCGCATGTTTCGCAATTTCTGGGATCCCACTGCGTACTGGGTATGCGAAAAGCAGGGTTCCAAAGCACGCCTTCAACGCTGTCCTCAATCTCAATTATACAGCGAGGAACTAGGACGCTGTGTGCACTATGCGGACTGGTCCTGGTCAGATTTCAAAGAACCACCCAGCAGACCCAACTGCTAAACTTATAACTAGTCATAGTCACTTAGACACACACACACGCAAAGACTCATTATTTTTAGTTAATTTAATTGTATACCTACCAACTAAGTGCAGCAATACGCTCATTAATTTGTTTTCATTAAATAAATGTAGTTTATATTTTTACAAATAATTTACTTTTAAATGAAAAGAAAAAGTAGATAATAAATCAGTACCAAAAACAAAAACTTGCATATTGCTTAATCGACAGACATGAAGTTTACATACAATCTCTAAAACTTTTAACATACTTTAACTTAATTTCACGTGGAATGCTTGAGTAGCTTTCGAGTCCTTCGTAATGGGACGTAGAATGGTTTAAGCAAAACTAAATTATATGCTATGTTCATATAACAAGCTGCCAAAATAATAAGCAAAATCATAAAAGAAATTTTTGCAATGTGTTGTAAAGTGTTGTGGCATATTAGGTCTAATGCTTTACAGCTATGACTTGCTGTCATAGCCAAAGTTGTTCTAGGCTGAGCTTCTTGGTTGGACGTAAAATATCAAAGTGTAAACATAAAGTGGGTAAGAACTCAAACACTCTTAAAGCTCAACATGATCGCCCTGCTTGTTGAGAACCTTAAGCTTTTCCTGCTTAGGTGGTTTGGTGTCGACGGGTATTTCTTCCTTAACGGGCGCCGGTTTAGTGGGCACCGTGCGCTTGGTGGTTGTAGTTGCTGGTTTCGGTGTGGTTGTAGTTGTTGGTTTGGCGGTTTTTGGAGTTGGCGGCTTGGCTGTCGTTGTCGTAGTAGTTGTGGTGGGCTTCGCTGTGGTAGTGGTTCTGGTGGTTGCCGGCTTTGGTGTGGTTGTTGTTGTGGTTGTGGGTTTAGCCGTTGTACTTGCAGGCGGCTTTATAGAAGCCTCCAGTCCGGCGCCTTCAACGCGCACATTCTTGACCTTTACGGTAGGTTGTTTGGCGGCTTTGGGTGACTTAACACGCGCCAGATAGCGATTAAAGGGTGAACCCAGATACAAATGATCTTGGAACTCCAGCACATGAGAAACTCCAGCAACTGAACGATCAAAACCATGCAACGAGCCTACAATTTTGCCATTCCAATCCACACGCACCACAGTAGTGCGCTTAGGTGCCATCAGCATTATGCTCTCGCCATGGCCCAAGAAATGCACAAATCGCTGCGAGAATTTGTTGGGATATACGTTGTTTATATAGCGGAAGGGCAACTCAAACAATGCCAGCATGCGCGCCAGGAAAAGACGTATGTTGGGGAAGCGTGAGAACATGGAGAATGTATTGGGATTTTCGTTGTCAGCTGTAAGTGGCAGTGGTACCCAAATGCCCTCTGCATCGGGCGTCAAATTATCGGGCACGCCGGGCAGACCATCAACAAATACTTCACTCTGGCCAGTCTTGGCGCCAGTAAGATAGTATTTGGTCAAACGCATGGCTCCAGTTTCGGCCACAACTGCAAAGTCTTCATTGGGACTAAGTACGACACCATTGGGAAAGGCCAGCTCGTCTAGTAGCACATCGCTGACATTCTTGACGCGGTTGTATTTGAAGAGACTGCAAGGTAGAAAAGTAATGATTAATATATAGTGACAGATGTTGAAATTTACAAGAGATTACAGCAATATGATTCAGTACATGGGCTAAAGCTGCTACCACATATATCTTGATTTAAGAGGTTAATGCACTGACTTTTGAAACTGGATCATTAATTAACTATTTATGCGAAAAGCTCCAGTTGAAAATGGTTGCAAAAGTTTTTATATACTTTTTTTATAATGACACTAGACTTTATTCTAAGTCTAATGGCAATTTTGTAGGTATGTCCAATGCCCGACAGTTTTTAATGGTCGTGTTCCATCAAAGAAATTTGATACACATAACCATGCAAGAACTTGGGTCTACTGTAGCATTCGTTTACAATATATTAAAAAAGCAGTAAACAAAGAACAACTAAACAACACAAGAAAGCTTATCCCCATACAGACCGATGGTATTACAATTATAAATTATTTTTTCGACGTATTCTAAACCTTACGTTGTTATTATGAGTCCCCAGGTGCGTTACAAACTTTGATACAAAAACTGAAATACAATTTGGTACGTTTAGAGTATTAAAATCGTTAACAAAGAGTTGGTCATTGGTCAGTCAGAGTGTATGAATAAATGGAATGCGTGGCGGGTGAACGGAAACAAAGCAGAACCGGTTTCTAAGCAGCTACTAATTATAAATTCAAAATGAACTCACCGTCCCGATGGATTGGCAAAAGACGTAAATACCAAATCTTGGATGGTAAAGTCAGAGGAAGAGTCAGTCCAATATATGTCACCCTTTTTGCTTACAGCAACGCTGTTGAATAGTTTAGCAGGACGCGCAATTGTCTTGCCAGCAAGCTCCTGCGCCGGCGATACCAAGAGCGTCTTTTTGTTAGATGTCAAGTCCACTTGCCAGAGACCATAGTAGGCATCGGCAATGATTAAATTGTTGCCCTGTGTATCGAAAGCAAGTCCCAGTGGGCGACCACAGCGAGATTCCTCAAATATATCCTCTGGGTATAGAAATTAACGTATGAAATTAGGTCAACAAGTTTAACCAACGCCCAGAGCTGTTAAGCACTCACCGCAGGGCTGGCCAATTTTGGTTACATGAGTGACATGGTTGGCCGTTAGTTTGATGACTTCACCTCCGTGTATGCCAGTGTAAATTTCATTGTTCCGGGCAATAAGGCACTCGGGTCCATATACACGCCCCTCTAGTAAGCGCTCGGCACCATCCAGATGATTATTGGGCTCTAGTGCGCCTTTCAGCTCTTTGGGCACATTGACACTATAACACAATGATTTTGTTTGCTTATTTTAATATTATTTGTAAATTAATTTATGTAAGTACGCAAATACCTAAACTCTTTGTAGGGAAAAGTTGTACGGGGTGGCAGGCCAGGTAATAGAATTATGATTAGAAAGAATATCACGAAATTCATGATTCGTATACGCAACGCGCGAAGCAAACCCATTTTTGTGCGTTTTGAATGACTTAATTAAAACTAACTAACATCAGCAATTGTTTAAATATTTAAGAAAATCTTAGCACGTCCCAAAAATCAAAAGCGACACGACGGCAAAGTTTAATAAAAAAACAAAAAGTCATGGCGCACCGGCATAGAGATGGAATTTTTTTAAGCAGCTCATACACGTTCAAGCCGTATCGTACGACAAACAATAGCGGCAAGAGTGCGTTATAGTTTCGGTAAATTAAAAAACAAAATGTACAAATTGCTTTATATATCTTTTATTACGAGGTTACTGTAAACATTTTCATTTAAGAATCAGGTGCTATTAATATGAATAAGGAATAAAATTTTAATGCTTGCAATGTTTATCCCAAACGTAATGAAGTCCATATATAAGAAGAAATCGATATTGAAAGAAAAAATACAATTACATAATAATAATGAATAAGAAAAATAAATAAAAACGCAATGAAGTTGGCACTTTTCAGATGTAGGTGATTAACATTTTTGTACAAAATATAAAAAATCTAGGCGCAAAAACCGAAACACACGTGCATTTTGCTGGTGCAAACATAGCATAAGAATCCAAACAGCCTATTTATTATTTCAGTGTGTACACACTGTCATTGTGTCAGTACTGTGCAAACACTGTTTGCATTTGTTTTGGGAAATCAACAAAGACTGTGAAAATCTGAAACTATTCCGTCGCAGTTGAGTAATGAGCGACAACACAATTACCAAAGAGGAGCCCTACAACATGGAGCACGATCAAGAAATAGGCAACAAGCTCTATTCACGCTGCAGTAGTGCAGGCAGCACACACACACCAAATTCTTCCGCTCATAATTCGGGTAAGTGCCCCCACTTCCAAACTGATTAAATGCGCTGTTTACGTACGCTATCAGCAGGCGACATTTTATTACATGCGATTTATGTACTATATTGCAGATGAAGACGACGATAGCGGCGATGCTAGCCGGGGTAACCATTCGAATAATGCCAACACAATAAGCTATAAAGAGCGACGTCGTGAGGCCCACACACAGGCCGAGCAGAAAAGACGCGACGCAATTAAAAAGGGTTATGATAGTCTACAGGAATTGGTGCCACGTTGTCAGCCCAATGACTCCTCCGGTTACAAACTTAGCAAAGCGCTGATACTGCAAAAGTCTATAGAATACATTGGTTACCTGAATCAGCAAAAATTAAAGCAAGAAGATGAGGGCGCGGCGCTGCAGAAAGAAGTAACTGCGCTGCGTATTATACAAAATGGTTATGAAAACATGCTGCAGCACCAGCAGGCCAATCCGGGGCCTGAAGAGGCTCGCCTCACAGACGAGGCCAAGTTTCAAGTGGTAAGTGCAAACACTAAAGTTTTACTGGAAATTTCATGTACTTAGTGCATTCCATTTTAGTTTCAAGCAATTATGGAGGAAATGTTTGAGACATTCCAACACATACCAATGGACAATTTCAAGCAGCTAACAACTGGTGTTATACCTTGGCTGGAGGAGCACTGCAAGCCGCATATTTTACGCAATATTCTGAGTCGCACGTTACAACAAATGGCTCAGGAGCAGGCCATGGAGCAGGAGCCAGGCGACGGCTTCAGCTGACTCAAACGCATACCCTGAGCACTAATTGTTTTCATTTAAACTGTTTTCGTTACATTTTTTGTAAAGCCATGTTTTTTGCTATATATATTTGATTTTTGTTTTAGCGTAAAAAGATTAAATGCGTCAAAATGTTATTCTTATAATAGATTTCATGTTAAAAACTAACTAATGCTTACTATTTGGCTTGGTTATCTGCTTCTAGATAAGCGCACTGTAATACTAATTAGTCTAATTTGAGCCTACTTAGTTCTTGCTCCACAATCCAGTCACTTTCATGAGTTCTACCATTTAACAACTCACGTAGCAGTTTTATCTGCTCCTCGGCCTGCATTAGTTCCAAGAAATCCAGCAGTACTTGCAGCGTAAAAACTTTGAAACGTGCAATCTCATTTGTTATATTCAATGCTGTGAGTATATCCGATTGGAACTTCGTTAAAAGCTCAGCTGTCCAAACATTAACGGCCTCGTGTTGCATTTTAAGCATGCCCGCATGCAAGGCATAGATTAAGCCCTCATAGAAGTTATCCTCTTTTACCTTGGACGATAAATTGGCACAGCCCAGCAACGTCGCCGGCAAGTCACAGCGAAACTCATGCGCACGCACAAAACAAGTGGCAGCTAGTTGACGCACTTGCTCGCACTCGTGACTCAAAAACTGCCAGCTGAGCTGCCGTATGCGCTGCAGCAGCTGCGGCTCCTTTTCGGGCAACTGTGCATGAGTGCGTAAATGCTCTACCTTGGACAGAAATCCCAGAAAAAGTATAATCGAAGAGGTGGCGCCTTGTTTGTCGCAGTAACGCCAAATGTGCTCACAGGCCTTAGGCAGCAGACACTCTAGCTCATCGTAGCTCAAAGCGCTTGGTTCCCAGCTAAGCCTGGTATCAAACTCCGTGGCCTGGCGCTGTCCCACTAGCTTAGGTACTAAGGCGCCGAAAAGTTGGAGAGCAGCATTGGATACAGTCCACTCTCCATTCTCTATGTGCGCCAACGCAATTAGTATAATCTCATTATAATACTTGGACATATCGGTACGTAATTCCGTATCCTTGACCAACACGCATAGATAGTGTAGCGCTAACGCCTCCCAACGATCATGATTGCTTTTGGTGTGAATATTAGCCTCATTGGATGCATTTAAACGCTGCATAATCAAAGCGATGGCGCGCTTAAGTAGCAAACGTTGCCTGGCATTGTCGTTTTTGACTATGTGCAGGAACATAATCGAAAAGCCTGCACCGCGTCTTGTGGTGCTCACTTGGCGACTTTCGCTTAACAGCTCCCGCTCAATACAGTCGTGTAGCATTTGCAAACATTCATCGTCGCTAGTTTTAAGATTGGTCAAGGCGTTAGTTAATTTGCCTGAAAGTGAATGGTAGCTTTATTAAAATGCTTACAAAAGTTGAGTCTACAAGAACAGCCTATGTTAGACCCAAAAAAAACATACCTATACTGACTCCAGCCGCCTCAATAGCGCCCTTATGCCGACATCGCGTGAGTACAGCCACATTTATGTGAAGACATTGTTGTATTTCCGCATGATTATGTTTGGTGTCCGTTGCCAGCTTGCAGCCCACACTAGTTGCTAGATTACAGCATGCCTGGAAATATATAAAGTTGTTTAGATTGAACTAAAAACTTAATCTACCTTACTTACCTTAAGGGTTAGCCAGAAACTCATTAGTAGATATTTGCAGCAGTCATCCTCATCCTTTCCTTGGTCATATGCGCTCTCACTTATGAGTAGCCGCAAGCTCTCATCCATATCCTGAAAACTGGCTGCGCTTGTCTCTTTCGCTTGCAATATGTTTGCCTTATTAAGAAATCCGAGTATGGAATTAAGTATTCGTTCCAAAAGCGCTAATAACTCTGAATTGGGTGCGTTAATATAGTCGCTATTGCGTACCAGCTCGTCCAGCACGCAAATGTGAGGAAAAAGATGACCACCAGCAGTTTTAGCAGTGTGCAAGGGATCCAACTCAAAATTGGCCAATTTGTTTGTCAAGTCCTGCAAACATTTATCATAAAGTGCAATATGTTTTTCCTTATCATCACGAAAACTCTGCACCGCTAGCTGAGCATAGAGCGAGACCAGATTGCATTCATCTACATCAGAATTGGTGCTAAGAGCATAACACTGCTCCACACAATAATCACTGTCGATATGTTCTAGTTGGAGCAACAGAGATACCATTAACTCCCGCGCATCGTCATATCCTTGAGGATCTCGCAGAACTTTAAATATTTGTTCCGACACAGACTTGGCATTAAATATGCCCTGATCGATTAGAAAACAGCCCATCAATTGATTTTGCTGTGTGCTACACATTTTGGCATTCTTGGTGACATTCTTGGCATAGAGAGATTTATATAAAATTTCCAGCATTTTTAGTGCAAAGATTTGTGGTTGATAAATATCATTTTGCAGATCTTGTTCCACCAGCAACTGCAGCATAGCAAAGAAGCGTTCGATGTTTTTAGCTAATGCATTAACTCCGATCTCAGAAACATCTCTTAGCGCCTTATTAAAATGCTTGGCCGTATGGTTAATAATTGTAGTCATCTTGGCCAACAAAGTGTTACGAAAATCAGAGCTTTCCACTCTATTTTTGCGTGTTATGAAATCGAAAAAGAATTCCAGGCAATCCTCCACAGCAAAGTTGGCCAGATTATCCACAAGGAACTTGAATATGAGCAGCTGTGCATCCGTTTCAAAAGTGCTACAGTCAGTCAACAATTCCGTGCTAATTTTAAAGAACAGCAACTTGGACGCTGCGAATATCTCCTTGGAAAACATACTGAAAATGAGTATTAGTCTATATTGCTCGCTAGAGGCACGAGCGCCGCTGGAATTTTGCAGAAATTCCACAATTTTGGGCTTAATTTGTAGCATTTGAAAGAGCGCCTCACGTTGCTGTATGCGCAGGAACCACTGTGAATAAAAGTTTTGCACTTCAGCCACACTGCCATTGACTAGAACCTCCACAGCCAGCTCAAGTAAAGCAGGGCAAGCTTGATTGCTGAGACTCTTGACCGGATACTGGCTGGCCGAACGCAGACTCTTGTAACTCAGACTTAGCCTTAAGCCGTCAAAGAAGTTGCGCTCACAATGCGAGTTGGCGGCAAGCAACTCGGCTAATGTATGGGAATTTAGTATGCCGCTTAGCAGATAATATTTGTTGCGGTTAGTCCACGGCCAGAACTCTATGATGATGCCATAATAAAGGAAGGCACGCTCACGCTGTTTACAGCAATGATTAAAGAGTGTAAGCGTCTCCTCACGCGAACCACTTTGCATTTGCTTCTGCAGGCAGTGATAAAAGTGCTCCAAATTTAAGGCCTTCAGTTGCAGCTTGGGAAACTTTTTAATCAGCAGATTAGTGGCTTTCAGTGCGGGCAATAAGCCCACACTGTTTTCCATTAGTGATGTTATAATAGCCGTGCAGCATTTTCGCTCTAATAAAACCGAATCCAGTCGGGAACAGTGATCGGTTTGTAGCACAGACAAAAGCATGAGAAATGTTTGAGGCTGCTCGTGGTTAAGTTGCTCTGGAAGATTAGCAAAGTGGAGGTCTTCCAAGCTGCATTTGTGTATAACCGCATAGTAGGCACGAAAGAGCACATTTAATCCGGCCTGGTTAATACTGCACGTGTCTGGCTCATTAGCAAGTTTGTGAATTTCGGCCGCGTATAAATCGATTAAACGGGGTGCGTTCTCCGCTGTAACAGACTCTGTGACCTGAGAAAAAACACTTTGTTTATAAAAAAGTAGACTTAAACGGGGTGATTTATAGCACCTGGCAGCATTTTGGTATATTGGCGGATGCGCTGCCAATGGACAAATTCACGGATTTGTTTACAGACGCATTCATTGCGTCGCTTTAGCAAAATGTTTTGGTGAAATTTGCGACTTGCGGCGTACTAAAAGTTTAGTAGGTAAGAAGAACGCAGCTGGTTGGACAAAGATAGAATATGATACATCGATATTTGCAGTATATCGATTGTTGGGAAATATGACAACGATGAGGGTAATTTATTTTAACAAATAATTGTATTGCTCAACACTACTGATTAGTGCTCAGCATGCATCACTTTTTTTACATCAGTTCAAGATGGCGAACGATGCGAGCAAGCTACTGCTGTCTACACAGCAGGAAAAACCCAATCATTACACGTAAGTAAACACATAAAATCCAACCAATTTGTGTGCATTTTGTAAAGGAAACCTTTCTGCATTATAGTTATTTGAAAGAATTCCGCGTGGAACAGTGCCAGTCATTCCTGCAGCACAAATGCAATCAACATCGACCCTTCGTATGCTTCAATTGGCATTTTCAGAATCAGCGTCGTCGGCGCCCAGTACGTAAGCGAGATGGAACCTTTAACTATAGCGCGGATAATTATTGCACAAAATATGATGAAACTACAGGCATATGTCCAGATGGCGATGAGTGAGTACCTCCGGAATACATAAAGATTTTGTGCAAATTCTAAGAAAATTGCGTCTGGCCAAGAGACAACAACGAACGGCGACGACGACGTAGTATTTTTTCGTTTCCTCTTTGTGCAATGTTTCTTTGCAATGTGTGTGTATCTCTTGGCTTCGTGTTTACAAACAAAAAGTTGTGTGCGGGGAGCGCTGTTGCTGCTAAAAGTGAAATTCAATTGTGTGTGTGAGTACCTGCCTTTATGTGTGTGCGTTGATTGGAGTCTACATCAACCCCATGCCCCCACCTAGAACTGGCACCGGCTGTGTTTGTGTATGTGTAAGCAAAAGTGAAAGTGAATTTTGCGTTGTTTAGATTGAGTGCGGAAATTCTAATCAGGAGCTTGTGATAATGATGTACTTAATAATGATGTTCTTGTTGGTGGTTGTTTATGTTTTGTTCAGATACAGGAAAAGCGCACCCATACATATAAGCACACATACACACGCGAACAAGCTGCTACAAGTGTGTGCGTCATTGTTTTTATTGCGTTTCGCTTTTGCGCTTTGCTTTGGTTTATTTTGATTTTTCCCCCTCTCGCGGCACTTTCAACAGCAGCAGCTTGGAAATGTACAGTTAATGTTTGAGCTTTTCTCTAAAAAAGCTTCTGCGCGCTTTTTACGAACAAGCGTGAGAGACAGAAGGCGGCAAAAAATAATACGCAATTACTTTTTCACACAGTCAAGACTTGTGGGCAGACATCGTCGGCGGGGGCTGCGCAGGCGACGCCAACGCTAACAGCAGCATTGACTGCAGCAACAACTTTTTATGACCCAGACTCAACGCGCGACGCGTTCTTTCTTCGTTTCTTTTGATTCGTTGTTTGCCCTTTGGCCACACTTGCCGCCGCAGCCGGTGTTCGTACGTTGGCTTTGGCTGTAATGTCTTGGTCATTGCTATGTTGTATACCAACATACAAATTAGCATATAGCCAATGTACATTGTACTTACAGTGGTGACTACAAAAACTCGTACGCCAGCAAACTATTTTGGACTAGCGAGGCAAATATAGTCTTTTCGGTTTTTAAATTTTTTGTACACCTAGTACAACGTATA